>CM069436.1:22534326-25034326 GCA_035610365.1 Aquatica leii
AAAACCACCTGGAACGGCTCTGACGGTAAAGACGCCAGGAAATGTGGCATGATGAATGAAGAAATGAAGCGTGAAAAGTTCACTAAACAAATGTCAGTACTTTTGCAAGAAAACAACGACTCAGATGAGGTCATTCTAATTTGTCCGGGGAATTTAACAAGCAGAACTATTATTGGTATTAGACAGACCGCTGTGTCATCGGTCTTTTTTTTATATAGGCGTACAGTGACGGTTAATGCTGAACGGTACACTTTTTCCTAAAAGGCTTACGTAGGAGGAGACTAAACACGAACGAAATTTGGTTTTAACAAGATGGAGCTGCAGCCCATGTTGGGAAAATATCCATGAACTTCCTTCGGCGTATCTCCTCCCCTTGCATCATTTTCCGGCTTGGAGAAGTACATTAACATTCGCTTTATTTCAGACATTATTTTTCAAACGTATCTTCAATCCAGTACATTTTGATGTAAAATAATTTTTCACTTCAAACTAAACCGAGTACCATTATTTCATCGTGGCACAAGAAAGTGTCACTGTTGGAATTTTTTATGTAAATTTAGCTTATTGTTTCTTTATTATAATTACCATTTGTACATTCGTCACTGTTAATAACTAAAAAACGGCGCACTTTGTTTACCTACCAACGTATGCCTAGTTGACTCATCCGCGCAATGAATACACAAACAAAAATGTATAAAATGTCGGTATTCAAAAATACATTAATTAAACATTCACCTTTGTTTGCAGGTAGAACAAGAGTGTCAAGGTCTTCAATATCAAGTAGAAGTAAGAAATATAACGCAGAGGATAGAAAGTTTAAGCGAAAAATTAGATGCAGCTACAAATTTAGGAGAACCGCGCGAAAATTCCTTTTTAAGCTGTGATTTTATGCACAACGATAGTCTTTTGGCTATCGAACGTAACTTAAATGAATTAGGTAGAGTTCGTACGAGTACGACGTTCCCAAGCTTGTGTACTGCACACATAGATAATGAAGCCATAGCAGGCATCGAAGCCGTCGTAAGCTTATCGACCGTGGATTATCACGGTGATCTCAGAAGGACCGGTGGCGATCCCATACAAGCGGAAGTACTTCCGGTTGAAACGGATGGTTCGTCGGTGTCGCTTCCTACAAATGTGACTGACTGCGAAGATGGAACTTACAAAATACATTTTAGACCTCCCAAACCAGGACGATACGGAATTAAAATAGAAGTCTTTGAAAGGCCCATTAAAGATAACCCGTTGTACTTTGATGTGACTGAACATAATAACCCAGTTCAAATGTATGGTGCTCGAGGTAGCGGGAAGGATGAATTTATGCAGCCCGTGTCTGTAGCCGTAGACGACGTTGATCAATTAGTCTATGTACTTGACACAGGAAATTCCAGGATTAAAGTGTTGAATCAAGATCTCGAATTTATCAAACATATTATGAATGATGGTCTAAACGGACGTAGCTGTACCGGTATTGCGGTTTCGAATCATGGTTTAGTGGTCGTGAATTGGCGCACAAAGGCGGTTACAGAGATGACTACGCTGGGACAAACGTTGAAGTCGTTCACGTACAATGCGTTTCAAGAACCCATCGATGTTGCCGTCGATAAAAGTTACGGACACATTCTCGTTGCCGATAACGGAATGAGGTGTGTGTTTGTATTCGATGCGGAAGGAAAAATGCTGTTCCAAGTAAGTAACACGTCACTATAGCGTTGGTACGTTTAGTGACAATCGTTTTTCTTTTGCAGGTGGGGAAGAAGGGAGTGTTTAATCTCATTTCGTCAGTTGCGATTGGAGCCGGCAGTGAAATCGTAATTGCAGATTCTAGAATACAAGTCTTTTCTGCAAAAGGTGACTTTATGGAAGTCGTTTACGACGAGGGAAAAGGTAAGCATAAAGTAATCTATAGTAATTTGACATATCAATTTCCACCAATGTGTTGTACGCACTGCCGCTACAGTAAATATCTTTTATCTTTCGTACATATACGAGTTTTTTACACGTTCTCGTTGTCGCGCAAATATATCGGCTTCTATGGGGAAAGGTTTATTTTCGCCGCCTAGTACAGCCCAGACATACGATTTTTCCTGACGAAGTTTTGTACGGAATGAAATTCTGTATTTGTTGACATTTACGTTAATAATTTTCCCTGGATTTTTTTATAGTTAGACACACTTATAAAGCGGTTGAGTGCTGGTTTTTACATACACCGTAAAAATATCTTTTATAAGAAAAAAAATAAAGATGTGAGCCCATCCTCGCTTCAGCTTTTGTTCATAAAAATATCGAAAACCTGTCAAGATTGTTGGTCGACTAGTTCTGATATCCGGAGTAGTCGTGGGGTAGAACTATAGAAAAAAATGGGCGCCAGGTTCTCTCTCCCAATAACTAACATATCGAGCCGTACAAGTGGGTGTAGCAACATTGATTTTGCTCGTCTTCCCAAATACGATGTCGCGATTGTTATCGAGTCATGTATATGAAATCCCGCTCGTAACGTTTCAGATTCTACCCGGATATGCAACTAACCATGTTTAGTTACAGTTAATAAAATCATAATATTTGTTTAAATCGTGTAAGTAAATTTTCAGTGATGCTAAAAAGTTTTTATTGAATTCCAAAGTTGTTCAATTTGAAAGTTTTATTGGATTTTTTTGTAAATCAATCAAACGTAACAGGAAAAACGTCGAATTTAATGGGTACCACAAACAACTTTTTTCTATGGTAAAGACGGCCGAGCGGTTCACGATCTTCATTTACACAAGCCACCGTAGAATTACTCTGGTGCATCTGTTGAGCAATTGCTGCAAATAACAAAATCTCAACAACACCGTTTATTGGAACCACAACTGTTATACGCACCAAGGATCTACATTGGATGCCATGTTATATATTACGACACATACATATATGTAATACTACCTCGTAACGAAACGACTTTATACTAATGTTGCATTATACTTCTGCTAATCATATACACAACGTAATCTGCTTTATAAATGCTGTAATTACCTTTTTTCAACAAAATAAAATTTTCAGGTATAATGACTGTATTCTCATTCGATTTATTTGTTTTAGGAAAAGGAAGATATGGTGGAATCGTTCTAGATTCAGAAAATAGAATTTTAGCTAGTCGATCTGAACAGAAAGGAAGAAATTACTTACAAATACTATCACTAACAGATAGTAGTTTAAATAATATTGTAGATTCGAACGAATCTAAACTAAAGCGCCCTAGCGGTATCGCCGTTACAGCTGATAATCATGTAATAGTTGTCGACTTGGGTAATAACTGTGTGAAGAAATATCGTTACTGGTAAAATCGTGCGTTACTTATTGTTTACAAGTTACTATAACTTTTTATATTATTTTTTATACATGTGTACATAAAAAATCTACATTTTTTAAATGTGAATACTCAAATGTGAATGCTTTTTTTTAATTAAAGAGCAGCGACGTTTGCACTATTGTTATTGTACTTAATTGTACTGAAACTAGTATGTTATAGTTACTGTTAACAATAATAGTATGTTAATTAAAATCAAAGAAAGCAAACTACGTGCACCTATGTCTTTAAGTTTTGACCTTTGATTTTATATTAAGTATTTGTAAATTCGTTTACATTTTGCAGTTTATAAAAATGTTTCAGTTTCTAGTCATTAGTGTATTTTTTTTATATCCTATTTAGTATTTTTCATTAAAATTTTTGAAAATGATGTCTTTTTGTGCGTAAACCTTATTACCTTTTCCCTAAATGCCCTTAGGAGCCGATGTAAAACTAGACCATATGTAGGTTAGAAATTACGGGCTTATAAAAAACCGAGAGCACATGAAGGGTAGCCCTTAAGGACATACAGAAAACGAGACAACATGTAGATTAGCCCTTAAGGGCTTATCAAAAACGAGAGCACATGTAGGTTAGCCGTTACGGGTTTACAAAAAACGAGAGCACAGGTAGGTTAGCCCTTAAGGGCTTATAAAAAACGAAATCAAGTGTAAGTTAGCCCTTAAGGGCTTATAAAAAACGAGAGCACATGTAGGTAGCCCTTAAGGGCTTATAAAAAAACAAAAGATCATGTAGGTTAACTCTTACGGACTAATAAAAAACGGTAGTGGTAAAATGAGAGCACACGTAGGTCATTCCTTAAGGACGTATATAAAAATGACAGCACATATAACGGCTTACAGAAAACGAGAGCACGTGTAGGTTAGCCCTTAACGGCTTACAGAAAACGTGAGCACATGCAGGTTAGCCCTTAAGGGCTTATCAAAAACGAGACCACGTCAAGGTTAACCCTTAAGGGCTTATAAAAAACCGGGAGCACATGAAGGGTAGCCCTTAAGGGCATACAGCAAACGAGAAAACATGTAGATTAGCCCTTAAGGGCTTATCAAAAACGAGAGCACATGTAGGTAGCCCTTAAGGGCTTACAGAAAACGAGAGCACAAGTATGTTAGCCCTTAAGGGCTTATCAAAAAAGAGAGCTCGTTAAGGTTAGCCCTTAAGGGCTTATAAAAAACGAGAGCACATGTAGGTTAGCCCTTACGGGTTTACAAAAAACGAGAGCACAGGTAGGTTAGCCCTTAAGGGCTTAAAGAAAACGAAAGCACAGGTAGCTTAGCCCGTAAGCGCTTATAAAAAAGGAAATCAAGTGTAAGTTAGTCCTTAAGGGCTTATAAAAAACGAGAGCACATGTAGGTAGCCCTTAAGGGCTTATCAAAAAAAAGACCACGTCAAGGTTAGCCCTTAAGGGCTTATAAAAAAACGTGAGCACATGTAGGTTAGCCCTTAGGGGTTTACAGAAAACGAGAGCACAGGTAGGTTAGCCCTTAAGGGCTTATCAAAAACGAGACCACGTCAAGGTTAACCCTTAAGGGCTTATAAAAAACCGGGAGCACATGAAGGGTAGCCCTTAAGGGCATACAGCAAACGAGACAACATGTAGATTAGCCCTTAAGGGCTTATCAAAAACGAGAGCACATGCAGTTTAGCCCTTACGGGTTTACAAAAAACGAGAGCACAGGTAGGTTAGCCCTTAAGGGCTCAGAGAAAACGAAAGCACAGGTAGCTTTGCCCTTAAGGGCTTATAAAAAACGAAATTAAGTGTAAGTTAGCCCTTAAAGGCTTATAAAAAACGAGAGCACATGTAGGTTAGCCCTCAAGGGCTTATCAAAAAAAAGACCACGTCAAGGTTAGCCCTTAAGGGCTTATAAAAAAACGTGAGCACATGTAGGTTAGCCCTTAGGGGTTTACAGAAAACGAGAGCACAGGTAGGTTAGCCCTTAAGGACTTAGAGAAAACGAAAGCACAGTTAGGTTAGCCCTTAAGGGCTTATAAAAAACGAAATTAAGTGTAAGTTAGCCCTTAAAGGCTTATTAAAACGAGAGCACATGTAGGTTAGCCCTCAAGGACTTAACAAAAACGAGACCACGTCAAGGTTAGCCCTTAAGGGCTTATAAAAAAACGTGAGCACATGTAGGTTAGCCCTTAGGGGTTTACAGAAAACGAGAGCACAGGTAGGTTAGCCCTTAAGGGCTTATCAAAAACGAGACCACGTCAAGGTTAACCCTTAAGGGCTTATAAAAAACCGGGAGCACATGAAGGGTAGCCCTTAAGGGCATACAGCAAACGAGACAACATGTAGATTAGCCCTTAAGGGCTTATCAAAAACGAGAGCACATGTAGGTAGCCCTTAAGGGCTTACAGAAAACGAGAGCACAAGTATGTTAGCCCTTAAGGGCTTATCAAAAACCAGAGCTCGTTAAAGTTAGCCCTTAAGGGCTTATAAAAAACGAGAGCACATGTAGTTTAGCCCTTACGGGTTTACAAAAAACGAGAGCACAGGTAGGTTAGCCCTTAAGGGCTCAGAGAAAACGAAAGCACAGGTAGCTTTGCCCTTAAGGGCTTATAAAAAACGAAATTAAGTGTAAGTTAGCCCTTAAAGGCGTATAAAAAACGAGAGCAGATGTAGGTTAGCCCTCAAGGGCTTATCAAAAAAAAGACCACGTCAAGGTTAGCCCTTAAGGGCTTATAAAAACGAGAGCACATGTAGGTTAGCTCTTAAGGGTTTACAGAAAACGAGAGCACAGGTAGGTTACCCCTTAAGGACTTAGAGAAAACGAAAGCACAGTTAGGTTAGCCCTTAAGGGCTTATAAAAAACGAGATCACGTTTAAGTTAGCCCTTAAGTGCTTATAAAAAACGTGAGCACATGTAGGTTAGCCCTTAAGGGCTTATAAAAAAAACAAAACATCATGTAGGTTAACTCTTAAGGGCTAATAAACGGTAGTACATGTAGGTTAGCTCTTAAGGGTTTATAGAAGAATAAGAGCACAGGAAGGTCATTCCTTAAGGGCGTTTGTAAAAACGAGAGCACAGGTAGGTTAGTCCTTAAGGGCTTATGAAAAACGAGATCACGAGTAAGTGAGCCCTCAAGGGCTTATAAAAAACAAGGGCACATGTAGGTTAGCCCTTAAGGGCTTATAGGAAACGAGAGCACATGTAGGTTAGCCCTTAAATGCTAAAAAAACGAGATCCGTGTAAGTTAGCCGTTAAGGGCTTATAAAAAAACAAACGATCATGTGGGTTAACTCTTAAGGGCTAATAAACGGTAGTACATGTAGGTTAGCTCTTAAGGGTTTATAGAAAAATGAGAGCACAGGTAGGTCATATCTTAAGGGCGCATATAAAAATGAGAGCACATGTAGGTTAGCCCTTAAGGGTTTACAGAAAACGAGAACATGTGTAAGTTAGCCCTTAAGGGCTTACATAAAACGAGAGTTCCCGGCGGAGTGGAAAATAGCAAAGATAATTTTAATAGAAAAACCCAGGAAAGAAGCCCAGGAACAAGCGAGCTACCGGCCGATCTGTCTGATAAGCGTAATAGGGTAGCTCTATAAAAATATAATAAATGACAGGTTGCGGGAAGAAATAGAAGGCAAGGAAGGTTTCCATAAAAACCAGTATAGATTTAGGAAAGGAAGCAGTACGGTGCACGCGATAGAACGAATACTGGATCTAGCGAACAAACATAAGAAGGATGGTAGGGGGTAATGCTCCCTGGTATTGCTGGATGTCCGAAATGCGTTCAACACAGCTGCCTGGGATATAAACAACGAAAAAGCCATCAGGAAGGGTATTTCTGCATACATGAGGAACATCATTAGGGCCTATTTGTCCGAAAGGAAGATAAAGATAGGCAAGAAGGACAGCATCGAAGTAGCAGCAGGGCTCCGTACTGGAACCCACCTTGTGGAACCTCTTATATGACGATGTTATGGCCATAAACGTAGAAGAACACGTGAACATAATATGCTACGCGGATGACCTTGCTATTATGGCAGCCTCAAAGGAAGCGTTGGGGATGAAATTAAAGACGGAAGACGCCCTCCACGCAGTAAACATATGGATATAGGAAAATAAACTGGTGCTAGCACCGAGGAAAACCACCGCCATTATCTTGAATCTATCAAGAAAAGCTAAAGATATCACCTTCGAAATGGACGGACATACCATCAGACCAAGCTCAACGGTGAAGTACCTCGGGGTCACGTTCGATTATAGGCTCACGTTTGCGAGACATGTAGATAAGGTTACGGAGAAAGCCTGCAGAACAATGAAAACCCTAAACGTAATCTTACCAAACGTTAGGGGACCCGGGGCCAAGGAGAGATGGATATTGCAGAAAGCGATGAAATCGATCGTCTTGTATGCGGCGCCAGTCTGACACGAAGCCATGGGAATCAGCAGGGCCAGAGAACTGATAATTAGATGTCAGAGAACGATGGCCGTAAGGGTGTGCAGCGCCTACAGAACGGTCTCGACCGCTGCTATCTTAGTAATAGGGGGACTGTGCCCGATGGACCTTATGATACAGGAGAGGGCGGAGATTCAGGAAAAAAGTGGAAAAAACCGACGCAGGAAAGACAGGAGATCGTAACCAGGATAAGGAAGCGTACGGTTAATAGGTGGCAGGACGAGTGGAGCAGAGGCACTGTGGCAAGATGGACAGCCCGTTTGATACCCGACATCAAGCCGTGGATCACGAGGAAACACGAAAGAACAAATTATAATATGACACAGGTTCTGACAGGGCACGGGTGTTCGGCTCATACCTCAAGAGGATAAGAAAAGAAGTAGGCGAGAAGCTAACGCCAGGAAACATCATAAGAATTATGATAAAAAAGGAGAATAACTGGAAGATAATAGAGATGCTGATAAACAAGATTATGAGCATCAAAGAAAAGTATGAGAAAGGGAGAAAATGAATGAAAAGCAGGAAAGATCCGGTGCGGATGAAGTTATACCCTTTTTCAGGGTGGTCCCGTTCGTACCAGGATGAAATACAAGGAGAAGTGGTTTAGTGGATGCAAGCCTCACACTATCCTTGCCGTTGATACTAGGCGAGGGTGTGCGTTATAGGTATGTTAGCCCCTAAGGGATTATCAAAAACGAGATCACGTGTAAGTTAGCCCTCAAGGGCTAACCCTTAAGGGCTTACAGGAAACTAAGAGCACATGTAGGTTAGCAGTTAAGGGCTTATAGGAAACGAGAGCACATGTAGGTTAGCCCTTAAGGGCTTACAGGAAACGAGAGCACATGTAGGCTAGAGGGAGAAAAATTAATAAATTCTAAGCATATCATTATGTGTGGAAATCGCTGTTAGCAGTTTGTTTGCGGACAAGTTATGAAAGTTAAGATTTCGGTTGGTTTTTCGACGGCTATAACAACCATAAACACTATAGCACAATTGTTAATCTTGTCCATTATTAAATAAGAATTTATGTTATGAAAATAACAGTTTATTTTAATGCGGTAATTAAGGCATTTAAAAATCTTATATGCAATGCATGCGCTTGTAAACAAGCGTAAATATCATTATATCTTTTAGTTTATACAGCTGCCACAGAGGGCGAATAGCGCCATCTCTTGGCAATCAAAATTGCCAATAGTTGAAATGATCAACAGATAAAGCTAAGCCACTCCCACAAACTTATAGTAATTACATGATTGGCTAATTTGAATTGAGAGCAAAATCGACACTTGTAAGCCTGATGCACAAGTCAAATATATGTAGCTGCGTTCACATCATTATTTTCAAACGTCTTTTGTGTTAGTTGTGCTTTTAATTCAGTTTGTCTTCGTTTTTATTACCATTTTCACAGTCGACACCACGAGTTTGTCAACTTTGATGTATTGTTGGGTGTAAATCTGGTTTCACAATAAGACGTCCAATTCACTCGTGGGAGGTGGTTTAACTTTATCTGTTACCTGTCCGATTCCATCTTTTGCAAAACTTTTCATTGCCCTTTTTCAAATATCCCAGTAGAATTCCAGTTACTTCTTTTAGATACTTTGGTCCTTGTAATTCAATTCTAGCCTTATGAAAATAGACATATTGTTGCCTATTGGCAACGCAAACCCTCCGATTTCACAATAAAAAACAATTTTTTAAACATTAAAATTATACTTGAGATAGATGTATCTACACATATTTTATCTTGTTAGTAAACAGCTAATAGAGAACTAAATAATTCTGACCAAAACCAGCAACGGTTAGCAAAAAACAAAAAATCAAAGCCAGAAACAAAATAAATATTATAGAACGGAAAAACACCTACAGAAATTAATTGAAATCTATAATAATAAAAAATTACATATGCGCAACCGTCAAATTAAAACATTTTATTTAATTTTTGTTGTTCCGTCCGAGAATTTATAATTAGCAAATTACCCCAACCCCCCTCAGATTTTATACACTTTTAAAACTCCTATTTGATTTTGACATACTTTTGATTTAAAAAAAAATACTTGTGTACAACTTTACAAATTACAAAAAAGAAAAACATAAAATCAACCAATGTATTTTAACCTTTATTCATTGTAAAATTCAAAATAATAACTAAGTATTGGTGTAATAAAATTTTTGTAAATAATTATGTACAAAAATTGACTTACATCCACAAAATAATCTGTTAATTCACAATCCGTCAATACTAATAATCATCTCCACGAGAAACGACTTCTTTGCATGTAGGACGAAGTATAATGGTATGTTCGAACTGGGCAGTGTAGCATCCTTTGACATCACAAAGAGGTGGATACGCATCCACAATACCTTTATCGCAGAGATCCTTTAGAGCCATTTGGTATTTAGTGGCACCTGCTCTATCCAACCACCGCTTACAAAAAGCCAACGTGCCGAAATTTTTATTAATAGTGTTAAGAAGACTTTTGGAAGAATTTAATCTAAAACAAAAACATTTAATTTTTTTTCCTAAATTAAACTGATAAATACCTTAATGGTACGTATGGCATGTCGAAATTTTTCATGTAATGAGAACAATCCATGTCATCGTGGACAACTCCTCTACCTGTTGAACCAAAAGTCTCTATTGCATAAAATTCATTTTCTTCCATCACTGTCGCTTCTCCCCCCTTTACAATTGGCACAGTTTTTCCAGAATGAATACCTTTAAAACCTCATTAAAATAATTACAAAACTACGTTGTCATCTTACGATATGGGGAGATCGAGTGTCCGTTTAAGTTTCTAATTGATTTAATTGGATAAGTTTTTCCATCTAATTCAATTTCGTACGATTCCATTACTTCTTGTATCGCTGCACCAATTTCGCATAATTGTACGTCGATACCAGCAACTCTAATCCCAGTATTTGTGGCATCTCGCACAGCTTCAACTAGTTTGTCGTACTTGGGATTAAACGTGAGAGTAAACGCGCAATCGATTATCCTTCCGTTAATGTGCGTTCCGAAATCGATTTTGGTTACATCGTCATATTCCAAAACGGTAGAATCGCCGGCGTTTGGAGTGTAATGAGCGGCGCAATGATTTCTCGAACATCCAGTTGGAAACGCGAGTCCAGCTTGTAGGCCATTTTCTTTGATCAACTTTCTAGCGGTATTTTCAAGTTCTTCGCAAATTTGAATCATAGTCATTCCAGGCTTAATCCAACGCTGCATATGCTGTCTTGTCTATGTAACGAGATAAACTTTATTTAGTAATTTGATGTGAAAACCAATGACAATAGAGTTTAGTTTACTAATGTACCAACAACGTAATGTTTCATCAACAAGAAGACTTTATAATTAATGTACGTATAGAACAAGCAACTATATCTTCTTTAGACACTTTTTTAATTTGCTTCTTTTCAGATATTATGCCACACAAGCCTAGGCTCATGTGGGACATATTATAATACTATACGAATTTGTACCATACAATGGTACTCTTACTGTAACCCTACTAAAACTATAGACCGGTGAAAATAATAAGTATCCACCGTAAAACTATCCGATGTGAAGTTACCTATAAAGCCTACCATCAAATTTGTATCCCAGTTTGAGTAATTTAAACATAGATTTAGGACATCTACTTTGTGGTAATGTTCTAAATATTAATATAAGAAGTATATTAGAGTACTATCGATCGTATTTTAGTAATAATTAAAGGTAATACTAACGACAGATAATATTGTCCTGGCGACACATTGACTTTTTAACTCGATTTAAACTATGAGTGCGTAAATTAATTTTTATGCAAATAGGCACATATACAGAACAGATGATGTATAAGCACATATCAAAAAATAAAACCGAAACTAATTTTCTATAAAAAGTTAATACTAACGACACGTAATATTGTCTTGGCGACACTTTGAACTGAATTTAAACTATGAGTGCGTAAAGTAATGTTTATGCAAATTTGCACAAATACAGAACAGATGATGTATAAGAACATACACGAAAATTAAAGTGTAACATTATTTTAAAATAGTGCAATAATATTCAGCGAATGTTTGTACAGAATAATCAGGTTACACTATGACATCTACTGGTCAGAAAAACAAGTTAAGTTGAGCATTAATTTTTGATAAAAACAGCGATCAGTTAAATTCCAGGTAAGTATATTGTAATATTGCTTGTAAAAATTATGAAATGGGTAACAGTATTTCAACAATATTCATAAAAATATAGAAACGACATGCTGACGCAAGAAGTACAAGCCGTATGAATCAGAAAGGGTGAAGGTTGGAATGAATGAGGTAAAAATCGAAGGGAGTGTAACGAGGATAGCCGAATGGTTTGGCATAAACTGCACAACATTTAAATAATTTTATATGTTATAAAGCTGGTAGCCTTCTTAAAACTAATTTGGAAGAATTACTTGTACATACACTAATAAAACTCGCAGAGTAGAAACTAGTCTCCCTATTCCGCATAAAAAACTTTAGAACTATCTCTAGCAAAGTCGTGTTCAATGAAAGCCTCAGAAGCAACGATATTAGACAAAGAGAAATTAAAGAAAGAGAAATCTAAAACTGAAACTAGTAGCTCTGATAGTGAAGTTAGCCTTCCAAGTAAAAGTAATTCTGCTGAAGATGTTTCAGATGAAAATCATTCTAGCACCGAAGAAGAACGTATGCCAAGTAGCAATACAAAAAAATCGGAACTTTCGCTCCAAAAAGGGTCACCGTACCGTACTGTTTTAGTCAGATTTGTCATAAAAAATCGAATTTACGTTCATTATGTTGGAAAAATTATAAGCACTGAAGACTAGGAAGCTTGTGGCGGGGTTTGCTGCAAAGTAGCCGTCTAGTATCGAATCACAAGAATCTTAACGGGGCTGAATAATGGGTACAAAAACTGCTAACCGGAAGATGGATTGCCGACTGGCTCAGGCGTGGGTTTCGTTGAGCAATTGTGCGTTTTGCGGGTATACTAGAATTCGCACTCAACTTACGCGCTGCGCCAAGGGGAGACGTACAATAATAAAACTATAAAGAATAGGTTAAGGGCGCCAGATTCAATAAACGTCCAAAGGAAAGGAGAATTCGCCGAATCACACGAATTCGTAGGAGTTTCTGGTTGCATAGGCGAATCACTAGAGACTTGAGTAAAACGGCGGATAAAACATAAGAGTGTTCAATAACCCCATTTAATTTAAATTATAATAAACTGGATTATATCTTAATTATATATGTACAATAATTAACGACACCAAAATATAACGAACGAGTTACCGGGCACGTTTAGCGCGACTATATCGATGAGCTTCTTCATCCGCAGTTTAAAACTGTACAAGAGCTTAGTAGTGACAATAAAGGCGTAAAAAAAGAAGGTGACTAACATAAGCTTATGTATTATGATACCCCTATATATATATTTATGTATATGAATTAATTTATGTGTAATAATATACCGACCGTTCGGTAGTTCATACGACCCTTCGTAGGTCAAGTTTACTGAAGTTTACGTTTATTACTTGTACGGGAGTTAAACGTTAGGCGCGAACGAGGAAGTTTAATTGGTTTACCGCAAGGAAAAAAAGTAATTAATTATATATTTGATTGTGTAATTAAAACACACGTATTTAAGCATAAGACAAGGACCGGTAACGCCGCTTAACAAGGTAAGTTAAACTAATTATAAAATTAATAATAAGAGGTTAGGTGCTTCATCTTTAGCACGAACCTTATCGCTCAAGAATAACAATTCCAGGAAGTACTGGGGCGGTAGTAAAAAAAATGGATCGTCACTGACCTTAATTATCGGCATAAAGGGGTGAGTCGTGGTAATCAGGGATCTTACATAACTTTAAAAATGAGAGGATCGACAGCCCTGAACTTCAACGCATTCCATCACGACCAGAATAAGTATTGGACACAATTGGACACAGCTGTAATAGGTCAAGCTAGTTTATCTCAATAATGATAGGATGATACTAACCCAGGTGTTATGGCTGGAAACTTGCCGAACTAAATAGGTTTTATCAAGGATGACATCGTACACCTTACAGTACTTCTAAAATTTAACTTAAGTATAATTAAATGACTACCAACTAATTGTAAATTTCTTCTTACCGTAGCGTGGAATATCGAAACAAAACCGAAGACCAAAATTTTACAGAGAGCGTCCTAATATTTCCCTAACTAGGTAATACAGTAGCAGCTACTAAAATCAACCGTTGCTAATGTAAAAATTATTTATTTGCCAGGCGAAATCCGTTTTTTAAACGAGCCAACAAAATCAGGCATTGATGCCTTTGACAAATAATATAGGACTGACCCAAACCCACTAACTTTCACTCCAGTGAGATCGGTATTATTCTCAAACCACGTGACCCTCATATATAGGTAACGCAGTAAATATCCTTCAAAAAAGTAAACGAACAGGTCACGTGCCAAACTTATATCTTTCACAACAAACATTGACATATCACATTATTACGAAATTTTAGGTAATATTTTACTGTGTCAATGTTACTCATATGTCACGGCAACATTGGCAATTAGACCATTTGTCTGTTTTAGGTTAATACATGTTAATTAACATCTACTTACTAAAAGAAAATTTAAACATTGGTTCATAAGATATAACATGAGTGATAGTATAGTATAAATTTACTATGCATGAATAATAGTATGTAAATGGCTATAGAGATGGAAACGATGAAAGCTGATTTTATACCCGCGTAATTCAAATAAATTTTAAATAAACCGCGGGCTAAAATCACAACGTATAAACATTGTAAGGTAACAATGTCAAAGCAGTTATCAATAAAAAATGTGTGGCCTTTATCCATACAGGAATCCAAGTGTTATAACATCAGGATTTTCCCAATTCTGTGCTTTTTAGTTCAGTTGTAACTTCCATGCACACAATGAAGTCCAAGATGTATATCCAGTAAGTACATAACACAAAACAAAATAAAATTGACTCCAAAACGACCACGCTTAGAGCGAAGGTCCTTATACAACAACAAACTTTAATCAATGCGCCAGTGTTTGTATGGCGTGAAAGAGCTTTTAAATCTTTCTCCTATAAGCAGTTCATTGTCCCAGAAATACAACATACTTAAAATGCTTAAAAATCGGTCGCCGATCAATGTATTTCTAAACGCTGATGTGGATAATAAGGGATTTGTAGAACAGTACTCCTGAATTTGAAGATTCTTCACACGAATCACCAAACTATTGAGAGCTATGAATCTGTAGATTTTTTGTGGGTGTCTATTGATCCAACTATTTTTGCTGCAGGGCGAAATGAAGGAATCTATGCGTTTCTTGAACAATAAATTATGTGATCTCTTTTTCCAAGAAAACTTGAAAGCAATCGTAGGGCAAACGATTGTCGAAAAAATCTGGAATGTTACTTCCAGACTTTGTGTTGTTATATAAAAATATGTTTACAACAATACCTAATTAAATTTTTCATAAAATTTCATTGAGAGTAGAGTATGCTCTTTCATATGTTAAAAGATGCTGGAGTCTGATGGGAGTGCGATACAGCTGACCTAAGGTAAGAAAATGTAAGTAGAGTACTATTCTTATGGACGTTTATTTATGGTACCCACAGTTACTCGCGAGTCGTGCATATGCATGCGTCCGCCGCACATGTGGTGCATAAATTTATTGACGCATGTACGCAGCACCCGTAGCGAGAGGGTTAATAGATTGAGTACAAGTTTGCATAAAAATTAATTCGCGCACTCATCGTTAAAATCGGTTTTAAAGTTACCCTTGTCAATTTGGGTAGTTTAGAAACAAATATGTTAATCTAATAAATAATACTTGAATATAATTGTAGTATTCAGATTTAAATCATTATTATAAAATAAATAAATGTCCCATATACATGTTTAAATTACTTAAACTGGAGTACAATTTTTGTGTTTGTCAAATTAGCTAAGTTAAGAACCAACTAAGACTATTCAATTTAACATGTTTTTTTTTTAAAATAAAAATAAAGTTAAAGCCGTTATTGTCTTAAGACCCTTTCTGTAAAACAGACTGTGTATTAACATTCGTTTGCGTATCCAGTCAATTGTTTTTGAATTATAGAAAAGTCACTATAAAGATACGGTCTCGTTTATGCAGCCAACGCATATGTTACTGCCTGCGTATTCTGCGTACTATTGACGCGTGCAGGGATGTGATTTCACTTAAATAGCGAACGCAACCGCAAGCAACAAACGAATCAGTTTTTGAAAAACAGTTGAACAAAATCTCTTAAGCTAAAATATTATTAAAAAACTATATGAATAAAGTTGCTTTATATACTATTTGAACACAACAAGAATGTGATAATTATATATATGTGTCTATTGTCCGAATGAGTAATTCAAAATTTGAGTGAAACGAGTTTTATAAAAGTCCACGAACGAAAACACGCTCAATTTAGATGAGAATGAGTTTAATGCAACATTTTATTGTCCGGACAGAGACCACAAGGCCCTCAAAGTTTTAAACTATCTCAAAAATAGTTTGACGTTTATGTTAAGTTAACATGACAGTTAAGAACAATAAATTCACTTTTCATGAGCACCATTTACTTTAAGCATTGAATAATAAATGTAAGAAGAAATGCAACTTAAGGGGCGATATCGTATCGACTGATTGGATCGAGATGTAGAGGTCGCCACATTTGTATTGGATCGAGATTTTTCAGTTCTTGCGTGTCTGTCGACTTGTAAACTTCGGTGTTGAATTGAAAGTTTTTCTTGGGTTAACATTGCGATACGATTTTTAAAATTTTGGTAGTAGTAATGTTTGTTTGAACTTTTGTTTAGTTTAAGTGTAAATATATTTTTGATTTATTTTTAAAATGGGAAAAGTTACAAATCACGATTGTGTTTATATTAATTGTGAAAATAATAATACCGAAAACAAAGGTACTAGTTTTCTATTAGTTTTTTATTAGTGATAAAGTGCGTGCTAAAGAATGTTAGAAAATTGTGGAAATATAAACATTGCCACAATGGACTTGGAAGATTTAAAACAAAAGAAGATTTGTGAGAAGCATCTTCGGAGATAATGTATAACAACAAAAGGAAATTTTAAACACACTGCAGTTCTTGTTCTACACCTTCAATCAGGTAAATATTTTTTAAATTTTTTTTCTACCAAACGTTTAAAAATGGTTTAAATTAGCATCGGAGAATCTCCTTGTCCGGATTCTTCTTCTTCTTGTTGCACTTAATTGTACAATAACTTAAAATAATTACTATAAATCAGTGGCTGAGATCGCTATTATTTTCCACAATCAATGATCGCAATCATGGTATTTAGAATTAATTAGTAATCGACTGTTGCTAAAAAGTCGCTCGTGTAAAGTTAGTCATAAATCTAGCCATAAACATTCGATTTTCGTTTTCCGGGATACAATAACGTTTGGAGTATTAAAAATCAACATATCTAAGTATTTTTTAATATTGTTTCTAAACAATAAATTAATTAAAATTTGTTCATATTTAGATTTTAAAAAAATATTTACAAAAATTCACAGAAAATAGATACTACTGTGATGTTTTTTTTCGACATGACGTGCTATTTGAATTCTGATGCAAACTTACGAACAAATAGTTCAAAGCATTAATAAACAACATATTAAAAAATAAGTGTCGTTCTTTCGCAAATTAAATGTTTGTATTTGAAATTGACCCCGAAAAGATTGTTGAGTAATTAGTCATAACTCGTGTTGATATTTGTCTCAAACATAAGATTTATGTATTAAAAATAAATTTGCAATTCTTTTCAAATACGTATTGTCATTTGTAGTTAATGCTTATTGTTTTTAACTTCCTGTGTTTTTATGATTTACCTTGGTGTTTATATAAAGCTAGGTTTTTCCCAAAATGCTGAATGTGTGACACAAATTTTACAAACGTTCTTTTCTAGAAGAGTTTTCTAATTCCCTTTGAAAAGAATGCATTGTTAAATTTCTGTAAACAAAAAAAATATAATTCAATGTTTAAATCCATGTTACTTTTTTATTAAAAAATCTGTATGTGGTTTAAAATTCTTACGAGGAAAAGAGCAAAGGGGTTATTTACCTACTTACACAAAATTTTACGATTTTCCGTGAACTACCTGCATACTTAAAGTTTATTATAAATTTATTAAACTAAATATTATAGGTAAAATCGTGTTATATTAGTCTTATTTGTTTATGCGATAATTAAAAGTAATAATTTCTTTTCCACAACCGCAATTGTTATTTTATAAGCGATCAATGGTTGCGATCATTATTGTACAGACGCTCGATATCGCGATCATTATATTGCATAATGATCGATTCATCGTAATTGCATAATCGTTCTGGTCATTGCTTTAAATGTTTTTTGTTGATGTTGGCATATGTCCAATAAAAATATCGTTTTTGTAAATGTTAGGGCCGCATTTCTTTAGCACCTTGTCTAATAAATACATACTTAGTTTTTTTTAAAATAAAAAAAAATATAAACAAAATTCTTTTATGTTTATTTTAGCATGCTGAAAGCACTTCAATACAAATCCAACAATACATAAAATATTTTTACAATTGTTTAAAAAAAAATCGCAAAAATTTTGAAAATACTAATACTAACTGCATTTTCAAAACTTTATTTTTAATATACTAACAACTTAATTTTTTTTTTACTTTTTGTGCTTATTTAGTATATTTTTTTACAGAAGCTGTAATTGTTGATATGAACATCAACCTAAGATACTCAAATGTAGTAGTTTCTCAAAGATATGGAAGAAAACGTCGATTGTTATTTATTGATGACGATCGTGAAGACGAATAAATTTATTCTTTCTACAGCTCCAGTTCACTAAACGAAGGTATAAGTAGACAAGCAATAATAAGTAATTTTTTTAATATATGTTTTACAGTTGAAGATACGTCCTATAATATTTTGATGATACTGGAACGACCACAGTGTGTTCTCAAATTCGTCAAGCCGTTAAGTTTTGACTAAACTACGCAACATAGTGATACAAATGGATTCTCCGTCAAAAATCCTTTTAAAGGATGAATTGGTCAATTATTCTTTCAGAAATTTAACATTAATTTTAATTTAAAATTATTTAAATTACCAGTCCACTAATAACAAATTCGTTTACATATGTTTCGAGCTTTAAAATAATGATGCTCATCTTTAGAAAAGTCTACAAAAAATATTTACAACTTTTTTAAATACAAAAAATGTCATCAACATATCTTTTCCAAAATATTATTTTTTGTAAGAAAATTTGGTGTTCAGAAATATATTTACTTTCTAAATTGTTTAAGATTTCAGTAAAAATAAGTGATAAATTTGATTATCAATTTTTTAAACAAAATTTAGGTCTTTCAATGGGTTCTCCTTTATCACTTTTCTTAATTTTTTTAAGAAATTAAGTAAAGGTAACGATTTCAAGATTTCTTTTTCTAATGAAATATTTATTTAATTTTTAAGCTACTTAAAGGTAGTAAAAATAAAGCTATTTAAGCTGTATAGTTGTTTCTGAAAGGTGGTTTACGGTTCCTTTAGAGCTTCTTTAAAGCATTGCTAGTACCACAAAGAGCTGTATAAGCCCGATTTTAATGCATTAAAGGAGCTACCTAACAACAACATAACTGCGGAATTTTTAGCTACTTAAACGCTTCATGGAGGCTTCAGTTTTTTCACAAGCCACTTAAAAGTGTTCTAAAGAGTAACTTAAAGTAAAAGCTAAAGTAGTTATAAAAAAGCCGGTTTTAGCTGCAATTTGCTCACTGGGAAATTCTTGAATTACTAGAGTTCATTTATATTAAAATATCAAATACAAATTTTTTGTTGAACGAGCAAACCAATTTCAATTATGATTTTAAACTTAAATTTTTTTAGATTTGTTTCTAAATTGCACCATCTTCCTTTTTTAAAATAATTAACATTTAACATTTTGTAAAACTTAAATTTTTTAATTATCTAGTTACAAATTTTCAGATTTGAGATTGTTCGAAAAAATGTAAGTTAAAAAACTTTTTGTAATCTTAACTTTTTATAAGTTGTAAATATTTTTACTTTTTTGAAGATGAGCTTCATTATTTTAAAGCTCGAAGCATATGTAAAATAGTATATACATTTTGAAAGTTAACGAATTTATTATTGGTGGACTGGTAATTTGAATAATTTTAAAAATTGACGAATAATAACAATAAATCCCCATAACAATTTTTTTTAAATTTAATTTGCATTGTTTTAGTTATTTCTATGTTTTCGATTTATATTTTACAAAAATAAATAAATATTTGAATATACATATTTTTTTGTTTTCTTAAATATAAAGCATGATATTGTTTAAGTTTATTTGACATTGACTTGTGTCGTAACAATACAAGCTATTGTTTATGATATTAACCTGTTTTGAACAGGTAAACGGTAAAGTAAACACAAATATAAGAAAAGGCTCTTACTTCATAACAAATAAGTAAGTTCGCAACATAAAAACCACGATTTTGCAGATGGCAGCAGGTCTTAGTCTATTAGTTTATGAAAAGAGGGGGTACAGACGGGTAAAAGAAAGAGAAACAAGAGAGATAAAACTACAGTACGATTTTTAACACACTATTTGCGCCTCTTCTTAAATTATTACTCAATGCTTTAAGTTTAAAAATATCCTTAAGGTTAGCGTATGCAGTTATTGCGTGCGTCGGATGCGTATTACAGACGCGTGCATCGACGTGGTTTCACTTAAGCAGCGAACGCAAGCGACAAACGCAAGTCAGTTGTTAAAAAGCCATTTAGTGATTAAATTAAACAAAATTTGCTAGAAATTTCTAATTGTATGCTATATTCGTACATGTGCATGCGATTGCTGCACCTGACTGGTACACCGAGGTATCAATGCAGGAAACAGCGTCAGCCGCATTAATAATTTAGCTAAGAGCAGTCGTTGCGACGCAGTCTGCGTTTGCTACACAAACGAGATCACACGTTTAAGTTACGGTCTCACTTATGCAGTTAGCGCATGCAGTTACTACGTGCGTCGGCTGGGTATTACGGATGCGAATGCAAGCGACAAATGCAAGTCTGCTAGAAAATTCTAGGCTAAATGTTATTAAAATGGCGGATTATGTGAATAGATGTTTTATATATTTTGAAACAAGAACGTGATCGTATATGACGTATAAGCATACTGTCCGATATATCCTGGACATTTGTAGAACGAAATGTTTTCTACCAATTTGCATTTTTTATCATGTGAAAAATTCATTTTTCTAAATATACGTCAATCACTTTGAGCTTAAATATGCTATATTCGTACCACTGCATCTGACTGATCCACTGAAATAACAAAAAAACATTCGTGTCCGTTCGCGATGCTATTCAAGAAATTCAAACTAAAGAAATAATAAACATTGACAATACCAGAAGGTCAAATCATTTATTTACAAAAACTACATAATCAATATATTCTTATTTTTGAATGATTTAGAACAGTAAAGCAAGATACGTTAAAAATAACAATTTTTACTGATTTACTAAAGGGGAAAGCAAAATTGAGACCATATTTCGGTTATATCTTAATGAAATCGAGAAGAAATTTAAAAAAAGTGTAGCATGCTAGGAAGTCAATACAAACGTGTACATATCACTTCAAAATGGTTTTACAACATAACCTTAAAAAAAATATGCAGAAATTCTTTATAAGAAAGCATTATCTTTTGATCGAAATGTCAAAGAAAGGCAATTATAATAAATGTTTTAAATAATAGCTAACACATATAAGACTTAGTAACAGTGGAATTATTTTGTGCCAAAAAGATATTTGCTGCATTTTATTTTTATACAAAATATTATCCTGTATAAATAAAATTGATTGCAGCGCTGAAAAATTTATTCCTTTGTTCATCAATACATTGCGCCCTTAGCCTTTTTCTGCATTTTTTAGTTTAAGAATCTTTTTATATAACGGTAATACAATCGATTTTCTTTTTGCAACACTAGTAGAAAAATAAGAAACAAGTATAATCTTCGTAAGAATACATAAATCAAACTTAATGTGTCATTGCATTTCTACGTTATGTTCCTTTAATGACGGGGGAAGTAGTATCATAAACAAAAAATTCGTATTTCCCCTGTCACCCATTTCCTGCTTTATTATAATACGATAAATAATCGTTTTTATTGTTACTTTTCAGGAATGTCAATTAAGAACTATGAAGTATTTTACCTTTATATTCATTTACAATTTTTAATTTTTAAATAACTGTTATAGTCTCAAAATTTTAATTAGTCGGTCTATTATTTCTTATATGTAAATTGTGAATGACCGCCACTCTTAATTATTATAAGCGTAATTATAGTTTTAGTTTAATTTATGATTTAGTAGAAATATAGCAACAAGTTAGTTCTAGAAAGCTATTTGTTGTTGATAATACCTGCACATACGAGTGTTGACGAAGTGAACGAGCAGTCTTAGTGTTCCAGCAATTGCTCGAATGTTGTAGATTTCACAAAGTACTATGGAACGTATCCGAGATAAATGGTATTGCTAGAATACTATAAACAGGGGACTATCGGGTGTGGTAGACGAAGAGTGTCTGCGGTGACGCGGCATTAGTTACTCAAAATCCTTTTACAACTTTCCGAATGCTCTAGTCAAATAGTGGAATAAAAAAGTATCACACAGCTATAAACGAAATTCTTAGCGAGAAGAATAAAAGAAGGCGTCTGGAATTTGCAAGACGATACGTCAATGAAGCGCTGGATTTTTAAAATCGTGTTGTTTTTAGGGCCGAAAAAGCATTTAAAAATTCAAATGACGCACCTATAAATGTTATGGAGTTAATTACACCAGCGGACACTTTTTTTGTTGGGTGATTGAGGGTCTTAATACAAAAGGTTTCTTAAGTATTTTAAACAACGTTATGCAACCTTTTGTCTAAACTTTGTATCCAGAGAACGATTACATCTTTCAACAAGTGAGTTTTTTTAATACTTAAAGTTATCTTAATTTCTCCAGTATTACAATATGCACGTCAAACAATAATCCAACAGTTACTCAGAATATAGGCTAGTTATAGTCCTTTCAACTGTTGTTATTAATTTTTTTGTTCTTGAAGGGTAATGCCCCTATACCTACATCCTGGTTGGTGCAACACTGGGTACAGCAAAATAACCTGAACGTGTTACCGTGGCCAGCAATTATGTGTTCTTGTAGCATCAATGCTTAGAAAACTGCAAGAATAAATGGACAATCAAGGAGGTCGTACTCATCATTAGCAATCGTATGTTTAATTCAATTAAAAACAGTAAACATGTAAAATTAGTTTTTTTTACTAACTAGGATCAAATTTCAGTTTAGATGATAACACTAAGAAATATCTTCTTGAACCGACTGTAAAATATGAATTGAAACTTATTTAAAAATAGTTTAAGTGGTTACAAGATCTTTTGACTATCTTTTAAAAATAAATCTATATTTTATTAATACTATTACTGTATTGCACTGCAATGAGGTATATAGAGTATAGTAACAAAATTACATTATTTCTTTCACGGCGACTATCTGTAAGTACAGTAAATAAATATATAGATAAAATACTTCATTGTTCTTTCATTCCTGAAAACTACAGTAAGAACGATTATTTATCGTATTATAGTGCAGCAAGATATGGGTGACAGGGGAAATACAAATTTTTTGTTCATCATAGTAGTGATGGTGCCTTCCCGTCCCTAAAGAAACGTAACGTGTGGAAATTCAATGACACATTAAGTTTCATTTATTTATTCTTACTAAGATTATACTCCTTCATTTATACACAAAAATATTTGGTATAAAAATAAAATGCAGCAAATATTTTTTTAGACACAAATTCATTCCACTATTAAGTCTTTATAAATGTGTTAGCGATTATTTAAAACATTTATTATAATTGCCTTTCTTTGACAATTCTACCAAAAAGATATTAAAAAACAACGTGAAACTTCTATATTACGAACTTCTCTATAGCGACTTTCTCTATATAACAAAACCTTCAACGTAAAAAAAATAAAAATCTTAACGTGTTTGAAAATTTGTATCAAAATATTATCATTTTTGCGAGTCCAATTAATTAATTAATTAATTTAAGAATTTAGCCACATTGTAAGGATTTGATAACGTTACTTTAAGCCTCTTCGTAAACATTCTTATTGAAATTTATGAATAGTGCACACTTAATTCTTTAATGACTTCTTTACTTAATGGGCATGCAAGTGAAAACTGCTTGAAATCCCTTTACATTGTGCTTTGTACAATCTTTAAATTCTTCTGAATTGAGTTTTAAAAACGCTTGGTTCTATCGTGTACGCGAGATGTCAAAAAACGAAAATGTTTAAAAATTACTGAAAAAATGAAAATGTTGCTAGAAGTTGACAGAGGTTTAAAAAAAGAAATTGCAGAAAATTTGGGTATTCGTACTATCAGCTTATCCGCCGTAATAAAAAATCGCAAATCAATTTTGAAGTTAGGCAATGTTGAAACTCCAGCAAAACGTGCTAGAACATGTCTGTATGAAGAGCAGTTTTAAAGTGGGCGCATCTAATTCGTGAGCAGAATGTACCCTTATCAGGATCCTTAATTAATTAATAGCCTTAAAGTATGCCGTAGCACTTGGATTTCGGAATTCCAAGAGAGCACCGGTTGGCTGGATAAATTTAGGTATTATAGAGAAAGTGATATGTGGCGAAAGTGCTGTTGTTAACGAAAAATGCGATCAATTTTCAATGCTGAGGAGACGGACATATTTTTCAAGTACTCACCTAATAGAACCGTCACTTTAAGAAGCGATAAGTGTTTCGATGGAAAACAGAACAGGGAAAGGATCACTGAGTTAATATGAACAAATATGACAGGACAGAAACTTCTGATAATCGGAAAAAGGAAAAATCCACGTTGTTTCAGAGGGACGGACCAAATCACTTGAAGTCGAGTATCAGTTTAATAAAAAGGCATGGATGATTGGCCAGATCTTCGAAGAGTGGTTAGTAAAATTGGACAAACAAATAACGATGGAGCACAGAAAAATAGCCTTAAATGTGGATGATAAAAAAAAGCTAAAAAACTTAAAAGTACGAAACTCTTTTTCATCCTTCCAAATTACACATCTAAACTTCAACCAATGGATCAAGGAATTATAAAAAATCTGAAAGTTTATTATCGAAAAAGGATTTTAATGAAAATCATTAACGGAATTGAAAAAAAAAACACGGCCGACAAAACCATCAAATTAAGAGAATGCATTTCCGAATTGACAAAGGTTTGGCTCACGATTTAACGGAAATCAGTGTAATGGAATGAGGACGATGAATTGGCACTTGCGGATTTGCGAAAATCGTGGTCGACATTCCAGCAGTAATAAAATTGACGCCGATGTTAGTTTTGCAGATAAACGTTCTGGTATTGTCAATGTTTATTATTTGTCTAATTTGAATTTCTTGAATAGCATCGCGAACGATCACGAATGATTGTCGATCGCATTTGCTAACTATTTCAACTGAACTAACCAAGATGTCCCGTTTTTTGTATTGTTGAGTGTACACAGAGAATTATGTCCCGTTTTTTGTTTTGTTGAGTGTATACAGAGATGGCAATGCAGCGTCAGTCACCTAAACGAATCAATCAATAAAAAAAAAAAGTTAAGAACAGTCGTTACGACGCAATCTTCGTTTGATGCATGCGAAACCGTTGAATGGTACGTCGAGGTGTTAATCCCGCTGACGCATGCAGCGTCAGTCGCATAAGTTAACCCATCGATAAGCAATTTAATTAGAGCAGTTGTTGCAACGCAGTCTGCGTTTTCTGCATGCAGTCACCAACCGTTAGTTGCATAAATGAACCCATCAATAACGAATTTAGGTAAGAGTGGTCGATGCGACGCACCTTTACTTGTATCGCATGCGATTGCTGCATCTGACTAGTAAACCGAGGTATCAATGCAGCGGGGCATGACCACAACGGCCACCTTCCAACTTTAACCACAACGGCTACCGTGACCACAACGGCCACCTATTCTGTGGACCACAACGGCCACTTGCATTTTTGACCATAACAGCCACCGTGACAACAACGGCCACTTATCTTCATGACCACAACAGCCACCGCGACCACAACGGCCACCGACGCCCGATCTGAAAATTGACTGCCGACGCCAGTTATAGCGACCTCTGTGACTATAACGATCATCTCTGTAACCGCAACGGCCACCATGACTATAACGGCCACTTATTTTGTCGCGACCACAACAGCCACTGTGACCACAACGGCCACAACAGCCACCGCGACCATAGCGACTACCAATCGTCATTCATCATGGGTTTCGATGAAATTTATCTCGCATTTCTAGCTGAGTGTCTTTTTCATTTTCTTTTGTGACCATCCATTGTCAAAATGGAACGTGTTAGGTAGTATTTCAAAGTTTGCAAGTTGTTCTTATTGGATATACAAATATTTTTTTGTGCTGCCAACATCGCAAACGCCAATATTCGTTCCTTAGTGTAGTTACGTAATGGGCGAAAAAAGCTCTAGTGTGGCAAAATAAAAACTAGAAATCCACATATAAAGCTAAGTGTTCAAAGTCAATTATTATTGGTCTAAAACTCAAATTAGTACAATTCTGTGTTTCCAATGGTGAAGTAAAATAATAGTTATTTACATAAAAGTCAGCATACTCTCACATTACTGAAGAGGAGCTAAATTCAAATACTAGGCACTTTGTGCCGAGTAATTCAAAGCACCGAGTCAAGTAAGAGATTTTACTGGCGTGTTTTGTATTAAATTTTTACGGAAATCGTAGGAAAAAATTTACAAATTTTAGAAATTGTTTTTACAAATTCTACAAAAATCAAATTTGTCAATTTTGTTGGCAACTATTGTTACACATTATTTTGCGTCTTATAAAGTTTTTAAAGTACTAGTCCAGAAAAAATCAATTTTCCTGCGCGTTAACGTTTCCGGAAAAAAATATTTACATATCTAGTAAGCACAAGTTGCAAGCTTTGAAATATTACCTAACACGCGTCGTTTTGATAACGCATGGCAAGCTAAATCATCGAAATTCATGAAGAATAACGATCAGTGGCCGTTGTGGTCGCGGTGACCGATGCGGTCGCGGTGACCGTTGTGGTCATGGTGGCTGTTGTGGGCGACAAAATAGATGGCCGTTGTGGTTACAAGCAGAGGTGGCTGTTATAGTCACAGAGGTCGCTGTAACTAGCGTCGGCAGTCGATTTTTAGATCGGGCGTCGGTGACCGTTGTGGTCGCGGTGGCCGTTGTGGTCATGAAGATAGGTGGCCGTTGTTGTCACGGTGGCTGTTATGGTCAAAAATGCAAGGGGCCGTTGTGGTCACGGTGGCCGTTATGGTCGACAGAATAGGTGGCCGTTGTGGTCTAGACCCAATGCAGCAAGCAGCGTCGGTCCTATAAGCGAAACCATCAATACAGAATTTAGTTAGAGCAGTCTGCGTTCGCTGCATGCGTCGGCTACAGAAGCGAAACCGCACCTTAAAATGACCATTTAGATTCCTGATCAAACACCTTTAGAATTTCTTGGGAAAACATTAAATCATTACACTATATTAAGGAGCCGCTTCAGAATTGGCAGGAAATGTCAATTATTAACACAGGATGTGTTCATAAATGCAATGTTTTATAGGCGACGAATATGGGTTTTAAAAAATGCATCATGTAAACCTTAGCCTTGGGAAACTCAAAGGGGTTACTATCAAACAAACCCCAAGATTGTATTAAAATTTAAATTTTTAATGTATGCAGCTTTACAACATATGAAACCAAAAATTTCAACTGTTTGTACAAATTCTAGAAACACCTGTTGAACCCATTCTCTCAACTTAAATGTGCAAAGAAACAGGTGAATCAGTAATTCTATACTCAAAACAAGTATGAGTAGAACGTACATAATTCGCCAAGAAATGATGCTTAATTTAGCAAACCGAAATAAATATGTAAATCAATGAATACATTAAAAATGTATGTAAAAAATCACCCTCTTTGACTAGCATTTTAACTAATACACAAACTTAATATAATTAGACACAAATGTACTATTAAATAAAATCTAAAAATGTTACCTCATAGTATCAATTCAGTGCACTTTGTAAATTATTAGCGTAGATTTGATTTATAAGAAAAAAACGTTTCGAAGAATAAAGAACACTTACTTGTCTGTGTGCTTCAGCCGCTAAACGAACTTCATTATAAGTATCATGTTGCATTCTATCTAAAGCACGTTTCTCCTCAGACGTAAACCGATCCTTGGCCGTACGATCATCCTTCCCAGTTACATATTGCATAATTTCCCCTTCAGGAAACACTTGACTTGGAAACAAATCCGCAATCGGAATAGAAGGAGGATCGGTTTGACCAGCCGTTTTGCCTCCTTTCTTTCGATTCTTCTTCTTTTTCTTCTTATCGGCGTCATTTTCAACACCATCCTCTTTACACTCTGCTTCCTCGTTTACTTCATTCGTGTTACCGTTCTCATTTACAGCTTCTGAATCGTTTTCAGTACCAGCAGCTGAAAATTTGAAATACCACGTGGGATTGTTCATATTGTCGACGAAAAATCATTACCTTTTTTCTTCTTCTTCTTCCTTTTCTTTTTCTTGCCAGATACGTTATCGTCATTTACATCTTCTAAAGTTTCTTCTTCGGCTATTTCGTCTTTCTCATCGTCAACCTCAACTTCAGTTTTTAAGGCAGCCATCTCTAAATGTTCAATGTTGCCAACAAATTAAAAGTTCGTTAATAAGTGAATTTCTGTTGTATACAAGATGTTATACAATAAATTTTTAATTCTTACGTTTTGTGTCAAATATTTGCAAATAATGCATATAAACATTTGAAAGTAAATTATTGACGTGCTTATAATTTCTTTTAATTTTATGACGCGTTTTAATTTTTTTACGTTCTATGAAACTTTATGTAACAGTGCATACATACGATTATTATGGACATTAAAAAACATTATCCTTAGTACTGTATAGTATAGATGTTCAAAAAGTAATACTAATGCCCTATGTACCTACATACAAATTTGGTATTATTCATTCCATCAAAAAGGTATGCAAAAAAGTTGTTTTTCATAAGAAAATGTATGTTACGGCACTGTGTGCACAGGTGCACAGATTAGCCAACTTAAGTGAATGTTTAGTCTGGTTTAGTTACAACTAATGTAAATATACATGGGCCATGAATGTAAATATTAAAAAGAAAAATTCTTACTTACGCAACTTATTACTCTAAATAGTTCACTAGAAGTCAGCATGGCTCATGTGCAATTTTTAGATGAATTAATTAGAGAATATTTAGTACATCGAGGTTTTAGTACAACAGTGAAAGCATTTGATATCGATTTAAAAAGCGACAAAGAAAAAAGTTTCCGTGTCGATAAGATTGTTGATCAATTAGTACAATTTGTAAATAGTTACGACTTGATTTCTTTAAGAGAATTATGGGGACATTTAGATACTCACATGTTTACGAAATTAGAAAGTCATTTTGTACCAGGTAAAGACAATTTCATAAAATTATGAATTGCTAATGATCGTATTTTTTCAGCTATCAAGAAGTTGGAGAACGCAATTTTGAAGTTGTATTTAGTTAACTTAATTGTTAATAATAAATCTGATAAAGTATCAGAATTTTTTATGAAAATGACTGCCGAATTACATATGCAGAACGAGTGGAAGGATTGGTTTAGTAAGTTTTTTGCTAAATTATAGTTTAGGATGAACACTTTTAATTTTTTGTCTGTGCAATAATTACTCAGTAAATTATAATTTTAGTGTTGCCGTATATCAAAAACCCAGAAGAAAATCCAACCTTTTCTTTACATTTCACAAGGCAATGGCAAGATACACTACTGGTATCATTGCACAATTTTTTAGCGTCGATATTTCAGGTGAGATAAATTTTCTGTACACTAATTGTGTGAAATTAATTGTATGCAATTTAGTATATGCCCACACCAGCTTTAATGCACTTTGAAGAAGATGCTACTAAAATCAGGAAGTTGGAAGAAAGAAACGAATCGTTAAAAAACCGTTTGCAGCAGTTAATTGATAAAGGACCTGAAACCACCGTTACACCTTGCTATGTTGAACCACCCTTACACCTTTTAGATGATTTCTATATAATCGCTCAAGAATGCAACACTGTCGATAATCAAGCTAAGAGTCTGAAAAATCTTATCAGGAATATGGGAACTGGTTCTAGTCCGATTTTAGGTAGGAAAGAAAGTTCTACAAATTCATCTAAGAAGAAATCAAGTGTTTCGGTAAAACCAAAGACAAATCAAAGTTATTTTCATGATGGATAAACTTGTTTCTTACATACAACCTTTATTTATATTAATATAAAAATATAACAGTTACTTTTAGCTTATTTATCCCATTCCTTGTTAGTTTTGTGCAAGATCTAGCGATTACTTCTTAATTCGGCTTGTCTTCGCTTGTTTGCAAGATAGATAGTCCAGAAAAAGCCAACCAAGTTAACTATTAGCACACGCAACTAAAGAATATTTTTTAATGCTAAGTTTTTTTGTTAAAGTGATTAACTTACGATAGGTGGCACAAATTTTAAGTTTAAGAATTGGATAATTGTCAGATACTTCCAACTTGACGACAAAATAGGCCAATAAAGATCTTTTAATTGTTGTAGAGCATCGTTATGACTTTTTTTTTCAAATCGTGCTAGCATGTATAAAGTAAATGCATTATACAATGGTGTGAATATTAGTCTTTCGACTAGTAATTTCTTCAACACTGCTGATGTATGTTGTTCAACAATTAGACCTTCGAGGGCACCATAAAAGTAATGTGGGATGGTACCACCAAAAAGCAACCTAGGACATAGAGATTAAGAATAATAAAGTTAACTGATGTAACTGTACCCATATAAAGTATATGCCAATAGGCTTTCCTGTGAAATACACTTTGCCCCACTAATGTACTGTGATGTAAGATTTCCTGCAGCAGCAACTAGACAACTAAAGTAGCAATGTTACTTGTGAAGTCGTATTCGTTTTTGGAACTCACCAACTAATAGCTTTTGTTTTAACTGGATTATAAAATAACTGCTCGAAGTAGAATCCCAAAAAGTCGTATATTGGCTTAGATAAGATCATCTTTAAGGAACGGAGAACACTAAGTACCAAATCAAATTACTTGTGCGATTAACAACTGCTTAAAAACTAAGGTCATCTGTTAGTAGCAATGAAATAAGTACTTTGTACCGTTTTATCTATATTATGGGAAATAAAAAAAACATTACGCTTAACCTCAATGTTGTAAATTGTCAATCGTCATTGCACTTTAGCTAATTTCCGTTTATTAAATATTTCATTGTAGAAACTTTTGGCGTGTTTTTAAAAATAATTTTGGAATTTCTTTATCTATCGATTCTTTGTAAATTAGAAAATTTAATTATTTTTTATGTGATAAAAAAATTTACATTTCACAAGATATGTTTAGCTGTCCAGGCAACCAAATCACGTTATTATTAGCTCATTCTAACGTTACTGGACGTAATATGCTAACGTAATATCTACGGTAGTATAATTACAACAAAAAGACCAAGGTCGTATAACGTTAAGTTAATTTTTATTACGTATAGAAAATAATTAACCTTTTTATAATACATTCTTGTAGGACGTCCATAAATCAAACGATATACATAATAGAATTATTTTCAAGATATTACAAATATCTACTATATCTATATTTATATACAATTTTTTCTTACAGAGTATTAAAGAACTATTATAATTACAGTGCACGCCGCTTAATAGAATCACATTTGGTTTTTGATAAGAATAACCGAAAGATAACAAAAAAAACATGTTTATTCGTTAGAAAAGATTAAATGTATTTGGTTAATTTAAAAAGTGAAATTATAGCATACAAGCAATAAAACATTTAAAAAATTTAAATTTTAAGCCAAATAAATCGCGATTTATAAAAATCAAAAACAATATGTTGTTTGATTTAGTTCTAAGCGGTACACATTTCTTCTCAGTAAAATAATAGTAAATACAAAAAAATGTTATCACATTCGACGTAGTTTCTTTAAACTGTTATTTCTAAGAACTACACATTTTTTCTATGTACACTAAAAATACAAAGTAACTGAAAGACAACGTATTTACAGATGTTTAAATGAGATAAATTGTCTGTCAAAATACGTTATCGAATAAATACAGTGCACGGATTCACAGATAATGTTATCAGTCGGGTAATGTTATCACTTCATAAAACAGGCCGAACGTATGCTACTACATAGGAAAACGTTTATAATAGTTTTAACTGAATTATACAATACGTTGGTTTCGAGTGAAAAATGTTATCATCCCACACAGCACAAGCATATCCAATGGATATGAAATGTACACACCAACCATGGATACCGGAGGTGCATCGAACATCCATATTTAATATTATGGAGCAAGGATGGAGGTCCACTGGATATATCATTCCGTCACGGAAAGATCTTCATAGTATGTCCATAGGACCTCCAGGTGGATAAACATTTTACATCCATATGGAGATATATTGAACAGTCATATGAACGTACAAAATACATACATATGGAGGTTCAATGAACATTTAATTAAAGTATAATAAACATTCATTTTTTTATAGAACCTTCATATGTAGGTAAAATATATGTGCATATCTATATATTAACAAAATATATGGCCACACGTCAAATAAAGTCAATACAAAATGCCAATAGTGATATTTTCCAGATGCAACAATTCCGGTTGGTCCACAGAAAATATGACCACTTGTTCATTTTCACTCAAACACAATCGAACTTTTTTATTTACACATTCTCTCATTTTTCTAGAGCTTTTATCCATTATTTATATTATAGGAATCCAAATACTTACTAGATTAATGTACAGCAAAAGTAAATTCAAATATGCAAAAATACCTTGTCTTTACCCAATAAACACATCTGTACTGGCAATGTACTCCTTAGCCGGCACTCAGAATGCTGGCAATGTATTAAAATGAAGTACACTGCCGGTAACCAGGTGACACACCGGCCGATATATTGCTGGATGAATCTTGCCAATGCAGAAATTGCATCGAACCAATATCGGCAAGTTATGTATATTAATACAAGTTAAATGCAGAATGCCAGTGAAATCTGTGCAATATAATATGTACTTTGCCATCACATAAATAGTGCGCAATTTTAAAAGTATTGGCAATGTTAGCAACTTAACACAAATTAAATGCATACAATGGTATTATCATTTTTAATTTAATTAATAAAACAATTTGGAAACTTAACATACAACGTCCATATATGTAGTGAAAAAAATTTAAAAAATATAAAAAACCTATTTACATTCATTCTGTGCTTATGTTTATTGGCGTCTTTCGTACCCACTACTCCTGGTGTTTATTGCGTGTTGTAAAGCTGCACCACAATTTGAATTTTTTCTTATGGATACTGTAAAATAAAAATTACATTGTAATGCTACTCAAATAACTTATGCACTTTTTTAGCAATTTCTAAACTAAATTTTGAAGTTTTTGAAGTAATTATAAAGAATTGCTTTGTAAATAGTCGTGAAATAAAATACAACACGAAAGTCAAGTTTGGCAGTAATGCACTTGAAATCACATTACGTTAATATACATATAAAGTAAATGTTTTAAGTTTTAACCTATAAACTATAAAATACTCTGAAGCCTCTTACCATAAATTAAATTTAAAATATTTTTACAAATTTGTTTTGCTTGATCCAGACCAATTACTTAGTTAAAACATGTCTCGTTTGCTGTATCTTTTCATCCAACAAAGTAGATTGAATCGATCTAAAAAAAAATTTAAATTAAATAAAACTCAGCAATAAGAATAATGAATTGGGAAATTGTAGATAAACTCACAAACTGGCTCTTAGATTACAAACTCCAAAGTCATTATATATTTTTTCGAAAACGTGTTAGTTTTTAGGTTATATATTTATTATTAAGAAATAATTTATATTTGAATTTAATACTTACTTATTTTGTTTACCCATCCATCCTAAATGATGAAAAACAAACACATTTTTTCGAAATTTTAAAGCACAAAATGGTTTGCATACGATAAATACAAGCTAAACAAAAAGCCAAAAAGTTTGCGTGTGCATAATTCAGTGGCGATAATATACGCGAAAACCTTGGCGAAAACAAACGAACAACGAAGAAAGTTTAAATTAAACCGCGCCAAGTATTTTTTTACTTTTTCAATTTTTCATTAAATTTGTTGTTGCATGTTAAATATTTACTACAAATGTTAAATTTTAAAGAATATAATTATTTCTAAATAATTTTGATAAAAAATAGCAACTCACAAAATTATGTAACATGATACATAAAAAAAAATGTTTCCGAACATAACACTTATAACACTTAAGATAATCCTATTTCACAGATATCCATGAATGTATATAAGGTGCATATACAATGGATATTAAACTACGTATGTACATCAATGGATATTATATGGATAAATATGTATATCCATTGCATCTCGCGTGCTGTGTGGGATTGTACCTTAAAAATAGTTGTTTTGCATATTTAGCTCAATTTTTGCATTGTTATTTATTTATCTTCATATATTTTGACTTACCTACGTAACATTAATAATTATTTAAACATCTGTCAAGAATTAACTTGAAAACCATGTGCGTTCTTAGAATAACAACTTAATTTAACTACGTCTTATGTGATGACGTTATTTTATATTTATTTTTTTTAGTCAGCAAAATACTGAGAAGGAATGTATAGTTCTAAGAACAGTGAACTAAACTACAACTTAATTTTTGATTTCCATTTATTAACTTTTGATTTATTTGGTTTAAAATTTTATTTAAACGTTTTTTGAAAATTTTAATTTTGACATTTTTGCTTGTACTCATGCTATGATTTTACCTTAACATCATGTTAATTAGATACACGCGATATGTATTTACTGCTTTCTAACAAATAAACAATTTTTTTTTCTGAATTTCGAATATTGTGATCATTCGATTATTGTTATCAAAGTCCCAACGTGATTTTATTAAGCAACGTGCAAAAATAAAGCAAAGTGTGCAAAATCGTTTTTAATTATTCTAATTATCGATACATATTTAATTTTTAACTGCGCAGTACCATTAAGCAGATTTATTTTTAGCAACTTCATCATATTGTTGTAAAATGTTAATTTTTTCTTCAGTTAGGCTAAGATTGCGTCTTTTTATTGCATATCTATTCCATCAACTAAGATAAGTTAGTGAGTGGGTTAACGCTTAGCCATATTAATTTTGAAAGGAACGTGTAGTCACCACACTGACGATAACTGATCATCAGACTACTGACCATATTAGTTTACAGAGAAAAAAAGGTACGATATCACTTGAGCTTGCAAATAAACTAAAAATGTTATTTTTAATTTAATTTACATGAACCGAATAAACGTCGATTAAAAAATTCATTCAAAATAGGTTATTTGTTCGTGTATAGAAGCAAACTTGAAAAGAAAATTGATAACATAAACCGAAATTGTGATTAATATAAACGAGGCTTTTTGTATGTAGTAACATACATACGGTCCGTTCTTTAATAAAGTGATAACATTACCCGATTGATTGAACATTATGCGTGATTCCAATAAACGACGTGCACTGTATTGTGTTTTCCGTTTACTCAAACACAAGATACCAACGCAATGAAATTTATACGGAAACACGTTAAATCTATATTATTTTTAATTTTACACCAAAATATAAATAAAACAATAGATTGTAATCGATAGATCTCGTAGTAGGTATAGTGTTATATAGGTTTTTACATGGAATTCTCAATAAGCGGAATTTTAATTGGATTTAATAAGTTTTGATGTATTATACTATTAAAAAATCTTCAATCAATAAATACTCATCAAATTTTAACAGTTTTTAATGGTTTTTTATAGACGTACACTCATATAGGCCGCAACGACCAGTTACAGCCAACTATTATGAATTACAAACATTACTTTTGTCATTTTATTTTGTTTGAATGACCAACTCAAATATATGTGATAAAACCGATGGATAAAACCCTTATATACGACTACGATACAATTTTATCATTTATCGGTTTTGTTTTGTAACCTCATATTATAAAAAAGTATGGTTATATAGTTTATTGCGCAGATGAGCGTGGGTGGTCCTAACCTCCGATAATAATAAACTTAGTTGAACGTTTGGAATCGTTTGAACAAACAAAGAATTATAAAGTACGGAGAAAGTACGGAGGTACGAATAACAGTAAAACACCAAGTGAAATCTGTATTAAATGTGTATATATATATATATATATATATATATATATATATATACGTATACATCTATCCTTGCCGGACCCGCCATATTCTTCAGACCACCTCAGACCTACTAAAACTAATCAACTTATATCTGTATATATTATCAATACGGATTCTATTTAATAATAATAATCTTGTTAAAAGTTGAGGGGTGAAAAATTCTCAAAAATATTTTTTACTACGTTTAACAAACGTTTTCAAATCCAACACATAACACCGTTTTTTCACACCCTTTTGTATATAATTGACATAGCTTACCAACGTTTTCAGTTCCAGCAATGTTGACAAGCGTACGGGTCTAGTATGCTGGTTGTACGTTTACATAAAGTATTTTTTTAACGGGAATATAAGAATTGCTGTTGTTAAATAGTTTGTTCAAAAATTGCATGAGTGCAGTTAAAGAAGAAAGAAATTATTATTTTTTATTGACGTCAAGTTTAACTATTATTTCACTGTAATAGCTTTTTAAAAAGTTTCTTGAGGATTTTACGTGGGACATCAAATTTGAAATAAAGCTTAAAAATTATTTTTAAATTGGTTTTACTCTCAATTGATATCTAAGATTTTGTTTACGCTCATACAAGAAACACAAACTTTTAAATATTATTTTCTTATTGTAACAAATTAGAGTAGTTTGAATTATAAACTAAATAAAATTAAATTGAAATGAAGTTTTGAATATAAAATACACAATTTTTGTAAATATTTTGTCGCCATTGGTAAGTTTTGCAACATCGTTCCCTTCTGTTGTGTTAAAAGTCAAATTTTTTCTGTAATTTGTTGACTTAATGCTATGTTATGGCTATTAAAGTACTTTTTCGAGTTATGCCAATGGTCGATGAGTTTCTTAACGTTTTGTTGATGATGCTGTCACCTCTCAGAAATTCTTCTATAACTATTGTCGTCTTTTGTTTTTGTTGTATATTAAATTGGTATCTCATTTAGCTGTTCTTGCGTATAGGTTACGTTTGTGGTTGCTCGATCGATTCTTCTTTTTTTTTGGGTTTGGATTTTTGTCAATGTCACGAAGTGCATAACCGTTTTTCAGAACAAGTTCTTGACGTGTTGTTTCCAATAAACTGAATGCGTCAGTTGGTTTTTGTTTGTTCGTTTATTTGCACATCTAAGAAATTTTTTAGCACAGCTAAAGACATAAAAACTACATTTAACATAACTTCATCAAAATGCACTTCTTAGTAGTAATTTTGAAAGTACAATGATTTTTGTCCGATAAAAGAATGTGAAGAAGCTGAACTGATAGTTAATTTAAACAATAACTTTATTGGGTCAGACGTGGTACCATCTACATTGTTAAAGTAATGCTGCTCCTGCTGCGCGGGTATCATTAAAAATTTGATAAATACATTTGTATTCACCGGAAACTTTTTTTTAAAGGCACATACGATTCCAGTATATAAAAAGGAACACAAATATGATTTAAATAATTATAGGTTCATATTATTATTATTCTTAATAAAGAAATTATTTGTAAAAATTATTTCTTTCAAAAATAAGTATTCACATTTTGACGATTTTACAATAAGAAATTAGTTGTGTTTATTCGATTTGGTTGAATAGTTCACCATATTATTTTTTTTTATTGGTTAAACATTGGCTGAAAAATAATTATTTAGAATGTAATGATAGTAAACAAAAACCCAAAACGGCGAAAACTTGAAAGTACCTTAGCCATTTGAAAATAACAATTTAACGACAGGGACAAAGAAACGATAACCTTCTTGTTTTGTACATAAATTACTTTTCATTTTAATTTTTGAATAAAATGTTTTTACAAATATAGCAAGATCGACCGTTCTAAACATCTAAATCTAAGAATCTTATGAACACCAATACCGACAAAAATACAAAACAAAGTTGTTTCTTGCAAAATGCATCTTGCGTTCAAACGTCACTGCATTCAAACTTCTCCACGTCCATACGTTTCGCGTTCAATCGTCTTTTTCGTTCAAACGTATTGCGATCAAAAAGCTTGCGTTTAAACAGGCCATTCCTATAAATAACGTATTAATTATAAGAACGGCAAATTTCCAATTTTTTTCCACTTCCATTGTACACAAGATGCTACAGTAGTTGTTAATGTGGCTCAGAAACTGATATAAAAGTGGTTCTCTAAAATTTAATATGGTACCGTCTAAAAATGGAACAATTTTTAATTTCTAAAACAGATGCAACACCAACGCCTTAAAAAGTTCACTAAATAGAATCTCAGTGTAGAGTATACATAAAACAAACAGATCACAGCATCCAATGCAGTATCTAAAAATATTAACTACATACTAGACTGGGGCACATAACAATACATCAAATAAAAGTACAATCCATAACATCAAATACAATAAAGTATAGTGCTAGTCAAAAGCACACGCTGCTATCCAAAAATTATCAGGAAATCTGTCAACATTATTTACTGAACTTAAAAAGAAAGAATAAGTACTGGTTCAAAAACACATGGAAGGTGACAACATTGAGCAAACTCGGGGTTACACCGATCGACCAACTATAATTATGACGGAGACGATGTTTGGCAATTTTTTCAGTATTTGATTGTTAGCATTTCCACACCTTTGCTATTTCTGTCGTTGTTTGGCCATATCAGCTACTATACTTTTTTTTCACTTGTTTACAACATATGTTACTTTCTTCCTTGTGTTTTATGTTGTTTTTTATCGTTTTTTCCTTTTTTGGGGTCTCATATGCTTGATCTGACACTAACATTTCATGAAAATACTCTTTGCAACCTTTTATAATGATTTTTTTTCTGATATTTTTTTATCTTTACTTTCTTGAGTTTTACTTTTTATATCGTTTTAACGACACTATAAAATAATTTTTAGTTTCCAAAGCAGTTTGTTCAATTTTCAATCATCAATACATCATTTCCTCAAAGATGATTTAGCATAGCTTGCTTTTTCTTTAAAATAAGATATTACACGTACAACAATACACACTAATAACCTCTTGTTTTACGCTATGTTACGATTAAACTTTTTTATAAACGCGACAGCTCCTTTGATGTATTGTTTGAGATCTTTGGTAATATACTATTTTTACCATTTTTTGTGAAGTTAAACTTGACATGTAAGACTCAAACAAAAATTTGTCATAATAAAATTTTGCATTCATTTTTTAGTTTACTACCGTTTTAACAACTTATTCTTTATAATTTTTCTTATTTTAATTTTTTAGTTCAGTTTTGCCTTTGTGTATTCTTTTCGTTTATATTTTTTTTAATCAAAAAGTGATTGTAATTGTCTCCATATTAGTTATGTTTACTTTTATTAAATTCAAGTGGTATATTTTGCAAATTTACGATCAAACTAAAGCTCACTTGTCTCAATACCAAAAAACACGTTGTCAATAAAAAAAAAACAATTTTTGTTTAAAAGTTATCATTGTCATAAATTGGCTAGATTTGTTCATATTAATAATTTAAATTTAAAAATAAAATGTATCAGTTATAACAACATTAACATAAATAGTTTTTCAAATCATGGCAATAACTTTTAAATAAAAAAAGCACGTATCGTATTACTACTTTCGGTTAAATATCGTTTGCAAAACTTTAAAATAGTATTAAGAATAAATAACAATGTTGTCAAGTTGTGGATTTGGAAACGTCGATTTCATGTATCCACTTGTATGTAAAGATATACAAATTAAACGGAGCGCCGCCTAACAAAGTTTGCTAGAACTACTTTTGTATATGTGTATATGTGTTACCTCCAAATGAAGCCCACCATCAAATTGAATTTTTTTATTTTTTTGAATATATCACGTCACAATCAGTCTAAATAACAAGAAAACTTTGTCAGACCCAGAGGTGGGTCTGAGAACGTAAGATTTGGTCTAGTAACGCCGGTAGAACATATCAAATTGGGACTGTGTAAGCGGTTTTATACGTGTATATATATATATATATTATTGTATCGTGTAATACAAAAGTTGCCTTTGGTAATATAACTATTTTTGTAGAAAGCAAGGAAGACGTGAGAGAAACAATAGTTAGAAACGAACCATAATGCCTTATGAGCGATTAACACAAACTTATGATAATATAAGCAGCACAACAAATGGATAAATGGAAAAAATTACACCAATCATTGTACCAGTAAGTGCATCTTGGTGAGAGAGAGTGGTTCCATCAAATGTTTCGACAATGCTATATTAAAAAAAAAAGTACTATTTTCATTAAAGAATTTGCATATGCACTGGGTGATGAGCACACACTAGTAAATTAGTTAGTTATCAAGACCGTCTACAACTTATCCTGACTAAAAATTACCAATTGAATAATCTTTTTCTCATATATTTATGATTTTTTGGTTTTAATATAACTGTTAAAAATAAAATAAAAATGTTTTAATTTGCAATTACCAATAAAAATATTATTTGATATTATTCAGTTTTTTTAATGGTAATTACTTATTAGAAAAGTATGGGTTTTTATTTGTTTTAATGGGTCTATTTGCATGAAACGGTATTTGTCTATAAAAATTAATAGTTTTCTATTGGTTTCTAACAGAATAACATAATAAATCTATAAGTATTTTTTTTACTAAATTTTAGCTCAGTTAATGTCAAAAATAACCTATCCCGCATGTTACAGGTCTGTAGAGGGTTATGATCAGATTTAGTGAATTACGGCAACTGCATAATACAATCAAGGTGACTGGCTCCAGATATGGTCCAGTTACCCCACACGGATCGATTTATGCTTATATTAACTATATTAACCTATCCTAACTTAATGTAAGTAAATGAACCAGTTAAGTTATGTTAAGTTAATAAGTTGCAATACAGTCAATCAGAATAAATGCTTTTATACACAACTAAAAAAAAAACGATGAAAGAATGTCTACATATTTTTTAAAGTGATATATACACGTTTCTATTGACTTCCTAGCATGCTATAATTTTTTTTAATTTTTCTCTTTTATTTCATTAAGATATAACCGTAATATGGCAAATTGAGCTTATGTTGTCATATCGACTAACCCTTATATTTTTGCGCCTCTATATTGCTTTCCCCTTTAGTAAATCAGTAAAAATTATTATTTCTAACGTATCTTACTTTTCCTACAAGACATGAAATTTTCTTCTAAAAAAAATCGTCGCAGGCAGGATTCGAACTGAGATTTATATTTGTGAATGTATTTTAAATAATAAATAAAATATTGAAACGTTCGAGAAATTATTTGCAAATGCAAGAGCCTTCTAGAAGCTGTTATCCATCTTCTAGAAGATATACCGAAAAGTAGGGAACGCTCCAGAAGGATTTCCGTATGTGTATATATACCGACGAGACAGATCGTAAGTCAGTTATTGTCGTAACGCGAATGCAGCTGTATTAAGAAGATTATTCAAGTGAAGATAAATAAGTGATTAGCACGTGCGAAGTTTTAAATAAATAACAGTATACACCGAATCGAGTGAACGTGACCTATAGTGTAAACAAACAAGTTAGTGGCTTTATCTTATCGTCGCGTAAGTGATAGCATATTATTGTTTTATATAAATTTCTGTCAGTTTTTATCCTTAGATATTTTTAATTTAATTAGTTCGGTTAATTTACAAGTGTACATATTTCTAGAATAAGCAAACCTAATTTTTAATCGTTTAAATAAATTAGTTTTTAATAATAAATACGCAACAATATGTAATAAGCTGTTAATGTTAGAAATGTTTTTATTTGAATAAATTGTTAGGAAGAATTATCTCTATAAAAAACTGTAAAAATAATTTGAATAATTTACACACGTACAAAATTATATAAGAGAAACTGTTAAAAATAGCGGATACACCCACTTCCGGTTTTTTTAGCAGACCCAGTTTTTTATTGAATCGAGAGAATATGAAAAGTCAGCTCGATACCAAATTTCAAGTTACTAGGATTTTTGGTTCGCGAGTTATCGTAGGTACATCGTTACACAAACACAGGCACCCAAAAATTTTTTGTGAAAAATACATTTTTCTGATTCAGGAAACCTTGAGACGTAAAATTATGTAAAAAAAACATTTTTTTCAAATTTTGATCGCTATACTTTCCCTGTAGAAAAGTAAAAATTCGTACTCTCGAGAGGTCTTGGAGATGGAAGAATGAAAGCCGCACACAAAGAGAAGTAGCGAAGTTTCATTGCATTCCAAGCGTATCACTACATTTATGGTTTCAGAGATTCAGAATCTATTTTGCGAAATGAGATTGAGGGAGGCGTGAAACTTGCAATTCCACGTGAGTATGAGATTCAGTTGGCGGATTGCCGTAAAGTTTTAGAAACATGGAAATTTGAACTGTCAAGAGATGAAGTCATGGACATGATCCAACAGAACTACATAAAAACTGCATGTAGAAAAGAACAACCATGCTCTGATTGATTCATTGCTTTTAAGAAAAAGGATAACCTGTCAATAAAACACTATAAAGAGTAGAGTATGTCCATAAGGACGCGAGACCTCTAGACGTTCATTAAAATAAAAAGATAGTACAAATTATTATGAATTAAAATATTTAAATACATTTATAAGATACAGGTATCATCTACTTTTTATTACTCTAAAACATTAATTGAATACGGTCGTCGTTCAAAGCAAGGTAAATTAAACAGGTATTTGATTTGATTTGATTTCAAATAATCTTGCCGGTAAAAGTACGGCAACGCAAGAAAAAACAACAACCATACGCAATGCTGCTAGCGTCGCAAAATCCGTGTAATTGGATATCTGTACATTGCGAAGGAATAACACAACGATTAACCTTTATAGTGCCTAGCTCTGACAATTGAGCTCTAAAGGCAATCCATTTAGAAACAAGATCGGTAGAGATAGGATCGTCCCATTCTAGGCCACTCTGCCATAGTGCTTGCATCATTAATTTTCCTTGTACAATGAGAGGTGAAAAAAGACCAAGAGGATCAAACACCTTGGCGATAGCAGAAAGAAGTTCTTTTTTCGTAGGGATGGCATCGTCGTCAGATACTTCAACCTTGCAAAATAAGCAATCGTTTTCCGAATCCCAATGCAAACCTAACGTTTTAAAATCAGATCATTCACCTAGAGGAACGGTAGCGAGGTCGACAGCTGCTGTATCAGCAGAATTAAGAACTACAAGTTTATTAGACAAGAACTTTCTCACGACAAATCCAACAGAGGCAAGAATAGAAGAAACTTCATTCTTAAAGCGGATGGCCTTCTCAACTGAAGTAGTTGATAGGAGAAGGTCGTCCATATAAAAATTTTTTGATATAACTTCTGCTGCTTCGGGAAACGCTTTCTTATTCAATTCGGCAAGATAAATTAGACAACGAGGTGCCAAGAAGCTGGCGGATGCAGTGCCGTACGTAATTGTATTTAAGCGAAATATAGAAAGCGGTTTGTCAGGAGTTTCTCTCCAGAGAATATGCTAAAATTTTCTAAAATTAGGCTCTACCTTGCGGTACATTTTTGCAATGTCTCCAGAAATGGAGACCTCGTGCGCGCGAAAGCGTAATAAAATGTCAAGTAAGTTATCTTGAACTTGAGGTCCTACCAGCTGAGCGTCTTTAACTGAAAAACCACTGGCAGATTTAGCACTAGCATCAAATACAACACGTAATTTTGTCGTTAAAGATGCCTGCTTTAGAACAGCATGATGAGGAAAAAATTGAGGTGGTACAAAACCAACATTAAAAGATCCATCAGCTGTTTCAACAAAAAAGTCAGATAGCGAAAAGCATTCCTTTTCGGTAATTTTGGTCATATGTCCAAGTCTTTCATAATCGGACATACTCTTGGAGTATTCTTTAAGAAGCTTAAGATCCTTATGGAGATGCTTCTCTAAGTGTTTAAAACGCCATATGGCGAGAATCGCCTAACAATGTTATTTTTGAGCTGTACGGAATGCGTACTGAAAAATGACCACTCTCATCTACACGAATTGAGTTCAAAAATTGGTGTTCACAGAACCTTTCTTGCGGAGAAAGCAAAGATAACCTTGAAACAGGTTTATGATTGTCTAAGTCCCAAAATTTAGTCAATGACTGATGTAGATCAAAATTATATTTATTGATCTGATTTGTCGAATAGCAACAAATAGTAACGTCACTATTGTGGTCCGCCTTTGAAGAACCGCTTATCAAGTTCTTAGGTAAGTCACCAGAAACGACCCATCCAAGCAATGTACTTTGCAAAATAGGCATAGATGCACCTAGAGATACTTGATCAGGTAATAATAATTTATAAAAAAATGGATGAACCAATTAATAGATCAATATCTCCGGGTTCATGATATAAGCTGTCCGCTAGACGCAAGTGAGGAGGTGTGTTAAGAAGATCCTTGTTGAAACGGACTTTAGGTAATTTATCTGTGATTGTAGGAACTATTAAACAATCAATATTTAAATTGAATCTTCCAGTTGTAGATTGTAACTGAATAGATGTGTACTTTAAACAAGTAGAAATAACGCTATTAATTCCTTTTAGAGTTAAATTAATAGGATTGAATGGAATATTCAATCTTTTATAAACCTTTTCTGAGATAAGGTTGTTTTGAGATCTCCAATGTAATAAACCTTGAACTGTTAAACATTTATCACTGTTAACAATATTAACCTGGACAGTAGACAATAAGACTTCGGAAGCTCTAGAAAAGCCACAAACGGAAGACTCTGTGTTGCCAGATACAAATGTATTATTTTCTGTAGAGTCTAAAGAGCCGCCGGCAGAATCAGTTAGAGCTTCAACCTGTATAGTAGAATTCGTATTAGCAGAGCAGATGATTATGACGCTGCTTACAAAATTTGCAATTTAAAGTAGACGTGCATTTTGATTTATTGTTGTGGCGAAGGCACATGGTACAGAACTTAAAAGCTCTTACTTTTTAAAAACGAGCTCGAGTCGACAAAGTCAAGAATGATGAACAATTGCTTAAAAATGCTCTTCTTTACAAAGAAAGCAAGAATTAGACGATTGTGCCAAAGTGTATGAAAAATTCTTGGCTTCAGAAATAAATTTTTTGCCACCAGAATGCGACTTACTTGGATTTCCTGACGGGCCTTTCAGAACAGTGCCGCAAGTTTCTTCAATTATATTGCACCTATCAGATAAAAATTTAGAAATTTCTTGTACGGAAGGAATTCTTTTTGGGAATAAATTCGCAAATTCTTCAGCAGTTCGGCTGTCAATGTTTGCTTTAGTTATATAAGCTAACACCGCATTTTTATATTCAACAGGATCAATTTTTTCATTGTCAATAACTCTAATATGAGTAATAAAGTTATCATACGACTTTAATTGTGATTCTTTTGTCAATTTAGACGAATCTAATAGTAAATCAAAATGTTTAAAAATAAGAAATTTTCTATTGTCGTAGCGTTCTTTTAGTAACTCAATTGCTACGTGATAATTAATCTCGCTGGTTTTTAACTCACCAATAATTTGTCTAGCAGAACCCTTTAAACAGTTTTTTAAATATAAAAACTTTTCTGTATCGTTTAGATTTCCATTGTTTCCTACTAGGGCTTCAAAAACTTCGAAGAAACTTCGGAAAGCTTGATGAGTTCTATCAAAATTTGGTAAAGATATAACGGGAAGTTTCACTCGGTCTTGCAATGGCAACTTCTACATTTAATCTTTAGACTTACAAAATAAACTTAAAAATAGATTATTAATTATTACTAATAAGAAGAAACAATGAGTACAGATAACGACAAAACAAAAAGCTTCAAAGCGTACTTCAAATTTGAAACTAAATCAATCAAATAAAACTGCAAAACGTAATTTTACACAGCATTTTTCTAGTGCAGTTTATAATAAAAAATATTAAACGAAAAAAAGAACTGATTTCAAAAAATGAACTAAAAATTGAAAAATAGTTTAATTTAGTTACAATTAAACGACAACATTTTTTTTAGATAAAATTATTTTTTAAAGTCGATGCCATGTATACCATTGACGTAGGATTAGGTTTAATTTCGATTTTATGCGTTTCTATTCGATTTAAAGTTACAGAATAGGAGCGATTGACTAAAATATTCTTTATAAAATTGTTTATATGTTATATGAATGTATATATTCCTATAAAGTGTGCTTTCATTACAATTTTTTACCATAACATACAGGCATAATTACAATACTATTGTTTTACACTTTTATGTTTCTTTAAAGAAATAAAATATGTTTCGCCTATTAAAGTAATTTTACAACAAATATATTTTATCTTTACTACATATCTCCCAGTCTCAGTCATGTAAAGAACTGTTAGTGCAAAAATAAACGTTTACTATTAAATTTTTTATAGCCCTGTTATTTAAAAAAAAACAAATTTAACTAATGTAATTAAAATTCGAGTTTTTAATTATTCAAATTTGTGTGTCAAAATACCTTTGCATTTTGAAGTTAATAAACGTCGTAGGATTGATAGGCAAAACTAATTGACGTTTAAGAAATTAAGTAATAATTTATTTTTTTCTACGAGAAGAAACTGGAAATTTACAAGGAAGTTATGAATAGACACATATTATGAGCATAATGTTGCTTAATTAGTTAAGTGTCTGCACAGGTTTGAAAGCAAACATTTATTTTTTACCCGTGTGTTGTTAGCTTGAGAGAATACTGAGTATTGAGTATGTACTGGTTTTTGAAACATTCTCGCTAGTAAATGGCTGAATAGCGATTAAAACTAATAACCTGAATCACTAAAACTAAAATTCCACTAACGAAGGAATTTTAAATAAAACATAAAAATTTTATAATCGGTGTTGGAACAACATGTACGCATAACACACTTTGCATTAACAACACGTTTTACACGCACAAGTGGCAATATAGGTACTTTTGGTAACATACAAAATAAAAAACAATAATTCATTATATTTTCACTAACAATAAAATTTTCACAGACCAAATCTTAAATGTAAATCTAATATCTGGAAACATTGGAGGAAACCACGGATTAGTCCTATGTACATAACTACCCATTTAAACCTAATTTTTGAAAGAAGAAAACCTTCTTTATACGTACGACCAAGCTGATATAACTTGAGAAATTAATTGTCTAACCAAAAGTGCAAATAAAGCACTTAAATCTACGAAAGTTAATACTAATTGAAGAAGAAATAGAAGAATAATAAGTTGCAGTTAGTAGATGGTATAAAAACATTAGCAAAACAAAATCTTATGTATAGAAATAAACAAACTATAGAAGAGCATGAAACATATAAAGCGGTTATAAACAAAATGAATAATGCAATAAAACAGTGGAAATAGTATTAGGAATAATAAATAGTTAAACAAGTCTAGTAAGTGCTTAAAAACAAGAAAAAACTGTAAACCATCTGTAAACTATGAAATATCAACAGCGCCGTGCCCAGATTTTTATTTCGGAGGGGTCTCAATAAAACAGATCTGCTAATTTAAATTTAATTAATTACCATTACATTGGCACGGGAAAAGCCCGCCACTGAAAAAACTGTACTAACATATTCGTTCTTAAAACTAAAAACCTCAAATTTCCAGTTCAGTGAATTCACAATACAAAATCAAGCCTTCTAGACTTTTTATGAGCAAATTCGGTTATAACATCATCAGTTGGGATGATGACATCTCTGTGAATTGCCATTAGGGCCAACCCGGTTAGCCTCTCTTGTCGACAAGAATTCCGTAGGTAGGTTTTTAAGCGCCTAAGTGTGGAAAATGACCTTTCCGGGGTGCGCGTGGTTACTGGTAGAGTCGACAAGATGTTCAACAACATATACATGTTGGGATACAATTGTCTGTTGCACTCTCCGACTGTTTCAATGGCGCAAGAAGGCCAGTCCGAAGGGTTTTTGCCCTGCCACAACAATTTCCATAGTTGAAATTCGCCTTGTGCCTCGTCTAATTCCACCAGGTCCTCGTACATCACTAGGTCCTCTCCTAAAACGAGGAGAAGTTGCAATTCCTAGACACTGCAGTGACCAGAAATGGAAATAAATTAGACATTGACATTTACCGCAAATTCCAACACCATGTCTCCTTGTCAAAAGATAATTTTAGCGAAGAATTAAAATATATTAAACATAATGCAACATACAATAGATTTTCGGAATCAATAGTCAGCAATATCATTAGAAAGCAGAAACATAAATTAAATATTAAAAATGTGACTACGTTACAAAACATTAACAGCAAAACAAAAATATGTAAAACTTCCGTATTATCCCACATATACTAGAGGGAGAAGAAGAAGATTTTCTCAAAATTTGATTACAAAATAGTAACAACCACTAACAATAATAGACTTTTTAGGTAAGTCGAAAGATCCAATAGATATGTGTAATAAATCGGGAATATATAAAATTAGTTGTAAAGACTGTAACCAAATATATATAGAGCAAACCAGAAGACTTCTTAAAACCCGTTTTAAAGAGCACATAACTGATGTCAAATATAAGAGAGTAGATAATTCCAGTTTTACCTTACGTATGTTCGAAAATAATCATAAAATAGAAGACATCAAATTATATGTTTAGTATCACTTCGCCGTCGAAACAATTCAAAATATTTAAATTATTGTAGTTGCAAGGTTATTGTGAATCAAATATATTTAACGCTACACTGTTTAGGGTTTCTTTTATTCGTTTGATGAATATAGTAAATGTGAGGAAATGATTAAATATAGAATAATTAAGAACAGGCGTTAATAAAACATTTGACAAAACAAGAAAGAATTTTCTTTAGATCGTTTGGTAAGGTAATATTAAACATTGCTATATTATCTACTACATATTTGGATTTGGACAATATTTTGACCAAATAAAAAAAATTTAAACATTTTGAAAAATTCTGTCAAAAAATGAAAAAAAAATGTCAATAACTGAAAAAACAAATGGTGCAGCCTACTCACTATAGAAAAACGTCTAGTCTTAAATCGTTTCGTTTCCACCTCTTCCTAAATAACATTTTTTAAATAAAAATAAGTTTTGTTCTCAAATAAACAAATTATTAGCACGATAAATTTTCATTAAAAAAAATCGGTAACTTGTAATCAGTTAGTAACAAAAAAAAATTATCGTGGAATGTATAAATAATTTATGACATTAAGAAAACTGTCAAACTTATTTAAAAGAAGGATTTTGTGGTAAAGCGATGATGTAATCGATATGCACCAAAATATTTGGCTTCTATTTAATTAGTTTGAACAAAAAAATTCTGATAATCAAAGTATCGTCATTAATCATTTCTATAAAATATGCATTTTCATTACCGAAAGCTTAGATTCAAATCAGAGCAATTCTAAAATAAATAATTCTAAAAATAATTATGATTAACCGATTAACATAACAATATATGGATCAACTTTTGACTGCCAGAAACGCCACACCTTAAACCATGTTAATGATTCTTACTTGTCAATATGATATCTTATTAATTTATTTGACAGTTTTTATAAGATGAGTCTGACCAATGCATATTAATATTCGTCTTCGTTTTTTGTTTTAAAGTTATAGTTTAGATTTGTAAATTATTTTTACCAAGGGAAAAATATTGATATTTTCTTAATAATAAATGTTCAAAGTTTAATGTCTATTTCAATTAGGTCTAAGCTAAACCATTTAATTTTTTTTGCATACGTAGTTTACGTGATTATCTTTATCTAAAGTAAACGCAATGATGGAGTCAAAGTTTGCAATAAAAAAAAATTAAACGTAACAGGCGTTGTACATTTACCAACAAAATAAATCACGTACAAGATATTGTGTTATAATTTTTTGAACATTGTGTAAACTTTCTTAAATTTTTATTGTAGTCTTAGTTTTTGTAGTTTACTCAGTTAATAGTTTTTAATCTTACACTTCATTTTTTAGTTTATAATACTTTATGTATTTACTGTTTTCTAATTAAAAAGCTGGTGTAATAGTAAAAGTACGAAGCATTATAAATTAGACAATTTTTATTTAAAATTTTTTTCATGCTACCCACTTTAAAGTGATATGTACATGTTTGTATTGACTTCCTAGCATTATATGATTTTTTTGAAATTTTTCTCTTGGATTTTATTAAGGTATAACCGAAATATAGTAAATTGAGGTTATATTGTTATATCGACATATCCCCTATATTTGTGCGCCTCAATATTTCTTTCCCCTTTAACTATCTGGTACACAGAGGAGATCAAAAATCGCAACGGTACCGGAGCAGGAGTATATGGAAGCAAGCACCATGGGAAGCAATTTTTGCTGACTTTCGGTAAACATGCATTTCGCTTTCCAAGCTGAAGTTGCTGCTATTGACTGGTGTGTCAGAAACATTATCGACTCGAAGTCATACACAAATGAGCCGATATCGATCATGTCTGACAGCCAAGCAGCACTACTGGCGCTAAAATCACCAGTAAAAAAGTCCAAACTGATTATGGCATGCAGTGCCGGATTTACCAACAAGCAAAACAAGCAACTGCTTGAGGCCCCGACGCTCAGGGGCCCCGCGCCGCCATAGACTAGCGACTAAAAACATAAAACGTAACGTAAAAAAACGTAAAACTAAATGTTACTACAAGAATTGCAAAGCAATGGTTACTTAGAAAAGAGTAGCAGCGCCACAGTGGCGCTGCTAATAACTGATAGAATCCAGTGACCACTGATTCATCGTTCATAGTCTGTGTTAGTTGTTCTCTCGTTAGCGTTTGAGTTAGTGTGTTTAGATATTCGTTATTTGTCCCTGTTAAATCATTCAAAAACTGTCAACGGTTTACGGCAGTTTTGCTTATAAGATATAGAAGTATTTCGGACATGTTTTCATTTTGATTAGCATGGAAACAAGACAATCTGTTGAAAGTAACGTAAAGCAGTTGCTTAATAAATACCCGAATGATTTTAATACAGATTTTACTGCTGAAATTTTAAATTTTTTTACGTACGTGAAGGACACGTACCCGAATACAAAGTTGAATCACGAAGGACTGTTCCAGGTTATTTTCGATGACAACCTTTCTTTAGCATTTCCTAATGTTGAAACGTTTTTACGCATATGTTTAAGTTTGATAATATCAAACAGTACTGGGGAACGATCGTTTAGTAAACTAAAGCGAATAAAGGATTATTTGCGAACGACCATGTCCCAGGAAATGTTAGCGGACTTGAGTATTATGAGTATGGAACATGATAAGCTGCGACATCTTCAGTTCCAGGTGATCATCGACCAATTTTCTGCAGAGAAGAACAGAAAAAAAATTATGTGATTTGTGATCTAATACCACAAGTACTGTTTTATTTATTTCAAGTTGTTCTAAATGTTGAAGGTGTTCAAATGCACAAGATGTTAAAATAGATAGTTTCGTTAAATTTATGCTTCAATAATTGTACTTCATTTTTTTTCTCATTAAGTAATTTGTCTTTTGGAAGCGGGGGTGGGGGGTCATTTTAGAGGGGCCTCATCACCATGTTGTGCTTGTGGCCCCTCAATATGTTAATCCGGCACTGATGGCATGCATAAGCAGTATGGAAACATTGGCAACTCGCCAACCAGTGCAGCTCATCTGGATATCAAAAGACCAGAAGGTAAAGAGTAACCTAATGGCGGACGCACTAGCAAAAAAGAGCACAACAGGGACATATATCGGACCTGAACCCGTTTTCGGAATCGCATACCAGACTTGAAAAGAAATAATTCGCAGCAAACTTGCAGCGGAGCATAAAAAAATATGGAAAAACACTTCAGGGATGAGGCACACATCTTCTTTACAGAGCCACAATTAAACAGTCAAACTGCACTATCAAGCATGAGTCGACAAAGTTAAGGAAACTCAAGAGACTAATTACAGGGCACTGCTGTGGTCTTAACAAACATATGCATCAAATGGGACTGCAAATCAGCCCTCTATGCCGCGGATGCTTAAAGGACGACGAGACTCCGCAGCATCTGCTGTGCAAATGCAAAGCGTATCAAATGCAACGCACAACGAATCTCGGAAAACCAAAGCTAACCGATGATGAGTTGAAAAAGCCCCTTGGAATAAACTTCTGGACTTCATTGACAAAATAGAACTGTTGAGAGAGTAAAAAATCAGGAGTGCACAAAAGGACCAAGAAGACCGCAGTGCAATGGCGCTAGACGAACCACCTCTTAAAATAAATTTAAAAAAAATTAATACTTTAATTAAACTGCTTACCGATTAGTAACATATTGCGAAAATTGATATTATCAAGTTTTTTAAGAGGAATTTTAGCCGACATCAATGCTTCGCACAAATCTAGAGCGAAAGTTCTTTTTGATGGGCCAGGTTTATTCTGTTTATCTTCTATAACGTTTTGTAACAATGGTAGTTTCATAGTTTTTTAATATTTTTTAAATGTAAACCATTAAACAAGTGTTGTTTTACATGGTACTTTTTAGTAGCACCGATCTAAAATAATACATATACTAGTAATTAAAAGCATTTAAATTAAGATAATACAAACTTACTGATTTTGAACAAACTTGACAAAAAAGGTTTTCCCCATCGGTTGTTAAATTATTGTCCAGTTTACTCCACTTATTATTTTCAAATTTTGATTGTTTATTAGGGTGTATTTTTTAAATCTTACTCACAGCACAACAGCAATAGACTATCTCAGTGTGACAATATCTCAGGTAATTATAACAAACAAAGAATATTTTAGTCATGTGATTTGGTCATTAAAGGAATCCCACCGGACAGAATTAAAATTATCTATATTTGTTTGCTTTACTTAGGTACTGAATAGACCTATAAAATATGATTCATTCCGAAATCCTTCCGGTTTCGTAAATAGTGTTCTGTTAGGTCACTGTACATAATCCTAGTATAAATTCTTACAATAGTTCTTCTCTATAAGCGGCGTTTGTATTTAAGGTTTTTTGGAAACCATTGTTTAACAAAACATGAAAATCCCTGTTGTTATTTATAGGTTCGTGGCAAGACCTTTTGAGCAAAAAATGTTAATTATATTATTGTACGTAATTTAAGTAAAATTATGTAATGCGTTATTGTCATCTACATATTAAAACACGGTTTACACAAACTTTTCAAAATTTATGTGTAAAAAGGCAATATAAAATAATATTCTTTAAAAAGACAAAAAGTTACACAAAAAGGCAAAATAGGCAGGCTCCAGGCATTTGCCTGACTGTCCGCTCTTTAGTAATTATAAACGATGTTTTTTGCCATGTGTGCTTAGTAAATGGTTATCTTTGCTCCGTTTACAAGATTTTTACTTAACCTTCATAAATTTCAATATTACTTACTGTTTCGCTTTCATTAATTTCAATATTGTAATAAATGTAAAGAGATTGGAAGTACGCGTCAAAGTGATGTTACCGGGTGATACATCCCATGTAAATATCTGACTTGCAAACTTGACGTCAAGGCCACGAGCGGATTATAATCAAATCAATTACGCGGACGTATCTAACTATTGCTACCGTTGGTGAATTGCGGCGATATATTAAAATATCTGCTTCTAGGATCTACTGTCATTTTCTTATTTAGAACAAGTGTTTTATTTCTTAATGAACTTTAGGAATTGGGGGTCTGGGATTTTTTTTTCTCTAGCCTAGACGTTGAGTACATTAATTCCGTAAGAAAAGGTGGCGCAAAGAGAATTGGCTTGTCAGAACAGTACTTTTTCTAATTATCCGACCTACGACAATTTACGGCAAAGCTAGCCAAACGGTAAGCCAAACATCTACGATTGTAATTTTTTTCTCACTTCCCCAATTTGTACGTTACCAAAAGAATTACTGCAGCATTGTGCTCTTTAATAATATGTATGGTTTAGAAACCACTACGAAAATATTGTGATTGATATTCTGTACCAAATTATACATCCTTGGTAAAATATAAACCAAGAATATGGCTAAAAATAACCCGTTATCCGGTTATTATGATATCCAGGTTAACCCGTGTGTGTACAGCAAACGGGTTACGAATGATACAAACAATACAAATTGGCTACTGAAACCGAACGAACTGATTATGCGCGTATGCAATAGACATAGGTTACGATTATGACTGTCAGAGATAGGCGAATTCGGATACCTGTATAACGTATATGCATGTAGATTACGGGTTATGTTTTAAGCTTACGGCTGCATGAATCGATCGTTGATTCGAACGGATGATTTAATAACCGGTTATAATCCGGATCATAAGAATCAGATAAACCGGTTATCAAAATCATCAGGTTATGCTTATCATTAATGGCTATTTGCCTATATGCTGATCGTTCTCGAATGCCCGAGTTTACCTGCGCTATCCAAAGCAATCTTCCTGCGCATATACTTTAGGTAACGTGATTGGAAAAAAAATTTAATAAATGATTTCACAATTTTAATAAATAAAATGATTTGTAAACATAATTTTGTATTTATTTTGTCTATTATACTTCAAAAATTTAAGTGAAAACTTGAGAAAAAAAAATAAATTATTGAATTTACCTAGTCGCGGTAGCACTGTTCCAGACTGCTTATGCAAGTTTTAAAATTTGATCAAATTAATGATCTCTTCTTTTACGAGGTTGGATGAAAGCAACTACTTCAGTAATTTGCGACGTTTCGTGTTCTGGATGAACACTTCATCAGGCTCGCTCACACTGAGTCAAGTAATTTTTTTCTAAAATGATTAAGTTAAAATTAATACATTTAAATTAAAAACGTGATGTGATTTCATACATCGTGCACTATTAAAACGTACGAACGATCCAGCTATAATCAGTTTGAATTTTATTAATCTCAGATCGTTTCTGCCTGATCTCGAGTCGATGATGATCTTGACGCACCAGTCGATAGCAGCAACTTCAGTTTGAAAAGCTGAATTTGCTTCCCATGATGGCGATTTTTGGCCCCATTTGCGTACTAGATAGTTTATTTAACCGTGTGTAAATAGGTAGTAATGTTTTTATGACGATTTTAATACCATGCCGACGCATCTTTACCTAACGTCAGAAATCTTGCTTCTCATGGTGTCTGCATTCATAGTTTCCGGCACCGGTACCGCTGCGATTTTTAAAACCCGTCTCGTGACAGTATTAAAACTTTAACTTTTTTTAAGATATAACAACTTTTTGTGAAGCCCGATCTGATAGTACGTTAGCGGTAAGCGCGGATACAGAATTTTGTTCAAGGGATGGGATTTTTTGTGTGTGATTTTACGTATATTTCAAAAAATTCGTTCTAAATAAAAATTTGATGGGTTAATAACATTTCTTGTAAATACGTAATGATGTCTTTATGGCAATTTTAAAATTGGTCAAAATAAAGTGCTTTGGTTGTGAGTAAGGAGGGAGAGAAGTACAATTGCCTCCATTGTATTTGAGCTTGGTTATTAGTCGACCTTTTTTTGTTTTTTTAAATTAGGGCGTTGGTCCGCCACAGCAGACTCAAATGAATTTTGACACGGTCAATTATGCTAGGTAGCACGCATTAATGCTTTCTTCACCCTTGCATAACCTCGAGAAAATAAAGAATCAACATTTAATACCAGACCATAACCAGCTCTCATCCCTTTGTATTAATACTCGACTAGCCAAGTATGCACAAAACAACTTGTATATAAAATTTAACATGTTAGAGTGCAAGACGTAAGCAAGACAAAACAAAATGTCCTTGAGGTACCATAAGAACACACAGTAAAAATGTTAGTATTATTCATTTTATATTTTCGGATTAGCTCTTCTTTATATTGCTGCCAGTGTCGGCATTCAAAGACTATGTGATGTGCGTCATCTATTTCGTCGCTGCAGAGAAAGCAGAAGGGGTTTTCTTTCTTTCTAATGCCATTCAGGTATGTCCCAAAGCAGCCATAGCCTGTTAGCCCTTGGGTGTTGTGGTAGATCAGCTTTCCGTATTTTCTGTTACACCAGTCATGAAGGTCTGGAATGAATTCTCTTGTCCAGGCCGCATTTGTATATTCTGACCATCTTGTTTGTCATTTCTGGATTGTAATGGTTTTTCTCTCCATTTTGCCTATTCCATTCCTAGCATTCCTTCTTTCTTAAGCTAACAGGTCTATTCGAATGGTACCTGCCAAGACCCTCGCTGCCTCTAATAAAACCGTCCTATCTGTTGATATTATTCTCAGTGTTAATTTCCTTTGTGTTTTATCCACTTGGTTTCTCCATTTTGCGATATTTATCGCCTTATTCCATATCGGTGCTGCGTATAAAATAATTGAGTTTACGGTTGTTATTATAAGTTTCTCTATGGCTTGTGATGGTCCTTTGACGTTAACCAAAAGCTTAGCGAGTGCCGCATGTCTATTGTTGGCCGATTCAACCACCTTCTCTACATGTGGACCAAAGGATAGATGCTTGTCAAGAGTACTTTAGTTTGTTATTGCACATCCATTTGTCCACTTTCACGAGACCACTGCCAATAGCTTCGTCGAGTGCTTGTGGGGAGTACCCCTGCCCAAAACTTCCGAGATCGTCCGTGTATGGTGCCAGGGCCACTTGTAGAGGGAGCTGGATGAACAGGAGGTCATTATAGAATCGATCCCGTAGCATTGGTCCTAAAGACCCTTGCGGTACACTGCACGATACGTTTTGTTCTATGCTACAGTTTTGACTATCGTAGTAAATGATTTTTCTGTCTGTCAGATAGTTTGCAATAATGTTTACTAGATGAGCGGCTACTTCTTTATACCTGAGTTTTTTTATTACCAGATTTTAGGGGACCGAGTTGAATGCGTCGTCAATGTCAAGCGTAACCAGCGGGTTCTTCAGATTCCTTCGTTGGAATTCGTTGCCAGTTTACAGATTCTTTCAAGTGTATCCATTGCCGATTTTCTTTTTTTGAAACCGAATTGAACAGGGGACAAGTTACCTCGGTTCTCAATTCGGAGAAAAAAGTTTGGGTATGATCTGTATCGCTTTTTCGCATAATGGGGGGCTTTGCTGACAGTGGCGGCTGGTGCTCAATCATACAAAAGGGTCATCTAAAAACGCAATTATCGCAAAAACTCTAAAAAAAACATTCTTACAGTAACGCGGTTTTTAATCGAAGATTTTTTAGTGCTTAGCATAGAAATGTTTTAATTCTTTTCAATGCAGAGAAACATCGCTCTCTTTCTACTGTAGTCATAAGTAAAATCAATCAATTATTTTATTTAATATATCTATCTATTTTTATAAACATTTTCATTGTGGTATTTTATTGACTTTCGGCAAGCGCTGTCCAATTCTAAGCAAATATTATCGCTGCCACGCTTAGCACCATTCATACAATTATTCATGTGATCAATCATGTTGAATTCTTTATTTTTATATGTTTACTGATTTGTCGAATATGAAGTAAAGGCTGAGAACGAGCATTAAATTTAAATTCAAAAACGTGTAAACTATTATTAGCTATTAATTTTTCTATGTCTTGTACCACCGCTATTATAAAACAAAAACGATAAGTCGCCCTTTACAAATGAGTATTATCGATCAACTAAAAACATTACTGTAAAGTTTGTCATTTGTGATAATAAATGTGCATGTTAACATCTGTGTTTCATACACACGTGCTGCTAAAGTAATGATAAATGACATAAGTCAAGTAAGAATTACATTGCGTAGGCGGCCCCGCTGTAGACCGCACGAAAGCATTTAAACATTTACTTATCTTCTTTTCTAACTCGCATAAAATTGTATTCTGTGTGTCTCACTCTTGACTACAATAACTAGCAAGTATACATGCGGGCATAGTTTGAGCGCAAATTTCTGTCACTCTCGAGTAAATTTGCAAGCTTTCGCATTTGTTGCGTTTAAATTGACAATTATTTAAACGCATGAAATTCAAACGCTGATAATTTTCTGTAATTTTAAAGTAAATAAAATAGCTTTCTTATTTTTTGGAGGGTCATTGACCAAATGACCTAATAGGGAAGCCGCCACTGTTTTGCTCCTTTCCTAATCTAAACTTTTTGGCAGTGACGGCTTTTCTGTTATGTCATTTGGTCAATGAACCTCCAAAAAATGCTAAAAATTATGCTATTTTATATTAAAAAGATTATAAACTATAATAAAATCATTTTGCCTATTTCAAAAATAGATAAATTGAACATAAATTTAACTTTTTTTTATTAATTAAGAATGCGTTTTTAAAGTTTTAATTGTTGAAATGACCCTACTGCAGCAATGGCCACCAGCCACCACTGTTTTTTGGAATCAATCTTGTAGCCCGTTGCCTATGGGTTTTCTTCCAGTTCCGCACATATGATGATGATTCTTCGTAGTAGTTATAGTAGCCTTGTATTGCTTCTTCGCTTCTGCATACTTTCTCCCCGCTTTTCTTTGACCACCAGTAAAGGGAGTTATTGGTTAATCTAGGCTTTTGTCAATAAACTAAAAAAAATATTTTTTGTTCATAGTTACATATTTTTCTTTACAGAATTTACGAAATTACACCCGATTTCGTTTATTGGTTATTCATTAATTTTTTTTTTACCATTAACTTGTGACTATTTTCGGAAATTATCTAAGTTGATGAGGTTCCGATTGCGACAACAAATTTAAACAATCAAGACTTTGAAAAGTATATTTTTTCCTTATGTTGTTATTCGTTATTTTTGAAGTTAATTACCAGGTCTTGTAAAAAAATAAAACTGCAAGCTATTATAAAAAGCAACTGTTATTTATTTGTCTAAGTAGTACGGTAGCATAATATGAAAAATATCAAATTGACTAGATAAATGCTAAACCCTTAATAAATGTAAAACAATAAAAGGTAATAATTAACATCACTTATATACAAATATCAGCTTAAAGTACATGAACAATGTAAAATACAGCAATCAATAGCATTACGATGGACGGATTTTTTTCAGTTTTATAGTACGATTTTTCTCTACAAAATTACAATCTGTTCTTACATCCACTTACGATATTATGTACAAAAAAAGTTAAAGTAATACCTAAACTAGCGAATTATTTCCGATACAGTCGAATACATTTTTGTTAATAAAATACAAGACCAAAGTTGAGTGATACGGTTTAATAATTGCAATATAAATAAATTCCGCAATAACAAAATGGTAAAACATTATTGTTGTTATAAAAATTTAAATGTCGAAAGTAAAAAGTAATGTGTATGTTAAAACGCCATTGCGAAAATGCCTCGTTTAAGCAAGTACCAGTAATGAAAAATTATGTTATTATTAAACGAAATCATCGTACGTCAAACATTAAAAATTAGGTATAATTAATAGGTTTAAATCGGTAAGATCTTTTGGAACTATATCATCTGTAACAAAAATTTGTCGGCAGTTGTCACGTTGGATATGTCACTAAAACTAGTTTAGTACTGTACCAGACCGGCAAATCCATCAGATTAGTATTTAAATGTAAAAAAATACACCTTAAGATTTATCACGTGTATACCTAATCCGATACCTTGTGTGTATCGAGCGGCTTCAATAAAAGCTTCGCGAGTTCGAGCAAAATTAAAAGATAAGCAATTTTTTAAAATGCAATCTTTGATGTAAAACAAATTTCTGAACTCGTTGTTGCTTTTCTAAGTAAGCGCAACACCGCTTATTAGTGATAGTGTTAAAATATACCACCCACTCAACTTTGGAATTAAAACACATGCATTCTGATGTTCACAGGTTTTAATTGGAAGACGATGTCTATCCGATATGTCAATCCAATCCTGTCATGGTTTTCAGATTAGCTGGTGTACTTCACTTATATCCGTTATAATAGTTGTCATATACGAATTTTGTGTCAATTAATTAATAATAGAGTTAAAAAATTAGACAAATCAGTGACCGATCGTGTATAACAAATGGTATTTAATTAATTAACCAATAGTTTGAGGTCTTTGTGTACAAAGATTTTGTTGCAGTTAATTGGGTAAGCACAATTACTACAAATATCTACAAGCACTTATCTACTAAAATAAATATTGATATAAATACATTACTAATGTTATACGCGCAACCAAATGAGTATAAAATGCTTAATTACATCACTAACATAAATATACAATAATTTTAATCATAATCGCTTTGTACGTATTTTAAAATGTTAAATGCGTCAATAAAGTCAAAACTGTTTGAGCCTCTTCGATCAATAATAACTTAGAAAATAATAATAATAATTACGTTGTACTATCAGCAATTATCGGCAACTTACATACAGATTACATTAATAATTAAAGATAAATATGTGGAAATAGATCGTTTCTACGAGAACTCTTTGAAAAAAATTAGCAACAATAACAAAACAGAGTAAAACTTGCGATAAGGTACATAGTATTTTATTCTGGTGTTCCATTACTGTCTTCTGTGTTTGTTCCGCACGAGTCTTCGGCCGAGTCTGGATGCGTTTTCTTATTTTGTAGTTTACAAGATGGACACGATCCTGTTGCTCCGTTGCTTAAGTACATTTTTCCGCAAATGTTGCATTCTTCTTGTGGATCACCTAGAAAAGAAAGAGTAGGTCTAAGTAATGTTTTCTTTGTTAATGCAACGATCAAATTTATTTCAGCCAACGAAAGATATACCTAACAAATGTTTAAAAATTTCTGAATCAATAGAGGTTTTTTAAACAGATTACAAAGTACATAACAAATTTTTACGTTTTTGTGACTGGGTTCTCTTTACGTGTAGGTGTGTCTTTTAATCTAAAACTAAATAAAATAACCAACATAGTTTTTTGGTGTGCTTTTGAGGTCAAAATTACCTCCATAGAAGTTTCTTCTATCTTAAAACGCTTGTAGATCTTTAAAAACCGTTCAAATTAGCGAGGAACAAAAAATTCACTTTCATAACGTAAAAAGAATGCATTCACAAAATCATGTTGAACCGTGTTATTAACAACCAAACTAATTTTCTATTTTCCTTATAGTCAAATAGATATAAAAAATGGCGTGCCAGGTTTCATGAAAGCATCAACAATGTTTAGTATTAATTACTCTTGCTGCGCAAGGTGTTCAAAATATCTTTTAAAAACAGTTTTAATTCGATGAGTTTATAACTTCTGCCATGGCTCTCTGTTATCATTTTATAGCGGAATCCAAACGGCAAACATTTGCACACCAGAAAAGGAGTGCTTACTAAGACTTTAAATTTTTTTACTTGCTTGTGTGCTCTATAGTACCTTGTTACGTGTCGTTAGTAATAACGTTTCACATTTTCGTTTGTAAAGAAAATTTTTGACACGGCACCGCTAGCCGGAGCCCCTCGTTGGATATTTAGACAAGATTCGAGATCCACGGTGGAGTTACGTTGTCGCATACCGTGTTCGGCCATTTTTCTCTATTTGTACGGAAAGAGTTAAATCGAATTTCTTTCTTTGCCGTCTCTCACAGGAAAATGGCTGCAAGACGCTTTTTTGCTTTTGCTTGAAAAGTGGAAATAGTATTTCCTTGGAATGGTGTTGCATACCTAATAGACCTAACACCCAATCAGCCGGTGTAATTAATGTGGGATTGATGCCCTTAGGAGTTTCGCTCGATTCGAATTTTAAACAGATGCCCCGTGAAGTATCGTTATCGATGTGGCTTACTTGCTCTACGCTGCAATGTCTAATTTATATTATCCTTTTTTAACTGTGTTACGTAACTTCTCTACTATTATATGATTTACTAAGCCTTAAGCATTATTAATTTTGTTATGCGTTATTACTTGTATTAAGCCCTCAGCTACTTTCAGTCTATTTTAAGATTATTAATTTACTTTCAGCCGAATCCATAGTTCAGCCTTTAAGTGTTCCCAAAATTGTGCATTATTGGTTACGTTGACTTGTACCGTTCGAGTAGTTTAGTAATTAGTTCGTATTCAAGGCAGTGTAAGCAATGTAAGCTTACACTCCTCGAAAGTATCAAAAGTAACATTACGGTACGTAACATTTACCAGCTACTGTAATAAGAAACTAAAGGTAAGTCTTTTGTTTTGTAATAAATTAATGATCACGTCTAGTTGGACGAAAACAAAAATTTTTTTCGCGATTGTAATGTTTGATCCAATGTTTCCTTATGTTGTATCTTGGCTTATTGCTTGTGTATTTCGTTGGTGAAACCAAAGTGTTATTTTGTTATCGATTGGGAAAATATATATAACACAGTTGTTCGTTCTCTCGTTGATGATTATTTACTTTTATCTTACTTCTTGGACAACGGGTTCGTATGTACACTTGGTGTCTCTCAGTTAAGGATTTTTTCAGTATAACGGGGTGGTGCCTATCTTTTTTTCTTTTTATTATTTTATTTTCACATGTATTTCTATTACATAAACTCGTGAAAAAATAATGAACATTTTGAACACCCTTTCAAACACGATTTCCTAGAGGTGCATAAATGTTCTTGTAAACAGATTGTACTTAATCTTTTTAGAAAACTGTTTTTCGCTGAAGAGTAAATTTTTTAATTTCTCGTTTTTGACTTTACTATGACTTTTTTTTAGTTACAAAAAAGTCCTACATATTCTAGTATTTACCAAAGAATACTGCAAATGTTACACTAGCGATATCAGATAGAAAATAAATTTTACGCAAAATTTATGTTTTAGAGCATAGTTCTTTTAGTGAGCAAAGGGCGCTGATTGAGCTGAAAAAGATTTTTTATTTAACACATTCCGTATAACGTAAAGTTTTGTTTATAATGATAGATTATGATGTTATATAAAAAAAAACTTTGGAATAATAACTGAACATCCAAGACATAGTGTCATTGCATTCGTAGTCTAGTTTTAATGTTACCAATATTGTATAAAAAGCAAAGCTACACTCTAAAGTCTGCACCCCAGTAAAAATACAAACTCGTTTTGAAAAGCAACAACATTTTTATATAGGTAATTAGTTTAGGTTTCGATCAAACTCAAACCTAAAAAGTTGTTTATCACCCACGTTTAGTAGTTGGTTTAACTTTTTTTTTATATCGGCAACAGTTCAATTTTGGGCTAAAATATACATGAAACAAAATGTAATATTCTACCAATATTGGTAAAATATATTCGTCCACTATCAATAATTATATTGGTCCAATATTAGTAAATGCATTTGTTCAATATTAACCCAAATTAAAATTTAGAGTCAAAACTATAAGTTTATTACGAATCACAAACTCAAACTATTAAAATGGTACAAAAAAGCAATGCTGACGACTAGCACAACCACGCAACGTGATTTTTTTGTATGCAGTATACGCATGTGTGCAAACTTACCTAAGTATTGTTTGTTAATATCGGTTCAATATTAGCTAAATATAAATCATATTCTCCAATATTCAAATACTAGACCAATATAGAACCAAAAAAATAGCTACTTGGGAAGTGGTAGTGACTGAAGAAAACTTGAATTTACACGCATTTTAAAATCAATTTTTGGTGTTTATTAAAAGTACTTTTGGAACTCTATTAATAGAATTGAATGTGGTTGTCAAAATACCGCTAATTCAATTATAAAAAAAGCTTCCAATTTTGCTGCCAGAAGACAATTGCATATTCCATTAATTGCAAAAAGTGTTATGCTTATGGAACTCCGCTTTTTAGAAATATGTAGGGTCGACAAAAAGTTGTTACAACGTACTCCAAAAACTCATAAAATATTTTTTTCAAAGATATTTATAATTTTTCGTCTCATGGACTCTTTTCATGATAAGAAAAAAACAAAGTGCTGCAGTTTGTTTAAAAAAACGTTTCTTATGGTTGCTTACAAACGTCATAAGTTCCTCTTCAAAAGCCACACTGTAACGCTTTGCGCTACGGTAATGATGTTGCTGACTTCCGCCATTTTTCTGATGTCTATTGTCACAATTTCACATAAATCTGACAGATAGGTTATTTTTTATTCTCATTTAACAAAAACTGTTTTCGTTATTGACTAATCTACGATACTGTCAAATGCTCTACAGATTTCATATTTTCTCTTCTTGCGCTAAAATTTACAAATAAGTTAATCCAAATCAGTTTTTTTGTAATAAAAACAAACGCACCGGATCACCTCATTTATAAATTTTAACATGGGAAAAAATCAATGTAAAATATCTAGCTATATGACCACCGATGATACAAAACGTCCAGTATCGTCATTTGCTGTAACTACTACAGAAATGGTTAATAAAATCCATGCTCTTGTGACTAACCATCATCGATTGAAAGTACGTGAGATAGCTAATGAAGTAAATCTTTTAACCGAACGGATATGCAGTATTTTATATAAACGGTTGTATGAAAAAAGTATCCGCAAAATGGCCCTTTCATAAAAACTTCTGAAGTTGTTTGGCTACCTTCAAACGTAATTCAAAGAATTTTATCGATATGTGTCAGTAGATAAAACCATTATGCAGTCGAAACAATTAACGTTTCCCAAGGAACAAAAGCGTTTTTATCCTGCCAATATCCAATAAACACATGTTGTAACAAAGACGTAAAACTAACAACAAAAAAATGTGTTACATTAAGCTTAAGTCACATTTACGTAACATTGTGATGTAACATAATGAACGTTAACGTGATATGAATGTGACATATATGTTATATACATACCAGTGATATAATTTAAACATCTAATTTAGATAGCATAGAAGTTACAAATGTATAGTAATTTAAGCTTTATATAAATGTACTCTGTGACATAAAAAATGCAACACCAAGAAAGCGTTAGAGTTTTTAGATCAGACTTGGCAGAAATGTTTAACTAGTAAAAAGTGGCAATTAATTAAAATTTTGTTCAAAATAACCCAGCAGTCATGGAAAATTCAACGTTTTACTTGTTACAATCGAAATTATCGGGTACATTTCTTGAGAGATTAAATCGATTTTGGTATTGTTTTTGGTTTTAATTCTTTTGTTTTTGTGTTTTTCTTTGCGTTTTGAGGCTACGATTATGCCTAGGGTACAAAAACGTGAAATTTTTTTAATTAAGAGAAATTGCTAATAGTATAAAGCGTAACCAATCCTCTGCAGTAAGGTGTTATCAAGCATGGTCTAGAAAAGCTCAAGAACGTCGTAGATGAAGAAGCGGAAAGCTAAGACAGACAAATGTGGTCCAGGACGCCATCTTCCATTAATGGCATTAAGAGACCGATTCTTGAGTACAAGATTAATAGTCGATCAATCTTTCAAAACGAAGAACATTCTGTAACCCTTCGTACAGTTTACCGTCATATTAAAGCTTTTGGCTTGCAGTTCTATCAACCACATCTTGTGCTTCCGCTGAGGGCTCGTCATTGACATCAACCTTTGGAGCGGCGTACCTTGCGACTGGATTGGGCCGTGGAATAGCATAGGGTGGTTTTCAGTGACGAATCCCGATTATGCTTGGGAATACACGATGATCGCGTGATGGTCAAGCGTAGACGTGGAGAACGTCGCAATGTGCAGTTTTTTGTAGAGCGGCATGTTGACTACACTGTGGGGGTTATGGTATGAGGTGCTATTGTTTATGGAAGCAGGTCACAGATGGTATTCATTTGAGGTAATATGAATGCCCACCGATTTGTTGATGAAGTGGTAGAACCTTATATCCTTCCGTTCCTCCAGGATCTAATGGATTCGATTTTCCAATAGGATAATGCCCCTCCCCATATTGCAAAGCATTCTACGGAGCGCTTCAAAGTGGTTATCGTCAATATCCACCAAAACCTCCCAACCTTTTGCCTATTGAACATGTGTGGGGCATGTTGGGTAAAATACTCAAGCAATTAGCCAAGCCTCCACAGACACTAAAAGCACTCCGTCATAAATTACAGTTTGTCTGAGATGCAATACCACAGGAAAAAATCGACCACCTGGTGAATCTATGCCAAGAAGTGTGAAACTAATAGGGATGGTCCAACACATTATTAGTAGAAAATGACTTTACTTTTTGTTTATTTTCTTTGAAATTTTAATCAATTACTGCCTTTGACTAGTTAAACATTTTGGTCCAAAAATTCTAACGCTTTCTTAGTGTTGCATTTTTTATATATATTCTTGTAAAGTTTTTTATCTATAGAAATTCGTGGTTGAATCTGGCCAAATTGCCAAATTCTTTGAGTTCCATTAACACTATGCTAAAAAACGTTATGACATTTTTTAATGATTTGTGGTTATAAAAAAATGATATAACTTAAAAAAACAGTAAAACATATTTTATTAAGAACTTTTAAACAATTCACGGTTCAAGATTCAAATTAAAGCTACTCAAACGAAGCGGTTCTAAAACAAGTGTGAATGCTTACACTAACTTCACAACTTTAGTAGTAGAGTTTCATTAAGGCTAAGACAGGACTACGTTATAAGACAAGTATAAATAATTTCTAAATTATCCACGACATTTACATATAGAAAAGTAGAACATAGAGGAAGCAAGGTTAAAGTTGAATTCATGTTAAATTTCAAATAACACATATATCAATTCTTGTAAAATACTTTATGAATAAACGTTGATTTTGTAGTAATAACTTACATTTTAAATTAAACAATTTATAGAAAAAAACTAAGTATTTATATAACTATAAAAAAAAGCTACAGGTTTCAATAGGATTCATATAGTACTTTTGTCGCTGAAATTACCTGTTGGTTCCTATTGAAATGTATAAACAATAATCTGTATATTTTTAAAGAATGCCATAGGATAACCTATAAATTTTTTTATAGAAACTTACAAGTTTCTATAAGTTAAAGTCTTGAAATTAAATTTCTATAGACTCCTATTAGTTATTACGGAAACGACAATTTTTATTTAAAAAACAAGAGAAAATTCCTATAGAAAACTAAAACGAGAGTCATATTAAAGGATGTATGTATACTTATTTTATATGTTATTGATAAATTGAACTGAAAATTCTAAATAAATCTCAAAGGTTATCAATGAAAGCCGAAGCAAAACTAAAGAATTTTCGTATACAATAACATTCGCGGTGAAAATTCACTTCTTCTTTTCATTTGTTTCTATAGGAATTTCTTTGATTAAAAAATATGTTTTTTAAAATTAGGAATAAATAAGCAATTTTATATTGCACTTTTTTTAACAGATTTTATTATCTTTTATTTATTTATTTATAATAAGAAATTTCGAGGAAGTTCCTATACTTTTCTATATGTAAAAGATTTCTTAGAATTTATTTATATAAACTCATATAAAGCTTTACTTAGTACCTATACTTTTCTATAAAACCTTTTCAAACCTATTAATCCCTATAAAATTTCTATGGGTTTGAATACATTTTCTGTAGGTCATTTACAACAGGCAGTGTTGTAAATAGATAATTTTTAAATTATATAGATATAGATAATTTTTTTTTCTTTCAAAAATTATCTAGTATTAGATAATAGATGACAGATAATAGGTGACAGATAATAGATGAAATGGGTAGGTAGTAATAAGGATATATGGAGTTTATTTGAAGAACTACTATGGAATGTGAGAAATTACTGAAGAAAAACATACATATTGTAACTGGAATTTTACGACACTGGATTTTTTATAAACATTATTTAAATAATTTAAATAAAAAATTATATATATACAGATACATATAACTTATATATTTTTTTATTGTATCTAGATACATATAAATAGATAAAACATATTAATCTAGATTAATTTATCTATATAAATTTATATAGATAATTTACAACACTGACAACAGGGTAGTTTAAAGTAATCTAGTAAACATAGTATGTAGTGTGCAGTATGCAGTATGTAGCATGTAGTATGTAAAAGAGATGTAATTATGTTATGTAGATATAACATAACATATAAATCATTGATGTAACGTCACATCACACTTATATAAACGTAATATCACAATGTGTTAACTAATTTGACATTAGATTTACGTCACCGTTGTCATCATATTTATATTTAATTTGCATCACATTATTAAATAATATCACTGTTACGTTGATGTGTTCACTGGACCGCTGTTTTTTATGATTACAAAGAAGTAATCATTACAAAAAGGAAAAACAATAACTGGCCAATAATATACTGATTTGATGACACGTTTTTATGTCTAACCAAAAAAAAGACAACTTTTATTGATGAAAAGAGTGTGGTTCAATCTCAATAATGCGCCTTCCGATACATCATCTGTTGCTAAACAAAAAATCAGAAAAATTGCGTTAAAAATTGCTGTCTCATTGGCCATATTCATCAGATCTAGATTATAGTAATTTTTTTAATTTCCAAATTTAAAGAAATAATTTTGTGGAATTAGATTTCATACAAATGAAGAGGTGATGAAGATAATTGCATATTTTAAAGCGTTTTGGAAAGATTACTTTTTGGATGGTTGGAAAAAATGTAAAATTGCTGGGTCAAGTGTGTAGAGTTCAGAGGTATTATATACCCTATGACACTAAAATTGCAACACCAAAAAAGAGTAGGACTTTTGTGCCCAAACTTGACAGGAAGGTTTAGCTACTCAGACGTAGTTAATGATTAAAGTTTTATTCAAATGAATCGAGCGGTAATTGCATATCTGACGTTTTTTTGTTTCTAGTACTTCATTATCGTGTGTATTTCGTGCAAGTCTTGGTTAATTTTAATGTTGTTATCTCTTGTAGTTCTACTATTTAACGTGTTTTGAGAGTGTGATTATGCCTAGAGTGCGACAGCGTGAAAATTACCGCCACTTAAGCGAATTCGACAGAGGTCGAAGTTGGCTTGCGTGAAGGTGGTTTTCCATACAGGGAAATTGCAAATCGTCTTAATCGGAACCAATCCACTTGATGCGCTGTTATCAAGCATGGACTAGGGAAGATCAAAATAGTCGTAGACAACTAACTGGTGGACGGAGGTAAACAAATGCGTTGCAGCACCGCTATCTTCGACTTGTGGCAATAAGAGACATATCCAGTACCAGATCAATCGCCGATTAATGGTTAGGTAGTGATGGTCGTTCTGTAAATTTTCGAACAAACATCAAATCAGCAAGTTTCGGATTGCAATCCTATCGGTCACATCTTGTGCAACCACTGACGGCTTGATACCGACATCAACGTTTGGAGTGGTGTAGGTTGCGACTCTACTGGAATCTGAAATGGCATAGAGAAGTCTTCGGTTGTGAATCCAGATTCTGTATGTAGATGCATAGTGGCCATATGAGAGTCAGGCGGACATGTGGGGAACGGCGCAATGTTTAATTTTCTGCTGAGCGGCATGTGCACTACAGTGTGGAGGTTATGGTATGAGACTAAGTCTCGTTTGGTATTCATCCGAGGCAATACAAACGCCCGGAGGAGTTAGAACCCCATATGCCTTCATTTATTCAGCAGTTGGAAGTCCCACTTTTCCAGCAAGAAAATGCGCGTCCTCACATAGCAAGGTATTCTAGAAGCGCATCCTCCACAGACACAAGAAGCTCTCCGGTATGAATTGCAAGTTGCTTAAAATATAATAACTCAAGAAGAAATCGACCACCTGCTGGAATCGATGCCACATTATTAAATAAAAATTGTGTTCATTTTCGTTCCTTTTCTTTGAAATTTTAATCATCTACCACCTCTAAGTAGCTAGACCTTCCTGTCAAAAATTTGTCACAAAATTCCCACCCCTTCTTAGTCTTACAATTTTAATGTCACAGAGTATGTTAAATATAAAAAGCATAATTTTTTTAATTGAAAAGTCTAAAATTGAATTGTACATTTTCCGGCTACTTCTATTTGTTGTGTATTTTATATAGCGCAGAATTTTATGTATGTTTCTGACTTGTGTAATATTGAAGTGTTCCCGAACTGTTTGGAAACTTCGAGACAATGGTCGGAAAAGACGGAACGTTCTAGATACAGATAACGTGAGAATATAAAAAGTATTCGATGGAAGTTAGAGTTAATCTAGTCAGAAGTTAGAATTGTGAACAATAAATTATATTTAGCGCGCTTGGCAAGAGAAAAAAAATACGACTTTATGAAAAACCAAAGTGCGACAGTGTTTATAAATATATTAAGTTTAATTAAAGAGGTGGTTTGTCTAGCGCGTCTGCGCTGCGGTCAATATCGAGTGATAGTCATTTATAAATTACTTGTAAGCTGTTTTCCTTAAATATCGTTACATATCAGTTAGTTTAATTAAAAATTAGTTCTAAATTACGTATAATAGTTAATTTTAAATAAATTTAGTTTTAAAATTCGTTACAATATTAGTCATTTTTTTTATATTTTCGTAGTATTTTTCGAAAGTTGTAGACAATGATTATTTCTTTTGGTAAAAACGATTTTCCGGTTAAGATCCAATGCAAAAAAATTTACGTTTATTTGTAGCAATTTGATATAATTTTTGCTTGATGAAATAAATATGTTTTTTCTGATAATTATTCCTTTAAGTAAAATAATAAAAATCACAATATCAACAATACAATAAAGGTATATGCAAACTGATTTATTGCGACACGTAGCAAAGATGCTTTGAAAGACACAAAAAGATAAATTTAGAAGAAAGAAACTAGACAAAAAAAGCAAATGAACGGTATAAATCTATTCAGATTCAAACTTCAGGCACATGCAAATTAAACTTTACTTGGGTAATTTTTTGCGCAATAACGACTATCTAAAATCAGCAATAATAAACACAAAAAAATTACTAAAATAAATAAAAAACCATAGATGACAATGCATAATGTATTTTTGGTTTATGTAACATAATTCTTCAATCTAAGTTGTCATTACGTAAATTACTACATACATTTTTGTTGTTGTTTCGGTAGCTCTTCGTTCGTAATTAAAAAAAAACCGAGATTCACATAAGAAATTCTCATATAGACCAAAGTAAATACCAGCTATTTTTTTGAGAAAAAGGATTAAAATACTTTTAAAATTATATAATTATTTTGTATATTAGGCTTTAATAAAAGAGTAGCGATGTAATTTTGGGAACCAAAGGTAACAGTCATTCCACCTATTATAATTTCAAATGGTTGTGCTAATGCAATATAAATTGGCCGAATTCGAAGAGAAATCCCGGGGGCTTGAATTATAGACTGAGCTAATGTTGTTAGACTAGACTGAAGCGAAATTATTTTCTTTTAACAATATGTCTACTCATTGTAATTGTAGAGGACAAACACGAATTATAGTACTTTTGGTGTCATTTAATTTAGTCTACGATATTATTGAGGTATTATCGTTAACTCAAATAATAATTATTTTTGGATCTTTGGAATACGAATATGGCTTGTAATAACAGTTTTTTTAATAAAAAAAAATGTACGTTACTGTATAAATGTTTTCGCAAAATGGTGTACGTACTTCCTGTTTTTAACTCCGGACGTACAACCTGTTCGCTAAGCGCAGGATGTCGTATATTGTGGCAACATTAAAAATTTTTAAAACTTCAGGAACCTGTTTCCATTCAGATTTATTATATTGCCACTTTAGAAAATTAGTTTGGAAAGTGCGGTATTTTATTATTTAATTAAAAGAAATTTGAACTCACCTTCGTGGGTTTTCATGTGCGCTCTTAAATTACAAGCCAAAGCGAATTTCTTATTGCATAGATCACAGGCATGTGGTTTATCACCTGTAATAAAAACTCAAAATTAGAAACATTTTACTCGGTTAAGCATCAATCAATTAAAGTTAGATTATTTTAGTTGGATAAGCGAAACGCGTTTTGTGTTTTAATGTAACAACCAGTTTTATCATATGGTACATAATCAATAATGCATGAGTTTATTAATTATTTATGATGGCTCCTCATTATCCCAATTATCTTATTGTTGTTTGTAGAAAGTGACCATTCAACCATTACTATATCTGTCTCAGAATCGTCCTTGTTTTAACAAAGACGTTCTTATTAAGTATTTTCAATTAATAATAATTAATTGTTTGTTTATTATTATGTGTATTATTATCGTTATTTTTAATACCAACGTATCATGTTCTATACAGGATTTATTAAAAATTACTATACTACATAATGGAGAAAAATTAATTATATAAATAAATTTTACGTTATAATATGAACAAATCAAATAAAAGAGTAGAATCAATTATATATTATTTAACATTATCAAAATAAAGAATATAAAAAAACCTTTTGAAACTCACAAACGTTCTAAAAATGTTTTTGTGCTGCCAACATCGCAAACGTCAATATTCATTCGTGTAGTTACGTAATCAGTGAAAGAAGCTCTAGTGTGGCAAAATGAAAACTAAAAATCTAGATAAAACTAAGTATGCGACAGGTGGAAAAATCTTGAACTTCAGTTGAAATTGAAAAAAAACCATATTAAAGTTAATGTCAAATTTGGCAGATTTAGTAATGAATGTAGTACCAACATTATATTTCTGCTGTTTTAGTTTAAATCTTTTCACAAAAGAATATAATCTTACAAAAAGCAACACAAAAAATAATGTACGTTACTTTTGTCGAAAGTTTCATAGCATAACTCACTTAACGTTCGTTGTACTATGGTGTACTTTCGACGCTTGTTACGTAAATTACTAATGCTTGAGCACTGCTAATAAAAGTTCCTGGCTTTTGAGTCATTGATAGAGTTAACCTGTTACTTGTACGAGAGGTTTTCATATTATTTCTTGACGACAAACACTAATTTCGCTATTACTATTTCATAATCATTGTCGATTCTTCTAATTTCAGTTTTTTGAACAGTTTAACTGCTGAATATGAAATAAAAGTTTTTCAAACATGTAGTTTATCGTTTGAACTGTTTACCGCTAGATTACTAAAGATGACTCGTCATGATAAGGTTTCTAGCAAGTCGTTATGTGAAAACCTAGATCACAAAATTAATACGAGAGTAGAATAAAGAATCTACTATTTTTTATAATGTACAAGATTAAAGACTAGCAATAAACTTCGTTTGAACTACCTAACAACGCTCAGATATTGGGAGTGTGTTTATATTAGAGTTTCATTAGGTTTAAAAGTTAAAAAAAAATCTATAAAAACTATTTTTATAATGACCAAGAAATTCACAGAAAACAACAAAAAATACAAAAAAGAAGCCAAACCTTAAAAAAAACAACAATTGTTGAAATGGAGCACCTCTTAGTTGAAGCAAATCATTTCAAAAAATTCAAAAACACCACTCCAACAAAATAACACTGAACTGCAAACATATGTAATGAACTCTTAACACATAGACACTCAATGATCTTACTTGTATGTCTCTTATTCAGATATTTGCTTTGTATTTCTTAATAGTTATGCCCAATCAATGTGCTTCTGTGTCACTTTTGATTGTTTTGTGAGAATCCACGTCTGAGTTCCGTATTTTAGAACATGTAAAACACTGATCAAATACATTAAAACGTAGATGCATCCATATATAATATTTTTTAGCCTCTTATTTAATTTTCCAAAAACAGCCTGGGCTGGTCTTCTTCTGTACATTTCTATTTTTGTGTTTTCTTTTCCATATTTTTTTATATGTTCTAAATCAACATAATTTTCTACTTCTTGTATTTTTTGGTTTTTAATTTGTATTTTCTGTTCTAGAAGTCCACTACACCTAACTTTTGTTAACTTCATGTTTAGATCGATTTCGCTTGATATTTTGTCTAACTCTGTTAACATATTCTAGAGTTGTTCAGGTTTTTTTTGGCGATAAGAAAGATTGCCAAAGTTGTAGTAGACTTTTATCTATTAGGTGTAACGATATAAATATTTACAGGGTTCAAGCAGTAATATCCTCTATTAGAACATTAATTAGCAAAACAAAGCGAGCTTACAACTGTAGACTCGTAGCAAATAATATATTTACCAGTGGCCACTTTAGCATGTGACACAAATTGAAGATAACTAAAAAAATAATTAAAAAATTATATGTGCTGGAAGATGCACTCACATACTATAAAATCAAAAAGAAGAAGAAACCCTGGCGCGTAGATTAGCTACACTGCGTGAACTGACAGCTCTATCAAAATAAAACAATACCTTTTTTACTCAACATATAGCTAAGGTTTATGGTTCTGTCTTGCAATATTTTGATAGTAAATGCTAGAAGATTATTGGAATAAAATAGTTCCTAGATAAGTTAAAGTTAAAACGTTTTTTACTGTTGCTATTAATGGCTCTTAAAACTATAACGATGAAGACATACACAGTTCTATCTATATCTAAAACATTTGATCTTAACTCTAGAAAAAATATATTAAAAAAACACATTTGTAAGAATAACTGGTGCTGTAAAGGGTAAATCGAGGAAAGATGGACCATACTTTAAAAACTTTTCATTAAATTCTTTATTTAAATGAATTAAACTCCGCAAGAAAGTACAACGAAAACATGAAATTTGTCAATTTAAAGATTGATGTGACGTAAAAAATAACTATAAAATATAAAAAAAACTGAAGATTTAAATTATCCCATTTCTCTTAGAAGGTATGGACCAACAACTATAGGAGAGATGAGTCAAACGCAAGTTTAGTGTATTTCCGCTTTTTCATAGTGGAGACGGCAACGCAGAGTTGGCATGTGTTGGTGTAAGTTGTGCAACTTGTGTGCAACCATTGCAGCAAATGTTCTTTTTTTTTCGTAAGGCGATAGTCTTCGAAACACCCGACGCACTAATTTTCCAGATCATCAAACGTTTTTTCCTCACTAGAAAAATCATCCAAGACTACGTTTCTATTAGATTCTGAAAAGGTAATGTCATGCCTGCGTTTCTTTTGCAACACTTTTCCTTTTTGTGAGTTTTGATCTATTTTTAATGTTTTTTCTCCTGATTTTATTTTGGCTTCGTTTTTTCTGGCAAATATGAGTACTTTAGCTTGGTGAGGTTAAGTTGCCCATTAGGTTAGTACCAGCGCTTTTCAGCATTATATGAGGTACAAGAGAGAAACTAGTTTCCCAGGTGTCACTTCTACTTCATTAGGTCATACTTTTCAGCTGCATTCTAGAAGGCCCTAATGCAGGTCTCGTTCTAGAAGAGGAGTTTGGGAACAAATTGTTTGCAAATCCGTTTCTGTCGATGCTTCTGTGAAGCCATTTTCTTTCTCAAATTTGTTTCTTGGGTACCACATCCTCATTTAGTAGCTGCGTTACAAATGCGTGATCGGGTATTTCATTCGGTTTGTAAAGTCAAATTTTTGTTACCCGAAAGGCCGATATAGCATTTCTGACTGTAACCGATTTGCCTCAAACCTCTCCTAAAAGCTTGCCGAATTGCAACCGATTTAATTTGCTATTCGGGTTGCATTTGATCATCTTCCTGCACAAATCGTAATAATGCTCATTAAGGCTCGCGAGCCGGGTTGCATACCATAATCTCGTTCCGCTTAAAAACGCAATAAAAAGGCAAATAAACTCCTTCTGCGTTACAACAGGCAAGTGCTGTAATCGTTTTTCCCTTTCTCCTCAAGCTAATGCGCACACTTTTGTATCCTCTCTTAACTAGCTTGTGTGTTCAACTGTAGACCAGTCTTGTCTGTATAATAAATGTTGCCAGAATTGTCAAACAAACCATTCTCAGAAAGAACGTATTCAAGTTCCTTCAAATATTTGTCTACTACATCTTTAGGCAAAGCCAACGTTTTTAGCTTTGCGAACTATAATGTCTACATTCCGTCTTAAATATTGGAGAACCATATGTTACCAACTTTATCCAAAAATTCAGACATAATTTGCTACACATTCCGCTGGCGGGTGTATTGATTGGACATTATCCTCTAACAACACGACATAGGTCCATTTCTCCTATATCTTGCTGGCCCGTCTCTCCTAAAAGTGGAGGATAAATGGAGGACTAGTAAATCCTCAATCAGTTTACTTTACCTTAAAACTTACCTCAAGTGAAACACATTTTCTAAAGGAAACACTAAACAAAATTCCGAAAACGATTCAAAACTTAAAAAAATTCAAATTTTACGATAACTTTGAAAAAACTAAACATAGATTCAAGCACCTATATTGCCAACCAGTAACTAACGTTGTTCAATCATTCTACGACGGCATGGCCAGCGTTGTTGCCATCGCGGGTGGCCCGTCTCTCTTGCTAGTCCATCTCTTCTCGATCTACCCAGTATGCTTAGAATGTTCCGTTAGCAAGATAGCTGTGTTTTATTATAACTTGTTAGCAATTTACTGTCGCAGGTAGAAAAGATTTAAAAAAATAGACAGAATGAAAAAGTAAAATACAAAAATAGTTTTGGTAACTTTTAAGAATTGGTTCATTTACTTTGTCTAGTTAGTCTGGTTAGTGTCATGTTGGTGCTTAGCAAAGAAAATTTAATAGATTGTAATCCTTAATCCTAATATAGGTTTAAAATAACACCTACCAAATTTAACATCCTCCCATCACATGAAACAACAGAATTGATGATAACCCAATCAAATTTAAACTGGCAATCGAAAACAAGGCACTGTATTATAAAACGATGGAAAAGAAAAACTCCTTAACCCAACAGATAACACATAATCTTTGTCTTTATGTCTATTGTCTATCTTCTTCTTTATTGTTTAATTACATGTATGTCACATTTCTTTCTTTGTTATCTTTTGTTCTTAAAAATTTGCTTTTAGGGCAGTTGGTTGAGCATAGTCACCCATTTCGTTTTTACTACGGAGAGAAGAACAAAACATATTACAACAAGTCTTACCTTTCTACGTCTGTCTCTATTCTTTTTTTTCTGTTTCTATTTTCTACTGTTCCGTTTCTATTTTCTACTGTTTGGTTAGTTGCTTGAGCGTTTTCTTTTTTTTTCAGTTTTCATTGTAACTATGTTTCTTGTAGTTACTTTATTCTCTTGCTTGATTGGGCTTAGTTAGTTTTTGTTTGGTAGTGTTTCGTATAAAACTTGGAACACACTGCAATGTCGTTTCTTGTACTCTACTTACTACCGCTTGGTCGGCATTTTGGATGTTGTTGGTCATTGTTAAAAGTATTTTTCTTTTGTTTGAGTTGCTTTTGCTCTTGAAATATACTAATCCGTTCTTCAACTATAAGATTCAATTGTAACATTCAAAATAATGAGCAATGACTAGCTACTACTCGGTTAGCAAGTAATGTTTTTTATTTTTTTTGTGTACTCTTATTTCTTTTTCTTTCGCTCGTTTTTGTGTTATGCGGGTTAGATTCTCCTTTGGTTGGTACATTCACGCAATGTTTAGCTATTTGGATTTTGTTGTTGTGACCTTTGGATTGCTGATTTCTTTCTCTGCCTTTTAGTTAATCAACTTTTTCATCAGAATTTTTTTGCTTGAGATATGTTGTTGGTTTTGCTTTTTTTTTAGATCTTTGCTTGGTTTTTGGCGAGAAGAATCTCATACCAGACAACTTTACGACGTAACTCTTATAGCTCTGGTTCTTTACTCTTTTTTTATGATTCCGCATATCAACATTCAACATCCGTTATATACTAGGATTATTAGGTTTTCTTCTTTTTACTTCTTGAGATTCTTAATTTTTGAGGATTATATTCAGGGTTTTTTTATTTGAGAGCTAAGGTTTCATGGGATGTTAGGTCTTTGCCATTGACTTTTCTTCTTTGAAATTCTATTTCCTCTTTCTCTTGGTTTGCTTTTGATTGTGTTTCGATATTGTCTAAGCAATTACGTTGATGATCTTGCTTTCTTGACGTTTTGATTTTACAAACAGTACCATTTTTTCAATGGCTTGAATTTCTTTGGCTTTTGAAAGTATAATTTCGCTTCATGTTTTTTTTTAAAACATTCAAACTAAGTTTTGTTTGTTTTTTCTGTGGTTAGATGTTATTGTATTTAGGTTAATTTTAGAGTTCTATCATTGGCGTATGCCTAAATTTCTGTTCTTTATTTAGCTGGTATCTACTTCCCCGGTTTTCAAACTTTTGACATTTTACACGCGTAGGGCAAAGTAAACACAAGCAATTTAATGCACAGCGTAGTCAATACAGTCAATTTATATTAAAATTCGAATGTAAACTTAGCCGATGTTTATTGAAAGATACGCTGAAGTATGTTACGCCTAGACGTCTTGCAGTTAGATTTAATTTTCTTTTTACGTTTTTAGCATTTATCGTATATAATAAATCAGGTGTTCCTTCGGATTATCGTCGTCAGACAACTTTCTTAAAATTATGGAAATTTTCGAGTTTGGTGACCGTCTTCGTCACGCTTGATTATTAAATGTGGTTTCTCATAAAAAGGTTTCTATGAAGTCGTTATGCCAAAAGCTAGATCACAAAATTTCTACAAGAGCAGTATACAGAAATTTCTGTTTTTTACAACAGTTAAAAAGTAGCAATAAACTCCGATTAAACTACCTAACAACGATTAGATATTTAGAGTGTGTTTATATTAGACTTTCATTGAGTTTATAAGTAATAAATCGCACTAATATGAGTAAAACAATCATGGTTGGTTACAAAATGTATAGAAAACAACGAGAAATACACAAATAAGAACCAAACTTCAAAAAAAACAAAAGCTACAACTTTGAAAACACTAACATTTATGACAACGATAAGGAAAATCAAAATTGTTTATGGAAACATACAAACGCATCAGTAACCTCTTAGTTGAAGCAAACCATTCCAAAAAATCTGAAGACGCAAAAAAAACCAAAACAACAAAATCACACTGGACTACAAACGTATTGAATGACCCCTTAACAAATAGAACACACAATGATCTTACTAGTATGCCTCTAATCCCGATATTTGTTCTGTAGTCTTTAGGAGTTCTGCACTCTGCTCTCTGTGTCACTTTTGATTGTTCTGCGAGAGTCCACGTCTGAGTCAGAATAACTTTGATTGATTGAATAATATAAAACGTAGATGAATTGGCATATTTTATTTTTTTACGTATTATTTCCCAAAAGCATCCCACGCTAGTCGTTTTCTTCTGTACATTTCTATTTTTATTTGACCTTCCAAGCTTTATCATATGTTTTAAATGAACATAATTTTCTTCTCTTTTTTGGTTTTTAATTTGTGTTCTAGGAGTCCACTACACAAAACTTTTGTTTTTGTTAGCTTTATGTTTAGATCAATTTTCCTTGTAGGACATCCGTTATATACTAGGTTTTCTTCTTTCTACTTCTTGAGATTCTTAGTTTTTGAAGATTATATTCAGGGTTGATTTTATATTTGCGGGCTAAGGTTTCATGTGATGTTAGGTCTTTGTCCTTGACTGTGATGTACTTTTCTTCTTTGAAATACTTCTTCTTTCTTCTCTCGGTTTGTTTTTGATAGTCTTTCGATTATCTATATGGGATTACGTTGTGATCTTGTTTTCTTGGCGTTTTGACTTTGCAACCAGTACATTTTTTTTTGATACATTTTTTTCTGATAGTTCGGGTTTCTTTGGTTTTTGAAACTATAATTCCGCTTCATGCTTTTTTTGAACACATTCAAACTAATTTTTGTTTGTGTTTTTTCTGTGGTTGGGTGTTATTGCATTTGGGTTGATTTTAGCTGGTATCTACTTTCTAGGTTTTTATGTTGCCAATGGTATTTGTAATATTCAAAAAAAAATTCTTATGCGTCACAGGGTATTGTTCGCATCTTTTACTTTAACTTTAGTTGCAGCGTTAAAAGACGTAGCAACTTTCTTTTCTTTCCCATTCAAACTTTTGACAATTTACACGCAAACATGCAACTTAATGCACAGCGGAGCTTTTTGAATGAATAGTCATCCAGTCAATTTACATATATTAAAATTGGAATGTAAAATTAACCTATGTTTATGGAAAAATGCGATGCGGTATGTTACGCGGTTAGATTTAAGTTTCTTTCTACGTTTCTAGCATTTATTACCGTATATAATAAGTTATGTGTTCCACAAGTTCCTTCGGATTATCGTTGTCAGGCACCTTTCCTAACCTTATGAAAATTTTCGACATTGGTGACCGTCTTCGGAACCCGATATGTCAAGAGTTTTACTACAACGGAGAAACTAATGGAACCACGCTTATAGATTCTGTCAATATACCTGTACTTGGACTACCTGGCTGAAGAGAAGAAAGTTGCTACGTCACTCCAGTGCTGTCAAATGCAATTAAAGTGAAAGATGCGAACTGTATCTAATGACGGATAAGAAAAAATTTATGAACATGAAAAAAACACTACAGAAGGCATTGACAATTCAAGTGGCGCTGATCCGCCCCGTGCCCGGAAACCGAAACTAACTATTAGTCTCAATGATTATTTCGTTCTGAAAGAGACTCTGAAAGTGCACAAACTGAAAGCAGTGTGTTAGTGTGATTGACAATAATTTATGTGACATTAAAAGATTTTGGCCCAAAATCTAAAAACTGTTTACCTAAGTTCAGACATTGTATGTAATTTTGCTTACATAGTAAAGACAGTGCCTTTAAATCTACCATAAATGTCCAGTGCGATTAAGCAAATGTTTCAAAGGTGCAAACGTATGCTAGACATTTTCAAGAACTACTACACATTGGAGGAGTTTGTCTCTGCAGTTTCTGCTGAAAGGATTTTCTCTACTACGAGAAAAGTCTTACTATTCCAGGCTGCACTGTCCGCTGCGATGAAAGCTCGGCTTGTGAAAAATCTACACTACCGGAATTATCCGGAATGTGTTCTTCGTAAACTAACAAATAGAAATGATAAAAATCGTCCTTGATAAAGCAAATAATAGTGCGCTTACAGTTACTTACGAGTAATTATGTAAGTGGTAATTACAATACGAGTTTGTTATAAAAATTTACAAATACATTTCATATTTCTACGATAAAAGCACATAAGAGATGGAGATATGTTTAGAAAATCAAAATTTAACAATTTATTTGTAATAACTAAGAAATAACTTTTCTATATAAGTTTCATTTGCAATAATATTGACGCTAATTACCAGAAATAGCATCTACGACATTGATGACCATTAGCGATTAACAAGTTAATAACTACATCATTAAAACTATTAATATTGTTTAAAAAGAAAGAGACCAAAAACAGGTTGATAATGATGGGCAAATATTTTTAAACGCACTGTTTGTAAGAAATTTAGCTACGCAGAAAAGATGTTAAATGTACCTTGCAGATTTAATTTAATTATGTAAGCAATAAAAATTGAAATTTCGAAGTCAGAATTTTGTGTAATGCAAACATGAAACAAGTAATTTAAAAAAAACCAAAATCAGATTACAACTTTAAAAACCTGAAAATGTAACGGTAAAATACGTAACAACGTCAATGAACAAAAACAAAAATCAGTTAATCAAATCAGCAACGAAAGTGAAAGCAAATACTGAAAAAAAAATTTTATATAATACATCGTATAATTTTTTCGACTTTTTTGTAACGTTGAGATTAGTTTTAAAAAAACGAATTTTTAAGTGCTTAGATTATTTATAACGAATGCACAATTTTGGTATAGTGTAGTTCTATTATCTGGGATAAAACTAATATCAAGAATCCATTAACATTCGTTTGGGTTTATTTTGTTTCGCTTCTTATTTTCGTCGAAGAATCGAAATGATAAAAAACGCCATGATATAAATATTAACGATAAAGAAATTGAAACGAATCAGTCACGTATAGAATTTTAAATTAATGGTGTCTCAAAGTCTCTTTACGAATAGATAAGATCCAGAACACATAACATAAATATTTCATAGTGTCGAATGAGTAGGGTTTAAAAACAAGATGGCACATAAGCTTCCAAACTCGAGCAGTTTTTTAATAAGCACAGTCGCATTTATAGAAACTTTTAGTAGTCAAAAACCGGACTGTCTGCAAAGCAGACGAAACAGATAAATACATCCCATCTTTATGGATTTGTCGCAAAATTCTTTGGGTTTCAAGGGCAATGCACAACGTAAGAATCCATTGTTTTAAAGAAGCTACTGTTATACGCTTCAACGAGGACGTGATGTATGGGTTCTTTTTCGTTGATTGATCTCATTAAATGCACTTTTTCTTTTTATATAATTGCGAGCTACGCTTATCTTTTTAACAAACGACCAGTGCCTTTTTTTAACGGTGTGTTCAAATAAATATGCAGACTAAAATTATTGTAAAACCCACTCGCGAATTACACGGTGACTTCCAAATGTGATTGATGTCCTTACAATTCTTCGTTTTAAAGCCATTCTGTGTACAATCTGCAAGTTGTAAACATGATAACTTTTGAGCAATACAAGCTGACATCGGTGATAAAATTAGTGAGTAACTGTATTATTTACTTCGTATATAATTTTAATACGTTTTATTACGCTGTTATCTAAATATTAAACGTAAACCACATTAAACCACCACGAGGCTTCTACTCTTATTAAAATATACAGCAGCATCTTGCACTGACCTCTTCAAAAATTACCAATTACAATTTTACGTTACGTCCATTAAAATCGAGGAATTTTAATTACAAAAAGGCAATTTATAACGAAACGTTTAATATTTTTGTGGTAAATAAATGCCGATTAAGTATGTTTATAAAAATGAAGACCTGATTTTTTCGGGAAATTAATGAGGTTGTTGCGAATTTAACGTGAAATTAATTGAAAAACGCACAATTAAACTATTAAAATGTATAACTTTGACGTAAAATTGGTTGGCACATTACAGGAGACGTAACAACCTGTTATGGTCACATTTAAATCAAAAATATTTCCCAAATGCAGTTAGATATTTATTTTTTTTTTAACTGACATTTCTTTAAATTATTGGATGTGGCCAAGTCGACATTTTAATTTACATTTTTCGATACTTTTTTGTTTATTAATATTTACGTATGATTTTGGACTGTCTCTCTTAACATTTCATTGTCTACTATAATATAGATTTTGCTTAAACTTTTGGGTTCCAAAGACCAAATTTTGCAAGGATTTAATTTTCGCACGCGATCCACACAAAATAAAGTAATGGTAACATATTATTTCTGTGTTTTGATGTTTTAGCGAAAAAAATTTTATTAGAGATCTCTACTCGGTCAAGGTGGTAATTTGAAGTTGAAATAGTGGTTTCTAAAAAAATAAATATTAGATAATTCAGCTCAAAGATAATATGGCATTGTAAATATGTTTATTTTCTTGTTTTTTTCTTGTAATTTTTAATTGACTTCAGTGTTTTGTATATTTGAGGCTACAATTTGGACTTCTTTGATAAGAAACTTCTTCTTCTTCTCGTTATCTTCTTATGCCCCTTTGGAGTGTGGGAGGTGGTATTGCTTAAACTTCATTTATCCATTTGTTCCACTTCTTCCGGTCTGAGGCCATCTTCTTCATTCTCTTCTATCTGTTGCATCCATTGTTTCCTCGGCTTTCTCTTTCTTTTTTTCCCATGTCTATTCGCTTCCATGACTCTTCTTACCAGTCTGGCCTGCTTAATTCTAATTTTAATCTTCTTTATTTTGATTTCTATCAGTTTCTGATTTAATTCTTATCTAATACGATTACTTCTTATACGGTACATTTTAGTGTTTCCTGCAATTTTTCTTGCTTCATTTCAGCTGTATTTATCATGCTTTCATGTTTTTTATTTGTTAGCTCCTGTATACCTATCTTCGTGTATTTACATTTGTTGGCGTTAATGTTAATCTTTTCTATCTCTTCTAACCAAATGTTTAGTAAGGACTGTAATTTATTCTGTGTATCCTCTACTAATATTATGTCATTGGCACTGGTAGCATATTTGTGTATCCTATCGTTACCTGGAGGTTTTTTGTTCTTTTATTAGTATTTTTAAATTTTTGTTGTCTCCTTGGTTAATTCCTCTATTCATATCAAAATCTTTGGAGTTTTTACCCCTATTTGGACCTTTCCTTTTACTTTTTTGTATGTTACTTCTATAATTTTCTGATTTATTTTGAGTTCTTCAATGAATTTTCATATGTTATTTCGGCCAATTGAGTCTAAAACCCGCTTTAAGATCAATGAACATAATGTACATACAGTTCTTTCCCTATTTCATTTCTTCTTTCTATTAAGTTTCTCAGTACAAACATATTATCCCTATTTATTAATACAATTTTCCATTCTGAATAATTCCCGTGTTGTCGTTCTTACATAAGCTAAGCTTTCGTCAGACGTAACAGTGGATATCTTCAGAGCCCGTTGCAACCCGTGGAAACCTGAATTCTACTATATATTATCCGTAGTTTGTCCCTTTCTTCTAAATGTTGATTGCTCTTTTTTCAATTTTCCTTTCCTTTTTTAATCTGTCTTCTACCATTCTTGTTTATAGTTTGAACGCTACTGATAAAGTATATATCTCTATAATAATCGCACTCAAAGTCATCCCCTTTTTTGTGAATTGGTACTATCAAATTCCATTCTCATTCATTAGGTATCACTTTTGTCCTCCATGATTTCTTCATTACTTCCAGCAATCATTTTCTTTTTTCTTTGCCTAACCATTTTACCATCTCTGGATCTATATTATCTCAACCCCTGCTTTTCCTTTCCGGATTTTCCTTAGTTCTTCTTCTATTTCATCTATGCTTTTCATATTGATTCTCCATTCCCCTCGTCTGTATTGAACGTTCCTCTTTATCGTATTTATCTTTATAATGTTCTCTACAAATTTCTATTATTTCCTTTAAGTTTGTCCTTATAATGTTATTCTTGTTTCTTATGTCCTTTATCTCTTTTCTTTTTCCGCTTCTTAAGGCTCTTATTTTACTCCAGAATTTTCTTTCTTTCTGTATTTGTTTTGGGTAGTCTTCGTTTATGCAAATTTTCTTTCCTTTTAGGTTTTTTGTGGCTTTCATTATTTCTTGCTTTTTGTTCCATATTAATAGTTCTATTATTATTGGCCTGTTGCTCATGTTTCCCTCTTCCTTCCTTCTTAATCTTATAACTCCTTGTATTTATTTTTCCATATTACTTTTACTTTTTCTTTTAATTCTGGTTCGTTGTATTTATCTTCCACTCCATGTATTATGATTTTTTTCTTATCTCCTTTTTTAGTATTTCAATTCGCGTGTTTTGTAAGTTTATTACTATCTAAAATTTTTCTTAACAGGCCAACACCAGGACCAACAGTATAAATTGGGGCATTCATGAAATTTGGCGTATAATCGTTTATTATATACTTAAACAATTATAATAAAAATTATGATGCCACGCCGCTAGTCTTCTTTGGACGTATAACCTCAATGTTGTATTGTTGTCATTCTGGTATTGAGCGCGAATGTGGTGTTAAGTTTTTATTAGTGTGTTCTGAATGCTGTCCAATATAGTTTGTGCGCTTTGTCATATTCGAGTAAGTTTTTTTTACCATAATAATTATCTTAAATTTTTCTAATTAGCTAAGTTTTATTTAGAATGTTCATAACGGTCTTGACGGCCACTACGTCCTCCTGAAATAGGGTGTTGCAAATAATTTAAGTAATCTTTCATCTAAAGACGAACGTTATGATTCAAATCCAGTATATAATCAGTCTTCCTCGGACTCAGGCACAGGCACTGATATAAAACTTAATACATATCTGGACAATATTTTCTGGCATTCTGGGACGTTTTCTACGGAGATAGAAAGTGCCCAGAGTATTGATGTAAATACAAAATGGATCAGCGATAAAGAACGAAAAAATGATGAATTGTCAGCTGTGGATCGAGGCACTGTGCTTACTCTACTGGATAATACATTGGCATTTAGTTGGGAGGCAGTTGCCGATATAAAAATACAATTGAAAAGCGTTACAATGAATCCAGGTAGCCGCAGTACTTCAAGGCTGCAGTTCTGGCCATTATTATAAAGCTATTATAGATGACAACATAAAAAATCTTATTGCCAGACAAACTAATTTATACGCTGATTAGACGTTCCAAGACAACGACGTTTTTATGGCGTCGGGTCTGCATGAGTGGTACCTACTACGAATACTAAAACAAAGTACTTTTGGGTAAGTCCTGGTCTTTTGATAAATATATAATTAGCTAAAACACATTTGACTAAAACTTATCGCATATATGGGATAGAATAAACTACCCAGCTTGTCAGACAGCTGTAGACTTAAGATCTTTTTTAGAAAAATTACTTTCTAACTATAAAGCCCTATATGAACCTGATGAGTATGTGGGTGTGTGTGTGTGGATGAGACTTTGTTGTCTTTTCGATATCGCCTTGAAATGCGGCAGTATATGAAGCAGAAGCGTAATAAATATGGTCTGAAAATCTTCAAACTTTGTTCTCGAATAAGTTATACATACAATCTGAAAGTTTTATACTGGAAAACCGATCAAAAACTACACCCCTCAAAATCGTCTTAAAACTGACTGAAGGCGTTCTAAATAAGGCCGAACAATTGTAACGGATAACTGGTACAACAGCGTCACCCTAGCTAAACGATGTCAAAAAGTCAACCATTTGCACAGCATAGGAAAAGGGCTCACTTTTATAAATTCAAAAGAAATGTTTTTATTCTGTCAATTAAACATACTGACAGAATGGTTGAGGTTAGGGGTACAAGAGAGACGAAGCTGAAACCTGAAACTGTTTGTGATTATATTAAGGTTAAGAGATTCGTTGATCTATCTGATCAGATTGGCGCTCATCAAACCTACTACGCTTTTGAGTTACTTTTGACCACTTCTATGGTAAATGCATATATTTTATACAAATAAAGAAAACAAGAATGCCGACCAGAGGAAAATAACCTTCTGAAGAAAAGAAAACGGCCCACGTAGAATACAAAAGCTCACCAACACAAGAAAATTATAACAAATATGTACAGGTTAGAAATAGAGTAAAAGGAAGGTATGGAAAATGCTAAAAAACAGGAACAAGCCAATTAAATAGGGAGGCAGGAAACTGGTCGCACATCTAACAATTTTATTCAATGAAAACAACCCCGACCGAATGGCATAAAAGTATCACCATACCTATCTTTACGAAAAGACAAAAGACGAATCCCGAAAATTATAGAGGGATAAATCTCCTATGCCCAACAATGACATTGTTCACATCTATGATTAAACTCAAATTAGAAGGATACATCGAAAACAGAGACGAACCACAAGGTTATTAAACCCAGTAATCAAACTACTGAAGATATAACACCAGGCGGAATTAAACAAGGGAACAGCTTCAGTCAATTTCTGTTCAATTTAATAATAGACAACATAAAAAACAAAGTAAACTCTGGGATATAAGATGCAACACAGGCGCTTTAGTATGATTTGTTAAGCCGAAGATGCAACGATCATGTCAGAAACACAGGACGACCTTAAGAGACAAGTTTTCCGTTTCTTTCAAATAGCGCAGAAATATATGAAAATTTCTAAAGAAAAAACTAAAACTATGACCTACTTTAAAGACCCTGTAAGATGCAAAATTGAAACTGAAGGAAGCAGTATAAAACAAGTTACGGATTTTAAATACCTTGGAGTCGATACAATGAGCTACCATAACCCAGTGCAAGAATTGAAACATCAAATAAATAGGGCCGCCCTTACACCTGGATGTTTAAAAGATGTGTGAAATAACAAATATATACAAACTGCTGGCAAAGTAAGGATATATAAAGCACGTGTTTGACCTGTACTAATCTACGGAATCAAGACAAGAGCAGAAACAAACAAAACAAAATCGATGTTAAGGACAGCGAAAATGATCGCCGGAAAAACACTCAGAGTCAGAATTAGGAATGACTAAATAAGTAGGATGTGCGCAGGGGATGATGTGGTTTGATGGGGAAAACAGAGAAGACGTCAATGATAGGACTACGTGAAAAGAATGGACGAAGAGAGAATGGCGGATACGACTCTGGAGGGTATACCAGAACGACGGAGACCAAAATGAAGACCGTCAAAACGGTGCAGAGATAGATATGTGGCAGTACATATCTCAAGAAAACCAAAACGCCTGTTTCGAAGGAGAACAGACCAAAGGTCTCTGAAAAGAAAAAGAACGGCGATCACAAATTTCAAAAATCAGTCGTTAAATACTTGGCTGAAATTTTAGAAGACAATGAAGTCAAAAAAGGAAAGCGACTTACCTATAAGTAAAATTACAAATCTATAAATTTTTATATCTTTGTTCGTTAGAAACAAATTATTTTATTTTATATGTTTTATTTTGATAAAAAATAGTAGCAAATATACAGCAACATAATAAAAAAGCAGCAATCAGAACTGGTATGAGAAACAAATTGACGAACCAACTGTCACTATTGGTACCGTTCTATTATAAACCGCATACAATATAATGCCAACTCCAAAATCAGTGCTGGTCCTATGTGACCAGCGCGGGGCACTGCTATAATACTTTTCTCGAAAATCCACTTTTACATTGAATTTAATACAAAAAAGTATGCTCTATCGTTTAATATGAGAACGGCACATGTCACGTTCTGCGTTTTGATAATAGTTGGCGTTGTAAATTGTCCGATTTAAAGTAGAACAGAGCCTCAAGTATCCACTTATAATACTCAACGCCTCCTTATTTTATCGTGTGGTGAGTCGTTACACCGTGTCCATTTTGTTACTACTTTGCAAAATGGATTAAATAAACTCAACCACAATAAATTACACTGAAACAAATAGTAGTGAATGTATTGATTCTGACAGTAAAGTTCATGTGTCAAAAGGTGTACGGAGAAAAAGTTTTCACAAAGGTTAAAAAAAACTAGTTCAGAAGTTGAATAGCCTTAAAGATAAAAATATTTAGGGTGCCTACTTGTTTGGACTTACTTCAAGGATACAGTAAAAATATATAATTGTATTGTTATTGATGTTAAAGGTTTAATACGTTAATTTTGTAGACGACGGCGTATAGATAATAATACTGCTAATGTTGATCTGTCAGGACCCTCAGTCAAATTTAGAAGAACAACTTCTGATTATGAAGTAAGCAATTTTTTTTGTGCGGGTGCTTTTTTTGAACCCCGTGGAATTAAAAAAGGCAGTGGCAAACTTAATTTAACTTGTGATACACCAACTCTTGATAAAATAGAAAAATCCATAGAATCAAGAATCAGAAAAAAAGGCAAAGAGAAAATGAGTAAAATTACAAGACACATTGAAAAACTTCCTACTAGAAAGTCCCACCATTCCAGAAATAAAACTCTCAAGAAATATTGAAGCCTAGAATTGACAGTAAAAAAGATGCATACACTTGTCCTGCAAGATCATGAACCAAAAAGCCAAGATCAGACACGTTCAAAATTTGATGTAGTAAAAGTCCAAATTAAAGCTGAGATGGATGCTACAAAAAATCAGAGCTGGAGACAGAGCATAAAGTTTTTCTGGAAAAGGCTTTTTACTCTCGACAGATTTTGATTTTTAACCAATGCTTTTACTCATTAACGACTGAAAAATTCAGCATGTACATGTATGATGAGATGGCAACCAATGCAACTACCTAGTTTGCAAAACATTACATAGATACAAAAATTCCGCCCGAGAGCGAAGTGCTCTACTTATTTAACGCTCCGGAAAATTTGAAAAAATTAAACATTGTTTTTCTGAAGTAGGCTACTAATTTTTGCCTTGCGATAGATTTTCGGGCAAATACGTGTTTATTCCAGAAAATTGCTTTCAATGGTTTTCAATACGTCAAAAAAACTTGAAGTTGTAAATGTAACCATTGTTAAAGATTATAAAACGTTCGTTGCCTTCAAGAAAGATACCGATCCGACACCTTTTGACTTTCTTGCAATACGAAAGTTATATTCAGAAAAAACTCCCAAGAAACTGGAAAAATATTAATACCCTAAGAAGTTATATGAACTCTGTTCATCAGGAATGGCACGACAATCTACAATCCGTTACTACGTCATAAAAACAATTGTTACAAAAATTAATTAATCAGGTAAATATACCTTAAACATTTCATTGATGAAATCCGATAATCATTAGCGAGTACTCAAATAATGCACAACTCTGCCACGACGACAGAAAAATGCACAGATTCCTCGCTTTCTCAGACTGATGAAGATAATTAATAACTGTTTCCGGTACTGCTTAATGTTACCAATAATGTTAGTTTATATGTATTTACGTACTTTTGTGGAATATATACGTTATTTTAAGTTTTTAGAACTGTCTTTTTTCTAAAACGATTATGAAAAGTGGATAACTACAAAACACAAATTTCTAAATTTGTTTTAAATTTGAGATTTACCTTAACGTTTGATATATAGTCGTTGCCAGAAAAGGGGATCCTGCGTCATACTCGTACACATGTGAATTAAGTAAAAACTAAAAATACTAAATATCTAGCGTTGGCAATGCTAATTGCTTTTAATCCAAATAGTAATCTACAAAATTACTATTTGTTAAAGAACAGTTTTTAATATATTTGTTATAAGTAAACATAAAATACGAATTAATCGGATGAATAACTACTAATTACATTGATTGTACATACGGTTATTTAAATAGAACTTTATCATGTTTAGTTTGTTCGTTAGTTTGATATACTCGATAGAACTGAAACTTTGAAATGTAAATTTATGACAAATGGCATTATGTCAACTAATGTTAATGAATGATGAAGTCAATTTTGTGATTTATTCATAAGACAAACCAAAAATCATGTTATCTTTGTTGTATATACCCACAGGTGTCTCTTTTCATTTGTTGAATTCGCACGCTGATGACGCAGGGATCATCTTTCGTGGCAACGACTATACTCGCATAAGGATAAGCCGACATAATTAAAAAAATTCTAATTTTGACACATTTTTCTCGAAACTCTTTACCACTTATCATTCTCAGGTTTTCAATTCATCTTAGGTAAACATTCGATTTAGCCCTTTATACTGATTTCTTTAGTTCTTGGGATTTGTGTTATGGATTTTATTCGACTTCACACATATTGTTATATTTTCTATATAAATTTACGCAGTGTCTTCTAGTCTAACACGTGATAGTTGCACGAAAAATTTAAAATATTTTGTAGTTTTTGTTAAGAATATATATTTTGAAATTCACAGAGATCCTTCACTACATAGCGTGACTTTGAACTTTGAAGCAATAATAAATATATCGAACGGATTTCAATAAAATTAACAAAAAACCATAAAAACATTGTTCCTAAATACAGTATGAATTCTTCTAATGACAAATTTACTTATACTGCGTAATTCAATCTCATCTAATACTGTTAACGAGCGGCTCAAACCAGTGTAATATATTCTTGTTAGACAAGTTAATTTTTCATTTCATTGTAATTGTAATTTTTTGTGTTCTAAAAAAATAAAAATCGACTTACTCAATTCATTACGTTTTTGAAAATTATTATTGAAAACATTGTTGTTTCAGTGGATAGCTGACTGCAAATCTTATAAAATGAAAAAAACACTGTTCCGGATGTTGTATTATCTTTATTGTGATCAAAATAGCGTCCCCGAAAATGGTGAGTATTAATTTAAAATCTAATTAGTTAATTGTCTACGCGTCAATAAACATTTTTACAGAATTAGCGACACTAATGAACATTAAAAATTCATTTTTATCCGAAGATTTACAAATTAGAGACAGTAATTCGACTACATTTTTAGAACAGGATAAGTCCTTGTTCATTGAAAATTGTGCAGATAAGGTGAGTAATGGACAGCTTTCCCACGAGAATGAATCATTGTGTACGCACATTCGGCAGTCCAAACAAACAAAAAAAAAAGTTGAAGAATTCCCCGAAAGTATACGATATAAAATACAGTATTACGATAAGTTATGCAGCGTAAATGATGCTAAAGTAAACATAAATAAGAAATCAACCTCGATATCAAATTTGCCAGATGAGCAATTTAGAATTACATGTCCACCTCCGGTAGTTGTAGGAATGATTTTAAAAAGTAATGTTGATGAATGCCAGTCTGCGATAAAATCGCAAGAGAGTGTAGAAATGCATAATTATACTGTTACGGAAATAAATGAATTGACAATGAACTACGAGAATAGTTGCTCATTTAGCAAATTTAATTGTAGCATCTTATCAAATAAAGATAAAGGTAATGAGCGGTTTCTAATAAACTTGTTTGAACCAAAATTAACTAAACAGTATAGTAGAGATAAGAAACTTTCTAACAATTCTTTGATTTCAATGACGTCGAAATTGTTCATTAAAGACTTTTCTATGGAATACACAGGAACGTCTGAAGACACCGTTCAGGTTGCGATTAAAAACAGTTTCTGTGCAATTTTCTAAGTGCTTGTTTTAGAATTATACCGAAAGTGCAGATAACACAAGTTTAGATATAATGAAGAGAATTTACAAACAACGTCAAACAATAAGACAAGCGGCGAAAGCAGTGCAAACTTGTAAAAAATCTAATTATTTTTATAATAGTCCTCAACGTGCAGAAGCCGAAAGGATTCTTTTGACAGCAAGTGAGTATTCTTTATTTTATTAAGTAAACTTCAGGAACGCATCTTTCAGGTTTAAAACGTGATCATTTTTTGGTACAATTGCAAAATTCGCAACACCAAGAATTGCCGAAAAACACAGCGGATCTAACAATTTCCAACATTAAATTCTCTCTTAATGTTGACGAAATTGACAACAAACGCCAAATATGGTTTTTAGTAACTTGTGCAACCGAATCGACTTTTCACATTTCCTCTATGCTCGAATTACCCACAAAAAATTCTTATCTACAGCTACCTGAAATGTATACGTTTGAAAACGTCCCACCCGACTTCAAAATTAAGCTATGCGTATACGAATTAAAGATTGGCGAATCAAATCACAGGGTATTTTCTTCCAACTAATCTCAAACACTTCTATATCAAAGTTTTTTTTTAGAAAAAGTTGAAATTAGAGAAGAAGCTGAAACGAAAATTTCACAGGCTTACGTCAAATTCCTCCCTAGATGAAAATGTTCTTTCCTCGTTTAAAGTATGTAGTTGGGTGGATTTAACTTTGGACAATTTCAAAAACAACGTTCTAAATTTGAATAAAACCGAAACTTCTTTGCTAAGCGTCGTGAATTTTTCCGGGAGTGCCTTCAGTTTAGTGCTAAATCAAAAACACAGTGGTTTCATAACGGTTGGTTTTGAAGTCAACGACTACATAATTTGGGACCAAAATTGGTGCACGTTGCTAAACTCGATATTATATTTTTGGAACCACCCAAGCGAGGAATGCCTCAACGAATCCAAAAACTTCATAGATTTGAGGAATTGTGTTATCGGTTGTACAGAAAATATGTGTGTAAGGCGAAATACTTTAGTTTTAGAATCGACGAAAGTAATTTCAAAAAGATATTATTTATCTTGTGATAGTGTCGAAGACTTCGATACCTGGAATAATTACATAAAATCGATTTTAGATACATTTCTACATTGGAAAAGTTTAATGTATGTGTAAGCGAAGTATATTTTAAGCTGACAAAATTTTTTATATGGCGACGAGTACGCGATTTTAAAATGATTTTATTTGCTACATAAAATAGAAGATGTAGTTTAATGTTGCATTAATTACATATACTTTGTAGCGTTGGAAGTTGCAACTTTATTTGCACTTTTAAATTTATAGCGATTTTAATCTTAAACTGCACGCAAAGATTGTCGTTAATGATAATATATGGTGTTTCAGGAAAAGTACCAATATACTTATACGTATTATTGCAAAGCATTTTGTTGAATGTATTATTAATTAATTGCAAAAATAAATAATTAGCAAAATTATGTATTCCTTTCTCGAGTGACATTGATGAATTTTTCACAATTAATTCTGCATGTACTTAACGTCAAACAACATTCGCATATTTTTCTTATACTTACAAATTAGTACCTTTTCAAAAACATTAAGTCTTAAATCTAACTAAATGATAATTTCTTAGTTATTTTGATTTACGTTTGCTCATTAGTGTGTTATAACCAAGCCGAAAAACTGAAGCGTGCTTTGATTTTTAATGCCAATATAAAACTTTTAGTTGAAGATGTAATCGTAAAATAATAATAATTTGTTGCTATTAAAATTATTTCGTAATAGTTATAAAAAATAGTTCTATTTAAAAATTAACAATAAAAGTACAGTTGCTATTCAATTTTAATGTTTCTTTAATGACTTACAGGATGGGTTTTTATAGTCTCGTTCCTAGGTATTAATTTGAATTTTTAAGTATTAGGACGATGGGAATTGCTCAATTACGATCAAAACGACAAAACATATTTATGGTTGAAATTAATTCAAGTAAAACGAGAACAGTTTGAATGCTGCATTTTTAATCTTGAAAATATTTGCCTCTCTTTTTTCGAAAAAAAAGCTGATAGTACATCACGTGTCGATAATAAAAATAAACTGACTCATCTAACAGCTTCCTTTAATCATTAATGTTGAATAAACAAATACATTTCGTTTAATTAAACCACAGCTTTATTTTTGTTTACTAATTTGCGATAACGGAAACAAATTTGGCATTGCCCTCGTCCTTGCTGATTAAACATTTTGATCAATCAATAATCAAAGTGACTCACATAATCAAATTATTGAACAAAGTACTGACGAAGGAAACTGTATTTCTAGGTAAAAATATGAACATTAAAACTATTCTCATGCAATATTTTCTAAAATTAGATGTCAGTGGTTTTGCCAGTGTAGATAACCGTAGGTAATTGTGATGTTTTTACAAAATTATTTTATAGTTTTATTCTATAGTGAAAACAAATTGACCGTATCACATAATAAGAACCATAAGAGACACTGTCGACACCTTTAGTGGCTTTAGTATTCGAGTGCGGAAAATCAGTGACCTTCAACCATTTTGAAAATAGTGTAGCGCCAAATTCAATTTCTTTTAGTAGAATGCATTTTTTAGACAGTAAATAGATTCTTTTGCGCCGTCTTTTGTGTATCCAATTTTTATTGTACCTAAAGCTTATTATTGAAACATTTTTTTAAATGTTTTTGGAGCGCCATCTTGTGGTAAAAATATCACCTATGATACATAGAAAACTATAAATTAGTACGGTAGGTAGAAAAGTCATTGCATTTAATGACAGCGAAACTCAATATCTATATTTTTTGGTTTATCCTTATTTGAAATTTAAGTGTTAGGCATATGTGTTCCATTAGTAACTTCCTCTAAGTCCTATATGTACCAGTAGACATGTAGAAATCGAGTTATTTTTTGTAAAACCATAAAAGTTTTTTCATGAGCGTTTACAATTGAGGTATGAAATGATGTAAAGCAATTATTGCATGAAGGTACCGTAAAGTACTATGCTCCTTAAGAGAACACTGCTCTACAATTGTAATATGTTTAATTTATTCTGGCTCGCTGAATAGTTATACAGGGTGTCTCTAAAAGGTCTGTACAAAATCCTACCACATATTCCTGAGGTCGAAATAAGCCGATTTAAGCAAACTTACCTTATTCCAAAATTGCTTTGTTTCCTAGATACAGGGTGGTAAAGTTTAAAAATAAAAATCGTTTTCTGGCAAGCTTATCAAATAACAGTTAATATGCTAATAGCAAAAATTCTTGGAATACAAAAAATGCTTAAATAAGTTAAAACTGAGCACTACTAATTCACTAACCAAATTTCATTCTCAAAGATACCTTTTTTTTATTCAGAATAATTTGAATATTCCGGCATGGCATCCAACATTAAAAACTGAATATCTTGAAAGCGGCTTACTTTAGCAGAGTTTCACAAGAGAACCTTTTTGCTTAAAAATGTTCATAAAATTATTATTATTTCAAAAAAAAATTAAAAATTTACTGAGAAAAGAATTATAGCCATTTCAAGCCATAAGAAATGCATTGTAGAGCGCCCTCTACAGGCCACAGTAAAATGGTATTCAAATTCAGATTTCGCATCCCAAAAAACCTCCGGACATAAATTTTTGAAGTAATTCGTTGAAAAATGTTCATACTTTTAAAAATAAACGATTTTTATTTTTAAACTTTACCACCCTGTATCTAGGAAACAAAGCAATTTTGGAATAAGGTAAGTTTGCTTAAATCGGCTTATTTCGACCTCAGGAATATGTGGTAGGGTTTTGTACAGACCTTTTAGAGACACCCAGTATATTCATTCCAACTAACAGCGGTGTATTGACGGCGGCCTATGTAAATGTGACGGAGAGTGCAAAAATATCCTTGGCGCGTAAAAACAACTACATAACCTCTAATTATATTTGTGCATCAAAATTAATATTTTCGTTTCTTAAAATCCATGTGTAGCAGAGTTAATATTAGATTCAAAACAGTAAGTATTTGTATATTAGATGTTTGCTCTATTATAAAAATATTTAGCGGCTACCATTAAAGATTTCAGAAAAAACATATTTTGTAAAACGTGCATTTTTTGTCCTTTGTAGGACTACTTTGCTTCATGGGTTTTTATTGGACCAAATTATCCCCACTGTTTTCATTTTATTACATTCTGATAAATCGGGCGCCTACTATGTTTATTTTGGTTTTCAGAAATGCCCAGCAAATACACAAAAAAGTGGGTTCTAGAAGCTATGGTGATTACTCAGAAGAAGCCCTAAATCATGTCTTAACGAAATCAGGAATGGAAAAATTTCTCACAGGAAAACCGAAGCAAAATATAATATTCCCCGAAGGACAATCTTGAATAAATTAAAAGGCCGACATACTATAAGACCAGGAAAACAACATTGTATTTAGTGATGATGAAAAACGGCAATTCGTAAACTGCATAATCTGAATGGGAGAGTTTAGTTTTCCCGTGAATGAAACAGAGCTACGACACATTATGAGAAATTATTTAAATCGACGTGGAAGAGAAGTTAAATTATTAAAAAGTAATTATTCTGGTCGCGAATGGATGAAGACCTTTTTATGCAGACATTCCAGACTTTCTAACAGTTTGGCTGAGAATCTTAAGCAAAAAAGGCGGCAGTAGTAACTTATATAGCAAAAAGATAAAAGACGTTCCCGCAACTGACATCAAAATTTTGACAAAACAAACTTGACGGATGACTCCGGCAAGAAAAAAAATTCCAGTTAGAAAAGGATGCAAATACCCAGAATCTATTAAAAACGCATCGAAAACTTCCATATCTGTAATATTTGCGGAAAATCCAGCTGAAGAAATTCTTCCGTTATACGTGGTCTATCGAGCTTGCCGTATGGGGACAACTTGACAAGAAAACGAACGCGATATAATGCAAGCCAATCTGGGTGGTTTAATGCTGCAATCTTGACTGACTGGCTTAAAAATCAAATGATGCCGAAATTAAAAAAGATAGAAGGAAAAAAAACGTGACAATCTTTCATCTCATCTAACCCTTGACTCATTGAATATTTGCAATGAAAACCAAGTAAGTTTAATCTGTCTACCTTCCAATAGCACGCATTTGACCCAGCCACTTGATGTGACTATGTTCAGGCTCCTAAAAATTTCGTGGAGAAATGTACTCTCTAACTGGAAACAAAATCAGAAAGGTGTCCAGAGTACCAATATCAAGAAACAACACTTTCCACCGCTCTATAAAAAATGCTGGATATTCTTCAACCAAGTGTGGCAGATAATTTAAAGTCAGGATTTCAGAAACGTGGCAAAGTTCCACTGAACGCAAGTGAACTCTTGAGTCGCATACCAATAAATAGTTTTAATCCAAACGAAATTCATTTCGTATATCTGCAAAATTTTGAGGCAAAAAAATCAGTATGTACAAAGATTGTAAACACCCGTAGAAAAAAATTGAACTGTCTGAAGAAAATATCGTAGGCGTACATCATCACTTCTGGCAAATGAGGCAGAAGAACACTGATTTTTTTGCAATCATTGAGCTTGCATGATAATTCTTCAGATGATGTTGATTTTGAACAGTTGGTTGAACAGAACGAAAAAGAACGCCAGTTTGTTGAGTATGTGGATAACAAGAAATTCCCGAAAAGGATGATAAATTTGTGGATGTAATACGAGAACCAGGACAGTTTGTTGCTTTTTTATATGAAGGAGAAATATTTCCGGGCGAAATTATAACTTTTAACGAAAAAGAAGTTACGATAAATGCACTCCAGAAGTCTCTGAAGGCGTGGAAATGACTTCGCAAAGAAGTCACCAAATTGCTTATTCATGGGACGACGTATTGGAGTATATAAAACAACCACTACAGATTTGCAAAGAAGGATTTTTTACAGTCCCGGGATTAAAACCTTATCGTTCCTAAAAGAGCATTCCCTGTATTACTGTATTTTTTTTTGTAACAGTCTAGTATGTATTTTTTGTTTTGGTAAAATAAAATACTAAAAAAACATTTTCCACTTTTTATATAGGTCATTATAACCGCCAATCACCCAGTTTTCTATGCCGCATTATTATAGCATTAATTACAACTTACTTTTCACAGTGACGCGAAGTAACCACGCTGATGGGTATACTTTGCTCCACATAAAATGTATAAAAAATAGTATATTAAAACACAAGTTACAGAATGAACGCGCTTCAATCACGAGACCGGGTTCCATACACGAGCCGCGCAGCGGCGAGTTTATGAAGCGGTCGAGTGATTGAAACCTATTCTATGACGTGTGCTTTATACTATTTTCTCTATTTCGATACAATATGTAATATTTTTCGTATAATTTTAATTTTAAAATAACATTAGGAAACTTTTATATTTTATTAAATTAGCAGCACCTACACTTTGACATATTGAAATGTATGTGTTAACCTAAAATCTCATACAAAATTATCTCTTTATACCTTCATAAGTAAATAACTTTGAATTAATAGGACGTTTTTATTTTATCTTGGCATCAAAATTTGAGTTTCAATTGTTAAGTTCCAATAATTTTGATTTCTTTTTCGTGTAACGTCAACTTACGATGCAGAGATAGCAACTTTGAAAAAACTAATATTACTAAAATTCGTGTAAAATTTGCTTATTCTTACACGGATTTTAGTGTAAGAATCGCTAATTCTCATGTCGAAATAGAGAAAATATAGTTACATTACAATATTTTCTATTTAATTAATAATAGAACACTCATATTTCATCCTTTATGTGTCCCAAATCAAAAGATGACACACTTATTGCCTTAAATTCATTTTTTTAGAGAGTTCTACGAAATGAAGCAAAGTAAGCTCACTTTACGGTACCATTAATATTCGAGTCCGGAAAATAAGTGACCTTCAGCCATTTTAAAAATAGTGCTGTAGCGCCAAATTTAATTTCTTTTAGTAAAATGCATTTTTTTTAGACAACAGATAGATTACTTTAACTGTTAATTAAACATAATTCAAATACTATAGAATACAAAAGTATAATTTTATGAGTAAAATACTATGAAACATACTGTAAAACAAAGTCTAGGGTCGCCAGGAAACTGAGAACAATAAACGAAGTAGTTTATTTGGCCATTGCTCAAACAAACATTACACCTAGTTCTTTTAGCTTTTCCATTTTCTCCTTTTGAAAAGTTCTCTGGGAGGTCGTGAAGGTTTACCTTAGATATAAGATCTGGTGGTTGTAGTCCAAGAATTGTTCTAATTCTAATTATATCTAATCTGAAATATAAACGATTTCCAGTGTATTCTTTGTCAAGTAAAAAAATTCAGCAACAGAAAAGTCTTATGTTTATGTAAATAATACAATAACATTTTAATACCTGCCATACATTTTTTGTATTTAATTATCATCTTAGACGCCATCGTCACTAGACCACGTGTTTTATCTACGATCCTTCCATTTTATAACACAAATTTCTTCGGTATTGAATAACCAGCTCGTTTTTCTTTAACTGTTTGGCTAAGACTTAGAGAGAGTTCCTTCTTTTGTTCAAGCTAAGAATTTCAGCAACATATATTCTTTTATCTAAATTCTTGGTCCATTTTACGTTGTTGTAGTAAATCTACACTGAATGTCGAACTCTTAAACATGTAATTCATTTAAAACTTAATTCATTTGGTTTACACAAGACGTACGTACAACTTTATCTTAAATTTGTGCAGTTTTTTTTAATATACTAGAAGAACCTGTTGTTAAAAAATTGTCAATTTTTCATATTTTTGAGCGAAGCGTGTGATTATAAAGGTGTTGAATAACAGTAAAAATTTTGAAAATTTGATAAAGATCTGTTGAATTTTTTTTGTGTTCCAAATATCAAAAACTTTTAGGTGCCCCACGCGCTTATCGCTGTGTGGGAACATGGCGATTCTGTGCAGTAAATGTGTTAAAAGCACTGTACTTACCATATAAGTCGGCAAAATTGCTTAAAATGTCTAAATTCAAAAAGTTTTTGGATTTTGTGTTATTTTGTTTTTGTTTTTTTGCGTTTTCTCAGTGTCTAACCATTTCGATCTTTCTCTGCTTATAGTGTCGAGAACAAATTAATAATTAAAGCCGTTAGTTGGCTTTGATTTCCGGACACAAAGGCTACTTGCATTATCAATGCCACGGTCTTCTGAAATATTTTTCCTTTTTTATAATTTTTTTGATTCGTTTGAAACTGGCCTAACTGATTTGTCATTGCTGTTACGAGTTTTAAGACATTTTTAGTTAGCTTTCCAAAATATAGCGACAGTATGTAAAATATCAAGACAAACTGGAATAAAGATCGCTTAAAAGGTTAAAATTGCATCAAAAGTTCTTTGACTTTAGCAGCTTCTATTGGTTTTGAACTGTCAGCATTTACATCCTTGTACCATGATTACTTTATTGAGAGACTCTAATAACTTTCTTCTCCTTGTTAGTTTTCTTTTTAAACATAAACATCTTATGGTGCAGAGTTAAACAAGACTAAAAAGCATATACTGTTTATAAAAGTCGTAAGGCTTAGCCAACCACTCGTACATTTTTGGATACGTCAACCAAGACCAAATTTAGTTGACGTGTACTTAAAAAAATGTATGTCGGATTAGGAACTTAAATTCATTAAATCTTCCTTAGGTAACGGAAACACCATAAAACTGGTTCATACAACTTCTTATTTCAGTATTTAGTATCTTAAGTGAACTAGTCAACCAGTCCAGACTATCAACTTCACTTTTTTGAAACTTAGAATTTTGTTACGTGCAAAAATTTCATAACGTAATAACCTGTATATTAGTTGAATTAAAATTAGATTTCTGTTTTGACGCCCTCTGCCGGATGTAGTTTTCTTGACGTCAAACCGTTAACTACTTAAAATCGTGCTTGTGATAAATGATTCTGAATCATACAAAATCGACATTAATGAATATAAAATTCTAATTTGAGAACGCATTTCGAGTAGGTTATTTATCACAAGGTGAGCTTTTCCTATTAGTTTTTAGAATTCTTTGGTAATTTTCGTCTTAATTAATATCGATCGATGAGGGATTAATATTCCGGAAGGCCTATGTTCAAACTGAAAACAAAGCCTCGACAAGAATTTGTCTCCGAGATATTACTTCTTATCAGAGCTGGGCAAGTTACTTTGTAAAAGTAGTTAACTACTAACTAAAGTTACTACTTTTTAAAAGTAGTGTAAGTTACTAACTACTAACTACCATAAATCGAAAAGTAGTTAGGTTACTAACTACTCAACGGTTGTATTCTAAAATATAAGTTATTTTTTTCAACTACTTGAAGAAAAAGTTCTGAGACGATTTATATTATACCACTTTTACTCATATAAACATAAGTACCTATAGACACTGAATTATTATTACATTAAAGAAGACAAAGTAAATTAATCACGCTCACACGAAAACAATAAAACCTATTATCATGTATTTTATTACAAATTCTCAAAAAAAATTAATAAAATAAACCTTTAAAAAACAGAACTTAAAGTAATAAACTGATTGTGGTATTCGATATTCATTTCCTTTTCATAAAACTAACTTTCCAAAAAGAGCATCAGCCAATGCATTTCTTTTGGGCGAATTTATGAGTGGAAAACGAAAATAATCGCTCGACAGCGCCGATTAAAATTAAATTAAAATTATACTGTGTCCAATGAACATTTTTTTAATAATCTTATCATCATCTTACATAGATATATGAATTCTGTTATCTTCCAGGTGTTTTAACAGTTCTAGTTCTATTCTTCTGGTTTTGTGAGCATGTTCATTCTCAGTATCAAAAGAAATATGTAACTTTTTAGACAAACCACGTTCATCAAAATCAAAAAAATCTTCATTTTGTAATACTTTGTTTACGTTTAGATCAGTGGCATTTAACATTTTGAAACAATTTAGGTTTGCTGCATTTACAACAATTTTTTGAATAGTCTTTACATCCATGTTTATTTCTGCGTTAGCGTTTATCACTTGAATGACACGTTTTACCTGCAAAACTGCAATGCAAGCTGAATAATTGTTGCAATTCCATATAATTAAAGCCGCTAATAAAGTAGTTTAATTACTAGTAAAGTAGTTAAGCTATTATCAATGTAGTTTAACTATTTTTGTAGTTAAAAAAGGGTAGCTAACTACTTTTTAAATACAATTACACCAAAAAAGTAACTTATTCTAACTACAGTTACATTATGAAATTAAAGTAACTTGAATATATAGAATACAACTATCGTCAACAATAAAGTAGTTAGATTAGTAGCTTAACTACTTTGTAGTTAACTACTGCCCAGCTCTGCTTCTTATGCATCAGTCGATTGCGATACCAACCTTTTACTAATTGCGAGGAACAGCATTCGATACATCGGGTTCTTATATCTAATTTCTTTTAGTATTAACAATTTTGTAGATTTCTACTTTCGTGAGTCATTGTGTTGACACGATTTGCTATTCATAATTATTTTAGGCCTACTCAACGAGGAAAACGTTTTCTTTGGGCAAGTACTGGATTGTGGGTAAGTTTTATTTAATTCTTATGTCGCTGTCAAAAAAGGTCACTCACGGAATTCAGCTTGTTTAACTTACGCAATTACGATCGTTATTTTAATACCATTTAGGTATTGTCAGTAATTATTTCTGTGATATCGAATTCTGTGAACCGTAGTTATTTAACGTGTGATTTTCTTCGCTTATCGACACCCGATGTGTAACTTATGTATTGTGTGTCGCTGACACTTCCGGCATTTATGTATTTAGAATGTACTACAAAATTTCTGGAGCTCGTTGCTAATACCCTACGTTATTGAATTATAGTTGTTAATACTCTACGTTATTGAATTATAGTTATTAATACTCTACGTTATTGAATTATAGTTGTTATACATATTTTATCTTTCCTTTATGATAACATACCTTTCTCTTTTATTGTGGTTACATAAACATCAGGGTAACAAGGATTACGAACCTAAAGTTCGTTACAAGCTTGGACCTTCTGTCTTGATCGAGACAGAAGTTTTACTTATAAAAGATCTGGCGCCCTTTAAATATTATTTACTTGAACCTTCCCTATCTCCGACTGTGTGAGTTGGCCGTGCAAGGTTCATAAGACCTATAAGCTTATAACAATTTGGCTTTATGTTAGTTGTTTCTCTAAACGCTTTTTAGAAAGTTTTTAATATTGCTTCTGGTTTATATGATTTCGTGTGTAACCTTTCCTTACGTCAACGAGAAATTTATTTGTGATATAGAAACCCGTTAGTCGTTTTGTAATTTGTAGTTGTCTAGTATAATTCGTTTACTTCGCTTATATTGACCAACCACTTAATATGACGTAGTACTTGCAGTGCGCAATTTTATTTTTATATGAACTTCTATGAAACAAAATTCGGTCTTAATGGCTTTGTTTATAGTGACATATCGCTAGTTACGATCTGTTTTTAAGAAATTATGTCTGGTTATAGTGACCGACATGATTGTTAACACTTTGATTCAACAACCCCTCTTGATCTACGAGGTCTGGTGCGTGCATGGCGCGTGGCTAGTTTTTGTTTTAATCCTCAGTAAGGAGTTGTCAGTCTAAGGCTACGCATTATTAGTGATTTGTGCACAAAAATTACATCGCAGTGTCGTAAAGTATTTACCATTAAAGAAAAAGTTGCAATTATATGCAGACCAAAAATGGAGAATTAAACTCATCTCTGGCAAAGAAATTTTAAATTGGTCATTCGACAATATCAATGGTTTTTGAAAACAGGAACTAAATTAAAAAATCTTACAATTCAGATCTTTTAAAACCGAAAAGTCTTCGAAAATGACTGCAGGAAAATGTTGATGAAGCGTTAATACAATGCTTTAAAATTATAAGAAACATAGGCTTCATGTTACATGAAAAAGCAATTTTTTTTGTCTCGCGGGTTTATTCTCAACTTCAACTGTTCTATGAGCTAGACAAATCGTTTTAAAACTGGGCGTAACATTGTGGCAGTTGAACTATCGTCTGTTGTCACAGGGTAAAATAATAGCAACAGTAGCACCAAATTTGAGCGGCACAGATAAAAAAAAAAATGCTTTTCGATTATGCAAACAATCGTAAAGTTTGACGTCAGAACTTTTCGAAAAACGGTTTTGTGATTAGGAATCGTGATTTGGTAAAGAAGAAGAAAAATATTTTATTGCTGGTTGATCACTGCTTGAAACATTCAAAGTTACTGATTTAAAGCCTACAACACTTTCTATCTTTCCACCACGCACAACATCAGCCTTACAGCCAATGGATTAAGGATTAATACGATCACTCAATTTTTTTCAGAAAAAATCTTGTGCTTCAAATGACTGATTGCCTTGATTCTAACCTAAACAGTTCTTATGTAAAAATAACAATTCTAGATGCAGTTGTTAAGGTTTATGATTCCTGGAATAAAATTCCACAAAGCACAATTCTAAACTATTCCAAACACGCAGGATTCGTTGAAAACCATGACGTTTTATCTCCTCAAAAAACCGCAGATATGCGTTTACAGCTGAGTTTGATAGAGAAGACGACGTTCTTTTATTTTCGTAGGCCACGACCTATGGGCCCCGTACATTGTAAAGGCTCCACGACAAAGAGAAAATCAAAATTTTCAATAATTCTGTAAAAAAATCTTTGTGACAAAATTATGATGCCAGTTAAGGTTTAATTGCGGCCATGCCAAAACCCCAAGACTAGTATTGTCAAGGCCAAACTTTAAATTTCTTATCTGTCGGTGTTGTTCCACTTGATTTTCTCAAAGCTTTTAGTACCACATTCTTCATATCTTTTCAGTATCTAAGAATTTCATTTTTTTTATCATTTTCTTCCTCGACATTTTTGAATTTCCTGTATTGACAAAAGTAAACACATTGATCGTTTACAGACAAGACTGCCAGATACGCTAGAGGAGCTGGATGTCGACACGATTAAAGTTAATTGTAAAATTATTGTAATATAGAGGATATAGACTATAATTTATATAAGAAATTTTTAGATCAAATACCTAAAGACGAATTAAACAACATAAACGTTGATATGTAATCTTTCTATTCTATGCTTAATCTTTTTCGCAATGCTTAAAATTTATTTATATATTATGTAAAGTTTGATTTAGTCACGCCTCGCCAGTATGTGTGATATTGTAGAAAATATATAAGATATCTTGATTTCCATATTTGGCCAAATGCCCACTCAAAAAGAATCGTATTCTACGATCATTTTTAAAATTTGTTGAAAGCCAAGTAATTCTGTATCCACGCGAAAAGCTAATCCACGTGATGCTTTGGACTGTTATTATGTATTTTCATTCGCTGCCTGGCACTTTTGCAATTAAATGAGTTCGCTAAATAAAACGCATGGAAAATTATTTCTTTCTAAAAATCAAAGGATAAGTAAATTTGTTTTACCCTTCTATATATTGCTTGCTTAAAACCGCAAATTCGCCATCCAACGTTGGTTGGTTACACTAAAAATCTTTTACTTTTTTGATAATGTCTTTTTCATCTTATGGTTTTAATAAATTTTGCTTTTGTTGAAGTAACTGAACTTTTGGCTTCGTCCAGTAAAGGAACAATAAATGGAACCTCAACTTCAGCAAGACGGTCCACCGCCATCGTTTCACTGGTAGACGTGCTTGAACAGGTTTCAAGTTGATCTGCTGTTTACTCACGACTGTAACCAAGTTGAAAAACAAATTGTCGCACACTTTTCTTTAGAAGCTTTTAGATTCTGCATATTTAAAAAAACAATCGAAATTTGTGTTATGTTGACGTATTACGAACATAAGATTTAGTGTTAAAGCCAAATGTAAAATACTAGAGGAACTCAAAAGAAATTGAAACTGTTATCAAGATGGGTTCAAACATCTTTCCCTACCAAGATTTGACTTCCAAGAATACTCGATTGAACTTCCTCAGATTTTTTTTTACGATTACATGAATACCTTGGTCTATACGACGCCCATAAAACGAAAACAATCCGAAGCAAACCAGACATTTTTCAGCGAGTCTGACAGGCTTGTGGCCGACGGCGTCAAGCATGTACTCGTGTAGAAAGAGAAACATTTTATTTAATCTCACATAATACAATAAAAAAGTTTTTGTGAACGACAAATCGATGCATCTTCGTAGATTTTGAACCCATGTTGAATAAGTTTTTTTAAGCCATTTTTGCGTCCTTGAAACATTTTACGTTTGTTTTTGGTTGTGAACACTTGAACATATACTGTATTTTGAGTGAAGCACTCTGGCGTATTAGGAAACGATTTTCGAGGGGACTCAAAATATCGATGGCCTAGGGGCTTCTATATGATTTAATCTGCCACTGCAAAGATCTCACAAATAAAACCATCGTACAGAATGTAAAATCATTTTTCGCGCAGCTAAATAGTAGCAACATTTTTTTAGCGATGTAATATACTTATCAAAATAATATGTATTGAAAACCACACCTTTGATAATTATAGTGAACCGCATTGTAAAAGCAGTGTTAAATTTGACATGCTGTTTGTTGGAACAAATATCATATGTTTGAAAAAGGTACAAGTGGCGATTTAGGTGAAAAAATGTTTTGAATAAATCTGTTTACAAATTATCTAAGAATGTATTACTTTTAGAGTATTTACTAATTTTTTTAAATAAACCATCGCATATTAAAAAAGTGGCGTTAAGAAACTGAAAAGTATGATCGTACGCTACTCTACTGTAGTCTAATCGCGGCCGATGGGGCGAGATTTTACATAAATGCGTTTTTGCGTCGATCCTCTTTTTAGTTGGTTATAGTTATAAAGAGAAAGTGTTGAAAAACCGAAAGAATCAATACCTAGCGCACAATTTGTTCATAACAATCTCGAAAATGACAATATGAAAAATAAGTAAAACAGACGAGCAATACATTTTCAAATTTTGATTAGGTTACTAATACACATATGAAATTTCAAATACTTCAAAAAAGCACTATAGTAAATTTATTTATAAAGAAAAATTAAAACCGTGAATCATTTCAATCATGTGCAGACAAAAAAAATAATTTTCGCAATACCATGTACGTTAAACTTTGAAATTGACGTAGTGATTTAATTATCGTACGATATTCATGCAAGCCTTCAAAGAACATAAACAATTAATGTTTCCATAATAGGAACAAGCTAAATATATTTATAAAAAATTAATTGGGAATTAAATTAGTTAGTTAATCGAAATGCAATCGACTTGTTTGATAAATAACCTTTAAACTAATAAACAGCATATCCCCTTCGTTATAGTGCAGAAAAAAGAGCGAGCGTTTTGAATGAAGCAGATTTAATGACAACTGATCAGGATCTTGTGATAGATATGTGACGTTATTAGCAACTCGGTGGTCCTACATTTGAATATAATGTACTTAGTATACAATTCTGAAACGAGTTTTTGTAATTCCCTTATGGTAAAGGCGACGACAAGTAGAGACAATATTTAAATCAGAGATTAAATGCGCCAGCAACTTGGATATTTAGATGTATTTATCTCTCATTGTTTTTGTCGGCAAAAAATTCTATTCTTCTTGTTTTTTCTTTGTTTTTCCATTAATTGCCATTAACATGCACAGAAGCCTTTTGTTGCACACAGATCGAACATAACTTGACAAAAAGTTGATATATTCAAAGAAAATACCGACGGTCTTGTTTTTAGCGTAATTTTTTGACGGTGCCACCGATATTTAATGATGGTTGTCAGAAAATGACCGATCTCTTTATAGCGAGTCGATGAATCAACTTTACTAACGACTCTTTATAAAATAGCTCGATAATCAGGGTACACTATTTTTGTTTACTTTTTAATTACATGGCAGTGAGGCAGCGTTCCGGTTCAGTAAAAAGATAAAGGCGCCGCGCGTTCGATTACCGTCTATGACAATGCATATATCTCGCCCATCTCGCACATAATTAATATGGCTACGTTGTTTTACTTCCAGCCATGCTGTACTTTGTCTTATAAATATGCATCTTTATAACCCGTGGAATATGCAGCTAAGAATTTAAAGGTCAAGAATAATGTTTACCGAGTTATTACGCTACTGTAATATTTTATAGTAATCATGCAAATTTACAATATTTTCTTTTGTAATATTCTCAAGTCATAATTATGATTTAATAATTTTAATCAACATAATAAACTATTTATCAAATTTAGTAGTTTCTGTAATTAGTCCTGGTCAGTTATGCTTCGGTTGCAACCCGTGGTACTACATAATAATTTTTCGTTCTGATTTTTTTGACACTGTTCGTACTCTTTTTGGTTTCTCATACGTACTTGATCTATAAAAACCAAGAAAACAGATTAAATAACCGCGCGTGCAAAGGAAAAAAAACAATTTATGTAAACTGGCTTTTGCAATAATATCAATACAAAGAGATAACAGTCGTACCAGCAAGCTTTTGTTTCGGGCTCTGAAGATGTCCACTGTGACGTGTGGTGAAAGCTCAGCTTGTGTAATAACGACAACACGGGAATTATCCAGAATGGAAAATAGTATTAATAATTCAACCGTGGAAACCTAAATTCTACTATAATGTAGTTTATTTCTACATTTATCGTACACAATATAGATAACAGTTTTGAAATTAGAAGAAATGTTTATCTCAGAATTAATGAAAAATCGAATAATATTAACGTATGGAAACAATATTTTTTGATCAAAATCAATTGATCAACCCCTAAGTTTTTATGTTAATTTTGTTGCTGTAGGCAATAGTTTCCAATGGTGTTTTTGGATTTGCCAAATGTAATCAAAAAGTGAATAGCTATGAACGTTTGCTCAATAAAAAAAAGTAATCTATAACTTCTGGTTGCTAGGTTCTTCAAATACGATCGGGAATTTAATGAGTATTATTCTTATCTTTGCCTGCTTCCCAAAATTTACCAAAATAAGAATTACTTTGGTTCCAACTAAAGGAATCATTGTTTGAATATAATTTTGAAGTGTCTTGTTTCTAAATGCCGGTGGCCCTGGGTGTGTTTTAAACAAATCTAAAACTACAATATAAAACAGTTCACAAATAAATAAAGTCAAATTGATCAAGTAATTTTATAAGGTTGTCAATCAAACAGGAGTTTGTTATCTAAATAAATAAATCAATTATAAACAAAAGCACAAAACAACTCGATTTTTGTATCTAGGGATAAAAAAAGACTGCGGTGATTTGCTAGCGAACTTTGTAGAAGGCGCAAACCTTAATGAATTTGTTCTTTAAGAAAAAAACTGAAGTAGATGGATTTGGGTTCGCCGAAACGGAGAAACAAAAAAAACAGATTTTATCCTCTCAACTCACAAAAATATTGTCCAAAATTTTAACCTTTTCAATTCGTCCTGAACAAAAAGCGACCATTGAATGGTCAGGATCAAAATAAGAATAAATGTAAAACTGGAAAGAGCAGAAACATTTGAAAACAAGACCAAGGCAATATATAAAATATTATTACAATCAAAGAAAGAACAGTTCATTAGAAATTTTGCAGACTTCCAAGACAATACAATGAGAATCTTGTTAAAACAATCACACAAGATTAGGAAACAGCAGAAAAAGCATCTGAAAAAATAACCAAGAACAAGAGACTAAAACTGAACAAATCCTCTCAAAAAAGTTAAAACCTAGAAAAAAATGAGTTTCTATAAAAGCGGGTAAAAAAATTACAATATATACATCAACCAAGATCGATAAAATAGAATATGACACAATTCAGATTGAACACTGATTGAATGTTTTTAAGAGAAGTAAAAGCCAAATGAAGGAAATATACAAATCGGAAGATAAACAAGAAAAAACACATGCTGGAAATTATATATTGTTTTGTTCAAACATATATAAATCAAAAGTCTCCGACGAAGAAAACCCACGTAAAAGAAAAATGAAATGTAAAAGAACATTTAAATTTGGAAAAAATATCAGAAACCCTACCAAAAATAGAATATAGAAACCAATAGAAACCAATACAAAGTTAATAAGGTTCAATGGAAATCATTAGGATACAAATAAGTGGTATTTTAATTAGAATCTACAAATTTTATTATTAAGAAATGTTCAATCGGTAATTACTCATCAAATTTTAATAGTTTTTTATAGGGAAATATTTAATGGGTAAATTGCACATTAAATTTGAGTTTGCAATTACTGATTAAAATAGTAAAATTGTGTTTAAGATTATTATATACATTAAATGCTGGCTGATGACATTACTTCTACCAATTAATTTTGTTTGAGTGATCAACCCGAATATATGATAAAATCATTAAATACTTTCATTTCACAACGACAGGTACGTAAGCAATTATGTTAATGTTTTAATTATACATGCCAATTTGATCATTTCTCGATTTTGTTTTCTAACCTCACAATTTGCTTGGCTAAACAAACAATTAGAAAGTTGGTGAATCTGACTTTTTTATTTTATTTATTTATACGCTTATATATTTTATTGTGCAGATTTAAAGTCGTGGGTCATCCCAACCTCCAATAAAAAACTTAAATTGTGTGAAGGAAGTACAGATATACGAATCATACATATTGAGATTTTAAAATATAAGTGTGACATGTTTAGTAACAATTAACTAATATTTCAGGTGCATCTTGATAAGAGAGTTCGGTTTCCCATCAAATTTTTTGACAATACCACAATCAAAAGAAAATGCACCATTTTCATTAAAGAATTGAATATGCACTGTCTATTGAGGACACTAATGAATCCGTCACTTACTGGAACCACCTGTAACTTATTCTAATTGAAAAATTGTCAATTGAACAATTGTCTGTTATCAATTTATGATATTATCACTCACAGCTCCCCTGCCACCACTGGTAAGTAAGTATATATATCGACGATTTTTACTTATTTTTTTAATTTTTCAGCACGTTAGCACGAGGAAATTTGAATAGTAACAACCTTTTTGTTAGGATTAATGAGTATCCCATAGAAAATGAAATAAAATGTTTAAATTCACAATAAAAATATTTGATTTAATTTTTTATTGGTAATTACATATGAGAATAGTATGGGTTTTTATTGGTTTTAATGGGTCTATCTGCATTAAAAAGTATTTACCCAAAAAATTAATAGTTTTCTATTGGTTTCTAACGGATTGGCATAATAATTCTATAGGTATTTTCTTACTCGATTTTAATAGTTTTAAATATGTAACTACCAGGACAAAAACCTATATAGAAAGTTATTGAATCTAATTAAATAAAACCTTATTTGTTTCTATGTAAAATTTTGCATAGGAAAGTGAAATAGGAAAAATAGAATTGGCTTTAAAACATATGAAAAACGGTAAATCTAGAGGCGGCAATAACATTTTACTAGAAATGTCGAAACAGTGTGCGGAAACAACAAAACATAAACTACAAAAATTCTATCCTTATATTCAGGAAATCTGATCTAACTATCCTTGAAGAGTACAGACACATAAATCTTTTGCCCCAACTATAAGATTTTTATAACAATTGTTACAAACAGATTAGAAAGAAAATTTGAAATCTATCAACTCACAGGACAATCTGGATTCAGAAAAGAATACCGCACAATAGAACACTTTCATACAGTTAGTTTACAGAGAAAAGTATCTAATATAGAAAATATAGATGGCGTTGATAAATTCCAGAAAAACGTTTTATACAGTAGAAATTTGGGTAATAATTAATGCAATGGGAAACGCCAAAATTGACTAGAGGTATACAGACCTAATTGAATATATCTATAAGAAATCCACAATGAAAATAAAAATCCACGAAACAACAGATACAATCAAAATACAACAAAGAGCCAGGCAAAACGATATTATCTCGTCAAAATTGATCACGCTAGCATTAGAAGATGTTTTCAAGAACCTCCACTCAAAACAACAATACAAAAAAAAACTAAATAAGTTGAGATTTGCTGATGATGTTATGGTATTTGCACAGTACAAAGATGAACTAAAAGAAATTCCAGAAGAAATAAATTTGGAAACAACAAAAATCAGCTTTGACATGAATATGAATAAACCAAAAATTATGACAAATCAAATACAAACTCAAATACACTAATTGTAGAAGGAAAACAGGTGACTACAGTGGACGCTTACGTACAGTTTGAGCAGACTAGTTAACTTGCCCAAAAATAGTAAATTAAGTATTAAGGGATTTTAACCGGTCGAAGATGTTTAGAAATTGAGCGATTACGGAACTCAAAAAGATCTTCCTTCGCAAGTCTGTTAAACTTGCAAAACAGTTATGTCATGATGCATATTGCTTAGCAAAATTACACACAAAATAAAAGACTAGGCGATATTTAGATAGTTCTATTCCCTTTGGAATATTTCGCTTCTTTGGACGCAGCGTACCAACAAGAGTAATATTTTTACCAAAACGTACTCGACCAATAAAACACCTGTAAAAAATTGGCAGTATTCATCAGTCAAGAATTATAAATACTACGCGTTAAAGTTTCAATTATTTTAAAACCCAGATTCTTATGTGTTGGTTCCTTAGGTTGGTGACCAACATAAACTAAACCATCAAGAGCAAACCGAGATTGAGATTCGCTCATCCAAACAATTTTCAAGCTGCATTTTATCGATATACTAAAGGAACCAACACCTACCAGGAAGTTTTTCATTAATTGTTACATTGGTATTTGGTATAATACACGTTTTACATTGTTGAATAAAAAGATATCCCAGATACAATGCACGCCGCTTAATAAAATCACGTTGGGACTCAGGGCCGGCCCCAGGGCAGGGCGATCCGGGCAGCCGCCCGGAGCGCAAAGCTCTAGGGGCGCCAAAATCATCAAGGAAGGCGTTGCCTTCCTTGTCCTAACTTCGTTAGGGGTCGGGCGTCTAGCGGCGCCCCTAGGCTCGCTTCGCGAGCAATCGAAACAACTTTAAAATGGCTTTTATCCGTCACTAATTAAATAAAAAGTGAACGAAATATTTAACTATAGAGAACGCATTTAATCTTAACGTAAGCGTAAGGTAAACCGTGGATGTGGAAGAACGAGGTATGTTTTATTCTAAAAGTGCAGATGCATGTTTTTGTAATAAACTTTTTGAAGTTCATTCAGTTATTGGCTGAGTTTGATCCAAAAATGGAGGAACACGTTCGCAGGGTTCTTAATAAAGAAGAAATCAAAGCTACATATCTAGGAAAAACTATACAAAATGCCCGGAGCGCCAAAATGTCTAGGGCCGGCCCTGCTGGACTTGAGGTTTACAATAACTATAACCGCATGATAACAATATCGGAAATAAAAAAAAACATATAAATGTTTATTGTTAGAAAGCAATAAATACATACAGCGTGTATTTGGTTAACAGGTTGTTAATTTAGAAGGTGAAAATCAAAAATACCAGTAAAAAAATTTCAAAATAAAAAGTTGTATAAAACGTTTAAGAGAATCAAAAATTTTTAGTCAAATAAATCAAAAATTACGGATCTGTAGCATTAAATAGTTTCTTAAAGAAATCAAAACTAACGTTATGATGTTTAATTCACTATTCTAAAAACTACACATTTCTTCCCAGTAATTTGCTGACAATAAAAATAAAAATAAATACAAAATAACGTTATTACATAAGACGTACTTAAATGAAGTTATTCTAAGAACCCACGCGCTTTCCAAGTTAATTCTCGAATATAACGTATTTACAGATGTTTAAATGATATAATGTTACGTAGGTTAGCCAAATAAAATATAAATAAATAACACTGCAAAAATAAAGCTAAATAAGCAAAACAACTATTTTTAGGGTACAATAATATTTTTTTTATTTTTTGCAAAATTGTTTATTGTTCATATATGGATGTAATCTGAGAAGAAAATTGATAACATAAACTGAAACTATGATTACTATAAACGGTGTTTTTTCTATGTAGTAGCATACGTCCGACCCGTTCTTTAATACAGTGATAACATTACCCGACTGATAATCTTATCCGTGATTACAATAAGTGGCGTGCAATATATAAGTAATCAGTGTTAATTTAACGGTTTCTAAACGTATTTCTAGAGTTCTTTTATAGTCAAATCTAATAATTCTTGGTATTTATTCAAATCGAAATATGGAGATCGTGGTTTGATATATAAGATTAGGACATTTATTTAAAAACACTTTTCTTGTAGGAAATAACATAAGTAATCTACAAAAGCATTTAGAAACAACTACATCAGTCTATGTATTTAATTTCTCAATGTAAATACGTTTTTATTTTAAGTTGACACAGTATATAATTTCCTACATAATACCTTTAGTCACAAATAACTGAACGGGTTCTTTTGGTGCAGCAACCATATGTTTTTGTGCCCCCCCCCCCACTCAAGTGCACGCCAAATAATATTATGTGGTGAAATTTTAATTTAATTTGAGGGTTTTATTCTCCAATTCAAGCCGCTTGGAGATTTATAAAAACTTGCAAATGCAATCTTGAGATTTAAATTATCACTATCACTAATATTTTCTACATTAGTATTATCACTGTTACTGGATCCAAAAAACATATGACAATTTGCTTGGGAATTTCAATCCATGTCATCATTTTCATTTTGACCAAAATCTGAATCATCGCACCAATTTGCGCATTGCAACAACGCTTCTTCGAACCTTGCATCACCAAAACTATGTGCATACTTTTTTGATGTCATTATTGCTTTTGCACTGCAGTTTTCAATTTAACCGAACGACATTTCGTAATAATACAGGGTACAACTTGTACAAACGTGCAGTGTTGTTTACTTTAATTTGTGTGACAACACACGCCATCAATAACAAGTTAAGACCTCAGTACCAAAATTTTTTTGTGGGTCTGAGAACACTGAGAAGACAGATTTTGACGATCGTGCATCTAAGAAATTCTGTCGCTTACTCTTAGAACCAATCAGACAAGGTTTAGTAAATGCTGCCATTAGTGTGCACACGTTTTTTGTTCTAATTTTTGGATTAACGTTAATCCACAAACGATTAAACTAATTGGTAATTAACTTTATTCAGTTAACACTACAATAACTAACAATGAAATCAATTTTCTTTGCCGTTACGAATATAAAGTATTACAACTGATATATAACTACAACCACGCGCAGTAACGTAGTAGTTTTCTTATTTTTAAACAAAGTGAATGAAAGTAGTCAATTAAATTGCATCCAAGCCAAGCATAACGAACTATCAATAGTATTTCACGGATTAATTTAGAACCTTATAATCTTGTGCGATGGGCAATACTTATAACTAGAGCGTAGGTGCGGAAATTTTATTATTGCCATAAACATATCACATAATTCTTTAAAAACAGATACGTTCTTGTTACAATATAGCAACTAAGTATCCAATGAAGTCAAGTCAAAAACCAAGAGGAGAAAACCTACAAATATCCCTTTTAGTTTTTTTTAATATTAATAACCACAGATGGCTGTATACTTTACAATTCAAATTTATCACGCGGTATTAATTTATTAGCGACAGAAAGCAGGCATTTCTCTTTTGATTAATTCGTATCGTTAAAATCACCTTAAACGTATAAAGAGATCGAACAATAAGTTTCGAAAAGATGAAACCTATAAACGTCTAAGATATAATTGTAAAGGAAAGAAAGAAAAGAAACTGGTTTATTTTTAATTTGTTCTTCGTCTCATTAAGCGTCCGGTAGCTTCATTTCTTAATTAACATCTCTTGCGTGTTATCGAAGAGAGTGATGTCGGTCGGTCGTCTTTATACCATTCTGATAGCCACTTTTAGTGGATGCTGTGTAGTGGTTACCTGTTTTGTATCTTAGAGCCAGACACGCACACCTTTTCGCTCCGTAATAGTTCAACAACGGAAGCTTTAAAATTTTCTTCGAGAAAAATCATGGCAAAATGATGTATGATAGAAGAAGGTAAAGTGTATGTCTCTAAGCGTTTTAGCACGTTTGGTTTGTTAATCAGCTTCACCGACGTTGGTAATCGTTCAAAAATAAACTATTCAAGTCACGGATCTAATTTAATAAGTTCTATGTAAGAAATATGAATTTTAATAAGTTCCAAATTTATTTAAAGTGTCATATAAACTTTACTTTTAAATTGATGAATGTTTGGTTTAATGTAAAGTGTCGATGTGAACCGGTAATCGTGGAATTCTCTCAAGAGAGACCTCCGGCTTTTTTTGTTGCGGTCAAGTGTCTATTGATGAGTGGTTGCTATTTGATACTGAATCTTAATCTAGAACATCTGATATCACGGTTACTGATATATACAGTTGAATTAGTATAAGTGCAAGTCCACAAATCGCTTGATTAATTTTCACGTATATTCCTCCAGCGGAATTGCAATAACTATATTAGAATAGTCGTTCTTGGCCTTACCCACTTAAGATAACATATAATTAATTAGTAAATGTTTGTAGTAAACGCTTGTTACTAAAATAAGAATGTTAGGTCTTAATGTAATAGAGCTGTAAGTGTTGCGGTATGCCACGGTCGGTTCAACATAAAGACATTCTCAAATGTCATTTCTGATATCAAGCCAGAACCAGATCATTATAACCATTCATTTTAGTTGGTGAATTTTGTGTTTTTTAACTCGGTAGAATTTTATTTTTAAGTTGGAAAAGAACTTGCAAAATTATAAAATACTTGTAATTATGGTTGCCGTCATTGGAATTATTGTACATACGATGGCAGGTAACGATGAAACGAATCCAATTGTGCAGTTATATTTCTAATTTAATAATTACAATTAATTTAGTATGTAAATTTATTTGGTCGATCATTAACTAGTCAACATTTGACTATAAATTAATTAAATGAAAATCGATATTGGACCGAGTTGAGTAAAATTTATATCTTAATTATTACTCAAAGTATTTTATTACCACTTTTTATAACTGGAAGTAATTTCCGTTCTATTATGCCGGCTTGTACTTGATTACAAAATAAAAACTTGTAAGAATCGACTTGGAATTAGTTTAAAGATAAATTTTCTTATTTGACAATAAACGACCACAAATTCAGATAAGATGGTTACAAGGTTGAAAATTTTGAATAGAAGTCGTTTTTTTGGATTTTGTATATGATAATAATAATCAAAACAAGAATGTTTATAATAATGAGATTATCATTTGAACAGTTACATTTTCGAAATTATTTTGCAGACAATGATCTATTTAGTTTCAGCAATACGAGAAATATTGAAATTACTGAAATTTTAGTTACTCATTATGATTTGACCAAACTCAAATTTAATTCAAATTAATCTTAGATTTTATAAGCGACACAATAAATATGTAGATTTCTTGGAAACTTTAGAAATAGCTAAAGTAAAAGAATGGAAGAATCATCTGGAATCTTTTTAACATTTTTAGTGAGACAGTGAACATAACATAACGCAAAACTTTGGTGTAATAGCGGAACTGCAGGAGGTACTAAACACTGATTTCTAACCGTGTTAGTTTTGTAAACTTCATTAAAAAAACACAATTAAAAACGATAGTGATGGTTAGATCCAATTTTGACATAATTTTATTTATTAAAAGATCTTGTGGTAACTTTGGAGTAACATCTTGTAAAAGTTTACCACTCACGAATTGACATCTTCATTTATACAATTAGTAGATACCGTATTCAAAACAAAAAGTCTTAGTCAAAAAAACAATATTTATATTATAAAAAAAATAATTAGAACACCACAGAATCTAAAAAACGATAAAACCATAAAAAAAAGGTTTGTGAAAGTTAGTTACAAATATCTGTAAAAATTAGCAATTTAGTTTAGTTGTCGTCATAAGATAGCAAATTCGATTACTTCAAGAAAATTTTTACAAAGAACAGATTCAATAAAGTACATATTGATACATTTTCAAACTTCGAGAATATTCGAAACGATTTAAGAAGCGAACAGAATATTCTAGTACAAGATAACAAAACTAATTCTTGTAGATAATTTAACTAGTAACGACAATTTTGCTGTTTTAATTTTTGTTATCGAAATTGAAAGAGTGCTTATAAAGTATAACGTTAAGGTTTCTTATAGTGTGTTTTGCAATTTCACATCATCATCAAGACTCGTGCAGGCAGAGTCGTTTCTATAAATAGACCTATTTTTAGTGGGACTTTGGAGAGTGTCCATCCGCTACCCGAAGAAAAAATTATAACATCCCTAGTATCAAACAAACTTATTAAATTCGTTAAGAGCAAACCGGTCTCGCGCAATTCGGCAACCCAATTTAAGTATATTTAAATATAATCCAAAGTATAGTAGCAGTTACATATTTTTTTTATTGATATACTAATAAAATTTCTATAAAATGTACTACATACATCTATGATAAGAATAAACGGAAATACGGATTGCGAATGATATAGCACTTATCAGCAATGATCCTGATAAATTTAAAGACATATTTAAATAATTAAATAAAGCAGCAAAAACCATTAGTTTAAAGGTGAACCTAAATATTGATACATGCATAGTATGTTAAAACGAAAATTGCCTTGGATTGGTAACATAAACGAAGTATTTGCCGGTGCTCAGTGGGGACGATCGTAAATTATATTAAAAAGTCTATACTGTTTAGAAAAACTATAATGTAAAAGCCAAAATCAATAGGGCGCCAGGAAGGTAAATAGCTCAAATCGGCTTCTGAACCTTGCCAATCGGAGAACACTACTAAAACCTACCTTTTTGGTGTATAAAGTCACTAAATTGCAAAAAAGGAATTAAAAGCTCTGTTACAATTTAAAAAACAAATTTTCACATACAAAATAAATTCATAATAAAATAAACCCTTAAAATAAAAATTAAGGAAAAAAAATTATTGAAACGTAAACTGAATTTAAAATAAAAATTAAATACAATGAAGTCAGTAAAACTAATATTAAACGCTTTTGAATCCGTAAAACAAGATGCGACTTATTTTAATTTAGTTGAAAGTACATTTATTCGTCACTTGAATATGTATTTGCTTTAAATTTGGCTAATTGTTTTTGATCGTAAATTACAAAACATGTATTCACACAAAGCGTCGGTACGTAAATTCGTAACAGGCGATAATTCACAAACTTAAGTATTTAGTCGAAGCCTTTTGCAATTAACAGTAAATCAAACGGAATAATTATTACTTTAAACACCTGGTTCTAATCATGATGTTCGGAAGACGTGTTTTTTTTGGTTAGCCTCAATTCCTAGACGAAGTAGACTTTTAGGATTGCTACGATAATTTGGTGTGATCTGATACAGAGCGAAGATGAATTACGGGAATGGGAAACTAAACTTGCATCCATAACCATATGGAAATATTTGGCTGTGTTTTACCAACGATTAGATCCGTTAACAAAACGAAAACAAAGCATTAAACTTCCAACTTAAATAATTTACAAACACATTGTTATACGGCAAATAACCACCTTCAATTTAGAGGAACCGCTGCACTACCACATGTTAATGTTCTCCGATATTGAATTAGAATCCAACCGCCTAATTAATTAAAAATGTTCTCTTTTTATAAACGTTACACGTACTGCCTACAGAGTATTCATAAAAAAACCCTATGATCAGAATTCATCAAACAGAAATGCCAAATTATAATAAAACATAGTAACAAGTGAGTTTGGACGAAGTTTTCCACGTCAGCGAAGATAACGAAATATAAACAAGACTCTTAATGGTGTAAAAATACAAATACAAAACTGCTAAAATATTAAATTACTTGTATCTCAAAAGCTAAATAAGAAATGATAGTCGGAACTATAAATTATATTCCAATCTGAATTTTATTTACACAAAGAAAATGCTAAATCGGTGTAAATTCAGCAAACAAATGTTTTAACAACGTAAAACCATAAAAAAATTGAAACAAAAGTTACTTAAACATTTGAAATCACATAGATGATTTTAAATCCGTCAATTAAATACCAACAAAAATTGTTAACTAACAACGTAAATTTAAAACGAACGTATATACGAGAGACGATAAGATAGTACGCAAGAAAATTTAACGCAGGTTACAATATGCCCTAAGTAATGTCAGAATCAGAATATACAAGAGCTACATATATCTCGGACATCTAATAAACTTAGGATAATAAAACCAGAACGTCGAGATAAACAGAAGAATTAATCTGTGTTTCTTAAACTCATAAACGTCTTAAGAAATAAAGAACAACGTAACAATTTGTATGGAAAAAAAGATATTTGACTAGTTACGGATTGAAGACTATGACACTAACAGAAAATGTACGAAAAAGTTAAGAATAGCGCAGCACGACATGAAGAGAGCTATGGTTGGCATAAGTCGTAGAGAGTAATATAAAAATCAAAACAAAGCCAAGATCCAAGTTACCCTACGAGTCGCAAGATAAAAATGGAGATGAATTGGATTAAGTTAAAAGGAATAATACAATCTAGAGTTCGAAGTTTGAAAAGGTTTTTGGAGGAAACAGGTGGCATTAAATTGCATAAAGTAGTGTAGCTTAAAAAAGCTTAGAAAAGACTTACATTCAGCAGTGAACGGTTCATAGCTGAGGAAAAAAAAAGAGAAAAATACGAGGGCTGTTTTCTTTGAACTTTTAATCGCACAGAAAGAAAGCTAGACAAGCGACAGGTGGCTGGTGTGTACAGTATACGACTGCGCATCTACCGTCGCACACGCTTTGTCACTGCGGAGCAGTGCTGCCAACTGCACTATAAATATAGAATGCGTGCTATTTTTTGTTTCTATGTACTAAGTAATTAGTATTAATATGTTATTCTAGTACGCCAATTGTACTAAAAATATAATAAAAAATATTTACTTCAACTTATTGCTTATTTTTGATTATGCAAAAAAATTAAAACTAATGCTAATGAGGATTACAAATATTTAAATCTTCTAACAGATATTAAAAAGAAAATGGCTTCAGCTTTAGCGTTTCTTGGCCGTTACAACACTGATGCAGAAGATTTTTTGAAATCTAATTGTGACACGTCATGAGTTTAATATGAGACGCCCGAAACAAATTGACAATCACAACAATGGATGCACAAAAATACTCCAAATAAACCCAAAAAATTCAAACAAACTTTTAGCAACCGTAAGGTTATGGCTACTGTTTTTTGGAGCCAAAAAAGTGAGTTGTATAGTTTATGCAACCAAAAACTACAATTAGTGCATCAGTGTACTGTAAAACTTTACGGAGAGCTATTCAAAATAAAAGAAAAGGTATGCTTTGACTTCTACAATTGTTTTGATCGATGATAATACCGTCCTTACAATGCCGATGTAACCCAACGGCTTCTTCTTTAAATGACACATTTACAAACACCCGCCATACAGCCCCGACCTAGCGCCGAGTGACTTCCATCTTTTCTCTAAACTGAGAAGTAGCTTGGATGTCAGCGCTTTCAAATTGACGAAGAGCTCAAAGAAACCGTCACAACTCACTTTAAGTCATTAGCGGGAATATTATATGAAGACGATATTGTAAAGTTTGTGCATAGACAAGATTAAGAAAAAAATATTTTTTACTTCAACTAATCCGTCACTGCCAAACATAAACTTTGAAAAAATTTATTAACACCAAGAACTAGCATGTTAGAAAAATCCAAAAAGTGTTTGAAATTATAGAACTCTTAACATTTTTAACCGAGTCAATGATCACGAGCAATTTGTTACCTGGCTTTCTGTTATTTCTTAACCTTATCTTATTCTATCAAAGACATTAATTTGGAAACTTTTAATATTTAATAAATTAACATCATGAACTGAAAATCAATTTTTATTATGTATTGTGGTAAAATGTTTAGAATAACTTACCTACACATGTAAAATCGTCATAAAAAGAACCTATTATATACCGTACTTTTACAATACCAAGTTTAATTTATTAAATAGGATGTTTAAAAATCTCCTTTGAAAATTTGATCTTAATAAATTCTCGAAAATATTGTCAACTTCGAGACAATGATCGAATGATGTTGAACGCTCTAGACACAAATAACTATAAATATATAAAAGCTATTTAAAGGAATCTGAAGTCAGTTTTTTCGAATTGAGTCGGAAGCAAGAAGACTGTCGGTTTAAATAAATGAAATGTATAACGCGCGTGCCAGTGAAAAGATAAATATAACGTCTAAGTGTGTTGTAAGAGCAGTTTTAAAAAAATAAAAATGCGAAAATAGTAATATATAAATTAATGTGAGTTTATTTTTCTAAAATATTGTTAGCTTTAATTAGTGTTCTAATCGTGTAAATATTTAGTTTATAAATAAATTAATTTTGAAATTCGTTACAAAGTTAAACCATTAAGGCTTATAGTAATATTAGTAGTATCATAAATTTGTAAATAACAACACTGAAAAGCACGACCAAGACTCAATTATCTAAGACCAAAAGTACTTAAACAAAACAAAGGACAAGACTAAATGTGCATGATTAAGACAAAAACCACCATAATTTTAGTTTTGCACAATTCACCCGAACAGAAAAAGATCTCGATTAAGAGTGTTTTTTGGGTTGATCCCCAATTTTTAACTTTTTTATTACTTTAACCTACATTCTACTTTCCGATAATAGTAGACTAACAAGCTCTAAGCTAGCAAACACTAAAAAAGAACTATAAAATGAAACAACGTGAAGTTAACTAAGTAATATAATTTCCAACATCCATTAACCGATAGTGATTGTAAAATTCTCCAAAAATAATGTATTTATTTCACATTTCAAGAAAATTATTTTTTATATACAAATTCTTTTTTTGATCTTACGTGGCTACTTAAATTGCAATTCACTATTAAACCAATAATTTTCAGTGTAAAAACTGCAATTTGTTAAAAAAATGAAAACAGTTAGCAGATACCTATTTTGATTTAAAATAGTAATGTTTATATAATATTACACTAGTAACTGTAGTGACCGATATATGCAGAAGTAGTAAAGGCGGTTGCTCCAGACCTCGTTACTCACGCAAAAATTTAATATTTTGTAGCCAAAGTATAATATTTTACTACGTCACATTTTTGAATAAATAATATATGTAAAACGAGTGTTACAATGACGACAATTGTAAAACTTAGTTAAGCAATATACGAGCGTGACAAAAAATTAATTGTATCACGTTTCTTATATTAGAACTCGTCTCATGTAAAATTAGGAACACCTATCATTTTTCGCGCAGCTAATGTAGTACCAACATTTTTGTTAGCGATGTAACATAGTTATCAAAATAATATGAATTGAAAATCACACGTTTGATAATCATAGTAAACCGCATTGTAAAAGGAATGTTAAATCATATGAAACTAAAATTGCATTAGTTAATTTTTATCTCTAAAAATGATTAATTATAAATAGATTGTAACTTAAAATCCAGCGTCGGGTAAATCTAAATACATATAAATAATTTGGTTATTATGATTTTTAATAACAAGTTTTTTGGTAACATAAACGTAATGATTGTCGAAACAAATTTATTATGATGCACCTGCTTATCTTGTCTACTAAACATGCGATATGTTTGAATAAGATAAAGTGGAAATTTAGGTGAAAAAATGATTTGAACAAATCTGTTTACAAGTTATTTAAGAACGTACATCTACCACAAATTATTTTTTTAAATAAACAATCGCACATTAAGAAACTAGAACGTATGATCGTAGTTTAATCGCCGCCCAAAAGGCGGGATGTTACATAAATCCTCTTTTTAACACACTTTTATTAGCTTGGAATGTATCTATTATGTAACGGAATCTTTCAACATAATCATCGCCAACTTCAAGACGTCTGATTAAATTGAAAATTTTCACACGTATTAAGGACCGATGACAATATAATAATTTGATAACTTCGTTCTAATATCCTGAACGAGATCAGAATACAAAAAAAAAATAATTTTATAGGTTAAGTACATAAAAATTTTTAGTGATGCAATTTAAAAGTAAAAAAAAATAACTTTTAGTACAAGAATAAAGTGATTAATTAATTGATTGATCTTTTAACATAATTCTCACCAATTTCAAGACGTCTGATTAAATTAAAAATCTGCACGCGTATTAATAAAATTTCTTCACATATTTCCACACTAAAAATTAAAAAATAAATCAATCAAAAACTAAATAATACATTTTAATAGTAAATCGAACTCAAAGTAAAAAATAAAATTTAAAAGCGTCAATATCAATTGTTATAAATATCTTATTAGTACTATTTCTAAAAGCAGAGTTAGTGTAAAAGTATAGTATAAAGCACCCCACGCTTTTTTTAACAATGAAATTAATTTTCTTGTTAATCACATTATTTTATACTAAACATTTTTTTTTACTTTTTAGTTCGATATACCATTAAAGCGTGTTTTTTAGTTTTTTAAACTATAATTTATTTATTTTGCTTTAATTCAGATTTGTTTAAAAATATGTATATATAGCAACGTTTGATATTTTATGGTTGGTAACAGAATGGTAACAGTGATCAGCATCTGTCTACTTTCTAATTTAAAATTTGGTTTTACTTGACATTTGAATTATTATTCTGATGTTTCTAAAATTGACTAAAGTCATAGGTACATTGATGTGATAGCTAGTACTTACTGCCAACTTTATATATTATACACACAAAAATCACTGCTTTTGATTAGACAAATTTGCACTTTGTAACACTGTTTTTCAAAAGCCATTGTATATGCAAAATAGTGAAAAAAAATTTTCTAAAACAACCATCTAAAAATGTCGAGCTTTTCAAAGTACGAATTCGCTAGTGGCCAACTATAATTTTTCTAATCATGCATAAGCTTTAAATATAAAATTTGCCAAATAAATCAAGTATATAAGTCATATAAATAAAAAAAAACTTGCAGTTGTTTGGGTTAAACGCGTTAAACATTCACTCTTAAGAAAATGAGAACATGTTAAACGAGAAGAAAATAAATAAAAACAACTACACATAGCATAGTATAGATAAAGCACAATAGAATTTCTATTTAAACTTAATAACCGTAATATATTATACGTTCAGTTTGAAATATTTACCAAATCAATTTGCTGAGGAATTTTTGATTTTATCGTTGCGGTTATTAGAAACCTTTAATATACGAGTAGGAGTTGAAAGTAGAAAATTGCACCTTTAGGAAATGAATAGTAAAAACAAAAAGCTCATAAAAGCAACCTGAATGAATATTACAGTAAATTTAATGTATCTGTCCGATTGTAAGCTTGTTTGCACATGAAATATTATCTTAAATTGAATCAGTAGATCTGCTAGTTACCGCGTACTCCAGTGGAGCCGCTGTAGTTCTTTTGTATTGCATTTTAAATGGTTGCAGATAAATCTACATGTACAAGTAGGTTCCCATAGTTTTATACTATTTTTTATAGTTTTAATACAATAATAAGCCAACGAAACAAATGTCTTTTCGTACGTAAAATCCATAAACAATCTATAGAACGCGAATAAAAAAATATTCATGTAGTTGTCACATTTATTTGCGAACCAGATCAATAATAAAAATAAAGAAAAACTGCACCTCGTTAGCAGCTATGACTTATAAGCACTTTTGCAATCTATAAACAACTGCTACTTAATTTCTCAGTGACATTATGGCACTGATCTTTATAAAAAAGAAAGCTTAAAGCTATAACGTATGAAAAATAAACACGAATTCGAGTTACAGCAAAAAAATCATTCCAGTCTTATAACATATATCAACACCTTCATTTTTCAAATGCAGATTCAGATTAATACGTGCATAAATAACTGGCGTTCTCTTTTCCACTCGTAAAATGCAAATGGGCGTACGGTATTATAAAAGACTAGTAGGTGTTCTTTGTGCATTTTTTTAAGAATGTTTTTCTTACTGTTTTAACCTGGAAGAATGTTAAATATGCTTAGATCATTTAAAAATTTATAACTCAATTAAGAAAAGGTAAAACCTTGCCGGTCAATAAGCTCGACAAAAGATAATTTAAAAAAACGAATTTAACTACATAGTAAAATTCTTTCTTTAGTATTATTAACCGCTGATGCTAAATGAATATTAAACAGGGATACTTAAGTTTATTACTGTTAAGATGACGCAATTGTCCATTAATCGCGGTAATTGTTTTTTTAGTTTTGTGGTGTATTTAAATTGTACGACGTCTTTTCATGCTGAATGGTTTCGTAGTTTACTTTTTATTTAACTAATTTAAATACTGTTACTTGAATGTACCGTAACACTTTTTGAAATTTTGGACGATGTTTTCTAAGTCCAATAATCTTATATTTAATCTTTGTACCAACAAAAACAATACTTTTGAACGATTATTAAAATTTAGAAGAAGCAGTTTCTATCAGATGTTTATTACTTATTTTTTGCGATACTTACGTTTTAGTTGAGTTAAAAACTAAAATTTTATTTATCATTAAGAATAGAAGCACCTAAATTAAAAGTTTCAAAATATATTGGCGAATTAAGAATGAAGATAAGGGGTAAAGTGGCAAAAGAGGAAATCGGCATAAAAAAACGCAACATGCACCAGTTACCGTCAGGTGTTGAAAGGTACAGGTTCAGAAAACTTAAAAAACTTAATTTGATTACATTTTATGAAGAAGACTAAGTTTGTGGAAATTATTAGCACCAACAATGAAATTTCCATTACAATCAAATTATCTAATATAAAATTACTCTCAGAAAAGAATGGCGTAACCAATGTTGGTAAGATGTCAACGTTTTTTCGAGTTTTTAATAAATTAAACTTACTTAAACTGTTTTTATACTTATTTTTACCCGTTGTTGTAATAATATTTGTTTATAAATGTTCGCTATTCTTTTACCTTTTTACATTTTTTCACTTCAATCTTTTTCCTAGCATTTTCATGTTTTCTAAATTTCTTTTGGTAGCCCTTCCCAGTTTTCTTGCTTACCATATTTTTTGGTTTTTTTTAAATAATATGGTTAGAGTATTTTAGCTCCTTTCTATGTATTGATGCGTTGAATGTTTCTTTAACATTCGGATGTTTGAATTAGAATAACAAAGCTAGTGTTTAGACCACTGTTACAAACTCTTTTAGCGCCCTTCCCCCCACTCGGGCGTTTCTTACCCAAACCAAAACGCACATCGTAAAAACGAAACAATAATTTTTCTATATTATAACTAATTTTGAATTGTGATTTGATTTTCAAAACAAATTGTAGTGAGCTAAACATTAGAAAAGAAAACACACTAAATATATGTTGGTTGTATGAAATACTTACTATGAAAAAATACAAAAAATTAAATATACTCATAACTTAGTTTACCTTAAGCAAAGTTTAGTGTAATTTTTGAGCTTTTGCATTTGCAAAGTATAAATTTATTGAGTTTATGTCTAATTCTTCCTGAACATAAGAAAAGTCCCACTAAGCGCTGCAGAGACAGACGATCTCAAATAGTTTTTTTAATGTTTTGAGCGTAGAAAAACTTATTTCGCCAGTATACTAGCGTTAGCGTCAGATTGAGTAAGTTTTCCACAAAACCGTTTTCCAATATATGGTTTAAAACTTCATAGAGAGTTTTCATGGCCCTTTTCTGCAATTACGATTTTTATAAACTTGTATTTATTATATACACTATGAGACCAACCAATCAAAGGCAAATGTAAATCTTTCCAACAATTTAAAATAACGTTGTCTTCAAGCAATACTGCATTAGGACGAAGAAATCCTAATATTTGGTTGAATTTCTAAAACTGCTCGAATTTCTCAGAAAGAGAAGATATGCATTGATCGAGGACAAAAAATTCTAAATTTGGTTTTTGGGTCTAGAACTGGCTGATTCGACAGGTCATAGTCAAACTGTTTCTTTTTCTTTCTTGAGCGCAATTCATTTTCTGGTGAAAATGATAGATCAATATTAAGAGATTCAGATACTTTCTTACAATCAACAAATATTTTATCAAATTCATCAGTTGTCTAAATTTTTTCTAAGAAGGTCTTTGTGCTGTCAATAAGGTCTAACTTTGCAGAAATATAAACTCCTACATTTTAAAGTTTCTTATTTATTAGGTTAATTCTGAATAATATTCAATGTCATAGATTAAACAGCAGGCAAACTAATAACTTTTTAGTTTATTTGCCAAACTGCAAAATTCCTATCTATGTACCAAGTCTTGAATCTTTACTAGACTTTTAAACTGTTCTACGATAAATTTTCTGATTCAAGCTAGACAGTAGTGATGAGAATATTAGGGACCATTCAAGTATTACGTAAGCACTAAATGGGGACGGGGGTCTTTGCTTTTGCTTAGTTTTGATGACATGGGGAATGGGGAGGTCTGGATGGTAGTTACGTCAGCAATATTTATTTATTTACTTTTTCGAGTTTCTGCAAAATTTAGTGGATTTTGATTTGAACACATGACAACCCTACTTGTCTTAATGGTTGAAAGCGAAACGCATGTTCAGAGATTATTCTCAAAATAATTGATATGCTTCTCGCTCTCACGTGTTGTTTTATGATTAATCTATAGTCTAGTTCACGGTTCACAAGTTTAAGAAGGTGTTAACTCTTGAAAATAATAGCTCTTAAAACTATGTGCGATAGCTCATTCGATTCGGAATAACCAAAGAATGTGCATACGTGCCTTCATTGATAAGTTGCGTATCCCGTTTATACCAGCTTCTATCACAATCATTAATCAATCACATAGTTCAAAAAAGATTTATATATAATTTTACTTTCTAACGTGACGTACAATTTTTTGCAACGTACATTTAGTACTTTCTAAGTTATTGTAAATTCATTTATTCATCTATGCTCAAGATTTTGAGATGCTTCTCGGCCTTGAAGAGTTTCAAGCCAAACCTGTCCATGAATTTGTAAAACCAGTGGTGATCATGACGGTTGATGAAGGGCCAGATGAATATTCGCGTTATCAAAAAGTAATAGGATTTGCTAGAACACTTTAAGCGACATGATTTCGATGCATTGTTTATAGCTACAAATGCTTCTAGCAGAAGTGCGTATAACCAAGTAGGGCGTAGAATGACTTCTTTTACTCGAAAACTGGCTGGTTTGATATTGCCTCAGGACAATTTTGGGTCTAATCTCGATGACTGTGGCATTACAATTAGTGAACACTTAGAAATATCTAATTTCTAGTTTGCCGGAAATGTATTAGCAGAGGTATGGAGTTCAATAGCAATTGATAGTTGTCATGTTTCTGCAAAAGATGTTGAGTCGGGTGAACGAGATCTTCTTGATTTTCCCGATAGTAAATGGTATTCAGAACTTACTACAAATTGTAAAATGTAGAAACACAGAATGCTGTCGTCCAAGAAGTGGCGCCCTACGATTATTTTTGTCCAACGGTAAAATTGAGACTATTAAGTCAAACACGCAAAATGTGTGGTCTTCATCATGCTTCTGTCAAGTCATTAAATCGTCACATCGAGAAGATCCAAAAAACAGTATAAACGTACGCCGAAACAAGAGTAAGGCTATAAGAGTGGCTGCTCGTCGTGCTAACGAATTATTGTGTATAATAAAAAAATTAGACGAGTGCCAAGATGTTGAATGGGTTAAAGAGAACGATGTTGAAATCCCAAAATCACACGAAAGTGAGCAGACGCACAACAGCGAGCAGTCCGATGTCATCGAACCAAATAAAGTTACGTGTTAATCGTTAAAATTTGCTTTAATAAATATTAAAGGTACATTAAATTTCTCCATAGGAACATATTAATTAGCGTTATTGTTATCAAAGTTTTTTCATCTTAATGAAACGTGGCTACTTAGATTTATTGAACGCTTTGTGTGCTTAGTTTAACACGGGCACTTGGATTGCATAGATAAAATTGGACTTCCTTAAAAAAGATTCTTTTGGTTGCCCTGAAGGTTTAGATATATCTGGCGTACTAATCTTTACGCATAAGCATAACAGAGGGGGGGGGGGGGGTAAAAGCTTTGCTTACTTTTGCAGATAAGAGGGAAGGGAGTTAATAATAACAAAAATTCTGCTTACGTAATACTTGGCCCCTTAGCTTTTCCCGGTGATTTAAATCACTGCATCGAACTCATGCGTACGAGTCGTTTCAAGATTCAGCTCCAAAGAGTTACATGACTCACTTGCTTTGGCAGTCAATCGATGATTAGATGAGACTAAATTGAAGCAAAAACCAGAGCGAGGTAGCGTAGTAAATTGACAGAGCAGCGTGCTGCTTGGCGTTGATATATTTATTTTTAATCGATAATTTTAAATTTGTTTTGTTACGATGGATAAAAAACAAGTGTCACTTCACTGTCTTAGATGATCACAAAAATAAGTGTAATCATTGTTTTTAAATTATAAAAATTACATTTTAAATAAACCATTACTAAAAATTGTAGTCTATGTCACTTTATTAAAGGAAAACGGGATGATTTATGCATTTTTAATTTTTATTTTTATGTGCATACTTCGTAATTATACTTTTTTGTATTTTGAATAATAAATAAATCTTGACTCGGCATAAATAACAAATTAAGCATGTGCGTGTAACACAAGACCGTAATAATATTGGCAATTCGCAGTTTTTTAAAATTCGCACCAAAAATAATATTACGATTCCTAAGAGCAGTGGTGGCTGGTGGTCAATGTTTCAAGAGGGTCAATTTAATATTAAAACGCATTCTTACTTAATAAAAAAATTATATTTAAAGTGAATTTATCTATCTTTGGAATAAACAAAATAAAACGTTACATAATTACAACTCTAACTTAATAATAAAACAATTTTTAATATCGTTTCGGAGGGTCATTGTCCAAATGACCTAATGGAGAAGCTGACTCAGTGAAACAGCTCACTCACGAGTTAGCCATCTCTACTCGACAGTGACTTTTTAATTACATTCTTGATAACCACGTCAATTTTCATTTTCATGGATGCCCGGCGAAAGGGGCACCTTACAACCGATTTCTTGATGGCTGAGCACCCCACAAAATTATTGAATACTTTATAAATATGTATATACTTAGTTTCGTTAAACAATAAAATATAAATGTTAATTGTTTTTTAAAAATGCAGCACCCCTCAAGGTTGCTTTTAATGATAAGTTTGAATATAATGTCAATAGGTAGAGTGTGTCAAAAACCAATTTTTTCTACCAAAATAAGAAACAAAGTTGGGCATTATTAAACAAAATGGTTATGATTAACTTTAAAATAACAAATAAAAATTCAATTGTTATTTAAATTATTTTGAATAACAAATAAAAAAGCAGTTCTTATTTGACTATTTCAAATAATATAAAAAAAATCTATTAATTTAGCTGATTATTAATAACGAATAAAAATTAATTTCCATAGCTTCTGGGCTGGGTTAGAAATAAAATTTTAATCATTTTTCAATCAGATTTTGTTGTTTTATTTAATAACGTTAAATGACTGATAAATGCTACTACTACTACTAATGTTAATTTGCGATTTAAATTAGTGTTTTAAACTTTAGTTTTTTTGTTTAAAATTAAACATTAGGTCGTGATACAAACGTGATACTAATAACTTGCTAGAAATTCTTCTAAAATTAGACTGTTAATTCTTTGTATAATTAAAATTTTACAAAAAAAACTGTCAGTCGATACAAAAAAAGACTTACATTTTGTTTAATGACAGTTCTTAATTGTCATTCAGCAACATTTTAATCAAAATAATTTGTTATTCGTCACTCCAAATTATTCGAATCACAATTGAACTTTTAGTTGTCACTTAACATTAGTCAAATAATGAATACACTGTCAGAATGATTGAAATGATGATTAGATTTTCAATCATTACTCAAAAATATTTAAATAACGATTGAATTGCTATTTTTTATACTCAAACCTTAAATTAAAAGGCCAATCTCTGCTAAGAAAAGATTTTTAACGGCTTTGCTTAAGATTGTAATGTGCTATACATTTTAAGATTATAGTACTGTGTTTTGGATTTAGGGTTATCTATAGAATTACTTAATAAAAGGATCTAATAGAAGAAGGTTTAGTAAAGATTCCATCACATCACGCTGAAAGAATAGTATTCTTGGTTTTTGTAATTTTAAGACAACCTATACGTTACTACGCCATTGTTATATTCTTACTTCTGAGATACCAAACAACAGCGCCATAGTTTCAGCTACTTAAAATTCAGATTGCATTTAGTTGTAAAGTACCGTCTAAAAGTAACTCGTAATGTCTAGCTGTGTACTAATACGTTTATAGAACAGCCACAACTTACTGTATAACTATCCTAGTCGTCTACAATTTTGATTCAATTCTTACCTTATTCTTTTTTGTTTTATTGTTGTTCTTTTAATTGTAGTCAAGATTTACGTTAACAGTTTTACTTTGACAGTGCTTTAACACTATTTAAACTTTTTTTTTCAAATGGACACGTTTCAAAGCTTTTCCGATAAGTTCGATTCATTCAAAGTCTTCTTATTGCTATATTAATACCAGATATGCATAGAAGCTAGTCCGTACTTCATTTAATTCCAGCAAAAGCCTATTCAAAACAATCTACACGAAACAATTATATCCAAATTGAATGTAATCATATTGTGTTTAGAGATGTCATTGCTCTGCACAAATGACAGAAGAAGCAAGTCAGAAAAAATCTACCGTTGTTATTAAAGAAGAAAGTACTCTGTAGTTTACTTTGGAAACTGGACGTCCAGAGAGTGTCTCTAGATTGACGAATGACACTAAATACGTAAAACGTGTTTGGCGAAGACTGGTTTTTGTTTAAAGACGACAAAATTCTTTAGTAGTAAAGTAAAGGCTGGTTAAGCTTGATTGACTTAAATTACGTTTTGAGGAAGACGGGTACTTAATAAATTTTAAAATTATGATACTGTTTTATTACTACCGTAGTGAATTATTCACTTTCTTGATTATCTGTTTCTAGTTCTTTGTCCATGTCACCGCCAGTTTCTTATCAATGACTAAAAACTAAAATCTATTTGATGTGCAGAAATTTATGGACACTTGAATTGATAGTGGAAAACCTGTTTCAGATTTCATACAATGAAGATTAATCAGTGTCCATAAACCAGAACAAAGAAATCATCGTGTGCAATCTCATGCGAATTTAAAATATTAAATATCGTTGATGATATTCAGTAAGGCAACATTGAACTTCAGGGTTTATTTATCACCGCGGGCGTGCAGACAGTTCCTGAGAACTGAGTGCAGATTATGCGTCGGTTAGCGTCATAAAGAAGTAGACATTGACATTCGAAATAAAGCAGTGGCCGCTGTTTGATTATGCAGCCATTCTGATGCAGTTTACATCTTACTCAAGAGAAGATGTGTTTGCGATCTTACAATCCGGTTTAATTTATTATTAATGATTTAGTTAGTAAACTACTTTAATTGTAGTAGTTACAATCACCGGTGTACAAATAGAGTCACATCTAGTTTCTTTTACTAATGAAAAGAGAAAATAACGATTTTACCATCGCAATTAAAACAATACTGTATCCTACCTGTAACGTACAAAAAAACCTTGATACATCCGTAGTTGCCTAATAAAACAAAATGTATAAATCTCGAATCCTACAAGTTCTAATTTACATAGTACAAGGCAGTATCAGACAGATTAAGCTCTTAATTGAAGCTTGCGTGAATAACTTTTATTAAGCTTTGATATTCTCCAGACAAACGACATAAAAATTAAAACTGTTAATATTCATTTAAAATGACTGATGAAGGACGCTTATATTGGCTTACAAAATAAATTTCTATGCACACGAATCTGTTAAATAGAAGTAAAAGGTGCAAGTACCAATAAACGTTCCGTTTCATTGCATGCGTGATTCATCGTTGCTTATTAAAGATAATAATTAACTTCCTGTCGTAAGCATTTAATATTATTAATACGCTCGTAACTACATAGAAATGTTTGTTTACTACGACTTTTAAATTAAAAAGAAAAAAATAAGAATGTTGCTTCCTTTTTTTCAACGAATTTCATATATGGTCCTAATTAACTAACGGTTGTGATTACATGACTACAGCGAAACGGTTTTAAGCGTTTTTCGATATAATCGAAAACATTTTTTTTTCTATCGATTTTGACGATCATAATTAATTTGCACGTAAAGAATGTCGACTTGCTGTATTTTAAACATTTTGATTATGGAAGTCAAAATCCAGTAGCTAAAACAACCTTAAGATAAATTTATACAAGTTTAATTGACTCATAAATCACGTTCGAATTAAATTCCTTTTTTGATCAAATTAAAAAGATATTTCCTTATGATTATATTTATTTCAGTTCCAAATTAAATTTTAAGAACGAGCTTTTGATATCGAATATAATTTAATTATGTCTGAATGCAAAAGTTTTTTGTAATTCTTCGCATTATTTAAATGTAATTAAGCAGAAATTAACGAAATAGTATGTTCTATAAATTGTTTCCTTTAGTTTCTCCACTTTAATTATTCTTATCACTCTTTTACATTTCCTTTTAGAAAATGCATTTATAATAAAGCTGTGTGTTATTGTAATGTATTCCTTTTATGAGTGTTGCTATTTGATTAAAAAGTTTACGAAATCACCATCGTGTTGCGCTTCCAGTGATACGATTTGAATTCGGTTTTGTTGCGATACTGTTACTGATATTTCTCTCCAAATTTCAGCGTTATAGCTCAACAGGTGTGAAAGTGACGTCATTTTTAGTACATTAGTCTCTATATGTGTTGGTCAATAATCGCAAATTAACAATCAGGGAGATAGCTGAGAAAATTGTTAATGGATTCGTTCAAGACTTTTTGGTTAACGATTTAGGTCTCTGCTATGTTATTGCACTTTTGGTGCCAAAAGAGCTGAATTTGATGCAAAAAAGGGACCGCGTTGCAATTCGACAAAAACGAAAAGATTTGTATACAAACAACTCTTAGATTTTGCATCACAAGGACGCACCGTCAAATACCATCCAACAGCCACCCAATTCATCTGATTTGGCTCACTGCAGTTTGTTTCTGTTTATTCGAGTCAAAAAATCATTACGGGAAAGGCGTTTCAGCAGCCGAAAGGAAGTAATAAAAAAACGAAAAAAAGCTCTGATAAACATACCAAAAATCGAGTAGAAAAAAATTTTCCAGAATTGGACCAAGCGCTCGATAGGGATTGCTATGAAGGGGACAATATCGATTGTGATAAATAATCTTGTGTTAATGTTGTAACCGCAGTTATCAACGTTTCGCCCACTTTTCGTCATCAGGACGCGACAAAAAATGGAAAATTTACAGAAGAAAACGATAATCTAATAAAGAATCACTACAGAGTTAAGTAATCAACTTGTTAACCAAGCCAGATTCTAAACTCCATAAAAGTGGCTAAAGAAGAAGTTGTTTCCGTATGTATAAACTTGATTCTGATTGAGTTACCTTCGAAAAGAGGCGTGTTTTCGATAAACCATTAACAACCGGGATGCAAAAAAAGGATAGTTTAAAACCGTTCTTATAATTGGAGTTATTGGGGTGTTTGATGATATCTATGCTTTCTCGAACTTTCCTATTGAAGACAAATCCAGATTTCGCAATAACAGAAGCGTTATCAAAATCTATATTGTAAAATAATGTTTAGCAATGGAAGATTTAGAAATATCTTTTCCTTATACAACGATTATGTTGTTCAGATGAAAGTGCAAAAAGTTTGTCTTTGGTAGAAGGAAGAATTTAAGAGATTTTACCTGTCGAGTTGAAAATGGATTTAATACCATTCTTAGGAAGAAGTTTGACCTTATAAATGTAAGGTAAAAATGTCAATTTCGGATTGAAGTCAGAAGTAGAAATGTCCTTAGGTACTCGAGTACGGGGATGTAGACGACGATTTATAACACCTGAATATCCCGCTTCACATAAAAATTGTTTACTAAAGTTCCGAATCTATGTTTTCGAATTGGCAAATGGTAGAAAACTATTCTTTTTGATTTCCATGGTGAATTTCATATCAGGGTGTTAAGACCAAACAATAAAGTTGTTATCAACATACCTACATTAAGTTTTAGGTTTTAATATCGATGGTTCTAAAGCAATTGTTTAACAAAGAACCCATAGCGGCGCTCGTCACTTGTTTGTAAAACTTGTTAGCAAATTGAAAATAAGTGGATCTTATCAATAAGAGGAACAAAAGTCAAACATTTGTCATGGCGAGACAGAATTTGCTCGATGAGAATAACCGGATTTTTAATAGGAACTTTAGTAAAAAGTGAAATGACATCAAAACTCACAAGAAGATCTTGGGGTTCAAGCTTTATAGATTTCAGTTGACAAAAACAACTTCTTCTTAAGTCACTTCTGGCTTGGTTAACAGGTTGATTACCTAACGCTGTAATGATTCTTTGTTAGATTATTGTTTACTAGTTTCACGCCCTGATAAAGCCCCTTAAAAAAATTGGCAATACGTTGACCACTTCGGTTACAACATCAACACGGTCCGAACCCGGAAGAAGTCCTAATTTTAGCATAGACTCCGGCCGTGGAAGCCTTCGCAATTACTTTAAAAATTTCAAGTTTTCTAGGCTTTCATTCGCGATTATTTTCATTGATTTATAACAGTATTACCTTGACATTCAAAATTTTTTTATAATGATTTTGTTATTTTATTGACATTTATAATCGTTGATCTTTTAATTAATTTACTTATAGTAATTATTGTAAACTCTATGTATTAAATTGCTTGAACCCGTGGATTATTTCTCTCCAACTTTTCTCGGAAGTTCTAAGTTGTCTTTGTTTGTATCTGTAATTAGCATCGTTTTGCTTCATACGCACAAAATAAACGCTACTGACCTGAAGAAGTTTACACTTGACTTCAAGAATCGTCGCTATATAAAAAAAAACTTGAGTGGTTTTAATACCCTTCTTAAGCAAAGAATATAATTAATTCCTAAGTAGATAACATAGAAAGATAAGAAACATTATAGTTTTTTTTCTTTTACGTAGGTTAACTGTCCTAAAATACATAGATAGCTAAAATGACACACCGTCAATTTTAAAGATTTGTGCCAGTTTATCAGCGAGTTATAGCCACTAACCTACGTTGATCTATGAAATTACTGCCGACTTCAGTTCAGCGACAAGTGTGTCATTTTAGCGGCACTGTGTGTCATTTTATCAAGATTGTATTTAGAATTATGCAATAAGCGCCTATGCCTAACTGTTTTTATCGAACGTTACGTAAATAAGTCCAATAGGCAGTCATGAGGCGAAAAAAACATGGAACTGGATATCAAAGTAGCTCAAGAGAAAAAATATAGATGGCTAGCTGCTGTCAAGCAATTTAACGTTCCACAAGCGACGTTACGTCGTCGAGTGTTTAAATAAAAACACAAAAAGAAAAAGTGTTATGAAAAAGTGGGAAGCTTTTACATTTTCTCCAGAGTAGGAGAACGAAACTTTTGCGTCTTTCTGAACGCTAAAAACGTAAATTTTCCACAAATCTTCGTTCACTTGCATATTAGTATTAGCAGAAGCTAATAGAATTGAGCACACATTTAATAAAAAAACGATTGGTTGAAAAATTTCCGAAAAGGGCATTCAAATATTTTTTTGAGAGTAAGTACCGGAAGCAATATCAGCAGAAAAAACCCGAGTTTTTAACCAACCACAAATTAAACTATTGGAGGATACCATCATCAATTTTAGATTTACACTAGATCGTACTTTTAAAGTCGGGATTGATCCTATTTATATTTCAGAGGCACACTTAATTAATCGATGTAATCAACTTGGGTAGTGATAGGTTAATAAAGATTCTTGTAAATAGGTAGTGAAGCCTTTATGACGATTTTTAAATTGATCTAAACAAAGTAACAAATAATTACTTTCGGGTTTTGAACCGCATTCCATATTTACCCTTTTCACAAAATTCATAAAACTTAGAAAGCTTACAAACTTTGAAAAATTTACAATATTTGACGTTTCAAGAGTCATGTCATCAGGATCAAACGCCAACGCCTGCTTGCTCAATTAGCCTGTTTTAGTAGATGTAGAGACCAGAACATTGTCCCAGGTTTTCTGCAAAACCAACATCACATCAAGATCAGAACGGGAAAGCATATACTTTAAAGAGCCAGCCGAGCCTTGTTAATCTACAGTACCGAAATCCAACATCAATCGAAAGGAAAGAAATGCTCTAAGGGAACTTAAAGCCAACAAAGAAATCACTGTAATGCCAGCTGATAAAGAAAATGCTTCATGAAAAAAATCAATACTTTACTACAAGATTCGGCGTACAAACCATTGAAGAGAAACCTAATAAAATCTCTAGAAAAAAAAGGTTTCGGCCGCTGTAAAATCCGCAAACACGATCCCGGAACAGGATGCTGCACCTTTACGGCTTTGTTACAAGTTTTTGGTATTACGAACCTGCACGGCCAACTCGCAATAATCGGAGAGAGGGGAGGTCCACACTAACTATAGAAAAGATGTTGCAGGGCGCCAGAGCTTATCCCCAAAGTAATTCTCTGTCTTGCTCAGGACAGTACGGTATAAACCTTGTAACACTATGTTAAGTTCGTAATTCCTCTACTCAGCTGTTCGAGTAGTCAAAAGTAAGTAATAGTTAACGATAATCACAGGAGCCGGAAAGATAAAAAAAGAAAAATTAACAAGTATAATCGATTTAATACTTTAACGTTGGATATAATCGAAGATATGAGATTTAAAGTTAGCAGGTAGAATTAATACCTATCACAGTTTGCATTAATAATTAGAAGAAATTTTGATTAAAGAGTACATAAAATTTTCTAGATTATATCACAATTCTCCTACATAAATGCCTGTCGTATCGGCAACACACATCACAGAAAAAGATTATATCGAATAGAGCAGCATACAAAGTCACCGAATAACTAAATGTCCCTCACAGCATGCGATACAAGTATGACATGATTAAAATTACCTTATTGGTATATAAGCAATAACGCAGTTACAATCATTAACATTTAAATATAAGTCTGTGTACAACTTTGGTGATCTCGATATAAAAAATCAAATAAATAACTCACCTAATAAAGTTTCCACTTACACGTCGAAAACGTTTTCTCGTCAGTGGCCTGTAATCAATTGTGAAACACAAATCGGATCATAATCGAGTTCACACACAGAACAAAAGCTACAAAAGTATTAGTAAATAATTAAATGGCATATAAAACCCGTTGTATCGTGTACTGTAAGAAATAGTCTTTAACACAAGTGACTGATAACACATTCGATTTCTTCATTAATCATATCATTGAACCCCAAGATATAGAACGATGTAAGTAACAATTCAAGACAGGTGGCTGAAACACATTCGACTTCAAATTTTCAAATCAACATCCCCGACACAACGTGCGACTGGACCCCGATGTTGTTTAAGTAGCAAGCCCTCACGACAGCTGATAGGCTCGGCTGATTTATTCCTTAATAGTAGTTATGCATCCCAATTGTTGATTTAATTCCAAAATGGTAGACAACGTGGTCGGAACCGGCCCGTGCCGAACTAATCGTAAAACCTTCTACGTCGATTTATAAATTTATGTTCATCACACGTGATGTTCTTAAAAATTTAAGAATCAATTCGAAAACTTCGACACCGGACCGTTACTGTGGTTTACAGTTTAACGTCTACTTGATCGAATGACAGTCACGAGAAAGGATCGGTAGGGGGCGTCCCAACCATAAACTAATTTCAAGTCAAAAATACATAGGCGTACCTACTGAAAATTTCGTCCGTAACAACACAAGCGTACGTAAAGAAAATCCGACCGTAACAGCTTTCCAAAAATCCACAAACCAGGGGTATCGTACCCATCCTCTGGCTAGATACTTATCTACCATTCTACAACCGCTTACAAGAAAAAGCATCCATTACGTAAAGAATTCCCAGCACTTCGTCTCAAAAATTAAAGAAATTAAATTGGAATCAGAAGACATTTTAGTCAGTTTTGATGTGACATTTTTCTGCACAAAATAACACTGGAGATCATCAAGACCAAATTACGAAAAGCGGATTTGGATGAAGAGCTTAACGGACTAATTGAGCTATGCTTAAAGTCCACGTACTTCTCTGGCTACGTTATGCGGACGATACATTTGTAATTTGGTCCCATAGAGCAGAAACATTACACAACTTTCTGGATTACATGAACAATATATTGGGGCATCAAGTATACAGAAAACCGACACATACGGACAGATACCTCAACACCAAATCACATCATCATCCAGCTCAGAAGTTTTCAGTTCTACAAACTTTAGTACACAGGGCCAAGGCGATCAGTGAACCGAACACGTTAAAGAACGAGCTAGGTCACCTAACGAACGCTTTAATAAAAAACGGTTTCAGGAGTCTACCACATCCCTTGTTCGTGTAGGCTGGGTTATATAGGACAAACGGGGACCAACGCCACCAGATTAAAAGAACATAAGGCGGATAGAAAAAAACATAACACAAGATCTGCTGTTGTAGAACACTTCTTAGACACCGGTCACACAATAAGATTTGAAGAGGCAACAATGTTGGCTAAATCCCAAAACTTCTGGTCTAGATTATACAAGAAAGCCTCGAAATTCAGAAGTACGACAATTTCAATAGGGATAATGGAATTGATCGAGCACCAGTATGGAAAAACATGTTCCCGAAGACTAATGAATCGAAACCGTCACGAACCACTGACCCGAACGGTAATATAAAGGCTTGTCAGGATCCTATACCTTCAATTTCAGGTTTTCTGAAGAAGACAGGGACATGACTGTCGAAACGTCAAATATTGTAAACTTTTTCAAAGATTGTAAGCTTCGTAAGTTTTATGAATTTCGTGAAAAGTCTAAATATGGAACGCGGTTCAAAACCCGAAAGTATTTATTTGTTAAAAAATTCTTGGCCGCGAAAGTCTTAAAACTAATACAAAACAAAGTAGCTCGATCGTGAGTCAAAGGAACGGTAATTATCTCCATTGTATCCCCCTTATATCCGCGCTTGTGATTGACAAACTATTGGTTTGTGTCAAGGCGCAGGGCCTTTTATTCTTCAACCTGGTAAAAACATTTTGTAACACACATACACTTTTACTTCAAATGAAAATAAAGACTTACTAATAACCGATGAACATCCCAGTCATGAATTTTACAAAGTGCTTGTATATGCTAAGCAAAAAAAATTGTATACACTGCCTCACTGTACGCATAGGATCCAGTGTCTGAATGTTGGTTTTTACGGTTCTTTAAACATCTGTTGCAACCAGAAAATAACAATCAAGCAGAGACATTACTTTCTAAATCATATGGAAAAGCAGGAACTATAAATAACGCTGTCAGTGGTTTTGCAACGACTGAAATTTATTCTTTTAACACAAATATTTTCCCAGTGGATATTTGTTTCATCTCGTCCTATAAACCAAGATGAGTTAAAAAAAATTGTCTACTCAAATGTAAGTTTTTCAAAAACAAATTAATAGGACTTCACCACAAACATCAGCTGAAGAAGAATGAACGCTTCAGGTTGAATCCAGCAGCAGACGGATATTAAAACAACTATCCACGTGTTTTTAGAAAAAGTTGCCCTTCTACCAACAGCGATTATAATTCAAAGAAAAAAAGGAGACAATTTTCCGGAGCATTAAACAACACATCTAATATGAAAGAATTAAACAATCAAATTGAAATTAAAAAGCAAGAACTAATTTGAAAAATAATCGCAAATGCACAAAGAAACATTTTAAATTGTAAACTGATATGTGATGAGAAAGAGAAGAGAGAGAGATGAATTCGGTACGGTTACTGACGACGAAGATGCTGCGTGCATTTATTGCAACGCAACATTTAAAGAATTTGTTTCCAAAAAACTTTGTGAATCAAATGTCAATGGAGACACAGCAAATTTTCTGGCTTATCACCAAGAGTGAAGCAATTGGCGTGTGAATTTTTATGTTATTGTTTGTTATTTGAAATGTAATGACAACATATTTGAGTACCTATTATCCCAAAAAACACACCAAAATATATAGATAATCATTTTTAGAAAATGTTAATATACAGAATCGTTAATTCGACTATCAGCTGCATATAAACAAGTGAAACCAAAATCGTCCATTTGTAAAGTAGGGAAAATTTTATTATTGGTCAGTTTGAATGTGATTGTGTTTGCGACGTATCTTAGAAAGTATTTATTTCATCATGAAGTACCCACAAATACTATAAGTCGTTAACCAATCACATAACAATATTTTGTCTATCCTGCAAATGGTTGATTTCGGCTTCGCTTTTATTTCATTAATTAGGTATCCGGTTTAATACATATATAAAATGTAAGGGTATATATACTTGTTTTAGACACAATTCCTATATTTAAAAAAAAATGTTTTTTAGCACTAGCGTTTTATTGAAATAATTTATGTATCAAGGGAGTTATAAGAATATTAATTACCGAAAGCACCAGATTAATAAATTGCCCGAGGTTATTAATCTCTAATAACTCAAGTAATAGATAAATAATTTTAATTCATACTAAATGAAAACCAAATTTTGTTGATTTTCAAAATTAAACGAACGTTGTTTTATAATTAAGTGGGCATGATTGTAATGGATATATCAACTGACAAGTTTGTAAATATAAATTAGTCAAACTTATTAATTTGTGAAATTGAATGAAGACGTAGAGAGAAGTGAGATTTTTGGCGATTTGTAGCAAAATGCTGAGAAAGCTCGTACCGCACTATTACCGACAAAGTCAAAACCAAAGTATCAAAACGAATATGACAAATTCTTGCAGTGGCTGAAAGTTAACTGTATTGAAAACAATTATTTTCAAGATATGGTATGTATTTATTTTTTCACGTTCTAGTATAAGTGAAATTAATTTATTTTTCTTACAGTCTGAATCGTACAGTGTTAACATCAATGACGACAATTTACAACAATACAGATGAGAGTAAATTTCGTGAACTGGAAGCGTTTCTCAAACGAAAAAATAAACGATATGAGCCAAAAAAGTCTAAAATGTTCAGTCGGAATGACGCCAAATTTTTAAAGAGTGCTTCTGATGAAGAACGTTTATTAAATAACCTGTTTAAAGTAAGGTAATGCAATAAACTGTAACGATTTCACATTTATTGCTCTATTGTACATGTGGTTCTAACTGTAGAGGCCAAGAACTTTTAAACATGAAGATTAATCATATTGAAGATAGAAGTAGTTAACATTCGGGGAAGTAAAACAGATATCGGCAAAAAAATTACAAATGTTGTAGAAAGCGAGTTCTCTGCATTGTGTCTGCTGAGAAAATATGTGCCTTTGCGTCTGACGAGTCCAGAAAGATACTTTTTAACTTATCGTGAAAAGCGTTGCACAGTTCAGTCTGTTGGGAAAAATACATTTGGAAAAGTGCCAAGTCAAAGTGCTAGTTTTTTGCGTTTGCCAGATCCAGAAGCATTCACTAGACATTGTCTGCGAAATACTTCTGCAACTGCCTTGGTCAATGCAGGAGCAAATATGACAACATTGGAGGGACATGGTGGATGGCAAAGTTCAACAGAAGAAGGGTATTTCACCGACAGCATGGAAATGAAAAATAAAACTGCAAGAATGTTGACCGGTATTGCAGATTAAAGTGACAACAGTTCGTTTTAGTAAAAGATTCGATAATTGTCGGTTTATTTTTGTAAATACATTACAGGGAGTTAAGGATTCATAACTGCTTAGTATACTCTCTTAAGGAAGTTATGAACATGTTTATAGTTACTGTAACTAAGGGTTTACTTGTTTATAATGTATAAGCAAAGAGTAACTAATTCTATAAAGAGATGTCAGTAAAACGAGGAACTCAAAACGAGAGAGAAATAGCTTTTACTACCCGTTTAAAGGGACAACTTTGTACCCAAAACTTCAAAGGTACCAACAGCGAGTGACCGTACTGGTTCTGTCTGCTTTATACTGTGGTATTAGTATGAAGTAATAAAAATTTACGTATCAAGGGTTGAAAGAAAGGCATAGCATAACGAGCGTTAATGCGACGCGTGGCAGCACGGCCGAGCGTTGCTTGTGAGTGAGCTATGCTATGATACTTTCGACGAGAGTAATGTACATTATTTTTTGTGTTGCCTTTTGTAAAATTAAAAAAAAATATATATAAATTAAAATTAAAAAAAAAAATAAAATAAAAATTCAATAAACAAAAAAAAATCACCAGAAATATAATATACTAGCTGCACCCTGCCACGCCTCGCAGTGGCACATTGTAATTGAATGGTTGACATTTAATGTAATTATATTTATATACATTAAAAGTGAGGTTAATCCAAAATAAATAATATAATTACTAAATACTATAATTACGTCCACGTGTTAGATGTAATAAAAAAGATATAACCACTCACTTCTGTTAGAAATTCACTTGAATTATAATAAGTCCTTTTATTTTGCCTGTCAGTTAATAATATTTTTACTGTCCATCTTTGATATAAAATATAACCTCTACTTACGATTTGGTGAAAGGCGCAGTTCGGTCATAACACTATTACACATTTAAGTGAATATTTAATTCAGATTGTATAATAATCAGAATCAGATGCAAATTTTTTTGTAAATAAACAATGTAATTGGGAACGAAATTGTTTCTCATGTGACTGCGTCATTATTATTGCGGTTGTCAGCGAGTGTTTTCCTAGCTTATGGCAGATGGCGCGGTCACTGGTAAACAGCTGATCGTTAAAAAAAAATATTTTCTCGCGGTCGCAGATATGTGACTGATGCAAAAAATATATAAAAACAATCCTTGATGCGGATTTTATATCATGTTAAAATTTCAACTCAATCGGTGCAGAACTTTTTGAGTTTTTGAAGCGTACACAAACCAACATAACATTTTTATATATATAGATGGTTACTACATTTATCACTAATTCTGTCAAATTTGACATTAACTTTAACATCGTTTTTTTTTTCAATCTTAACTGAATTTCAGTATTTTTTAAATGACTTTTCCATCTGTCGCATACTCGTTGTAATATAATAATTGACTTTGAACACTTTCTTTTATGTGGATTTCTAGTTTTACGTAACTACACTTACGAACGAATATTGACGTTTGCACGAAAGTTTGTGGGTACAAAAAATAATTTTTTCCATACTAAAAACCGTTTTGAGTAAATAGTCTAAATTTATTAAAAACAAGCTTTTGCACGAAAGTTTGTGGGTTTTTAAAATGTCAATTAATTGTTACCTGATGAACGTAGTTTTCCTTAGAAGGCTTAAGAGTTTTTAATCTTAATGTATTTACACCATTTATTGAAAAACAATTTTTAATATGTTACATGAATAAATATTTTTGATTTTTAAAAACTTTATTCCGTTATCCTGAGTTTTAGCAAGTTAGGTAAATAAAGTTAAAAATATTCATGTCACGTAATATGTTTGTTATACTAGCATTTACATACTTCATAACACTGACCTGTACTGAGATAAGCCATTTCATATTGTTTGTACCATTTCTTTATCAACAAAAACTTTAAAAAAATATTTTTTTAATTGTTGAATCAGTGCCTGAATATTGAAAATATTATCTAAAGTACTTTTTGATATGTCTTTGCTGTTAAAAAAGGTTCTTTTTATTTTGTAATATTTATTTCTTGACATACATTTGCAAATAATTGTTTGATGAAGGTTTTCGTCCTCTAACAAAATTTTCTTGTAGAAGGTTATAAAACTACAAAGCTATAAATTATATGCAAATATTTTAAAAACATTTTTAAGACTTTTGATGGTCATTTTGAAAAATGTGACAGTTTATTAGTGATGCATGCTATTTCTTAAACACTTTGTCATTTGCTATCGAACAGCAATTACTCTATCAATTGTTCATCAAGTTCTAGTGCACTTTAACTATTCTTTTGTGTTGACGAGTAATCTCTGAAACATCTACAAAAATTTAAAATTGTTAAATGGTTGTTTTAATTATTTTGTTGAATCTAAGATCTAAAAGTTTCAGATTCAGAAGTTAACACGTTCCAATATTGTTTGTGATTGGTTGTCTAGGTATAGAAATCTCCCTGATAAATTAAAGTCTCATAATCCATGTAATAAAAACATGTAGTTAACACAAACTGTAAATACTAACGAGTAACGAAGTAAAAAACTTTTTTAATTACGGTTAATACTCATATCCTTTTCTGGTGTTCATTGGTGTACAAATCTTTTTTGAAAATACGGTAGATAAAGGCGAATTCAATTGTTACTGTAGTTGTAGTAATCAGTAAACCAGACCGCGGGCATATATTTTACAGACGTTATCTATTTATTGCATTAAGAGTCAGGCAGAAGTTTCTTATATTCAATGCCCATTCATTTGCGTTAAAAATTTCATTGGCCAGCTTCACTCTTATTATAAGGGACCGTAAAAACCAATAAAGCCTCTTGATTGGTTCGGTAGCAATTAACAAGTTTATTACAAGAGATTATCGCATGACTTTATCTAAAGTAATTCCAATGCTAATTGATTTTATGTGAATAACTTTGTCTCTTTTTCCTTATAGATCTATAAAGAGATTCTATTTAATAACAGTGTAACAACGAAAAAAGTATCTTAAATATTACACGATTTTAATTGATTTTCTTCATAATAAAATGGTTCGATTTTATGTTCCACATTTATTGTTGCTATCAAAATATTTGTCTTCAACATAAAATACGTAGATGACAATAATCGGTAATTTTTATACGGTAGTAAATCGAAATTTTGGTAACAAAGAATGGAATTTTTAATTTTACATAAACAAATGATTACAATTTAATAATTTTATTGACATGTTTAAGAGCACATGCCAAATAAAAAATTCAATTTATGTTGGAATATTGGCTATAAAATTGTAATGTTCTGGAACCATATCGGGTGAACATAGTTTTATGCATTGTAGAAGTAGTTGTATAAAATTGTAATGTTTATATATGGCAATATATTCATACAAGTATTGCTTTTAACGTCCCGCAATTTTTGTCGAGAGATTATAAAATAAAAATAAATTCGCTTTTAATTTTTGATCTTTTTTATTAAAGCGAAGATTCTATAATGGCAACTTGTAAATTATCTTTCGTACCTAACACTACACTACAAATGTTCCCACCATGAAGAAAAATAAAAATTTTATCGTGCGATTACATGTCATAAGCTGGAAAATAAGAAGAATTAAACGTATTAAGTGCCCTTTTTGAACGTATTCATATACCTATATACGTATTTTTCACTATCCAACTTGATTACTAATTAAAATTTATACATCCACAATATAGAAGACATTAAAAATAAACAGCCTGTATAACTTCATATGTGATCAACAAAACACGGTTTTTATTAAACTTTTTATTTAGATTTGTATAAGGAGATCTCGATAATGACATTTTATTGCTTTTTTGTATAGATCCATTCGATTTTAACTTCCTACATAGGCAAAAAAATCTTAGTCATAAGATTTCGAGGAACAATCTAATAAAGTTAAAAATGACCAGTTTTTGCAATAAGTGTTCATGCATAGCGAGCACGTCAATGGATTAACATTATAATTGATTTTAACAAAGATTAGGTGTTTAGGTATTCCGGTGTCATGTTACAAAATGAGTAAAACCCAATTAATTAAACATACAGACAATAAATGCAAAACGGTACAAGTAGATGCTTAGTGAGAAAAAATCACACTCAAGAGTTGGCATTAAAAATAACGATTTTGATTTTACTATACTGTTTTTAACTACGAAGAGCAAATTAAATTTCATGTATAAAAATACGAAATAAAAAATAGTTGACGTAACTTACACAAATGACGTTTTTAAACAACCAGATAAAAAAAAGATCGACTACAGTAGCGTATGATCATGCATTTCAGTTTCTTAACGCCACTTTTTTTTATGTGCGATTGTTTATTTACAAAAATTGGTGGGTACTCTTAAAAACTAACCGAATTCCAGCGAACGTACATTCTTGGATAATTTGTTAACAGATTTGTTCAAAAGATCTTTTCTTCAAATCTTTTTTAAACATATCGCATATTTAGCAGATAAGCTATAAGCACACCCATCATCATAAATTTATTCCGACATGTTTATGTTATATAAAATCATAAAAACCGAATTATTCATGTGTTCATTTAGTTTTTAAATACCTTAGAATTATGATACACGCCGCTGAATTTTAAGTTGCAATCTATTCATAAGTTTTTTTTGGAGACAAAAGTTAACCAATGCAATTTTAGTTTCATATCATTTAACATTCCTTGTATAATGAGGTTCACTATAATTATTAAACGTGTGGTTTTCAATACATATTATTTCGATAAGTATATGCTACATCGCTAACAAAAATGTTGGTACCATATTAGCTGCGCGAAAAATGATTGACGTTCTCAATTCTAATTAAATTTGCAAGTCGTATAGTTGGTGAATATATTTCGAAATGTAGTTTCAGTAATTTCAATTCAGTAAATATTTTAAATTTACAGCTTAAATTACTAATATTTTCTATATGTTGTAAACGGAAGATTTATGTCCGCTTCTTGTAAATAGAAAATTAGATTATAATAAAGCTACAGATCTCAACAGTATTTGTACAGTCTTTCAATAGATTTGTAAAAAAATGTGATTTTTTAAATAGGCTTCGAATTCTTCCAACGGAAAAACGGTACATATTAGTATAGATAGAGTCCAATCAACTTATTTTGACCTCTACAATACATGGTACCTGGTACCTTTATCTCCCTGCAGTTTTGGAAGACTCGGTATAGTTACAATAATAGCTGTCTATAGTTTGGCGATGGTTTTGAGCTTATAAGATATCTTAACAAAGCCAGCTCGTGTTTTAAAATCACTGTAATCAGTTTTTTCACAACCGTTAATAAATGTAAATAAAAACGACTTGTAGTGGCGATAAATCAATCGATTTATATAAATTTGGAACAACTACAAACGTTACTAAATGGTTTTTAAAAGAAAATACTAAAAAAAGGAAAAAGCAACAAAGATAGATTTGCAGTTAATGTTTTCCAGAAAAGAATGAACCTATCCTGAAATTAATAGAACTTTCTAGACTCGTATATCATACATTGTCATAGTTTTTCCTAAATGAAGCGTGTTGGCAAACCAATTTTGTTTGCTTTGAAAATATTTTTATTAAATTAGAGAAGCGATAGTGTAACGGGGTTCTGGAAAGGTGGGCGTCGCCGTCCAATAACTGAAATCCAGAATTCTAACAAAAGATGGGGCTTACCTTTGAGAAGAACTGGCGAGAAAATGGGCTGCTCACCGCCTCTGGCATGGGTTTTCGTTATGCGATCGTGCGTGCCGCGAATCAACTAAAATTCACATTCACACCTACGTACCTTGACCGAAGAGAGACGTAAAATGAAAAAAAATGGGAAAAGGGCGCCAGATTCTATAATCGTCATAGGAAAAAAATTGAGGAATCACACAAATTAGCTGAAGTTCCTGGTTGCTTGGGCGTATACCCAGAAGTGTGAATCAGATTATAAATAAAATAAAACAGTGCTTAGTATCCATCTTTAATTTAATCTACGACAACTGGGACTAGATTACTTAAATATGTACAGGGAGTCTTGAAAGACGAGTTACCGGGCATATTTAACGCAACTGAATTGGTGACTTATACATCCGTGGTTTAATTCAGTACAAAAACTTAACCTTATTAAAGGCGTTTAAGAAGAGGTGACTGTCATAAGCTTATGTTTCTGTAACCCCCTATAGTATAAGAATAATGATTTGTGACACATATACCTGATCATTCGGTAGTTCTAATGACAAATCACGCGAACGAGGAAGTTTCGGTTAAGTAAGAAAAAAAAGGTGAGTCAATGGTATAAAATTGGCTGATATCATGTAACATAAGTATTTAAGACCAAAAAAAGGAAGGTCCGGTAACGCAGCTTAACAAAGTAATAAATCCTAAATAAAAAACTAATAATAATGAGATTATACAATTAGTCTTTAGCTCGCCATATATGGCTAATGGACACAAATCCACAAAGTACTGGAGTGGTAGAAAGAAACGACGCTGATCTTTGTAAACTGCATTAAAAGAGTGAGTTAGTGTTATTGGGAATAATACGTAACTGATAAGTGAAATGCTCAACACCCCTGAACTTCAACGCATTCCTCCACAAATTGGGTAGACATTGGACGCAACTGTAATGAGTTTATCTATGTCAAGATAGAATGATACTAAACCAGGTGTAATGGCTGGAACTTGCAGAACTTAATGAGTTTAATGGTTGATATCGTATATTTTCAGTGCTTCTAAAATTTTACTTTAAATATAACTACGACTAACAACTAACTGTAAATTTCTCTTTACGCTAGGGTGGAATAACAAAAAACGAAAACCAAACCAAAAACGTCCTAAGTTTACCCCTATCAAGGTATTACGGTAGCCTCTACTAGAAAACCACCATGGCTAACGTAAAATTATCTATTTGGCAGGCAAAATCCGTTTTTGAACGAATTAACTAAATGAACCATTGACGCCTTCAACTGTTTCCTAAGATAACGCATTTAGAGGACGTTGATAGTGACTAAAATAATAAAATATAAAAAAAAGGAGAAAATTTACGGTACTACACCTACATACGAGCTATTGCTAAACAAACGCTAAAATTAACTGTTACGATAGTTTCAGTGAAAGTGTTTAAGCATCAATAAGCGGCATAGTAGCAAATAAACTGAAATATTGTAAGTTCTAGTTCAACCTTATTTCAATAAAGAGAAACCGCAATATGTGCTTCTAACCAAACTAAAGCCACGTCTCAAGATCAATCATTCTAACATGGTTAGAAAATCTCGTAAATTATTTGGTAGAAAGTTGATTCACAAAAGAAAAAAAGTGTGTTTACTAAACAAGCTTCAGCAACAAGCAATGCTTTGCTAGTATCTTTCAACGTGGCATATACCAACTGACAAAGTGCAGAAAAACTTACACCATAGCATTAAAAGTGCGCTGGGAGAATAAGCGGGAAAATTAATTTTAAAAGTATATTTGTCTATGTCGATGAGGTCTCAATGAAATCTGCTATTAAAACGTGTCGCAAACGTAATAAACTACATAAAAACTAGACCACTGAACACGGGGCTTTTCTATACTTCTGCAGTTTGCGATGGCTTTCACGTGGTGGTAAAGTATTTAAAAGCTCCAAGTACTTTAGATAAAGTTGCGGCGTTTAGGAAAAAACTGCAGTTGTCGATAAACAAAATTGTCGGTCAACATTGTTTCCCTAAATTGCTCAAAAACATGGTTTCTAATGAAATCATTGTTGTACAAATTTTGCTGTTTCATTGCTAAAAAAGCTTTTAGAGATCACTGACTTGTTTGTAAAATACTTTGCGGAAGACAATGTCAAAATATACAGAATTTGCTTTGCAGGAAGAAGAGTTTTGGATTTTGGATATTAATCAAAAATTCAAATCTAACTCTGAGTCTAAAAACTGTAAACATCCTCACTTTCTTTGCGTCATTATATTTATGTAGTCAGATATTCAGCTATTGCCAAAAAATCGACTTAAATCGAGAAATGAGAATGTTAAACCATATTCCACGCTTCTAACAAATTTGTGGAAATAATTTTTATAGTTTTTTAGTTAGTTCTTTTGAATCAATTTTAACCAGTGGCGGCTTCTCTATTAGGTCACTCGGACAATGACCCTCCAAAATGAATTAGAAAATTATTTTATTTACTTTAAAATTACAAGAATTCGCATTTAAATCAAATTATCAGCGTTTGTATTTCAATTTTCATTGTAAGCGCAACATATGCGAAAACTTACGAACTTACCCGAGGCTGTTGTGTTTTATAGTCCCTGTGTATTATATTGTATTATATAATGCAGCCGAATCGTAAATGATAGTCATTGTAGTCAAGAGTGCAACACGCATAATACAATCTTATGCGAATTAGAAAAAGACAACTAAATGGTTTCTGCGGTTGTCAGCCGAGTCCCATTTCGCGTACTCAATGCAATGCTTACGTCATTTATTATTATCTCCGCAATACGTGTTTGTAAAACAAAAATGCTGGAATGCACATTTTTTATCTCATACGACAAACTTTGCACTCGATTTTTTAGTTCTTTGATAATATTCGTTTGTAACCAATGTCAATGACTTTCACAAGTTAACAGAAAATTAATTATGTTTAAGTACATATTACCGTTTTTGTTTGATAAAAAAATTAATCGCTAATAATAGTTTAAATTTTAAAAGACGTTTAGAATTTAAAACCAATGGTCGTCCTCGGCCTTTACTTCAAATTCGACAAACAAGTAAACATAAAAATAAAGAAGTACACCGTAATTTTAAAGAATCTATGTACGATTTATCAGAATGGATTTGTGGATGTGAAGAAACATGGAAAAACCTTTAATTGAAAACATTGTAAATTTTAATGAACTTGTTATCGATCATTTTGCTAATTCTAAAGATAGACGAATAAAAAGGTTCTTTTTTTACTTTTTGTGATAATTGAGTTTTTTGAATATTTCAAAATGACCCTCTGGTAGATTGACCACCAGCCGCCACTGATTTTAACATATGTGAGTTTAGTTTATATCATTGTGGACATATTCTGACAAAAGCGCCGAGACAAAACACTAAACCTATAAGTGCGCCGCAGACTGATTAAGTTTGAGAACTACTAAAAGAATTACATTGCTACTTGCCTAAAAAAACTTTTTAAATAAAAATGCAGTACATCAAATAAGAGTGTGAAGATATCTATTGTGTATAAGTAGTCATAATATCTCAAAGAGAATTACAATTGAAGCTATAATGAACGGTTTGTGACGCCTTGGAATATTTGCAAACCTAACTACCTACATAAAACATAGGCTTTTTTTAACACAATTTCTTAAGAACTTTTTGATGAGAAAGGGCATCAAAATACTTTAAGTATCTGTAGAAGACGACGTTTCGTGCGGCTGAGTGCGCACTTTTTGAGGCCTCTGTTTTATTAAAAATTGTAGTTAGTCCACCTACAGTTATAGAGCTAGAAAAGTGGCGTGTCTAAGACTGCACTTTGAAGGCAACTATAACAATAAGTTTATCCCGCGATCAACGTTGGCAAAGTAAACCGTTGTTAAAAAATCACCGTAGTATAATCTAAAACAGTTATTATCATGTTTATGAACGTGCAATTGACTTTGTATGATTATTTTTCATTTGACAGAAGAATCACGTTTCTTAACCATCTTAATCCAAAAAAATCTTTCTTGTGAATAAAGCAGCAAATAAAAAAAGATCAATCACGTCTATATTGTAACGAATTTTAAAACTAATTTGAAATATTTACACTATTATAACTACACGTAACTAATTAAATCTAACCATATTTAAGAAAAACACTTACACTAATTTATGTATTACAATCACTCAAGAAATAATGTCCGCGAATAACTTCTGTTTATCTAAAACTAATACTTGTTTTCATTAAAGGCACGTACGCTTGAACTCCGTTATATTTATCTCTTACACACGCGTTAATCACCTATTTATTAAAACGGTCTTCTTATTACTTCTGACTTTAAAAAAACTGACCTATGATTTTTTTTGAACCGCTTTTACATATTTTGGTTATCTATCTCGAGGATTCTTTACATCCTTTAGTAAACGTTCTGAAAGTTCACAATAAGTTCGTGAACGTTCTCGAAGTTGACAATAACTTCGCGAACGTTTCAATATTATGTATCGTCGAGTCGTCTTTCCCCACATTTTAAGTGCAAACGTGTATAGCTATTCTAGGAGAAATTAAGGAGTAATCGATCTAGAATTCTGAATGCTATTCAATAATTTTGAAGATCTAGTTAGATGTATTAGTGACGGTTGCATCAGCAACCTTCTTCAGACGACCGGAAAAAACATCATCAGAGAACAACTTAATGTTTAACAACTTTATCAAACCAATCTGGAGAAGAATAAAAATATTGCTAAAGTTTATTTTACATACAAAACACTAGTTCGTTGATTTTAAAGATATACTGACAGGTTAATTTAAAATTACCATAATTAACAAATTTATCTTAACCCCAAGGTTACTTTAAAATAGAGCTTTTGAAAGTATGAACTAAATAATATTTTACGTCATAGTTTGTAATTTTTGTTTACTCTAGCTGAACAACCCTTACGTATTAATACCATTCAAAAAGTTATACCCTCATCTTCAGTTTTAACTTTAAACCAAAGTGAAACTTAAAAAAAATCAAAAGACTAAAGGACCCAAAGGTTGGTCTCGTTTCAAAAAAGATGCAAGTTTTTATTGTGTCTTATAGAGCTATTGTGATATTTTCCTAACAAATTTGATTTGGTTTTGTGGGAAACAATTAGCGTCCCTCGCGTAAGTCACGCTCTACGAACCACGACAGTGTATAAATGTGGATAACATCTTTGACAGTATCATCTTTTAATTTACAAGTTAAACAAACTTACTTTTAATCCAAAGTGATTAAATTTTACGCTTTTGTTTTTAACATGCGATTTTTGATTTATTGTTTAATACTACTTAAGATGTTTAAAATCAATCATACAGTTTGTGTTGGGCAAGTTTGTGTTTTGTGGAAGTTTCTGTTAAGAAACTAAAGTTTTTTTTCCCAAAAATAACTTATAGACCAAATAAGCTCAAATGTGATCGATGAAGCACGAATGATGAACCACAATCTGACATAAACATAAGAAATCAAAAAACCAAATAGACAGTGATTGGTGATGTGTAAATAAGTCACAATCAAGTTTTTAATACAATTTGTAACTATAGACACAACACCAAAATCCAATGAACATTGAAAGAAGACTAAAAACGTCCGTTAGAAAAGTCATAATACGTAACAGAACCATATTATAAACTTAAAAACATGAGAAAAAAGGTAATATTTCCGTTAACTCATAACATATAAAGTAGCTAACTGTCTTATATCCAAAATAATACTTATTATACGTAATGTTAAAAGAACAGAAGAGGCAAACCCTAATTGTAGATATACAATTTGAAAGAAGCTTTTATCGGAGCCAAATTAATCTAATTGATGCGAATTTATTTTGATCGGTGGGATATACCATTAGAAGAGAACGCTTTAACTCGGTTATTAAAGAAATAATCGCGAAATTAAAAATGCAACAAGAATGATCATTTCCAATTTAGTGTTATTGCTTTAATCCTTGGTGTGTAAGTAACTTTTAACCCGTGTGAGAACTCGTGTGCATGATTTTTTTTCCAACATACTTTTCTCGAACTGTTAATATTTGTCGGTCGAGCGTGATATTTTATACGTAATGATATTCACTAAAATAAATTCTAAACTTTTAAAATTATTATAATAGCACTTGAAGCTAACATCGAATTATTGAACCATAAATTTTAAATGCCGCAGAGTTTCCAAGGTTTCGGGAAGAATTGATATCTGGAAATCACGCACATTATATCAATTCATCAAATAATTTAAGTTGTTGGTAACATAAGATGTGTAAGTATGATATGGTAGCGCAATTAATCCTGCTCTGCATGACATCGTGTTAAAGCTTTATAATACGCGCATACCATTCCGGTTATTGTTGCTAATACATTATGTTATTGCAATTTCCAATTTACGATTTTATTATGAAAGTAAACGCGTTAGATAATGGCGGGCAATAACTGTTTTTTTCCTTTTAGAAATTTACGTTACAATAACCGTCATATCTACGTAATCAGTTTCCGTGGCCCTGGGTTTTGATGGCGGACACCTTCTGTCCGTTGGGGTGTAACGGCTCCCATTAGCTATTCAGGTGTAACATGTGCTTGGGTTTACTTTACCGGCCGCTCGTGGACAGGTGCATATACACCTGCCCGATCACCCTGTAAGTGTGTTTCTATCTTAAATGGTAAAACGAATTCTTCAAAGAAACGAAAGAGGGTAAAAGGATATAATGTACTTCACCTGCTTCGAAACAATTTCGGGATTATAATAAATTTTTGAAATGCGTAAAAATGATCAATGGTAGATAAACATTACTTTTTTTACTAACGAAATTTTTATGCGCGTTATTTTTTCTTCCCGAGAAACGTTAAAGGAAACGTAAACACATATGCATGTATAAAGAAACAAATAAAAATTGAGATAAAGTACATATATGATGGTGCAAAAAAATTTACTGTTTCTTATAAATACATGTAATTTTTAAGGAAATTTTTATGCAAATATCAGCATAAAATTGAGTTGAACGTTAAGTGTATGGCAGAATATTAATTTAAAACGAAAAGTTAGTTTCAAAGTAATTTGAAAATTTTAAATAAAGACACTGTGTAATAAATAAATCTGTTTATAGTCAGACGTTAATCTTTTTGTGACTGTCTACTCATAATTTTTATTTCAAGAGCGTACATTTACAAGGTGATCAATCTCTAGTGACAATCACGTGAATAAAATGTTTAAGTTGACAGCACTCAATTTTAAATTCTAAGAAAAATATTTTAACAAAAGGTTTGATTCTTTTGCCATTAACGTAATAGATAATGTAATATTTGATTATACCGTAGAATAAAACTATGTAAATGTGACAGTGCGCAACCACAAACATAAAAGTATTACCAACTACATTTTTTGTCATACACGACACTCAAAATTAATCACTTTGTATTGTCACTTACTTCACGAATAGGCAATATCGGGATTATTACAAAGTTAACTTCATTGCAAAAATCTAAAAATTTGTAAACTCAGATTTCTTGTTCTTCTAATTATTTTTTATATATAGACAACAATATTTTTCCTTTTCTTTGAACAATAGATCAACATAAACTGTGAGAACAAAACTAATTCATAGACTGCTTAATAACCACGAGAAAAATAAGCACAAAATAGATCATACATATATCATAATATAGGTTTAACTAAAACTACTTTCAAAAAACAGTATCAAATAAAAATCCAAGAAAAGTTTAACGTCAATTCATTCAGAAATCTGTATCACTACTGACACTACTGTCTTGAACAACATATCGAAAGTGGTACAATTTAGTATTTCAATAAAGAGATGGAGAACAATATGTATGAATCCTAAAAACGTATTTGGAGGGCCAGGACGACTATACTAATTCACAAAATGAAATAAGTTTATACAATCCAAAGAACTATCGCAAAATCACTCTCCTCAATAACTTTCCAAAACTTTTTATCCAAGTCATAAATCAATACATTGTTAATAATACAGTAGGTACAATATCTTCATGGGTTGTTGAGAAATTTATAGTTCATAGATTGAGTTCAAGTATCTAACAGATTTATTACTAAAATTCAGTAAAAATAAAATTGATTTTTTGGACACGGACACAGCAAACTGAGAACATACTGCACTCGATGGTCTGTATACATCTAAATATTATAGAGGAAATAGTTTAACTTAATACATACAATACACAAACATCGGAACCGTTAGATGTGATGACAAGCATTCAACAAAGATGCAATATTACTTCTTTACTGTTTAATTGTCTAATAAACAGAATAATAAAAGAAGTACAAACTAAACCACACATGAGTAACTAAGAAATCAAAATTGTGTGTTATGCAGACGATGTTTTTCTAGGTAACACTGTAAATGGTCTACAACAACTAACGCGATTTAATATCGCAATCAAAAAAAAATTCTCAACAATCAAAGACCATGATCAACTATTATCATTCTTCAATTTAATCTGAGCAACATTGTGAAATAAAAGATCTCGATAACAATAACGGACAATGAACATAGTAGGTTGGGTGAAACAAAAAAGCATCAACGAGTGAGCAACACAAGCCGTGGTTCATTCAATCTTGTAGTCTAACAACAAATGTAAAAGTTATCTAAATCATGTATTGGAATCTGTATAACGTTAAAGTAATTTAATTGTATTTGTTGTATCTGTTTCTTAAAGTGTACAAAAATTGGTTTTAAAGTTAGTAATTTATTGTAACTGATAAACTTGACATAATGCTTGTATTTTTGATGTGGAGTTTATTAATATACAGACATTTGTCAATAGTTTCTATCAAAAAAGAAGCAAAACTAGTTTTGTTAAAACATCTGCCAACAAGAAACTATTTGACCAGTTTGTTTACAAACGTCAAGTTGTAGTAAACATTTTCTGCTAAATTGAAAATCAATTATCTATGTTTTAAAGATTAAAAAAACTTTAGTTATGTTTTCCAATCCAAAAGTCTTCAAAGAAGTTCGAATGTTTCGTAATAGTTAAAATAGTGACTATTAGAATTCAATATTTTAAAATATCACATGAAAAAATTTCTGAACTGATATCTAATATTCATTCTACAGCTCAACCGAGTAAACAGAAGCTCTGAAAGGGCGTAACAGAGGTCGATATTTTTTAATGGGTATATTCCACACAAAAAGTATTAGAGCGCCAAATTTAAATAAAATTTGTAACACGTACCAATTTCACAAATAAGATAACCGCAGTCTCAAAACAACTGTTTTAGAGAACGTAAAGAAAATAAACAAAAATAACAGCAATTTGTAAAATCACAATTAACAAGTCGATAGAAAATCGATCGATATAAAACTTATGTCAAGGATTGTATCACCTTTAATTTCTCAATTGTGATTCGTCGAACGTTTTACAGGTTTATATCTTAGATTTTAATTCGCATATTTTCCGGGGTTTTTCTTTACTTTGTCGCACTGTATATCAATCCAAATGTAAGCAATTATGCTTCAGATAAAATTATTCCAATGTTGTTATAATATTTTACCACATCAATAGAAATATTTGCTCAAAATTAATTACTACGTTTTCATGAAGAATTGAATTCGAACTGAAAACTGTATTGGACTTGAATGCGTGTGTGTTTTCCTGATATAGTTTAGAATCGAACTCAAATCGATTTGAATCCAGTTACTAATGACATGCGCCAAATGTCCCGTTGACGTTAACGTGCCAAACCTACTCATAATGATCAATTAAAAATACCAATTCACACAACCTTACCACATTTACAAAAGTTTGGTTAAGAAATACCTGTCAAATGTCAACTTTTTGTGACACAAGCGCCGCTAAGTAACTACGCCTGCTTGGATTCAATACGAGACTATTTTCATCATAAAAGTGTACTTTCAATTTCGTTACGATCCCAGAATTTGCCGTATCAACCTTGGGATTCAAATCGTTTTGAATACTGATTTGAAAGTGTTTTCATGGTAGTATTAAGTCCCAATACCGTTTTCAATTCGAATTCAATTTTGCATGAAAACGTATTACTAGAATTTGAAAATTTTACCCAATGAAAAAACAAACAATTTCTGATTTTATCAATAAAAACTTAATTGGTATTGACTGACCAAATTATCAAAGCCTACAACTATTTTTTAGAGAAGTTTTGTGTATTTGTTAACATACACTAAATAGCCGACAAATAAAATTAAAGCGTAGCCAAAATTGTTTATTTACAGAGCAAAAAAACAGTAGATTTAAAAATTTATTTTGCCTATACTACAGCACTACAAGAAACCGAGATTTCAAATAAAGACAAATTTGTTTTGAAATAAAAATTCTGAATCAAACTCAAAATAAAAATGTGGTAGTACCGCTAGATTTTTTTGAAAAAGCAAGTTTAGTGGTTAAGTTGTAAAATGTTTTTGTAAAACTTTTAAAGAAGTTTAAGCTACGTTTCGTTATATTAATGGATTTATTTGTTCGTCAAATACAAATCAAGTGTTCTCGTGTTATAGTGTGGGAATTCAATTTCTTACACATCTATCGCACCAACTTTCTAAACTACGTCAGCTACTTCGCTTAAGAACTCTGGTCAACCCAGGACACACTATCCGAGTACCGCATTGAGAACTAAGTATTTATAAGTTGGTGAAAACATAAGTTTGTATTTTGAATAAAATCTGTTTGTGCTTTTAATTTCTTGCTTTTTTATTATTTTTTTGTGATTAATTTTAAATTGTTAAATTCTAACGAAGCTTTTAATCAATTTATCTGTTCGTATCTGTTGTTTTTAAAATTTAAGTGATTTTATACACTGGTCGACAAAGACAAGCGGGTTTTTTGTTCCGCAGTTTTGATTTGGTCTGGCGCCCTTTATCAAATTTTGATTTTACGTTTAACCCACCTCTTCTCCATTAAGCACCAAGCATTAATATTGTTTATGTACATTAATTCAGTCATTTCTTTAATACAATTTTTTTCACGTAACAAATCGGCCATATGACACACCATTTACATCACAATAACCTTCATCTATACAGCTGGCATCCGTATCTACAACAGATATTGGTACAATTTTATACGACATTCATTCATCCACACCAAACACTGCTCTGTCTAGATCAAACATGACTTAGTCCACACCAGTGAATCTAAGGCGCAAGCTCCCCAGACGTTTATCATCCATGGCTATATATATAGCAGAGCATTTTAACGTGATAACGCAAGCCCCACTACAAGATTTCATATACAAAGGGTTTGCGCGTTTGTTGTCCGCGATGGTTTCAATTCAGCAATCATAAAACGGTAGGACTTGCACAACATGTTCTAAGTGAAACGATATATTTTTCGTACGTAATTTTTAAAAAATGCAAAAAACTACTGAACAATTAATAAGGCAGTCGTCGAAGCTTGAAATAAAATATCTCAGAAAGATATAAAAATATCGCATTATAGTTTTATCGAAAAGAAAATATTAAATAAAGTTGATCGTAATATATCCATTAAATCATACTGTATAATACTAGCATTTTTGAACGTCTACTCATATTCAAATAATATTATTTTACCTTTATTGTTAATCAGCAATGAGTCTTCAACAAAATCGTCGTTGTAGTAGCTTTATTAATATCAAATCTCATTTCACACAAAACAAAAATCAGTGGTTTCCGATTAAAAGCAGTAAATTAAAAAAACGCATTTATTATTGCCTTATTAGCAAAATTATTTAAAAAAAATGCATTTTTTGGTTTTTAATAGGGCTGCCATTTGTAAAATCACAAAACCAGAACAAATAAGTTTCAAGTCCCAAATTTTTAAACTGCAACCCAAACAATTTTTTAAATTATTATAATGTAAATTCAATCATAGCAAATTTAATTTATTTAGTACAATTTACTATTAAAGCTACGTCAAAATATTTTTTTAAACGAACAGTTAAAAAGTGAAAGTGATTATTATTTTTATATTCACTATTAACAATATACACAAATGCAGTGATGTAGCCAAGATTTTAGTTAGGAAAGGAGAGTCTGGTTAGAATATTGGTTTTACCTTATAAATAGACAAAAAATTTTGAAACTCCCACCTGGTTTTTTTTGCAAGCATCACTTCATTTGGGATTTTAATAAATATTTTGGGAGAGATCATTTATATACATATATTGTAAGTAACTTAAAGATAGTTTTAAAGTAAGCAATTGAATCCATTAAAAACAAATATTAAATTCTAAACCAGAAATCTTTCTAGAAACGATTTTCCATATTAAATGTAAAGGTAAACGCACATAATTCTTATGATTCTTTAATTATAACAAAATTATCTTTAGAACATCTTTCCTGCCAAGAAAAAATTTGAAAAAATCGACACAACTCAAGTCACTGTATCAAACGTAATAATTAGTATTCTCTCGATAAATCACAAAAGACTAAGCCAATAAACGGTTAAAATAAAATTTTTCGGAAGGCCTACTTCAAATTTGGAACTGAATCGTGCAGATAAAACTGCAAAACGTAATTTTTTCCAGGACAGTTTTCTAGTGCAGTTTATAATAAGAATAGGTGAGCATGTGGAGGTGATACAATAAATGTCTTGTTTTGTTTTCTATGTTTATTGTTTTACTCCGATAAAACCAATAAAACGGGCAAGAGTAGGATGTAGGTACAGACTTGAAACAATATAATAAAAAAATGAAAAAACAAAAATTCTGCACGCAATATACATTGCTCAACGGAATTTATTTGTTAACTCCAAAACATTTTGATAATTACCTACATAATGCTTTAATGATATCTGAAAACGTTCACATCACCTACAATCATTTTGAAAAATGTAGCCCACCCTAAGCCCGACACCACCAGCCGCCACTGGTTCACACAAAATGTTACTTCATCCGCACCACATACATTCATCTCCTTAAAAATACTTTATCTATTTCTAAAAGCGACACTAAGACTTGCTTTTACAAAAGGACAAAAAAAGGAAATTCCGAATACTAAGTGATACATCGCAAACTGTTGAAAAGTAATGCAGTCGTCATTATGTTCAGATGAAGAAGACATTGTGGTTTATAATGACCATCCTGACTTAGACGTTGAAGATGTTTTTAAAATACCATAGAAGAATGCCATGATAAACTGACAGCAATACAAAGTTTCCATTTGGCAGTAGGCGTTTTTTGTGTGACAAAATTAACGAAGAAAATTTTTATGTTGCCCAAGTAACTGCAAGTCCTGATCTAAAACCTTTAAAATATCTAAAGAAAAATCTCACCAGCAACAAATTTTTTGACTCAGGTGATCAACAACATGTTAAAAGTTTGTTTAATAGCTACATTTTTTGGTATTTATTTTTGAACTTCTACATGTGGGTCAAGGTACAGAACCACCTGGTGAGTCGAGAGGAACGAACCAAACTCCAAAAGTGTATTGTATACGTGAAAATAATGTAAAAAAAACTCATATGTTCTAATCCGGTTTTCATTAGTTTTCAAATCATAGCTTAATTAATATATTTTATAATATTGTTCCACTTGCATTTAAATTTTCGTTTGTACTTTGTAATCAGAGTATGCCATGTTCGAGGCTCAAAGCATTTGATAACCTTGTTGTTATCATTAATGTGTCAGTGTATTGTGACAGTCATTTGACGTTTATTTTTGAGTTTGTACGATTAATGTGTTACAAAATGCCAAATACTTATTCAAATTTAGAATATGCGCATATGGTATTCGTTTATGGTTTTTGTAATGGGAATGCTACAGCTGCTGTTGAAGAATATCGTCGAATGTTTCCACATCAGAGACATTCTGATAAAAATTGTTTATCAGAGTTTTCAACAAACTGCGCAAGACTGGTAAGCTGCATAGTGTTAACATAACATCAGAACGAGCCACTCGACAAGGTTTAAACGAGGTGGTAAATATCTTGGATCTAGTATAAGACAATGCCACGACCATCTCACGAAGAATTGGAACTCAATTGAATATTCCACAAACAAGACGGAAATCCCCGCTCAACAATCGAAAATAATTTTCAACATATTTTTTCGGTAAACGTGTTGTTGATAGGTATTTAATTGTCCCTTTTATTTTGTAGAATCGCCTCACAGGTGACCATTACTTGAATTTTTTACAAAATGAATTACAAGGACTACTGGAGGATATTTCGCTTGTCAGGTCAAGCAACATTTGGGCAAAAGATTTCCAGGGTGTTGGATTGGTTGCGGTGGTCCTATTAGTTGGCCTCCAAGATCTCCAGACCTCACACCACTAGACTTTTGTTTATAGGGTTATTTCAAAAACGAAGTGTATAAAGTTAAAGTGGACACTTGGGATGCACTAATCCAACGGATTAGAAACACTGCTGCCGATTTTAAAGAAAAACATGAGACAATCAGGATAGCAACAGGTGCCCTTCATAAACGAAGCACAAAATGTTTAGAAGTTAATGGCGGTATTTTTGAACATGTCCTAAAAGAACGTTGAGATTAAAATAGTGTTATAGTAAAGAATTTTGTTTATTTGTAATTACGCTATAAATTGAAAACTAATGAAAATCGGATTAGAACATATTTACATATTTTAACGTATACAATAAACTCCTAGAGTTTGGTGCATTCCTCCCGACTCACCATGTATATAAGCTACAGGTTATATCAAAAAGTTTACCTGAAAAAGGGTACAAGTCTCTCCCTAGCGTCAAACTCAACACACACTGAACAAATAAATTTTGTTTTAAAAGTTCATAGCTTTTTATCTAATATCAGACTCAATTTTAGAAGCTTTATACCAATTTGCTCACTTCTATTTAAAGTTGCAACTTTAATTTTGAAAAATAGACCGTTACAGACCATAGAAAACTCGAAAATAATTAATTCAAGTTTTAACTATAATATTATAATTTACTTACTTATGAAGATTAGATGCATTTTTTTGTAGATTTTTATTTATTTAGTAGCAAAAAACACTAAGGTGAACAATTCAAAAAAATATAATTTTTTTTCCGTTTAAGACATTGCTTCTCACATAACTCAAAACATGTCGATAATAATATGTAAAAAAAACAGATCCATAAAGAAATATTGACATTCAAACGTTTAATTCAGTAATTACATGGAAACATTCTAAAATATGCTTCGCGTGAATGTATAAAAATTAATTGTGACCATATTTTATTGATAGATACATTAATGTAAAGGTAAACCGTATTATAAAATTACGTGGTAAATAAATTAATAACTGTTTAGTTTTTGATAAAATTAATGATGCTATAAATTTAAAAAATGTGCTATCGTTAATTCGTGAAGATAACGTTAAAAGTGTACCAATAAATACAGCGAACGTTAAAACAAGAGTAGTGTGGTGACAAAGTGCGGAAGAATGTATACGTTAATTACTTTCTGAAGTAAGTAAATCTAATTTGCATAGAAGTAACGTAATTATAAGTTCTTCTTACATCAGTTGTCTGTTTAACTGGAGTACTTATGTTTAGTTGGGGATTAATTCTCTTCTTCGCAATGAGACAGCTGATGTGATCTCCATTTCAGATATGCGATGGGAACAACAGTCTCATTAATGCAAAGCTTGCCCACCGCGAAGGACTAATAGTCCATGATAGTTTACATACTTACGCTGTTCTATCTTGGATAATAATTACTCTTTATTCATGAATTTTAAACAAATTATTTAAATATAGGTATTTTCAATATGCTCGTTAAAAGTTCTCGAGGTTTTAATCAGATACGTAAAGACAAACTCCAGTTTGTTGCTTATAATAATTGCACTTATTGAAATTTGTATTAAAAAAATTAATACTAATTCTAAATGAGATTGTATATAGACCAAGAAAAAGCTTCAGCATATTCTAAATTAATACATATATGTACTAATATTGTTTAAACTGAATATACAACACAATACTAAAAAACGAATATATTAATTAAATTATAAAAATATGCAGATTGTTCGAAGAAAACCATTTAACTTTTTTAGTAAAATATTGTTTGTTTTTGGTATTTCGGTTTTCATTAATAAATAGAAAGTTTCAAACTTAATATTAATTTAAACATCGTAAAACATTAATTATGTCATCATAAAACGATGTTTTATGTGAGATTTTAACGTATCAACATAGTGAAAACTTACGTTACAACTCAAATGCGCCTAAAATTAAAATAGTTTTTTGACACCAGTTAATTCTTAATTAATATTGAATACATCAGACGTAATAGTCTGTTTTGAGCAAAACGACTTATAAAATTATGGTACAGGATTTTGTATATACTTAATAATAATACACTAAATGACATATATTGTTATTTTGTTATCTAAGATTTTTAATCGCGAGAATTTTTTATGGCTAAAAACTAATTGCCTACTCAGTTTTTAAGTTATAGGCTATTTAAATTCAGAAATTTTAATAAGTCGCTACTATACCTATACTTTCTCAGATAGTTTTGGATAAACATTTGTTAAAAAATCAAAGATCATTCACTTTTTTAACTTGCAATAAAATTTTTTAATTTTTAAATATTGCATCATAATATAGATTTTGACAATGTTGCAAACCTAGGTTCTGTTCTAGAAAATACTATTTTATTGTTTTCGTTGTTTCAATCTTAGCGTTTTCATTTTTTTTACTTACTATAGTCGTTGGGTGAATCAAGTAGCACAACGACGGTTGTTAACGACCTCAAAATCTGACTTAAAAAAGTTTAGCAAATAAAACTATCAATCTGTTAACTAAAAAATATCAAATTAATCAAAGAACTATAAATATTTCGAAACAAGCATGGTCAAATTATGATGACGCTTATTAGAAACCGATATTTGAAATCGCAAGAAAAATTGTCAACAGCATGCTAACAAAAAACCAAAACAAAACCGAAAAGAAAAAATGTTTGTCGGCAAAGATAAAAAAGGAAAGAAAACACCTTACAATAAAACCGACCCGAACATGCTTGTACCTCGAGTCTTCTGAGCAAGTCAGCTTCTACAAAGGTTTTCTGTAACATTATAATATGTCATTTTAAAAACAAAAAAAAATCTACGTCAGCTTTGCACGAGATACAATTCTATAAAAAACAAGCTTTAGAGACTAACACGAAAACATTAGACGAAAAAAAAGAAAGCAGGTCAAAACAATTGATAAAAAAAAGTGTCAAACAGATCAGACATTTATGTACTGTACATTAGTTTTGCAAATACTTTCAAATGATGTGAGTTTAATGTATTAAACTTTGTATGTGTATTATTCAATCACTGACAAGAATCCTCTTTATTTCTATAGTCACATTCTAACTGAGTCTAAGATCACGACTAACTGTAAGTGCTCCTGTTCTTCCGAGACTTATGGTTTTCCTAAGATCCATAAACCGCTGAAGCAACACATTAGTATAAAAAACGTTTATTAGTCGTGGACAACATTGTTGCGATAATAGACATCAAGATAGGCAATTTTGCAGAGTTTCTAGATGAGCTAAGCTCAAAATTCCTATTCATCAAATTTACTTATGAAAAAGAAATTAATGAAATATTACCTTTTCGTGATGCACTTGTTTTAAGGAAGAAAAGTAAAATTGAATTTGACATTTACCCAAAAACGAGAAGCACGACAAGTGACTCCAATCATTGTATACAGCATAAACTTGCAAACATTAATTTCCTAGTCCATATATTACTAAACTTTCTATTGAGTAAACACAATTTTAAGACAGAGCCTCAATGCAATAAAAGAAACATTTGCATACAATGGATTTTCAGAAAAAGGTGTGTCAAACATGATTCGAAAACAGAAACACAAATTACACGTGAAAAACATTAGCACCTGAGAACATAATCAAAAGGATACACAAAAATATGTCCAATTACTTAATCATCTTACCTATACGAAGGGTCTATCTAGTATATTAACAAAATTTGATTTCAAAATAGTTGTCAGTTCCAATCATAGTCTGCAAAGTTATTTAGGAAACCCAAAAGATCCATTAGACGTGAAAGATAAATCAGAAATATATAAAAGTACCTGTCAAAATTGCGATCAAGTATATATAGGACAAACCAAGAGACCGATTACAGTTCGGTTTAAAGAACAGTTGACTCACATTAAATACAGAAGGGTAGATAAGTTCAGCGTTGCCAACCAGATGAACCAAAAAGAGGACATCAAGTAGACGATATGTGTTTAATCAAACAAGTTAACAATAGAAACGAGTTGGATGCATATGAAGGCCTGGAAACTACAAAAAAAGTATTGTTAAATAATGAGGATCGAAGACCATTAGGTTTTTTCGAACTTTTAAACCTATATGATGAACCATGTGCAATGAAAGACAATAAATATAATAGTTTTAATTTACTGTATTAGAGGCGTTTCATTATGTCGTGAACTGTGACCTTGAGTCGAAAATCGGAATTAATATGCTAAAAGTCAAAAATTTGACAAGTCTATCTGAATTCCAAAAACGTTAGTCTGTTTAAAAGACACTCACGTCAATAAAAATCAAAAATAATCAGATATTTATTTTTTAAATAAAAATTAATTTACTTATAATGATACTTAAAGACTTATTAACAGCAAATACAACGATAAAAACAAAGATAGGTTAGAAAAAATGTACCGGCGTATGTTTGTAAGACGGATAATAACAATCTTTTGACATATACAGATCACAGCGCCACAGTTCACGAGATCCTGATGTCGCTGATGATGATTTAAAAGTTTTATTAGGTGGTTTTATATTATTTTTATATGTATAATTTTGATATCTATAAGCTCAGTGATACGGATGGATCAAATTACATAGAACGCGCAACAGTTCAAAAATAGGTACAGTTGTTTGTTAAACTATATTTTGGAGTTTTTTTTCTGATACATGCGGTGAAAAAAACTGCAATTTTGATGCACACTTTTTATATTTTGTTCAATTAACGAATTTAGACCACAAATTCCTATAAAGTGGACACATTTTCCGAATTGCAAGATCTAAACATGTGAGAAACAAACACCGTCTTAATTGCAAAGGTTGTCTGATTTTAAAAATTAGAATGAATTGTTAAATTAATAAAAAACAAAACTAATTACAGTAAAGGTACAACCGTTCTTCAGAGTAAAATGAAATTCAAGTATTTAGTAAGTCGATCAAAAAATTTCCACGGTATCAACTTAAAGGACCTATATTTAACCTTCTGTTGGTCGCACTCGGTCTGTGAGACCCTCCTACTCCGTATATCTTCTCAATGGGTTGCAGTGCTAATGTGAATTTTGCAAGTGGTAGTTTTGCTAAAAATATTTCGTCCTACGGTGTGAGGACTAATCACGTGAAGTACCTTTTTCGTCTTTTTTTAGGTAATAAAAATGTAACGCCATTGTCTTTTTAGTCATCTGGTCTTATGAAAGAGAGCAGGGTCGACTGCAAGAATTGTTAGAAATTTTGGATGATAAAATGGGACAAGAAATTGCGTACGACGAACATTCAAATGTGGATCAGTCTGATGATGAAGAGTTGGATCATGTAGAAGAGCAAATTGACAACAGTGACTCTGAGGATATTTCTAATGATGAGGAAATGGTAGAAAAAAGTCACAGCAATACATTGTCGTTTTTAGGAAAGAATAAAGTCACGTGTTGGAGAAAAGTCGTTGCACAACAGCTGAAACACGTCAAGAGAATATCGTCAAACGTTTGCCGAGTTCCTTATTAGCAACAAGAAACTTGTCAGGACCACTGGAAATATGGGAGTATTTTTTAATGATAAGATATGAATATTATTGTGAAATGCAGCAACGAGTACATTAAATTTGTTGCTAATAATTTTGCTCGAAAATCGAATTGAAATTCGTGCTTTCTTTGGAGTCATTTATATGATTGGTATTTATTTTGTAAATTGTCTCAATGCCAAAGATTTATGGAGTAGTGATGGGTCTGGTGTCAAGATTTTTCGCCTCACCATGAACTTGCAAAGATTTAGATTTCTTATTGGATGTCTAAGATTTTTTCAAGTAATGCAAAGGAAAAGACATAAATTGGCTCCTATACGCAATTTTTTTGACAGTTTTTTGCAAGAAAGGCTTTCATCATTCAGAATTTGTGACCGTGCAGGATTTTGAGGATGGTGCGGTTTTCGTCAATACATTCCTTGGAAGCAGAATCAATATGGGTTGAAACTTTTAGCATTATGTAATGCCAAAATGTTCTACACGAGCAAGATGGAAGTTTACGTCGGAACTCAACCTGAAGGGTCAGACAGGGTTTCAAATAGTCCTTTCAATGTTGTTCTACCACTCTGTGAACACATTTTTGGATCTGGTCGCAATGTTACGATGGACAATTGGTTTACCTCTGTACCTCTTATAAAGAAGCTACATGACCGTAACCTTACAGTAATTGAAACCGCCAGAAAAAATAAAACAAGAAAGAATTTCCATTACTTTTCTCAACCAGCTGAGCGACCGAAACATACCAGCATGTTTGGCTTTTCGAAAGTGTGCACTCCTGTCGTCTACATTTCCAAAAAGAAGAAAAATGTGCTGTTGATTTCTAGTATGAATGATAATGATGACATAGATACAGAAATAGATTCGAATAAACCAGTTATGAATATAGACTACAACATTATTAAAGAAGATACTGTAGATAAACTGACTTCAAGCTACAACTGTTCCAGAAATACACGCAGATGATCCATGGTACTTTTCTACAATGTGTTGAACATATCTAGCTTCAATTCGCATATGGTCTACGCTTTAAACAACTCTAACAAAAATATTTTGAGAAGGCGTTTTCTAAGACAATTGGCCAATGATTTAGGCAAGCCCCATTTGCAAGTACGTTCTGCTATGAGCAACATTTTTCGAAGCCTAAGGTTGCGACTGCAAAAAAATTTTTGGTCGGATATCGAATTTGATGTTCCACAGAATGCCTTACCAGGAAGATGTATCTACTGTACTTAAAAAAAATCGCTAAACCCGCTTTCAATTCAATGTTATAAGGGCAATAAATGTATCTGCTTAGAGCATATTATTCGCGTTTGTCAGAAGCGCCGAGAAAATGCCCTTCACTAACTTTTATCATGTTTGTTTAATATTTATTTATCGTTTGTTCAATTTATTCTTCGTATTATTTTCAGTTGTTGTTTTTGTATGCAACTGAATAAATTGCAGTATTAAAAAAAACATTTTTAAAGATTTTGTGGTATATTTGGAAAAATTAACCAAATCATTTTCCTTTTCTTGGATATTCTTGTGTTGTTAAAACTTTCTCACATGTACATTTTTGAAAAGTACGTTCCGCTATTTATTTGGGGCTTAATTATGTTGTACGGTCTGTGAGACTGACGCTACTACTCACGTTTAAGCAAAACAAAAAAAGAATGAGAATATCATAGATGGCACAAACCCCATATCAAAATCTTTGTTCTTCATTCATCACTTTTTTTCTGTCTTGAAATCTGTTTCAAATAAATTGCGTTTTTTCATTATGGTTGCAACCCTCAAGTCTTCAAATGTTCTAGTTTTTCAAACGTTCTGAACAAAACCAACGATTTTGTCATTTAACATGTAATGTCTAAATATACTTACAAAAGAAGTATTTCACTTTTCCAAATTGTAAGTATACACGAGCAACTACACAATGAAATACTTTAAATCTGGAATTTTTCCGATCTAACAAACAGTGAATTAACGGATCTTTGCAATCCACGATGTAGAGTAGATAAATAACAAGTTGCTATTAACTTAAACTACAATAAAATCTAAAAAAAAAGTATCCCCAAAAGAGAAAGTAATTTTCATGGAAAATTTTCTCATCAGAATCAGTAAGAATTCACTTTCAACGATTACATTAAACATTAATAAACAACAATCGTCTTATTGTAGCACCTACCCAATGAAATTTATTAAAAAAGATATACAGAATACCTTAACCAAAATAAAAAAAAACACGTAATCCCTTGACATAGACAAGACCTACAACCAACTCTTTAAGTATGCAGGAAACAAACCAATAGAAGAATTCTATATTCTTGATTTTACAATTTTAGACTATAGAACCATACCAATGAAATATGCTATAACGATTCCGATATTTAACAAGAAAACTAGAAAAGATCTAAAGAAACAAGAGAAGAACAAAATAGAGGTAAGTCTTAATACGACAGATCGTAAAATATTTATGTTACGTAGACCTTTCACAAGCAGTTGACAGGATCATATTGTGGAGTGATCTAAAAGCTGTCACTACAATACGAAAACTAAACACAAACAATAAAACACATTCAAATGAACAACTAAAGCCATATCAGTACCTGCAGACATCCGCCAAAGTGGTAGATTGTTTTTTAAATTATCGATGTGTACAAACAGAAAACAGGATAGCAACTTGGAAACAAAATAAATTAAATTAATATATTATGCAGATAACGACGCAGTATTAATTGCTTGAACAAAAGATATCCTCCATCAGCTACTGCATAAATTTCTTAGGAACCAGAAAAAAAATATATGGTGCTTGATATGCTCTTAAAAAACAAAATCGATGATTATTAGTAGGGATCCGGTAGGTTGCAAATTACGTCATTTAATTACCTAGGTTTAAGCATCTTTAACGATAAAAGGTTCCACAAAGAAGAAAAACCACACCACATCAGAAAAAAAAGGACTATTAGCCAAAAATTAAAAAGAAGTAGAAGAAGAGACTTTAAAAAGCATCTCGTCTCAACTTGGATTTTTATAACGTAATTTATCCTTAGCGTGAGAAAATGTTTGCTTAATCATCTTTGTTCTCCTCTAACTTTGTTAATTTTTCAATTTATTTTGGTGTGCTCTTTTCCTTTATGCAAGATTAAGCACGTTTAAGTTTATAATCGTTTTATAATTGTTTTGTGCCTTAACACGCAGACTAATTTACATAATTTTTTTCTTGTCTTGATTATTTGGTGGTACAGCTACCATCAGTTTATGATTAAACATTAGACAAAACTTCAGCAGCTGGAAAGACTAACTAAATTCTAATAGTTGATCAATGCCGTTACTAAGTAATAAAATAACTAAAATATTTAAGAAATGTTGTTGAAAACTTTTATGTTGTTTGTTTCTAGCAAAGGTATTAATTGTTTACAGCTGTCAAGGACAAAGATTTTAATTAACTTCGTGCGTGTGTGATTTTCTTGTTTAAATTTATTTACTGAAACCTGTGTATTTATTAAAAAATATTAAAATATTTTAAGTATAAAAAAGCATCTTTGTGTGTGTTTCTTATAGATTAAACTGAAACTTATATCGTTTAAAACGCTAAATGTTTGTAATTATACATTTTCAAGCTGGGATTTGTGCAATTTATCATAACTTGGCTGTTATTGTGTCAAACGGAAATTTACATATTGAGTGAATAAATAATAATTAAAATTAATATTCCAGTTTGTCTAATGTTTACCAATTTATACATAAGAACAAAAATATGACGTACACCTCACACGTTGAGCTATAAGCTCAAACCTAAAAAATTGCAATTACCAAAAAAATTATAAAAATAAGTAAACTATTTATTTCATAAAAGTATAAATACTAGTTTAATTAAATTAATAGTAATTTATGTAAGAAGTGTCGAAAGTGAAGCATAGCATAACAAACGTTGCCGCATGAGAGTGAGTCATGCAATGAAACATTCGACTAGAGTGACGCATATTATTTGTTGTCCTGATCTTTGTGAAAGTTTTGCGAAAAAAAAACACATTGAGGACATAACAAATATAATGTTGGTAATAGATGTATAACTAACTGAATCTGTAAATTTCAAAATTCGAATGTTTTACGTAGTACCAACTCCTAAATATATAATACTCTAATATTTGAACTCGTAAGATTTTTAAAACGTTCTTCTTCTAATTTTAAATTCAGAACTTTTCAAAAAGATTTTCTACGACATACACACTTCTACACTACACTACGTAATTACTCTAACGATAACAAGTCTATTGTCAATGTATTTTCTCAATCTTCTATTTTAGTGTATAATTTAAAGGTGGTAGATGAGAGGCATATCTTCTATGTTTTCTTAAATATGTTTAGTAGTCATTCTCTTCCTTTCTCTCCTAGGAATTTTATCATCTCTAGTTCTATTTCGTCTTGTCCGTTTGCCTTTCCTAGTTTGATGGTTTTCATTACTTCATCTAGTTTTTCTGTGTTTATATTTTCTAGAGTTTCTTTTTCTTCAATTATTTTCTTATTTTCCACTGTATTTCTAGTGGTCTTCTTTTCATTTGCTCCTACTTCTATTCCAAATTTCATTGAGAAGAATTCTGTCCATATATATTTTTATAAGAATGCTTTTAATACTTGTTTTTAATTCATTATTTTTGTTTTTTATTCTTTTATTTCCTTTTATACTTTTTAAAGCATTCCAGAGTTTTCTGTTATTTTCTTAATATGCTTGATCGATTTTTTTTCCGAAGTTTTCCCAGCTTTTCCTCTTTGCTTCTCGTGCCACTTTCTTTGCTATATTCCTTCTACTTATATATTTTTGTCTGTCTACTTGTTGTCTTGTCTCTTGATATCTTTTCGATGCCATTTTTTTGTTTTTAACAATTTTTTTTACGTATTTATTCCGCCACGCTATTTTCTTTTTCTGATTTTTATGTATTTTGTTTTACAGGTTTCCTTTGCTATTGTAATTATTGTTTCTTAAAAGTCTTCCACCTTTTTCCTAGTGTCCAAATTCCTTCCACTTGGTCCTGTTTACTTAATTCATTGTCTGTTTTTTCTTGATAGTCTCTTCTTGTTACCTCATTTCTTAGTGTAGGTATTAGTATTCTTTGATATTCACTTGTCTTTTCCCATACTAGCTCCGTGTTCTTAATTATTGCTGTTACTAATACGCGTTGTGTGTTCATTTCCGCCTCTGGTATTGTTTTAATCTGATTTCTTTATTTTACATTTTTTGTGTATATATTATGTAATCAACTATACTTCTAGGGTTTCTCTCTGTATATCTATTCTCTAGCGGTTATCTCTAGTAAGTATTTTCAATTTTTAGGTTATTTAGTTGTCAAAACTCTATCATTTTCTTCCCATTATTATTCATTTTTTCTTCTCCATGTTTTCCCATGCAACCCATACCTCTATTTTTGTCATTTCTTGCATTCCAGGCACCCATAATCACTACTTCATCATTTTCTTCTCTATTTTATCTAGAAGTATTTGTAGAACGGAGTAAAAATTTTGTTTGTTGTTCTTCTGCTCTTACTGCTGGTGAATATATTTGTATTATACTTATTTTCCGTGTAATGCTATTTACAGTGTCATAATTGTTGAACTAATTCGTTCAAATTTCCTTACTGGATGCATCCACTTCCTCAGCTATAATTAATCCTACTCCCTCATTTGCTCTTCGTTTTTCATGCCTTTCTGAGTAGTATAATTTATATTTATCCATTAGTAATTTATTTCCTAATTCTTTTTTCTTTGTTTCGCTTATTCCCATAATTTTTATATTCTTTTCCTGTTAACGATGTCCCTATTTTCAAATGTTTATTTGTTTTGTTTCTATTCTTGCTCTTACATCTATTTCTCCTTGTTTTTGTTTTACGTTCAGCATCTCTAAGCTAATTCTTAGTTCATAGCTGTCGTTTCCATTTGTAGCAATCCTGATTAGTTGGTTGTTTAGTTTTTTGGCTTGCGGTCAAAATTTGTTATTATTTGTAATTTTTTTCTTAACTCTTCATCATCTTTGTTTTGGGGTGATCTTTTGCTCATTTTTCTAGTTTTCTGCCTTTTTCTTTAGAATTATTTTCTATTTCAGTGTTTATCTCTGTTTCATTTTTGTCTTTTGTCCTCGTATTTTCTGTGTTTTTAATTCCTGATTGTTGTATTTTCAGATAGTTTTCTTCTTTTGTGTCTGTTTCTATCAGTTGTTGTATTGTCCATATTACCTCATTAATTTTTAGTCTGTTATATATCAATCTTGCATTGTAGCCCTTCTTTTGAATATTATAAAAAATCACAAACGGACACACCAGCCAAGATCTTCTATACTATAAATATAGCTAAAAATTTACAAAAAGACCAGCACAAAACTATTAGAAAATCGACATGAAACTACGAGATAAAGACTATAAACGCTGGTGTTTTTCGAGTTTTATGCTACCAAATTATTTTATTTTATTGTCTGTTTGATGTTAGGTTTTGTTAAAATTCTAATGAAAAGTGCTGTGGTACACTTGTGAAGAGTGGACAATAAAAGAAAACGAAAAAAGAAAATTACTGGCACTTGAACTCAGAAACAAGGTGACAGCCATATAGGCGTCGACTTTATGAGTTCCTAGGATTTTCCGACAGAAATAAACAGTAAAAATTTTTACACAATGATGTTTACTCTTATAACGTACGAATAAATATTAATCCATGTATCAGTGACGTAGCCAGAGGAGTGGACGCAGTTAACAACAAGTAAAAAAACGTTTGCTACGGTATTTAGTCGCATATAAAATAGTTTTAGCAGTACATGTTCAAACGGGCACAATTAATATATAAGCCGAGTCAGTTTGAAGAACTTACATGTTTGATAAAACTCATCATTTTATTAAAATCTGAAAGAACTTTATTTTGAGATTGTAAGATAACGAAAAATACTGTTTTGGAAAGCAATATTTTTTTGCCATCTGCGTAAAAGTAGTGAAAGTCGTCTTCTTGATTAGATTTTTCAACTATTAAAACTTGTTTCGGATGAATTAGTTCTAGAAGTTAAACAAGACAAAACACTATATATAATTTCAAAAAACTGTTATTTATAGTAATCTGTAACATTGTCTAAACCACCATTTAGAACACGTCGATAAGGAGGAAGCTTCGGTAGGTCTAGTTTGAGAGAAGCGTTTTTTTTTGTTGATAGTTATCCAAAACTCTACAAACGAATCCTGTTTTCTGAAAAATTCCATTACAGTCCCGGCAAGCATAGAGTTGAAACAACATTTTTTATAAATAGTTATAATTCGTATATTGATGTAATAAAAAAAACTCAAAAGATTCCAAATGCAACAAGAAACCACTTGCATTTGCCTCAACTTTATCTTTTTTAAATTTTACCAGTTTTTACATAAAATTTACAAGACTCAAATAATTTATCCAAGTAGAGGTCATAGACCCGTGGGTGGTACCGGGAAAATCAAATACTCGAGTCAAACCAAAATCCAGCCTGGAAATGGGCAGCAGCATTTCCGGTAATTAGCTGAAGTACATAGGAAATGATCCAGGACTGGTTCAAGTAAAGACAGTCAACGACTCGACTGCAGCAGTGTTTGATGGCTTTTATTTTGCAATGGCAAAGGCAACGGAAAACCACTTTATTACAACTCCTTAGTACAATAATCATGACAGTTACAAATCAAATGAGCGCCCGTCTCCGACAGACTTTAGATGGTCAGAGGCTGCTAAGAATCTCCGAGTTCACTATGCGAATTTGCACGTGGGATATTCGTACAATGTATTAAACAAGAAAAATAGATAACGCTATACAGGAAATGACACACTGAACATCGATGTAATAAGAGTAAGCGAGAAATGGTCTGGTTTCAAGAATTAGAGAATTAATGAGCACCAAATATATTTCTCTGAAAATAACACCAAAACGAAATAGGTTTCATAATTGACAGTAGATTATATAAATCAGTAAATAATGTTGTGCTTATTTCTATGAGAACATTCTACTTCAACTAACCACCAAACTTCTACAAGTCAATACCATGCACGTACGGCTGACAAACGTGATGATGAAGCGGAGACAATACAAAAAAATAAGTTTTTCATGTAATTACTGATCAATAAGATCGTAAAAAATAGAATTGTTATTTTTATTGGCTGTTTTTTAATAGAGTGAAACCTCGATATAATCGAATTCGTTGATAAATCAAAGTTTTTCCATTCACTTTGAACCTGTCTAACACGTCCATGTTATTTTTACTTTTACATATCTAAGGACTGCTTAGAAAAACCTTGATATTTTGAATATTTAATCTGCTTTTGCACCCCATCTCTCCCAGTAAACACGGATTGAAACTATTACAGTCACAAAATTAAAACAATTGTTTCATTACGTTGTTTCGTGTTAGTTCCATTTTTATATCATTTACTTGTAACTGACAGTGAATAAATTGAAAGAGTTCCGATTTTTCACAATCAGTTTTAAACCGTTTCAGTAGTTGCAATTTTTTCCCCATAATCAGCAACCGTCTAAAAACTGATTTATTAAAACCGAATATTTTTTGAATAACTAGAATTGTTTGAAGATCGATTTAATAAGATTGAATTATTTTCAAAACAGCGGAATCGTTCTTGTAAAAACGAGTACTTTGTGATTAGTCAGCATTAGTCGTTGCTATACTTTTGATTACTGCCGTCAACGCTTGCGCTGCAAATTGATATCTTTTCACTTGTTCGGTTGTAGTTTGATAAGTGATGCTGTGTGTACAATTACGAAATGGAACAATAAACGGTAAGTCGAAACATTTTATTATAATCCATAAATGTAATCAATATTATTATCATTTCTGTTCTTTATGTATCATGTTTTAATTTCTATTAAAAAAATGTAAATTAACAGACATGGTTGCGTTAAGGTAGATTATTGCATAAAACTGATGATACTTTAGGATTTATAATTACAGTTCAATTCTTCAAGTTTTCTATACGATTATGTACAGCTAAAGGTATTCACAGTGTTTTTATAACTTTCTTATGATTGCTAAAGTGATATTTATATTAAGTTTGTGTCGTTTTTGATTAAAAAAATGTAATTAGTTTTGTGTAACTCGATGATTATGTATGTATATAAATGAAATAATTATTTCTATGTTACAGATGCGGTTAAAAGTTGCTACCCAACAGTAACTGATGCAGTTTTCGAGGCTTCCGTGAAAAGACCACATCCAGGAAAGTTGCAATATGTAAAAAACTCAATGTGATATTGTATTTAAAAATATTTATTGTGCAATAAAATTTGAAACGTGCATTCGAAAATGTATTATTATATTATTGAAAGAATTGTTTTAGTTCATTATTGAAACAAGAAAATCATATATTTATTGATCATTTAGTATCAGTTCAACAACGAAGCTTTTAAAACGTAAACCGAATGCAACATTTGTTTTGCAACAGATTTGATTTTAAAATACCGAAACTATACTGATTCAAATAAGTGAAACAGCGATGGACTTATAGCTATTTTATTGCAGTTAGGTTTCTTTTATGTTTGAAACAAGAGTGAATCATAAATTTTTTGTTTTGAAACTGTTACTAAACGTTATCAATTTTGTGTTTAGTGGGCTATAAATCAAAGTTTTTAATCAATCTTTACATATCGAAACTGTTTTGATAAAATTTAGATGATTTTAGTGTGAACTTTTACATATCTGTGTCAGAAATCTCCTTGATATTTCGATACTGGTTATATCGAAAACCACGATAATTCGAAGTTTCTCGTTTCTCTTGGAGTTCGTTATATCAAGGTTCTACTTTTTCTATAGTTGTGTTAATTATTATTCGAACTTGAAAACGAAACAACTTAGGTATTACCACTTGGTAAATTCCCAGTAAACACAAAATTGATAATGTTTAGTAACAGTTTCAAAACAAAAAATTTATGATTCACTCTTGTTTCAAACATAAAAGAAACCTAACTGCAATAAAATAGCTATAAGTCCATCGCTGTTTCACTTATTTGAATCAGTATAGTTTCGGTATTTTAAATTCAAATCTGTTGCAAACTAAATGTTGCATTCGGTTTACGTTTTAAAAGCTTCGTTCTTGAACTGATACTAAATGATCGATACATGTATGATTTTTTTGTTTCAATAATCAACTAAAACAATTCTTTCAATAATATAATAATATATTTTCGAATGCACGTTTCAAAATTTATTGCACAATAAATATTTTTAAATACATTATCACATTGAGTTTTTTACATATTGCAAATTTTTTTGATGTGGTCTTTTCACGGAAGCCTCGAAAACTGCATCAGTTACTGTTGGGTAGCAACTTTTAACCGCATCTGTAACATAGAAATAAATATTTCATTTATATACATACATAATCATAGAGTTACACAAAATTAATTACATTTTTTAAATAAAAAGCAACACAAACTTAATATAAATATCACTTTAGCAATTATAAGAAAGTTATAAAAACACTGTGAATACCTTTAGCTGTACATAATCGTATAGAAAACTTGAAGAATTGAACTGTAATTATAAATCCTAAAGTATCATCAGATTTACGCAATAATCTACCTTAACGCAATCATGTGTGTTAATTTACATTTTTTTAATACAAATTAAAACATGATACATAAAGAACAGAAATGATAATAATATTGATTACATTTATGAATTATAATAAAATGTTTCGACTTACCGTTTATTGTTCCATTTCGTAATTGTACACACAGCATCACTTATCAAACTACAACCGAACAAGTGAAAAGATATCAATTTGCAGCGCAAGCGTTGACGACAGTAATCAAAAGTATAGCAACGACTAGTGCTGACTAATTACAAAGTATTCGTTTTTCCTAGAACGATTCTACTGTTTTGAAAATAATTCAATCTTATTTAATCGATCTTCAAGCAATTCTAGTTATTCAAAAAATATTCGGATTTAACAAATCAGTTTTTAACCGGTTGCTGATTATGGGAAAAAAATTGCAAGTACTGAAACGGTTCAAAACTGATTGTGAAAAATCGGAACTCTTTCAATTTATTTACTGTCAGTTACATGTAAATGATATAAAAATGGAACTAACACGAAACAACGTATTGAAACAATTGTTTTAATTTTGTGACTGTAACAGTTTCAATCCGTGTTTATTGGGTTAAAAGTATAATAAAGTTATGACATTGTAAAAATAATTTTAGTTATATTGGTTAAAAAAACATTATGCTTCAGTTAAATTTGGCTAATAAAAGAATGTTTCATAGATGTTTGGTTAAATTGTAAATCTAACATATAGATTTTGATTGTGCTTCAAACTAATAAACCTCAAAATTATTCATGTGATCACGATCACTTTGATATTTTAACCAAATTATATTTTTTTATGTACGATCGTTTTGAGTTACTGATTATTGTTTACGTGATGCGGTTACGAACATTACCAAACTTCCAAATTACGTCCTACTGAAGGTGCTCGACCTGAAAACGAGGAATAGTGCGTTCGCTTCCTCAAACGTAGCAGGTATTTTCGGATCTCAACAAAAATTGTTATTGACCATTTCCAATTAGATCGCAGCTAAACCGTTATAGACCTAATGACTAAAATGAAACAGAAGTATTTGTTAGCGTAATAAATAAGAGCATAATTATAGAAAACGTGCACACCGGCAATAATAGTAACATTTAAAATGACTTCAATTAAATTCTGACAAGCATCGAATATTAGATAATTATTTGTTAATTGCCTTGATGAAGAGCCTTCTAGTTTATACTAACGCATTTAACCGCAGGTAATCTAAAAGAAGTTTGACGTTTGAATTCATCATAAGGAGCATCGCCTAAGAAAAATTATTAACCAAAGTAAACCAATAACAACACGACAGTATCAGAAATTCTTTGAAAAAAATGACAACCCCAGGCTAAACGGGAGAATTCATCACGCGACCAGCCTTTGTTCGCGTTGAGGAATGCGGCTTTAAAATTCGAAAAGTTAATTGGCCGGTCCGCCACTGTCCGGTAGCGAAGCTTCAACCATTAAGTCATGATACCACCTTAAAAACTCACCATTGTTCTTATGAAAACGTCACATATTAAGATGTTGGAGTAGAGGATTGTTATTGTGGTATAATGTAAATAAAATTCATTCTTAAAACTGATTAATCCTTTAGGCAAACCACGATTCCAGTTAGAATCCTTCTTGGTGTACGCGAGTTTTTATTTATGTTCTTTCTAATCTCACGCTGATTTAAAACTACACTTTAAACTACATAAAATTTAAGCCACAGCACGCAGCTAAAATTAGCAAAGTTAAATGAAATCCTAATTTCTAAAAAAATTATATCTTTTCAGAAATAAATCAAACAAGAAAAAATTCTTTTATTAACAACCACTAAATTCTTACTTAATAACTTAGCTCATTCAAAAGCAGTAGGTTTCTTCTTCTTAATTAGAAGTTGGCTACAAATTTATTACCCGTTAATTATTTAAAACCGATAACGTACACTTTTGAGAATAGTCTGAGACGAGAGATAAATGTAATGGCGCTTTTTAATAGAAAATTGTTATGCGTTGTACAATATTTTAAGCTGGGAACTTAAAAAAATCTCATTAAGAGTCTCTCTTCCTTTAGAATGATAATGTTTAAACGAATGTTACAAGATTATTTATTAAGTATTTAAAATTTTAACCGGCATTGAAATATGAGTAAATTTATTAAATTAATTTAATAAGCTTGCGTATGGTTAGATTATAACATAAAATATTTTAATTGTCTGTTGACCAGTGGTGGCTAATAATTTCAAATTTTAACAAGTTTATTAAAATCGTTAGTTTTTTTTCCGAAAGCGGCTTTTTTATTTAATATTTACTATTGATAATATATTACGACCGTTATGTATTGTACCAACGGATTTTTTTTCGTAATTAAAATATACATTTTAATATTACCTAGTGTTAAAAATCGGTGGCCTTAAATTTTTGTTAATTTAACGCTAGGTTTTTTTAACGTTCAGCTTTTAAATTAAACGTATAATTATGCTTTGAGTGATTTAAATTGTACTTCTCGAAAGTTTATCACTTGCTTTAACTAGATTGTATGAGTAATGTGGTGAATAATTAACAAATTGATTAGAAATACAACGAATCGTTGTAAAGAACAATCTTAAGTGTTGTTTTAATTACTGCAATCATAGTTTGAATGTTAAATGGGTAATAACGCATTAATAACTACACGGTGTCATTATTACGAAAAAAAAAACGTAATTCTTAAATACTGGTAGCATGTAAATATCGTTAATCGATGTATTAAACAAAACTTTGATTGCCTACGTTAAAAAATTTATTCAGCATCTTATAGTCGTGTAGTGTAGTAACCAAATTTAAAAATGCGGAGTAAAAAAAAATTTACTAAAACTATTTATAGATTGAGTACAGAACTAAGACAAATTAGCTCAGCTGTGGCTATTTGTTTATATTTCAAAATAATTTCTCTTCGTTTTGTTTAAATTATATATAGTAATCAAAAAGATTAATGGTAACATAGTTTTATAGAAAGTAGAACAAAGGTTTCAATCAATGTAAAACAATTTTCGTAAAAATTTATTTTAATACGATAGTTTGAAATTTTGTGAAAGCTTTTTGCTTCCTGTTTAAGAATATGTTAATTAAATTTGGTCAAATTTCCCAAATTGTTACAATCGCCCCGTTTCCGTTACTAAACCGAAATTTTGACATATAACTATAATAAGTATTTACAATGAGTTGCCAATGCTTGATCACATTGTTATATTATAACATAAACAAACAAAAAATGTGATGATTAATAATACGAAAACAGACATCAATTTACTTTAAAACGACAAAATCAAAGAAGTCAAAAATAAAAGCATAGCAAAAGAATGTGCTCAACAACCGATACAATTGAACGGAAAGCATTACCGATAAGTAATAATTACATGTGTTACACTTACGGAAATAATTATATGCTTACTATAGTTGTCACAAACAAAAATTAAAAAAATGTTTTTTGGTATTATAAACCACTCACTGCAACAATAATCTGACACAGTAAAATTTCTATTGTTCTCAACAACATAAAAAAAGTTTAGCAAAATAAAGCTATAACTTCTATCATTCAAAAGAAAATTAATATAAATTATAGAAAAATAGACAGTTACATTTTCTGTTAGTATAGTTGCAAAATAGTATATAGTAAAACGAGTGTTACAATGACAACAATTATAATGCAAAACGAGCGTTACAAAAAATAGTTGTAACACATGTTTTCATACTAGTTTATGTATTTTGCTTTAATTTATATTATTTGTTAATAAAAATTGTAACATATGTATAGCAGCAATTTTATCAGTGTTGCTAACTGACTTTGACGCGATTACTCGTACGAAATGTAAAAATTACTCAATTTTACTCATAGTTCCACAAATAAAACTATAATTTGTGTTCTTTTTTTTAGGTATTATGAATTTTATTTGTTGGTATAACTGATACAGATATTACAAAATGTCACCTACCAAATGCCCGTAACTACAAAAAATCTCCAAATTTTGTGAAATTCCATTACAATTGGCAACACTGAATTTTATATATACATATTGTAACGAATTTTATTATTAAAACTAATTTATTTAAACGACTAAAAATATGTTCTACTAATACTACAAATATGTACACTTGTAAATTAACCGAACTAATGAAATCTAATAATATTTAATAAAAACACTTACACTAATTAAGATAAGATGTTCACACTTAAATCACGTACAAGATTATTCTCGGTATATTTATCTTAGACACACGTGCTAACGACTTATTTATTTCAACTTGAATAATCTTCTTAACACAGCTGTATTCGCATTACGGCAATAACTGACCTACGATTTGTTTCGTCGGTATATATACACATAAGGAAATCCTTCTCGAGTGTTCCCTATTTTTCGGTATATCTTCTAGAAGATGGATAACAGCTTCTAGAAGGCTCTTGCATTTGCAAACTTCTCGAACGTTTCAATATTATAGTTTGTAACAGTAATTAACATCTGCCTACTTTCTAATTTCAAATTTAAAAATATTTGACATTTGTATTATTATCCTAATAATTTTAACATTGATTAAAATCAGCGTGCGGACGTTTTGCTCCGGTCGTTTCGCCTCCGACCGTTTTGTTCACGCCTTCTCGTACTTAGACGTTTCATTGCCCAACCAATTCACCCCCGCTGATTAACTAAATTTAAGAGTGCCAGCCATGTTTCAGCAAGTTTACACAATCCACGCCACCAAATTATAACGCTGTTGTATCACTGTATGTAAAAGTTTTGCAAGAATTAAAACATCTGCAACCTAAACTGCAGCTAACTCTACTTATGACGGATTTCGAACTCTCTGTCATCTAAGTATTTGAATTGGAATTACCAGATATTTTAAAGACGGCATTCTTTTAAATACCTTTATCGCAATCTGTCTGAAGAACACTACAGACTGATGCTCTTAAATCCCGATACGAAAATGATTACAAGTTTGCTCGTTAGATCAGTACGATTCCCGCTTTGGGGTTTATATCTGAAGATCACGTAAGCAACGCATTCGAAAAATTAATTAAAAGCGAAGGATTTCCTCAAAATACAGTACCCATAGCCAATTACTTTGAGGACGCGTATATTAGTCGAAGACTACGTTGTGGACGGTAAATTTTGAATTTTCCAATTTTGAAATGTCTATCAGCGTGCTATTAACGACAAACATCGAAATAATGCCGTAGAAGGATGGCACATGCGAACAGCAATTTACAAATATTTTTTGTTTTATTAAATGTTTGCAGGAGCAGCAAAGTATTCATAACTACGAAATAGTACAACTAATTACTGGAAATCACAAAAATCCAAGAATCAAAACGTATGTCGCAATATCAGCTCGTGCGAAAAGAGCTGCAGAAGACTTTGAGAATCGTAAAGTTATTGATTACTACTACAATTTTAAATTTATTTCGGTTGTATATATACAGATGTTAAAAGATTTTTAAAAAACAGTTGCACAAAGTAGCCATTGTATATGCAAAATAAAGAAACATTTGAGAGCATTTCCGATACTGACCAAAATGCCAAAAAGCTGTCCACTGATCACTAGTTATTATATGCGGCATTGTAACCAGATTTGCACTTAACAGATTACTTTAACAAACTTCTGAACCAAGCCAGATTCTACACTCTATAAAAATAAGAAAGAAAATGATCAACTTAAAAAAACCAAGGACAATATAACAATGAACCACTACAGAGTTAGGTAACCAACTGGTGAACCAAGCCAGATTCTAAACTCCATAGAAGTGACTCAAGAAAAAGTAGTCACGGGGTATAAAAAAGAAATATCGTTACAGCTGGTTAAGCTCGAATCTGATTGGGTTATAGTCGAAAAGGGGCGTATTTTCGATAAAAGAGTAATGACCGGATTTTCCGATTGAAGAAGAATGGATATTTGGAATCACCGAAACGTTATCAAAATATATATTGTGACTTGTAGTAAAATGATGCTCAGCAACCGCATTCAAAACGATTATGTTCTGAAAAGTGTGTAATGACGTAACGACCGGTTTCACCAATATAGACTAAACCACATAAACAAGAAATTTGCTATAGGGTACAGGTGGGGAATGCTGGCCCCTTAAGCATTTTTATTGATATTATTTTTATTGCTTACAATAAATCGTCAAAAAGCGGACAAATCAAAGCCTAAGACCTACTGAATACAACGTATATTATAAAAATCGTAAATAAGAAAAAATAACAAAAATATCAATTGTAAAAAAAAAATTAGGGCGTGTACTAGTGTACACATGTAAGAAGTGAAACTTCTTTATGGCCTTATTTTTCGCAAAATGATCTACATGCAACTTTTCAGAAATTGGTTAAATAAAGTTAAATTAGATAAAGTTTAAACAAAAGGATTTTATTATCATAGACATGAATACAAAAAAAAGGATTTTATTATCATAGACATGAATACAAATAACCGATTGCGCCACGAAGGCTGATATTTGATGATTTTGTAGAATTTGTGGAGTATTACAACAACAATTGATCGTATCTTATAGCAACGTTTTGACCGTGTACCTTATAACCATCCGTTTTGTGACCTATAGTATGTGCCTCCGTGGCGCAATCGACTAGCGCGTTCGGCTGTTAACCGAAAGGTTGGTGATTCGAGCCCACCCGAGGGCGAACTTTTTATTTATTTTACTACCTTTGAACACCTTGTACAATTTGTATTTATTTAAAAATATTTTAGAATTTTATAATAAAAAATTAGTTAATTGATTTACAAAAAAAAGATGGCGCGTAACGGAATAATGTTACGCGTAACCGAAAAAAATCTGACGGTAGTAAAAATGTGACGCGTAAAATATGACGGTAAATTTTTTTCCAACGCCGATAAAAAAGTTTCACTTCAAAAATTGTGGCGTGGCCGTCATTACCCGCTATGATAGGGTAATGGCGGCATTCCCCGCCATGGCACTATGTGATTTTTATGTACAGAAATCGCATACAAAACCTCTTACTTCAAAGTCTGCACATGCTTTATGTGCCCACCCGCTGCATCCACAACATTGAAGCCACCATTCCCTATGTTTTCCAACGTCACCGCATATGATGGAGATATGTACCACGTGACTTGTCTGTGTTGGTATTTTCATCACCATCCACTGCTTGTACAGAAATAAATGTGGTTGAAAGAGCGAAATCTTCTTTTGAAAACAGATCGGCATTTAGCGGAAATATTCCTGTTGCTTCGAAGCCCTTGACTACTTTCTCAGGTGTAGCTACTCGACCATATGCCATGTTGAATATTTCCGATATTGCATTCGTCGTTATTCTCTCGGTCTCATGATTCTTTAAATACCTAGAGCACTCAGTATTGTAAGCAGTTTTTAATGTAAAGTAAAACGATACGTCTAGAGGTTGCAGTCGATGCGACGTATGTGGAGGTATGGTAACCGCAATAATTCCACGTTCCTTGCAAAACGTATAGACATCCAGTGTACAGTGACTACTATGATTGTCAATTAGCAGTAGCACTCTTTGCTTAATTTTACAAAATTATGAAAATGGTCAACCCATGTTATGAAAGTCTTTTCATTCATCTACCCATTCTCATTACAACAGTAGAGTGCTCCAGGTGGACCATTTCTCTTTAGTTGAGTGTTCATTCTTTTTGTCATAATTCCTGTTTCGTCAGCGTTAAAGATTTTTGTAGGGGGAAATTGGTATTTGTCACAGTAGTCAAGTTTTTGTAAAATCGTGATACATCATCAGCGTTAAATGCGGAAACCCGATTATTGATAGTAGCCTTAGGTTTCCGTAAACTAATGCTTGAATTTCTTTTAAGAAATGCCCTGAGCCATGCTTTTCCAGCAGCCTGACTCCTTTGCGAAAATGGATTAGGCTTATTGTTTTCTTGTGCATAGACAAAGGCACATCGCTTGATTTCTGCAGGTGATATTCCATAAAAAAGCCTTGAAAGCTTGATAACTTCATCTGTAAGGTTTTTTTCATCCTCTTTGGTAAAAACAGAATGACGTCCCATTGAATGTCCGGATGTATCATTGCCATTTTCAATCTATCTTGTAGGGTGCTCCGAGGAATACCGAATGCCCTTGAAACTTCCCTGACTTTTCTTCCATTATGGATAGCAGCTTCTATTTGCTCAGAAGACCAACTGTCTTTCATTGTTTTCCTAATGTAATTACTCGGGTTTTGTAATTAAAATGTAACTAATACCGAAGGCACTGTAGATCCTCAATATGTTTTAAATATGAAAATTTGTTTAGAGGCGGGTAAATACAGCCGGCCGGCATTTCCAGCTTTGCTTGCCCGGTATTACCCAAAATTGACGTATCAAATGTTACATACCTTTCTTCCCTTAACTCGTTGAAGTATGCCAAAAAAACTTATACAGGGGTGTAGATAATGAAATTTTCACAAAACGACTATTTATTATTCCTACACAACTAAAAATAATTCATAACTGTTGGGCGTCAAATATTTCGTTCCGTTATATGAAATAACGGCAAATGTCATTTAGCCGAGGGACAACTCTGTGAAGCAGTTTTCGACCATAAGATTTCAAGGAAACATGTACAAATGGTCTAGGGGATGGCGCAGCTTGTTTCGGTATCTATAATCCGTTCAATTATTAATGATCTCTACTGGCCGGTATTACCCGCATGGCCGGCCACCTTTACCCTATACCTTGAAATGAAAGTGTAGAGAATCTGTCCTTGAGAGAAAGAAGAATCTGAGAGCATTTGCCGGTTGATGGGAATATGGGTTTAATACCATCCTTACGAAGAAGTTTCCTTATTTGATCTCTACGCTTGTGAATGTAGGGTAAAAATGCCAATTTTGAATTCGATTCGGAAGTAGAAATGTTCTTAGGTAATCGACCACGTGGATGTAGACGACGATGAATAACTGTTTGAATATCTCGCTTCACCAAAGTTCTAGCAAAATGACGGAGTTCCAAGTCTAAATTCTCAGGTTGGCAAATAGAAAAAACGCGATGAACCAAATATTCAATAACAGGATGATAATGAGACGAAGCATGAAGGTATCTGTTTGTAAGGGTAGGTTAGCAATAAACAGAATAGCCCAGAAGTCAATCGGGCTTACGTCAAGAAATAAGAGAGAACCATCAGTTTTGATTTCTATAGTAAATTTGATACCTAGGTGTAGATTGTTTAGATGATCAAGAAACTTAGACAATTTGAGATGACCATGAGACCAACAATAAACCAAACTTTAGGTTTGAATATCAATGATTTCAAAGAAACCGTTTCAAAAGATTCTATAAAAATGTTAGCTATAGAGCAAAACCCATAACAGCACCAGAAACTTGTTTGCAAAACATTTATCAATAAGAAGAACTAAGTTCAAGTCCTTGCCATGTTGAGACAGAATCTGTTCGATGACAATAAGCGAATTCTTAATAGGAACTTTGGTAAAAAACAAAAAGAAACAAGAACTTGACAAGCTATTAGGGTAGAGATTGGATAGTACTGACGACAGGTCGAAAAGAAGTACCTTGTTTGTGAGTTTTGGGAAGTCTGTATAGACGAAGTGGTTCTAAATTTAAAGGAGCAAGTCGTCGTTTGGTTTCTGCAGGTAGATTAAAATATTTGGCTGACATCACGTTCAATCCTCGAAATTAAATTATGAGTTAGAAGAGCGTAAGTTTCCTCAGACAAAATTGAATGGCTTTTAGCAGCATAATCAATCAGTTTGGATCAAAAACGACAGTAGTGTTGTCTTTGTCGACTGGAAGAACAATAATATCGGAGTTCCTACGAAAACATTTTAAGGCTAACTCTTCCGACCTAAAAATGTTGAATTTCGGAAGCTTAGCTAATTCAAGAATTTTGCCAGTGTAAATACGAATGGGATCTGAGAGGTGGCAAGAAAGATGTTTTGTAGAGGACTCGGCAGCACATAAAATGTCTTTTTTAGAAATAAGTTTGAGAGCAACAACCAAATTCACCGATCCTTGTTCTGAAGTGAGAGTTAAACTAGATTAATTGACAACCGCGTTCAAGGAGTTAGTAGTGAATAAAACTTTATGATTCTTGGATTCCAATAATTGAAACTTTTTATGATGATCTTCAGTGGTTAGTAGTAGAGTGGTATCAGACTGCTGGTAAATAATGTTGTCAAATAGATTCGAATCATCCGGGGATAGATTGTTGGCCAACTCAAGATGAAGATAAAAAAGTTGTTTCGAAATTATGTCTACCTGTCGTCTGATTTGATTTATCTGTTCGCGTATCAACGCTACACTACCACGATGTAGAATGTTTTTAGAAGAACGTGTTTGAATGTGGAACTTGATTTTGAAGAATGCAGGAATGATGTTGTGGCACACGACAACGACTAAGAAAAGTTAAAGTGCACAAAGTTTGACAAGTTTGTGGCAAAGTTTGGAAAATACAGAGGTTTTAAAAAAAATTATTTCCCCGTCAAGTTTATTAATATAATAGCTTCCACATCCGAAGTCTATACTAAGATGAGAACGTCTTCCGTGTTTGGATGAGTTATTCACCATAAGGCCCTTAATCTTAAGTTATTTAGGTAACGGTTACGTTGTCGGTTGCTACAGAATGAACGAGATAAATTAGGATATGATGCAACCGCAATTGATGACTTCAATTGTATTGAATACTTGGTTTGCTATTAGTCTAGTGCAAGGTAAAAACGCTGTTTTATGATGGAAAACAAAATAATTATTAACCTTACTAGACATGTATTGTCATTAGCAATAAATTCAAATTATTCAGACGATGAAGGTACGTTGTAATTAATATCACAGAAATAGTTTTATAAAGTCTATCAGTGATCCCACATACATTACTGGTGATAATCCATCAGATTTGCCCAGTTAAATTGTAAGTCTAACAGCTATAGATTCAACTGTTGAACACGTGGTCAATAAAAGAAACAATAACTCTAGTTTTTCTGTGGCAACTAAAAGAATTGAAAGTGAATCAGCACCTATCTCTTCGACTAGCGGTGGTAATTTCTGTTTATCGCAAAATACAATACTCATCCCCGTGATTAGCATCAAGTATTTTCAGTCACAGGTGGGACTGGCATAAAACTCGAGTTTGTAGAAAAATCTTTGTCCGACACAAGTATTGGTGAATTCTGAAGATGCATGTTCTTGGCACGATTTCTGTAAGGTTCTTCTATGAGGAGGGGCATCAAAACACTTTACGTGTCCATATAAGGCAACGTTTCGTGCATTTAAGTGCGCACCCAAACGCATTTATTTGAAACTCTAAAGGCAAATAGACGCGGCAATTCTAAAAAAGTAATAAGTAAAAAACTGAAAAGAAAATGAAAACGGTATTTGCGTCTTTGCAGAGAATATAATAATTATATATTGAATTATCAAGATCATTTGACAAAATTTATTTTCCTTAAAGCACTGAAAACAAAATTTGCGGCGGAAATTGCGTATGTTCTGCTGGATATTTTTACTACCATTGAAGATCCAATGTATTACAATCTGATATCGGCAGAGAGTGTGCAAATCAAGTAGTAGATGAGCTTGCTTATATGTGGCCGGAATTAAAAATTTTGCCAAAACCAGGGTTTCGCGGAAGGAGCTAAACAGGACGTATAAAATATGATAACCACCTTGTTACCACAGTTAATCAAAAATCGGACGTGTCATGAAGGGATAAGAGGCAAAGTTCATATAAAACTTTATTTGGTACTAAAGCAAGAGTTGTATTTAATGATTTCCATTTTCCAGAACAAGTCAAATAAATTCCAATGGTCAGAAAATATAGTAGTTGATCAATCTGAAGATACAGTTCAAACCACTAAAGCCGACGTACCTCAAAATGCACTAAAGTACTCAAAAGTATGACCATTATTGCTAAAAATCGGGAATAAATAATTAAAAAACTAGACAACGCATACGAAATTTTAAAAATACAAAGTTCTAAAATGCTAAAACTATCTGAAGCAAAAGTTTCACCAATCAGTACAGGAAACACTGTAAGAATACTATATCGTAATCCAATGAACGGTGTAGGCAATGTGTTAGGAAGTATTTTACAAAATTGGTACAGAACAGATAAAAAAGTTTTGAAAAAAACTATAGTACAAAAATAAATGAACACCCAGAAAGGCTTGTGACGCTAGATGTTGTTCCAGATAATAACTCGATGCTTGATGTTATTGTAGTCGAATCGTTTCCTTGTAATTTACTTAACTGTGTACTAATATTACCCGGCTATTATTGACAATGGTGGCAATTTATATATGGGTCGTCACATATATGTGTACATAGTATTAAAAAAGTAATCTATTTTCTATAAATAAACTTTGTTTTTTGCATGCGATTTTATTTATCCTTAACTACTAATTTACCAATAGTAATTTATGTAACAAGCTCCGAAAGTGAAGCATAGCATAACAAAAGTCAATGCGCAGGAGGCCGTAGGCAGAGCGCTGCGTGACAGTGAATTATGTTATGAGACTTTTGACGAGAGCTACATACATTATTTTTTTGTTGTTTCTTGCGAAATTAAATCTTTTTTTTAAAAATAATATTATTAAAAACAATTTAACGGTGGTATTACATTTATTACTAACAAAATCTGTACTATATAAGAGTACTAACTATAATACCCTAGTATTTGAGTTTATAAAATTTTAAAAACCTATAATTAAGCTAAGTAATATATGCTATTATTTATTAAATAAATACATACATATATCATTTTCCAGTTAGTTTAAATAAAAAGGAGCAATCTAAGGATCTACGCTTAACGTGTTTGTAAATGTAGCTAAAATAACAACATTTTGATTTATTACAAGGCCTATAACAAGAGTAGATCTAATAAATACAAAAAAGATAGTCAACTGTTAAAAGCTTCGTAAGAAAAATGCTTTTTGTCACTTTTTTCTTGAACCTAAATATTTTATACCAGAAACGACCGATATTTCGAGACGTTCCCATTATAAAATATTATGCATACTTAATAAGACATTAATTGCACACCGTCCTTTCACAAAATTTGTTGCCATTAATAATAGCCAAATTAAAATTGTATCAAAGAAACACATGTCATCAATTAAGAAAAATCGTTATAACTGTTAAAATATTCATTTCACATTCGTGTTTATAACTATTACATGTTGAAATTAATTTTTTTTATATGAGTACGTTATGAGTACGTCTAGTTGAAGATGCAGAAAGATGGGGACCACCGGAGCTGAGATGTTATAAGATAACAGCTAATAACGTGTACAACGGAATGCTAAGTAGCAAAACGAAACTCAATCAATCAGCCAGTTTGAATCACGTCGTTACGTATGTCGAAATTGTACGATTAGATTATCTGTATTATTGCAGAACGTTTTACAAAAGACTTTAATAGCGACAAGAGAGATGGAGAAAAAAGAGATGATAGTATTAGTTGTACGTTAACGAAAAAATGATATACGACTTAGGGCTACCGGTATAAAACCAAAACATTTAGAAAGATAGACCCATCAATTAAATAGATTGATTGATATCTAAACTTTTAATACAATATCTGAAGAAATTACGTAGCGTGGAACGAAACTTACTTTAACGGTTGCGCCTATAGCTAAGACACATTATAAAAATTGCTTTAATTAGGGAGCGTTGCCTTGAGATATATTGGATGCTTGAAGAAGATAACATGCGGGGATTCATTACTTATTTTTAAGTAATGGACTGGGCTTTCATTTTTACCAGTAATGATAATACAGTTCATATTTAAATAATATACTTTACATGTAAATTGGTTTTCATAACTTTAACAAATAATGATGATCAAGCTAAACTTCGTTTGAAAGTACATTATCACCAATACTTTTTTTTTCATTTTAACCTAGATCAACGGTTTTTGTAGATTTAACCTCAATGAGAAAGCAGTTTAACGATCAGTATAAAGCTGTAATGTGAAATAAAGTATTTAAGAAAAGAAATTAATATTGCCCTATTTGTGAGCTCAATAATGTTACGAACAATTAAATCTTTAACATTTATTTACTATTTCAAAATTACACAATTATGCTGTTAATTAAATATTTTTGGTAATGGGGTAATTTTTCTAAACGCAGGTTTTGGTTTGATTCTTTCATTTTTTGTGTTTTTCCTGCTTTCTTTATTTTTTATATGGTCTATTTAGTTAACACCTTTAGATTTTTTTTGTGTATTAATTTTGTGTACATTTACTACAAATGTAATATGTTTGGTCAGTTTTATTTAATTAAATTTATCGTATTCATTATAATAATATTGTCTATAAAATAACTAACTATAGCCAGATTCATCTAGCATTAGGAATGCCGATCATCTTTCGCGCAGCTAATGTAGTACCAACATTTTTGTTAGCGATGCGACATAACATGCCTTGGAAGTAGCACGCTTGATAATCCAAGTGAATTGCAAGACAAAAAAAATTGTTATGCTCAAAGTGATAATTTGGTCTCTTAAAATATTAACTTTTGTTTTTAGAGTAAGTCCAAAACCACGACGGAATTTTGGTAAAACAAAAAAAAACGCAAATTATAACTGTTCTTTTAAAAGCAATTATTAAGAATAACTCTTCGGAACAGTGTAAGTTGGGTTTTTGTGTAGTTTAAGGTGAATCGAGGCATTGCGTCCTAGATCATGTTACTATAGAACGGACGAGATAGGTCACGATATGACGCAACCGCACTTGATTACTTCAATTGTATTAAATATTTGGTTTGCTATAGTGTATAGTGTAACGTAAACACCATCCATTTAAACATTTTGTTTTATTATATAAAACAATAAAATTACTATTAAATTATTCAGACCGTGAAGATATGTTGCAGATATTTTGCCGTAATAACAGTCACAAACATAATTCCACCAACGATTTCTATGACACATTGAATACTAACAATGATCTTACATACATTGTTCATAATAATCCATCAGTTTTGTCTAGCCAAAACTACAAGTTCAACAGCTATACATTCAACTGTTAAACACGTGGTCAACGAAAAAGAAAATAACTCTAAATTACGATTAGCACCTATCTCTTCGCCTAGCGTTGATAATTTCTGTTTGTCGCAAAATACAATAACAGACGAGGGGACTGATCTTCGTGATCGACATCAAGTAGTTACGTTCACAGGTAAAACTGGCATAAAGCAGATGCACTAATAGAAGGAACTCCATTAGATTTTTATTTCGCAATGATCCTTAATGAAATACTAGACAAAATAGTGAATTAAACGAATCTTTATCCGTCACAGGTATTAAAATGCATGTTTCTCTCGAGTTAATGGTTAGAACCTTACTAGTCAAAAGAAAATATTGCTCAGATTACGAGGATCATGAAATTAATAAAAATGCTGACCATTCGCCATTGCTAGCATTCTAAGAAGTTTTTCAAAAATGCTGCTTTGAATTTTTTGAATTATATAATAACTAACTATAACTTGGTTCATTTAGTTTCAAACTTTAAAAAAATTTTTCAGTTCTCAAGTATAAATTTAAGTAAGAAAATAACTGTACTCTAAATATTCTTTTTAAATGAACACAAACCGACATTAATAAGCTAAGAAAATTAAAACTTTTGTTTTTGGAGTAATTTCAAAACCATGTTAACAACATTGTCACTCAGTTTTCTAAGTTTCTTAAATTAAGTCATCTTTTAATTCCTTTGAAACACGTTATTCCTTTTTATCCCAAAGGCTTTAATGGTATTCTTAGCACTCGTAACCGTACACTAATATTTACCGGTCTTTCGGAAAAAAATTCTTTTTCTCTCAACGTTATTTTCTCTTCCTTATATAGCCCCATCTTCATTTCAATTTTACAATATTTTACAACATTTTGGCATTAACATTTCTTTTTCGTCAAATAATAATATTAAGTCTTTATTTGTTAATACTAAAGATAAAATTAATGTTTTAGACAAATCCGGTGTTTATAAATTAAAATATGGTGATTGCAACGCATTTTATATAGGACAAACAGGTCGAAAGTTTTCTATTAGAATTGCTGAACATCTATCTTGTATTAAAAATAATAACATTTCATTTAAATCATCATTTGCTAATCATATACTAAATTCTCATCATTCATTTAATTCTAAAAAAGATTTTGAAATTTTACACATTTGTAATAAAGGTTTAAGACTAAATTTTTTAGAAATAAAAAAAGTATTAAAAATTGCAATTCCAATCGTTATCTCTTAACGAAGTTGTTAACTTTAATAATAATTTACTTTTTCTAAATTAGTTTTTGTTTGATTATATCCATTATTATATTATTTTGTTGTATCCTAGGATTTTCTATTATTAAGCTAATTTTGTGTTGTTCAAATTTTGAAATTTGTCAAACTTCAAATATTTAACCATATTTAATTTGATTAATATATGTTGGTAAGTTTATTTATTATTATAACTTTTTGATTTTTTCTTTTTTTAAATTTTTTAATTTATATTATTTTTCAGATTTCTATAATTATTATTTTTTAAAGTTTATGTAGTATTTAAAGTTTGATTTTTCAATTCTAATATAGTAAGTTTATATTTAAATAAGATTCGATTTTATATATACATATAATTTTTTTTATAGTATACGACCGAAAATGAGAATTAGTCGAAACATGTAGCGTTTATTAAAATATTAAAATAAAAAATTAAAATAAAATAATGGGAAGGTTTTGAGTTTATAAAAAATAAAATAATATAACAAAATAGATGGTATTATTTTTGGAAATCTCCGACTTTTGGGCGTCTAACGGTTTCTTTAATTCTTTAATGTTCAATGTACAATTCTAAGTGGTGAACTCTTATTATGTGCTGTAATAAAATTGTTATTTTGATCAAGGCCCTAGTAGAACAATTTATATCACTGCAACAACAAATTAAAGTTAATGATGTTTTCAATCAAGAGAAATTGAGTGTTTGGATGTTATCTCAGTGATTTAATATAGGAAAAAGTTAAACTGCAAAAATGATAAAAAACAAAGAAAACCCGATAAAAAAATGGCATTCTGATTATAAGCGATTTTCGGCTTAGACCGCGTCGTAGTTGAACACCCAGACTTTTTAGGCTTGGTCCCAGCCAAAACAAAAAGTGTAACTTGGCTTTTGCTGTATTGTTGTTCGTGAACCAAAACAAACTGACGTTTTGCAAGACATTGCAGAGCTTGCATCTTTGGATGACAAGTTCTACTTCTTATTTTGGCTCTCAAGGAGAAACTAAGACCAAGCCTAAAGAGTCTGGTTATTCAACGACCACGCGGTCTAAGCCGAAAATCGCTTATAATCGTAACCAAGAAAACGGCAAAGCTTTTAGAATCTATAAATGGCATTCTAACATAAATATTATAGAAAAAGAAGCTTCGACAACCTATGGCTCAAAGATTGATCAAATCTGCCACAAATAGTTTCTGACATCTTCCAATAAAGCAATTCTTTTAACTGGTAAGTATGATTTTATCCCAAGATTTTGAATTTGTTCTAATCAAGATCAAGCATTTTTTGTAAACGTTATTATTACATTGTTCTTTGTTTTGGATTACCGATTTTCTTTTTCAGGCGTTAATATGCGCCAAAAGAAAATAAATTGCAGAATTGTTAAGAAACAATAACGTTATTGCATCATCTGGTTAGCTTTTAAAACTTAGAACTATTTATAACATTATCTGAAGAAACTGCTTCGGTGAATCTTTAAGAAGTATTCTCATTTTTGAAAAAGTTACAGTTTGTAATAAAAAACATGTTTAACAAAAGACATCTATAATGCAGACGAGATAGGCTTATTGACAGATTAAACCAAGACTTTTAAAAAAGAAAAATTGAAAAACTGTCCAAACGATAACGATTTTATTTTGCGCGAATGTGAATAAAAAGAAAAGAAAACTTTCCATCCTTAGGTAAATACAATGCGGAAGCCTAATTAAAAAGGCTGGTTAACAGGTGAAATACTCAGAAGATGATTTCAAGATTTGGACCAAAAAACGGTTTTAAAAAGAAAGTTTTTGTTCTTAGATAATACCGGATTACATCCTAAAAAATTAATTTAAAAAAATATAAAACTATATTTTGTACCCTCTAACTGTACATGGACGTGTCAAGCATTAGACCAAGGTACCAAAAATTTTAAAAAAACATTCAAGACTTAAATTTGATTATAACAATCACAATTTAAATCCCATTTTGTGAACAAAAATTTAATAATAGATAAAACAATCTTCACATGATAAGTTTTGATACTGAAACACCTGATGATAAACATGAAAACAATAGATTCCGCCTATTAATTTGATTAGAAAAAACCTTTTTCAAATAAAACTCTTTCAGATATAGGTATTCGAAAAGGAGAGAGCAGCGTTAAAACCCACATGGAAATTTTGGATTTAAAAAAACCTAAGCTTGAAATTAATTTCCAAGATATTATTTTGAGAAAAAAACTTGATAGACTATACTCGATGAGAATATCTTCAAATAAACGCAGATTTCTAGAATATCTAAGAGGCACCTAAAGAGTCAAATTTAAATTTCTTTTTAGACTATAAAAATTTATTGTTTCGTTTTTTTGATTTTGTCATATAATTATGTAATATTATTTTCTTCTTCTTCTTCTTAAGCTCGAAGGAAAATCACTATAAAAACTTTGGACGTACCTTAAGTGTAGTATATGGAAAGATTAAGCAATAACAGATAACCAGGTGTTCGTAGTTCGTAACCACTGTCTCTGTTGAAATTGTTGAGAAATTTAATAATTTCAGTTGCTTCTCTAATGTTTCTTGATTTCCACTTCTTTGTTTTAGTTTTCTGAAAGCTTATACAATGCACGTTGCTTATTGGAATAATGGATAATGTTTTCAGTCGGGTAATGTTATCACTTAGAATCACATAGAAGAAACACCGTTTATAGTAACCATAATTTTGGTTTATGTTATCAATTTTCTTCTCGGGTTTGCTTTTATTCATGAACAATAATCTACTTTGCATTAATTTTTTAGGTGATTTTTCACAATACGCTCGTTTAGAGTGAAAATTTTATTATTGCACCATAAAAATATCTGTAAATACGTTATCTTCGAGAATTAACTCGGAAAACATGTGGGTTCTTAGAATAACAACGTTATTTAATTACGTCTTATATGATAACGTTACGTTTGATTTTTTAATGAACGGTGTCAACAAACTTTTTAATGCTAGTCCGTAATTTTCGATTCAAATTTTTTTTAAACGTTTTTTGAAATTTTTTATTTTCACATTTTTTTGCTTGTATTAATGCTATGGTTTCACCTTCTAATTTAATAACCTGTTAATCAGATACACGTTCTATGTATTTACTGCTTTCTAACCAATAAACATTCGCTCAGTTATTGTTATTAAAAATCCCAAGTCCGAACGTGATTCTATTAACCCTGATAGCCCACCTATACGTCTTTGAGACATATTGCGCTCTATTTTGTTCTCTCCAATCTCCTCTAAATATTCCAGATTCCCCACTTCTTAGGAATTCTTCTACTGACTAGTGTATACTGTCTGACCTTGTCTAATTTGGATTTTTCACGTGTTTTCTCTTATCTTATTTGTCTTATTTTTACTAGTTGATTATATGTAAAGCTTTCTACTTTTAGGTGCAAAGAATGTTTTAAAAAATTTTATATCTCACTCTTCAGCCTTCTTTCGTCCAATCCTAGACGTAGGCCTCTTCCAACCTTTTTCACTCTTTCCTGTCTTGGGCTATTTGATACCATTTTTGTCTTTTTAATGTCGTCCGTCCAGCGTCTTTGTGGCCTTCCTCTGCTTCTGTTTGTTTCACGCGGCCGCCACTGTACTACTTGGGTTGTCCATCTATCATTTTCCTGCCTCGCAACATGTTTCACCCAACGCCACTTCAGCTCCGCCATTCGTACTATCACATCGGTTACCTTGGTTCTTTTCCTGATTTTCTCATTTTTGATGTGGTCTTTTAGAAAAATCTCAAGCATTGCGCGTTCCATACTCTTTTGTGTCATTCTTATTTTGTTAGTATGTCGTTTCGTTAGTGACATTGTCTCTATGTCATATGTAGCTACTGGCAAAACACATGAGTTGTATACTTTCCGTTTTAGATTTATCGGGATATCTTGGTTCTTGAAGTGTAGTTAGTGTAGTTTGCCAAAGGCGGCCCAGGTAAGTCCTATTCTTCGGGTCACTTCTGCTTCTAGATTTTCCTTTCCCAATCTAATGGTATGGTCTAGGTATATATATATTCGTCCACGTTTTCTATTGTTTGGTTGTCAATTTGAAGTTCGATGTTATTTGGACTCATGGTTTTGATTTTGATGATGTTCATTTTCAATTCCACCTCTTTAGATGCTTGGTTCAGTTGTAACATTTCTTTAAGTTCGTCTGGGTTGTTTGAGGTGAGGACTATGTTGTCAGCAAAACGTAGGTGATTAAGATAAGTGCCATCATTTTTTTTTAATTGAATATGCCGATGAACAAATATTACAAAAGTTGGAAAGGTTCAACAGCAATCAAGACGCTTGTAATAAACTGGAATGGAAAAGAGTTATCGAAACACTGAGCCTGAACGAGAATCAGATCTTGATCAGATCCGTTCAAGATCCAGATTATGAGCCGCTTGCTGCTACTGTGGATGACCATGAACTAAAATTGGATGAGATTATTCAAGAAATTAAAGAGAGAAATAAAGAGATTGCTCAATCTTCTCCATCCAAAGGTAAGAAGAGAAAATCGACAAGTAATAAAATCAGTAACAAAAGACAAAAAACAACAACGATAAAGAAACAAGGTGAAAAACCGCACCTAAAAGTTATTTATCAAAAACTCCGTCAAAAAAGATTGTTCCTAAACGTGTGAAAACTATGAATAAAGCCTGTAATGTTTACGAGCATCTTGATTGCTTACAAACTTTTTATAATAAAATTTTTTTTTACATAATTTTAAAATACACCAATAATGAGATCGATCAGAGAAAAAACGCGCAGAAAAAAAAAACTGGAGGAGGTTGAATAAAAAGTGAAAAAGGAGATAATACAATACAAGCAATAAAAACGACTTTGTTTAGAAAGTTAGAAAAGGAGCTTTTTAGGTATTTTTCTGCAGCAGCCAAAAATAATCATATGTCAGCCAAAAAACTGTTTAATTCAACAATTTGTAGGGAAATAAATTGGCAGCAATAAGTGAGATTTCAAAAATTTTTATAAATAATTGCAAAAAAACTATAAACCGAGTGCATATGTGACAACAGTGATGAATGCTATACCTTACTTAGGTAAGGAGTCCGCTCCACCTAATTAACTAGCAGCGTCATACTTGGTTGAACAGTTGATCCAGCTTATATCAAGAAGTGGTCAAAATGTGATGGCGAACAATTGGTTTAGCAGTGTTGCACTTGATGAAAAATAAGCCGCAGATTCAAAGAACCGCCGGCCTGGATCGTCATTATTTATATTTACGAAGATGTATCATACAAAGCGTAACCAAATAAAATAGTAATTCGAATTTCCTCATAACATGACGATAACTAAGTAAATAAATTGTCAAGTAAACCTTAAATTATTCTAAATTATAACGACCCAAAGGAAGAGTAGATACATTCGATCAGCCTTGCCAACTTACAAACGCAAACAGAAAAACTAAACGCTGGCCAATTTGCATACTTTACAATATGGTAAACATTGCCAATATCAACTTATTTGTGATATATCTACACAACAATTACAATAAGATGAACAGAGGGACAAATCGGAGAGAACAGCCAACGAATCCTTTCAACTTCATGGTGAAGTTGAGCGAACAGCTGACGGAACCGTGGATGAGAAAACGTCTAGCTTCAGACAAAATCCCAAAAGAACTCAGACAATATATTTAAGGTGCCTTTTTTCTACAAGTAAAAAACTACAACAAGATACTGCCGAAACTACTGTTGCCACTGCTGCCTTTATCGCAAGTAGGCGATCATAACTACAAAAAAAGACTACAGCTTCTGCAATCATAAAAAAAGAATATTGAAAATGAGATGCTACTCTTGCAATAACAGAATTTGTGGGGAGCATCATAAAAATATTTTCCAAATTGTTGTAAAAAATTGTAAAAAAAGGGATTTTTTTAATAAAATTTTTCATTGGTGTTTTAAATTGTTATTGTCAAGTTTTTTTTATATGTACGTCTCTAGGACGTATAGGTGGGCTATTACGTCTAAATAGGGTGAGTGGATCGTCAGGGTTAAGCTTCGTGTACTGTAGTATGGAGAGTGTCAAGTGCATGTTCGGCAATGACAGACTTGATAGGCTGGCTTTAATTTAGTATCTATAGTACTAGCAGTTTTACCAATACATACCTTGCCACAGGTGCATGTGACTTGGTACACTCCACAGGTATTATACGGTATTTTACCGTTTATAGGATTCAACGAATTTTTGAATTTAGTTGTAGTGTTATAATCAACTTTTATCTTATGTTTTCCTAGTATTCTTCCAATGTTGTCACTTATGTTTGAAACAAAAGCTAGAATAGCAAAGTTTTGAGTTATAGTTGAATCAGTAGATCTTGTCTTTAGTTGAAGAAACTTTTTAATTTTCTCTATATTAAAACCATTTCATATGAAAACTTTCTTAAGGTGATCTAACTTTATTTTTGTGACAAATTATCATTGCACGGTTATATCATGCGCGATTCGTTCCAAGTTTCTGAGCTAGGTGATGGGGAAAATTTGCGTTTATGTACTGATCTGTATGTGTTGGTTTTCGATAAACTGAATGGTTTTCTTATAATTTTAATAGTTATAATATTAAGAAACTAACATCAAAAATCCTCTATTTCCAAGGATTTATAGATTGCCCAAAACACATAAGCTAAATGCACCTCTTCGACCAAAGCTTATTATCTAGTTCTTTTACAATTTGTTTCTAGTTACCTTAGTTTTATAATTGTCATTTTAGTTTATTGCCTGACGAAAAACTTTGATAAAGTTCGAAAGCTTGTAAGATTATAATTTAAATATATACACCATTAACCTTAAAAAAAATTATAACCTTTATTTTGTATCTCTCTATAACTACAGTCATTTTTACTATTATTATTTAAAATTTGCTAATAAAATTTATTATTGTTTGATTTTTTTCTAATAAATAAAACAATTTCTGTGTTATTTTAAACATTGGAGAAGGTATTTATCGCCGTCGACTTCGAAGGTTTTATTGCAAAATAAATTTTTGCGGCGATGCAGATACAAGTTATACAAAGAAATGATCGCTTTATATCCTGTAAATACAATCCCAAAAGATGAAAGGAAGCATAAATGTCGAGAGATTATCGCGAAAGTTCCACGTTTATATATATAATAAGCCATAATCACTCAAATTGAGCAATAATTTTGTATTAATGTAATTTTTTGACATATTTATTTGTCATTCGAAAATAATGTTTTGTTGGTATTGTTAAAGTAAACGCCAATAAATAATGGTGATACTTCGAATGCATTTCCGCATGGTGTTAATTTTACAGCTTTTCTACACGGCTTGAAGACATTGTACGTTATTAAAATGCGACCAATGGAAAGGTTGTTATTTGGGATTGTGTAAATATAATGACTTTATTTTCTTGTGTGACGCGGAAAGGGTGTCAGTTAGTTAAAGTATTTATTGTTTATGCACCACTGATTGTTACCATTGAACTGTATCTAAAGACAATCATGCTCCATTAATGATATGTTATGTTCGATATTCACAGATATAATACAATATAATAAAAAATTAAAATAAAAAGTCGATAGTCTTATTTAAATAAAGTAGTTTTTCTGTTGGAATCGTGCAAAGATTATTGAAGAAGTTGTTTGGAATAACAGTATCGACGATATTAAAATACGCAATTTAACGTAAAGCGGTTTTATTATTCTGTAATAATTGTAAAATTACACGAGAAAAAAACTAATTATGACTTAATAAACTTAAGAAAATATTTTCATTTTGTACATTGCTGTCGATTTGGACGTACCGCAGCAATAACACGCAAGGATCATGGTTTTAAACTGCCTGCATAAAGTGCTTGTCAACATCCTTATACGAAATTTGCATGCTAGTGTTGTAAAGTATGTTATATGTTATACTTCTGCGTTGGACGATGCTTTTTTATTCTTCTCTAAATAGGTTATGTTTACTTGGTATGCAATGACATTCACACGCTAAGTATCATGTACAAGGCAGGATAACATATTTATAAAACAATTTGATATAAATAAGTAATTACAGTACAAATAATGCAAACACAGAAAGGATCTCTACGGTAAAATTAAAAACGGACTAAGGTAATTAATGAATGAAAGGTTATGGGAATCTGAATCTAAATTACTACAAGTATTTATAACAGAAAGTGAAGGTTAATGCTTATAAAAAAAAATAATCACCAAAACATTCACAGAAGCGTATAATGGCGTTTTAATAAACTCCAAAAAGTTTTTTTTAATAACAACACGATAGATTTTCTATCTATAATTGAATCCTTAAGCTGTTATTATATCCACGTTACAACGGTGGTATATGCTGGCACATAACTATAATAATTTATGTTGATGGTAGTCCACAAATTATCACAAAAAATAATACAATGGATAGATGAAACTGAAGCATGTTCTCAGGTCAATATCTCCCTTCTCCTGCTAGTATCTGTCAGTACGCTACCTGTGCTAAAGAAGTAGTTCGTTTTAAAGTTGTTTGATTCACCCTGCTGAGCGCACCTGACTTCGTTCTACTACTGCATGGGATGTATAATTCATAACTGAAGGAATTAAGCATTTCATTGATTTATCTGTTCGCGGAATCCTATTATGCAGTTCTTGTCAATTAAATAAACGTCAGTTTTTTGACATATTCTCGTTTTATTTAATGTTTGAATTTGGTTAATTGGCAAAATTTGATGAAATTATTACGACGATGTAGCCAAAATCAATCGTAAAAAAACTCGTAGAATAATAAAATCATTTCTTATGTTTTTTAACTGAGCATAAGAACATTTTTTTAAACGTATGTTTTTATGTGTTTCGGTTTATATATAGAATCTACAATTATCTTCGAAAAAAGTTGAAAATACTATTGCGTTGACCAGATATGCAACGAAGTAATTGAAAAAGTAGAACAGCAAAATGCAATAATAATATAAGACGCATGAACTGGGACATTTGTACAAAACAACACAAAACGACGTGAAAACAATATAAAAGGAATTGAACATTTGCAAGAAACATACACAGACAAATAAAAAATAATTTTATGAAAATGTAAAACAACAAAAGAAATGATACTAAGTGCAAATAAGAAATCTATGAAATCAAAGTTGCGTCGAGATAATAAAACACTTTTAACAACGAAAAGAAAAGAAAAAGAGAAACATCAGTAGAAAAAGAATTACCAATAAAAGCAAATTTCCAAAAAGTATTAGGACGAACCATGAATAATAAAAACTTTGAATAGTTAAAAATAATTCATTAAAAAAAGAGAAATGCCAAAGGAATCAGAAATATCAGTGGTGTAAATATCTAAAAACTCAGCAAACAAATAGAAAACAGATGAATAACAGCTTAATACGACATATCAAATCTTCGCATCCTTATAAACTGACAGTTGACCAAATGTTTATAAAATGAGATTCAACATTATTTTACCAACAAAAGTATATTTGCCCATATCATATCTTGGCATATACAAACATCTTGTGACCTCCTGGAGTAAAGAACAGTTGAGATCTATAGCAAAAAATTAGAGAAATTATACTAAGATCACAATATTACGATAAAGATAAAACAAAAAAAAATTAATATAGTTTAAACACACAGTGAAAAATGATGGAAAGGATCCAATACAACCAAAAAAAGAAAAAAACCAACTTGGTGGAATGAGATAGCAGACTGACGTATATCACAAACAGAAAAACAAAATGTGAAGACAGAAAGCCAAGGTAGAAGAAAATAAAAATCATAGGTTGACTTGACTTCACGCACAGAATAATAAGTTTGTTTTTCTAGAAAGCTTAGCCTAGTCTGTCCCAAAAAATAACCTGATACTATAAACATTAACAAAACAAGTTCAACATTAGTTATGTTGTAGAATTACGTATTCGATTTTTGAAAATAGCAAATGTTTATATTTTGCTGATACCAAAAATTCACAAAAAAATATGAGAGAAAGTTTATGGAAGTCTTGTTTGTCTGAAACTTTTTATGGTAAAGGAAACGTTTTCAGTACGGTCTATACACTTTTCAAAGTGTCAAGTGCAGATTTTTTTAGTAAGATGAAATTTTTTGAGTAGTTTTGAAAATCATTGGTGTAAATCAAGGAATATCACACCCAAATGTGGTAGAACTATTATTCTAGGCAAATGTTAGCTGTTAAAAACAAATATCTGACAAAAAGTTTTTGATAGAGTTTTTACTAACATCATTTTTACCAGTGTTTCAAATCAAATAAAAAAAATAAAGAAAGTAGATGGCACTTAAGCCGATTCATTTCTTTGCTAATATTTTAGACCACATATTCTTTTGAGTACATTTAACGATTACCTATCAAGAAAAAGTTTTTAAGTATTTAAATAATAATAATTCCTTTGTTCAGTTTGTTATGTCTCCAGAACATTAAAAAAAACTTTTTTGAGAGCATTTTAGAAATACACCATCACTGACATGATGAAAATCAGTCTCAGTACCACACTCGGATGGCCAGATAAGAATTATGTAAACAATTACACACTGCAATTGCTTCAGCAGCAGGGAATGAATGTTTCATCTTTTAGTTTGATCCAGTCTAAACTTCAAAATCGATTATAAAACCAAAAAGCCAGTAAACTAGTTTTTATCTTGAAACACAAAAACCAAAAGATTGGTGAGAAGAAGACCAACTTTGAATAGGCTTGGTAATCATCAGCTTCAACTGAATGTCAAATTATTCTTCATATGAAGAAATTCTTTTATCCATGTACTAAAATTATATGATTGAGTTTTCATGTAATACGTTTAGCTTTGTTTTTCTACTGGAAATCATCATAATTTGTTTAAGTTGTTTTTTCAAGTGAGGTTCCGTCACTAACTTGCCCTATAAAAATATTTGGGTTTTTAATATATGTTGCTTTTAATTAAATTAAATCATAAATCTCTCAAAATTATATCGTTTGATAAAGATAATTTTGAGTCGACAACTTGAAGCACGTAAAGATGCAAGCATTTAAATACAAACACCAATGTTAAGAACTAATTTGGGGTCAAGTCGATGGGATTTTTATTAGATGAATGATTAATTTTGAAAACCCAGTGGCACACTTAGATGGTATCAGTAAAAAAGTCAGTTGGAATATTGGCAAATTCTGTTTGGAATAATCACTGAATAAACTATATACAACATTACTTATGATATCATTATATACAGGGTGGACCATTTAAAAGGAAACACGCCTGTTTTGGAAGACTAGTTTCTTAAAAAAACGTTGGGACAGGTCGATTCTTGATTTTTGGGGAACAACTTTTGATGTCAAACTTGACATTGACACATCACCCTCTAGTTCCAGCAACCTCGAACTCAAGAATTTAAATATGGAAAGTGGGTTGAGCGACCACTCATTTCAAACGTCTTTTAATTCTCGTGTGACAAAAAAAAGTAAAATTTACGCAACAAAACCATGATATCTGGAAGAGTTGCATCGACGCATTATTGAAAAATGCCGCCAAATTACGCCACAGATTCTTCAATATGTAAGGAAACGTTTCGAGCAGAATTTGTATTATTATATTGAAGTTGGTTGTGCACAATTTGAGGATTTGTTGAACTTCTTCTGACATTGAATTTTGATGTTTTAATTTTTTTATACGTTTTTTACACAATTTTTATAAACCTAAAAACAATCATGTACTTACATAAAAAATCAAGAGACCTTTAAAATGAGAGTCACTCGACCACATTACCGTAATTTTCTTATTGTTGGTGGTTGTTGGAACTAAGGAGTTGATCTGACAGTTAAATTTGACATCAAAATGTGCCGTTTAAAAGGTCAAAGGTGGCGTGTTTTAGGATTTTTTTTCTAAACAACACACACACACACACTTTAGTTAATCTAGAGGGTGGTTTTCATAAGAACAAAAAAATTGAATAATTTTGGTCATGTTATTGCATAGAAAATTGAAAGACGTTTCAAATAAGGGGTCGCTCGACTCCCTTTCCCTATTTAAATTCTTGAGTTAGGGGTTGTTAGGGCTAGAGGGTTAATGCGTCAATGTTAAGTTTAACATCAACAGTTGTTTCCCAAAAATCAAAAATCGATCTGCCTGAGCGTTTTTTTAAGAAACTAGTGTAAGTGTCCCAAAACAGGGGTGTTTTCTTTTCAATGGCCCACCCTGTATCTATTTGTTACATTTTCAGCTATTTTAAAGAATCGGTTTAGATACGTCATTAGCTAATTGCATGTTAAGAAACAGTAAATAATCTCTTTGTTATTATCGTGTAATTAACGGTTAATTCATGCAGATTTCCTTGTGTAATTATTTGTTAAAGTTATGCGCTGTGATTCTGATTGCGTAATTACTAGATTTGCATCGATTCAATTTTTATTCGTCGTTTGCTTATTAACGTATACACTCATATTTTAATATTATTAACTCATATAGCTGCATGTGTTACTTACGCTAAGGTCCTGCTGATACTACATTTATTTATCATATAATTCGTCGTTACTGATTATTAAGTTTACTCTATTTTATGTTGTCATTGCAATAAAGATATATTCGTTCTCTTTACTCGTGTTGTTCGATTTGTTTACCTTCAGTGTTTGACAGATGTAAACGGAATCTGTAGTGTTTTTTTCCGTTTTAACGCTTTTTAATTATGTTATAATCAGCACATCAAGAACCGCCGACGACTCACTCTCCAAAGCGTTGAGCTGCCGCCTACGTTAAGTTACGGTTATATTAACGTAACGATTTTTACTAAAAAAATTAATTAGGTTTACTATAACCAGTAATTTTATCTAATAAAAACGAAGAAAGAGAAAAAGATTATTACGTATTGGACGAGATTCTTCGTAAATCTTAAAAAACGGCTGTCTGATCATTATTGGTGCAAATCATACACAAAGAATATCGCACCCAAATGTAGTAGAAGAAGTAGATTCGAGGCAAATGTTAGCTGCTGTAGAACAAATATCTGAAATACATTTTTGGTGGTTTTTACTAACATCACTTTTGACTAAAAAAAATTAATTAGATTTACTATAACCAATAATCTTATCTAACAAAAACGAAGAGATGAAAGAATATGATAACAGTCCAGACGAGATTCTTTGTAAATTTGGAGAACTGACAAGCTTTCATACTGCAGACACTAAATCATTGCTTTAGTTTGAAAATTAACAAAAATTAAATTTAAGTTTAAAGTTTTGACATCTATGACAACTGTTTGGTTATCAGCTAGTAATTGCGATTTCTAAACAAAAAATAAACCAAAGATTATTTCAGGTTATCAATGAAATGAAAAATTTTACTGTTTTGGAACTTGTTACATGCTTAAATTGCATAAATTAAGTAACATAAATAAAAAAATTGCTGGTGCTCAATGGAGACGGTAGCGAGTTAAATTATGAAATTCGTGAATAACCTGGAAAATTCGAAAATGCAAAAGTAAACGTCAACATCAAAGAGTTTAAGAGAGGTTTATGAACTTTGCCAAGTAAAGAACACGTCCGGTGTTGTACACACTATTGGAACCTAATTTTATAGTGTAGTCACTAAATGCTAAAAAAAATAAAAAATAAAATTGACTTGCAAACATTTAATTATTTGAGTAAAAGCTTTGTTACATTAACAATTTAACATTTCTTACATAAAAGAGATCAAAAATGAAATAAAAATGCAATAAACAAACAAAATTTCATACACAAAATAAATTTGTAAAATGATCGGCTACAACAAAAATATTAATTAAAAAGTAAAAATAATAACTTTTACTCGAGCGTAAATTTGAATTTAAAAAAAACAAAGTAAAATTAAATTTAAAGGCCTTTGTGTACGTAAAACTACATATTCATATCAAAATAACATTGTAACTCGTAGTTATATAAATACAAAAAAATACAAACGAGATGCTACTTATTGTTTTAATAGTCGACACTTGAATAATTGTTTTAAACTTAGTTATTATATTTGATTGTAAAATGCAAAATGTATAATCACTCAAAGCACCAAATTGAAACGACGGTACGTAAAATAGCGTTAGCTTATAGAATTATGGATTTTATTCAAAATCTTTTTGCAATTAATAGCAAATTAAACGGTATAAATATTATTGTAAATGCTTGACTATAATCTAGGAGTGTTTTCTGGTTGACCGGAATCTCCAAGTGTAGTAGCCAGAGATGATTTCAAGAGTTGCTGGGGTAAATTAGAGTCTACCTGCTACAAAGCAAAGATGAATGACAGATAGGAAAATCTAACTTTTTTCATTTATAACTTTACCGAAAGATAATTCCGCTTAATGAAGCATAGAATCTGTTAACCAAAACCAAATCGAAGCATTAAACTTCTCACTTAACTATTTCAGAAACACAATTTAAACTTGTTACTCTGAACTTGGAAGAACCGCAGTGATACTACATCTTATTGTAATCCAAGAGAGAGTTTGTATTCGCCTTATTAGTTTGAAATGTTTTTTTATAAACGATACACGGATTGTCAACAGATATTTCAAAAGAACTCACCTATAATAAAAGTGCAACCAATAGAGATGAAAAATAAAATGGCACATTCACATTGTACTTGCAACCGTAAGCAAAGATGATAATGAATAAACAAAACTCTAAATAATGTTAACACAAATAACTGCTTAAAAATATCAAATTACTCGTATCTCAAAAATTAAATAAAAATTGTCGGAAATAATAAGTTATAAAATGTACTTGAAACGTATGACAACAAAATCGACCTAAATGATTTAAGTGCATATGCACTAAATATGTACTTAATAAAAGTTAGAAAAACTTGATTTTGACATTTAAAAAGTTGTATCAATTGAAAGCTGTCTTAATATAGTGTTGAGTAATGTTGTTTTTTAAGCAAAGAATCAATTCGTTCGTCGAAATGATTCGAATCCTTACTTTTGCCATAGAATTTTTCTGACAAATCGTATAAAACTAATTAGAAACCGTTTTTTCCAATAAAAAAACATATTCTTTGCCAAAATTCAAAACCTTCATACAATGTAATCTTTGTCTTGTTAAAGCAAGAGATAAAACAAACTAAGTTTCAGACAAAGGAGCAGTGAATCACAATTTACGATCAATTTTTTGCGAGTCAAACGTTGAATAAATAGAATGAACCAAAGAGAGAAAACTGATAATTTCGAAACCGATTTGAGATTTGTTTTAAGTCAATTACAGTTTTTTTTTTTAGTTCACTTTACAATCATCGTTCGATAAAGAAATGTTCATGATTTTTAATAAAAACTAAAATATCAATGTTCAATTAGTTATGATATATAATTTACTAACATAATAAATCGTGGATTTTATTTCTTTCTACTGAAAAGATGAAACAGTTTTTTTGGCAATAACTCCCACTTTTGGAGAAATTTTAATCCAAACATTACTTAACATAAGTAGTTCACAATGTAAAATTCAACCTCATAAAAATACCAGCAGTTCTTCAACTTGAGCAATTAAGAAATTGTTGTCGCTTAATAATTAAGTTTAACTTTAATTGCAACGCCATTGATATAAACCTGAAGAAGTATTTTTTTTCCAAAAATCAAAGCAAAAGTCTTATGTTTGTTATAATAGTTCTAAATTAATACAATAATGTAATTTTAACTCGTCTAAAAGTAAAAAAAAATTGCACCTAAAAAAATTTTTTTAAACAATTTTAAAATCATAGCCTCCTAAAATTTAACAAAAAAAAATTTGACAAACAAACTTAAATTAACTTAATTATATTGCAGTTAAAGTAGTTATTATAATAATAAAAAAATGCTACAAATTACACCAGATTTATCTGTCACGATCTTTTTTTCAACATTTAATGTTAAGCAACAATTACTGCACACCATTATTTAAGATAAAATCTAATTAGTATTTTAACAGAATAACGCTTACTATATTAATAACACTATTTAAATTGTCGGTTTAATTAATATTTGCACCATTTAATCCATTGTTTGTTGACATTGCAAATAATTTGCAGTCATTAACGCGATTTATAGATATCGCTTAATTGAAATAGTTTTATAAAATGTTTGCGTATACAATGACACCTGCAATTAATTTCCCCATTTCATTAAACATTAGTGAATGTAATACACAATTATTATTTAAATTAAATGTTAACCGTTATTGTTATGCATATACTTTCGGTAAATTTCCGTGTTGAAAAATTTATACGTACCACGCCTTATTTCCTTTAGTATTTGCTATAAATTATCGATATAAAAGTTAGAAAAAGTAATAGATAATGAAAGGCATTAAAGAGGACGTTAAAGGTATCTTCAGCACGACCATAAAGGAATGCTGATTGTGCAAACCAGTATTTATAGAGCAACACCGTTTCGAATCATAGACTTTACCTCAAATTTGATAAATACGTATTTAACAGGGTATAGTTTTGATCGTGCGTTGCTAATTAATTCTTTAGTGCGTTACATTAAAGTTTGATTAGATAATTAAATGCTTTTTATATTTTAATTTCTTCCGCCAGTTAGTTCGCATAACGATTTGATTACTTTTCCAGATAAATTACTTCCTAGATAATCTGACAGAAACAAACTTCTACTTTATAGTTCGATATTGTATACATTGGCGATCCGTATCTTGTTAAAATTTCTTTTACAATTATTATTAAATAACTGACAAGAAACGGTGAGTCTACAATTTATTAATAAGCTCGTCCCGATTAATATTTTTATTTTAATAAAATGCACACTGTGATAATTGATAGAAATAAAGATATAACATTTTCTTAATGGAGATAATTACTTAACAGTAGGACTTTATTAAAATATGAAAACGTTTCTTAACGATTTATGTTTAACTAAATATGTGATGGATTTTTAAAATTTTTAACGAAGCTTCTAACGTCATATCAATTTGGTCTTTCAAAAAAGATAAAATCAAAGCTGTAGTGCTTTTTTGTTGTTTCTATTAGAAAGTTAACGCTCTAATTAGTATAGCAACTAAAAAAGTTTGTTACTGAAAAAAAACAGGACGAACCTTTACCAAAAAATGTATTTCAATTAGTCTAAACGCCATTCACCTGTCTAATTTTTAAGGTACTGATGCTATCTGTATCGATTTTATTAAGTGTGTGGCTATTGAAACAAATTTTGCGTTTGAAATACTCATCGTGTTTTGTAGAATTTTGAGTGTTCCTTACGTTCGTTTCGATTTTGTTGTACTTAATAGTTAATTGATGTACTTGTCAGGTTTCTGCTCCTTTTAAAAAGCAAAACACTTTTTCTATACTCTTATAACACAAAAAACTAATTAACGGCAAGTCCAAAATAAGAAAAACGAAAAAGCATTACACAAGTTTCTTGTATTTTGAGTAGTAAAACTATTTTAACTACAGAAAAATGTGCCAAAAAATTCAAAAGATAAAATTGGTACAGACGTTAATTACACGAATTACAAGTTTTTTTTGTATTATTACATTATAAATTTTCTTTGTAATGATTTTGAAACAACTTAAACTAAATAAAATTAAACTTTATTGTTCTCAACTGTCATAAATTTAAATTTTTCGCTATTGTAAACTGTCTTTGACAGTTTTGACACACTTGTCAACATAAACGTCAAATTATTTTTGAAAGATTTTGAGACTTTGTGGGCCCCCTAGTCTCTGTTCGAGCAATAAAATGTTGTGTTCAACTCGTTCCTGTCTAAATTGGACTCGTTAAATAAACTACTATTGTATTTTTTCATAGTATTAATGTTTTTTTAGGATTTTTTTACTAATGCACTTGACAGTTAACAATTTTTTAGAAACGGTGTATATACTTAAATCACATTCGTCAAATACACGCATTGTTTTTTCGTCACGTATTATAAATAACTGTTATTATTTTAAAACTGCAAGGCTGAGGACTAACAAACATGCAATTGCAACAGAAAGAATATGTGATTGAGTAGTAATTTTATTTAACATATTATCTAATCTGCATAAATGTATATATAAGTGAACTACACATATACATATAAATAAATACACGCGAGCGTTAGTAATTTTTAATGTAAAGTACTGTAGCAAAATGAAAAAAATTGTTATTTATGTATTAAGTGCGAAAAGTAGGACTTTTTTGCTTGGAGAGGGTATAGTCAACAAGTTGAAAAACGTGTTAATTCTTGCTACTGCAAATTAAGATACGTGCGATAGCTCGTTGGATTCGTTATGACGTCTAGAAAAATGTGCAGCAATTTCAAACCTGCACATAAACATTTGCAAAAGTTATAAACAATTAAAGACTCAAAAAAAAAACTTCTTTGGAAATTACGAACTTCCAAAACTTGAGCTCTATTGTAAATACTTTTTATTTAATGTTGAAAATAGGGTTCCGCGCGGCGAGCGCAGTGACGCTACGCTGTCTTAAAACCGGCTATTTATTAAAAAATTTTTTCTTTTTCGTATTAATTTAAAAATTTTAAAAAAATTATTGTGTTATCTAGACAATTCCGTTGATAAAAATGTTTTCCGTGCATTTTTCATTAAACGAAGCTATTGTTAATTAATAAATTGTTTTTAAGCTTTAATTAATTTACATTTCCAGTTCGATAATTGTTAAACAAAAGGTTTCGTGCAGACTGCGGTATTTATAATTGTTATTATCTATTGGTTATGAATAATTTAAGCAACAAAATAATTAAAAAAAGCATAAAAAATACCAGTTTTTAAATTGTTTTTTATTGTTGTTGTTTTTAGATAGTAAACAACTATAACATGATTTAATAATTTTTTTAGCGATTTGTTTACATTTTTTTTAACACAAGGAATAATTACATATTTTTCAAATTTTTTTTTGCATATACATAGTTTGTTGAACAAGATCGTGATTCCACAAAAAAATGTTTTCTTTAAAAAATTGTTTAATCGTTTAAAAACTACTTTTTCATTTTTCTGTATATTGTTTAAACAATATATTAAGAAAGGATTTTTATTTTTATTTCATAAAAATTAACAAAAACGATATGGAGCAATATTTAAAAAAAATTGTTTTTAATTTTATACAGCATTTTTTATTTTCTTATACTCTAAACTTGAAATTACTATTCCATTTATCTATTAATAGCAACATCTTTTAAACTATTATAGATACGGCTTATACATGTAAGACTGCTTTATACACTATAAATTTATCTTTTAAATCAACTCAACAACAAATTTTTAACTATTGTTGTTCATAAGTTATATGCATTTGTATATAAAAATTGACAAAAAAATGCTGTTTTTTTTGCACATTGTTGCATATTTTTGTTTTTGTTATTTTTTCGTCACCTGAAAAAAACAAAAATATTCTATAAATATTTATAACACATTGTTTATTTAATAAATAAATAGAAGTTAATGATTTTTGGTGTATTTATTTAATACAATTTACAACCAAGCTTTTGAACTTGAGCTAAGTTCATTTATACTGCCTGACTCGACTTAGCTCAAGTTCGAAAGGTTGCTTGTAAATTGTTTTAAATAAATACACTATTTAGCATAAAAAGATCATTAATATGTTTTATGGTGATACTTTTCTAAAATAGAAATATGAATTAAAAAAAAAATTTTTTTCAGATTTTGTTGAAAACCGTAAATTAAGATTTTTAAAATAAAAAACTTTTCTTAATATATATATATATATATATTCTTATAAAAATTAGTAATTTTTAAAGAATTAAAAATTTAAAAAAAATTTTTTTTTAATTTTTAGTAATTGTTCAATTTGTTTAAAAATTTTTTTAAAGATATCGCTGAAAAAAATAAAATTAATGATCATGTTATAGTTGTTTACTATCTAAAAACAGTGACAACAATCAAATCAAAAAAAAATTGTAACTCCTTTTTTAATTATTTTGTACTATTATTTATAACTAATAGATAATAACAATTAAAAATGCCGCATGCTGATAACTTTATTTAGTATAGTCACCAAAAGGTCTCCACGAAGCAAAGTAATTTTAAAACCTGTTGATTAACAATTAACGAACTTAAGGTAAATAAAAGTTTAAAAAAAAAACACCTTAATAGGTTAATTTAATGAAAAATGCACTAAAAATTTTTTTATTATCCAAATTTTTTTTCTTTCTAGTGTCTACATGATGGTAATTTTTAAAAAATTTTAAATTATTATTTAATACAACAAAAAATAATTTTTATAATTAACGGCCGGTTTTAAGGCAGTGCACTGCGCTCGCCGCGCGAAACCCTATTTTCAACATTACATTTTTTTTCGAAAAGAACCTGTTTGCAAAATTCTTCTAACACAAATAGTTTTTGAGTAATTTAAAAAAAAGTAATGAAGTGTATTGTAAAATACTTGATATAATATGAAATAAATTATTATGTACCTAATATTAAATTAAAAGTGCAGTTTTGACAATCTTCGAAATTCTTTAGCTAATAGCCAATTCAGGGTTTTTGTTCAAAAATTCAATATTTCCTGGCAATTTTTTTTTGAAAAATTTGCTGCATATTTTGAAAATCAATTGAACTCAAAGTTTGCATGTCTGAATTCGAAGACTTAGAATCTCATCTGCAATTATTAGCATCTTTAATTGGTCATGTCACTCTTACTGTTACCCAAAATATTACTATAATCCATCAATATGGTCTAATACTACAAAACCGACAGCGACACCAATATTTACCCATCCCGCTGAAGTTATAAAAAATATTATGCACTTCGTTTTACAGACAAATCTATTTGCCCAACAAAAAAAAATTTCGTCAGACAAAGATTATATTTTACCGACCGCAAAGAAATAAACACATTCTTGAAAATAAATTTGCTCATGAGCATAAAACGTACGCTCAGCTATAAAGACTACTGGTCTAGTGCTCTAAATATTAACGACTTTTATATTTGCTGTCTAATTAGCTTAAATCAATAAAGTACTGTTACACATAAATGTAAACGACAACGTTGTTATGCCTCAAAGATTGTGCCTTAATTATGACAAATTTTGAAAAGTTTTTGCTTCCGAACCAACAAATAGCAGCCGATAAGTTTATGGTAAAATTCAAGCGGCGTAGTTCCCTCAAATAATACATGTCAAAAAATCAATAAAACGTGGCTATAAAATGTGGATACTTCCGAATTAATCTGTTTACCTGCTGGAGGCAGAAAATGAAACGGTGTGTAAATCTTTTAATTTCAAACAGAGAATCTAGGTAACTTTTTTGTCTTCTTCGTTTATTTTCCGAGATAATCGAAAAACATTGTTTAGCAAAATTTTTTATTCAGCAAAAAGTAAATCACAAATTGCAATTCTCTCTTGTAGTTGCTCGACGTTGTTGATTCGCTCGGCATAAACCAATTGTTTTGTGTGTCCCGGCACATAAAAGTCCAGTGAAGTCAAAAAACCTTGCAGGTCACTCTACTGGATCTCTTCTACCAATCTACCTATCATTAAAATTATCGTTGAGTCTTCCAATTACATTTCGCCCAAAATCGTCCTGGTACCACATTTACGTAAGGCAAGAAGGACATTGTTATCCAGAAAATCTTTCCATTCATTTTCGAGAAATTATGCGCATAAATTAGCACTTAAAGAGGTAGGAAGGTTTGAATTGGCAATATTTGTCCATTAAAAATACCACACCATGTGGTAACTGAAAATATTTGTTGGTAAGCTCATACCCTAACTGTGTACAAATTTTCTAAAGACAAGATATGTTCATTATGTTGATTGTTGATGCCATCTCTGGTGAACTTAGATTCATCGGTCCACAGTATTGAAATAAGGAAGTTATGATTTTGTTGATGTCGTTTAAGAAACCATTGACAAAACCCAAGTCCGTGTGCCGCGTCGCCTAGTTGTAGGTGTTGAACTTTTGGTAACGATATGGATGAAGAATTTCCCTAGTTAGTGGGTTTCCAGACAATTTTTTTAGATATTTGTAAATGGATGGCTACTCGTCTAATACTGACCCCTGGGTCATCAAAAACTGGTCAACTATTTGTTCCTTTTGTTTCACGGTGTGACGTTGATGTTGACTTCCACTACGATGACTTTCAATTCCAAATTTACAAAGCCTTTGAAATGCGTCGGAAAATACTCAACGAAAAGGTTACCTTCTGTCAGAAACCTTAAATGAGCATTACCAGAATACATAGACAAAAACAATATGCATATTCTTGGTTATTAAACTGCATTTTTTATCAAAAATATTTAAGAATTAAAAAAGCAAAAACAACTGTACTGACAAATTGAAACTCGGATAATGCAATGCGAGTACATGTTGCTAACGTGTGGTGAGCAGGTATTTTACTACCGCTTATTGGAATTGTTTGGTTACAAATGTTTTTTGTGATTAATTTTTGTTCAATAAAAATTTTTGATAGTCAAAGTTTTTTGATTATTTTGGAAAGTAAACAAGGTAGGCAAAAAAGCTTTATACACCGTTTCATTGTTTGCCTCTAGTTAAGAAGCAACTTGTCTAGACAAAGCAAACACTCAGCAAAAATATCTTTGTTTTCGTGTAATCAATCACGTTACATCTTTTTTGTATGACAAGGATCACTTACTGTACTTTAACAACTTTTTTTTTAGGTTTTACTGATAAAATATTTGAAAAACAATGGCTACGGTACGTCCCCCGAAGAGATGGATATACGACATTAAAAGTGTAGCGGGTAAAAGATAGGATAACATTGCACAAGATAGAGCAGAGTGGAAGAGACTAAGAGACCTACGTTCAGGAGTGAACGGATACAGGTTAAAAAAGAAGAAGAAGAAAACGGTAAACACATCACATAGATGTCTACCACAAGTCAGACCAGACAGACACCATGAATCGTGGTGAGCTTCAGTGGTTTACTAGTACACAGATTTCGTAGCCATTAAATGGAAAGACAAAAAGTGCTTTCAAACTAACATGATTTGGAAACTGTGGGCAAAGTAAACCAAAAGAAAAATATAGTAGTACAACTCAGGTTCCATTTCTTTCTGCAGTCGTTGACTACTACTACTATAGAAAATTGAACTATATAGGCAAATGATCAGTTATTATCAAGCTTATGGTTATAAGCGACTTTCGGCTTAGACCGCGTCGTAGTTAAACACCCAGGCTTATGCTTGGTCCTAGTCTCTTTTTGAGAGCCAAAACAAGAAGTAGAACTTGGCCTTTGCCGTATTGTCGTTCGTGAACCCAAACAAACTGACGTTTCGCAAGACATTGCAGCTTGCATCTTCAGAGTGGAAAAGTTCACTAAAAGAAAAAGTGTAAATGACGATATTTATACCTATAGCGATTAGCGGACCTTATCTTTCCGTTTCCACTTGCCTGACTTCGTTATTATTTGGAGTAAGTGTTTGTGTCCTTTCCAAGAAGGTTGATCTTTGTCTTAGAAGATATAATACTGGTAGTCAAGATTTGCTGAGTCTTAAACTGTCTTCTCGGTTCATATTACATGGATGTTTTTCTATTTCCACAGCTTTGCGAATTAGTCTGAGAAAGTAAAAAGCAGTTCTAGCCAACACTTTAGTTTGGTCAAAGTTTAGAGTGTGTCATTGGTTTCACACGTGTTCTGCCACTGCTGATTTATTAACTCTGCGGTGTTTGCAGTCAGCCATATGTTCTTTTACTCGAACTTCAATAGAACGTCCCGTTTGTCCTATATAACTTGATCCACAGGAGCAAAGAATGTTGTTTGTACCACTCTGAAGATGCAAGCTGCAATGTCTTGCAAAACGTCAGTTTGTTTGGGTTCACGAACGACAATACGGCAAAGGCCTAGTTCTTGTTTTGCTCTCAAGAAGAGACTAGGACCAAGCCTAAGTCTGGGTGTTTAAGCTTAAGATTTTATATTATCAAGCTACAAAATTGATTGGCACAGTAAAACATGTGGCACAAGATATGTTTTTACTGTAGTTGTAAATTCATACTATATTTATAAAATGTTAGAACTACTCTACTTTTTGTGTAGACTTTTGGTGTGTTGTAATAGATTGATTAGTGGCTGAGATGTTAGTTTCAAATAAGAAAAAACAACAAATGTGCAGCCAACCAGAACGTAACTCTAAAAGAAGTTGTAAATAATATTTCTATCTATGTCACTATTTCAGTTAAATTTACTAATTAAGTGGGCTTCTGTATCACTGATTTTCTGTGAAAAAAAACCGTGCACACCTAAGTGAAAAGAGGGCGTTTCAACAAAAACCCAAAAGAACGTATTATGCATTTATAAAAATCAGCTTTGAGGATATTTTTGCGAACCCTTTTGTAAAAATGACCTTCTGAATCCAAATATGACCCCATTCTTCTTTATCACGCCGTTTTTGACTAGCCCCCCACCTATTTTTATTAATTTTTAATAATTTTTTTATGTGGGCCTGAAGAGATAAAAAATTATAAAGAATAAACATTTGCTTGCAAAGAAAAATATTTATGTGCCGCATTTAAGCATCAATCTCGGATTGATTTCAATTGTAGAAAACTAAAAAAGGATGTTATATTTGGATTCAGGAAGTCATTTTACATAAGAATTAGCAAGAATAGTGTCAGCTCCTGCTTCAGAGTAAGCGCCTTATTTTTTTTAGCCACACTATGAGCACTACTTTCAAAATATTTAACAGTAATATGTTTCAGGGCTTTCTCTACACGATGATAATAACAGATTTTCAATTGGACGTATTATTTCAAAATGGCGATTTTTTTTTAATGGAATGCCATAATTTCTTTTTATTATTGAGGATCTAAAAATATTATTTTTGCGATAGTATTTCGTTTTCCTAAGAATTCATTTTTTCCCCATCAAAACGCAAACTAACATTTTAATCTAGTAGCGCATGAATGTTTTACACTCGATGTTTTTTTGATATTTAGACAACAATAACATCGAGTGTATACATGCGCTACTAGATTAAAATGTTAGTTTGTTTTTTAACAAGGAAAGAAACGAATTTTTAAGAAAAACGAAATACTATCGTAAAAAGAATGTTTTTAGGATCTCAAGAGAAAATGATGGCATTCCATTAAAAAAAAAAGTCGCCATTTTGAAATAATTTGTCCAATTGAAAATCTGATATCACCATCGTATGAGAATGTTCTCAAACATATTACTGCCAAATATTCTGAAAATAGTACCCGTACTGTGACTAAAAAAACTAAGGAGATTGCTCTGAAACTCTTTGTATATATGTATATATTTTTTTAATTTATAAACTTTATTTTATAACATAATACTTTAAGCTCAAATTCGTTTTCTCTTTTCTTTCCCGTATTATTCATTAAATCGAAATTAACCATGCGAATATACATCATTTAAGCACATCCGTAAAGTTCAAAATTTAAATTATTAGAAAAACGACCAAGTTTATCTAACAAAGAAATTAGCGATTTACTTTACACAACGTTATGTTTTGCTTGATAACAGAAATGGCTTAATTTTATTTAAGATTTGAATAACAATTAAAAATTCCATACCTATTTTGATATGTATGAGTAATAGATAAACTTTTAATCATAATTCTGACTAATAAATAAATATCTATTTATCAATTAAATTACAATTGAATATTTATTCATCATTCATAATAACAATTCAATTGTCATTTGAAGAAATTGGTATTAACTGATAAATAAGAACTTAATTGTGAAGCCATTTAAATAACTAAATAATGTTTAAAATTTTTATTCTTATTTTATTATGACTATGTGGAAAGTAATTAATTCATACATAGATTTATTTTTTGCAGCAAATAAATTTTTTAAATAATTATTTAGCAATGTTTGAAAAATTGATAGCATTTATTTAGTTAATGCAAAGTACAGAGATTTTTTTAGATCTAACAACTTGCGTATGTATTTTAAAAATATCTGTTTAGAAACTTGAATTGTTGCAGTAAATGAATTGATATAGAATAATTCAATTTGACGTTTATTGTTAAACGCTATTTTCGTTTGTAGCTAAACATCAATCAACTAAAAAATAAAATTTTATTAGTTACTTAAAATACGTAAAATAACGATTAAATTATCATATAAATTTATAAAACAACTATTAATCACTTATTCGAATAATTGATTAATTTAATGATTTATTCTTTGTCAAAAAAAAAAACAAAACTAAAATTAACATTTTAGAGAAACTTGTGACCATTTTGACTACAACAATGTTTACGTACTAATAATAAACTCCCGACATTAAAAATAACGAGTAGTCTCTTATTTATGTTTTGTTTACTTAAAATATTTATAAAAAAATATTTCAAATCTACATATTTAAATCTTTTAACAATTTTTAAACAACTTTTTTTAGCGTTAATCATATACAGCTCTCACATTATTTAAAAAGATTCATAATATACACAAAAAAACTTTGCAGCTGAAGAATGACATTTCTTTATTATTTTTTTGATTATTTTAACGTTGCTAGATTACGTTATAACTTGTAACTGAACAATTCAAAAGTAAGTATAATAATTTGATGTAAGTCTCAAGGTGAATCATTAATTCAAAAAAAGGTCAGTGTTTTATTCATTATTTAGTTGTGCAATTCTAAATGCATTTAAAATTAAGCGTTCTGGTTCAAATGCCACAAAACATGCAAATTACGTCTTCCCCACATTTAAACTATGATTTATTTCTCATTAAAATCTCTTTTGTTGTTAATATAACCCTGGGATAGAACATCGTTTCGAAACCATATTTAGAATTCTTATTAAAAGTAGTAGCCAAAAATTTGAAAATAAAACTAAATAATATCTATCCGAGTAGATTGGATGCTGTACTCTTAGGTAGATTACATCCCTAACATATAATTACTAGCGGACAGTAGTTCGATAGCGAGCTGTAATCACGGACTTTGCTTGAGGCTGATCGAACCGGCTACCGTTTTACATCCAGCCAGCCAATTAATACTGCACCAGATATATGCATCCATCTAAAGAACAGACTTTTGACACGCTCAAATATCTGATGTGAAATTTATTATATACGAGATGCATCTTTTGGTAAAAAATTGTAATTGGATTTTTGTTAAAATATCGATTGTTATCTTAGAAAAACGATTTACAAAAAACGCGATCGGATACAACAATAAACATTATATAAATCCAGCAATCTACATCGAAATCTTAATGTTCCAGCTTACAGGTTAAAAATACAGAGGAAATAGTTTTAACTACCGTTAACATCATTCACGATTGTTAAACAGTCGATAAAGATGACCATTAATTTATTTAAATGACATTAGTAACATTTTCATCTGCATGAGATGAATTAAATTATTATAGTTTGTTGAATGAAATCACGATCGAGACCGAAAAAGTCCGAGTTAGTATAATCAGCTCGATGGAAGCTTTCAGAAAATAATGATATATTAATACCCAAGAGTGCTACTAGTATGTAAAATAGCTTTATAATCTATATAGAGCGATGTATATTATTTAGCTTCAAGCCAATCTACTTTAGTGCATTATTCATAAGTAGCGTAGAAAGTTAATCTAACGCAAAGCTTAGTATATACTTACGTAGTACTGGATGAATAGTGGCAGAAGTAAAGGATATTAGTGATCCTACGCGGAGTGTGTCTATAATGATATATGCAAGGTATTAAGAATGCGCAGAGGCGGTTGCAAGATGGCGAATTGCCTTAAGCAAGTAGGCATCCTGAGCAAACTGTAACATGCTCTGTTAGATTATTGCTTGTTTGTTTGGTACCAACTTTATTTAATAATTATGTTAAGAATAAACGGGGTGACTTTCTACCTGAAGCTACTTTTTTTTAGGAATTGTACGTAATGGCAATAATTGGGTTTGAAGAAAATGGCTTTGTGGAATTTTAAAAATGCTTTTAGGGTATAATTAAGTTTAGTGCGTTTTGCACGGGCAGCGCTTACAACAATTATTAATTATTTACTTCCTCGGACTTAAAGTGTATTATGGAAGTTTTATTTTTGGCTTTTAAATTACGTTAAAAAAATTGATTTTTTTTGATGTAGCAAATGTCAGACGGGCTAAATATTAGTCTGGCACTAAATAACAACTCATACGAGATTGGATCAGTATCTTAGTGCGATCAGAAGCATTAAACACATACTCCGTCTTCACATGACGGACTGGTAATTAGACGGTGTGCTTGTCACGCGCCGTGTTGCCTTATATAATCACAGACTAATCATACCTTGCTGAAGATAGCTTCTGAAGTATGACACAAAACGTATTTTTTTACTGGTACTTTAAGTAGAGATAATTAAAATCGCCGATTATACAAATCATTTGGTTCTATAATGAAAGGTTTTGAAATTGACTTACCGGTGTGGAGAAATAGATGGTTCTTCAGATTTGTATGTTTGGAGAAGCCTCTCGAACAAATGTGGCATTTAAAAGGCCAAGAACCGGAATGTACGTACATGTGCGATCGAAGGTCTCCTGGTGTTGGAAATGATTTACTACAAAGACTGCATTTGTGTGGTTTATCCTGAAATAAAAATAACATCAAAGTTATGTATAATGACAAGTGCTGAAATTTATTACGTTAATGGTAATTAATTGATTTTACCCGGCACATTTAAGGTAGTAGTCTGGTAACTTGGGTTCAAAAAATCAAAAATTTTTTTTTTGCTTAATTTGAAAGTACCATGTCTTGAGAATATACTATGAAAATTAAAGATAGAAATTCGAAATATTTCGGGACTTATAACAAGTTTCCTAGAGCGTCTCGGAGTCCAACCAAAACATTGTTTTTCTGGTCGGCCCGGGTCCTAACTTTTTTTCTACTGAACCGATTGCTTTCAAATTTTAACAGGCTGTTCTACACACTTATAGTTCTCGTCGGTACTAACGAGAATTTTTTTCACCCCTAACTTTTTATTTTACAACCCTTTCTTTGCTAAAATTAAAGGACTTTTTCTTTCAAAAACCGCCATTTTGTTATTTACCCTTGAAATTTAACTTCACTAGTTCCGACCAGAATGACATGTCTATAGATTAAGAATAATCCACAATATTTGATTTCAAATAACATCAAGAGCCAAAATCACCCGGGCCACCCACGTGCATTTTTTTTGAGGTTCCAACTTTGAGTGACAATAATAATAGTAATAAACTATTAAATTTTTTCAAATAAATTTTTTTTTATATCTTCAATATGTAAATAAAAACACTCTAAATATTCAAGATAATTCATTTTTATTTTCCTATAAAAAACCACTCTCCAAAGAAGTCATGAAAATAGGCATAAGTTACCAGACTACTACCTTAAATGTAAACGCACTGTTGCTTACGACAAAAAAACTTTAAAACAATTACTATTATATTTCATAGTACAAATACTCAAAATTTACTTTTGAAAATAAATAGAATGATCCAACAGCGTTTTTTATTTCTTGAGAGTTTGGTTAACGCCTTGGAAGTTTCACACACTTCGCACAATCCATAAATGACAATGTAATCTAAATACAGTGATTCAGAAAACACATTTTGTAAATGCAGTTAAAGCTATAGAAAGCTAACGATATAATTTTTTATTAGTACGAAAAACAAATCAAACCCAAAAATTGAATGCAATAGACTGCAATCATCAGGAATAGAAAAGCTTTCCGGAGCAGTTAAATCAAGGAAGAAAAGCTAGCGTAACTACGATGTGCTTATTTCTTGTCTTTAATCATTGTTATAATTCGACATTAATGGATTGTAATTCAGTTTTATAAACGGAGTTACACTTATGTATTTTATTTATCTATTTTTTGTTTTATAATAACGAAAATATAATATTGTTGTATAACATAAAGAGCGTACCTCTACTGCTCGAATGAATCAAAATTAAAATTCTAAATGTACAAATTTCCTTACGCACGCAAGCATAGACTTACTTAAAAATATTATTATTATAAACATGCACCCCACCTTGAAAACAACACGTTTTCAAAGAAAACAAGCAAATAACAAATAAACAACATTTAGAAAATATCAAACACATGGTTATAATGTTTTTAACATAATAAATATAAACCACTAGAGTGTAAAAATCACTGCGTTAAATCTGTCTCTATTAGCAATGGGCATATCTTCGAAAATGAACCGTTTGATTTCTCCATTGTGGGAAATAATAATAGCAACACGGCTTATACCGTCCTTTCCAGGGGGTACCTGAACAATTAGCTCAAACTTCCAAGCCAGAGGGGGTAGATTATCGTCTTTTATCAAAATCATCATACCTTCCTTTAAAGTATGGTAATTCTTTTTCCACTTTATGCGTTTCTGAAGCTCGGAGACGTACTCCTTGCTTTACCTTTTTCCAGAGATTTCGGTTAAGTTTCTGAACTCTGAAAAATAGACAATCCTGACTCTGGCAAATCAAGTAAATTGAGGTTGGCAACATATGTCAATCTTCTTCCTATCAAGAAATGAGCAGGACGGAAGGGATTCAAATCTTTGGTATCGGGTGAAAGAGCGGTAAGTGGGCTGGAATTTAAAATAAATTCAATCTGAACCAACAAACTATACATCTCTTTAAACGTTAATACTGCGTTTTCAGCAACTCTTTTTAAATGATGCTTACAAGAGCGTACTCCAGCCTCCCAAAGCTCACCAAAATGTGGAAACCTTGGAGAGCTAAAATGCCACGAGATACCTTTATTGGACATGCATTCAACAATTTTACGCTCATTTTATTTATTTTGTAAGTCTCGAAATTTTGCGTTGGCGTCAACAAAACAAGTACCGTTATCCGAATATGTTTCCTATGGTTTGCCCCTGCGTGCTATAAAACGTCGAAACGCTAGAATAAATGATTGTGCAGTGAGATCCGTCACCAACTCAACCTGAACGGCCTTAGTAATAAAACATATGAAAAGGCAAACATAAGCCTTTACCATCTTGCAGCCACGACCTATACGGTCTTTAATCATAAACGGGCCCGCATAATCAACACCGGATCTATAAAACGGAGGTGCCGGCTGAACTCTGGTAAGAGGCAAATTGCCCATAATTGGATTTGGAATCTTTGGTGAAACATGAAACCATCGTACACATTGATGTACAACCTGCTTCGCTACATTTTGTCTAGAAACTACGCAAAAGCGCTCACGAATTGAAGCAAGTAATAGCTGGGGCCCAGCATGCAGTAATCGTAAATGTTCACGAGCAAATATAAGCTTTGATATTTTATGTTTACCTGATAGTAGAATAGGATGCCGTTTTTCATAGCTGTAAGTAGAATAGTGTAATCTGCCACTCACTCTTAAAATGCTGGCAGAATCTAAAAAAGGGTCAAGTCTAGAATGTGATTGTTCTCTTTAATACAAGCGTTTTGTTGAACTTAATTTCAACACTAAAGGATTCGGTTTGAGCTATCTTAACCAAAGCAGTTAATCCAACATTAATTTCTTAAGGTATTAAAGGTCCCACTGTTTTGCCCCCAACATTTTTATTCAAACAATTGAAATTCGAATATTTAGCGAAATCAAATTCTTTAATAACGGTTGCAGAAAAAACACGAACCATTCAGGTAGTGGCGACTCATTATATTTGAAAACAGGCCAAGATGAAAATTCAGTTTTTAACCAGAAAGGGCCTTGAAACGAAGAGTGAAGTTAATCAATTCGGATGGACTCATTCCTCTACATAATAAATCAGCAGGGTTGCATTTTCCTGGAACCTACTTCCAAAATCCGAATTGTGTGTTTTCTTGCATTTCGACTACACGATTGTCTAGAAATACCCTTAGTGCTGGTGGTGCTGCATTTAACCAGTCCAACATTATAGCCGAGTAACATCAAAATGTATATGAATCAAAACTGGCGCCAAAGTGATCCCGAACATGTCTTACAAGTTTAGACATTAGGGCTGCACAAAGTTCAAGCCAAGGAATAGTCGTCCTTTTAAGAGATGCGATCTGGGTTTTACAGCAAAGAAGATTAACAAAACATTGATTATGTTTATCAATAAATCGAACATAAATTACTGCTCTATAAGCAATATTAGAAGCATCTGAGAACCCATGCATTTCAATCCTAATAAAATCACTACAAATTACTTTCCTATCGAGTCTCATATTATTCAATAGAGGGAGCTGTTTCCTGAAGGATTTCCATTTTTCATGCATACACCGACTCATCCCATTCGAGCCTTTCTCACCAAAGTTCTTGTAGCAACGTTTTAGCGACAATCGTGCAGAGAGTTAAAAGTCCTAACGGATCGAAAATCTGTGCAATATCTGACAATATAGTCCTCTTGGTTACCCTTTAATTTGATGTCTTAGATATAGTATACATCAAGCTATCATCTTTATTGCACCAGCCCAAACCAAGCGTTTTAGGGTGAGCATGCTCACCAAATTCAATAAGACCTGGATGTTAATCATTTTATGTCAACAAGTACATTTGGATCAATCCTCTTGATAATATCTTCGGAAGCCTTTCACATATGCACCGAGCTTGATCAAGTGTATCAACACTCGTCAGCAGATCATCTACATAAAAATCAGATGCAATCATCTTTGATATTATTGGCTCTTCTGTTTGACATTCTATTCCAAGCTGTATTAAACTACGTATGGCTAAAAATAAAGCGGACGCCGTTCCATACGTCACAGTGTTTAAGTTAAATACATTAGTCATTTCATTAAGACTATATCTTCATAGAATTCGTTGTAGAGACCGATCTCTTGTAGCTACAAGTACCTGTCTATACATTTTTTCTATATCTGCAGATATAGCGTAAGATCCTCTTCTACATCTCGACAAAATTGAAGAAAGGTCAGACTGTAAAGTCGCCCCAACCATCTGCAGACTATTTATTGAATACTCCGTCGAGGTTGGTGCTGGTCCATCAAACACCACTCTCAACTTTGTGAAAACACTTTCTTTTTTTAAAACACCGTGGTGGGGTAAATAATATGAAATTTCATTTGTATTTAGAACCACCGCAGACATGTGATTAAGATCCTCATATTCTGACATGAATTTAATATAACGTTCTCGAAGAATACTATTATCTTGTAACTTTTTTTCTAATGCAAGAAATTTTTTCTGTGCTTGTTCCAATAAACAACATAACTTTTCAATCAACTCCTTAAACGGTATGAATACGATTAACCTACTGTTTAAACCTTGTTTAGTATTCTTTGTAAAATGTTTCCCGCAAGCCTTTCCTTCAATAGACGAAACACGTTCCTCTGGACCCTGTTCAATCTCCTAAAACTTAACCAATCGATTTTGGAGTTCATCAACATGCTTAAAATTGCACCAAGTTTGCTTAGAAGTAGTTGCAGGGATTAAACCACACACACAACCAAATCTACTCGTTTGCAAAATCGGCAAATTAACTCCAAACGACGTTTGACCTATGCATAATAGATCCCAAAAATGAGCAGCTCCAACTAAAACATCAATAGTCGCAGGTTTATAAATTGATGGATTAGCTAAACGAACATCAGCTGGAATATTCAACATTTCCAGGTTTATCTTGTGACTTGGAAGTATATTTGTTATGGTACCTATGAGCAAACAAGAAATTTTCAATTTATAATCATTGTAATGTGAGTGCAGCTCTATGTCACATTGGGAATTTATTTTTAAGACTGACTTACACCCAAAACTTTAAGATATATTGATTCGGTTTCCAATTTTAATTTCTCACATAGGCTTATGCAAATAAGATTTGATTGAGAACACGAATCCAAAAGAACTCTAACCGTATGGGGTTTACCATTTGCATCTAGTACCTTTACCAAAGCAGTGGGTAACAAAATTTGATCAAGGTTAAATGAAAATGCGGTAACAACTGTTGGAATCTCCTCCCTTGGTGTATTTACAATAATATCCTGATGGACTAATTGATGAGTCGTCTTTTACATATACGACAATTGTACTTTAAAGTACAAACATTTGAATGATGACCTTTTCTTAAACATAACACACATAATTCAAGACCCTCTTTTCTATCCTTGTCTGAAAATTCTAAGAAATCATTGCAGGACTAAATGGAATGGAAACCTTTACAAATTTGACAAACAGGTTTGGTTAACACTAATGATTTAGAGCATGATTCACTCCTATCGAGACTTCTCTTAGAATGCTTTGACTCAAGTCTCTAACAATTCTGCTTTATATTTTAAAAAGGTCTTTAAATCATCAAATGTTGGAAATGTTTTATTGTGTATTAATTGTTCCCACTCACGTGATGTGACATCATCCAGTTTTGATGTAATTAGATATATAATTTAAGTTTTGCCTAAGGCTTCAGTTGAGTCGAAAATGCCTAGATACCAAGTCTAACATCTTTCTTATTTTAACAAAGGATTCTTTTTGAATAAATTCTAACTTAAAAAGAGACTTGACATGATTGTGTACGAACACTGTTGTGATATTAAAACGTTCTAATAAAGTGTCCCAAGCCAAGCGATAATTTTCAGCACAGAAATCAACAGATTTAATTATTTGAGCAGCATCCCCTTCTAAACTTGCTCTCAAGTAGTGAAACTTTTTTGTGTTATTGAGTTCAGGATTTTTATCAATGAGACTTAAAAAAAGATCTCCATACTCTAACCAATGTTCGCTCTTACCAGCAAATTTAAGCAACTGAATAGTTGGTAATTTAACCGACCTGCGAACACCCACAGGAGGTGTTGACCTAATGCATGTCATGTCATGTGCATCGGAAATATTACCGAGAAGACATTCAGCATTATAAAAATGTGTCTGGTAACATTCTAACGCCTCAACACCATAGTCATCATCCCCCACCTCCGCTTCAATTTCAAATATTAATTTCTCAAATTGATTTAATAACGGTTCAATACTACTTAACCGTCTTTATATATTAGTAAGAGTAACTTTATCCAAAGTCTCCCTCGTATTAACTTTACTTTCAATTTGAGTAATGTATTTTGTAAATATAGTTAATTTACTTTTTAAACAAGAACGTTGCCTTTTCAAACGTTCCATTGCGAATACAATAATTACTATTTATAAACATTGTTCGCGTACAACCCACGCGAAATAAATTCAGAAAACACAAAAATGCTTGTAATATGTAATACAATTTACATATAGTGTCAAACACTGTCTAATGAATAAGTAATAAACTACTAGTTTTTATAAAACTTTTTGCATTTAGCTTACAGAGTAGATATTAATTCGAATAGTAATAAATATTAAATATTGCACAGATAGGACAATATTAAAATAAGGAACACCCTTGATACAAATTTACATACTGTTTAATTATAGGTACCAAATCCCCAATAAAGCAGCAGGCACAATATGGCGACTACTTGACTTTTTAACATCGGTAATCTTCAGCACACCGTAACTGCGAATACCAATTTCTTTACGTTATTACAAATCCGGCTCGAGGGACCAATGTTATAATTCGATATTAATGAACCGTAATTCAGTTTTATAAACGCAGTTACACTTATGTATTTGATTTATTTATTTTTTTAGTTTTATAATAACGAACACATAATATTGTTGTACAATATAAAAAGCGAACCTCTATTGCTGTGTAAATTTCCTTGCGCATAATAAAAATCATCTCTAAGTTTACAAAAAATAAAAGTTACACAATTATTTTAAAATTTTCAAAATCTATTAAATTTAAACGATCGTACGTTCTATAGAAAAATGTTGTTACGTAAATTGAAAACTTTCTTTTGCTATCTCTGTGCAATTCTAATTAATATTTTATAGTGCACGCGTCATTACATTTCATTACATCTGTTAAATATAATAATTTTTCTATACAAAAATTGTAAACGTTTTTGCGATGCATAGACAGTAAAAGTACTTTAGAAGTCATTAATCAGCCAAATCAATGGCAGCTTAATTGATTATAAATTAAATTTAGTTTAATTCATAGTACATTACCGATCATTAATCTGATGAAAAAATTAATATAATTAAAAATATATCAGAAGAACCTCGCTAGCCTAGAAAAAAACCGCTTCAAAAATTAGTAATCGATCATTAAAGTCAAGCAGTTAAATTTACTTGTTTTACGATTTACAATATTGAATTAGTCACAGTGCATTTTAAATCGGCCCCGTCCACATTAGCGAATGCATCATTTTGTTTACCTCGAATACGAATTTGTCTCTTTTTATTAAAATGGGCGTACTGTGGTAGGCCGAACTAATTTGTGTTTGTAAAAATGTCAAAAAGATGTGAATGAAAAATGCTTTGGGATACACAAGGTTTGTGTACAATTTCATTTATCATTCACAGGTACAAAAATGCTTGTATGTTCCTCGCACCATAAATTTTATTGTCGATGTTGTTTTACAAATCGTAAGGTTTCTTCAAAGACGACTCAATTAATCTATTACGATACTTGCAATTATGCACGAAAAAGTTATTAACTTATTTGACATTAAACAAGTTTTTGACAATTTTTTATGGTAAATATTTGTCACCTCGCATTAAGCGGGGTCTTTAAAATTTTAAGTTACATGGGAACGGTATTTGAAAATTTAAATGAAAAATTTGTCTACATTTTTCTAATTAATCAACAAGTTAAATAGTAATTCTGCTATATTATAATGTTCTAACGTGTTACGTAGTTGTTACAAAGCACTTAAAAAATTATTTAAATGCACGTATTGCGTATGTTTTCCCACTAGAAGCAAATTTATGGTCACGCACACATTTTTCTTTGATTACATCTCTGGTAAATTGCATACATAAACAACGTGGAAGAAATGAATCTGAAGCACAAGCAACAAAGTACATGTATATTAAAACGCAATCAGGAGGATAGCTTTATAGGATAGGGATAATTGTTGGGCGAGCGAATAATAAATTTTGTCTAAAGGCTTTAGGTGCATACATTATCTGCTTTTCTAATAGATAGTGTTTTAAATTTTTTTTAATTTACTGACGATTCCTCCGCGTCATAATATAAATCAATCTACAGTTTCCATGTTGACGTTAGTATAGCATTAATTAAATACGACAAAATTATGAAAACTTTCGAGCCAAAACCAAACGTATGTTCTTGAACCAATATTTTCTATAAAAATAAATTTATTAGTAATACTACAGTGTATTTTCTTAAAATCCGGTTTGAAGGACCACGTTACGTAAACGTAATACCAAATAAAAATTGTAACACTACCAAAATTGAGTTTAAAATAAATTAAAAAATTGTCTATACGATCATAAATAAATAGATTTTAAAGTCGTTTCATTACTGTAATAAAACTTTTTTTATGTCTTATGTCTTCTTGCAGTGATTTTTGTTGACGGACTAGGTTATGTCCCAGTTCTCTTTTTAATAACTTAACTCTCTTCCTGTTTCTTTTTTTATTTGTAACTACAATGCACACGCCGCTTAATGTGATCATATTGAGATGGGTTTTTGACAGCGATTACACTTGCATTGATTGATTAAACATTGCACTGAATTGTCAAAATGCATCATTGTTACATAACTATAACGTAGCAATGATTTTTACATTTTTATTAGTTTGATGTTAACATTTTTTAGTTTAATTTTAAATTTACGTTGTACTCATACAAAATACACTTTTAGAATTTATTGAACTTACAAAAATCTTTTAAATCTTGGCGTAATCGCCGCACGATCGGATAAATTATATATTTAGCTTTACAAAATGTATATTTCTAAGTCTTGACAATGTATGTAAGAACGTCCATTGACATTTTAAACATTATTAGCAAAATAAACGCGAAAAGATTGAAATGCCAGAATAGGCGCTGTTACCCAAAGATTCAACAAAGACGAGAACAATGACAACGGAGGCTTACTAAAATATTTCTGTGCAGATAACCAGTTGAGAATTAATAACACAGTTTTCAACCATGACATGAATTACAAATACACATGGTCAAACACAAGAAGGCAACAATTGGTTATAGACTATATAATAACAAACAGAGCAGTTCACACTAAGACCGTACTGTACGTCAGAACTCTAAATAGGGTTAATGTAGGAAGCGATCATAAACTAGTGCTCAGTAAACTTCGATTACAAATACCCAATAATACAAAACCAAAAGTGCACTATATTAACAAACGCAATATTGAATCGCTAGAAAATGGAAGCACAAAACAACTATAGAGCACGCCGCTTATTAGAATCACGGATAATGTTATCTCTAGGGTAATGTTAGCACTTTATTAAAAACAGGCCAAACATATGTTACTACATAGAAAAAACACCGTTTACAGTAATCATGATTTTGGTTTATGTTATCAATTTTCTATTTCTATACATAAATAAAAACGTATTTTGGATGAATTATTTGCTGAATTTTTACAATACGCTTGTTTCGAGTGAAAAATTTTATCATTGTACACTAAAATACTTGTTTTGCATGTTTTTTTTTAGTTTTACAGTGTTGTATATTTATTCAAGTATTTTGACTGTAACATTACATAATTTAAACATCTGTAAATATGTTATCTTTGAGAATTAACTTGGAAAGCATGTGCGTTCTTAGCATAACAACCTCATTTAATTACGTCTTGTGTGATAAGGTTATTTTGTATTTATTTTTATTTTTAGTGTCAGCAAATTACTAAGAACTGTAGTTCTTAGAACAGTGAATTAAACATCATAACGTTGTTTTTGATTTCTTTTTATTAACGGTGTTAACAAACTATTTAATGTTACAGGACCGTGATTTTCGATTTATTTAGTTTAAAATTTTGATTCTTTTAAACGTTTTATGAAAATTTTTATTTTGACATTTTCTGCTTGTATTGAGGCCATGATTTCACCTTCTAACTTAACAACTTGTTAATCAGATACACGCTGTATGTATTTACTAATTTCTAACCAATAATCGTTTATTTGTTTTTTTAAACTTCGGATATACATAGTGATAACACATTTGGTTATTGTTACCCCAACGTGATTCTATTAAGCGGCGTGCACTGTATTTGAAAACCGTTTAAAAGAAAAAATAAAGCAATACTTAATGAACAAGGAATTAGCAGTAGATGAACAATGAACAACCTTAAAGGACAGTATCCTCAACGCAGCTGACAAAGCCATAGGAAAAAGACGCGTGAATATTAATACTACAAATATAACGCCATGGTTCTCCCCAAAAATAAGAAAAATATGTGAAAAACGAAAAAGGCGTAAATACAATACTTACGAAACAAAACGCAAAAAAACTAGAACAAACACATAAGAGAAGGTAACACAGTCAATACAAAAATGAAAAGATAAAAAAAAGGATATTAGAATAGATTTATTAAAGAAATGGAGAGGAATATGTGTGAAAGCCAAAAAAAAAATTTGGGAATGTTAAGAAAACACAAACAAGATACGGTACAATTCACCAAAATTACAATAAAACAATAAAAAACTTACTTTAAAAGTCTTATAAAGGAACGGAAAAAAAGAATTACAAACAGAAGAAGAAGAGGATGAATCGAGACAAAACAAATAAAAGACGAGGTTAAAAAACATCTTAAAGCGTTCTGGACGGCATAGTCAATCAAATGCTGAAATATAAGTTAATTAAGTGTTAAGAACAATAAGAGCTTTTTACCGGCGAAAGACAGTATTTGGGGACTGAGCGAATATTGTTTGAGACCGGTAGAACCCTTAATGTTCGTGTTGCTTATAATATTTTTTGCACAATCGAAACATTTACAATATGTTAATAAACGTCAAAATGACGTTGTTCAAACTAGTTGGTTCTCCAAGCGTTATCACGTTACTTGTCTTGTACTTACCGTTCTATAACGGTAAATAAATCACTTACCGACGAGTTACGCCTAATAACTAATAAATTAAATTTTCCCGTTTAAAAACAAGCGTACGTACTAGAAGAAAAGATTCTAGTAGTGTAAAAAATAGTATAACGATGCCCATATTTAAGAAGATACAAAAAACACTACAGAAAAATTACTCCTAAATAACATCTTAAAAGCATTCACTAAACTAATCTTAGAACTAATGACAAAGAATATTGTGATAAGAGAAGAACAGCAGAGTTTAAAAAAAAATAGATCCACACTAGATGCAATATTTATAATAAAACAAAGCACCGAAAAATCGTTGGAATTTAACAAACCAGTTTACATACGTTTTGTGGACGTGAAGAAACCATTCGATAGAATATGCCTCACAGACATTATAAGAAGTAAAAAAAGTTACAACCCCCCGTATATCAGGATGTATGAAATATATAATATGGAAGAACAAACATCTTAAAATCAAAAGTAAGGATGTATATGAGAGCTATAAGACCAATCTTGACACACGCGGTTGAAACCAGGGCAGACACCTCAAAGACAATGCAAATTATGAGATCAGTAGAGATGAAAATAATAAGAACAATTCATGGCAAAACACAACTCGATAGAATAAGAAGTGAAGACCTGAGAAAAATGAGTAATATACAAGATGTAGCAAAACTACAAAGAAGAAAGCAATGCAACAAACATGTAGACAAGATTGAAAATAACAGACTAGCTAAAAGTGCAATAGTAAAAATCCAGTAGAAAAAAGAACACAGTAAAGACCAAAACGATGGCATAAATGTTGGACATGTCAACATCAGAAAAGGCTTCAAATGGAGGAAAGACAGACAAATGCCCTACTATATGGGAAACCATATGTGAAAGAAGAACAAAACGAAAATGACAAAAAACTCAACTTATTTCTTGAAAGAAACCTAGATGTGTCAGTCATGTGAAAATAGACAAGTTTCCACGTGATTTTGTGTAATTTTTTCAGTAACCTTTCAACATCTAGCTGCCACTTTTTGAAATATAACTTATAAACTTATAGCTTACAAGTGATTGAAAGATGGCTTTGAAACATTTTGTTTTAAAACTATTATATAATAAAACGTAGTTATAGTTTTATAAATGCTTTGTAAAAACAACTTTTGATTGCTGGACTACTAATTATTTCTGAAACCTTTAGTGCCGATTACATATTACAAAACCAAAACAGGCAAAAAAAAGTTTTCTGTACTGTCGCAAACATCAATATTAGTTTGTTAGTTTGTAACGTAATGGGCGAAAAAAGCTCTAGAGCGGTAAAATTAAAAGCAACAATCCCAAACTAAGTGCTCAAAGTCAATTATTATATTAGAACACGTATTCGACAGGTAGAAAAATAATTTTAAAAAAAACTTGAAATTAAAATTGAAAAAAAAAACGATGTTAAAGTTAATGTCAAATTTGACAGATTTAAGTAATAAATGTAGTACCAACATTATACTTCTGGTGATTTCAATTTTAAATTTTGTTTTAAAAAAAGAATTTAGTTTTACAAGGCAACAAAAAAAATAGTATGTAAATGGCTATAGAGATGGAAACGTTGAAAGCTGATTTTTATACCCGCGTAATTCAAATAAGTTTTGTGTTACGTGGCAACGTTCACACTTTTCAATTTTGATAATTCTTGCCTTGCGCCTTTGTAAGTTAGATTATGTTCCAGTTTTAAAGAAATTCATTTTCACTTTTGCACGTTTGATCGAGGCAATCCTAATTCTAATTAACTCAACGTTCTTGATTTAGTGAATCGCAACTAGATACAATTGAGCTAAGATTCTTTCAAAGATCGGGTGTACCACATCGTCATTGACATAAGAGCACCTACCATCCTCGTCTATAAAAGGGTAAATTAGCGAGAAGAAAAATAATCATCGAACCGCCGGCGCAAGACACCCGGCACGTCGCGTAAGATAAGCTCGCATTCCTTGCATGTATGGAAAATTTGTAGATAAGTTATAATTATTTACTAACAACACATTTCATTTAACCTACGTAGATTTTAAGCTATTTAATAAATTAATTTTAGTTGTTATTATTGATTATTATTGTTTGATGCCATTTACTAATCATAGATACAAATGATGCCTTAATGGGATTTTCTTTCTTTGTTAGTCTATTTTAGTCGATCCACTTAATATTTTATTTTAATTATCCTTGAAGATAAGCTAACATTAAAAAAATAATATACGTTGCTCTTATCAAAATTTTCATAGCATAACTCACTCACATGCGTTTGTTATACTATGCTTCAATTTCGACGCTTATTACGTAAATTACTATTTATAAAGTAGTGAACAAACTAATGCCCGGTTGCATAAAGCAAAGTTAACTATGTAATTAGCTGATGCTGTTGTTAATTGTCATTGGTCGTCAAGTACATTTGATTTTGTACTTAACGACCAATAGCGACACTTAACGATATAACCACGTAGTTAACTACATCGTAAAAGTTAAAAACGCTTTATCCCCAAGACTTGTAAAGTCACCTTTATTGTATCTGAAATGAAATCTGAAAAACAAACTTTTGCTATAAAAGAAAATAACCAAGAGAGGAATACGGAAAGTTTGCATAATTACCTTCACAAAGTTTATTAAAAATGCAAGCAACACATAAATCAATATGAATAATTGTACTTGATTGCCACAATTGTGGATTCCAATTAAGTTATAGTAGCCGTGATAAAGCAAAAATGGGCTGCCGATGGCGTTATATTGATCAAACGGAAAAGTGTCAGTTTTTACATGCGGCTGGATACTTGTAAAACAAATTAAATTCTAACTAATTCCGGAATTCGCAGATTGAACTGGAACTGGTGGCACTATATTAGATTTATTTGGGTTTAACCATTCCGGTAAATCTAAACTTTACATGCACAATTTGCATATCGAAAAATAAGTTTGAGGGTTGCCACTGGTGTCGGTAAACCAAGGCTTAGTTCCACTAGAAAAGCAAAAACTGAGTTCTATTAGCTAAGAAGCGTAAAAGAGGGACTTGTAATATTGGCAGCCGAAGTGTCTTGTAATAGCCGTACGCGATTCAATACGTGTGAGGTCCATGTAAAGAATCTTGAACGTTGGACTCATAGAACTTACAGCAATCTGCCCAATACATTAGACTGTGGGAGTCTGATTAAATAAAAGGCGAGGACTGAGAGAACACTAGCAAGGCACTGCAACTACCATGTAGCTAAAACCGTGTTACTAGTACCATGAGCTAAAATTTGGTTTATTATTTGCAATAGAAACTGCTGGACTCTTAATTTTTACATTTAGTGGTAAAATCAAAAACTTTGGAAGCTGCAAATAGATAAGAACTACATGCTAAGCATGACGTTTGACAATGCCAGTCTAGTTATCTATTTCAATGTAAATACTTGGTACACAAAAGACTCCAAGGGTGCACAACGTACTGGAGCAAGAATCTCTGGCAGCATCTAAATCGTTACCAATAGTCAACAACTTTAGCTCTAGAACAGCTAGCAATTTTGTAAGTTTTTCGAAGTAGAAGTTATGAGTTGCAAAACTATGTCACATTGAGCTTAGAGCTTAAATACTAGATGTACATTAGTTTCTTGCAAAATGCTCTATACGTAAATTTTCTGAAACAGTCAGTGCGTCAAAGTACAAAATATCGTCGCTCGAAAACAAAAAAAAACAGTAGAAAACATACAATTAAATTATTTAACTTAAAGTCTTCTCCACAAAAAATATTTTAATTTTAATTTATTTTATAATCAACATGTTTCGACATTTTTAAATGTCATCATCAGTATGTCTACAAACAGTATAAATTAATTAAAATATAGCTAACACATTAAATTATAAAAGAGCATACCAAGTAATATAATTAAACTGACAAATGTTAAAAATAACAAATTGAAACTATCAATAAACACACAGTCAAAAATGATAAAAAATAAATTAAAAATTTAAAAAATAGAAAGATAATATTAGAATTTAGGATTAAGAAGAGGAGAAGTGCTTCTCTATCGAGAAGTTCATTGAGACACGTAGAAGAAATATCATTAGAAAGACGATGAATTTCTAAAATTTCAAGATTGTTAAGATAATGGCCTTTATTACAAAAGTATTAAGATCAGAAGAAAAAGAATGACCAGTAGACAAAACAAGATTAGCAAAGGCAGAACAGGTATTAGAGATATCAGTATTTAAATTTCTATTAATAAAATAAATATGTTCTTTTAATATAGTTTTGAACTTTCTTTCAGTTTGGCTGACATAAGAATAATTACAAGAAAAACACGAAATTTTGTAAACACCAGATTTATCTAAAGCAGAAATAGGATCTTTATTATTAGCAATATAAGATTTTAAATTATTATTCGTAGAAAAAGAAATAGAAACATTAAATTGTTTAAACAAATTTTTAAGGAAAAGACAAGAAGGACTAAAGTAAGGAATAGAACGATAAATATCATTACTACTAGATTTATTATATACCAAATTTTTAAATAAATGGCGAAAACGAGTTCTATGAATAACTGTTAATTAATTAATAACAATTATTATTCTCAATTATCAAGTTTAGCTATGCGTTCAAACATTTCTTTTTCTCGATATAAGCACTACTCTTTTTCTTAATCCTAAATTCTAATTTTACCCTTTTATTTATTAATTTTTTAATTTATTTTTTATTACTTTAGACTATGTGTTTATTGATAGTTTCAATTTGTTATTTTTGACATTTGCGAGTTTAATTATATCACTTGGTATGCTCTTTTATAATTTAATGTGTTAGCTATATTTTTAATAATTTATATTGTTTATAGACATACTGATGATGACATTTAAAAATGTCGAAACATGTTTATTATAAAATAAAAATAAAATTAAAATAATTTTGGTACAGGAAGACTTCAAGTTAAATAATTTAATTGTATATGTAATACTCCACTTTGAGGATGAATTACTTTAACGTTAGTAGAAAACAAAACAAAAGCTTGAACCAATATAAGCTTAGATTACTGAACTTATTATCAATTCTTGGTCATCTAATTTCAAACAACTGCATTTCAAGATTTCAAAATTTACACTAAAAAACGTCAATGACCGAAAGAAAGTCTTCAAAAGACCCGGTAAGATTAGTGCCAATTGCCAATAAACACAAAATTTGTATCTTTATAATTATTTCAAAATATGTTATAATTAGGAATTAAGGCATTAGCAAGCAAAACCAAAAACGCAAAAATCTCAAAATAAATATTATAATCGACAAACTTGATGAGAAAATGCGTTTTGTGCTTGATCAACGTTATTCGAAGCACACAAAAGATAATTTTAAGATGCCAAAAATGTTGAAAGGTTCAATAAAAATTTTAAAAGAAAGCCACGAAGAATATTGTTTTTGTGAAATAATAATTGTAAACTTCTAGTTAATCGATGCGATTTAAAAACATAACACAAAATAAGATGGAACCAGCTGCTATCACAGTGGCGTGCTTTGAAAACCCATAGATTTCCCGCCTTTAACAAATACATGTTATTTATCAAAATTATCGTATGTGCGTTTGATTTGGTAAACAACCTTATACATATTTTATAACACTGAAGAATTACAGAAGAGCAAATACGAAACGTACAACCCACAATTCATAATTTAGGTCAAAACAGGTATTTAGTTCTCGATTTAGCTCATTTTCTGAAAGATATTCTGTACAACAGTGTAAAATACAAACTGAGTTCTATCAAGGTTCCGTCAGTCTATTGTAAGATGAATGCATAAATATCACGTTTTACTGCATGTTAGAAGTATTTTTCTTAACCTTTAATGAGAACGTTTTGCTTTAACATGGTACCTAAAAGCTACCAGTGAATTTGTAAACCAATTGTTAAATGTTGAATCATTGTTAGAACCACTTGACAAAATGACCTTGACAATTTAATTGCCATGTATATCTGAACTTGCATCGTTTACGTTAATAGTTTGGGAATTTTGATGGTCGATGACTAAGTATGCAGATTAATCCAACATCTAAAGATCTTATCTAATTGTATTTTTGTAGGAAGAATTGTACCATTTCGATTACTTTTGCAAATAAGCATGAATTAAACATTCAAAATAGGACGTTGTTTATATGGGGCAGTGGGTACCGAAGCGCATTACCACTGTTCGTGGGAACTTTTTAAGACGTTATGGTTCGTTGAGCTAAGATATATCCGTATGTCGTTGTAATAGGTTTATGAAACATCCCTTTTACCGGAATTTACCAATTTCCTTCTCCTTTTCTTCCCATTATATAAACAACACGATTTTCACGTCTTGATGCGGTTAGAAAGAACAGGTCGTGCCTGATTATAGAGACCGTTATGGTTTTGTGCCTGTGTCTGTTTATATTACTGATCTATATGATTTAAGAAGATTAGAGTTATTTCGAGATGAAGTAAACACGTTAAGAATGATAAATGTTTTGTTTATTGCTTCTGCGGTTTAGGTATACCGGTTTTACATCTTTTTGTTTCAACAAGGCGTGATTGATAATAATGCACTTATTTCTGTTTTTAATTTTGTATTTTAATTACGTTTTAAAAATAGACGATTCCTAGCGGATATATGTATGTATGTATATGCGTGCTTGACAGCAGGTGTTGCGTAGTTGTTTGTGTAAAGTATATTCTTAAGAAGTTCCCACACTACCCTCTTAACTTATACGCCTATTCAATTCGAATTCAACGTTCTTTGTTAAATTATTTGTAAAATCAATTACGTTTCGAGAATATAAAGTAATAGAGAGTCGTTATGCTAAAAAATAAATCAGAATAGGAAGCTGCAAAAAGCATTTGTCGTGCCGCAATCGACTGACAAGTGACAGACAGAACACACGCACTTGGCATTGAGCCCCACATGGTAGTGATACATACAGATTACATACAGGGGAATTGACGCAAGATAGACGTAGGACAGTGCTACTGTCGTGTCAAATCCCGACGCCCATTTATGTTCAATTAATGTTGATGTGTTTGATCAAACTGATCGCTTTGTTTGTGTCGTTGCAATACTTGCATCATCGAACGATCGGACGTGATCGATTTTACATTGCGTCTAATGCGCAACTACTTTGTATAGCAGAATTTAAGACCATGGTTCGGTTTCGCTTTTCAATTTAAGATAACTCTCCTTCAAGATTTACATGAGTTATTCGAGCAAGAAATGCATCTATTGTTTCTTTTATACAAATGACACGTGTCAAAAACTTTAACGTATTACAAAGAATGAAACATACATTTAACTTTGAAACGAATTGAAATTCGTAGTGGTATAGTATAGTGTAGTGTTAGATCGCACTGCTAATACTCAGTGCTTGTCAAGTGGTGTTTTATTTGTAGTCTTACACGTACTGGTACTCCTAACAGGATGCAACTTTTAATTGTGTTTATACTGAAAGATTCAGCGTACCAATGCTAAATCAAGATCGCAAAGTAATTTGAAAATTATCTGGTCAACGATTATTACCAACACTTACTATGCTTATGGAATGTTTAACTTAAAAACAAACGCATTTTAACTCGTTTAAAGTAGTAGGCGTATACCTAGCAATCGAAAGCGGCCCTAACAAGAGCTTGCTTATAACGAGGTATAATTTTTGCCCTGCTCAATTTTGCGGTTCGTTATAACACGCTATGAAAAACCGTTTTTATAAAACTAATGTCAAACGTAAGTGAACAAACAAATCATAGCATGAGCGATCCACTTGTAGTATTTATTATTTATTCGATAACAAATTACGTTAAAAAATAAAGGCTCATTTACATTTATCACTTTGAATGTTCATCTTGGAGGAATCGTCAAAGTGTAAAATGCTTTTTATTTTTTATTCATTCAAAGTGTAGGTACACTAAAGAGGAACGATGAAGCATTAACCACTTATGAACTTTTGATGAAAGAGCTGTTTTCCAAACCGACGGTTCATCCAAACTGAAGATGCAGTTAAGTCATAACCTACAAAATGAATGAATATATGGTAAAATTTGTAGTAACACGGTCTTACTATGTTGACAAAATCCAGCATTTGAATTGGACAAAGTTTTATTCAAATTATTCGTTTTAACACGGTCAAAGAGTTTCTATTTTGATCCAGTTTTGCAAGAATAAACAATTGCCACTAACTAACAAAATTTAAGATGAATCATTATAAAAAGACATCTTCCAATCCGCAATTTGCCATGGGTTAAAGTAGTTTTTCAATATGTGTAATGTATACAGTAAAGTTGATGACCATAATATCATTTGTTTAATGCCGATTTGTTCAGGAATTTACAAAATTGTTTTTCAAAAACAAGAATGTTTCGGAAAACTCTTAAATCTAGACTAAGAAGTCTTTCTTTAAATTGTTAAAGATTTATAAAGAAAACAAAAATAATCATTTAAATAAAAAAAAATTGCTTTTGAAAAAGATTGCTATGCTTTTTTACTACGACAACAAACGAGTCAACAAAATCTCTCTGGAAACTATTCTAATAATATACTCTGTGACATTGAAACTATAACACAAGGAAGAGGTTAGAATTTTGGGACCAAACTTGACAGGAAGGTTTAGGTACTCAGAGGTAGTAAATGATTCAAATTATTAGCTTTACACTTCCTCACTCTTTGTGGCATAGATTTCAGCAGATGGTCAATTTCCTGTTAAGTTATTGTATCCCAAACAGCTTGCAATTTATGCCAGAGAGCTTCCTGTGTCTGACGAGAATGCGCTAAGTTCCTCAGTCTTCTACCCATAATTGCTCACACGTGTTCAATAGGAAAAAAAGATCTGTGTGGTCATGGTAAGAGATTAATATTGGCTTTTTCGAATCGATCTATAAAGTGTCTTGTTATGTGGGGACGGACGCTTTCCTGCTATAAAAGTGGGTCTTCCAACTGCTAAAGAAATGGAAGAACATGGACTTTTACCTTCTCGTTAACATATCGTCGGCCTCGAATGAACACAAAACGAGATTTACTCCCATAGACTATAGCACCGCATACCATAATCACCACAGTGTGGTGCACATGCCTCTCAACTGAAAATTGAACATTGCGCCGTATTCCATGTCGTCATCTGACTCTCATATGCCATCATGCATTCCCAAACAAAATCGATATTCATCATTGAAAAAACTACTCTATGCCATACCAGATTCCAGTAGAGTCGCAACCTATACCAATCCAAACGTGGTTGTCGGTATTGACCCGTGAGCGATAGTACAAGATGTGGCCGATAGTATTGCAATTCAAAACTTTTTAATCGAAGGTAAACAGGTAAAAGTAAAAGGTTACAAAACGATTTTTATTATCTAACCATTGATCAACAATTGATCTGGTAGTGGAGGGTAGTACTAAGTAGGGCATTGTACTAGGTGAGACATTGGTTTTATTTTTTGAACTTGCTGTCATATATCAGCTGTGTATACTGTCAGATCATTTAACGATTGTTTTGTAGCCAAATGACATTGTGATTATTTAATACCAATAGAAAATAGTCGCATATTTTTTATTTGAAGGTAAGAAAGTTACACATTATCATGTTTTATTATTGAAATAATATGTTTTTCAATGATTTTCTTCGTTTTTATAGAATGTAGGCAAATACTATGATTTAACGTAACCCCTATAAAACCTGTTTCACACCACACCAATTAATTAAATCCTTTTTAAATTCAGTAGTGGTAAAGTAACTGAGACAGACAAACAGGTACAAGGCGAGACTGTCTCACTATGTACCATTTTTAAAAATTCAGTCTTGCCTATCGTTAGTTTTTATAGAACCCTAAATGTTTTCTTTTTGTTGTAGATACCTAGAAACCAAAAAAAAGCAATGTGCTCGCAGAAATAATGTCTGAAGCTACTATAGCGGTTTTAGAAGAAAATATTTTGATTAGAAATGCAGCAGACAGGTTTAACATAAAATTCTAATCATTGGCCAGGTACATTCAAAAGAAAAAGACGGATCTAGATTACAAACAAATGGAACCCAATTATCTATATCTCTGAGTTTTCAGTAGTGATCAAGAAAAAGTTTTAGGAGATTATTCGGTAACTCGTGGTAAAATGACCTATGGGCTTTTTACGGGGGAAACCTATAAATCAGTTTAAGAGTTGGCGTCTAGAACCACTTTCAATATGCCGGAGTCATGAAAAAAAAAATAAAAGAGCCGAAGAAGACTGGGAAAGGGCATTTATAAAAAGAAACCCGGATTTATGCCTTGGAAAACTACAGGTATGCAACCTATCAAAGCTCACAATCAGTGTTGCGTAAGATCTACCTGGATCTAGATTCATTAAATGGACCTTGTATCTAGATTTAGATCATTTATAAATTTGGATCTAATATCTGGATCTAAATCCATTTAGACAATGATCTTGAATACGAGTCTAGATCACATTAACTTACATTTTTTAAAAAATTAAACCACTTAAAAATACTTATTTAAGCCATTGTTTAAAAAATATTTTTCCAGAAAAAAAAGCAGGTAGGTATTTTCAACGATTTGCAAACAGTTGTAAAAAATGATCTAAATTCAATTTCAAAGATTTTGAATCTTGATCTAGATCCATAAATAAATAAGGATCTTGGATCTGGATCTAGATCCTAATTTTCAAAGATATCTGAAGCTGGATCTAGATCTGTAATAGCGGGATCTTACCACAGTATTTAATAAATATAACGTAAAAATGTTTTTTGAAAATTTAAAAAGAATATTCAAGCAGTTTCTTTGTTTGGCGTATGGTTCAAGAACGTTTAACTTGGATGAAACTGGGATCACAACGGTATAGGCTAAAAAAATTGCGCCTAAAGGTGCAAAACAAGTAAACCGCTGTACGAGTGCTGAGAGGGGAGAACGTGTAATCATTCGTACCATTATATCAGCAGCAGGGACTCAAAGTAGATGGATGTGCTCAAATATTTTGTTGAAATACTAAACAGTTTATAAACCATACACATTGCAGTAATAAGCTTCAGCTTTTAGACATTTCAGTTTTTGGTCCATTTAAAGCGTATTACAATCCAACTTGTGACAAATGGATGCTGAATCATCCTGTAGTTGCAGGAAGAATTGTCGGAGCATAAGAAAAAGATTTCACACCAAAGAACATTATGGCGGAGAGCCTTCTGGTATGCATTGTGCACCAGCTGACATAGAAATAAAAGTTGGCCATAATAGCTTCACGGAACATTCTAAAGTACTAGACCCATCTGGCATCAATGGAAAGAGGAACATATTTTAGAAATTTTGAATATCCGAACAATCTAAAAGAGAAAAAACACATCCAATCGGTAATCTTCTGTTTTTTATTTCACCTGAAATAATTAGAGGATTTCCAAAAGCACGACTTAGAAAACAAATGCATAAAAAGGAACAAAAATAGAATTATAACTAAGAGACTAGAAAAAGATATAATAATAGAAGAAAAATAAAAGAAAATAAAAAATAATGCTGTTATTAACAACCTAAAGTCTTTAAGAGATAAAGTCAATACAGTAACAAAGAAGAGGTTTACGAATAAGAAAATTAAAGACAGCGACACGAGCCAGGATGGCGAATATGTGGTTTTATCAGAAACCAAAACATGGGAACCAGAAGATGACAATGATTTTGAAAATAAGTGCAACTTTAAAGAAAATTTAACTAAAGGAAAATTTGTTTTAGGAAGATTTCCTCCAAACATATCCTATGTAGAGAAAATTGCTAAAATGTTGGAAGGAAATGAATGTGAAGTCACTTTTTTGAGAAAAGTTGCAAATCGCTTCCTATTTTCTAACAATGCGAATGTGTCATGTGTTGATATACAAGATGCTGAGGCAGTCTTACCTGATCCCATTGCGGAAAATATTAATTTTGATAAAACCTTTTTTTTGAAAATCATTTCTTTTTGATAGTTTTGTAAAGTGTAGGTACCATGCGTATTTATAGTAGGTTCCTATCTAAAAAATATTTTAAGTTTGTTATTGTTAATTTTATGTTTTTTTTATGTTTTTGAGGTTCACTTTACTAAGTAATAAACAAAATTTCCAGTTTCATATTAAAATAATAACATTGTATTGCTTGTCTCACTTTGTACGGGTTGTAGTGCTAAGTGAGACAATGTCAGAGTTTTTAAAAATTAAAAATGATAAAATACTATTTTAGTTTAAACAACGACTTCTGTATGTTAGAAAAACATTCTTCAAAGCTTTGAAAGTTTGACAGAGCCGCATGTTAAATATTCCCATTCACAAAGACAAAAAAAGATACATTTTTGTTTCGCCTAGTACTACCTCCTCCTGCTGGAAATTTAGTCTATTATTGTCATAAATCAAAAATGACGGTCCTGCACCTCATTTGTTTGCCTCGGTCCTTCAGTTCCTTGTCTACGACGATTCTCATCTTCCTTAGTCCATGCTTGATAACAGCACATGACAGTGGATTAGTTCCAGTTAAGACGATTTGCAATTTTCCTGTACAAAAAACTACCTTCACGTAAGCCAACAATTCGACTTCTGTCAAATTCGCTTAATTGGCGAAATAAAAAAAGTTTTTTGGTCCAAATATTGTTGAAGAGTCGAATTCACTTGCTATGCAGAAGGATCTTAATTAATTAATTTGTTATAACTATGTTAAATGTTTATGAAAAGATACTTTGTGTTGACGAGTTGAAAAATAGTAGTTTATTTAACGAGTTCCTGTGTAAATTGGACGCTTTTTTTCCCAAGAGGGCATTTTTAAACCCGAGTGGAAGGTGGGAAAAAAGTCCAATTTAAACAGGAACTAGTTGAATACAACATTTTATTGCTCGAACAGAAGGCTCCCAAGGTCTCAAAATCTCTCAAAACTAATTTCACGTATATGTTGACAAGTGCGCAAAAACTGTCAAAGACGGTTTACAATAGCCAAAAATTAAAATTTATGACAGTTAGGAACAATAAAAACTGTTAACAAGTCTCTGCTGGTGATTTCCGCAGTTATACAAACTATTTTTGTACTTTAGTATATAGTTAGAGATTACCTATCGCATCTTAATTTGGGAAAAAATAATATGCTGTTTTAAAATCTACAAACTGACATTCTCATAGTTTTTTACGAGATCGTGTTTGCTACAACGCTTACGTATAAATATTACAATATAGTTAGAACTGTGTCAAATTTGTTTGGTATTATTTTAAAAACCAGATCAAAGTATTCTATAGCTGGTAAGCCCCAAAAAGACACGATAACAAATCACTGAAGATTTTCGCATTTACCTCCTGTCTGTGACCTTATGAACGTCGTCATATCATTTTTTTTTATAGATCGGATCAGACTTTTTGACTCCATGATTTCTATTCGGTTTATTTTTGAGTTCATCCATTCAGGCCACATGTCCTGCTCAACTCCATTTTGCATTCAATATGGTTACGAGTAAGTCTTCTTTTTTGGTTTTTCTCTTCTTCGTTCTATTCTTTTTCTGTACTTTCTTGTTATATTTAATATCGCCTTCTCCGAACCTACTGTTATACACAATCTATGGTAGCGTGGTTTCATCATATGTATCTAAATTACTCTCGGACAAAATTGTAAGTTTTACTCACTTAGCATTTTTTGTTTTAAAATGTTTAAATTATTACATATTTTAGTTTTTAAATTCAAAAAATCCACAAGCAAACTAACATCTTCATAGTTTTCTACATGTTATTTTGATGCTGCTATACACACGTGGCCCTGTTTTTCGCGACACTTAATTTTAACAGACTGAAACGTTTTATTATTTAGATTGAACAATTGATTGAACTTTCGGTATTATTATTAGTGTCACAATATTGGGACGTTTTTATTATTTTAATAGCTATTAAAATATCAATAAAAAGAAATAAGTATACTAATTATTCAGAAATATTTCAAAAAACAGTAGAATACGATTTAATGTATTATCTTCAATATTTATATATTTCTTTGAAGTAGTCACAATTAGAGTTAAATAATTGACATAATTATCAAAGAGTGACAACGTGACATCTCCAGGCAGACGATTGCAGAGTATGTGACCCTATCGTGCAGAATGCAGAAGCTATTAAACGGATGCTTATCTTTTATGTATTTAATTGAAACTAATTTGAAATATTGAAAGTCCTAAAACAAAAGTAATTAAACTTTTATTATTGTCTTGTATGCTAAATTAAGGCGTGTCAGCACTGTCTGTCTACAGTGACAATTCCATACCCAGCAACAGACTTTCGAAGCGCCTGGGATACCATTCTAATCTGCTCTGCAGACAAAACAAATCTTAGCACTATTAGCAGACCTGTTCGAAATAACTCATTATTTAAACCAGCAAGCAATGAGATTTTGTTGGTTGGCCAATAACTGTTAAGGAAAATAGTAGTACAATTTTACTAAAATTTAAGTTAAGTAAATAAACTCAAATTTTATAAATTTGATTGAACAACATAGGCTTCAGGACAGATCTCTGTGGCACTTCTGTTTTCACAGCCCTGCAGACTGATTCTGACAGTGCAAACTTTCATTCAAATAAAACTCAAAAAATGGTTAGTAATTTTTCTAACTTCATGTTTCATTTTTTCCAGCAATAGGTCATGGTTAACTGTGTCAAAAGTTTCTCCCAATTACAAAAAAACGTCAACGCACAAATTGGCTAACAGAAAATACTTTAAGACAGTTAAAAATAAACTGGTGTGGTCACCACATGACTTTCCTATAAGGAATGATGAAGAAATGTCTACATATTTTTTTAGGGTATGTTGTCATAAAATCATTTTGAAGTACATCTTGTACGCTGCCTCAAAAAGTTATTGGACACTTTTAAGCGCGACCTGCAAAGTAGGCAACCAAATTTACGTTATAACAAAATGCCTATCTAAGTTTGACAACATTTGTATTATAGACATTACTTGCACCGATATTACGAGGTTACTAACATTCTTTATAAGCACCGCCGCAAGCGTTTAAAGAACACGTTTCTTGACTGCAAATATTTATCTAAATTCTACCCTAAAATTTTAAATTCTTCTTTGTCGAGTTTTCTATTTATTTATGTTCTCTGCTTAAGTAATTAAAAAATTTTTATTATTATTTATGATAACATAAGTTCCATCTACAGCTCGAATAATGATAATCTGTATGCTCAAATATGAAACTACTGTACTAATTAACCTAAAAGTTTTAATATATCCGGATTAAATTAAAGTGAATTTTCCGATTTTCTTTGCAAAGGAAGTATTGTTACCATTAAAACGTAATTAGTGGTCAAACAATTGCAGTATAAATTCGCATTACTCCTTTTAAATTATTCGTATGAAGAATTAAAGGATACATATCTCCCTTTAAAAAATCAAGTCTAATTTTTCATACAGAACGCTAAAAAAATTCCAAGTAAAATTTGAAAATACATACCTATGCTGTAAATCTAAAAAATCTCAAAATTAGTAAAACGCGAAATGCATTTTTCCGCTTTCTCTTCGTAACATTTAATTTAAGTATTAATTATTTTGAGGGAATATAAATTTAATAGCAATGAACTGAAATTTGCAATTTCGTAGTTTGTATTTTTTTATGTTTTAGATTATTATAGTACCTACTACTTCCACCTACGCACGGCCGCCGTCCACAAATTCTCTATAGGGTTCAAATCCGTTGACTTAAGTGGCCAACGGATTCTTTCCACTTTTAGATGTTGTAAGAACTACTGCCGTATGTATAGGAGAATTGTTCTGAATAAACCGAGTTAGTCCTTCGGGATAAACTGATTGCAAAATTCATTCCGTTTGCCAAATGTAATGTTTTGCACCTTATATGGATTTATTCACATTGTCAAAAAAAGCAAAATAGTAAGTAAAAGTAAAGGAAAAAATATATAATAATATAAATTTAAAAACAGTTTAAAAACTATAAATTATTAATGTTTTGTAATTACATATTTCGATAAAAAGTTTTACTTCTTTGTATTATTATATTTTGTTAATGTTATTGTACTTGTTTTATTATTATTTATTACTTAAAGCAAGATGAAACATTATTTCTTTATTTGGGGATATTTGCATTTTTTCATCTTATTTTTACACGATACTTTTTTAAAGCGTGGGCCCGCCCGCGTCTGGTACCGCCCCGGTACTTAGAATTTCTGTGTTACGTCGAAATTTAGTGGGGCAACTATTGCGACACATAAATTTGTTTCTAATAATATGGAACAACGCTTAAAATTTTGGAATTTTTTTAGTTTGGTTTTAAATTTTTATTGAACATTTTTAGTCCCAAGTAAATTTTTTTATATTTTACGTTGACCCAATAATTTTTGAGAGCGCACATTTAACAATATACTTAATCAAAATTAATTTGAATTACTTAAAGAAAAAGAAAAAATAAGAAAAGCTAAGATTTCGCGTAAGGTAATGCTTTAAGGGCACAGGGCGTTCAAATACAACTGTAAAGCACAATTAAATACGGTCCCATGAACTGTAACTAAGGTTTAAAATATACTTCGCCCTGCGGTTCATTCGAAAGCTTAGCTGCGGGGTTGAACGTGTATCCCACGATGTGACATCTTTTAGGTTAATCCTTACTTATAATTATCATCAAAGTATTGAGTATTTAAAAAAAAAGTATTTTCTCTTTAAACCAAGGTTGAGACTTAGTGTTTATAGGTATTATTAATTTAGAAATAAAGGTTGTTGATCATTTTGTACAAAAAAAGAGACTGATTTTTTCAATGTTTGGTGATATATTTCCATTACTTAGTTTTAGCAAAAACCTGCAAGAATTCTGTTTTGATTTACAGGTAACGAAATTCATATTAGTTTTGATTTCCAGTTTAGTTACATCTAATTAAAGATAATATCTTTTTAAAAGAATATTAATTTTCTCGCCACTTGTTCTTTTTGTTATAATATAATAAATATTTCACGAAAACCGCCTAAAAATAAAACTCTATAAGCACAGGTAAGTAAATTTGAATTACGCATACCTTCTATCTAATACTTAAACTAGTAAGTTCGATATCATCCATAATTTTTTTCCGTGGATTACGACAGTGTAATCAAAAAAATAATTGAATATCGGATTTTTACCTATATTCATAAAAATCAATTTTCTATGAAAAAATGCAAACTACGAATAAATGTTATGAGAATTTGTAATCGCAATTAAGATTACAATTGTTCAACCACTAATTACGTTCAAATGATGATAATACTTCTTTTATAAAGAAAATCGGAATATTGACTTTAATTTAATCCGGAAATATTAAAAATTTAGGCTAATTAAAACAGCAATTTCATCTTTGGGCATGCAGTTTAAATTTATTCGAGCTATTAATGAAACTTTTTTTAATTTATTTTAATTATAAATCAAATTATAAATGACTTAGAACTTTTTTAATTAAGGGCTATAGCATTCATTTAAAACTTGAGCAGAGAACATAAATACATAAATAGAAAATTTGGCAAAAAAAATTAAAATCTTTATGGCACAATTTAGATACATATTTGCAGCACCAAAATATGTTCTTTGAACGCTTGAGGCGGTGCTTATAAAGAATAGTTAGTAGGGTGGGCCAAAAAAAACTTTTAATTTTTTTTTTATTAGTTACCATGAAAATATCGTCTGAGATGACGAAAAAAAAATTCTGGTAAAGTTTCAGCCCTTAATATTAATATTTAGAGGTGACTCATTGTGATTTTTGATTTCCCATTTAAATAACATAGGAATTTTTTTATTTTTTGTTTGAATTTTTAATGCACTCGAACGAATAAATGTCTCATGAAATTCAAAACAAAAACTTACTCAGTAAACTTCACTAATACTCGAATATAATAATTAAATACACATCAAACTACACAAGATCTCACATAGTATAAACAAAGTTGTAAAAAACTGGTAAAAGATTGACGTTACCTTAGGTATTATTTACATGTAAATAATGCCATAGAAGTGGCGCTATGATCGACAACTACAGTGATTTTAGCGGTAAAATACAAAAATAGTAATAACTCGACTTTAAATAACGAATTAAAAATTATTTGAGATAATACAATTTGTAATCTTTACAGTACTACCAACTACGTTATTACAAAATGTCGTTTTAACGCGTTTTTATTTGAATCGTGCTGAATGACTAAAATTTTCTCTGCGAAATTATCAAATAAAAACGATAAAAATTGTGATATTTTATATTTTTGAGTCATTATTTTGTGATAGAGTATAAGAAATTGTAAAAGTTATCCGTAACGATTTGAGGTTGGACTTTAACCTCGAGTAACTTTTAAACGAGTCAACTTAGCAAAAAATCATCTCAGACCTTTTTTGTAGATCGTTAAATTTCCTACAAAAATATGTTTTGAATTTCATGAGACATTTATTCGTTCGAGTGCATTAAAAATTCAAACAAAAAATAAAAAAATTCCTATGTTATTTAAATGGGAAATCAAAAATCACAATGAGTCACCTCTTAATATTAATATTAAGGGCTGAAACTTTACCAGAATTTTTTTTTCGTCACCTCAGACGATATTTTCATGGTAACTAATAAAAAAAAAATTAAAAGCTTTTTTTTGGCCAACCCTAATGGTTAGTAACCTCGTAAACGTAAGTTTGGTGGCCTATCCTGCAGGTCGCGCTTAAAAGTGTTCAATAACTTTTGTAAAGCAGTGTACAAGTTTGTGGTGACTTCCTATAATTTTTTTGAAATTTTTCTCCTCGATTTCATTAAGATCATATCGACTAACCCTTATATTTGTGTGTCTCGATATTACTTACCCCTTTAGTAAATCAGTAAAAAAAATCGTCGCAGGCAGGATTCGAACCTATATTATATTTGTGAGTTCATTTTAAATTACGAATTAAATATCCAATAAATTGTTCATGTTAGAATTTTTTTTATTTAAATAATTTGTTATAATACGTGGGTTGCTACTTAAGTTTTGAGATATGGCAACACTGATGTGAATATGTCAAATCTGACATTGTCATCGTAAAGTTTGAAATTTTTAATATGAACGTACTTAGAACGTGTTGTCATACAAGTGCTATTTGTGTTGTTTACAAATACTTGAAACATTTATCTTGGTCAAAAAATGCAATTAAATCGCAAACATTTTCGTGCGATGATTTTCTATGACTTTCGACGTGGATTAAACCAACAGCAGTGTACCGATCAACTCGCTTCGACTTTTGGTGATAAAGCACCATCTCGAGCCACCGTGTTTCGCTGGTTTTCCGAATTCAATCGTGGTCGCACTTCGCTACAGGATGAATTTTGTGAAGGTCGTCCAAAATCGGCTGTTGTGCCAGATAAGGTCGATGCTGTGCGTGAACTGATATTGCAAGATCGTCATGTGACATACCATGAGATTGAGGCATACTTGGGCATTAGTTCCATTAGCATACATTCAATATTGCATAAACATTTGGCTATCAAAAAGATTTGTTCGCGTTGGATACCGCATAATTTGAAAATCGTTCAAAAAAGCTCGTGTCGAATGGTGCAAAGAAATTTAATCGCGGTGCTTCAAAAGACGTTTATAAGATCGTGACAGGCGACAAATCATAGATCTATGCATATGAACCTGAAGCTAAACAACAATTGACTGCATGGGTCTTTCAAGACGAGCCAAATCCAACAAAAATTGCTCGCGCACGAAGCACTTCGAAGCAAAAAGTCGCCGGTTTTTTCGGAATAACTGGACAAGTCGCCACCGTTCCATTAGAGTAACGTAGAACGGTCAATTCTGAATGGTACACCAGCATTTGTTTGCCAGTAGTGTTCGAAAAAACCAGGGAAACCAATCGCAAAAGACGAATCATTTTTCATTTCGATAATGCAAGCTCTCACACATCATCTCCAACAAATACGTTTTTTAGCAGTCAAAACATCGAATTGATAGGTCATCTGCCGTACAGTCCTTGCTTGGCACCCAATGATTTCTTCTTATTCTCGCAGATCAAAAATAAATTGCGAGGTCAACGTTTTTCGATGCTTGAAGAAGCGGTTGATGCGTTCCAATCATGTTTTGGAGGTACATCAATCGGAATAGAAAAAGTGTTTCGACAATTGTCTATCTCAAAACTCAAGTAGCAACCCACGTATAAGAAAGTATAAAAAACTGTAAAAATAATTCGAATAATTTACATACGTACAAAATTATATAAGAAAAACTGTTAAAAATGGCAAATAAGCCCATTTCCGGTATCTTTATCAAACCCATCTTTTGACAAAACAAAGAGAACATAAAAAAACTAGATCTAGACTAGAGATAAACTAGATAAAAAATTTCAAGTTACTAGGACTTTTGGTTCGAGAGATATCGCGGATACATCTAAAGATAATGTAAGAAAGATGCAGCACTGTATAAACAAGTCAAACCAATATGGAGAAAAAATGTTATTTAACGTATCTTGCTTTCCCTTCAAAATATGGTATTTTGTTCTAAAAAAAATAGTTGCAGGCAGGATTCGAACCTAGGATTTTATATAGAATTTGCTTTAAATTATAAATCAAACGACTAATAAACTGTTAATTCTAGAAAACATTTTTGTTTAAACAAATTGTTAGGAAGAATTAACTCTATAAGAAATTGTAAAAATAATTCGAATAATTGAATACGTACAAAATTATATAAAAAAAACTGTTAAAAATGGCGGGTATTAAAATTTTTTTGTCAAAAATACATTTTTTTGATTCAGGAGACCTTAAAAATTATACGATAAAAATTTTTTGAAAAAAAATTGCGATCGCTATACTTTCTTTATAGAAAAATAAAAATGAATCAATCTAGTTTTGATTGAAAGAAGGAAACTAAAATAATGGTTGTCTAGAACTGATTTGCCATTAATAGAACAAATCAAAAGCTCAACTTCTTCGATATTTATAAACTGCCAAAAAACTGGTAACGTGGTCAATTTTTGTCCATATCAGTTCAAATCCATCATCAAACGATAATCATGACTCGAGTACAATAATATCAAAATTAAAAATCGAGTTTCAAATTTTAGTTGCCTAGGTTATATGCAATTCTCTAAATTCTCTGTACGAATGAAATTAAATTTTTTGCAACATTGTCTTTGTTACAAAACAAAATTTAGTTTTCTTAGCACTGATGTGGTTTATCTAAATTAATTTTTTCCAAGAATAAATGGAAACGTTATAACTAAGAAAAGTCAATGAAACTAAACTTTTCTGCAAACCTTTTTTTTTAAACAATAAAAAATGGTTTCGTATTGTTATAACAAAAAAAACTAATAAAACAGTTATTAATGATAAAAAATCTGCATCCTGACCCGTAAATTACGTTATTGTCAGTAACATCTGCTTACTCAGAATCGTAATTAACGAACTACCTGGCGATATATATTTCTTTGTACACAAAAAATCATCGATAATCAAGCAAACTAAAGAAACATAAGCCACCTTGCAGTGCTTCTTTAAACGCAACCCTACTCTACAATAGATTCAGCAGGTGTCTTCGAAGAATAGTAACACAAATTCGTCTTTACTTCTGTTATACAAAGGGCTACAGTCGTTTATAAGCAAGCGAGCAAGCATATGGCATGTGTTATATCATAATTACAATAATTTAAGTTTCTTCAAGTCAAAGGAAAGGAAACATATGGGAAGTTGGTTGTAATACGAAAGACATCAAGTTTTTTTTAAACATCGCGGTGAAAAGGGTGAATTAGTCATAGAGCATTAAGTACGTATTAGCGGGATGAAGATCAGATTTGTCACGATGCAGGTATACGAAGAGGTTACATAAAAAATACTTACTTTTATATGCGTCATACGGTGATAGTATAGATTAGATGAAGCGGTAAATCGTTTCAGACATATTGGACACTGATGTGGTTTTTCTCCACTGTGAATTCTTCTATGTGTGTTTAAAGACGACGAGGTGCTAAATCCTTTACCGCATACCATACACACATGTGGTTTTTCTCCTATAATCATACGCTAATGATTTATTTTTACGTTAATAAAGAATGTATACCTGTATGTGTTCTCATGTGCCTTTTAAGGAGGGAAGGTCGGTCGAAAGCTTTACTACAAACACCGCAAGGTAACAGTGCCCGTTCCCTAGGCCGTGCTCTTGGGGTAGGACCGCTAGGTTCTGGTAAATCTCCTTGCGAACTCGCAGCTGAGCTATCTCCAGATAAGGACTTGCCTTCATCCTCGGCCGAAGGAGGCGAATTTGATAACGCTCTCGATAAAAGCGACATGGATAAATCTAAAGGCGAATCTAGAAAAATAAACGCGTAATTAGATGATATAAATCTAGACGCACACAATTAAAAATTAATTAAACCAGATGTCTAATAAAGACATTTTTATTTACTATTAGAAATTCTATAAGGATCGCATGAATAGTGCGTGTGAATGCATTTAAGCAATGCAAGACGTTTAGTAATCCGAAGCTCGCGTCTGCATCTACCATAAATTACAAGTTTTTATGCTTTTAAGAGTTTTCAGATACGATTTGTACACAAACCGTTCCGACCGCAGAATTCACTCAATTATCTTAATGCGCTGTATTGTTGTCCTTATAGCGTGATAATAAGAACTGCGGCTAAATATGTGTTAGTAATCGAGGTAAAACCTCGAGGATTCAACTTTAAACTGGTTATACATATTTCGATATGTTTAATTATGTTCCTTTGTATTTAAAGTTTTTGTTAAATCAAAAATATTTGTTCTTGCAAGTTACATTGCAACTAAATAATTTTAATTAAAAAAAATTTATTTCGTTGTTACTTAAACTTTTTAGAAAAGAATCTATAGTTAAAATTAAAAGACAATTATTTATTTAATAGTAAACATCCTAAAGCACCGTTTATGGAAACATAATTAGCGATTGGTTTACTGAATGAAGTTAAACTGGTTAAATACATATTTTTTCAGTTAATAAATCTTGCATTTTTCCTCCGTTAGAAAGTGAATGATGTAATTTACTACTACTATTTATTTAAAGTTAATTTGAAATTAAAATTTTTTAATTAAGTCTAAAAAGTAAAACCAAAAATCCATCTTGAATAATGCATTTTCATTAAAATAATGTTTATACTCAAAAACTAAGTTGGCAAACGGTATTTGTTTCCCAATTTAAAACAGAAAATATGGAGAAGAACTTGAGCGTCAATTTAACCTTCCGATTACCATCGGGGTCTTTTTTGACCCCAGACGTGTTGTTTTTGTTGTCTTTTCTTAAGTTTTTTTTACAACTGTCCCAATATTTTTTTAGCTGAGTTTCTTTCAACAATGTTTAATAATATATAACAAATTTTTCAATTGTTATTTGTTTTGCGACGTAAAAAAAATATTGTCGTTGGGGTCATATTTGAGGTCGTTGTAAGATATGTCCAAGAGCAAATGACAAAAAATGTTCGGAAACATGTGAAAAGTGCCAATAATATGTAATAGTTGTTGCCCTCACTAATTTATGTTTACATTTTGTTTTTATATTTTATATATGAAATCTAATGTTAATTTAAAATATTAATAAAGGTTACCATTACAAATTAATCGGTTTTTCTTTACAAAATAAGAAAAAAGACTTGGGGTCAAATTTGACCCCACTTGGTAATCGGCGCCTTAAAAACTGCTTGGTAACAACAAAAATAACATAAAAATGTTACAATGTTTATACGGTTATGTTTCTAATTGTATATAGAACATAAGTTTCGTTGTTATGATGCAGCCAGTTCGGTTAGTTTTTTACTAAAGAATCTGCTGTTTCATTTAATCGTAGCTATTTTTTTGAAATTCTACATTTCGTATATAATCTTTGAAGCTAATTCTGCAGATTGTTTTTATGCTTTTTTGTTAAACTTAATGTCTCTACATTGTACACTGTTTCTTAAAACATGGCTTAGTATGCCGAAATATATATAGACCAAATCGACTTGTCTGTTTGCTGTATTGTTGCGAATTGCCCCTAAAAACCGCGAATTAAAACTGCAAAACCGTTAATCAAATCCGTGAATCAAAACCGTCGTTTTGACACCTTAAATTGATTTATTTTAAAACAAACATTTTGCAGTATTTTTTAATTTTGCTACCCTCATCCTTTTTTCAAAAATGACGTCATCATCAGCTGATCAAATTCTGATTTCAGAAATGTATACACACATGCTCTTCAGTTGAACAATTTTAAAGATATTGAAACGTTCGAGAAGTTATTCGCAACTTCGAGAGCCTTCGCGAGGTTTTCTAGAACGCTCACGGAAGGATGTGGAACATACGGAAAAGTTTTGTCAAAATGTATAAACACTGTGCAAACAAATCCGAAGGCAGTTATTCCCGTAATGTGAAGACGGCAGTGTTAAGAAGATTATTCAAGTTTAAATAAATAAGTAATTAGCGCGTGTGTGGAGATAAATATACGGAGTATAATCTTGTACGTGACTTTAGTGTAAACAAGTGTGTAAAGTTATTCGCGGACTTTATCTTATCTTCGTGTAAGTGATAGTTGATAGTGCTATATATAAATTAGACTATAAGTGTTTTATCAAATATCCTTAGATTTAATTAGTTCGGTTAGTTTAAACGTGTGTATATTTGTAGTATAAATAAATTAGTTTTAGTTAATAAAATTCGTTACAATATTAAATTTTTAATACCGATAAATTATCTCCTATGTAAAATACGCTATTATTAATAACAAATTTTTAGATCAGGTGAAAATGGTTCTGTTCCTTAGCGATGATGGCGTGCACGATTTGATTTTTCGATAAAATTGTCAGTTTTGTATTGATCGAACCATTAAAAGATAAAATTTGAGAAGAAATGAGAATACTAGCACCAGAAACCTTACAAAATATTTGTTCCGAATTTCGAGCGCGGTTGGCGTACTGTCAATAAGCAAATGGTTTCCAATTTGAAAATTTACTGTAATAGTTGTTTAAAACGAACTTATTTCGTCTTGTTCTTACTTATTTTTGGCCATAAAACGTGTTAGTTCGATGATTACATTATTGAGACTTTTACCTGTTTCCTGAAATTAAATATTTATTCTCTTCAAAAACTATTCAACTAAAAAGCATGTGTGTATACATTTCTAAAATCAGAATTTGATAAGCTATCCGAAACTGTTACGAAAATTGGAGGTTGCTATTTAAAAAAAATTATGGCGTCACTTTTGGAAAAGGGACGAGAGTAGCAAAATTAAAAAAAAATACAAAATTTTTATTTTAAAATAAATCAATTTGACGTGTGAAAGCGTTTATTGATAATCCTGACAAAGACCAAGATAAATCCATTATTCCATACTTTTGGCGCACACTGTATAATAAGTCTATATATAATGATTGATTTTTTTTACAAATACAATCAATTCGGTAGAAACTGTTATCTATTTAACTGTTATAGTTGCTAAAATGAATTTCTGGCTAATAAAGGACTCCGACTTTCTTGGTATTCAAATTATACCTACATTGTTAATGCAATAAAAACATGGAAAAGACAAAGTAGTGCGATGGGTATAGATCTTACTCAATTTATGTTCGTTACAGATCCAGGACAAAACCTACATACTTTTTTATTGTTAGTTAATTGTCTAGCCATTCGGCCCTACAATGGATTACGTTTACCTTACAACATTTTCTTATCATACTAATATAATTTGTACAGAAATTTGTAAACTAAAAAAAAAACAAATACAAAAAAAAAAACTTTATCCCCTAAAATCTTCCCATTACCATCTTATTATTCTAAATCGATAGTCCTAACCCTCCCCTCTTATCCTTCTTTCCTTTACTGCTTTCATCCAATCCAATCCCTTCCCCTCCTCCCCTAGCAAAGCCTTCCCCCCTCCTTTCTTCCCTTAGCTCGCTACACTCCCCACTCAAGTGTTCTATGTCCTCCCATCCCACTCCACATAATCTACATCTCCTCATTGCATCCTCCTTCCAATACTTATTTAAACTCTCTTCATTTCCGCATCTGAACCTAGCTATAAGTTGTTTCTCTCCTAAGCTTCTCCTCCCCATCAGATACTTAGGAACCCCCCTGGACACTATATTCCCATACCTTAAGTTGTACTTTCCTTCCCTTATCTTTCCTTCCCTCTCTTGCACCTGCGAGTCTTTATCTCTTCTTACTATCTCCTTAGTGTTTAACCTCCCTTCCTCTCTCCTTCTTTCTACCTCTTCTATTGCAAAACCTCCTCGTTGGTAGTAAAGTTTCCTTTCTTCCTGCCCATATATGTTTTTGCTATCTTTTACCGTCCTCCAGCAACATTGCAAAATTTTACATTCTCTCCTTTCCTTCATTTTCTCTTCATAACCCATCGCCCTTTTCCCTGCTTCTATTCTAATCTTCTCTAACTTCCCCTCCTCCTCTATTATGTAACCCGGCGTCTCCCTGTCTAAACCCAGTATCCATTTCCAATATTTTATTTGTACCCTTTCCAATAGATTCCACTCTTTCCAACCCCATATCTCCACCCCGTACATCATCACACTTTTAATCAATTTTTCAAACAGCCATCTTCTCTTCTCGATCTCCTTCCCAAATACTTTTTCCCCTAAGCTCCATACCTGCCCTAATACCCTGTTACCCTTCTTTGCTAACTCTCTTATATGCGCGTCATCTTTATTATCATACCTTAGCCTATATCCCAAATATGTCACTTCATTCACTGCCTCTATCTTCTGTTCTCCCCAACTTAACTCCTCCATTTTCTTTCCTCCTCTCTTTATTGAAAAAACTATCATCTTAGACTTTCCCACATTTAAACCCAAATCTTTTCTTTCGAGATACCTCTTAATCGTATTTATCATACCTTTCATCTCCAACTCATTTTTTGCCAGTATGACCATATCGTCTGCATATGCCAATATCCACACTTTAATCCCTCCCTCCATAACAATCCCACCACACTGACCACCCTTCAACACTTCTTCTATGTCACTTATATACAGTGCAAATAAAATAGGGCTAAGAGGACACCCCTGCCTTAGGCCCTTCCTCGTCCAAAACTCTTCACTAACACTATCCCCTATTTTTACCCTATTCTTAGTCTCTTTATATATCCCTTCCAGTTTCCTCACTAGTTGTTCCTCTATTCCTTTCTTTCTTAACCTACATACTGATAGAGGTAAGATTAATCTCACAGAAGAATGTAAATACTTAGAAGTCTAATAACATCTGATGGAAGAAATGAATAAGAAGTCATTCAAAATAAAACAGATAAAGAGAAAATAATCAAAAAATTAAATCCAGTACTATGGAATAAGAAAATATCAAAACAAGCTAAAAGACGACTGTTTTATATTTTTATTGAAAATACCGTCACGTAGCTGAATGTCGGACACTAAAATAATGCAAAAAAAAAGAAAATCAACAGAAATGTACTAGAGAAGATACTGTTGACTAACAATAACGAATGGGACGAGAAACGTTAAAATAAAGGAACAAATCACTATCAGACGCTATAGAGAACTGAAAACTGTTATGGTATAGATACATGAGATGGATGTACCACGATAGAATCCTACTAAATACATGGTAATTAAAACCGCATCGCAGAAAAAACAAAGACTGACCAAAAAAGGCAAAGACATTAAAGAAGCTATAGAGGAAAGAGATCTAAAAAAATGACTTTTTGAACAAAGAAATCTGGAAACAAAGATACGAGAAATGACAGTATAGGTATGACCAAACCGTCATAATATGTATATATATGTAGTTGTAAAAACTGAAACAAATCAGCTTGTGAGAAAAGTTGAAATTAAATAAGTTTATGATCTACAAGCCTTTTCAATATGCTGCCTACTGTCTGACAAATGTCTTTTGCTTGTTTCCTAAACTAAAATTTAGTAAAGGAGTAAACAAACCTACTAAACCGAAACACTTTACTAGTAAAGTTTAGTTTTAGAAAAACGTGACATCTGTACGAATGACACTTTGATAGCAAACTGGCAACCTTTTGAATAGTAAAATAACATCAGAACTAGTGGCTAGTTATTTTGTTTTTTTTTTGGAACTTGTCAGCACTAGAATACACTAATGTGTTTCCAGGACTACATACACCTTTTTTAGTTTTTTTTCTTATCATACATAGTATTTCTTCTACAGAATGACGTTTCCAAAACATTTTAAATATGTTAGTGATTTCTAAACAGTTGTCGGTGTAGTTGTGAAAACACATTGGTGTATCCTAGTGCTGACGAGTTCTAAAAGAACCTAACAGCTGTTCACTAATTTGTTTTATTAACTTTTTTCTTTAATATAGGGATAGTATACTGTTTGTAATTTTTTTCGACTAGAAAATTTATTATACTATTTGTGAGTATTTGCTTTATACGCACGTTGTAATATCATATAACGATCACTATTTGCATTTGATCAATATAAGTTTACTTTTAACGGTTACTTTTATTTCCTTATTCTTATTGAGTCATTGAATCATTTCTTCAAACCATAGCATTCTGGGCGATTCAAAAAATTGATTAATGTTGAAGGTTGTACTGTGATCGCCCGATTCTTCGTTGCAGTGTCAGTTAAATTTTAACAACACTGTTTTTCTTGAGCAGACTAGCTAAATATATGTGTCAATAACACAATAACTGTGGGTTTTTGGGTTATACCAAAGATTCTTTTCCCAAAATATCATTGACCTGCGTTGTCAACAATCTGAAACTTCTGGTTTGTTTCTCTTTTGTTACATTGAATTTTAGAGACGTTCTTGTTAATCAACGTATCTGCATAAGTAGAGTTGTTACGTACGAAATTTTCATTACGGAATACCCTGTATATGAATTAAAATTAGATTCCCGTTTTGACGCCCTCTACCGATCTTTTCTCGTGACTGTCATTTTTCGACAAAATCGTGAAGCTGTCAACTACAGTAACGGGCCGGTGCCGAAGCTTTCGAATTGATTCTTAAATTTTTGAGAACATCACGTGTGATGAACATAAATTTATAAGGCGATTGCGAATTTATTACGATTCTTTCGGCACAGGGTAAGATATTTTTGTATTCAATCTATTAAGAGTCCTTCGTAATTTCTATATTAATGTGATAGCCGGTTCCCACCACGTTGCCAGCCATTGTGCGTTTCAAGCAGTAATAAGGATGCATAAGTACCATTAATGAATAAATGCTACCGAGCCTATAAGCTGTTGTGAGGGCCTGCTACTTAAATAACATCGAGGTCTCGTCGAACAATGCGTCGTAGATGCTGATTTGGAAATAGAAGTCGATTGTGTTATCAGCCACCTCTTCTAAATTGCTACCTACAGTATTCTATACAACGGGTTTTTATATAATACTTAATGATTTATTAATACTAATTTTGTAGCTTACTATTCTGCGTGAGTTGGTGTGTGACACGATTTGCTTTTAAATAATTATTACAGGCCGCTAGCGGGGAAAACGTTTTCTTCGCGGAAGTGGAAACTGGACTTCGGGTGAGTTTATTTACTTAATTTTTCTATCGTTGTCACAAAAGTTACTCACAGAATTTTGATTAATATTAACAACCGTAATTATATTTATTGCTTATATACCAATAAGGTAACTTTAATCATTCACTTAACTGTATCGGATGCTGTGTGTGTGAAAAATATTTAATTCGAAATTTTCTGTGCTGTTCGTTTCGACATAACTTAAATGTGTATTGTGTGTTGCCGATACTGCGGGCATTCATGTACTAAAACTTCGATATAATCTTGTACATCTTATGTGTTGCGAAATCAAAGTTTTCTACACTTGTTAACGATAATTGTTAGTCCTTCTAGTATTTATGGATTGAGAATTTAATGTATAGCTGTCAATTTGCTACACTACTAAGTTAAAGCTGTGATATTTGTTAATTATACTTAGAAATCATTCGAGCATGGATGAGTGAAGAAATTTCATATACTCTTGTTAATATTTGGCATTCACACATTAAAGTGGTTATATTTGTTAATCTCTCTTGTTATTTTTTTTATCTCCTGTAATTATCGTTATATATTAACTAATTTTGGCTACTCGAACATCGGAGTAATAAGGATTACGAACCTCCAATTTAGTTACAAGTTTGGACCGTCTGTCGTGATCGAGGCAGAAGTGTTATCTTGGATCAGATCTGGCGCCCTTAAGCATATTTCCTGTAAACCTCCCCTATCTCCGACTGTGTGAGTTGGCCGTGCAAGGTTCGTAAGACATAAAGTTTGTAACAGAGTATTATGTCCATTGATTAAACCTATTTTTTAGATAACAGATTTTTCTTGATACCATTGTCAATTTTTAGAAAATTTTAGACCGTTGCTCAGTTTTCACCGTCCTCAATATCATAGAAGTAATTTTCATTTTTTTCAGTACACAATTTTTCCAACAACATCGATGATAAAATTGTTTACTTAAAAACGGTCATAACAAAGTTTTACGGTATTTACCTTATAATACTGCAGTTTTTTAAAAGCTCTTTAGACTTTTTAATTGATCAATATTTACCATTAAATGAGAAAAATTCTAGTCGTGCTAACAACCAAGATTTGTGAAAAAAGAATTTCTCACTTATGAGATGTAAATAAGCACTTGGCTTTGCTTTCTATTGGCATAAAAGATGCATCTAAGAAGTTACTTCAATTTTATGCCAATCAAACAGTAAATTTGTTTGAACATAAATTCTTTTTCAAATTAGTTTCTGCCGAAGAAGTACGAAAAGTCATAAAAGCTATAAAACCTACTGCTACATGCTGTGATAATATATGATAACGTTTTGTTACATGTCGTTATTTTGTATTCATCAAAATATTTATTCTAAATTACATTTAACGACAGCACTGTCTAAAGACGCTACTGATTGTTATTTCACTTTGCGGGTAGGCATAAACGCGGTACAGCAACTTTTACTAGCTCTTTACCTGTTCAAAAACCGCTGAGAACGTTCGTGTGTCTAGTGTTATTTTAAGACATGTAAGTTGTTTTCTTTTTGTTGAATATTCTTTGGTAGTGATTCCTATTATGCTTTTAGCAAATGTGCTAGGGAAAACGTATTCCAAGTATTGTTCGGACTCGGCGTTTTGGTAGAAAAGTAGTTTTCAAAAACGGCGTCGTCGCGTTATGTTTTTACTTTTCTTTAACCAGTTTCGGGAGATTACTATGCTGTCTTTGTACTTGGCTGTTTTTGGGATACGTATGTAAACCTGTAGAGTCCACCTCGTTTAATGTAATCAGAAGAGATGAGAGAAAACTCACACACTGCGTTAAATTATTTTATGCACATTACTTACTTTAGCGTATATCTTCTTTTATTTATATATGTTTAACTTTGTTTGTTCACTTAAGTGTTACAAATAAATTATATTTACATTACATCGCTCTCTATTTACATTCATTACATTTCCTTTTTTTTCCTCCTCTTCTCTTAACTTTATCTTCTTTCTCTATACTTCTTCCATCCACTCCGTCCCTTTTCCGGTTTCTTCTAAAATTTTCTCTATTTTCTTGTCCTCTTCTCTTAGCTCCCTGCACTCATTCCTCATGTATTTAAGGTCTTCCGTCTCTTCTCCATATAATCTGCACCTCTTTTCTTCCTCATTTCTCCAGTATTTGCTTCCTAGCTCTTCATTCCCACATCAGAAACTTGATATCATTTTCTTTTTCTTGTTCTTCCTCTTCTCCCTTTATATTCCTATAACTTACATTATATCTGTCCTCTTTTATCTTTCCTGTTTTTCTATGTCCCTATCTCTCCTTGTTATTTTATCTCCTACCTCTACTCTCACTTCTCGTAACCTCTCTACTTCTTCTCTTGCGTACTCGTTTCTTTTATAATATCCTTCTCTACCGTCCTGCCCGTACTTCACTTTTCCTCCCTTTACCTCTTTCCCACATTTCTGTAGTATTTGGCACTCGGTTTTTTCCCTCAGTTCTTCTTCGTATTTTATAGCCCTTTTTCCTGTCTCTACTCTTTGTTTTTGCCTGCACTTTGTCTTTTATAATATACCCCGGTGTTTCCTTGGCTAGCCCTAATACCCATTTCCAATATTTTTTTGGATCCCTCTTTATACTCCTTCCACTCCCATATATCACCACAATTTTATTCGTTTCTCAAACAACAGCCTTCTTTTTTCTATATCCCCTCTAAACAATCTTTCCTCCACACTCCACACTTGTTCTATTAACTTGTTTCCTTTCCTCACTCTTTTCTTTATGTGTTCCCCCTCCTTATAATCCTGCTTCATCGTGTAACCCAGGTATGTGAATTTTTTCACTTGCTGCACTTCCTACTCCTGCCATTTCCACTTTTTTTCCCTCCTATTCTGAATACCTTAATTTTTGTTTTCTCCGTATTTAATTCCAATTTCTTTATTTTTTTTGTTTGTTTCTAGCGTTTACATCATCTTCTTTATTTCCTTTTTCTCCTTAGCCACCAACACTATCTCATCCGCATACGCCAACGACCACATCTTCACTTTCCTTACTACTATCCCTCCTATCTGTTGTCCATCATTGTCTCTTCGAAATCCCCCGTATATACTGCAAACAGACTTAAACTCAGTGGGCATCCCTGTTTCAACCCTCTCCTTGTAACAAATTTCTCGTTCTCCTCTCCATTCATTTTCACCCTGCTCATCGTTTTTCCGCAAATTTCCTCCATTCTTTCTATTAATCTTTCATTTATTTTTTTTCTACTCATGTATTCCCACAGTTTTTCCTTGTTCACTCTGTCGAAAGCAGACAATATTTGTTTTGTATTTTTATTTATTACTTTACTTATGTCATCCTTGTACGTACTACTTCTTAGTAACGTAGAATTTTTCTTTATGTAATTTGTTTTAATTGTATTCATTAACCGTCAGCCTTCAGCCAGTCGACAAATCAAAAATTGTTATTAGTCTACTTCTTTCTCTGTTGATTTTAACGACTATTTTCTCTTCTTGAAATAAATATAATATATTATTGTTAGAAGTTTTGCCAATTTGTTCCTTTTAGTGATCGACAGATTTAGACAAGGTCTGTATTTGGTGATTTTAACGACTATTCTCTTTTCTTGAAATAAATATAATATATTCTTGTTAGAAGTTTTGCCAGTTTGTTCCTTTTAGTGATCGACAGATTTAAACAAGGTCTGTATAGGGTGATATTTAGTTATTTTGACGCATTTTTAATTTAGTTAGGATTAGCACACTGAAACTTGCAATTCGCTTGCCGATACATTTGAGTTAGTTGCCACCTATTAAGTTGCGAGAAAATTCTCTTAACAGTTTAAATGTCATTGTTTTGTTGTTTATCTTTCAAAGAGCCATGTTTTGTTGAGCTTCGTTAGCATCTTGCATCTTTATAGTTATTTCCTCATACTTAATCCAGTTTTAAATTAAATCATATTTTTGCAATGGTTTTGTCAGCAGTAATTGATGACTTGTGTTTTATGTTTTTTTACTTCTATAGCACTTAAAACTACTTAATGGTAAAACTGAAAAATCTAAGTGTAAATTGAGGTGTTGCACATGATTTTATAAAACGTCAGTTTGATTTCAATATTCAATTGCAAAATCAAACTACATGTATGAGAATGTATAATGCGGTGTAAAACAAAACATATTTCCAAATATTCAGAAAACGCCTTTAGCGTATTTTTCTAATAAATCGAAAACACTGAAATCATCATCATTATGATCAACGTACTCAATGGTAAGAGCCACTGTCTCTGCCAAGAATGACCTGAATTTAAATGATTTTACAAAGCTGAAGTCTTGCTTAAAAAGCCAAGTATGGGATACGGAACAAAATTTCTAAAACCTTTAGCGAAATTTAAATATGCGAGTTCCTAAACGATGCTCCTGATCAAATTCATTTAGTTGGAAAGGTAAGTTTGCTTTGATGTAATTTTTGTAGCTATGTTGTAAAAAGTCATTTCATATCATAGGTTGTGTTAATTTCTGGAATTTCTGGAGAAATAAAACATTTATGGTGACAGCGTTCTAGCGGAAATATATTAGATTAAAGTCCAGGGGAAAAAAAACAATATTCCGCCGAGATTATTTTTGAAATATAATCAAGACAAGTATTTTGAACAACTTATAGAAATGAACACTATTGCAAAAATCCCAAGAGATATATCCAAATACCTGAATTTATCCGACTGTGATTTATATACGAGACACGGCTTTAGACAAACGTCGGCTATTTTGTTAGTTAACGGAAGAACTGATACCACACAGTTAAAGCGCCGTGGAGGTTGGAAAAGTTCGCCAATCGCAAAGGGCTATACGATGATCGCATTAACAAAAAAAAATCAAACAGCAATGAAAATTTTACAAGAACCTTCTGTTTTACAATTATCTAAATTGCAATAATCAAAACATTGAAATTTTGAATAATAAACAATACATTTCATTACTTCGTAGTACCTTTTTTCCCTCAAGTGATTGCTGCCCTCCGCTTCGCGTCGAGTGACAAACTTCCCTTTCTGAGCAAAACGGGACATATTTTTTTATTAAAGTTTAAATTACCAGCAGTTCCTTGTCAAAATAGAAATTTCAACAAATTAATTAAAAACTTTATCACAACTATTGCTTTTGCCTTTTATTTTTGGATCGTTAAGTTCTGCTAAAGCAAATATAAAACAGTAAAATTGAATGTTCTCAATATGCTCCTTTATCACTATAAAGATGCTCATTAGTCTTAGCGTTTCTCTTTTTTTAGCAGTCATTTCAAGTCAAGGTGGTTTGATAAAATCTAAAAAGAGTGTCTTAATCTTACTTATTTAACGAATTATAAAATTTAAGGTAAACAAGTAGATTATTGGTAATAAAATTCTATTCGTTTTTATTTATTGCTCGCTATCATTTTATTCTAACGTTAATGCAACAGGTATAAAAGTTTATCGTAAGTTTTATATGTAATAAAGCCGTTTTTTATTAGAGCATAATTTCATCATTGCATAATGAAAGCTCATAAAAAGTTTAAATAAAGTATTCGGTTACTTTATGGTAATTTATCGATTAGAAGTATTGATAGCAGTTGTTAATTAATTTTTAGTATAAGAAGGCAAATTTTTGTATATATATTTGTTCGGCTAATATTAATTACTGTGCACACAAAGCATGCAGCGTGTCGAATCAAGTTGAATCTTCACGCCTTTCGTTTAAATCGCAGCTTTTTGACAGGACGATGCATTGTAAGCTCGTTTATCAATTTTAATTTCAAAATGTAATTTATGGTATAGATGTAAAATTACCTTCAAGAATCGAATCCATTGTTTGTCTATAAAGTGATGCTCTCATTCTTACAAAGAATAATTCTTCGGGTCGTTCTGGCAAATAATATACCAATAATTCTGTATCAGGTGGTATAGGTTTAACAGCCTCGTAAACTGGCTCCCCACGTACTTTGGTGGCTACTAAATTAACTGCAGGATTGAATGAATTTGCGACCCTAACAAATCGTACCCAATTACAATGACGCACCCTTCTAGAACCACTTCCAGATATTTCATCGTAGCACCCAAAACGATGTCGAATCTGAAACAAAGTAATTGATTGTCAGTCGAAAGCTCAAAAAAAAGCTGTAGTGTCAATTAAGAGTATACGCATTAGCATTAATAAACATTAAATACGAAAATAAAAATTTACAAATGTTGTTTTGCCCTTGCGATTTTTAATACGCGTATTTGAAAAAGTCGTGATATAAGAATAAAAATTAAAAGTAAATTACATTGCCTAAAATTATATGTTTAATGTTGATTACATAATTCTTCTGAGGTTAAAGTGTAATTTAAGATATTCTTTTGTTGTGGGAAGTTTTGAAATTTTGAACAATGTACAAAATAGGATTATGTTTTGGCTGGAAGCTATAAAGTATAAATATTTTAATAATTAACGTAAATAAACTTGACTAGACAAAAACTGTTTTTAACAAAGCACAGGTGTGTGTACTATTAGCCTACATCACACCACGACAAAAATGACGTAGTGTTAAAAAAGATACTGTTCTGTTAATGGCGTGACAAAAGAACTATGGTAAAAGGACAGGATATTACCTGTGATGCGAGATCATTAAAAAGCCGTCTGGAATCTGGATTGAATTAGTTTCGTCTTTCTTTATCCTATTATATCTTTTAGCAATATTTCTTCGTTATGCACCTGTTGGCGCCCAATGGTTTATTACACTTAACTTAATTGAAATTCTAGTTTGATACAAATTTTCACACAGTATCTAACTTTTTATGTAAAAAATTGTAAGTTAAATTGAATTTAAAGAAGTACTAAACGTATAACTTAATTAAAAACTATGTTATTATATTAATGAGCGTGCTGAAGAATTTTCTAGCATCAAATTATATACTTTTATAAACGATTTAGTACGAATACGTAACATTCTTGTAGATTTTATAATCTTTATATAAATAGAAAATTGCACGGCATGTTCATTAAGCCGTGCATATTTAACTTCCTGTTAAGTACTATATATCTCATTTTTTGAAATAAATGTGTAATAACAACTATAATACACCAACTAACTATACTTTTAAATTATGGGAAATTCTATAAAAATTTTGTAAACTCCAAATGTATGTATGACTAAGCAAATTATTAACAACATCCTTTTCGTTATTAAATACTTATTTTACTAGAGAAGTAATTTAACCTTGAGAAATATAAAAAAATATATTTGATCTGTGATATTAAAAAAACAATTTATTTAAGCGTATGTATTTTAAAACCAGTAGGAGCTTTCAGTTGAATTTTTGGCAAGAAATCCAAAAGAAGACCGAGTTAAATTATGGGGTTTCGGCGTTTACTTTTATAGACACTGCAATAATTTAAGAAAATGTGAGAACTAACTAAACTCTTATTTGCATTATTCATAAAACTTTACATAATAGGCTTAGAAAAGATTAATTTTAATATGCCTCGAATGAAAAAATAAATATTCATCGAACTTTTAACATTAAGTTTATGTTTTGATTCAATTTAAAATGTGTATCTATAAAAGGAGGCTCTTGTGGTTAGCGAAAGAAAAAGTAAAATCAACTAATATTTCCTTCGGGGCAATTAAATAATCGACCATGTTGTTTTTTGAACGGTTATAATATATACGCAACAAAATAAAACTGTATTGGATGTATATAGCTACTGAATAAATGCATTTAAAATAGTCTAACAGCACACCAAGAGGTCCCGAACTACAAGATTAAATGTTTAAAGATGAATGTTCTTATAATGTTAATTCGTATTATAAGCTATTCTATACTTACATTTAATGAAGTCTTTATTAATAAATATTAACTACTGTAAATTATTTTGTTTATAATACATTAAAAAAGAACTATCAAAGACGAGAAAAAAATTATCACGTTGAACAGGTTTGTAATTGAACCCACCATTGAAGTCTCCAAGTAATGTGATCTCGCATTTCATCGACAGAATGGGAGAAATTACATGTAGTAATCGATATTATCTTACATTGATATCTTTTCAGAGTCTATTTATTTTTTTACTCATTTGATTTTGTAGTATGACCAATATAGAAACCTTATAATTGTAAACCGGGTTTAATATATAACATAACCGACACGAGGACCTACAGTCTTTCAGTTCTTCTTTTATATTTACCGCCATTGTTTTGTGCTACTGCTAATACATACATGTATACGTTTGCAGCATCTGAGGTCTTTTAACTTGCCGCCTTTCAATTGCTACTGTTTTATCTTCGTGCATAGTTAAATCTCATTCTTTTATAATTTATCGTTAACATTTTCAATAGCGTGGAAAATTTCTAAATGTTAATTGATCTAATTTTTTATCTTAACTTAAGAAGGTATTTAAACAAATCTGATTACATTCCTTATAATACAGTGTACAGAATCTCAAAACTATTTATCACGATGAATGTAAATACGTTTGAATCATTCCCACTCAAAATTTTTATTTCTGTTTGAAAACTATTATTACTCCAGTGCGCTTGTATTTTAAGTTATTAAAAAATATCAAATAGTACGCTTAATAAACACAAAATTTGCAACAAAAGTTTAAAACAGTTTTTATAATACAGTTTAATCGCAAAATCGTTTAAAAGTACGAACTGAAAAGTTTAGATGAAGAAAAAACAAAAAAAAATTATTAAAAAAAGTAGCAGTACACACTAAGAAAATAATAACAGTGCAATAAAATGTCTTATAAATATTAAACAATCAAATTATCAGAGAATTATCTAGAGAAACATAGAAAAGAAACAGCCAAAATATAGAATAAGAAAAGACAACAAGAAGGGTGAATATTTCCAGAGATAAAAAAATTGACGATGAACAGAAAATTCAATACATCATCTTATAGGTCGGACACTTTTTTACGTTCTGGTCCAATGGAAAACATTTATGATATTGAATTTTTTAGTTTCTTATGTTTAATTTTTTCTACTTCAGTTTTGTGAGCGTTCATTCTCTTGTATTTTTGTGTTAGTAACGTATGCTAGTCGAAATATTTGTTCGTGACTTTTTAGCCACCACTACTTGTTATGTTCTCAGCAAATTTTGATACTATAGTGCATGCCAGATTCTATCTTAGTTTGTTCAAAATCTGTTTACTTAGCGAAATATGCATTGTATTTAAATACACTATGATATTATGACCTTGACATTTACAATCAATCGTTGTAGTAAGTGCAATTTGACATAAAAACATATTCTGCAATTACAAAGTGCTTGTCTTTGTTATGTTAAAAAAATGTTGGTATAGTTTTTGTGCTGTATGAATTTCGCCCGGAGATAATGTTATTTACGCACTGGAAGCCATTTCGGCTTTGAACGTTAAGGAAATAACACGTGTGTTAACGTTATGCCGAAGGGTTTCTACATCTTAAGTATCTTAGATCATCCACGCTGATGTTGAGTAAATAATTTGCGATTTGCGATGTGTTGGTTGTAAAAAAATCGTTGGGTAAGAATGCGTTTTAATTTTACAGCGCGATTTGGTTTGTCTTTGTTATTCTAGCAGCTTTGGTCAATCTTCATATAACGAACTAATAAGACAAGCACGGAATATCGGGACTATACCGCATTCATTTTCTAATAATCTATATTACATGGGGAAATTGAAACCACCGTTCAGATTTCCGTTACTGTGGAAAGCATTAGGACTAGTTGGAGAGCACACTTATTGAGATACCTTAATTGACTTCGGGAAGCTTAACGCACCTTGCTTTTAATCAATCGTATGGAATCGAGCAATTTTCTTGTAGTAACTGTGTATATATGTATCAGTTTAATTTGTAAAAATTTTAGGGGATTTGTGTTGGATGTGTCATTAGCTAATCACATATTCGGAAGGCTGATGTAAATACCTTGTTTCTTATACATAATTATTTTTTTTTAGGTCGGTCGTATGCACACACGATTTGACGTACATATTACGCTTGTTATCATGACTAATGTATACAACTTTTTTTATTTAACAAGTTTCACTATTTGTGCAATCACCATAAACTTGTAATAATTTACAGTTTTTGTTGTATTCACCAACGTTAATTTATTTGAATGTAATTTTTAACAAATTGTTGCTTATGTGTACGGGGTGTTGCCTAATTTAAGGTGCTCGTATTATTAATTGTAGTGCGATATTTGTTAGTAAACCCTTAGTAGTTATATATTCTTCTTCTGCTAAATTAATATATTTCTTGTTATATATGTGTTTTTTGATTTGTTTACTTTCAGTGTTTGACAGATGTAAACGGGATTTGTAGCATATATTTGTCCCGTTTTGGCGCTCTTTTAACTATTTTATAATCATCACATCGAGGATCACCTGTTACTCACTCTCCGAAGTTCTGAGCTACCGTTTACTATAGGTTACGGTTGTATTACCATAAAAAGAAAATGCTGCCTCTATTCTTCAATACTACGTTTCTAGTCCTTTAAGACTATTGTAAGATAAACAGTAACATTGAAAACAACATATATGCTTAAGTAAAACTCAAAATACTTATAGACACATATGCTTTGTTTGTCGTGTAGAGTCGAAAAAGGAAAATTTGTCTTAAGGATAAAAATAAACAAACTACGAAAAAGCATAAAACATACAAAACATTTAGAAACACAACAAATGATGCAATAAAAACGCTAAAAAACAAACCAGAAAAAATTATTTTCTGAAACAAAATATGTTTTCTACAGAAAACAAAGAAAACTTAAAAGTACTTAAAAAAACAAAAGAAACATATAACTACAATTGGAAGAATGAGCATTTCACATTCGCAACTTCTACGTAAAGTAGAGACTAATTCAAACTCAAGAAGCATAAAGAAGAAAAGGAGCACATGAACACAGTACATGTAGAGTGAAAAAATTTGTCGTTTCTCTGGTGAGACGGTAGTTTGAAATACGAAGCTGCAGGCGAGTATTTTAAAACGTTCAACCAGAAAAACCAAAGAGTCTTTTAGTTACCTTCTTCAAGTTCTTTTTTCAGGAGAGGCAATGAAACTACTTGTGATAGCTTTTAAGGCGACGTTTTGTGCTACTGATGTGTACACTTTATTAGGCCAACAAGAAAACTAAACAAATGGACTTTCGAATAGTACACTCAACCAGGTAACACTTACATTAAACATTAATTATACTATGTCAAGTAATTAAAATGTAAAAAGACACACAATGTAGTCATACAAACACTAAATTCAGTGAATTCGCTAAGTTAAAGTTAGGAAGATAAAGAAGAACAGTTTACCAAAAAAAATTTAACACAAATCATCTATACGGTTTTACCCAAAATGCTTGAAATTTATCAGTGGCGGCTTCTCTGTTAAGTTATTTGGTCAATGACCCTCCAAAAGAATATTTTGTTATTAGTTTACAATTGCGAATATGTAACGTTTAAATGGTCAATAAATGCGAAACGCATTCAAAAACTAACAAACTTGCTCGAGGATCATGTAGCAAAATAAAAATGCGTTTTTAAAGTTTTAACATTGAAATGGCCCGTTTGCAGCATTGATCGCTAGCCGTCACTGGTATTTACACTAGTTAAATATTACAAAATGCATTATAACATATATTGACATCATTATATCGGTAGGTATTTATTAATTATTGAAAAATGTAGCCAGTCGCTGTTTTCCACATTATCTATGGCAACTGCACATCAATATCGAAGAATTAAATTGGATTATTTTATTGGTTGCAAGTAGTGGGATAAGTAATTACTTTTCATACTGCGTATTGTTTTTTTTAATTCAGCGAGGCAATTGAGTACTTCCCATTGTTAAAAATATAGCAGAAAGTTGTACTTCTTTAACCATTACGGGTAAAAATAAGGCCACGAAGCAATAACAAAACTAAAAACAAAAAATTTTCAAAATCTGACAATATCTCATATTAGATGCTCAAATAAAGTGTCCCGCATGAACAAAAAAAAACACTGACAGCATTATACTGAAACATTATATCAAACAAAAAAAACCTAAAAAGAAAGACTATATAATAACAATCTTAAAAATAATAAAAAACTTGCAGAACTATAGCGCAACTACTTTCTTAAACACGGCATAAAGTTTTTAAGAGAAGACGGAAGCAATGATCATATTGAGAGACTACTTAATGCGTATTAAAAGTTAATAAAAACCAATCTCCAAAAAAAAATGGAACTACTTAGGAATCAAAATATTAAACTACAAAAACCTACGCAAACCTTAACAAAAAAAAGTGCAAGAATTTTTAGTTGCATGGAAGATCTTATATGGAAGCTAGAACTAACATATTTAGTAGAATTTAAAACTATACAAAAAGCAAAATTAAAAATAATTAAATAAGGGTTTTTAAAAGATTAAGTAAGTTCATTAAGTGCATGACTTAAAAAAAAGGTAAAAATGTAACAAAATTTACAAAAAAAGACATCAACCTTAGAGAGATGAATAATTAAATAAAGATGGACGTGCAAAATGAATCAAAACAGAAAACCAAACACACGAAAACCACCTAGACTATTTGGACATCCGCATCGCAAAACAAAATAAGAAAAAAAGGTCTTATTGCAATCACCAGATTTTTTAGTTGCATATATTGATGAAACTGCACTTTGGTTTTTGATTATAGCACCGCCCTTTCAAAAACACCACAATCTTTTGAGTCTCTAAGATACTACACAAAATACAATTAAATTTATGAAGAATCAAAGTAGATAATGTTATGACCTCACTGTTATTTGTACTCTTCTAAAAACCAGTAATAGTAGTATAAAAAGTTAGTTTGGTGCGCAACTGATTGATATCGATTAACGTTTTTAGGTAAACCATAAGAGCCAAAGTGTTGATCCGATCTCAACTTTCAACCTGGAGGACAAATGCTCGGTTGCATAAAGCAAACTTAACTATCTTGTTAGTTGACGCCGTTGTTAACTAAATTGTAGATACCGATTTGAAAATGTTCTCAGAAAAACAATTGATTTTGTACCAATGACGACGCTTAACGACATGATCACATAGTTAACTACATTATCAAAGTCAACGATGCTTTGTGCAACCGAGCCTGTCTCTTAATCTTATTTTTAAGTAATTGCACTGCAAAATTGTTCAACTTAAATAATAAAGTTTTTTTACCAGAAATCAATATTTTTTAAATACCTAAACGATTTCAGTCCAAAAACTAAAGTTTTGGTTTTTAGTTTATTTATATAAAAAATTTTTTCCACTACTAGTTGTATACGCTTGCATTATTACGTATAATAGTAGGTCGTGAAGTTGTACTTTTTTAAGCGCAGGTAAATAATATTTCATTATTAACTAGTAGTTAATAATGAACATTTTTACATTATTAACTAGTAGTTTTATTTAATGCTAATTTAAGCTTTTAAATCGTTCAATTAATAAATTAATTTGATTTTAAAAAGTAAGTTATTTGAAGTTCGCGCTTAATTAAATGTGAATATTATAGAATGAAATATATTTTAGATATAATCAATGCTTAAAATAATAATGTTTTTAAACAATTTAAACAACTTTGGCAATAAAAACTTACGTTATCTGTTTATTTTTGTGTTTTAAATCACTATTAAGAATTACGTCAAAATTAGTTCTATTAAACTAATGACAACTGTCAGAATTACTGACTTGATTTTTAATTTAAAATTAATATCTTAAATTTTAAATTTGATTTAGTAACAGGTATAAAGGTTTTAATAATTCTAGTAGTGAAATAAATTGTATATATATTATCACGGTTGAGAAGTTCATTATAACCTGCGCGATTTATATCCCTCGACGCTTCGCGTCTCGCGATATAATCTATCCCTTAGGTTATAATGATACACTTCCCAACCTTGATATATAATATACTATTTAATTTATATACCATTAAAAAAATCAAAAAACTCGGCATACCACCACCCGAATTTGCATCGTAGAGGCATTTCATTATGTGGTGAACTGTGACCTTGAGTTGAAAATTGGAATTAATAAACTTAAAAATTTGACTTGTCTATGTGAATCTCAAAAACGTAAGTACATACAAAAGAAAACCACGGCAAGAAAAAATTTTAATAACCTAAAAATAATTAGATAGTTATATATTAAATAAAAATAAGTAATAATGAAGACTTGTTAATAACAAATACAACGACAAAAGCAATTATAGGTTAGCAAAAATGTTACGCCGAATATTTGTAAGACGGACGATAGCTACATTTTGACATAAACTGATTACAGCGCGACAGTTCACGAGATCCTGAAAGACTTTTAGATTATTGTATATTGTAACAAAAAAATCGAGCAAAATGAGAAATAAACCCGCGAAGTGTTGAAAAACAAAGTTTCATTTTTTTGCGTACCACTGAGCACGTTAATTTTTAAGATTTTTGTAAAGAAATCATTTGAAGTTTGCAAAAACGGTTCAAAAGCTGCTAAACTTGTTTAATGTAGAGAAAATATTGTTTATCTATATATTTAAGGTTAAATTATTAGACTAAGTAAACAAACAAAATTCTTAGATAATAAACATAATGAAGTATTGACAAGATTTTTACTAAATTTATAAAAAGTTTTATTTACAATGTACAAACGATTAAGTAAATCAGAACAGTCAAACTGTTGTTTGGTATCTTGCTGTTGATAAACGCTAATCTTTTGCCTAATTTTAAAGTAAATTTATAAATACCAAGTACTCTGCAACATTACAAATTTATCTTTAATAAAATGAAATTGTTGCGCTTATTTTAAATATTAAAATAACGATTTAACTGTACATTTAAATTAACAGAAAATATTAAAATACATCCATGGATTTCCCAGTGCTGACAAATCCCAACAAAACAAAATAGCTGTCCTCTGGTTTCTAGTGTTTCTTTTTCAAAATTGCATCGACTCTGTTCTTCTTACAGTTGAGGTTTTGACGGCGTTTCTGATCATGTAGTTATTTACTTTTGTTGCCATTAAATCTAATAATCTAATCTTATACATTTATTGAGCAAAATTTTAACTATACAATATAATAGAACCACGCCCATTTTCAGTAAAAAAAGTGAATTTACTGTGGGCGTTAATTTGGTTTAACAGAAAAATCTCGGATATTATACTGTAACAGTTACTTCCTTTTTATGTAGATACCAAGCTTATTACCTATGTGCATCAGCTTATTTATGCAAGTGAGAAATAATTTCTTTTTCTATTCAAATTAATGCAAATGTTAAAGTAGGTACATATGAATGAAATTATACATTTTCATGTTTACGTTAATACACAAGTACGTTGCTAATTAGTATAATTGTAATAAGCTTAAAACATACAAAAGATACATTTCTAACAATTTCGATATCTTACATAAACAAGCTTAATACAGTGTTTATCTAGCTGTGGAGAACTTTAATCAAAGATTACATCTTACCTTAATTATTATGATTAATCTAATAACAATTAAACGAGACTCAGAGAGTAATTATAAACTATATGAAGTTAGTTCTATGAACCTGTATGGATTAAAGACGCTGTTATAAATAAAAAATCAAGTACGTAATTACAGAAAAGTAATTTTTTAATCTGGGTTAACGTAGCGGCAGCACAATATTAATTACATAAACCTATAATTTACTACTTGCAAAAGGCGTGTTAGTGTCATATCCCCATTCTGTGATAGACTTAATTGCTATTTACAAGATCGCAATACGATACCCATAAGTGAAAATAACTGAGTTGTAGTAAATAAATTAATAAAAATGTTAACGTAGAGATACGTAAAATTTGATATTTGATTTTAATAAAGAAGAGAACTGGTACGGTTCTGTTCATCTAGACAGACAAAATCATGCGAACAGATCAAAATATGTAGGAATCTGATACAGAAGGCCAAAATCAAGATGAATGACAGAACACTGTATATTGTGATTGTGCCTTTGCAGTCGCCGCTGATACAATTTAAATCCGTATTCCATTATTCAGGGCATTATCCTGTCGAGGGGCATCACAGCCCGTCCTGTTAACGGTCTTGATTTATTCGAATTCGGATCTGCATTGTCTGATGGTATTTACATTTGGTGCGATGCTATAATGGTCTGATCCTTTACTGTGGTGTAAATGCCGCGTCTAATGCACTTATTGTATATTGTTAATGCGCATGAATAAGTCATTTTTGATTATAACAAATTGATCGAGATATGCAGAAGTTTCACTTCTAATTGCTTCGTGTCTTGAGATTTATTTTACCGTTAGCGTATTATTTAATAATAACGACAGAAGCAACAGTTCGCGATTTTACGCAAAAATTGTAATATTTAGTCGTTTTTGGCTCTCAACGAAGAGAAACCAAAAGTTCCAAGGAACCATCAACAGTTAATGTAGATTTCTGTGTGAGCTATCAAAGAAAAAACCAAATTTGCCTTTTTCGGTTTTGATCCGAATAATCAAACACTTATGAATATTTAAAATTGTAATTAAGCACAGTTTTAACAGTTAATTTGAATTTAAAAAGAATCAAGTGAATTATGCATAGAAGAATCGATTAATTTATCGCAGCTATTCTATTACACATTTGTATCTTAATTAAAGATGTACTGCTCTAAAATGTCAATTAGAGTACGGCGATTTATTAGGTTTGGCCGTTTCCTATTTAGGATGTAGCATCTTGATTCGTATTTAAAACTAAACTAAATTGACTAGTGGTCTGTCTTTAACTATGCAAAAATCTGTAGGTGTCATGATTCATGGTTAAGTGAGTTTTTAAATGCCCGTTAGCTAATCTTCTATTTTATAATGTAGTCTTGGGTCGGTAGATTTATCAAAAGATTAGAAAACGTTAGTTTATCTATTTAGAGCAGTGAAAAAAATTTTTTAAAACGGTTTGTTTTTGTCCTTAATAGACTACGTACATTTAAGTCACAACTTTTTTTAATCAAAGATAATTGCCTCCATCAATCAAAAAATGCTTAGATAAATTTATTGTGTGCGTGTTAAAAATTAGAAAATTCATTACACTTAGATAAGGTCGATTTAAATCAGTTTGATATATAACGTGGAGTTCGGGTAGCTTCTTGCACGCATCTTCTAAGATGTGGTGTCCCTGAAGGCACTTGGTTATAGCGGTTTTTGCTCTGTTTTATTTTATAATAATCATGAACTGGGTGTGGTTGTTACAAACATGCTGGGAGGTGCTCACGATATGTGCTACCACAGTAGGGACGCAACACAGAACCGTAATAAAATATTATTCCTTAAACACCCAATTTAATTTAAAACAAACAAGAAAATCTTTTAACCGTGTCGTTAATTTTTTCAACGTTGAGGTTAATAGAATTCTAATCGATAAAATTTTATTGTCAATAAAAGATATAATTAAGGAATAGTAAAAAGCTCGCTAATCAAATGTAAATATCGCCTTAACTTGCGACACTGGAATATAATCAAATTATTTATCGGAACACATTAAAAACAATATTTGATAAGATCAGCTGTGGAATTTGTAACACTAAAAATCAAGTGTTAAGTATTCGAAGGTAGAGATATATTTATGCATCTCCGTTAATTAAAATAGCGATTTCAGTAATCGTTAAACATCGATAGGTTTTAGTATCAGAGAATTTCTATTTTTATAATAACAAACTTCGGTTTATTAACGTCAACACGAATTATGCAAATTTCAATTTAAACAACGAAAGGTGTGGATATCTCTAAAATACCGACATGATACAAATTAGGAATAATCAGGAAAAATAAAGTAGGTTATTCACCTTAAGCATCTCCAAATCAAAAAATATAGTAAAAACACAACTAAGCAATAAAACATTACGTTTTTGTGGGTATTTTATGCATATATAACAAAACTAACAAATTGTAAATATTAAAAATAAGATTTGGATTTCAACTGTCTAAAGATTTATAGACCAACAAAAAAATGTTTTTTTAAAACATTTTTTTTTTTGACAATGTGTTAGCATTTTGTTACATTTATATTTATATTAATAAAATACACTATTCTTATACAAAAATAAGGAAAGCATCAGATAATTCAAGAATTACACTATTAGGGAATCTAGAAAAAAAATATGGGAAAATATCAACGCCTGGTTCCATCAATATAAGCTAAGAAAAAACTTAAATTTATTTCGACAAAACTTTTGGTTAGTTCAAAATTGGAAAAAAACTTAAGTTTTTAGAACTGAAAATTAGAAATGATTGTAGGATTGTGAACAATCATAAATGAGGCTAATAATTGTCAAAAAAAAGTAAGGGAGTTTTATCTATGAAGAAAGGCAACTGATAGAAAAAAAATATAAAAATGTCATAAAAATAAATAAAAACAAACAAATAGAGCAACTCCTAAAGAGAATAATCATGCATGTGCTTTAAGTTTAATTTAGAGGGTCTGAATATTTTTATAAGTAAAGAGCAGCTCAAAAAAGTTTGGATTAATATTAAACAGAGCGAGAGATCAACTACCGCTGAAAATAAGCATTTTTAAAATATGAGGTAAACCAGGGCATTCTCAATAAATTCTTAGTAAACGAGTACATCCACAAAAATTCATACGTGCACCGTCTGCAAAAATCAAAAACAATTATACATGAGGAAGGTCAAATTGGAGAGGTGAAAAAGCAATGTTTGAGTCTTCAGTTAGAAGAGAAAAGTCATCAACTAACAATTCAAAAAATAGAAGTAAGGAAAAAAATGAGAACAGAGCAGAGAAAAGTAAACCTGCAAAATGATTTACTAGAACTAGAAGTGGCTTCAAAAAACAAAATTGTGTTTATAAAAAAAATAAGAATTAAGAAAGGTTTTTTAGGAATTTTTAATAAAAATAATTTTCAATAAAAAATCTGCGTACATCATTTCGTCCCCGTCTGTTGTTTAGAGTTGGTAGCTGAGGTTCCTCGTTATTATCTTGCTCTAAGTTGACATCTTCATTATTTCCAATAACAGAAAGCTCTGGTTTACTTGGCATATTTGCTACATTGTGGAAAACCGCAACTAGGCTAATATAGAAAACGTTTTGCACCTGCTTGGATTTTCCTAAGAGAAGTTAGTAAAAAGATGGAACATGTGTACCCTCCGTTTCCTAATAAAATCCCATTACCGAAATCTCCTCTTCTAAATTTTTGTTGGACTTGAGCATTGTTAAAAATAGTTTCATCATGAGCCGATCCAGCCCATTGAGTAATAATATCTTGTAAAAAGCGTGCAGTACAGCAGGCAGCTTGTACGTTAATGCTAAAATACCCTTTTCAGTTTTAAAATAATTTTGCGTCATTTTCTCGTGGTGACGTAACGTAACGTCAATGTATCCAATAATTCCTAGAAAGGCCCTCATGTCAAACCATTTACGTTAATCCTCTCAGACTTGGGGTACGTTGTTTGGCTGTTGCACACAACGACTCCTTAAAGAAGCTGTTAAGGGAACCCGCTTGACAATTCTACAGATTGAAGACTTTTTTGCTCAAAATTGTCACTGAAATGTCCTCCTATGTCATATACTCTTAAGCATATCAAAAAATGGCTCATTGGTTTCCGATAGCAGCAAAAATATTCTAATTATTATAATACGTACAATATATATTACTTTAGGTCAAGTTTCTTGACCTTTAACTAATAAACCGCAATTGCTTTTCTATCTGCAAAAAAGCTTCCTGTACACTGTTAATTTAAATTTAAAAAAAATTGTTTTCTGAATACATTTCAAAGTAATTAGATCTTCTAAATTGCTTAAAATTCTTGATGATATTTACTTCGTTCAATTAATTTTCGACGTTATAGTATTCACCAAGACCAAACAATTCTTCATCTGAAAAAACACTACTTAGCGATAACAGTCAATAAGGTTAAAATGTAAATAAATAACATTTAAAATGTAAAAAACTCAAAACAAAGGATAGTTACAGCGAACTCACAAAAATCACAAAGACCAAAACCAACTGGATTTACCACCTTTCCTGATACTCAACTTACGAAGTTTGTTATTTGTCGTCAAAAACAATAATCTATTTAGCATTTTTAGATTTAGAAAATGGATTTGACCGTCTTTCATGTGAGGACAAACAACATGAGATTAAAATAATATCAAACCAATAGTAGGCTTAAACAAGGATTAGTTCTGGATAGTTCGTTGTTAATTATCCTCATAGACCAAATAAAACCAAAACAAAGAGATGGATGTACAACAGAAAAGCAACAATTAAATTGGTATGGACTGTGACAATTAATCGAGACTGATGTGCCGCTTATCAAAAAGGAAATGATTCTATTTTATCACTAAAGAATTCTGAACAAATACCCAATGTTTTAAAAATAGATGACATCTAACGCCATAAAATAAAACCATCACAGAACATTTAGTAAACATGTAAAACAATAAACCCGTAAAAAAGTATGGGTAGCCAAAACTCAAAAATGATAACAAAAAAGAGACTACGAAAAATGGAACTATAAAATGACAGCCATATTCCATAAGCACCAAATAAGTTTGTCGGAGACAAAAAAGAGATACCACAGAGAAAAACGATATACCTTACACCAACGGTAGAAAGATTCCAAATTATATAGTATGACATTGAAATAGAACAATAAACCAAAATATAATAAAATAAGGTGGGACAAGTGTGTTCTTGGGGCAAGTGCGACCCATGCCAACATTTTTTCTTTTGAAAGGAATTACAAGCATTGCCATCTAATAGATGTTAGCTTAGTGAGTTCCTAAATGAAATCTATAACTAGATTAGTATTGATGTAATCAGTCGTGACATAACCTCATGTGTTAAATGCAGAGTAAGCAATTGTATTCTGCTATTATTTAGAGTATCTTTTGTAATAGAACGGTACTGATTGTACATAGATAATCGTTGTGTCGTTTTTACGTGGTACGTGTTATTTTTCGTAAGTTTCTCTTTGTTCTTTGTTTAATCCGCAGGTCGCTTTTTCCTCCTAGAAAAATGAGGTTGGGGTAAGAGCGACTCAATGTTTCTGGGTCTTTAGGTCGCTCTTGTCTTGGTCGACCACAAACAATTTCACAGGCGGATAAAAACAATTAGCTGAGTGCCTTTGTTACATAGAATCCCATGGAAGAAAAGAAGCTCTTCTTCCTGTGGGTGAATAGGTTACGTCAAATTAAATCATAACTCCAAACTCTTAAGAAAGGCGACTTTTTGAAGATTGGTTTTTCGGGTTTAAAAAGCGCCACAAATTATCGATAAAAAACCTCAGAGCGTTGAGTACGCCAGAAAAAAAATATGAGATTCATTTGTCATTAAAGCGTATTTCTCTATGCTAAAAGAAATCATCGATAGTTTATAGATTTACAAGACAAGCCATCACAAGTATGAAATCTCGATGAAACTTTTTTCTGTATTGACCCATCAAAAACAAAACTGATGGCAAGGAAAGCGTCAACTAGAACAACCAGCTCACCGGGTAGGGATAACATAACTGTCCTTCTGGCATGCAGTGCTGCTGGTGGCAAGGTTCCACCACTTGTTATATTAAAGGGGAAGAACATATGGGATCCGTGGACTGCTTGAGAAAACGCAGGCTTTCCAGAGATATCATATGCAGCAACCGATAACGCGTGGATGGAAACTAATGTCTTTACAAACTATTTTAAGACATCTTTTTTAAAAACTTTGGGAACCGAGAAACCTGCATTACTTAGTTTTTAAGGGCACAGTACTCACCTAAGCCTAAATGTTTTGGAGTTTGGAGCATAAAAGGAAAATGTACATATCATTAAGCTACCGCTCTGCTTAAGCCACCTACTCCAGCCGCTTGACTTCAGCGTTTTTAAGTCTTTAAAATCCTTCTGGGATGAAGCCCTCGGTAAATTGCAACGAAAAAATATTGGTAAAAAGTTACTGAAGAGTGTTTTTGCCGAAATGGTTGGTGAATTGTGGTTGAATACCAAACGTGAAGTAATAGTTAATGGATTCAGAAAAACAGGAATAATACTATTCGATTATAACGTTATTCCACAAGAGCAATTTGATCCTGCACTTTGGCAGAAATGGGAAGGAGTTGAAAAAACTAAGAATGAAGTAGCAATTAATCATCCATTTGTAGATGGGCTTTCAAATCAGGCATCCATTGACGACACTGGCATATTCCCTTTGCATTCAGACGTAGCATCAACATCAAAGTTAGATAATAACAGCGTGCCTCTCATATCAAATTTAACATTAATAAAAAATACACCATATAATATAAATGACGAAGATGCAAAAAAAATAAACCAAGTACTGCGTATAATAAAACAGTGTCACTCAGAGGTACCAAAGAAGAAGAAGAACAGGGTAGCAATAGGTGCAGAAATTGTAACAGGAAAATTAGTTTCAGCAAGATTACGAGAGCAACAGAAACTGAAGACAGGTAAAGAACAAAATAAAGGCAAAGTAATTAAGAAAATAACGAAAAGAAAAAAATTGGAAAGAATGGAAATGTCTGAAAGTAAAGAGGATCTTTCAGATGAAAGTGAAGCATTGAGTGTTTATGATAGTTTTGATCAAACACTAGATAATATACTAGAAAGAGAAGGAGATTGTGGGAATGGAAGAAGTTTCAAAGGATGTATCATGCTGAAAAAAAGTGTTGCTGAAATTAAAGAAATTTCGGAAATGCATGAGCCATATGTAAAGTTTGCACAAAAATTCCAAACTAACGCAATGAGATCTGTTTTTGTATTTCCCGAAACTAGTGACATGAGTTTAATTGCTAATAAAGATATCGAATGTATCTTGCCCCGTTCGCATGTATGCCGTAGAACTCAGTTTCAGATTTATTTTTCCAATTATAACGTTTCATAATCATGTCATTGTAAAAGTTTGTTGCTAGTACTTAAGTAATGCATAAGTAAATTTTTTTTGTGTTGCCTTTATTGCAAATGTCAATATTAGTTTGTTAGTGTACTTACTAACGACAAAAAACTCTAGAGCCGCAAAGTGCTAAATTGAAATCTACCCAAAACTATGTTTTTAAAGTAAATTATTGTTTAAGTAAAAGTCTGTCTAATAGAAAATTTTATAAATCCAAATACTAGAATGTTATATATTTCGGAGTGCGTAGAGTTTATCCTAAAATCTAAAATTGATTGTCAAAGTTGGTAGATTTTTCTAGTATGTTAGTACTAACATTACATTTGTCATGTTTTCAATATAATTAGTTTTAAATTTAAATTTAATGTCACATAAAACAACTCAAAATCTAATGTATGTAACTCTCGCCAAAAGTCTCATAGCATAACTCACTCTCTGCAGCGTTCGTTGTGCTATGCTTCACTTTCGACGCTAGCGACATTTATAGAATATTAAAAATACTTTATTTTTTAAAGATATGTATCAAAAGTTTATCAACCATTTTTACGTTTGTTTAAATACGATCTTCCAAAATTTTATGTTATTTTTGTTGTTACAAGTATCGTTTGTTAGTTATTTATCATAACTGTCTTGATATTTCTTTATGACTTAATGATAAAATTCGTTGTTGTTAGATGTTTTTGTTTTTCGTTTTATGGTATGTTGTAAGACTAACTTCTTTATGGAAAGCCGTTTTACTTTTTAATGTCATATAGAAAAATTCGTTATTAAAAAATAATATGACGATTTAGAAATAAGTCAACACATATTTAAAATTAATTTCAAATATGTATTTCATATATTTAAATAAATAAACAGACTGCTGTCATATCTTTAAAGTATTTGCCATAAGTTTTAACATAAACTATTGCATTAAAAAATATGTGTTGACTTCTAAAAATATAATACTAATATGAGTCGACATATAAAAATATATTTTTTTTAATGTGATAACAAAATAATTATTTGTTTCTATTTTACGAATAAATATATTTCAAATTATTTTATGTATCAGAGGGTAAATATAAACTTATAAAAATATTTTAACTTGTTTTAATTTGATACAGTAATTTTATTTTACATTACTTTATAAAACTGTTTCATAACCACAATGTCTAAATAACATAAAAATGAATTGTAAATATGTTGTAACATATTTTAAATTAAATGTTAAGTTAAAATTTAAACGTAATTTTCTTGATACATTAAACGAATAATTTCGACTACAATAAAATGAATGCATAACAATAAAATGAATTTCAAATATGTCTTTAGCATATTTTAAATTCGGAATTTATTTGTTTGTATATCGAAAAAATTCAATTTCAAATATGTTAAAGACATATTTTTAATTCCAACATAATTATATTCAAAGATCTTTACGTTTAGCTAATATTACGTTAACAGATTTTTTTTTGTCATACATTATATCGTTTCCCAAAGTTTCGTATATTTTAGTCGTTTACCTAACGAAACAATAAATTTCAAATATGTATTTGACATAATTTTAATCCCTAACGTTTCAATTCATCTGTTTTACATGTGGCAACGTAGCTTCGCGCGTGCGTTTAATCAAAATTGAAGAACTAAACAAATTAAACAAGGTAATAGCAAATATTGGTTAATAGTATCAGGTCACAGCTGTGATCAAATGGTATCAGCCATAGGTATCAGCGGTATCATCATCTTTTGTATCAGCTGTTGGCGCGCTTTGAAACCGTTCAACGTACGCACGCGTGAAGCTACGTTGCCACATGTAAAACAGATGAATTAAAACGTTAGGAATTAAAATTATGTCAAATACATATTTGAAATTCATTGTTTCGTTAGGTAAACGACTAAAATATACGACATTTTGGGAAACGATATAATGTATGACAAAAAAAATGTTCTTAACATAATATTAGCTAAACGTGAAGATCTTTGAATACAATTATATTGGAATTAAAAATATGTCTTTAACATATTTGAAATTGAATTTTTTCGATATACAAACAAATAAATTCCGAATTTAAAATATGCTAAAGACATATTTGAAATTCATTTTATTGTTATGCATTCATTTTATTGTAGTCGAAATTATTCGTTTAATGTATCAAAAAATTTCTGTTTTTATTTGAATTTAATATTTAATTTAAAATATGCTACATCATATTTAAAACTCAATTTTAGGTTATGTAAACGATAGAACTAATAAAAGAAATTACTTTTGATGTTACAAGAAAATGTATAACAACTTAATTTATATAATTTTTAATTTGGTGTATTAGTTGGATGCATTAAAAAGTAAAACGGCTTTCCATACTTCTTGTTGTTTTAAACTGCAACATTCTTTGTTAAAACACGAATTCGTACTTTTAATAAGTTGTTTGCTTATTGTAATGTGCTTTTCATACATTTATGTTGTTAATATTAATATTTTCTTAAAATGTATAATGAATCATTTAAATAACGTTAGTATTTTCCACATTATGTTTAAACTTAATTAAATATTTTCCTTTGTTAGATTAGATCAAAAGTTTTCCACAGCTAATTTTTCAAAAACTATTATTAACGTTTTTTGTAAATGCAAATTTTTTCATATAAAACAACCTAAAAAATATTTTTAATTAGCGTGTAAGTGCAAATTCTCACGTTGTCATCTTTATATAGACAATACTGGTTTAAAAACAAGATGCCAATTCTATACACTACTTGAACAGGAATGTTGTTACATCCCAAAAAAAGATTTTCTACTTTTACAATCGTAAGCCTTAATTCTCTTATTACTAATTTAATATAGTAGACCTTAAACCATAAACCAAATTATATCAAACAGGTGTTAAGATTTTTAAAAGTGCCACAAACCACAATAAAATATAACTTATGATCAGTGTTAATTACAACCTTGTTCTTTAACATTAGTCATTGACCAAAAACAAATAATTTTAACATCTACAAGTGAAATCCTGTTAATTTTTTTGCCATAACAACATACGTAAAGTATTGTAAACTATTAAGTCCGGATCTGTAGCAAGCTACTGCATACATAAGTTAATGATCTAAAGATTTAATAGTAATCTTTTCGAGAGCACGTTGGAAAAATCACAGCAGTCATTAATAAATAAGGAAAGGCAGTTTATGAATCTTTTACCACGCTTACAAATTGACAGGTTTCCTTCGTACAATATTTTTTGATTTATAACATCTAATCTCATTTCCGCTTGTTAAAATGTTTTTTTCTTTGAAAAATTTTTGGTGCCCATACATACAATTTGATTAAAATTCAATCTTCGTTTTTATTTATATCCCATAGCGAATTACTACGGTTAAAATTTCATGAAACATAGGTATTAAAAATTTCAGTCACGTAATCTGTATTAAAAATGCTTGCTACCTGCTCTCAATTGTAGAGAAGATAGGTTATTAAAGTTATTTTCTTAATACCTTGGATTTTAATGCGTAAATTGCTGAAGGATTATAGTTAACATTGTGGAAGATATAATTTGTACGAAGCGGAACCGGTTATGTACTCGCATAAATTCGACAATAATAATGCAGTAGTCATAGAACACGTTTGAAGAACGATACCATAAGTCAAAAGCGGGTGATTAAAGCAAATTTTGTAATAAATTAACTCGCGTTTTCTAAAGGTAGTTGTTTTGTCACATCGCTTAATAAATCTATTTCCAATTACTAAAAATCTTTTCCGCAAACAATAACGCAATGAATAAGAACTTCACGATCAAAAAGAATGTGAACCAATTGTAGAACAGGAAAACTTGTTATAATATATAATCAGAAGCAGTAAATGTGTATATTTTTTGTCAATTATAATAGAGAAAGGTTGGTATGGTACGGTCAGCTACCGCTACGTGTTACGGATTCTAATGCTGCAGAAATCTGATAATTAATCTACATTCTAACACTTGCACATTAGCACTACCAAATCACGACAGTTAGTCTTCTTTTTTTCGTTCACGTGTTCACTAATCTCTATTAACAAATACCAAAAAAAAAACAATTCCCGTAATTTTCACGGTCCTTTCTAATAATTATTAAAATTGAGCCTTCCGTGAGGATGCAGAACTATTTAAAAAATAGTTTTTGTTGCGCCTGAAACTATATTTTTTTCAGTTTTTTCGCTTGATTAATGATCATTTTCGAAAGAGTAAACGTTCTCGATCTACTTGTAATGCTTCTGCTGGCAATAATTTGTTCGCGAGTAAATAACTAGGTTTTATTTCAATTGAAATATCTGGTAGAACGTTAAACAAATTCCAACTACATTGATTATCTCTTTATGGTATTACGCTATTATAAAATTTTTAATAAACGATGTTGCAGTTTTCGGAATTTACAACAAGCATTTAAATGCTTTCCTTATTTATTCTCTTCTATCTAATTATATAAGCATAACTCGTACTTTTTTGTGTTTTTAGTTTGAGAAATCGAGATACGGTGTGTTAATTTATCTTTTACTACTATACTTGGAGAAATTGCAAATTAATGTAAAAATAAAAAATCTACGAAACAGTAAATTAATACTGAAAAGATTTACTGGTTGTGTGCTTGCCAAAATATTTTTTTACGTATGGTTACCAAAACCATCTGGTTCATTTTTATACGTTTGTCGAATAGAGGCACAAATTTAGGTTTTGGTAGTGGTGCTTACTAACGCGAATCTACAAATGTACTAAGATTACTCTTAATTGACCTTCACCCGATGACCCACTACTTAGTAACTATAAAGTGACACGTGCCTCCTCATCAATCATGAGAAGTCTTAGACATTAAACGCTGGTTTTACTGACTTGAGTAATTTAGTCAAGATGAATTTATGTTGATCAAAGACTGTAGTGCAATGTATTATACAAAAAAAAATTATAAAACGATATATAAAGGTAGTATTTCAATTATTAAAACATTTTTTTTGTAAATTTACGTAAAAAGTTACAGTTAACAAAAACGACGTGTTCGTAAAGTAAGCATCTCATTTTTAGAGTATGTTATCGCCCAATCTACTCGAAAACCGACTAAACTTAAGTATATACAAAAGAAAAAACTCGTTTCGAATAATTTAAAAATATATAAAATTGTACATTTACCTTGTTAAAGAACCGATTTGTTTTTACTTATAGAATGCATTTAAAAAATTGGTAAAATCTTAACAACGAGATACGTGCTGAATGTGACAAACATTTTATTACGTCTACACTGCTGGATATCGATCGCTGAAGGTAATCGCATAATAAATAAAAAACTAATCAAAATGTACCACGAGTCTCTTGTCCACCTATGACTGTACCTTTCCATGGAAAATTTTTATACCGAGTAAGCTGCTATGAAACGTTTAAGTTAATTGAGTTGATCCATTAATTATAATTAATATATATTAAATTTAAGTTAACATACCATAACTGAATATCACGTTAAGTTAACAGCTGGCTAAATCTGTTAACTTTATGTGTTTACATGCCCTAGTAAGCGTAGTATGTATCAGGTCATGCTTAGTTGACCGTGATCTATGGGGTGTACAATTCAATAGTGATTGCTTTTTTTAATTTAACCAATTAAAAAACTAAAAAAAATTCGATAAAAAGAAGACGTGTAATAAACATATTGGTGAATTACAATTAGAATTCTCATTCGATACGCACACACATTCCTTCTTATAAGATACTAATATTTGCAATTCGATGTGTACTACTTGCGCAAGCTGAAAAAGTACTTTACAAGTGCTTCATAAGTGCCTATTTAACATTTTAGTGTGTACACGTATTATTAAGCATTTTATTGCTTCGTTGAAAAAAGCTCATACTTTTTATATCACATTTAAGCACAAATTACCACAAAAATGTGCCAGCACTCGTATAATGACCTTTTACCATTTATATAGATGTATAAAGACGCTCAATAAGCTGTAGAAATGTGTAAAAATTATCATAACTGCAGATGATTTGCTCTTTACTCACGAACGATCGTGGTTCGCGTGTTGTTACGTTCTTACGGCACGTGCAAGACACTACTTCAGACTACTGTTATTTCAAGTGCAACAATGTTTTAAGCAATGAAAAAAATTAACGTTTCATGAATGAAAGGAGACCTATCATTATACAGTATTTATTAAAAATAATGAGAATTACATGCAATTATTCGTAATATTACAAAATCATCATTTACACACTTTTTTCTTGTTTCTTTTTTTTGGATAAATCCTCAAAACCGTTATAATGTCTTTCTTTCGCCGATATTAATCATCAGTTTGAACGAATTAACAACAAAAAACTTAAAGACACGTGCCACGCTCGTGACTAAATTTCTAATCCATTGATTTTCTGTCGTAATTATTAAAAGATACCGTGCGCTTTTTCTTAATTAGGAGTTTCTTCAGAGTTATTACAGACACAAATCAAACGGAACGTTGCGTAGGTTGTATAAGGTACTCTAGATGTTAAAGAAGACACCTTTTACGTACTTCAACTAAAATAAAAGCGTGTCAAAATTGTTTGTGTAAGAGATATCAATAAAGTATTGACTTCAAATATACTGTTAATTACAGTTTCTTTTTACAATTACTTTTTGTAATTTATTTATTCATAAACTAATATAGAAAAGATTTGAAAACACCTGAAATTTTGAAAAAACGACTATTTTCTTGTGACATAAACCCAAAAATTAAATGATAATAACCTCAATCACTGAACTTAAAGCGTACGTTAAAAAACAGAATTAAATAGTTCAAAAAATACAAAAATTATTTTTGGCTTGAGGTTGTTTTGACCATGTGCGTTTTTACTGGTACAAAGGAAGCGTAGTTTTTGTTAAAACGGTTGCCCACAAGCGACGTGGTATTGACTTGTAGAGAAAAAATTGGTTAAACAGTTGTAGAAGTTATCAACAAAAATAAATGTATCGAGTACAAACACGCAAGATAATAATGTAAGCTCAGTAATACACAAGGTAAAAGCCTTATGGCACAAAGTAATTTATAGAGAAAATTGTATGTCTTTAACGTTATAACAATAGATCTTCTATGTATTTTGCATATGCGTGAAAGGAAATTTTAAGTAATCGTCTCGTTGCTAAAGTGCAACATCTTGTACTTACAACTAAATTGCTCTTCCCGTTGTCAGAGCGTTTTGCCGAAGGCAATAATTTTCTTGCATTAACATGAAAAACCCAAAAATTCAACTGGATCAAAAAACACAAATCCAACTAGGCACGAACATTGTACGCCATCATAAATTCAAAATTATTATTTCAAAGCTCATATTAAAGAAGTAAACATAATTTATAGTTATCGCGGGTATAAAAACGATTCTGTAATTCAAGTTTAAAAAACATTAACATTTTATAGTGTAGTAAACCTGTAAGTGTATCATTATGATACAACAAGATTATCGAACGTTAGATAAAGAAGAACGTACATTTTAGCGTTTCATTACGAAGTTTTTAACTCTTCTAAATCTAATCTGTCTTAAAAACAGTAAAAAAATATGAGATATATGCTTTAGTTTTAAAGCTCTTAAAAATTTAACGGCGAGTAAAAATTGGATTTTTGATGTCTTATTTTGATTGCTGTCGTTTATTCTCGTAGGAATCCCACACGTATATTATTCTATCTCATATATTAAAACAGAAGGTGAATGAAATGTATAGTAAAAGTGTCACGCGATTTACAAAGGCGAAAGAATTAGCACGAGCGATGTCCGGCTTGGTTAAGAATTAAGTTGACATTAATCAGATCTGCCCTTCACCGTCAGATGCACTACCTTCTCTTGCCGTTTGCCTTATTAGAAATTCTTATGGTTCTACAACAATAATTTAAGTTAGCTCCCAATCAATTGAATTAATTATACGGATCTATGAATTTGAAAGTTAGTATTACCAATCTGTTTAGTATTTAATTTTAAATAACTGATTATACTTTCACTGAAAATAACATAAACACAAACCATCGCTGCAATGTATCAAAACTACTAAAAACATTAAAAAAACGCACGTTTAACAATATCTATCCGAATCTAATTAAAATTGGATTACGCTGAAAGTAATCTAATTTACCAGAAAATTATAAGAATTAACAATGTGTGTAGTACTTTCACTTTAAAAGATAGGATTTATACAAGACGAATTTATGTTAATTTGTATTTGCGGTAATTTACTTTCTTTGCAATTGTTATGTACAAAATGTAATTAATTTTGTTACTGTAGATTGCTTTTTATGTAATAGCATTACTTTGTCTTATATCTAATTAATCTTTGTGGGATTTGACTAAGTTTCTTGATAAATCTGTGTCGACAAAGCTTAATCGAATAAATAAAATTTGTTTGCGAATTTTACTAACAAATGTACTAAAAAATGATTGGATGCATTAATTAAAACATAATTAGAATAAGATTAGTTTTAAATATTTTGCAATTAGTTACAATTTAATAAGTATGCCATGCACGATCGTCTAATTTCACGCTTATTAAAAATATATTGGATCTTATTAAGCAAAGGATGCATCGGTATCCAGCATCAAAGAAGTGCGTTGCAGTTTAGTCAAAAAGCTTGAAAAGCGTTATAAAGAAGTTTAAATAGCTAAAACTTTTAATACTGCCAAAATCATGCCGCGAATCCCATCTTTCAGTGTTATTCAAGCATTAGCAAGTTTAACTAACAAATACAGTAATTTTATTTTTAATTGCAAGTGAAATTATTACTACTAGGAACGATAGCGTGTAACAGTGCTTTTTATACATTTCATCGACGATCGTGTTTGAACTTGCACAAACAAGTTAAAACGTGACAATGTTACTTGTTATTTCCCTTTAAATATAAAAATATTTGTCAATGTCATTTAAAATGTTTTTACTGTTGCTTTTATAAAATATTATTTGTTTTTATTGGTGCAAATACAAAATTATTATTTCTTTTAATTTAAACAATTAAAAAAAAAAGCTTTTATTAAAATATGGATTTTTACACAAAAATTGTTTTTAATTTAATATTAACGGCGTTTTTATAGTATCGTAGGACCCTGCAACTGTAACGTATAAGAATATACGAAATCTGATACAGTAAAAGTAATTAATAAACAATTAAAGTTTTTTTACGGTTACATTAAGAGAAAAACATTTAATAAGATTATAAATCACTTAGAAATTGTAACGCCCATTTAATCATAACTCGGGGATTGAAAAAATAACACTCGTAACCAATCGTCTAATTTTAAATGCTCGAATCGGTTCTGCCTGAAACTAGATTTTTTTTTGGATTAAAAAATGTTTTCGCCACGAGAAAATCAAGATAGAAACGTAGAATTATGATCACGATTTTCAAACATAAGACCTCATGTAGTCAATTGTCTGTCATTGTCAATTCGTGTTGTTGTAAGTGTCCTGGACTCGTGTCCTTAGTACGTGACTGCTTCCTTTTCCCCGTGTTTGACCGATCGCGATGGTACGTGTCTTGTCAGAACAGGCGGTAAACACATATACACGCTCAAGATAAAACATTAAACATTTATTTTAAACGAAATTTTTAGTTTAAATAAATTAACCGTGATTGAAGTTTGCCAAGTAAACTTGAAAGGTCGTAGCTAATTCAAACGAGCAACTTTAATAGTGAAAATAAATTAGCTTTAACAAGAACTGCGAGAAATATATTAAACGTATAATGTGAGATATGAAAGGTTATAAGTTTTAATTTTTAAACTTGCAATAGTTTCACGTTATCTATTTCTAGTTAATTAAACCAGTAGGTGGTGGTACACTTGATGAACGCCAGTATTTATAAAAACGTAGCTACCGCAGGGATCCTAACGTTAAAACAGGCGTGAAACTAAAACTATTCAACGGTAAATCATCATATAAACAAAGGCTAAATACTTATATCTAAATGTTTATCTTATAGAAAAGTTTACGTAACAGACAGCAGCTAATAATCAGATCAAAAGAAAAACGTTATCTACAATGACTCGAGAGACTTGAACGATCGACTACGCTAGATACCATTGAAAGCGGAAATTAATAATCTGGCGTATAATTTTTGAGAATTAAAATATATAAATGAATTCACAAAATTTATTTATAGATTTAATAACTACATAAATATCTAAAGGTACTTAACTTCTGTGAAAAATCTTAATTAAACCGTTGGTTTCTAAACGTATCTTTTTAATATGCTAATTGATTAGAACAATAGCCAGGTGTTGTGGTTTTACGTCGGGTGTTTTAAGAATGTGTTTTGACACGTTATTATTCATCAACAATATTTAAGTTATTAATTAATTAAGAGCATTAGATAATGTATCGGACTTTGAAAATATTTATTTGTTGTTAGTCATTTGTAGATTAATTGAATAAATTAAGCACATCGGACTACGAATTAATTAGATCTAGTTTGACAAAAAAAATTAATAGTTAAAGAATTTAACATATTATGTAAGAATTCCGTAATTTATATTTATACTTTTTTTGAATAACATTATAAATTAATTACAAACGTAATTAAGTTTTGTTTTAATTGCGGTAAGTGCATAAGTGTTTTTTATTTAATGTTGATGGTTTTCTACTACACTGACGAGCAAAAAATAGAGGTCACTTGAAAATTATGTTACGTTTCGTAAACTTGCGGCCATCTCTTTAGATAGCAGCTCTGGTTTCGAGAATACAAAGGCTATTGCCAACAATTCTTGTAGTTTCACGCTGTCGGTGTCCATTTTGTATTAATGTTACAATTCTTACAAGATTAACTGGATTCAAAAACATTATTAATTGTGGGATAAATACTGTAAACACTATATCGTGTAATCAAAACAAAATCAAATAAATAAATCAAAACAAAATACAGCAAAGTGAGTTATCCCTAGCGCGAATAAAGAAAACAAGTCTCATAGTGCAAATAACGTTTCTCAAAAAATGATTGAGAATTAGAAACATAAGTTTAAAACAAAAAGAAAATTATGCTTTTGAAGTGACTTCTATTCTTAAGCCACAGTGTAGTTTAGAAATGACACTTTTTCGAATTAGAGTTGGCTTTCTCTGAGAACTATGATTGAATTGTTATTCGATTTGCAATGGCATCTAAAAACTGTTTGGAAAAACTCAAGTGGCGTTCACAAAAATTACAAAAAATTATGAACAATTTAATAAAAAAAAGCAGTTTGATATTCGCAAATATCTCAAATACCATTGCAGATATCGCAAATTTAAAAAACATTCTTTTAAAACAGAAAATTTGAGAATTCCTGAAACTCTACCACCAAACGTTCATAATTTTAATTTAGAGGTGAAAATAGTGCTCAAAACGAGTGATGTGACAATTGTGTGCTTGACACAGTTCCCTCATATGTCTTTACAAAAAAAGTTTTTTAACCCATTCACTATGAATGAAAATGAGAATTCAGATACTATTTAGATACATAAATAATACATTAACATATTTTTTTAACTTTTTAATTAATTATGTTCTTGTTCACTTCTAGGATCCATTATTGAAAAATTTTATAAAATTTTGAAATCTTGACTTCACTTTTTGTTAACAATTTTAGGAACGAAAAAAGTAAAAAATCAGATAAAACTACTAAAACAAGTTTTTTTTAATCACTGAAAACTATAAGAAAATATTTTTAAATTTTTTATTTGAATTGTTCAAAAAATTATTGTAAGCAAATGCATTGTTTATGCCATCAAAAATTACTTTTTGAAAATTTGATCTTTTACAAAAATAATTTTGATCGTTTCTTAAAATAAAATTTTCTATTGTTTAATTTCGCATTTTTTAGTTAACTATTTTTTTGTTGCAAAAAATTAATATTACAGAACCATTTTTTAACATTAGTTCTAGTGCCCTTTTATACTAAAAAAAACATTTTTTTGCTGATTTTTTATTTGTTCATATAATTTAAAATTTTAAAAAACACTAGAAATAATGATTTTAAATCTTTAATATTAAGTTTTATCAACAAAAAAAATTGAATAACAAAAATGCGTTTTTAAACAGTAGAAATTTTTTATCAATAACCATATTTTGAAAAAAATTTTTGATAATGTCATAAAATATACATTTGTTTATAACAATTAGAATAAAGAAAATATCTCTTTATAGTTTTCAGTAATTATAAAATGAAACAAGAAAAACATTAAAACAACTTTTATAGCTCTATTTAGTTTAAATTTTTTAGTTTCTTCAATTGTTAATAAAAATGTAAAAAATTAAAATTTAAAAATTGTATCAACGCGGATTTCTTTAAGTTGTTTAAAAAATGGATTTCAGAAATGTTTTTAATTTAAAAATGACAGAGCTTTTTATGTTGATTTACAAATTGTAAAAATTACTTAATAAAAAAAATTTTAGAATTTTTTTTTGTGAATTATTGTTGAGTTGTGTATCTAAATAGTAATATTGGTAAATTAATTCATTTTTAAAAGTGGAGTAATATTTTAATTTCTTAAAGTCTTCTCTACAAATATATACATATATATTTTTAAAAACATTTATTTTAAGAAATTAATTATTTAATATAAACATGTTTTGCTAATAACATTAGAACACGGAGAGAAATCTGCAATCACTAGTTATGAATAGTATGTTCATAAATTACACATTTAATAAAATTTATAAAATATGAATTATATTATGATGTTATGCGTAATACGCATACAGCATTCCTAAGAGTGCAGTTTGTATGCGTTACGTATAATCATGTATTATGATTATGGTTTATAAATGTAATAAAGTTATGAATTGTTTTCATATTTTAACTAGTTATCACTATAGCTATAATTTTATCTTAAGTTATGATCAAACCTTCTTATATTATGATACATCAGCAAAACCAGCAGAACGTTTCACACGCAGATAGTGTGTGCATTACATCATTGAAAGAAGTGATTTTGTCAACTGATAAAAAGGTAAGCAAAATGTAATAAAATTGTCATATATTTCTGTTTTTTGAGTTCTAATGTTTGTATATTAATTCTTTTCTACGAATATACATAAGATACAAATATTAGTACTTATAACACATTCACATACAAATTTATAATTCTTGCGTAAACTAGTAGGTAACGAAAATATATTACATTATAAAGTATGTATTTGTATGAGGTGTACCAAATTAATTTGCCGTTTATCTCAATTTTACATTATATATTGTGCGTATTTCCATTTCTTAAAATTAATATTAAAAACGTTAATAAATACTAACAATCCAAAGTAGGTACATATGTTCTGTTTTGTATTTAAAATGATAAGTTTCTCCGGTATCAGCTACTGTCAAAAATGTTTACATAAATTAGAATTTTACAACACGTTCTAGTCATTTATGAACATACGTCTAAGGTAATCAAATCCCTATCGCGAAACGATTCAAGGAATTATATTCCGGTACCCATATTTATTACCACAAAAACATACAGTTGTCAAAGTAGTCATAGTATTCAAAGTAATCAAAGTAACGAATTAAAGTAACGAATAGTAACGATTACTCAAAAGTAACGAAATTCACCATCACTTTAACTTGAATTAGAATTAGATATACAAGATGTTCAAAGTTATCTGTGTATTATTGCTATTTTGATTAATATTAAAGCTACGAATTAGATTAAATTGAAAGTTGAAACACTTTTGATCACCTTCTATTGATTTACATTTTCTAATACACATACTTCTTATTTCTAGATTAGCGTCGCTATAATTTAACTAAAGTATTGCAAAGAGTTGTAAAACCTAAAGGCCGTAAGAAAATAGACAATAAGGTATGGAAAGTTAGCATTGGAGATACATGGAAGTTGTTTAGTTCTGAAATGAGAACAGTGACAGATATGTGTAGTAAGGATGACGATAATCTAGTTTGCTTTGGTAATGGATACACTCAAAAAAATTTTGTTAATAATATTGATTAATAGTGATTATAGGGTAGTATTTCGTTGTGACAATAATGAAATTTATTGTTAATATTAATTATTTGACATTACTCAACGTTTTTGGTCATACGTACAATAATTCAATATTATTTGTGAGAATTACTAGATTTCATTAATTAATAAAAGAGAATTTTTTATGCCAATAATTAGTTTTATGTATTGGATAAAATTGTTAATTCTAAGAACAAAACATAGTATTAAATAAATACATTATAACGATTAACTGGGTTAACGTGCCAACGAATAAATTTGAGTGGTGACAATGAATGTTTTATTAAAACAGCGAACGAAGGTTATGAATACAGACATAATAATGATTATAAATTGATGAACAGTGTTTGTTCTATCAAAAAATGCATTTATTAATGTAATGATGTGTTTTATAGTGGCAATAAACTATCTATGGCAACAAAAAACGCATTCGTACTATCAATAACCGCAGTTCTTAAGAGAATAAATATACTAAATTTGAAATACATTTTAAGTTTGGATCACGTTCGAATTGTTTGTTTTATACATTGTGTTATCAGCAAATGTGCATTCATTACAATCTAAAGCTACAATGTTTGCTGGGTAACGACTTTTTGCCTGTTACTATGAGCGTACCAGTTCCGGTTCCAATCTACCCGCTACCGTGCCATTTCGCTTTCGACTTCTAAGGGTTTGGTTGACTTTGTGTGTACGTGAACGTTTCCCAAATTAAAAAGATAGGTAAGTGAATATGTTGTGCTTGCCTATATATTGATACGAACATTTTTTGATAGTGATAGCTTCATGACACAATTCGCAGCGCAAAAATTCTTTTCGCACATTTCAAACGCATGCATGACTTACGTTCTAACTCTATAATTAGATGTTGTGAGGTCGAATGCAACCATACTGTTCAAAACTTTGGCAGTTTTTAAATTATTTAAATATCAAGTTTCAATTGATTTTAATATACTTAGTATTAATACAGGAATTTCATCGTGTTGGTAAAAAAGGCAGAATTTATAATAAATATGCCAACATGAAATCGACTTTTAAATGTGCTGTATCTGGCCATATTGCATCATCAAAGATGTAATACAAAGAAACAGAAACTCGACAAGAAAAAAATTTTGGTATGTTGTCTGGTCATAGAAAATGTAAAACACTATATTTAATCAAAATACTCAGCTATATTATTTTTAGAACCAGAAGACAATGCAGAAAGTTGCATTCGCTGCTTGAAGTATGATAATTTGAGTGTTGCCGAGTTTAATCAATGTTGGAAAGCTTGACTCAAATAAAGAAACTGGCTTTGACAAAATCTATTATGGAAACATGGCCATTTTACAAAACTCCTTCGGAATATCGAATGTAACAAAAAATGAAAAAAAAACTTGGGTTACTTAACATATATTTTTTTTTTACAGATTGACATATATTATAAAATTTGCTTCGACGACAGCGACGGCCTTATTTTAAATTGGTAGAAATATTTTGATGTCCGTATTAAGTTTTTATCAAGCAACGGTAACGTCAAAAACAAAAAAATTAAGGGACTGGTAGAGAATGTGAGGGACGCTCTCGATTTACCAGAAAGTGAGTAACTAATTTGTATACCCTTCATGCATCTATTAGACATGTATAACTTTTTTAAAATTTCTCAATTAGTTTAGAGTCTTTAATTCTTCTTATTCGATAGAACGTTTGTTGAACCTATACATCTGTTTGTTGTAGTCAGCCTTGAAACCGAAGCAAAATTTACTTTTATAGATAGAAAAGAAGCAGCAATTTTTTTGGCGTTGCAGGGTACTTCGTCCCGACAAAGACGACAAGAAAATTAAAACCCGATATACAATTAAAGACTTACAAGAATCTTTTATATTCAAGGGAAAATCGCAACAAAATATGGAGGACCACATTCTACATATCAAGAGCATGAAGACCTCTATTCAACCGTTTATATGTTGCGTGGGAGAAGATAGTTTAAATATTGGTAAGATATCTGTATATTTTGATGACATCAGATACAATTTTAAAAATTATATTACAGCAGTTGATATTTGTTTTAAAATTATATATTTGATTTGGAATTTCTCCCAGCTTGTCTAACATTTTATAGTTTTATTGAATGTTTTTTTTATAATTTTAAGTGAAAAAACCTTACGTCCAAGGTTCATGTTTTGTCAAATACTTAAAAAAAATGTATTAGAACCAGGTACGGTCTAAAATTAAATATTATGTTTTTGTTTCGAATCCATGGTTCATATATTTTGTCAGAAAATTACTTTTAAAATGTATTAGAACGTGGTACACTGCCGGCCATAAAAACGGCCCATTTCATGACTTTTTTCCAAAATGCAGCGTAGTAGAACGGGTGTCCCTTTGATTTTTCTTAATCTTTTGACATACGCCTACACTGCACAGTTTTTGTAAATTTATATGTCAATTTTGACAGACTGAAAACAATTAAAATTAGTTAATTTGACTGATAATTCCCATTTTTCATTTATATTTTTATGAACTATGACATCTTAGGTACCTTCACTAGAATGTAAATAATTTTTATCGACACTGATATTTAATATGGCCAGCAGTATACCATATAAAATAAAGCATGTTTTTGTTTGGAACTCAGGGTTTGTATTTTATGCGGTACGTACTTTAAAAAATGTATTAACAAGGTACTGTATAAAATAAAATATTATGTTTCTGTTTCGAAAACGTTGTTTGAATTATACAGTTTCCGCATTTCTCTGGTGTTGACTAAATTTAGCAACATAGATCATTCAATGCATTGAGTTAATAATTATTAACATAAAATAAAATAATGAATCAATTAACGAAATACGCAATAATAACGTACATGATTAATGCTCTAAATTAAATGCGTGCGTTGTAGGAATAAACGATTTTGATTGAATGTATGAAATACTATACATTGAGAAAAATAACACAGTTTTTGACACAATGTACGGTCTTTATAACATTAATAATTCTGAGTTGTGGATTAATTAACGTTGTTGCCAGTTCCATGAACAGTGTTTTTAATATCAACAAAATGCCATTATAAAATGCATAATAAAAATGTTGATATTGATAAACGTTTGTACCTGAATTCAATAAACATAATACATTAATTAATTACCAAAATATTGAATTGATAATCATAGTTTCGTTGTCCCAATAAAACTGATAGTTGGACAAATTTTAATTACTAGTTTTGTTGTCTCAGTTAACGTTTTCATGAATATTACGTACCTTTTTCGTTGAGTGTAATATTACGCATTTATACAATAATTTTCTATAAACTTTTGATGCCTACTTTAAAATAATGGATTTGATAAACGTTGTAATAGTGGCTTCCACGGCCGGAGTCTATACTAAGATAAGAACGTCTTCCGGGTTTGGACCGTGTCAATGTTGTAACCGAAGTTGCCAACGTTTCGCCCACTTTCGTAAGGGGCTTCATCAGGTCGTCAGAGAAATCAATGAACTCAAAGAAGCAACCGAAATCTAACTAAACACTTCTCAAAAGTTAGGTAATCAATTTGTGAACTAAGCCAGATTCTAAACTAAGAAAAGGTAAGAAAGAAAACGATAAACTTGAAAAAGCAAACAAAAATCTAACAAAGAACCACTACAGAGTTAGGTAATCAACTTGTGAACCAAGCCAGATTCTAGAATCCTAACTCTGTAGTGGTTCTTTGTTAGATTTTCGTTTGCTTTTCCAAGTTTATCGTTTTCTTTCTTACCTTTTCTGAGTTTAGAATCTAGCTTGGTTCAAAAGTTGATTATCTAACTTTTAGTTAGATTTCGGTTGCTTGTTTGAGTTCTTCAATTTCTCTCACACCCTGATGAAGCCCCTTACGAAAGTGGGCGAAACGTTGGCAACTTCGGTTACAACATTGACACGGTCCAAACCCGGAAGACGTTCTGATCTTAGTATTGATAAACGTTGCTGCCTATATGATAAGTAAACCTATTACAAAAATTATTTGTATTCATGTTCAACTTCAATAATAAAAATCGTTTTTGTTAAATTATCTTGACTGCAATAGAAGAAAAGGTTTGTGGTTAGCAACTTGTAAAATTATTTTTTTAAATTGTTGCTGAAGTTCTGTTTCAGTTTTGTTTATATTATTTACGTTTTATTTATTTGAATAATGTTTTATTTTTTATAATAATCTGTATTATTATATAATGATATTATGTGTTATTACTGTTATTAGTTATGTATTAGTTCTTGTGTTATGTGTTCTATTTAAATTATTTAGTTGTAAAAGTATGGTGGTGTACTTATAGCTGCATTAAAATTGTGTAATCATCGTAAAAAAATAAACATTTTTTGAAATTCGAAATATATGTTTTACTAATTTATAAAATATGTATGAGAAATATCTTGTGATTATTTCGTATAAGAGGAGTAAAATTAACTCCGAAATTATGATTAATATTCATAATTGTTAATACACTATTCTGAATATCATTTAATAAACAATACTTTATTTATCACATATTATGATTGGCTGCTTAAAAAGTTATTCTTTATTTAATTAGATGAGTTTATGAATATTAATCATAAAAAATATAATCATAAAAAAAATGTGATTATTAAGCATACATAATGAAAATACTTCGTTACTGGATGTGAATTATAATCATAATAGATGTGACTTAAATCACATATTACAATTACCTGGTTAAAATTTTATTCTTAATATGATCATTGTTTGTGAGTATTATTCATAAAGATATGATTATTACGCATATATAACGAAATCGTTTACTTCATAACTTATGAATTATAATCATCATCGATGCTAACATGACTATTCACAAATTATACCGATGGTTTATAAATTTATGAATAGCTAGTAGTAGTTGTTTTTTATGCTTAAATTACGCATAAGTTGTGCGTCTTACGAATGATATCTGAAAACATTTCTCTCCGTGAAATATCAACTAAACTTAAACTAAATTTAAAAATTGAAATATAAATAAACAATACTAACCAACTAACATTAATAAATTAATGACAATTAAATGTGTTTTTCAATTTTAAAGTCTACTATACCTAAAAAAAAATTTCTAAATAAATAAAATTAACAAAATAAATATCAAAAAAATAAAATAACTAAAAGAATAACCAATACTATGATTTTGAACTGAGAAGATAGAAGGATTTAAATTTAATTTTTTATTTAGACAATTTATAAAAAAATCATTTAAAATTCTGTTTATTTTAAGAGTTTTTAATGAGTTAAGAAAAGATCATTTATTGCAAACACGTAAAATTTTAATATTCAAATCAGAAGAAAATTAATGTCGCGAAGATAAAGTATAGTTGGTAAAAGCAGAGTTAGTATTACAAATATTTGTGTTTAAATATACATTAATCAAATATAAATGTTGTTTTAGTCTAGTTTTAAAATTTCTACCTGTTTGACCAACATATGAAGAATTACAAAAAGAACAAGTAAGTTTATATACTACAGATTTATGTAATTTTTATTGTTAACTGACAATAATTTAAGTGAGTTATGTGTCAAAAATAAAATGTTGATATTATGTTTTTTTTTAAATCTTTTGCAAAAATTAAAAGCATTGGTCAAAGTATGGAAGAGATCTAAAAACGTCTTTATTATTAGTAGAAACATTGATTAAGTTTTTTTATAAATGTTTTATACAAACCCTGTAAAAAATACTATTCATTATTTGAATAGGATAACCATTATTTAAATCAATTTAATTTATAATTTTATGTTCTTTAGCAAAACTAGGAGACAAAAGTATGAAAAATAGTCTATGAAACTACTAACGAAAAGCAGTTTTATCAGAAAGCAAATGACACCAGTTAAAAGGAATTACGCAAAAGGTATGAAAAAGTTTGCGAAAAATATAAACATTAAATTTTTTATTAAACTGTAAAATTTTTTGATTTAAATAGGACTCCAAAGTAAATTTTATTTTTGGGTGGATGGAATTAATAAAATTACTAAAATTATTTAATTCATCAATGGTACCGTTAAAAAAAACTAGGCAATCATCAACGTATCCAAACCAAAAAATAAATTGTTTATTATAGAAGTGTTTAAAAAAATTGTATTTTCTAAATTATTCATAAAAAATTTCAGCTGATAAAGGTGAGATATTTGTTCCGATCGCTATGCCTGATACTTGTAAATCATATTTATTGTAAAATTTAAAATAGTTTCGTTTAAAAATTAAGTTTAATAATAAACAAAATCTAAAATTTGAAGGGTATATAAAGACTTACTGTAAAAAAGAATATTACGTGTAAGAGAAATACACTCATCTGATGGTATTGACAGAAAAAGATTAATTAAACTAAAATTGATGATGAAATAAACGGTACGTGAATAATTTTTTTTTACAAGGTTACAAGAATTAGTAATATCATAACTATTAGTAAAATTTGTTTAAACAAATGTCAAAAAAATATATACATTTATAAAGAAGACTTCAAGAAGATTAAAATATTATTTTATCTTAATAGTACTTACATTTTTTCCTTCTTCAGTATTCGTATTTTGAGGGTTACATTTTTTTTGTAATTATAACAGAATCATGCTGAACTCATGATAGTCACTGGTTTTAATCATTATTTTTACCTCTAAAATAAAATTATAAATATTGAAACTTTCGCGAAACGTTCTCAGTTTCGACAGCGTTCACGAAGGTATTATCAGGTTCTAGAACGTTTACAGAAAGATTTAGAAAATTCTCGATAAGATAACAAAAGTATATATAAAAAAAACGGGTTAAAGAAATCGTAGACCAGTTATTCGAAGTCGGAAGTGTTAAGAAGAAATTTAAATAAATAAGTGATTAACGCGTGGTTAAGATAAATATAACGGAGTATAAATATACGTACTTTTAATGTAAACACGTGTCAGTTTTAGATAAATAAAGTTATCTGTGGACATTATCATTCGAGTGATTGTAATATATAAATTAGTGTAAGTATTTTCCTAAATATTGTTAGATTTAATTAGTTCGTGTAGTTATCAACGTGTAAATATTTTGTGTATAAATAAATTAGTTTTCAAATTTGTGGTACAGTTTCTAAAGATATTTTTTAGAAAACTTATTTCTTTTTAAGGTCTGTGATACCGGCAGTAGTTTTGAGATATTCGCAATTTTTTTTGTACATGCCATTCCAAATCGCAATCATAATTTTCAGAGAAAACGAACTGAAATTCGTAAAGTGTACTTGTTAACTAGACTACAAGTCAAAAGTTTTGGGTTCTTGAGAAAATATGGTAATTGATAATTAAAAATGAAATGAACTTGCAACACTTAAAGAATGCCATCAATACAATAAGCACGTTTTCTAAACATGATCGTGTTATTATTAAAAACGAAGTTGCTAACGTTTTGCTCGAATTTGTAAGAAATCATCAGAGCAAAAAATTCGAACTTGAAACTATCCAAGAAACAAATAAACTAATTTGCACGTAACAACAATAAAGAAAATACTGTATTGATCTAAAAGTTTAGAAAAGTGATAGTTTTCCAATGAGTGTAAGTGTTTGAATCACATTTACACGAATATGTAAATTTACTTTTCTAACGTATAGATTATACTATTTCGTGTAGTTGACAAAAATAACGCTATTACAAGACTGTTGAAGAAAAATAATATGTTATCAAGGTATGTGGAGCATTTGTTGACATGTCAAAAAACTTTAATCGAAAATGAGTCAATCGGCTGGAGAAATTTGCAAGGGGCAAAATAATTTAACAATTTGTTCATCTACAATTTACAATATAAAATGAATCAACAAAGTGTTGTAATATTGTTGTATAAATTTTTTTAATTTGCCACATATTATCATAACACAAGTAATCGAAGTATATAAATAGAATACCTTAAACAGTTGTACGTATTTATATGTACCCAAAACATTTAAAGTGTCGCCTTTACCGTTGAATAACCAGTTTATTTAGATGAACTACTATGATAATTAATATGTAAAACACCTCACAAAGAAAACCGTTTATGTACCATATAATACTTGGTCGCATAAATAAAAAAATTAAATTGATGCAAAACTAAGTGTTGTATCTGTTGCATTAAAAAAAGCTTAGAAAGAAAAATACTAAACATGCGCACGTACAATTATTTCATTTGTTTAATAAAGGAAGTCATACGTCTTTTGTATCATAAACAGTTATAAAAGATCTGCATCTCATGCCTTTTACTTTATTTTTTATAGAAAAAAAGTTACCATAAAAGTCAACGTATTGTGCTGTTATCTTTAATTCCATTCGAAAAATTCAAATTAAAGTGCGAACTAATCATTCAGAAGAAATTATGTCAGCGTGCGTAGAAAAATAAATATGTTATGATTTTATCTTCATAGCAACACCAGCAGTGCTGACAAAATGTATAGAAGAAAATGAACATTAATAAGTTGATCAACAGGTAAAAAGCGTAATCAAGTAAAGAGAATACATTAAAGAAAAAAATTCTAATGTGAAGCAATAAAGCTGCCAATTACAGAATGCAAGTACACATTTATTAGTAGTAAGTGACGAGTAATTGCTATGTATCTACTTATAGTTGAGCGCCCACAGTGACGGAATGTCATTTTACATTCAGCACGGGTACGTCGTTGATTAACACAGTCACGAGTTTATTTGTAATTTCGACAATGTTACTTTTAATCGACTTTTTAACCAAATAACTGTTTGCAAAAGTCATTAATCACCTTAGAAATGTTTCAAAGATTAATGTAATTTCAATATAAAAAAAGCAATTAAATGAAAATAGAAATGTATAGGATGCATAACTTTTTTAACCTTTATGTATATTGAAAATTATGAACTGACCTAAAATCATACCTTTCTCTGCATTAAAAATTGTTTCAATTTTCTTATTGATGTTTTTAGGTTATCAATACTAATGTTCATATATTTCAAACTAAATTGATGGCGCACAAAAAAGGCATCAGTGGGCACGAGCTATAAAAAAAGAAATATACTTACTGTAAATGAAAATTGTTTCTCTTTTAGTTTTATATTATCATTAATCACGTCTTTAAGACTGAATATAAGTATTTCCGGTTCGATGTTTGGTAACTGATCAGTTCGTTATAAACATTTAAAATATTTTCACGTGTAATTTGTAAAAGATCAAGATTAATGTATACATCACATCATTTTATTTTTGGAGCTATTGAAATGTTATTTATAATAAAATTAGTTTTTTACAGTTATGTAATAAGTCTTGCTGAAAAGTTGAAAGAGATTTTGTTTAAGTATTTGTTGGTGTATTGTATCTTCAATAAAAGATATATTTACATTTATGCACTCGTCTCCTTTTCAACTATTGCTTTTTACACTCTGGAAGAAACTATTACGCTACAATGAAGAGCTAATTTAATAGGCTTTGTTGTAAAATCAATAAAAGAATATACATGAAAACTTTAATGAAATTTAGAAGTTTAGTTTAAAAACACATTCGAAAATATATTTTTTTAAAAGTAAACTGCTACTTAATAGTCAAAAGTGTAAAAAAACATATTACACATTTGCAGATCAACATAACAAGCGTTCGTAAAGACGTTTGTTATTGTTTTTTTTATTAAAATATGCAATTCTACAATCTTTCATCATAAGACACTTTGTTTTTAAATAACAGTGAAATCTCTCTTCAGCGGACACTCACGGAACCAGGAAAAAATAGCATTACATAATTATATAAAAAATCAAGACCCAACTAACTAAGTAAAACATACAGGATGTTGAACTAATGAAATTATAAACGCTAAAAAATCTCCCGCAAGCAACAATAAAATTTCGAAAGTTGACAGTATCTAAAATGAAGAATAAAATTTTAGACATAGGCCAAAAATATAACCTTAAAACCTAAAACCAACTCAACAAGCAGCACAAGCAAAATCTTAGTCCATTAAAGATTATTAATCGTATGAGTCTTAAAACTCGTATGAAGTGAAATGGTACTTTTAAAAACCAAAAAAACTCTAACAGAAAAAGAAATGTCAACAAAAGGTATTTATTGCAAAGTCGACAGTAGCCGAAACGCTATGGAAGCAATGCAGTCTCGCAGACCTTACTAAAGAATAATTCAAAGCAGACCAAGAGAAGATGTATAAAATAGAAGGAAATTTAGACTACAGTCCAAGACAGAGCTCTAAAAACCATGAAACACCAACTCACATATGCAAAACAACATCCGTAAAAAAAATCCAAAAAATAGGTATAAGAACGAAAGGATAGCAAATAAAAGGTTAACTCCAAAATAGAGGATAAGACATACCCTAGGTAGACAAATATGTATCTGACTACTTCATAGAGACTCGAGAAGACGTAGTGATGGCATAGAGACGGCCCTTGCGTCAGAAATGATAAAGCCCTCGCCCAAGATGAGAAAAAACACAAAGCTTAGAAACTTTCTAAACTTAAGAGGTGGTGTTCTAAAAATCAAGGATAAATGATCCGCCCAACACAGACAGGTGGAAAATAAAGAAAAGAAACAAAAAACCCCAAAAATTTTGGCTCAAAAATCTAGAACAGTAAAACAGCTAGTTGGAGTTCTGATTTTCCAACAAATGCGAATCTATCGAACTAGTAATAATTCAACAACTACTTCTGCGAGTCACCCCGTTACGACCCTTTAAAATGTATTGACCTAAGCAAGTCCTAGGTTTACCGAAACAATAGATACCATGCCCAGCAATTCCCAGATAACCCAGTCAAAAAGTAGAAAAAAGAAACAGATATAGTAAAAAACAGAGAAAAAAGAAGGCTTGATTTTATGCCTATTTTGCCTATCTACACGCAGAAAAAACAAAATCAGTAATCACCTACGTGGTGGTAAAAAAATTAATTTAATTTAAATACCAACACATTCATAAAGTTTGGTTTGTCACGTTTTTCCTCACAAAATGGTTTCTTGGAAATAAATTTGAAGGTTAAATAAAACTTCTATAGACAAATTAAAATCGATGTTTAAAAAGTCTTATGCTCGGTTGCATAAAGCAAAGTTAACTATGTTGTTAGCTGACACCGTGGTTAACTAAATTGGTTTGAGGATTTTGCCAGCGAAACAATTCATTTTGTATCAATGAAAACGCTTAACGACATGACTACGCAGTTAACTACATCGCTAAAGCTTTACTTTCTTCTTATACATTTTAGCCAGTAAGTACAAAAACATTTTTTACTCTATGTCTGTTTTTTTCCAAAACTTTGATTTTTGTCTGATATACCTTTTGGAAACAGTTTTTCTATAGTTGTGTAGGTTACTTGGTGTCATGATAAAGCAGAACTAATTTATGAGAAAAATCTGGACTCGTCATTCAGGCCTTCGAATTAGGTGTTCACATTACAGCTAACTTATTTGTATCAATACTCTTGAAAACTCTTGGTTTAGTTGCTTTACTTCTGGTTAGAAGCTTTTCTTTTTCTTCATTCATATTGATGCAAAGTGAAATCCTTATCCTTTCTTTAAACCGTTTTTCAATAATGCATTTCTTTAAGTCATTGTCTTGTTTGATATAACTCTAAAAAAGATTTGTTTCGTCTGCATTTTCTTACTAAACATTTTTTTATCAAAAACCGTAACTATTCCAAAAACGTGAATACGCCCTGAAGATTCACAAAATCAGTTATTCCAAATATTGTTTTGTTAAAGCCAGTTTTTCTTAACAATTCTGCAACTTCTTTTGCGTTGGTGCATAGCAACATCCCTAACGAAAATAATCATTAATCAAAGACGCACGTCATGATTTTCGTTAGAATGAATTCAAAGTCTTGGTAAAAATGGATTGTGGAATATGATAATCTCAAGTTCATGTATTTATCTTATCAAATCACATTCCTTTATTGCGAAATCCCAGAAATGATTTCTAGCGATTTGATCTTTAAGTCGTAGGTTGTTAAAAAACTTTTTTTTTCTATGATATTTATATTAGAATGCAATTTTTTTGATCAATTTTCTTTGTTTTTCATATATTAATTAAATCACTGTGAAAATCCTCAATTTTTGTAGATTGTGTGCATCAGTAGCTTTAATTTTTTGTGGTAGCATTAGAAATTGTTTCACTAGTGCTATGAACAAGAGAGAAATTTTATCAGAGCCCAAAATCAAAGTTCACCACTTAGGTATAATTGAAAGCTGTAAATTAACCAAATCGTTAAACGCACAGAAAGTTGGGAAATTTTTAGAAATAAAGTCTATTGGTTTACGAGCGATCGGTGCGCGTCTTAACTATGGATCAATGTATTAAATATGAAAAGTAAAAGTAACATTCAATTAACCATTCAAGAGAAATTTTAGCTGTAAAAGCGACAAAAATTAGTGGTCGCGTTTGCTTAAAAGTGTCCGGTCTAGAAAACATTATGAAAATGCTTTTTTTATTGATAGCAGTCGGGACCAAAGATGTTTGTTAAGTAGGGATTCACAGGCTTGGCTTGGGTTTCAACAGCTTGGCTTGAGATTAAGCGAAGTTCTTTAAACTTCAAAGCAAGCTTTTAAAAAGTCAAGCCAAGTTTAAGATTAGCCAAGTCAAGTTTTTACAGGTAAGCTTTTACGAATACTACGATCTTAATATAAAATTTATACCCTAAAATAAAGTTTATCAAAAACAATTTGCACAAATCACTTCAGCAAACAGCGTCAATTGAAGAAATGAAAACAGAAATTAAACAACTTGTCAAACTGAGTTCTAAAAAAACTGAGTTTAAAATTTATACTTCTTACATTGCAACGTTTCTTGTTTATTTAGCTGAAGTTTTGTTTGGTTACAACCGTAGATAAACGTAATCGAGTCTACAAAGTACATTTTGTTAAGTTAGATCAGTGACAACCCGAAACAATAAAGATTGGTATCTGCTATAATTATTTTGTAGATGAAGGAAAATTAAAGAAAACAATAATTAACGGAATACGTAAAGACGTTTTAAAATACAGATCTCACAGCATTTATCACGATAGTTACAATCAAAAGTGAATCTTTACTTATTTAAATAGACAAAACCGGTTCGAAAACTAATTGCAAATATAGAGCAGGCCGCTTATTGGAATCACGGAGAATGTTATCAGTCGAGTAATGTTATCACCTTATTAAAGAACGGGCCGGACGTATGTTACTACATAGAAAAAAAACACCGTTTATAGTAATCTTAATTTTGGGGTTATGTTATAAATTTTTTTCTCGGGTTTGCTTCTATACATAAATAATAATCTACTTTGTATGAATTTTTTACCTAAATTTTCACACTACCGTTGTTTACAGTGAAAAATTTTATCATTGTGCCCTAAAAATAATAATTTTAGCTTTATTTTTTCAGTGTTATTTATCTATTTAAGTATTTTAAAATTTTGGGTGCTTACAATAATAACTTACGTTGTTTTGTATTTATTTTTATTTTTAGTGTCAGTAAATTACTGAGGAGAAACGTGTAGTTCTGAAAACGGTGAATTAAACTTTATAACGTTATTCTTGATTTTTTTTTATTAACAGTGTCAGCAAACTATTTAATACTACAGGTCCGCAATTTTCGATTTATTTGACACAGTTTTTAAACTTTTTATAATTTTTTTTTGCTTGTATTGATGCTATGATTTAACCTTCTTGGTTAACAACATGTTAATCAGAAACGCTTAGTATGTATTTATTGTTTTTGAACCAATAAAACAGTTATTAGTTTTTTCTGAATCTTGGATATTGTTATCATTTGGTTATTGTTATCAAAAACTCTCAAAAATGTCCATTTTAGACCAAAATTTTATAAGAAAATGTTTTATTTAATGCCTTAAGAAAATTTATCATTAAATTTGTAGTCGTTTATAAGAAACGCGCTGTATACTAGGTGACCTCATAATTCTGGATCAAGCGGGAACGCATCGTCAAGGATACACATTCAATTCTCGCACAGTGAATTACTGTAACCAAAAAACATAAAATGTTTATTGTGTGTTTCTTATTATCAAATTAATAATAAGATAATTAAACCCTAGAAAGTCTGTATTCATAAACATTAAGCCAAGCTAAGCTTTAATTTTTTTATTTCAAGCCCAAATTTCACAGTATTTATATTACTGAAACGCGGATAGTTAAGCAAATTCTTTTTTTTTCGAATTTGAGAGAGAAAGATATTTCCGATATTTACATTTGGATCTGAGTTGATGAAACCATAAATGCAACAGGTTGCTATGTTGGAAAACTTATCGTTGAAAAACCTGTAAACTCTCATCTTTTGACGCCAAAAAAACTCGAAAAAACCAACCACAAAACTACACCACCATGATGACAGTTTAGGCAAGTTTTTGTAAGATTTTTTTTAGTTTTTGAATTTATATACCCTGTCCCACTAGAAATTTTGTATTCTGAAGGTGTCAGAAAAGACAAAATTTTGTTGTTTGTTTCGGATGCCGCACTATTTTTGAAAAAAGCCTAAAGTTTTACTAAAAATAATTTATTTAATAAATTGTGTTTGTTGTACATGTTTGGTCCTTTTTTCCTTTTTTTTTGAAAATGTATCCTATCTTTTTATCTATGTTTTTGCCTTTTACGCTTTTACTACATTATTATTATTATAGTATACAGATCTATATATTAAACTTAAATATCTTTTTTTTTAATTAAAAAAAAACGTAAAATAAACTTTGACAGAGAAAGTAAACATCTCGAAATAATAAACTGACTCTTGAATAATCCATTCCGTCCGAGCAAGGCTGGTAATGGTGACAAAAGTCTTACAAAAAAGATAAAACTTGCCTGTAACTATTAAACAATTGAGAAAATGCTGTTTTTGTATCAATTATTTTCAAAATCTTAAATAGAAGTCTGAGACAATATATTTATTTTTTTATATAAACATCACCCTAACCCACATGTCTACGATTTTTAATGAAATTATAAAGTTAAGAATTACCTAAACAGCTAATTAAAGATTCTTTCATATTAACGGTACTGTTTTAAACGTTTTGCTTTAATCAACAATATAATATCCACTTTGCTCGAGTTAAAAAATTTAATTGAAACAGTAAATATCGCTAGAAAGCAATAAAATCAAGGAAGGCATCTTTTACAGCCCATAGAATATATAAGTTAAAATTTTTAAGTAACCTTATACGCCATTAAAGGATCGATTCGAACAGAAACTTTTAATTGAGCATAACGAGTGGTGTTAAAACGCTAACGCGTATTTGTATGATTAAAGTACGTAAACGCAATCGGGACAAATTTTTATTAACTCTAATCCATGATTATGTCTTCACACTTCGATGGATATATCCCGGATGTTCTGCTACTTTATTATTGTTGGAGAGGCGTTTGAAAATCAGAAGCGATTAACATGTATCACGCGAAAGCTTATCAGATACAAAAAAGGTAAGCAATTTAAGCTGTTGAAAACCGGCTGATGTGCAACTGGATTATTCTTTTTCTAAAAAAACAACAAAAGCTTTAATTTTCGCACTATCACATAATTTATAAAGTAGGCGGGGTACTGGCAACTGCTTAATCCTAAACCGTGTGAAATATAATCACAACGCAATAACCGCTTGTTGAATGACTTAACGCGAGTAACAATCTTAATTCTATATCATTGCGGTTGTATTCTTCTGGGACTTTATCAAGAATTTACGCCGTTTAACAGTTCAGATACGTGTATTCAGCTTCAGGCGAATACTGGTTAAAATTTTCAAGCAAAATCGACAAAGGTTTTAGCAGGTGTGTTCCACACTTTATTAATATTGCTATATATGCATTTTGTAGTTTAATGGCCATCAATGTCTTTAAAAGTTTCTATAAGTTAATTCTAATACACATTTAGATAGTTATCGATATTGTTTGATTGACGCTATCAGTAAAATATCTTCTAAAAATTCTTATTTAAATATTTATAGTATGGTTTCTTAATGGATCGTATAAATTCAAATCAAACGTTAACATTTTTATCCTTCACTTAACTAGATTCGAAATGTTAGCGTTCGTTAATATATAAAACATTAAATTCTAATTGCTGAGCGACTTTTGTGAGTTTTTAAATTTATAGTTTATGTCTATATTCGTTGTATTGCGAAAATATACAATCGTGGGGTACTAATAATTTACTCAAATTGAGACTAAACACGAATTTGGATATCTAAATTAAGGTTTTGAATGAAATGAGTGGGTTTAATATCGTATCTAAAATTAGAACAAAAACAACAAAGAATGTACTACATAAGAAACTTTCGGAAAATTAAACTATTTTAAGAAACTGTAACATGAGAAAAAGCCTTTTTATGGGTAAATGATCGCATTTTTCTAAAAATTTGCAGTTAGTTAAAGACATCAAAATGTTACATAACATTTTCTAAATATTTAAATAGATTAACATATACCTAATTAGGTCTAAATTCTTCTTTATTTGATTCACCTGCATATGTATGTATCTTCTGGCATATTGCCATAATTGTTGTATTTTTTGTGGTGTTTTAAATTCTGTTGTTGCCATATTTTGCTTATTAATTGATCGCGTTAATTACGTTACTTGTCATTTTTCTATTTAAATTCAAAGTTGAATAGGAATGCAACCATCTGCCAGTTCCAAAATTTATATAATAAATTTAAAAAAAGAGTTTGAAACATACTTTTTATATTGTTTGTAATTACGCAGAGTAATTGCCATTTTGTAACTCATCTTAAACCAGGTCTAATAAACCTTATGTTCATTTGCTGTAAATCAAATTGAATAAAATTAAATTTATGGTAACTTTCGCTTATAATTTTTTAACATATTCTTAATGTAACGTAATAACACCTGCTATTATTACAAAAACTAATAAATTATTTAAATATTTTCTTAGTTAAATATTAGTTGAATTAAAAACGGAAAAGAAAGGTTATCGAAAACCTAATATAATATAATTAATATCGATTAATTAATTGTAATTGTCCTTTCCATTTGAACATAAAATAAAACGGTTGCGTAATTGCAGTCTTTAGCTGTAACAAAATAATTCAAGCAAGCGTTAGAATTTATTAATTAATAAAAAATTGAATATAAGACGTTTTTAATGCAAGGTTGAGGAGGAAAACGTTTCTCATATAAATTATTTATTTGTTATTGTACATGCTTTGAATGCTATTGATAATTGCGTGTTGGTTATTTTTCTTAAATAAATTCACCTTGCATATAAAAAATATATGCATGTAATACGTTTAATTATATTACAATGTGTAAGTCGAGTTGCCGTTTCAAATAATTATTACTTTAATAGTTTCCCATCTGAGTCATGTACTTACATAAAACATAAAAAAGTGGAAATTATATCAATAATTTATTCCACTATTTTTTTTAAATAATTAGCTTTACTTAGAATAATTTAATTAATTTACATTAGTAAATGCAAATCTTGCCATTATGACACGTTTGTGTAATGATTTTTGGTATCAGTGCCTAAAAAACAAACAAGTGAAAATGGGATTATCATAATCTTCTGCAAATTAATTGATGCAGATTGCACGCCTTTATGCATCTATGGATGGTTACTGTCAATTATTTTGAATAATAAGACTTGCTTTACTTATGAAATGCTAAAAATGTAGCTTAAGACAACCTACACCTGCAAACACATAGTATTTAAAGACTATGGAACTTAATGAAGGTTGAATAGCATTAAGTAAATATAAGAAACTAGTTTTAAAAGAAGAAAAAATACGTTAATACTTCCTATATGTCCATAAGCAAATACTTTTGATTTATTATTACTATTATTATCACTCTTTCAATAAGTCAATACGTCGTGTTATAGTTTTTACTGTCACGCTACGTGTTCTTGTAGAATTTACAAAAAAACAGCATTTGCAAATCATAAATTAATTCGTCCGGTAATTTCGATTCGAAATGTTCTGCATCTAATTGTGCCCGATAGTTAAGTAAAATTCAGCAGCCATTTATATATCCTGAAGGCAAAATAGACAGAATAGTAGATACATAAAGGCACGTGTACCGGAAAAGGATAAGTTTATGAAGCGAGAACTTCAGAACGCGAGTGCATTCCGGGTGATTAGAACCGGAGCGCGCACACTTCCTTATTTTGCTTTAGGCATATAATTTATAAAATGAAACTAAATCAGAGCAAGGTCATTATCCTCTCATCTAACAACATAGTCATTAGTTACAATATCTAAACGAAAACTTATAAGATTTTTTGGTAGTCGTTTTCTCATTAGTTTGATTAATAAAATTTTGACAGTAATTTCTTTTATGAAAGTAATGTTATCGATGAATCTTTCTAAAGTTCATCTGACATTGATTGAATTTGGAACCAAAGAAAGATGTTGAATGCTCAACTTTGATGATAAATCACACGTACGTATAGTGAATCAATTTTTTGAACATTCATGTTGGTAGAATTCGAAACACAATTTTTTTTACCAAATTCTATTTAATCAGATGCGAGTTACGAGAAATAAATTATTAAGTAGAAATAAGATTGTTTTAAATCAGGTATTACTTAACGGTATTTTGATGAACCAACAAAAACTAATCAATGCTGATGATAGTTTTTTGTACCTTAATATTTAACAAAAAATGATTTAAATAGAATTGGTTATGTGTACTTAGATTTCAATCAACGATTACAGTGTAACGTTAAAATATGAACCGTAAAAAGCTAATATTTTTTGTAACGCTAACGAAAATAAGTTTCTATATATAATTGAGGAATTTTCTTTTAAAACGATTCTGAGATTACTGAATTTCAACATCAAATTCTATTTACGTGTCCAGAATTTTTCTAGAATTGTTATTGTGCAGACCACAAAAAAGTTGAAGAATGAAGTAAACTGTATACTCGCGTTTTGAAAATTGGAATTTTGTCGTTGACCATACTAATTGCGACTTCTTTCGATCAAAATTGAAACTTAAAAATACTTTTTAAGAAATTCTCTTGGCCAATGTACTTACTAATCTGTTTTTCCAAAGTTCTAGGCTTTAACCAAGTCTGTAACGTCCCGTTAGAGTTCATTATATTTAAAATTCAATTTTGCATTCGTTTATTTTCTCCAACTAATATTGCACTTAAATTTATTCAGTTTGGCAACGTCGCGTCATTTTACGCATCGACCGACCAATCGATTTTGTTCGCACTTCCGTTTGAGCCATCTTTAGGCCTTACACGTCGTAATGATGCAAGGAAGACAACTTTTCTTAATTATGGCGTAAAGACGCATACAAATTAATTTTGATTCATTCCAACTAATTGCTGGTAAGTTTATCTTTGTTCCAATATAATTTTCTATTGAATTCAACATTTTTAGTGATTTCACAATGTTACGCAATACAATTAGACAAAGGAATTGATTTCAAGGCTGTTGCATCTAAAGCAACGTAAGTAGTTTCATGTCGATTGGAAACCATTCTAATTATTTATATTTAGGGTCTTTTGGTCTTTTGTTTTTTATTTACTGAATTTTCCGTTATTGGAGTTTATTATTTACTGGATTTTTATTCATTGGATTTATATTTTGGTTTTACGCCTGCATTGGTGCTTTCAATCTACATTCGTTTGGTTCGTTATAATATGCAAGAATCTTATCAATTCAACAAAAAATGTGCTGAAAATAGAAGATATCAGATAACGTCATATCATATAATGGTGAGTCAACTGGAATTTATGCTACTACTTATTACATTTTAAATTCAAGTTGATTAAATTGTGTTATCAAAAACTTTTCGGAATACATACTCCGTAACAAATTAAACGTTTATTACTTTTGAATTGATATCGATTAATAGTTAGTTATAAAATTTTATGCTTTTTATTTATCACCAATTTTAAGGTGGTTGGCGCCCAAACATTGTTTTAATCCATATTTTGTTTTAATTCAAATAATGTTCATTTTTTCTTTAATGTAAATAGTTAGTGTATTATGTTATAGTTGCAAATAAATTAAAGGAATTCACACCTTGTATTTTACTTTTATTATGGCTCACACCCAGAGGTCTGTGTTCCGACTGCTGCCGTGGTAACATAGTATTTTTGCTTTCAATAAATGTATTTTTATATTTTGAACGTTTATTATTATTTTTATTGTATGTTAATTATATTTTTATTACAAGCCATATACGTTCGGAATTTCCTTTCGTCCATCCATCAGTTCTCCAGCGCGTGATAGTTCACGAACTGATAAACCGCTATTCAGTTTCACTGACACATCTTCCTCATGTAAAGTTGTGCTACAAGCGAAATAGTATAAAATTAAACAAAGAAAATATATGTCTTATGGCGGCAGCTAAAAAAATCTGCAGAAATGGATGAAATCGTGGTTACAAAAACCTAACTTTATTCACGTGAATTTATTAAAAGAGTTATATTTAGAACTCGACGACTATCAAAATTATTTGCAAATGAGCTAGGATGTGTACATGGAACTACTGTATTAAGTTACTCCGTTAAAAAAAAGAGACACAATCATGAGACAACCAATATCACAACATGAACGATTTTTAGCAATAAGTAGAAGTTATGGGATGAGATCTTAAGTTTTTGGGTAATATATCTGCACAGGTTTTAGAAACTATAATTCTGAAATATGTTTAGCAATATGTAATCTATTGAATATGTTTATAAAGGTTTGTTAATACAGTGTATGCCACTTAATAGAATCACTTGGACTTGGGGTTTTCGATAACAATAACCAAATGATAACGATATCCCAAATCTAAAAAAAAATAAATGTTTATTAGTTAGAATCCAGTAAATACATACAGCGTGTATCTGATTAACAGGTTGTTAATTTAGAAAGCAAAATTTTGAAAAAAAATTTTGAGTCAAATAAATTAAAAATTACGGACCTGTAGATTTAGATAGTTTGTTGACACGGTTAATAAAAAGAAATTAAAAGCAACGTTATAATATTTAATTCACTGTTCTAAGAATTACACATTTTTTCTCAGTAATTTGCTGACACTAAAAATAAATACAAAATAACATTATCGCATAAGACGTAGTTAAAAGTTATTATTCCAAGAACTCATATGGTTTCAAAATGCTCAAATAAATAAATAACACTGAAAAAATAAAGCTAAACACGCAATTTTTAGTGTACAACAAAAAAATTTTTCACTTTAAACAAGCGTATTGTGTAAATTCAGCTAAAAAATTCATGCAAAATAGATTATTGTTTATGTATAGAAACAAATCTGAGAAGAAAATTATGATAACATAAACCGAAGTTATGATTAATATAAACGAAGTTTTTTCTATGTAGTAGCGTACGTCTTTCATGAAGTGATATCATGACCCGACTGATAACATTATTCGTGATTCCAATAAGCAGCGTGCATAATGCTTTACTGAGCAACTGTTGTTGTTTATTTTGCGGTTTCTAAGTAATGAAGTAGAGTGGAAGGCTATAGCAAATTGCTTTTTTGAAAAATGGAACTTTGTTCATTTTCTGGAAGTTGTTGATGCATTACAACACCACAAAAAAGTATTTTTTTAACATAAGTTTTCATAGTATTGTATTACTAGCTATAGTAGACGCAAATGGAAAATTTGCGATGTTTATGTAGTCACAAATGAAAAAACATCAGACGGAGGCATTTTGGAAAATGCAGAATTTTGTTAAAAGATAAATAAAAAATTAATCAAAAATTCCCATAATTTGTAAGGTTCCAAATTGTCGTAAAATATTGCCATTCGCATTTATAGGCGATAATTTTTTGAAACCATTTAATGTTAAAGCGTTGGATGTTGATAAAAAACTTTAAAAGAGAATTATTTTTTTGTTTGAGCGCATAAAGTTTCAGTGCAGTAAGTACTGCAAGTTGACAGATAGTGAATCGAGTCAAATAGTGATAGTAATTATCCATATAAATAGAATGACCTGAATTAAGATAACTTTGCAGAAGATGCAAAACTACTTTGGTAGTGTCATATTTTCAACCTATATCATCTAAAGCACCAGTATACATTAAAGATTTTAAAATGATTCCATTTGATTTTGTCAACATTCAAAGCTTGATACCACACTTATGACGTTTGTTTTTAATATGTTGCTGAAAAACGCACATGCCAGGACATCATTGATTCGCCAAGATGTAACCAACGCATAATCAATAGAAAACAATCACATCTCATGTGTATCCAAATAGTATATTATATATCAAGGTTGAGAAGTGCATCATTATAACCTAAGCGATAGGTTATATCGCGAGACGCGAAGCGTCAAGGGATATAAATCGCGCAGGTTATAATGAACTTCTCAACCGTGTTATATATACAATTTTTTCCACTACTAGAATTATTAAAACCTTTCTACCTGTTACTAAATCAAATTTAAAATTTAAGATATTAATTTTAAATTAAAAATCAAGTCAGTAATTCTGACAGTTGTCATTAGTTTAATAGAATTAATTTTGTCGTAATTCTTAATTGTGATTTAAAACACAAAAATAAACAGATAACGTAAGTTTTTATTGCTAAAGTTGTTTAAATTGTTTAAAAACATTATTATTTTAAGCATTGATTATATCTAAAACATATTTAACTCAACAATACTCACATTTAATTAAGCGCGAACTTCAAATAACTTACTTTTTAAAATCAAATTAATTTATTAATTGAGCGATTTGAAAACTTAAATTAGCATTAAATAAAATCTCTTGCTCTTGGTACGCAGTTTGGTAAACTTTTTTTCTTTGAAACTGTTGTAGTATTATCAGAAAATGTAAATATGTTCATTATTAACTACTAGTTAATAATGAAATATTATTTACCTGCGCTTAAAAAAGTACAACTTCACGGCCTTCTATTATACGTAATAATGCAAGCGTATACCACTAGTAGTGGAAAAAATATTTTATTGTTCTTAATTGTCACAAATTTTAATTTTTCGCTATTGTAAACTGTCTTTGACAGTTTTTGCACACTTGTCAACGTAAACGTCAAATTATCTTTGAGAGATTTTGAGACTTTGTGGGCCTCGTAGTTTCTATTCGAGCAATAAAATGTTGTATTTAACTTGTTCCTGTCTAAATTTGGCGGTTTTTTCCCTCGAGGACTTTTTAAAAATGCCCTCTTGGGAAACAAAGCGTCTAATTTACACATGAACTCGTTAAATAAACTACTATTAAATTAGACAGAGGATGCTTTTTTTTAGTTTCTGTATGTAAAACTAGTGCAAAAAACCTCAACAATTCTTCAGAGATAACCGATCACCATTACAAGATTCTTGATTTTTCACAATTTCATACTAAACAAAATACCTCTTCAGCGTAACTATTTGTTTCATTGGCAATCAAATTTAGGATCTTGTGATCAAAAATTCACGTTGGTCCAATCTAGAAAGGTATTTAAGACAACGGTATTAGCAGTTTTTGACCCTAAGAGCGGAATTGTAGATGTGGGAACTACAGTAATTTTAAAGTTCGGTACATTAGAAACAAGAATTCTATAGGTATCGTTTACCTTCTATGTCATCGTTTTTGGAACCCGAATTATGTTTCTCAACGTCATACTCGTCGTGGCTTACAAGATTTATGTTCTAGTAACCATCGTCCTCATCACTAGATAATGTTAACATTGTATGGAATTCATCATCTATAAGTTTTCTAAGAATTTTAAAAGCGATTTTACAAAACTAATGAAGAAATTTGAAAATCTAAATTGTTAGATACACGCGCATAAGTTTACTTGTACTTATTGTAGTGTTGAGAGAGTAGTATTGTGTTTGTATTCTTCATGATTTTTTAAAAGATAGAACTTTTTAATCAACTACTCATGATGAAAACGCAGAAGTTTAACATTTGTTATCAATACAACGAGGGTTTCCATCGACATTCTTCTCAATCTGCATAATATGCAACAAACACTTTTTTGTAATATTTTAACCTGGAAGGCAGACTTGACTGGTGTAACGATTTTGTTTAATTTTAAGTTTATTATATTTTGTAAAATTATTTTGTTAGTAATTTAAATTTAGTTTTTAATTATAATAAAATGAATTAAGTTCAATAAATGTATAAAAATTAAAATAAAATGGAAATGAAGGTAATTTGCGTAGCATCGAGCTTTATTGAAGCGAATCTAACTGATTCGCATAGCATTATTGCACTACTTTCTGTTAAACCTTTTGTTAAATGGGTTGAATTCTGGGCGATTCCCTTCATTGAAGCACATTGTGATATAAGATTTTTTCCTTTTGTTGTCAGGTGCGAGAAAGAACAAAGCTGATTTTTTGCCGATACGTGAACATTGACTGTGAGAGAAACATTCATTTTCTAGATTCAAGTCACAAACAATGACGGATTGGTTTTGCGATTTGTTAATCGTCATGGCAAATAGGAAGTTAAATTCGTTTACACTCGAATGGCATATCGGTTGGGATCATCAAAATTCTCGGAAGGAGAACTTCCTCACTTTTAAACTTTCCTTTGAGTATCGTCGCGTGAATCACATTTCCCATGAGTTTTCTCACCACCATACGCGTTCCGTTACATAGTTGTTGTTGGTTCAAATTTCGAAGCATGATGATTACCGATTCAACTATTAGTTGTAAATTGTGCGGTGGCAAACCAGGCAGATATAATGAGTTTAAAAGTTTAGTTGATTGTTTTGTCTTCGTTTGTTTCACAATCGATAGCTTTGAAGGAATGCAGTGGACCAACGATTAATTTTGTGAAGTTAAAGTGATCCACATATTTATGCTTTATCGCAAGAATTGCTCGTTTACTCAACTAATTGTTATTTTTGTAGTTAGCAATGCGCGACCGTCACGAACTAAAAAAAATTAGTAAAATCAGTCAATCCGTTCTCAAGATATCATCAAAAAAACCTTTCCATACAAAATATATTACAAAATTAATTTTTTTGTAAATTTTTTTAATGTTTTAATAGTCTATTTGCTATGCGGGGTCGAGACAAATCCAACAAATCAAAAATCATAAAAATTGAACCAGCCATTCTTGAGTTATAAATGGTGTAACTAACCCGATTTTGTTTTATATATACACATATATGTAGATACAACTTTATATTATAACGATTATAAGCGACTTTTGGTTTATATCGCGTTGTAGTTGAACACCGAAGCTTTTTAGGCTTGGTCCTAGTCTCTTCTAGATATTCAAAACTAAAACTTGGTTTTTGCCGTATTGTCGTTCCTGAACCCAAACATACTGACGTTTTGCAAGACAGTGCAGCTTGGATCTTCGGAGTGGTGGTTTTCTGTTTTTTTGCAAGTTTGAGTGGTCTAACGACTGCTTGAGGTGTTTGTGTCAAGTATGTTTTTTGCAAGTACCCATTTCTGCTTCCAAAAGTGCGCTATGAATCAATTATCTGCAGATAATTGCATCTTTGCGTTTGCTAGACATCTAAATTTTATGTTGCACAACTTTCTTGGAGAATTTCATGATCTTTTAAAAACCTTAGAAGCTCGAAATACCATAAACATGGTTCGTATATATCACCAGAAAAACAAGAGATTTTAGACGCTTCGATTTTTTATATTTTTACCTTAAAGCATTAGGCATTGAATTCATTTTTTTACATCTTTTGTTCCATAATCAGGAGTTATTTGGATCAATATCTTCTGTAGTGTTTTGTATGCTTCTTCCTTTTTCACTTTATTGCAATAATCTTTTTATTTAATTTTTCATAAGCATCGATTCTGTCTATACGTTTCAATAAGTTTAGGCATTATTTCTTCTCTTTCTTCTTTTTGATTTTGACTGCATTTACAGACACTCACTGCTTCGGAAGAACTCAGGCCTGTCGCGACAAGTCCACAAACGTTCGCATTATCTCTAACAGACCACCGAAAATCAATCTTCGCAACGCACGATAAAACTGACTATTGGAACACACATGCACGATGAGTATTTCCTTCAGTTCAATTTCCCAAAGAACAAACTGAAAGAAATTCCGAACGTGTGTGGTCTTGTTTATACGGTTAGTAAAATATGTATATAATAAAAACTTTACTCCATTGTTATAAATATTAAAATACATAAGTGTAGCAATAAAAATAAACAAAAACATAATTAATGACCAAAACCGCAATTTTAAAAAGCTTGTTTAGCTCGTCAAATTTAGAAATTTAGTAAGAATAAGCTCTACCAAACTTTATATTTATATTGCGCTCATTAGTCGTAGTTTATGACTAAATAAAAACGCGTTTTCAATAGCAGATCTGAAACACCGCAAATATACAATCTTCAACTTATAAATAATACCAATTAGTATCAAAATAAAAACTAATCTCTTTAAATTAATCACTACTTGCAAATTGTATTAATACTATATTAAAAATTAGCTTAAGAATCAAAAACTTTTATAGCAAATTAAATTAGCTAATTAATTATTTTTTAGTTAACGTTATTACCTTTTTTGATATTTCACGTTATAAACACCGATATCAAATTAGACAAAAGCTTATACACACTTGTTTTTCACGTAATTTAATTTATTCCAAGGTAACCGGTTACCGTTTTATCAACTATTCGTATAAATTAATAATTAACAGTGTTCAAAAAAGTCAGTTTTCAATAAATTATTGTAATAATCGTAACGTAGGTACAGCGTAAAAGACACGCACATAACTTATGCTGAACGCAAACTTCTGTTTTGAATATACATACATTCAAATGTAAAAAATAATCTCGAGAATTCGTTTTTTCAGTAAATTTTGAGTATTAGTAAAAATATCACACCGAGATAAGTTGTAATTTAAAATTTAAATGAGTTGAACAATTTACTTCTTTTTTCGATTTTGATTGATTGTATTATATTTGACGTATAAATGTGTACGGACGTATTAAATGTATCTAATCAATGTATGAACATTAATATACGTTGTAAGTATGTGAAAAATGTATAAAAAATAAAATTAATGAATGTATTTATGGTCTAAGTGTTACCAACTACAAATTCTAATGCACGCTTTATCGCCTCTGTAAGTTATTAAGTTTAACATGCAAAAAATAAATTGTCGAATGTCTAAGGTCACATATTAGACGATTAGTTGTGGCGTGGATTAAACATTGATTGGTACCGGTGTCCAAACTATTCATAATTAAATAAATATCTAATTTATGCAGATACCATTTAGAATAAATGAGACTCGTTGGAACTAATTTTGGGTTTTAATATAGATTAAGTAGATTTTTTGATACATCTTACATGGTGTGATAATGTAATAATGTCGTTGTCGGGTTATCTACCTAAAATGAAAGTTTTACTATTATACTATAAATACAATCACTTTTCAACGTCGTATCACAGCTGGTTCTATACATAATCCGACACGTAACTTAAACACACACCATATGAAGAGATTTTAGATAATAAATAAGCTATTTGTAATACACATTAATTCGGATTGAAAATGGCTTAACGCTATCACAATTAAAGATGACGACCATGACAAAGTTAGAGACATCTTAAGTAACTCTTCTAAATGACTGTCGAACGTTTGCAAATAATAAAAAAAAGTACCAAAACTCATAGATATTTAAAAACCTATTACAATTTTTGTTTGACTTAAAAGAATACTTGTAGCAATTTCAACATAATTATAAGTTTGCTAGAGAAACATTAATCATGCCGTTCCAAAATTAAGTAGCAAGTGATGAAACGTGGATGCGGCTCAAATAAGATTAACCCAAAACTTTAAAACAAATTTTCTTCAAAAAAGTTAGTTATTTAAATATTTGCTCATAATAATTAATCATGATTAGTTCGCAGGTCTTTAAAATACTTGATAATTAAGTGGATGTACTTGAAAAAAGTACTCTGATACTTTTTCTCGTTGGACTGCAGCCATAAAAAGAGCTGTACATTAACACGTTTTCTCATTAAGTTCTCGACCGATTTGTAAAAATATAAAAGTATTTAAAAGTGGGCAATCCGTTAACGATCGTCACGCAGGGCTCCCCATGCAGCCGATATGGCAGTCATGAGGTGCAGTAATTAATTAGACATCAAGCAGGTGCAGCACACCTTTAGGGTATGTAAAAAAGGAGCATCAGCACTGATTTTAGTCTTGTGATAAAAAATGCTAATTATAACGTTTGTACTTGCCCTCATAATACAAACAAATTTTATTTTACTTTAACATTGAATATAACGGAAAAAATTTCGTCTAAGTTCAAATCATAAATGGAAAAAACTAAGTTCTATAAGATAGCTTCATATTTATATTATATGCAAACATTTTGTTATGTTAATGCACCATTAGGTTAAAAATTATATTCTGATTAATAATTATTTGTAAAAAAAAATGTAATTTGAATCTTTAATTATAAAACCTTCAAGCGTCCTACCGGAAGAACGCAAATTTTCTTACACCATTTCAATTTCAGGCCTTCCTAGCATGACGAGAATACTTTTAAAAGATTCAGCATAAAAATAATGTGCAAATTTCAATTAATTTGGATCAGTAGCAAAGAAGTCGTTAAAGAGTAAATGTGATAATTAATATCGAGTTACGTTTCCTTAAACGTAATGCAGATCATAAATCCAAAAAAAAAGTATTTTTATTAGACATTTTGCAACACTCAATATAGGTATGCTCTCAAAAGAAAACTCAAGAACTCAAGAAGCATCCAATGCAAAACAAGAATGCCCAAAATAAGTACTTAGATTTACACTTTTTCTCTTTTTCGTAGAAAAACCGGGCCGACTCTATAGATGCAAAAGTTATACAACAGCTATCCATCTCTACAAGTTTTGAAGAATTTCTTAAAAGTGATTCATCAGATACTTCTGAGAACAAAGACTACGCAGATTTAAGTAATGATGTACCTCCAATAATCGATAAAATTAATCGTGCTATTGCACATAAAACCATATAAGGGATCGGGAAAATAAGAATCAGTACAGACAGAAATGTGAAGTTCAAGCCAAAATTAAATGTGGCCGATGTTCCTGCAATGATTGAGTTAGATTTTTAGTTAACAATATTCCTAGTGGAGAATATAGACCATTTCCTACAAGCGACAAATTCTGATTTTATACAAAAAGCTTTTAAGATTATACTCTAAAGCAAAAAATACGAAAAAGATATTACTTATTTATGGTATGAGCACGTTTTTATTACCAAATAGACGTAATTACTGATCCAGCAAAAAGAAGAACATTTTAAAGCCTTTACCAGCTTTTAGCGTTCACTTCGGGATGGGTTACCACAGATTTGAGCGTATACTACAACGTTTCTTTTTTGTTGCTAAAGATCGTGGAAATCCTGATCAATGGAAAAGCATAAGACCTTTTGTCAATATGTTACAGACTAAATGAAATGACGTTTTTTCTATTGGCTATGAAACCTGTGTCAACGAATCCATGTTCTCGTGGCATAAAAAAGAAAATCACAATTCAGAGGATCCAAAAGTGTTAGATGCAAGTCCAAAACACTAGCCAAAATTGAAACTAACATAATGATAAAGCTAAAAATAAAGAAGGGGAAAAAATGCTATGCCTGAAACAAGTGGTAGTGGGAGTTTTATGCTGGAACAGCAACAGCATTGTAGTTGTCTGTCTGGTTTGCGCCAGTAAAAGATTTTCTTTCTAAGAATGGTAAAGGTGGCAACTAGAGACTACCAGACCAAATGCTTTAAAAAAAATTATCCTCAAGCTGCGCTTGCACGGCATGCGGAAACATACACATTTCTTGAAACGTGTAGAACTATCTTTGAAAGCACACTATATGTAAAACAGAGAGTGGATGAAAGTACACATTTGAGGTACCAAGATTAAAACTTGGGGAGAAACATTATGAAGATTCTCTGTCTATGAATATTCACAGTCATTTACGACAATCCGAGTTAACGTTAGAGCAGAATTAGTTTACACATAATTAAAAGCAAAGATTATACAATTAGTTTCTTGGAATTATAGAAATTAACGCATATTGAGTTTGGAAGTACTTCAGGAATGATGTTAAAATGTCTCATGTTACTTTTACTAAAAATTTGGTTTATCAGATTTTGAATTACAACTGAGATGCGGAAAGAAGTGCTCATCAACATGTCGTCAATCTAAATAATAAGTTACAAGCGGTAGAAGACCAGCAACCTGACCAAACGGATAAGATACCTACGCCACACCGTTCATATGCTCTGAGCAGCATAGATGAAAGCCCACAAGTTCAACGCAAGTGTTTGTTTGCTCATGCATCTGAAACTAACAACAAAAAACAAGTTACTTTTGTAACTCTTCTGGTAACAATGTTATTCTTTGTAGTCTTACTACCGGGCGCAATTGTTTTGCGTACATGGACTACCATAAAAATATTTTGTTGTTTATATTTAGCTTTTGTTAATTTTGTTGTTCTATATTATATTTTTAAATGTCGTAAATAAGAATGTATGGAAATGGTCTTAAAATAATCGATTTCTGCGCAAGAAACGACCTAGTTATTACAAACTCTTTTTGGCCGCGACCTTTGGAAGACAAATATAAATTTGAAATTTAAGGGAGAAATGTTAGAAAATTCCGGGGTAAAATTGAAAGTCTTAAAGGAAGAAATAAAGAAAGAAATATGGGAATTAAGGATGTTCAAAATATTGTCCATACAAATATAACAGAAATACTAGACATATGGAAAGCACACTTCAGTCAAATGTTTGAGGATGATAAACACGTTTGTGAGTCAGAAAAGAGAACAGAAATTCATAAAAACGAAAAAGAAGATAATCCAAAAACAATAAGCAGAGAGAAAGTTATCTAAAATAAAAACAGGAAAAGCACGAGGAGAGGATAACATCCACCAAGAGATGATAAATTTTTTTGGGAAAATTGAAATAAACTATATCTGAGAAATATACTCTAAAATTTGGAATAAGGAAGTAATTGCATCAAACTGAGACAACCTAATGTTACCTATATATAAAAAAGGCGATAAACATATATACGAAAACTACAGAGCAATTTGTCTATCATCAACAACTTATAAAACATTCACGAGAATAATTAAACAGAAATTTAGAGGACATGTAGCAGATCAACTAGAGGACGAGCAAGCCACATTAAAAAAAGCAATATATAAAATATTTTTTATAAGAATGAAAAAAAAGCAAAAACTAATAAATATCTGGACCACAAAAGCACGCAAACTAAAAATAGAAATAAACACCTCAAAAAGTAAAATAATGGTCATAAATAAGAAAGAAGAAAATATCTCTATACGGATAAATCACACGGAGAAATTGGTCGAAGCGGTTACAACCTACGAATATTTAGGCTCGACTATTACAAACGATGGAGGCATAAAAGCAGATTTAGCCAGCTAAAGTAAGAAAAGTAACAAACATATATTAATTATGCCTTAAAGAATACAATTTTTTGTAATAACGAAATAAACAAAAAACCAAGCTTATAATTTACAATACTATCACAAACCTAATACTTTTGTATGAAAGTTTTAAAGAAAATAGCAAAAGTGACAAAATGGAACCACTTAAAAAATATAAATATTTTAAGTCATCTAAACCAAAAAATTTGAAAAAAAAACTTTTAAATTATTTGGGCATGTGATTAGAATACAAGATTGTAGATTACGAAAAAGAATACTAGAAACAAAATCGCCAAAGAAGAGGAAAAGAGGTAGACATAAGAAAACCTGGTTAGACAAAGTTGGCAGAAGGAGCGGACTTCGGGGTTGCAGTATCAGAGAACTAAGAAAGGAAATAAAAAAGACTACAAGAAAGGAATTAAGAAGTAAAAGATAAAATATCCGACACTCACAAGAGTAACAGGATCAGTTGAAAAGAAGAAGAAGAAAAAGAAGAAGAAGTTTTGTTCAATTTGTTATTGTAAATTCGCACTTAGTGTCCTATAAATAAACGACCTTTCAATTTACTTATTGATTTTTAATTAAGATTCTAAATTGTTGGTAAAAATATTACTGACGCTTATGGAAAATGTCACAGTACTGCCGAAAGCTTATTGCGTCTGGCTGAAAGAACACTTAAATAAAAAAATCTGTTCTGCCGGCAAGATCAATTGGCCCGTTCTTCTAGAACGAGCTTCAGGCAGGACAAACAGCTGGACGTATTGATATTATATTTTTAACAATTTCTGCTTTTTTTTAGAAAAAATTAATTTTAAATGTTTAGGATTCGCCGAAATTACTGCTTATGTTTAGTAGGGTAGTTAATAAGCATTACTTGACACACGCTGAAAACAAAATATTAAAAAAAATTTTAACAGAAAAGGACCTGACAAAAAATGTACAGTAAAAATAAATTTACTTCAGTTGCAATTAAACACCATAATTTTTATTTACATGAAATTACTTTTTGGAGTCGATGCTATGTATGACAATGGCTTAGGATTAGGCGTAATTCTTAACAATAACTTTGTAAGTTGTAAATGATTTAAGGCGAATGTGTTTGGCATCGACTTCAAAAAGTAAATTCATGTAAATAAATTTTTCGTCGTTTAATTGTAAATTAAATTATTTTTTACTTTTTAGTGCATTTTTTAAATAGGTCCTTTTTTTGTTAAAAAACATTTATTTTACTCTTTTTAGTGATGTTAACAACAGTGGTTATAGTCACTGAAAACCTTGAAAATTCACATCTTTCAAGAGAATTTCTTGTCAATGTAAATTTTAGAGTCTGATCATTTTTTACGGATCCCATCAGAATTTGACCAAATTGAAATGGGACCACCCCTAACTTGAATAAATTGAGCAGCATATTAAAGAATGATCACTGAACATACATTAAAAAAATATATATATTTTGACGAATTAAGGACCACTTCCTTTTTTTTGAAGTCGGTTGACATATCTGGAGCTACTAAACAAATAAAAAAAAAATTACAACAGGAACTAATATGATAAAAAAAAATTAAAATGTTTAAATAACTGAGCAATTTCTATGGTAACAATTTGCAATTTTCAATTCTGAGGTTTTCTTAGAAGAGTTAAGTTGATCAATTTTATTATAAATGGTTTTTGTCTTAAATAAGAAAGAAAAATGTGTTTCCAATTCAATAAAATCATTTTTTTAAAAAATGTATGCAGTTACAGAATTACAGAATTTTTCAATATAAAATTATGAGATTTTGTATAGGCAACAAATAGAAGAACGTATAAAATTGTATCAAACAGTTTTTATGCTAATACATTGTTACGTGTTAAATATTGAGTAAATACATTATGTTGAAATAATTTTTTTGTTTAAATAGTTACGAAATGCAAACAAAACTTGATACTAATTATTTTTGAACACGTCGTTGCGGAAGTGTTTGTCGATTTGTACCTATCTTACAATATCCGTTCCAAAATTTTTCAAAACGACTGAAAATAAACTAATAATAAAGTATGCAATATTTAAAAGTAAACAGTTATAATAATTGTCCGTGAAGATTAAAATCAAATAACAATATAATTAATAACACTTATTGCATACCATATTTAAATTATAATTAAAAGTAAAAAAAGAGAATGTTAGTCAAAAACTGACCTTCCATTTTTGTTAAATCAATGGATATCGTAAAAATAAATAGACCGGAAAAAATTAAATACGGTTTTTATTGTGTCAAAAATTGTTCTTAATTAGAATATTAAAAACCTAACAAAAATGCTATACTTTCATTTTTATCTTTACCAAAATATCTTTAACACTGAAACTATTTCAATATAGTATGCAAGTAATGCCATTAAAACACTTTGTAATATTTTGTAAAGCATAAAAAATTTAAATAACGATAAACGAGAAGAAATAAAGATTTCCTTATCTTTCCAAACCGTTCTGAATTGAATTTAAACGGTATCGAGTGGACCAAAATTGAATGGCCAATATTTCACAGTAACCAAAAAACACTCAAATATTTCCTGTTAATGTTACCAGAACCAGTTTAAATCAGCTTAATTAGTTGTCATTCCCAAAAATAGATGAGGGTAATTAAGGAGGTCCCATAAAATTATAATAATTGATTTTGGTAGCAAGTTTTATCAGTGTTTATATTTTCTTTATATAAAAGACGTAATCTACATGTTTTTTTCATTCGACTAATACAGATTATCATATTAGCTCAATTATGTTTCAAAATATACTTGATTGAGGAAAACATTTTATGGCGGTTCTTTCGCCTACAACTTTTAGATTAAGTAAATTACAACACAGAAAGAAATATAAATGGACTTAAAAAAAATTTATAATTAACGATTTAAGTTACCAAATCTGTAAATTAATACCATTTTGCGTTTGAGAATTGTAATTAATAGGCAACTCAGCAAGTACTGTAAGAATTTGTAGAGTACCTTACGTTTTAGAACATCAAACGCAAACATTCAAAGTCATGTAAACATTCATTGAAACTAATTACAAAAAGGTAGTTGCATAGCCGAGCTTTATATAGAAAATTTTATACGCATTTCTGTATAGTAACAATAATTTTTTTAACAATCAATAAATTTCTTGTGCAATTCAATCAATACACATACCGATGTGTATACTGGACATCGGCATTGATCTGCACAACCGTGATCTTGAGCTTCTGGAATCTGGAGCACCGAGAGCATTGCCCTATTACTGAAGAGTTTTTTTTTATATAAAACTCACACTTCTGCACGGCGTAGTAAATTTAAGCAAAATTGAATGCTTTGATATTATTAGCTTCGTGAAAGACAAGAATGTAGATACTTCGTTAATTTCATCAAGTATCGATGTAGTTCAATTTTTTGACGCCCAAAGGAAATACGATACGTAAACTAGCACACGTTCTAAAGAAATGTGCTGTGTTACCTAGGATACAACACATTAATTTAATGAAAGAATTTATCTTAGTTTTTTAGGCAATGCCCGAAGTTAAATCGTATACACCTATAGAGAATAATAATTTTTAAGCGATATAGAAAACGATTATTAAGTTTAAAGTGTATAGCACGCTTGTTACAATAAAAAAAAATTAACTGTAATGTAATTTACATTCATTCAAATCGAATTTCTCATTGTAATTGTTACCTTTTATAATAGGATCCATCACATTCTATTTAGCTACTAAATTGGTAGATAACATCTTTATATTTTTAAATTATCAAATCAAAACGTGGACGCAACAAAGCATTCATAACTTTATTAGAAGATTTTTTTCTTAACGACAAAGAAAATAATTAAACAATTGTTGGTTTCTTTCGCGGTTAGAATGTATATAAAAGATTTTAGATGAACTCACAGTAAGTTGTGCATATCAAATCAAAAACGCGGAAATTAAAAATATTCGTTGAAAAGATGAAATTGCTAAAACTTTTGTTGGTACATTCTAAACTAAAATAACAGTACAATAAAATGTTGATTAATAATTACGCATCAAGAAATGAAGTTAATGTTAATTTCTGCTGATTGAAGACAAAAGTGAAGTGTATTAATCAAACAAATTAAAAAATTGAAACCTGCATCTAAACATATAACTCAAAGATAACTCTATAAAAAAACTGCATGTATATATACTAGTAATTAAGATATTATAAAAATGTTTATTGCTCTTATTTATACTATAAAACATTTTTCTTTAGTGCTATACGTTTTTTAAATATTGCCAATCTTTTGTAGATAAAATATAGCTGACAAAAACAGAATTAGAACTCGTCTCAAACTTAAGAACGTCAATCATTTTTCGCGCAGCTACTGTAGTATCAACGATTTTGTTAGCGATGTAACATACTTATCGAAAATCACACGTTTAATAATCATAGTAAACCGCATTGTAAAAATAGTGTTAAATAATATGAAACTAAAATCGCATTGGTTAACTTTTATCTCCAAATGAAATTATTTAGGAATAGGTTGGAGCCTAAAATCCAGCGGCGTGCATTACAATTCCAAAACATTTAAAAACTGAATACATACATATAAATAATTCGGTTATTATGATAATAACAAGTCGGTTTATAACATAAACATGTTGTTTGTCAGAACAAATAAGTATGATGCACGTTGCTTATTTTATCTACTAAATTTACGATATGTTTAAAAAAGATTCCAGCGGCCATTTAAGTAAAAAGATGCTTTGAACAAATTATCTAAGATTGTACTATCACCGCAAATATTTAATTTTTCAAGAGTACTTACTTTTTTTTTAAATAAACAATCGCACATTAAAAAAGTGGCGTTAAGAAACTGAAACGTATGATTGTACCCCAAGAGGCGGATATTTACATAAATGCTTTGATCCTCTTTTTATTTGGTTATCATTATAGTATTAGAAATATCTGTGTTCAAATATTCGTTAATAAAATTTAAATGTTCAGGTAGTCTAGTTTTGAATTTGCTACCAGGTTGATTAACATATGGAGAATCACAAAAAAATCACGTAAGATTATATACTCCAGGCTTATGTAATACATATAAAACTTTGGTTTTTATTGTTTACTAAAGTTAACTATTAATATTATGTTTTTAAAAAATCTTTTGCTAAAATTGAAAACAGTGACTACAGAATGAAAAAACCCCAAAAGCTTTTTATTATTAGCACAAAATTTTCCTTATAAAGGTTTTATATAAACTATGAAAAATACATTAGTTAATTAAACAACAAGGTATAGAAAAAGTCTATAAAAGTACGAAGGAAAAGCAGCAGTACGTCATTATATGTTTTGGTAAAAACTTTTGTGCTACCAAAAAAAATGTACCACCGTTAATAACGCTGATATGTTTGTCAGAACAAATTCATAATGATGCACGTGCTTATCTTTTTTACTAAATATGCAATATCTTTGAAAAAGATACAAGTGACGATTTAGGTAAAAAGATGTTTTGAACAAACTTGTTTACAAATTATCTAATAATGTACTTTTACCGCAAATGTATTACTATGATCGTACGCTACTGTAGTCTGATCGACTCAAGAGGCGGGAATTTTCATAAATACGTATTTGCGTCCATCCTCTTTTTATTTGGTTATAGTTATAGTAGAGCAAAAGGCCCTACGATTAAATGCATATCCGGCAAAAAAAGCTTTGTACACTTGGTTTGTTCAAGAAAGGACTACAGGTAGGTACCAAAACACTTTCTAAACAATCTGATTTTTTTAAAATAATTTTTTTTTTGATACTTACATATACACAATATAAAATTTTGTCAAATGAATAATACTAATGACTAGTAATTCCGCACGAAATTGGTACCAGCAGTAAAGAAAAAAATGATCATTACAAGCTCTATTATTATTAGACAATGCCCCAGAGCACCCAGTTGATCACAAAAATGATGACAATCAAATATGTGTTATATACTTACCACCTTAAAAACTTAAATCAACATGTTATCCAAGAAGTTTTAAAGAAAGAGCGTGTTTAAAAAAATCGTAGCGTCAGAAACTGACATTTATATCAAAAACCTTAAAAAGCATTTATCTTAAAAACGTAGTTACTTTGTTACAAGAAGCATAGTACCAAGTGTAACAAAATCTAATAAAAAAATCATTGTGATCCTATCAGGAAGTGGCTTTAAACAAAGAAGATATAGATGAAAACATTCTTTATGCAAATTAAGCAAAAAAAATTAAATCGAAGAAACTTTAAAATGATTTAACGAAGTAAACGTTCTGGGTAAGCAATTATTTGGTACAGATATTTCAACTGAAGATTTAAGAGAATCGATTACAGAGAGTAAGTCTAAAAATGTCATCTTATTTACAAACTACGATATTTTTGCTAAAACAAATGATTTAAAAAACGATTCTTCTTTTAGAGACGATTATGTTCAAATTGTGGCAAAAAACATCAAGATGCCGTAATGTTTTTTAACAACTGAGTTACTGAACTAAGGAACATTGCTATAAAAAAAAGTTGACACAAAAAAAACAAAAAAGCGTTACTGATTTTTTAGAACAGTTACAAAGTAGGTCACATTTGTTTAAGCTTGTAATTATGTACACATTTACAACAGTTTTTAAAATATCTTTTGCATAGTTATGTTTTGTCAATTTTTATGAAGAAATATATTATAGAGGTTGTACTGCACTACTCATCAAAAACAAAACATTCCTTCAGCTAAAACCAATCAGCAAAGGTTTGCAACGTTTTTCAAACACTTAATCATAGAATTTTAACCAAATTAATCTTTGCTATCTCCGCCTGCAGAGTGGCTGGGTGGATTGAGTAGCCTAGTTGCTCTGTTGCCGGTCCCAAGCCCGGGTAAAGGAGGAGGGTTGAAACGATGGGCCAGCACCCCATCTTTCGTAAAAACCCAAACATGCTAAAAATTTCGACTCGAAGCCTCGGAACCAGGACGGAAACAAATTACGACGAATGCAACGAAAACGGACTATGCGCTTGGCTACATGGAATGTGCAAGGTTTAAGGACAAAACAAAATGAAGTGTTTAATGAACTCGAACAAAACAAAATAGACCTTTGTGTTCTAACTGAAACGAAGAAAAAAGGAAAAGGAAGCGAGACAGTGGGAAACTATATCCATTTCTACAGTGGGGTGTGCAAGAGTACACGTGCAAAAAGAGGTGTTTCAATAGCAGTCCACAAGAAATATAGAAACCATATTAAAAGTTGGGAAGAAATAGATGAACAAATAATAATCGTTGAACTGAAACTAAATAGCGAACAAATTGTAATAATAGGCGTATATGCCCCAAGTGACGATACGGACGTAACTATTAAAGATCAGTTTTATGAAAATTTGACAGGTTTATTGGAAAGTTTTAAGAACAACAAAGAAGTATGTCTGTTGGGAGATTTTAATGCTAGAATTGGTAAAAAGAACAATGATTTAGTAGTGGGAAGATACGGAGAAAACAGAATAAATGACAATGGGCAACGTCTTATAGATGTTTGCAAGGGTTCATCTCTACGTATAATGAATGGTTTTTTCCCACACAAAGATATACATAAATACACGTGGATACAGCCGACAAAACAACTGCAATCGATTATTGATTATTTTATACAAAGACAAACATCTAGGTTAAAAACTACTGACGTAAGGGTTCTTCGTGGTGCGGAATGTGGATCCGACCACCATATGATTTTAGCAAAGGTTGTGATAAACTTTAAAAAAGGAGAAAATAAACAACGGAAAGAAGGTACAAAAGTAACACATAGGAAATACAATCTAGAGAGTCTAAAGCATGATTCAGTGAAATTTCTATATAAACTACGACTAGCTACAAAACTTCAAGGTATACCCAATAACATTGTTAAAAACACTGAAGATAAGTACCAACAATTAAGAGATTGTATACATCAATCAGCTATAGAAGCATTAGGGTATAAAGAAGGAATAAAAATAAACGTCCTGAATGGTGGTCGGTTGAACTGGAAGAAAAAGTATCAGCCAAAAAGAAAGCCTACCAAACATGGCTGCTTACAGGAGATCCAGAAGATAGAAAAGTATACACAACACAAAATAAAAACGTAAAACGATTAATTAGTAAGAGAAAGAATGAAATCTGGGAAGAAAAATGTGAGAGGGTAGATAGATGTTTAGGAGGGACTAGAGTTACAGAAGCGTGGAAAGTCATCAAAGGTATAAGAAAAGAACGAAGAGACGAAAGAAAAATAAACTTAATTAGTTATGAAGAATGGAAAAATCATTACCTGACGTTGTTAACAGAAAACAGAGAGGAGTTTAAGGGAGATATTGACGAGATCATTCCAAGTACGGGTCTAGAAGTGGAAAAAATAAGTTTAGAGGAAATTAATAAAACACTCAAAGACATGAAAATGGAAAAGCTGCAGGGCCGGGAGACATTCCCATCGAGTTAGTGAAAAGTGGTCCAACGATTCTATTGGAAAAGCTAGCAGACCTTTTTAACGATTGTCTGATTGAGGGAAAGGATATCCCATCAGATTGGAATTTGGCACACATCAGTTCAATTTATAAAAAAGGAAATAGAAAGGTGTGTGGAAACTATAGAGGAATCAGTGTCACTAGCTCGTTGGGGAGGTTGTATGGCAGAATAATAAAAAAGAGGATTGAAATGCAGTATGAAGATATTGAAGAACAAAATGGCTTTAGAGCAGGACGAACCTGTACGGATAACACATTTACTCTTCAGCAAATATTAGAAAAACGAAAAGTCCGAAATCTACCTACCCATCTTCTTTTCATAGACCTAGAAAAAGCCTACGATTCAGTGCCCTTGAAAAGTATGTTTAATATATTGACGAAAGTTGGCCTTAGTAATAAATATGTTAGAGCAATATATAACATCTACAAAAATTCACAAAGCGCGATAAAGACTGGCAGCGAAATATCACCACCTTTTCAAATAACTAAAGGTTTAAAACAGGGATGTTGTCTATCACCTACCCTATTTAAAATATATTTGCAAGAAGCATTATTAGAATGGACGAGAAAGTGTGCAGGGATGGGTATAAAAATTGATGAGAGATGCCTAACAACTCTATTCTTCGCGGATGATCAAGTACTCATTGCAAACTGCAAAGAAGAACTAGATTATATGCTGAGAAAACTGAAAGAAGCATATGAAACATGGGGCTTGAACATCAACATGAAGAAAACAGAATATCTAAGAGTTGGGGATGAAGGAGAGGATGATCCAGATTTGGAATTAAAGAATATAGCACAATGTGAGGAGTTTAAATACCTGGGAAGTATAATTTCAAATAAAGGATCATCAGAGAAAGATATAGCGTATAGGACTCAACAGGGGAAGAAATGCATCGGAATGTTAAATCCTTTACTATGGTCCAACAATATAAGAATTCAAACAAAAATGACAATCTACAAAACAATTGTAGAACCAATATTGACGTACGGAGCAGAATGTTGGCAATTGAAAGAAAAAGATAAACGAAAAATAAATGCAGTGGAAATGGATTATTTGAGACGGTCGTGCAGAATATCAAGACAGGAGCACATTCAAAATGAACAAATAAGAAGAAGGACACGAAGAGTTCACACAACAGTAGAAAGAGTAGAAACTAGGCAGCTAGTCTGGTATGGTCATGTAAAAAGAATGACCGATGATAGGTGGCCAAAGAGAGCTCTAGAATATATTCCCCCTAGTAGGAGAAGAAGAGGAAGACCAGCTCAAACTTGGATGAGCGGGATAGTGGACACAATGAGAGATAGGGCGATCCAGGAAAATGATTGGGAAAACCGAAAGGTTTGGCGAGCGAAATGCGAGATGCGGCAGAAGCCGTAGGATCCTCGCTACTATATATATATATCTTTGCTATCAACAAAAAAAGAAAAATATCGATAAAGAAACTATACTTATTTATTAACTCTTTCGCTACTCGCCTAGCGGTTGGCTGCTCAAGACGCGTAGACTTGCATGAATTTTGAGTGTGTGTGTAACGTTGTACCCACTCTCGAACAAAAAGTCTTAGTAACTTGAAATTTGGTATGGAGCTGGTTTTTCATATTTTCTCGGTTCTATCAAAAGATGGGTCTGATAAAGAAACCGTAAGTAGGTGTATCTGCCATTTTGAATAGTTTTGCTTATATAATTTTGTACGAATGTAAATTATTCGATTTATTTTTACAGTTTCTTATACAGTTAATTCTTTTTAACAACTTATTCAAATAAAAATTTTTTTAACATAAGCAGTTTATTAGATATTTGATTAATAATTGAAATTGAATTCAGCCTACGACAATTTTTTTTTAGAAAAAAATTATATCTTGAAAGAAATTCTTTTGACTTTATATACGGAGTGCTGCATCTTATTTAAATTATCTTTTGATGTACCCACGATAACTCTCGAACCAAAAGTCCTAATTACCTGAAGTTTGGTATGAAGCTGGCTTTTCATATTCTCTCGGCTCTATCAAAAGATGTGTTTGATAAAAAAACCGGAATTGGATGTATCCGCCATTTTTAACAGTTTTTCTTATATAATTTTGTACGTATGTAAATTATTCAAATTATTTTTACAGTTTCTTACAGAGATAATTCTTCCAAACAATTTATTTAAATAAAAAAATTCTAACATTAACATTTTATCAGATATTTAGTTTGTAATTTAAAATCAATTCACAAATATAATATAGTTTCCTACTTTTCCTTACTATTCAAGTCTTCCACTGGAAACAATTTTTCGATTGTCTGGAAAAGTATACATAAATCCAGAATTCAATTTGGTATTCTTGCTGCGTAGGAATGTTGCTTATATCATTTCTAGATTTTTAACGATGTATGTAACTTTTCCTATCAAATATTTATGTTTTTTTTATTTTGGCAGAACTCTGTCTGTCATAGCCGACAATCAACTACGTGAAAACTTCAATTATTTTCTTTTCCTACTGAATAAACGCTATTAAAAAACGTCCTATGCTTTGAAACTGCATGCTCTTGAACTCCCTCGGTACAATCCCCATCTTGCTCTTCATCTCTTTCACTTCCATTTTCTTCAACTTTATCTTCACTTTTGAATTTTTTCTGATAACATTCATCTGGTAATCCTTCCTTTTACCCAAAATCTTTTGAGCCAATACTGCTATTACTGTCAAGAAGCGACATCTCTACTTCACTGTCACTAGATTTGGATAAATAAGCATCATTTACACTTTTTCCTGCAGCAATGACAAACTTTTTCCGTTTCTTCCTTTCAACGGTTTCATTATCCTCGTATCGCGTGCTCTTCAAATATATTCACTACAGAGTTATTAACAGCATCTGCTAGATTATTATCATGTAGCTGTTTTTGTGGTAGCCTTGACAAAACTTCTTTACGATTTATTGGATTAATTCTACATTTTCTAAAACCCAATGGTATATTTTTAATTTGATTTGGTTGAATTTCGTTTATCAGTTGTTTCAGTAGGGGGTAAAAGCTATCTTTGGGTATGCACGCATTCTTCTGCCCGACGCTCATTTTCCACGTACTCCAAGCCGTCTTTAGTAGCCTGACAAACGCTGTGTCATATGCGTAAAGTTAGGCGGCAGAAAAATGAAAAAAAATTTTAGGAGAAAAATGAGAACAAAAGTTATTTCTAATTAAAAACTTTTTCCCAATAAGGTTTTTGCAGACGGAAATTGCAATCCTTTCGACACAGTCTTCAAAAAAGCTAGACTCAAACCAACCACTTGCACTTCTGTTGTACCGTAGTTCTTTCGAGCCTCTAATGGTTGAAGATGTATACATATTGTGGGCTTTATAAACAACATAGGGGGGCAATAATTTCCCAGCTGTTGTGGCTGCATACATAATTGAAGTTGCACTTTTACTGTAGTTGTAGACTCTTTTCGGATAGCGCCTACCCCGCTTAGAAATTACTCTCTTACGACCAGGGTCATTGCTAAGGTTAGTTTCATCACAATTGATTATATGCGTAGCTGAAACATCTCGTAATTCTGCTGTTTTGTTATCAAAATACACATTTATTTTTTTTCTGAAAACATTGTTTAGCGTTTTGACACAGCCTGGTCCTCAGCCTATCTTGATGGCGTTTTAAAAAACTGTATACAAAATCACGACCTGGTAAGTTATTTTTAAATTTTGTAATAATTTTTTCTCTGCTGGCAAAATAATTTTTGACCACCTTTAGATCATAGGGGTAGCCCTAATTGCTAGATGTTATTAGTTAAGTCACAATCAGTGCTTTTTCTGCAAATGACATTAGGGTTTGTCCCCCTTGCTTCTTTAAATAGAGATTTTTGGCATGCCGATACAGAACGGAATAGTGGATTCCGTACGTTGTCCTCGTTTAACGAATTCAAGCGCCCTAAAAAATTGCTCTTGGTCAGGTTTTTTGTATCGTTATGGCTTATACTTCCTTGGCATCTTTCTGTATATAAAAGAAAGTTTGTTAGAGGTGATTAACAACATGCGGGTAAAAAGAAACTGTTTCTATTCACCCCAATGAACTTTTTTTGAATAATGGTCGTTATTTTAAAAACAAGAAAAACAATCGAAAAACACAAAACACTTTCGGAAATTACAATAAATAGAGCATATTATGGCAAAAATTTGATGTTCTTACCAGATTATTTCCCTTAGATTACAATAAAGTTTACCGGACCAAAATTGGCGGGTAAAATCACTGATACCTAAACAACTAAATTGGCAGTGTTGTCAACGTTTTAGAACTGTGTGTACCCATGAAACATGTTGACAAACTTAAAAACACAAAATTCATACGGTTGAACTTCGCAAGAAATAAAAATAATGCGGCTTGTAGAATTTACAATAACTTTGACCGCTTTTGTTTCTTATCACCCTGTAGTTTCTACCCACCCCGTTTTACGATAATAAAAATGATGAAATAATGCCAACAATTGATAAACACAAATTTTTTTATAATTTTATTAAAAGTGTCCAGTGATGTAGCGGGAGAGGAAGTCCTGAGGGTCCAGACCCTTCCCGAAATATTTATTAAAAATCCCGAATAAAGTGATGCTTGCAAAGAAACCAGACGGAAGTTACAAAACCTTTTATTCTATATACAAGGTATAACAAATATTCTAACCAAACTCCCTTCTAACTGAAATTCTGGCTACGTCACGGAAGCAAATAAACGTAAGCAAATATTTAAAACTTTATACACATAGAAGAATGAAATGGAACACTCACATTTTTCCGAAGATAAAATCGTTATATCATGTTACATACTTGTTAACGTTTAGATAAAGTTTTATCATGAGGTGATTATATAAAAAGGTGTCAATAAAAATTACCTGGTTTCGGAAAGATCAGTTAAAAGTCAGAATAGTCGTATGTTCATGATTGTTTCAGAAAAGTTCTTTCCAAACAGTAGCTTCTCCAAAAAAAAAAGAACATTGATATAATGGACCTTTTGATTAATCAACTTGTGCTCCCAAAAACTATTTGAACAAAGTAATATGCCTTTGCATATTGTAACACATTAATGCAAATTTTAGAAAAATACCTAAACCAATTAAAGTGTACAGTTTTTCTTTAATAATTATTACCATGCGATCAATTTTAAATAAAAACTCCGTTTATTTATAAAATTTTTTCTCAGAATACTGCTTGCTGGTTTCTAAAACAAGTTGTAGGAGTAGTTAATGCTGAAATTATAACGTATTGAACAGTGTCTCCATATTCAGATAGTCGTTGTCGAGCTCATAAAAAATTTTTAATTGCAGCTACAGTAAATTGTATAAATTAAAATTTTTAATTTTATATAGGACATTAAGTATTATCTTTATGCACGTTTAAAAATAAGAATACAAGTATTTTTTTGACGTTAAAATTTTCATTGCTGTAACATTTATGTAAACGAAATAGGGCAATTACACGAAATCGATTATTTTATATAGCACCGACTTTGATGTTTCCACGAGTAAAGTAAACACATTGTAGCAAACTTAAAGGAAAGTAACTCTGAATACAGGTATTAAGGAGATCATGGCGGTATTAACATCTAGAGTGAATCTGGATTTAACATTTCACTAGTGAAAGAAAGAAAGGCCGCTCCTTGTCTATTAACGTGGCCTACACCTGACACAGCTTCGGATGGACAAAATAAAAACAATACATTAACCTTGATAATGATTTCCATTAATCTATTTATTACCTCAAAGCTGTTGTAACGGTAGTTATAATGGACACTAGCATTTAAATTACTACTGAAACGTATTGAAAAAAACGACTTAGGTTAGTTCAGGAAATTACAGATCTTATGATACAATCATAATATCATCGGTATGATAATTTAAGGTTCTTATTGCATTTCGCTGCTAATAAATAATTAATTGGCGTATTTGTGAAATATTTCTTGTTTAAATTGAGTGCACGTGTTAACAATAACACAATCAAAGATGAATAAGTTAATTTCTTCGTTAGGTTAATAAAGTTTATATCGATGTACTGCTACTGTGGCTTTATATAAAAAAATTGTTATACCCATAAAAGCAGAATTTTTCACATATAACTCGATTAATATGCAAATGAACTAGAAAGTCTCAATTTTTACAACATTCTGTATCATCAGCAGTTTACCGGTATATTTATTATGCGGTTAAATTTAGAAAATTTTCCACATAAGACATCATAAACAGACTATGTAAGTGGACGAGCACCTTTCAAATCGTTAATCTTGAACTATACAAAATAGAGTGCGTATATCACTATATTTTTAAGGTTGAGACTAATTTATGGAGTAACTAACCTACATCTGATAGTATGCAGCAGAAGCATCGCTAATAATAATAATAATAGTCGAGATTCTTTACTAGATTAAAAGCCTTAAGCTTCAGAAACGCAAAGGTAACAGGTGTGGCAAATGCCTTAAAGCATATAAAATCAGTACACCACTTCCTTGTGTTTACATTTAACAGTTTTGCACCAGCAAAGATATACGTCGATTACTTTTACCTATCCATAAATGTAACAAAACTTTAAATCTAAACCGTCGTAATTTTATTATTTACGATGACAGGACTTAATTCTTTATAAGGTTAAGTAGTAAAAATGTAAGTCGTTAAAATTTTTATTACAATAGCTGAGTCTTTTTAAACAATATGTAGATGTCAACCGTTTAATGGCGTTTATTAATTTAACTATAAAATCTTTATAGCGTAGTTACGTAACAATTACTAAAGATTTGTCAGATTGTGACAAAATTACAGGTTGTAGGTATCTTTTCACTATACGCTAACAAACGTTTTAATAAGCTACGCTTACTGTTACGCCGAGTTAATTACACGCCCAATGTAAACTCGTAGGTGTGAAAACGACATTTTCTAACACACAATAATGTCAAATCCTGAGATTTATTAATCGAATTCCTTTTTTTTTAAATTACTGGTAAATGTTTTTGAGAAATGTAAACTGACTCGTCTATTACCGTTTTTCTACTGAGTTACATAAACGTAACAAGGTCAAAAACAAAACAATTAATGATGTGGAAACATTTATTATAAGATTTAATATGTTTTACGTCTCGTAAATTTATTGTTATGTTTGAGCAAATTCGGCAATTTGTAGCTTGTTTGTTTGAATTGGCTCACAAATACATGGATTAGTCGATGTTTCCACCTACTTAAAATACGGTTATCCATTATCTAAAAATTTATATCAAATCTTCCCAATACTTTTTTTAGCGAATTGGTGCTCCACAAAAAACATAAAATAAATAATAAGCAAAACTACTTGTTACGGATGTAGTTTGCATGCAGATTAGTGCGACTTTGTGAATTTACGCTATAGTGGATTAACGTCATTATTTCTACTTATACATGCCATCCAACGTCTAAATACAAATTAAAGACAAAATTTGTTTTTGCAAATAACCATAACTTGTAGTAAATCTGTGTTCTTCTAGAGTAAAAATATTGAGAAAATTATCAACAATGTTTAAGTTAACGCATTTGGTAATAGTTCGATTGTTAATATAACATTTATTAACAAGATAGAACTTTAACTAATTGTTTTTAATAAAATTCAAACTCCATAAGAATAATTTCCAATTTAAATACTCCCTAAATAATACGTTTAATAGTGGCGACAACAATCTTTTTCATAAAGAGCTTATTGTCTATTGACAATTTTTTGAAAGCTATTATGTTAAACCAAAAACGATTAAAACTTTTTAAAATTTTTAAAATATGTTTTTGGTTCCTGAAGATAAAAAATATCTGAATCTGTTTAGTAACTACGTAAATTCAAAAAGTAAATTGCAATAGAAAGCAAATAAAAAATTACAGATTTTGGATTTTTTCCGAAAATAGTTTTGATTTTAGGTTAAACGGAAATTAGTATAATCTTGAGCACCAAAGTATCTAAACCAGTAATACATTCAAGTTTGCAGTTTCGATGAAATGAATTTTTTTGTTATTTAACTGCTCTTCATGTTTTTAAATAAATTTGGATTAGACTACGAACGCAGATTTTTTTTTGGTGTGTTGTTTTGTTTTACTAGGCCTACTGTCCTTCTTTTAAGTTCTTGCAAACATGAAACATAACCAACCAAACTATGTATTGCTTTATAACTTTTAGAATTCATCTGTTAGCATCCCCAATCTCACTGTTTTACTTTTACCTTGGGTTAGGTATTTTATTTTGCCACATTTAATCAAAAACTATAAAAACACCATCTATTCGGCTTCAAACATATTATTGATGTCTATTTTTGACAAGAACAATTGGAATGTATCACTACTTTTTGTTAATCGTGATTGCATAGTGCACTTTGCACAAGAATTTACCTTTAACAGCTCTTACTATCCATTTAAATGATATAAACATCTAGTAGGCTTGCAAAACATTTACCACGCAACTACGATTTTATTGTACCGAATAAGTGAGTAACAAATATCTGAAAGTGCCAATAAATCAACACGACTACTACGCATCAAAAATTAAATAAAACATTTTGTTCGTTAGTATCCTTATTATTCAATGCAGTATTTAGTAGATCGTCGTGACCATACGTTTTATGTGACAAATTAGTGATATTTTGTTGAGTGGCCACTAATTCCTCAATGTGTTGTGTTATCGATTATATATGTTACCGGCAATCTGTATAAAGCGGTATTGTATACACTATACAATACCTAGGCAATGTATAGAATACATAAAACGTTTAGGTCATGTATGAAATATCATTTATTTTAAGTATTCACTGCCGAATGCGAACCCGGTAATGTGTAAAAGACGAGAGCGGGGAATAGAGAAACGTGCAAGCAGGCTTCGTACGATGCGAGCGGGAGAACGTGCGCAGCGTGCAATGAGCTCTTTGCGCAACAAAGTACTACTACTTTTCTTTATAAAATAGTTTTTGGGTAAATGGTGTATATATTTATTAAAAAAATCACAAACTTTCTACATTCTTCTTCAGGTGACAATTAATAAAATGGAAATTATAAAACTAAGGTAACTAGAAAAAATAAATGTTCGGAAAGCTCGATAAATGTTGTAAGTTTTTTTAGCTACAGCATTTGCTCGAAGGTCTAAAGAAAAACCACCATTCAAAACTCTAGACGTAGCTTATAGTGTGTTTGGTGAATAAAGTAATTGTCCCTGTTAAAGTTGTTGTGTATTTTAATAATTTCAATCGCTTTTCTGATCTTTCTTGAACGCCAGTTTTTGGTTTTAGCAATCGTTATAGTTTTTTCGAAGTTCATGTTATATGAAGTGTTTAGCGCATGTTCGGCTATGAAAAACGAGACCAAATGCTGGAAGAGTTGTCTGCACAATACAAAAATATAACCTGCTATGATATTGAACTATATCTGAAACTTTGCAAACGTGCCAGAAAAAACAAAAAGGAATAACAAAATGGATCGCCATCAAGCCCCTACTTTCATCCAAATTTAATTCTCGCTGTCAAGTAGATGTGATTGACTATCAATCGTATCCAGACAGGGAATATAAATTTGTAATAGAGTATAGAATCTTGTGATATTAAAAACAGCAAAAACAAAACGTGAGGAGAAAGTAGCATAAAATTCACTGGATGTTTTTACACTGATTGGTGCACCAGCAATCCTACAATCTGACAACGGTAAAGAATTTCCAAACCAAATTGTAAGTAGTATTAAAAGATACTAGCCTATTGTCTATGACAAGCCGAATCATTCCCAAAGTCAGGGCACTGTCAAACGAGGATACCAGAAAATGGAAAACATGCTAACATCTTGGATGCAAGACAATGATAGTGAACGTTGAAGTGACGTGGCTGCAATTTGTGCAAATCATAAAAAATACAGCGTTCCATACAGAATAAAAAGAACGCCTTAGGAAGCTCTTTTCGGATAAAATAAATGTTGGTAGATCTTTGCCGCTCAATGATACTTATAATCTGAAAAATGAAGAAGATTTAGTCAAACAGATCCAAGTTCAACCTCTAGAAGTTTAGCATCAACAAAACCCCCCCATCGAGAGTTCTGAGATCTGTAATGAAGCTTCAAATGTTCAAAATGCGAATGATGAACACACGTCTATTCCTATTTCCGAGATTCTTGATGGGCCTGCGAATGTTGGAAATATTCCTTCTGAGATAAATGGTCAATGATCTAAATTTCGTAGTAGAACGTAAGCAACCATTGAGTTCTCCACTCTTGTGCTGTGTTTGTACCAAGGAGACAACGGGTGCTCATTCGTATAAAAAATTCAACAGATTTATTTATGCCATTTGTGCTGCTCCGGTAAAAGATAAGGCAAAAGGCTATGGTTCTAAAGTTAATTGCTTTTTATGAAAAAAGTCGCGGTATTGCTCACAATATACTAGCTTTAGTCTTACAACACATGACGAATTACATTGATAGAGCACCAGTAGGCTCGTATCCAAAATTTTTGACAAGCATTAAAAAAATTATAGAATATACAAAAACGAAATTTTTACAATTAAATTGCTCAGTTGCCAAAGATGGGTTTGAAAAAAGTTTATTAAAATATTTTTAGAACAACTACATCTCAGTTTACAATGAATTTATACAGTATCTTGTTATGTTCAAAATATTTTGATGTGATTTTCATACTGTATGAATTCTTTCTCGAAATGTACTTTTTATATAAAGAACGTCATCTGTCTTTGCGACATATGTGGTTACATTTTCCATCGACCATTTCTATTTTGTGTATAACATAAGTAAGACGTATGTGTTAGTGTAAGCTCGTGAGTTTTTACATTATTAAATGTTTGTTTTGAGAAATTCGTCAGGGTAAAGAGGCATTGTCATTTTACAGCTCAATCTGATTTTTCTATTTTATCATTAGCAAAATTTCTATAATTCCGATATAATTAACGAAGTATGGAAGCTTGTCCTGGATGGGCTTTGACTTAGATTAATTGAAAATATTGAAAACATTGTTTCAATTGCTACGATTACAAAAGAATTAAAAGGCCTATTTAACAAAATGTCTGTACTAATTTGGGAAAACTAGGCGCAGTAGGTTTTTTTTCATAGATCGCATGAACCTAAGGAATTTATTTGTGATGACGCTATATGTACGTAATAACTTACTTTTCACAAATTTTAGAAAATTGTGTGTGAGGTGTCTTTAGCTAATGGCATACTTCGCGACAAAAATTGTGAGTATTTTTTTCTTATTTAAGGTTTTCTTTGTCTACGTCTTCTTTTGTGTACGTACATATTGTTACAATATTTATTATGATCTAATGGGGAAGGTGGAGAAAAAGAAAGAATGAAGAATAATATTACTTAAACGTAATTACCGAGATGTTGTCGCTTACCTTTCGGCTAGCCTCGCCGCAGATGGTCGTCGGGTAAAAGAAAATCGTAAGACACTAAATTTCTTTCGGTAAGCTGAATGCCCAAGTGCGCAACCTCTTCTCGAAAATTTTGTATCGCAGAAATTATAGTCTAGGTAGGAGAAAAGGAGAGCCTAGACCCGAGGTCCCCCCAAAAGAAACATATTTTGTATTAACAATAACCATTTATTGCAATTATTGATTCACAGCCCCCTTCCGGAACGGAAGAAAAACAAACCCCTCGACGGTTACGCCACTGGTAAAATCCCTATCAATTATTTATATAACCCCCAACAAGAAAATAGTAAACACATATATATAAATTACATATAAATAAACAGGTCCCAAAAATAGATTCTGGGAGCAACAGAAGCTAACAAGATTTTATAAATAAATATCACCGCGGCTACTGTAGCTAGTAGCAATACGTAATCGCGTTACCGTAAACAAATACCGCCCGGGGATCTTGATCAAGCTCCGCAAGACCGGTAAACAGTGTAACAAATAATTAGTTTCCGAGAGACGGCATAGCTCCCAAATTTCTACCCTTGATGAATTTATAAAATACTTTATATGACGCAAATTATGAATGGGAAGTTACTATAAATAATTGTAATGACTCAACCATTACAAGATAAGGCGTTGAATAATTACTATCAAAATGTTTTACAGAAAAAATTTACGTTAGATATTACTAAACTTAATTCGACAAGCTATAAATACGCATTAGAATTACTCTGATAAGATAAAGTTATAAAAGTACATCACAATTAAGACTGGTAATTAACGTAATCGGTTAAAGACAAAATTCACTAGACATTACATCTCACTCTTGTGTCCGTTTACCCATAAATTGTATCATTCTTACTCTGAGAAATTTACAAACGTCGACAAGAAAAGCGATTTCCGAGTTCACTACGCACGTACCGCGTATGATGATAACCGAAGGCTGTAGCGTCTGGCCGAAATGAGGTTGACAGCGAGTGAGTCTCCCGCGACTCGAAGATAAAGGTTTCATAAATACCTCGCTTGCACGGCGCCAACGATCCTCTGGGATCCTTATACCTGTTGTTTCCCTTATTTTGTCGACAATTCGAAATGTTTTAGTGTGTCCACCATTTCCACCGGATTACAGATGTAAGAACACGAAGACGTAATTAAGAACGACGGACGAAGAAGTCAGAATCAAGAATCAAGCATCCAGAATCAAAATCAAAATCAAAAGAGCTAAAAATTGTGAGCATTAGTTGGTACGCCTCCATTTCTAAACCACGTGTAAAATACTAACCCACTTTATGCGTTTGGCCGCCCAAATACATCGTGCTGATCTTATTCGCACCAGATGTTTAGTCGGATTTACTTTCAAAATGCTAAAATAAAGCGTCGTTGTAGTAGATGTTACAAGATGAAAAAGAAATTCCATTTATCTCACCTCTCCGACGTTCCCCCGTTGTTAATCGACCAAATGACAGCATAAAAATGAAATTTGTAGATGGCAAACAACCTTCGCGCGCCCTCACAAGCGTGACTTAGAAACACGACTCGAGGTCGAATGTATTACCGTAAGTTGCCTAACTCTCAGGCGGATTTTTGCTCGAAGTTGAAATTTACACGTTACAATATTATTTTTGTTGTCACAATTAAGTATAAAACTGTTTTATGTAATATATTATTAAACGGTGCACTCTGTTTTGCTTAATCACGATATTGAATATTTGTGTTATATTCACCATAATGCGTTTGAGTTTCGAACAGCAAGGTTGTACGCCGTGAGTGAACGCGATAAGTTAAGTTATCAAGTGACCTCAGACAACTGGTATAAAATTTATATATATATATATTTATTTATTTATTTAAAACTAATCGCACTGAAATAATTAAATTAAGTGTACAAAATTATAATAATAGCGTGGCCATTATGGCCTACGCTAATAATTATTCGCAATATGATCCATTAGCGTCCCCGCAATTGGGGCATTTACACAAAAATCAAAACACTACAACACAATATGCACAACAACAAGCATACACAACATTATCACAACCAACACACCAACAAATCTAACCACAACATGCAATGATGTCTTATAGCCAACCCCCAACCTGTTCACAAACAAGCAGCTATCAACCCTATGTTAATTATCCTTCATTACCAAATAACAACACTAAGAATGGATGGCAACAAGTAACATACGGCAAAAAAAGAAACAGAACTTACGACGAAGATAAGGATCCAAATAGTAAAGCCAAACAAGCTGGTTATTGGCTAGGAGAGGATGTGCCAGTTAGTAATAGGTATGAAAATCTAACGGAAGAAAACATGGACGAAGAAAATCATCCACCCAAACAACCGAAACCTCCACCGATTTTTATAAGAGGCGTCAAAAATATAAAGCCACTAACAAGCCTACTTGACGAACTGGCGAAAGATAAATATCTTATTAAATCTTTAAGTAACGATCAGGTCAAAGTTCAACCATTAGAAAGCAGGGACTATACTATAATAATTAAAGCATTAATGGAAAAAAGCACCGAGTTTTACACATATAAACCGAAAGAAGAGAAGGACTTTCGTGTAGTACTGAAAAATATCCACCCGTCAACAGACATAAAAGAAATAAAAGAAAGCCTAAAGAATGAAGGACATGAAGTAACAAATATATGGAATATTAAACAACGGAAAACTGGAACCACCCTGCTGTTATTCTTCGTAGATGTTAAACCAAAAGATAACAACAAGGAAATGTATAAAATTACACAACTCTTAAATACAATAGTACAGGTCGAACCTCCGCACGTCAAAAGAGAGATACCTCAATGCACGAGATGTCAGAGGTTTGGTCATACAAAAAACTATTGCCATAATAGCCCAAGATGCGTTAAATGCATTGACAATCACTACACAAAGGACTGTCCTAGGAAAGTCAGGGATAACGATGTAGTATGCGTAAACTGTAACGAGAAACACCCTGCAAACAATCGAGGATGCTTGGTTCACAAACAGCTACAGCAAAAGTTATATCCTGCCTTACGCGAAAGACGAGCACTTACACGACCTGTACAACAAGGTATATCCTACTCTCAAGTAACAAGACAGCAAGAACAAATCATACAAGATACTCACAATATTAATATTGATCAACACAACACTGCAATTGCCCAACAAACTAATGACCTAACAGAAATGAAACATACCCTGAAAACATTACTTGACCAAATGAGCACCCTCATTAATCTCATAACCACACTGATTAATAAGACTACAAAATGACACCATTACTTAATATTGCTCATTGGAACGCCAACGGCTTGCGTTCACATGCACTGAAAGTCACATCATTTATACAGCATCACTCATTAGATATACTGTTAATTTCAGAAACACACTGCACATCTAAAAGCCATCTTAAAATATTTGGATACAGCGTATACTTCACAAATCATCCTGGAGAGGTAGCGCATGGGGGTACTGCAGTAATAATTCGACAAGGAATTAAACGCTATAAAAAACCAAGCTTTAGATATGAACATATACAAGCTACTAATGTAGCTGTAAACGACATCCTAGGCGAATTTGTAATCTCAGCAATCTACTGCCCACCAAAGCACAATAACAAGTACGCACAATATGATGAATTTTTTAAAACTTTAGGGAACAGATGGTTAGTTGGCGGAGATTTCAACGCCAAACACTCACAATGGGCATCTCGGGTAACTACTACAAAAGGAAGGGAATTGTTAAAAGTGGTACAAAAAAACAATTTATCCGCGATGTCTTCTGGACATCTTACCTATTGGCCCTCAGATAGACGAAAAACGCCAGATATAGTAGATTTTTGTGTTACCAAAGACTTAGATACTACGAAAATAATCATAAAACGAAGTTGGGATCTTAACTCAGACCATACACCAACAATAACCACAAATATAGTCCAAAAAACAAAGAAAGCATCACTGTACACTAAAAAAACGAATTGGGAAGAATTTCGAGAAAAACTTTAAGAGATGAACTAGATATTGAAATGGCTATAGAAAACCTAACTAAATCTATACAACATGCAGCATGGCAAGCTACGCCAGATCGTAATGAAAAACAAATTCAAGAGCACCTACCACTGCTGGTAAAACAAAAAATTGTAGAAAAAAGGAAACTCCGGAAGAAATGGCAGATAACAAAAGCAGATACAGATAAGGCTATATGTAATAAAACATCTAAAAAACTTAAACAACTGCTACAAAAAATTAAAAACGAATCGATCCAGGAGTACTTAAGGAACTTATCCGCAACTGAAGCCACAGAATATTCACTATGGAAGGCAACCAAAAAACTTAATAGACCACAACAACATATATCACCTATAAAAGCTACAAATGATACTTGGGCTAGAACGAACCAGCAAAAAGCTGATGCCTTCTCGAAACATCTTACTGAAGTTTTCCAACCCCTACCATTCATGACGGACTCCCAAGAAGAAGATAGAATGCGCACATTTTTGGAGACGCCTTATCAAATGGATCTTCCACTTAGAAAAATAACAAAAGGAGAAATAGAAACTGTCATCTTCAAAGAAATTAACCCAAAAAAGGCTCCAGGGTACGATTTGATAACGGGAAAAGTACTAAGAGAATGTACGCAAAAGTGTTTTACAGCCATAACCCAAATATTCAATGCCATCTTAAGAACCCACTACTTTCCCAGTCAGTGGAAGATAGCACGAATTATAATGATACTCAAACCAGGCAAAGATCCAACAGAAATTAAGTCTTATAGACCCATAAGCCTTCTACCGCTACTCTCTAAAATCCTTGAAAAAATAATCTTAAAACGACTTTTACAAACAGTAGAGGATACAAAACTCATACCTCAACACCAATACGGATTCAGGAGAGGGCATGGAACCATCGAGCAAATTCACAGACTGGTCAATCAAATAAATAACACCCTAGAACAGAAACAATACTGCTCAGTTCTTTTTATAGACATCAACCAAGCATTCGACAAGGTGTGGCATGTTGGACTATTATTTAAACTTAAAACATCATTACCATATACCATGTATTCCCTCCTAAAATCCTATCTTACAAACAGACACTTTTATATACACTATCAAGAGGTGACTACTGATATTTGTCCGACTAATGCTGGGGTACCGCAAGGGAGTATTCTCGGCCCAATCCTTTATCTAATCTATATGGCGGATCTTCCAACGACGAAAATAACAACAATGGCAACGTTTGCGGATGACATTGCAATATTGGCAACGCATCATAATAACATTATTGCATCTGCAAATTTACAAAACCATCTTAATAAGCTGCAACCATGGCTAACAAAATGGCGAATACAAGTTAATGAGACAAAATCTAACCACATCACATTTACCATGAAGAGGAACAATTGTCCTCCAGTTACTTTGAATAATTGCCAAATTCCTATAAGAACGGAAGTCAAATACCTCGGAATCAACCTTGACAGAAGACTAACATGGCGAACGCATATATTTAATAAGAGAAAACAATTGGGTATAAAATATAGACAGATGTATTGGTTGCTAGGAAAAACCTCACAGCTATCTCAACACAGTAAACTCCTATTATACAAAGCAATATTAAAACCTATATGGACTTATGGGATTCCCCTTTGGGGATCGGCTAGCACATCAAATATTGAGATACTACAGCGCTTCCAAAACAAAGTTATTCGCAACATAGTGAACGCTCCATGGTACATACCGAACACAGTGCTACATAAAGACCTAAAAATAGTTACAGTACGTGATGAAATAACTAAAAACAGTGAAAAATATAAGACAAAAATAGAATCACATGTTAATGAATTAGCTGTTAATTTGTTAAATGAAGACAACGGAATCCGACGGCTAAAAAGATTTAAACCGTCAGACTTAACAAACAGATTTAAAAATTAACATATAAAGACATTAAAGTTTGTAATTAAACCAGTGCATTAACTTAATTTATTAAAGGAGATAATCAATGGATTATCTCCTCCAATACATGTAGGAGATATTGTTAAGTTTAGTATATAAGTAACGATGTGACATACAGTGTATATATAGCTTGAAAAAACTTTAGGCTGATGGTACAATAAAAAAGGAGTTATATAAAAAAAAAAAAAAAATATTTACCAATGTGGATTTGTTCGTTTGAAAAGTAAAAGTTAAGCCAACAAATTTAATTTTATTTACGAAGTGTTCCATAACCTAAGGAGGCTTGCACCAACGATTATTGTATGTGATATCTACTAACAAACTCTTAATTAATAGCATCTATGTAAATCTACATCGCTTTTTCTTTTTTAATCTCTCTTTCCTTGTTAAAATAAATATATTTTTATGTGTTTTGTAATTTGTCTTTTTTCGATGTTGAACAGATTTAAACGGTATCTGCCATTAACAGTTTCCGACCGTTTTGGCGCCTTTTTTAACTTTATGATTAGCACACCGAGACGTGCGACCCTCTCGCGGAGTTGTATTGAGCTAGGCGCCTGCATTTAAGTTACGGGTAATTCACGTAACAATCTTCATTACAATACAATTTAAAGAATAAGTTCAAATACGGTTATTGATATTGCAATTCTTTAATAAAAATTCTTTAAAAAATTAAAAATTAAGCAGTTTTTTTAAGTGCTTATAGACGATGAGTCAGAAAATCTGACAAGTTTTGTATTTAAAACAATAAATTAGTATTTATAAGTAATTAGACAATGTCGGATCGATTGAAAGACGTATTAACATCTTTTCACTTCATCTCGAGTAGAATTTTAAGTTTAGTAAAGTAATCTGTTGTAATTCTAAACCAACAAATTTCTGAAATCAAAATAAAATTAATTATGTCACCAAAATTTTTTTTAAAATTGAAACAAATTGATCTAATCGTAAAATAGTTGTTCTTATGTAAACTATTAAACTTCTAATTTTTTTATGTTTTCTATTACTAAAATTGTGATTATTTTTGTTTGTTGACTTAGTCTAATTTTTTTGTTATTTAAAACAACTCTTTTGTGTTTTCAAGTAAGTAGACAATGTCTAATTCTTCGAGAGATATATTAACATCTTTTCACTTCATCTTGTAATTGTATGCGAGTAGAATTTTAAGTTTAGTAAAGTAATCTGTTGTAATTCTAAACCAACAAATTTCTGAAATCAAAATAAAATTAATTGTTTAATCAATATTTTTTAAAAATTGAAACAAATTGATCTAATCATAAAATAGTTGTTCCTATGTAAACTATTAAACTTCTAATTTTTCTAAGTTTTCTATTACTAAAATTGTGATTATTTTTGTTTGCTGCCTTAGTCTAATTTTTTTGTTATTTAAAACAATTTTTTTGTATTTTCAGATAAGTAGACAATGTCTAATTCTTCAAGAAACGTGTTAACATCTTTTCACATCATCTTGTGATTGTAAGTAGAATTGTAAGCTTTATTAAAGAAATCCCTTTTCGATTTACTAGATGGTAACTCCAAATCAACAAATTTCTGAAAATGTTTGTACTTAACTATAAACTAAACTTAAATAATTATTTAACTATAAATTTAATAAAATTTATGCATCAAAACAGTTTTGGTGTACAATATTGAATTTCTAATTTTTTATATTTTTTTATTACTAAAACTATCATTATTGTTGTTTGCTGGGTTTTAATCTGATTGTTGTCGTTATTTAATCAATTCGTTTGTTTTTTCTAATGATTAAACAGAAACAAGAAATGCTGAATTGTAAATCATAATTAACAAATTTTCAAAAGTCTTTGTACTTAACTAAAACAAAATTAATTATAAATAATTAATTTTGTTTTAGTTAAGTAAGAATAAAATTCTAAATTTAAAATAAATAAATTGATGCATCAAAATATTTGTTTCTATATAAATTATTGAATATTTTGTATCTTTTACACATTGAACTATAGCAAATCTGTAACTGACATATTTTAGAATGTATAGACTAGGATCTAGTATTTGCTTAAAAATTCATAATTTGTATAGTAATATCGGTAATTTGATTATTTGTATTCTTGCATATCCAAAAAAAAAATAAATAAAACAAGTGAATTATTTTAAATATATTTTAAACGTGTTTAAAACCTGTGTTCAAAATCAACACAAAAAACTTGTTTTTAAACTTACTAACGCAAGTTTAAAACAATTTAAAAAGTTTGCTTTGTCAATTTTTTTGAAAGTATCAATTTCATATGATAAAAAATAAGTTTGATTAAAAGTACACATAATTTGAAAATAAAAAAAAGTATTTTTGTATAAAAATATGTAAACTTATTTATATTTTGAAATATTTAAAAAAAAATTATTTGTTAGATTGATCAATTGTGGCAACCATGTATACACGGTCAGGATGTGTAAGTGGAGGAATTGTAAAGCATTCGATTTAGACAGGTTTTTGAGATTTGGTACATAATCCTTTTTGCAATTTTTTATTTAAAATAATAGCTTTGTGCACGTTTTCATATTTTACGTTTTGTTTTTTAATCCAATCGAATTCTTATTAAATATTGTTTGCGTAAACTACAATTCATTGAGTCTTAATTTTAAAATACCTTATTGTTTGGAAAGTAATGCACATGTGTACCTCAGACTTAATTACTAAGCGTTTTTCACAACTTTCTAAATTCTTACAATATTAGCAGATGCTTTTTCTATTTATCCAAAGGTTTGCATTAATTTTTTTAAGTTAAGTTAGGTAGTCTGTAATAGGTTTAAAAACGTTTTTTATGTCTATATAAAAATAATAAATCATTTAGTATGAAAAATTACTTGTATAGTTCTTACAGTTAAAATTATTCTTATTTAATCCAAGTTAAGTCAAGAAAATGCGTCAGCTGTTTCTTCTAGTAGCTTCGCCTGTGAAATGCTTCGATGTTAATTTTTTTTATCAGTTACATAAAATCTTAACGACATTTTAAAGTATTTCATCGAAAAGGCGCCATGTTAATTATAAAAAGAAACATCATCAGTGTAAATTTACAAACGTGCTAACAAATTAAAAAGAATAAATAAAATGTCAGCGTGAACTAGGAGACAAGTCCATAATTTACCACAAACCGAAATTACATGTACTATAATTAAAAATATTGAGACACTAACGGTACCTTGGAGGTAATTTTTTCTTCGGTAATGTCGTGTGGACTTTTACAGCGCAAAACAAATAAACCTAATTAAGGTCATAAAAACTCTAATTTATTAATTAATAAAAACTATCAATTGTGTGTTGATGTAAATAAAATTATTAAATTAAATTTTAAGTGATGTAATTATCCAAACTTATGCTTCCAAAGATAAATATTTAATCCTAATTATGAGACATTTCTTAAGATCCGAAACCGTCAACATTCTGAAGCGGCTTAAGTACTTTGCCAGGTCTAATTGATTGCACATTGTTTTGTAGTTTGTTGGTATTTGGCAAAAGACGATGTCGTTTTTATTAGTTCATAAAAATGTAAATTGAGTTACAAAAATATATCTTACAACTACCGTTATGTAAACAAATGCGTATTGGATAAAATTTATATACAGTTACAGAAGTGATTGTACCCTTTAATAAAACAGCTGAGATCGATAAAATTGAGATCGGTAATTGGTATTAGATTACAATTTTCTTTTATTTAATTGGCGTACATCCTTAATTTAAAAAAAAATTCAAATTTTTCCTGAAGCGTTCATTAATTGCAATAGAAAAATATCACGCACTGTTTTGAAGAAAAATTGTTCGCGTGCGGAATTTCATTAAGACATTTTTGAGCTGAATTATCAATCATTTTTTTAAATTTTTAAATTAGGGTAAGCGTAAGAAAAAGTCTAATAATAAATTTAATTAAAATAACTGCATCATCTGGATCAAAGTAACTTTCACCAGTTGTTCAAAGAAAGGTAGGTAATTGAAATGAAGTGTACACGATTAATTATTACAATTTCTGTCTAAACAGTACCTAACATGCCAAGTCTCATTATTGTTTTAAGCGTAAATGAATTGAACAAATTCGCTCTCTTCTTTTTTATTATTATACCTTGTTATGCGTACTTATTTATTAAATTATGTGTTTGATGCAGATGGTTCTGTGCAACTAATTCGTTACGTTATATGCCAGTTTTAGAAAAAAATAATTACTTAGGAGTGAAAGCATTTTTTTAAAATATTAATACTTAAAGACGATTTAGAATTTCTAATAACTATCGATGAATAAGCGTGAAAGTCAATAATCGAACAGGTGCAGTTATAAGTAGGCTGATATTATCTTACGTTGATGTAACTTAAGACTATTTAAAATTAATAGAAATGCACTTGTAAATATACCTTCTCAGCTTATAAAATTTTAATCGCTTTCTTACTTTAAATTATGTGCAACTTCAATTCCAATCGATATATATTCGAAAACCGTTAATTTTGAAAAAAAAAATAACGAAAGTGCAAAGTTTATTTTAATTTAATCATACAAAAAAAGTAAGAAATGGCACTTAACATCATATTGTAATGTCGTTGTTTAACTTGATTTTTTTGCATACATGATTCGAGTTGGAATTATTCTATTAAAGTTTTTTATTTCGGTGTTGATTTTTACCATACAATATGTTTACAAAACGTTTTGATTACATCTCAATTTTAAACGCAATTAACTTTTTGTTTTGCTTTTGTTTATATTTAGTTCAAAAGTTTAGGATAAAAAAAAATAAATGACAGAATTGTCTTAAAAATCGATTAATTGTTAATTAATGACTAAAAACCGGTTATTAAACAGTATAATTCGAAACCTGAACTAAATTTGCAAAAAATCAAATCCAATGAAAACGGTAAAGTAATTGATGGAACTATAATCTTTTGCAAATAATTACTAATTAAAAATTAATTTTGCACAATGACATAACAAATAATTACAAAACTTTTATGCAAAATTATTTGCTTTTTTTCTATTGTTGTTATGCTGTAAAAATCTACTTAAGATAAAATTTAAAAAATGGTAATTATTATAAACGTTATTGTAAACGCAAAAATGGGAATACAATTTTTTAAATATTTTTTTTAAATCAAAATTACTTAAATACGTTATAAAATCTGTAAATTCAATTTCCAAGATAAAAGATACTGTACGGATATATTACCATTGGCATTAATAACTTGCAATTCAAAAACTAAATATTATGAAATTCAAAAAATGGCCAGAGAATCTTTTATCAAAATGGTTTTCTTTCAGTTTTTTTCTAAATTGTTGATTATATTTGTACGAAAAGATTTAAATTAGTCAAAAAATTAACTAAAAAAACAAACATTTAAGTACATTAACCCTTTTTAACACTTTTGAAAATACTATTCTATATTTACAGTACGATCAAAAGATAGAGTTAAGTCCCTCCCAACAAATCCGCGCTAATTTTGAATAGTTTTTTTTATTGGTTAAAATTTTGAAGTTGATATTACAACAAACACCTGTATTTTGACATATACTTCAGTTTGATGTTTGACATTTTGGTTAACTTATTCGCAGATATTGTAATCAATATAGTGAAATCTACAACAAGAATATGTATATGAAACGTGAGACCGTTGTACCAAGCCGCTAAGCTGGACAATCTGATCCAGGAAATGAAACGTATTAAAGTAGACTTAATAGGTGTCAGCGAACATCGTTGGATAGGAACAGGAGTATGTAAGCACGAGTATGAAAATTAATATTATTCTGGAAACAACGAGAACCAAAAACAAAGAAATGAAGTTGCAGTGTTTGTGAAAAACAATCTGGTAAAATATATAACTAACTTGGTCTCAATTTCCGAAAGAGTTATTCTTCTCCAATTGCAAGGTTATCCATTTAAAATAAATATATTACAGGTCTACGCTCCTACTTCCGACAATAAATATGACAACGGATTTTTACAAATCATCCAATAAAATCATTAAAACATTAAAAGGAGATGAAGTAACATTCATAATGGGAAATTTCAATGCCAAAATTAGTCGCGGTCGCCGAAGAGATTTAGTTGGAAGTTTTGGACTTGATCAAAGTAACGAGAGAGGCAATAGACTTTATGAATTCTGTCGGGAAACTAAAATGGCAATAACTAAAACATAATTTGAACTGCCGAAGCACAGTTTATATATATGGATAGCACCAAAAAGTGCCCATGATAGCTCTAAACCAAAAAGAAACTAAATCGACTACATTCTTGTCAACCAACGATATATAAATTGTGTAAAGCATGCAGAAACATATCTCGGCACCGATTCGAATAAAAAAAAACAAATAAAATGAAGATATGCGAGAAAAAACAGCAAATGATCTCAATATTAGTGTATTGCAACTTACATGTAAAGATGAAGAAAGCGTACACAGTAGTTAGAGTGACATTAAAGAAAAAATATACAGAGTGTGTGATCGACAATTTTAAAATTAAAAAAATATGTTAAAAGATTAAATGGATGACAGATGAAAAAATGGAAACGCAAAGACAAGCAAAGAACAATAAAGAGGAGTATAATGAACTGCAAAAGTTGATAAAAATAAAAATAAGTTGCAAAAGAACGTTGGATCAAAAGACAGTGCGAAGAACTAGAAGATTTGAGTCTGAAAGGTGATGATTATAGCACCCCAAAATCAAAAAATATCAGGTGACTACAAAAAGTGCTTGATATTTTAAAATTTTGCAATCTGAAGTGCAACACGCATTGCAAATAGCAAAAAACAGAAAAGCAGTAGGCCCGGATCTAATATCAATAGAAGCTCTTAAAGTAACAAATAATGAAAATATTGACATAATAAAAAACTATTTAATAATATGTACAACTCAGCAGATGTACTCCAGGACTGGCTAGAGACTACATTCGTTGTAATACCCAAAAACAACATTGCAGAGATTATTGCTTAATTAGTATTATGACCTATATGCTTAAAACCTTTCTCCGTATAATAAAAGCAAGAATAAGAACTAAATGCGAAAATGATTTAGACGACACGCAATTTAGTTTTAGAAACGCTTTCGGAACGCGACAGGCTTTGCTTGGAGTAAACCTGATCCTACAAAGATGCCGGGATCAACGAAGAAATGTGTTTGCCTGTTTTATAGACTACGAAAAGGCGTTTGATAGGGTGCAGCATGGCATACTAATAAAAAAATTAAATTACACTGGCGTAAATGACGAGGATAAGATTAATACAGAGCGTATACTGGAATCAAATAACAAAGGTTAGAATAGAAGAAATAACCACCAACGAGGTCAGTATATAAAGAGGAGTACGAAAAGGGTGCATACTTTTACCCTTGCTATTTAATATGTACTCAGATCAAATCTGTAAAGAAGCCACTGAAAGTATACCTGAACTATAAATGGAAAATCTATTACGACAATCAGGTATACAGACGATACCGTTATCTTTGCACATTCGATAGATGAACACAATAAGTAAAACTGGAGAAAAACTAGAGCTAAAGATAAACCTCGAGAAAACTAAGTTCATAATAATCCGTCAAAATTATAATAACGCTGCGCTATATCTCGATGGACAACAGATTTAACGTGTCACAAAGTTCAAGCACCTCGAAAGCATTATAACAGAAGATCTAAACTTTGACAACGAGTTAAAACGCCGAATTGAACTGGCTTGGAAGACATTTAACAAAATGAGATTGAGTTTCTATGTAACGACAACTTAAATTTAAAATTTCGCCAACGGATGAGTCGATGCTACATATGGTCTGTACTACTGTATGGAACGGAGACATGGACGTTGAAAATTGCAACAATGAATGAATGAGGCGTTTGAAATGTGGTTACACAGGAGAATGTTGCGTGTTTCATGGGTTCAACATGTAACTAACGAAGAAGTCTTCCGAAGAGCACAAACTGATAAAGAAAATTAAACATCCCGGCGTTTTTCGGTTGATAACGAACGCGTTGTCAATATATTTAAAGCTATAGTACCAAGGAACGCATCGACGGAGCTAAGATCCAAATTATCAATTTTACTGCAAAACCAGCAGTTATTATATTATCTATGTAGATTACCATTTTAAGTGTGTGTTTTCAGTGTCATCATTATTATTCGTAAATATCAGAAAATATCATCTCGTAGGTAATGAGCCCACGTATAAAATTTAACAATTTGGTGCCTAAGAGATCGTAGCATGTTGGTAGTTAGATTTACTAACCGCAAAAACTTGAAAATGGTATCAAATGATACTCAATTGTAATTTAAACTTAACTATGTCAGTAAAATTGCAAAAATTACCAACAGAGAGAACCAGTGTACGGCCGTTTCACCTTTTAAGAATCATCAGCATTGGGAAATACTCTCTGATGTATTTCCGTATATTTATATAGTTTATATTCATGCTTTGTTCTAATTACATACATTTACTGATATAGTTACTTGTTATACTTTTAACCATATTCGTTAGTGGATTACAATCGGGGATTATTCGATACAATATTTAGAATTTTTGCGAATAGTAAATCTAACTACCAACATGCTACGGGCACCAATTTGTTAAATTTTATACGTGAGTTCATTAACCACAAGATGGCGTCGACCACAACACTTATATGTTGCGTATTTTCTGATATTCACGAATAATAGTGATTAGAGTAGAAACACAAACGAGATGGCGTCCACCACAACATTTTAATAGGTAATTAGAACGAAACATGAACATAATCTATAGAAAAATATCAATATAGTTGTGCAAATACACCAGAGAGTATTTCTTAGTGCTGATGATCCCGATGAAAAAGAATGAAACGGTCGTACACTGCTTCTCTCTGGTGCAATTTCACTTTTAACCATATTCGTTGGTGGATTACCATCCTGTATTATTTGATACAATTTTCTAATTGTATCAAAGACCACGATTTTGAACATCGATGTCTTTGAACGAAATGAACTACCAACACTGAATAAAATGTTAGCGGCATTGTAGAAAAATGAAAATCTATCTGAATTGAAACGGACTACAATGAGTTTCGCCTGAATAATTCTAAATGTCAAACATTAGGGTAAAAAATGTTTCTTTTTTTATACAGAATCTTATGTAAACAGTAACTGTAGCTAAATGAAAAAATTAATAAAATTGAAGTTGTATTTATTTTTTAGAAGTTATAAACGCCAAAAATTATTAAAAATTATACGTTTTCTCAAGTATTCTAATATTTAATGCTTCTGAGATTATACATTACATGTTCTTGAATTTTCACGTTTTTACTAATTTGCATCGTGTAAACTGGTCTTTACATTTGGGTTTACATTATGCAAAATTGAGGAAGGAGCTGAATCTACAATAGTGATACAGCAGGTTTGTCTATAGACAATAATTTTACCTCCAATTATGTTATTATTTAAAAACATTTTGATAAAATTTAAGCAACTCAAAATTTAAAAACAAAAATATCACTGTATTTTTAGTGGCACTTTATTATTACTTTGTTTAATTCAGAAATAAAATTGATTGTTTATTAACTTTCATTCATTTATTTTCTTTTATTTTTGTTTATAACTCCTATCTATTATTTAAAAACATTTTGATAAAATTTAAGCAACTTAAGATTTAAAAACAAAAAATATCACTGTGTTTTGTACTGGCACTTCACTATTACTTTGTTTAATTCAGAGGTAAAATTGGTTGTTTAATACATTTCATTCATTTATTTTCTTCTATTATTGTTTATAACTCCTATATATTATTTCAAAACATTTTGATAAAACTAAAGTTATTTAAAACTTAAAAACAAAAAATATCACAGTATTTTTCTGGCACTTTATTACTTTGTTTAATTCAGAGGTAAAATTTATTGTTTAATACCTTTCATTCATTTATTTTCTTCTATTTTTGTTTATAACTCCTATCTATAAATCGGTTGTGTTTTTATGTAATGGTTTTAAAAATCAACACAAGAAGTCTTGTCGTCAATAAAAAAACAACAATCTTTAGTAAAACCTGTATATTTCAAATTAATTTAAACTTGACCTAATTGTAAGTCTGATAATAGTTTCACATTTCAGCGTAATAACTGATGCATATATAAGAAATCTTATCGTTTCAAAACAAGCTTTTATGAACACGGTTATAGCGCTTCGGCGCTTCTAGTTTATTTAAAACAAGATTTTGATTACAATGTACTTTAATACAGTAACAAAATTCAAATAAAACTGCGTTAAAATCAAATTGAATTAAAGTTAATTACCAAACAAAGTATTATTATTATTATATTGTATTTCCTAAGAGCAATAATATAGATTAAGAAGTCAAGTCGTAAAGTAATTTTTGTAAAGAAGGAAAGTTTAATCTACGCGATAGAAAAAATAGACAGAAGGTTAAAAAACAAGAATTTTTTTGAAAAAGCAACAGCGGCGCCACACGGGGGGTTATTAAAGTCGACATAAAAAATATAAAGAAATGTTTACACTACTTGTACAGAACTAATTTATAAAAATTCAAAAAATTCAATTATTTAAAATATATACAAAACTAGTAATTTTTAAGTATGTCAAACAAAATCACAAAATTTACAAAAAAATTAAAATTTTTGTGTTACCGGTCTTGTATAGCATAAAATCCCACTAATCCACTTTAGCTTGTTTGCAAATTAAAGGTTCAGCAAAAAATGTAATGTTATCGTTATATTGTGCTTTTTATTAGCATGTTATAGTGAAGTAAAAGACTAATTAACAAAGCATTTAAAAAACTAATCCTAATTAGATCATTAGAAAAACATACAAATGAAAACAAAACCTAGGAAACGTATTCGTGATCGCACTTTTTGCCAAGTGATCTAAAGCTTGGTGAGATGGTGTTTTCTGCGTGGTCAAGAAATGTTAGATTCGCGCGCGTGCACATGCTAAGATTCGCTCGTGCTCTACAAACGGTTTTCTTTTCTACATTATTTTATTCATTGTAAAAAATAACGACGACAATAGTGAAAGGTATAACTGCAACACATAAAATACAACTATAGAATAAATGGTGAATGCAAATTAAAATACGAGTTAATAAATTTGTGTCATTTTAACAGGGTGAGCTATAATTGAAGAAGCTGCTCATACATTCAAATTACCGGTTGTAATAAATTGCAACGAATTGCAATTATATTTGCATTGCCTACGCTGCTGTATATCTGTCGTCACTCAGTCGTAAAGACTACTTATCGTAAAAATGTAAATCAATGAAATAATCAGATTACTTAAGATAAAATGGAAAACGAATCAACATGGATCATCTCTAATAGATACAGTTACTTATAATACCACAATAGCACATTTGCGGTTATTTAGCTACGCTACACAATTAACAAAACTCGTAAATTCTTCTTAAATGCATTCATCTAAAGAACGCGTTAAATGATTCACCTGTAACTAATGAATTCGATTTGCATCGAACTATTTAACCCTAATTAAACCTCACGCTGGCAATAGCATTAATTTTATTTTCTAAATTACACTAACGGAAACTTCGAAAAAATTTAATATTTTTGGTCATCGTCATTTTATCTGAATAAATATATAATAAAAAAATATTTTTTCGGGTTCACAAACCAAAACAACAAATTTATCAAATTAACAACAAATACTTTTAGATTTAGAAAATGCTAGCATAAGTCTTGGATTAAATCCTAGAGGGCGTAAGTTCCTAAGCAAACATCACTAAAGCTCTAAAGCTTCAATGAATGGATAATTAAGAATCAATAAAGTTACGTGATGTAAACAAAATTATGTATACATACAAACATTTATTCATAAAACAAACAAATATTTAAAGCACGTTCCCAGCATTTTTTTAATTGGTAAATTTGTTAAGGAAATAGGCAAATTTAACAAAACAATAAGGATAATTTTCGTGCGATATTCAATTCTTTTGTATTTGTAAACACTAATTAATCAAAACTAAACATTATATTCTGATACGACTTACATCATCGTCTTCAAGTTGTCCATAAACTTCTAATTTGTCCAAACGAATTGTTCCTTGAAAAGGATAACAGAGAGCTCCTTGCGAAATGGAACTATTCGTCCATACAGAAACTTCCGGTTCATTTCGTCTAGAACCTATTGGAGGAATCCTCACGCAGAGGCTGAACTCCTGAGGGATGAGGACACAGGTTTCCATAATAACAACAAAAAAGTCAAAGTAACAACACACAAACTTTTAAACAATTTGCGTATTTATTGTCATTGCAATTATAACTTGTGCTAATAAAAAAGTGTTCTAAACTCAACAATTGCGTAAAATCAATTAAACTTAACGTTTTTTTTTTAAATTAATAAATAGTGCCACAAAAATATTATTTTGTCAACAAATAATTATAGTTCTGCACGTGTTTACTTAACACTAATTTTACAGTTTCAAACTTTTTTCAAATCTAATTCTGTGCTTTATTGTTTATAGTATGAAAACACACGCGATTATATGTATATTAATATTTAGCGCTAATCTAATGACCGCAGCCTTGCAGGTGTGGCACTGAACTAGCATTGACCCTCAACTGTCTTACCTTTGCTAAGAAGTCCCCACCTTCACTAGCACGTGGTTCTTAAGGTAGACCGTTCTTAGTCTCAACCTTACAGGTGCTTTATTCAATTCAAAATACAGTAGCTACGAAACTATTGCCGTTTTTTAGAAACATCTCGGAGACTTTAACGCAAAGTCAGACAACAAACCCGAGCCCATACTTTTACGATAAAGAAAGAGTACACATCTAAACAACACATACCACAATTATGTTTAAATTAATATTGATTTAATTATAAATAATTTAGTAGTAATGTGATTAAACAAGTTAATTATGTTCATATCTTTACGTACGTTAACGTAATAATGTTTATTAATCTTTTGTTGATAATATAAACCCAATACTGTAGGAAATGCTAAGGTGCGTCTACCTTCCTTTATACACCTGTTGACGGTAAGCAACAAGTAGGAGTAGCCCAGAATCTTGTTAACAAATCAAAACCGATCTTATGTAAGAGTTTTAGCCAATGAATGCTGTGCTAACACTCCTGCTTTTGCTTATATGCATTACTGTTGTGATTATTCATCACCTTCGTATTAATTATGATTACTTAGACAAAGACATTAAAATACATTTATACTTGACACGATAAGGATTTAAACTATTTCATAGTGTGTTAAAATTGTAGTTAAATGAGTATCTTGTGGTATATTAGAGCTTTTCAAGTTTAGAAGTAAATATGGAATAAGTATAAAACTACCACTACTCGAAAGTAATGTTTTTAAATTGTTTAACCACTTGACACCAATTTGTCAAAATTATTTTTAGAACATGGGTTATTTATAGATATTTCTACTTAAATCAAATATTGATATCTGCCAATTTTCTTTTTATTAAACTCATGCTTCGATAGTTCCCCGTTCTTCATAATTTATATATTGCAAAGTCATCAGTTATTATTTGTTAGTATAGTACACCTTTCTCGTAGAATCCTTAAGCTCGAACACAAATCACTCCATATTATTAATTGCCGATTACCAATTATTTCTAATCGAAATATAAAATAATTTTATAACGTTAAAGTAATCCATGCTCAAGGTGGAGTATTAGATATACAATTAAATTATTTAACTTAAAGTCTTCTCCACAAAAAATATTTTAATTTATTTTAATTTATAATAAACATGTTTCAACATTTTTAAATGTCATCATCAGTATGTCTACAAATAGTATAAATTATTAAAAATATAGCTAACACATTAAATTATAACAATTGTCAAAAATAACAAATTGAAACTATCAATTAACACACAGCCAGAAATGATAAAAAATAAATTAAAATTTAAGAAATAGAAAGGTAAAATTAGAATTTAGGATTAAGAAGAGAAGTAGTGCTTATATCGAAAAGTTCAGTAAGACGCGTAGAAGAATTATCATTAAAAAGACGATGAATTTGTAAAATTTCAAAATTGTTAAGATAATGGGCTTTATTACAAAAATGAAGAAATTTAATATTGAGATCAGGAGAAGAATGACTACAAGACAAAATATGATATTAGTATTTAAATTTCTGTTAATAAAATAAATATGTGCTTTTAATCTAGTTTTGAACTTTTTTCCAGTTTGACCGACATAAGAAGAATTACAAAAAGAACACGAAAACACCAGATTTATCTAAATCAGAAATAGGATCCTTATTATTAGCAATATAAGATTTTAAATTATTATTCGTAGAAAAGGAATAGAAACATTAAATTGTTTAAACACATTTTTAAGGGAAATAAGGTAAGTGAATACAATTTGCCCACCCTAAGTGATTTTTTTTGTAAATAAGGTAATGTTAGTAATAAGCAATGACAATTATTTCATGATAAAGTTCAACATCTTTAGAATAAAAAAAAAAAAATTGTTGTGAAAAATTAGTTTTGAATTGTTTTACCAATTTAAAAAAAAATGTGTAAATGCCATGCACGAAAAAAGTGATGTTCATTTATCTGGCACACTGCATAATATCAGTTTTCCTTATCTGCATATGTTGTGTTATTTTCGTTGCTCGTAGCTTTAGTTGATGACTTAGCTTTAGGTGTTAATGTAGCTTTAGATTTTGTAGCTTTGGGTGTTGATGTAATTATAGATCTTGTAACTTTGGGTGTTGACGTATTAATTGTAAAAGTTGTAGCTATCTCGTTATTGTCAAAAACTGTTTTTTTTTACTACAAGAGCACGACTGTTTATGGCCCCGTGCCTAACATTTGTTACAGATTTGACAACTTTTTCCGGAGTCTCTAACATTTCTGTTATTGACGTATTAAGTGCTTTCGGTGAGGAAAAATCATCATTTGATTCAGAGGCATCTTCTTCTGAGCTGTCATCATCAGAGGAGCCACTTCGAGTTCTTGGTCTCTGGACACTGCTTTGATTGGTTCAGCGATCGACTGTTTTGGTTCGTATCTTATTTCAGTAACTTCACTAGGGGCAAATGCTAATTCCGGTATTGCTTCGGGATTGAATGGAAAAATACCGGTTGCAGCAAAACCAGCTTTTATATTTACTGGTGTTACGCTTTTATCCCAGACAACACTAAATATTTCACCAAACCGCTGCTTTCTAATGTTTCGATCCTTGTATCTTGTCCAATATTAGAGTACCTGATCATCCCAGTGGTATTCGAACGAACGAAACACCGATTTATCCATGGGTTGGAGTTCGTGCGTAGTGTTGCTTGGTAAGCAGAAAAGCACAATATTATGTCTTTCTGCAACATCGATAGTATAGTCTAGATGGCATTTGGCACCATCAAAAATTAAAAGACATTTCCTTGGTGGTTTGTATTTAGCCAAATGCTCAATCCAGGTGCAAAATGTGGTGACCCCGGAGGTAATGTATCCCCCCATTCGGGTTTCATCCTCTTTCCTTTAAAAAGGATTGTTGGCGGGATGGAATTACCGCAAGCATTGCCACAGGAAGCAATTGTGACGTTTTCTCCATGCTCTGGTGCTACCAAGTGTACACGTTTTGCATCTTTTTTTGCGAGCACACTTTGTTGGTGATGTAAACTTAATCGACAGCCTTTTTCATCGACGTTGAAAATCTTTCCTGGGCTATCCATGAGATCCAGTTCCAAAAGAATTTCTTTCAGTTTTTCGAAGTAATGATTTACGATGAATCGGTTAAGTTTCTGAGCACGCGCGGGGTTCATACTTTGTGCTTTTCTTTGACTTATTGCAGGATTACGTTTAAAAAAACCATTAAGCCAATACCGGCCAGCCATTTTGGACATGGTAGAAAATTTATTTTGGATACCATTTTTGGTGCAGAAATTGAAAACACACCTTCGAACTGTCTTTGATGTTAGTGGGTAACCAACTTCTGCCAATCGGATTATTCTTGCAGACAGTTCTCTTTCTTGATCAGCAGTTAGTACTGGTTTCCGCCCCATTTTTGCCTTACAGGTTTGGTTACTATCAACATATCTGGATAAAATTTTTCTCAGTATTGAAAATGTTTTTGAAGCACCTTGACGAGACATTCGACCTTTCTGCAGAGCTGAGACAGCATTTTCTAAGTCTTCTCGTGTCCACTTACTTCTAATGCCTCGATTTCTCACTTTACCAGTCATATCTGTAATAATGTACACTAATACATTGTATGAAAGCAAAAAGCTGACAATGCGTGCACGTGCTAGCAATATGCTCATGTGCATATTGCCAACTCAGCATGGTGGGCATATTGCTATACAAGAAATAAAATTAGGTTAAGTAATAATTTTTGCCTAAGGCGTTCCCTTAAAACGATCGCTTTTTACCACAATCTAAGCTTCAGTACTCTTCTATGGAACACAAGATAGTTCACTTTAATACCACTTTGTTTCACGACTCCATAATAAAAAACTTGACGAATAAATATTACAACGGCGTCTTATAAAAATAATACGTAACCGTTCCACTCGTGTCGCGCGGGCTACTGACCAAATTGTTGGTCGACACAAGAGAGTAGGCACACTATGCCGATGATACGTACCATCATCTATCGTACAATAATTAATCTACAGCTAGTGGTCATATTACCAACATGCGCATATTGTATTAACCTATCTTACAAGAAGGACTAAAGTAAGGAATAGAACGGTAAATATCATTATTACTAGATTTATTATATACCAAATTTTTAAATAAATGGCGAAAACGAATTCTATGAATAACTGTTTAAAATTTTAAAAGGATAACCATTATTATAAACAAGTTGTTTAATAATTTTCAATTCTTTATTAAAACTGGTTATAGAAAGAGGAATAGAATAAAGACGAATAATTAAAGAACGGAAAAAACAAATTTCATGATTGTACGGATGAGTAGACTAAAAAGGAATTAAGCAATCCGTATAAGTAGGTTTACGATATATTTCAAATTTAAATTTTTCATTATCACGTAAAATAAGTAGATCTAAATAAGGAAGAGAATTATTGTTTTCAATTTCATAAGTAAATTTTATTTTGTGATGAAGTGATTTAATAAAATCGTTAAATTTACTTAGATCGTCTAAAGAACCATTAAAAAGAACAATGCACTCATCTACATATCTAAACCAAAAAGTAATCATGTTAGAAAAAGAACAATTAGAAAAAAATATTTTCAATACTATTCATAAATATTTCAACAGCAAGGGGAGAAATAGCATATTGCTATTCCTAATTCTTTTGATCTTTGCTTCTAAGATTAAAAATGTTACCTTTCCTTCTTCATCTTATCTTATTTCTTGTTGTCAAACTTTTTCCTTTTATCCCTCCTGAAGAATGTGTATCTCTCATTCGTAATCTACTATTTTCTTACGGTTCTTTAAACACTTACCAAATTCTCTTCTTGACTTAGTTTTCAAGCAAATTTTTTTCAAATTTAATATTATTTATTATTCTCAATTATCAGGTTTAGCTATGGGCTCAAACATTTCTTCCCTTGCTGCTGAAATATTTATGAATGATATAATATAATATATGAAAATATTTTTTTTTCTAATTTTTCTTTTTCTAGCATGATTATTTTTTGGTTTAGATATGTAAATAACTGCGTTGTTCTTTTTAATAGTTTTTTAGACGATCTAATTAAATTTAACAATTTTATTAAATCACTTAATCACAAAATAAAATTTGCTTATGAAATTGAAAACAATAATTCTTTTCCTTATTTAGATCTACTTATTTTACGTGATAATGAAAAATTTAAATTTGAAATATATTGTAAACCTACTTATACGGATTGCTTAATTCCATTTTAGTCTACTCGTCCGTATAATCATAAAATTTCTTCTTTTCGTTCTTTAATTATTCTATTCCTCTTTCTATAACCGGTTTTAAGAAGAATTGAAATTATTAAACAACTTGCTTATAATAATGGTTATCCTTTTGAAATTTTAAACACAGTTATCCATAGTACTCGTTTTTGCCATTTATTTAAAAATTTGGTATCTAATAAATCTAGTAGTAATGATATTTACCGTTCTATTCTTTACTTTAGTCCTTGTATTTTCCTTAAAAATTTGTTTAAACAATTTAATGTTTCTATTTCTTTTTCTACGAATAATAATTTAAAATCTTATATTGCTAATAATAAAGATCCTATTTCTGCTTTAGATAAATATGGTGTTTACAAAATTTCGTGTTTGTCTTATAATTCTTCTTATGTCGGTCAGACTGGAAGAAAGTTCACAATTAGCTTGAAAAAACATATTTATTTTTTAATAGAAATTTAAATACTGATATCTCTAATACCTGTTCTGCCTTTGCTAACGCATTTTGTCTACTGGTCATTCTTCTCCTGATCTCAACATTAAACTTCTTCATTTTTGTAATAAAAGTCATTATCTTAACAATCTGGAAATTTTAGAAATTCATCGTCTTTCTAATAATAATTCTTCTACGTGTCTTAATAAACTTCTTGACATAAGCACTTCTCCTCTTCTTAATCCTAAATTTAAATTTTACCTTTCTATTTTTTAAATTTTAAATTAATGTTTATTATTTCTGGCTGTGTTTATTGTTAGTTTCAATTTGTTATTTTTGACATTTGTCAATTTAATTATATTACTGGGCATGCTTTTTTATAATTTAATGTGTTAGCTATATTTTTAATAATTTATACTATTTTTAGACATACTAATAATGACATTTAAAAATGTCAATAAATGTTTAAATTAGAATTAAATTATTTTTTTGTGGAGAAAACAAAGTTAAATAATTTAATTGTATAAAATAAGTATGCAAAAAATGATCAACATTTGTATTCCTAGTGAACGACAAAAAAAAGTAATTTTTAGTTCTACAAGTATAGAAAAAAAATCCTAAATAATTTAATTGTATCAAATATTAACAACCTCAATCAAGTACTAATGGAATTGAAAGAGTAAGAGCATTAAACGTATTTACACTGAAAAAAAGCGTCATTTCACTATAAAAATTACATTATTACAAATTTACTTATCTGTAAAAAAGCATTACACACCCATATTGAAGAAATTTTACCTTTATGTTTAAAATTTACTGCAAAAAATATGTATAAAGTATTACAGTTATCGCTATTTTTACTATTACCTACAGACGTGTAATGTTAATGAAAATATACACACATTTTTTTCAGTGTCTTTTAAAACGCACATTTTCTTATAATATACAGGATATAGTTAAAGTAATCCATATCTCTAAGTGGAGAAATTGTAATAAAATATGATATTTATTTTCTGAAAGTCAATCCACAATTATGTTCTGAGTTTTTAATTGTAAAACTAGTTTCAACAATTTAAATTGTCATCATCAGTTACACTAAAAAGCAAATCAATTACCAAAAATAATTAAACATTTAAAAGAGCTTACACTTTATATGAAATTATAAAAATAAAAATAGAATGACAAACGTCAACAAATTAAAAAAATTTAAATTCAAACTGACATTAAATACATAGCCATGGGTGATATGAAAAATGGAGATAAAAGAAAAGAAAAATGAAAAAAATAAGTTAAAATTTATTACTAAGAAGAGGAGAAATATTTAAATCAAGAATTTCATTAAGACAATTATCTGAATTTTCATTATAAAGACGATAAATTTCTAGAATTTCAAGATGCTTAAGTACTTTTGTTACAAAAATGAAGAATTTTAACATTAAGGTCAGAAGAAAAAGAATGACCAGTAGACAAAATATGATTAGCGAAAGAAGAACAAGTGTTTGATATACTAGAATTTAAATACCTTTTAATAAAATAAATATGTTCTTTTAATCTTGTTTTAAACTTTCTACCAGTTTGTCCTATATAAGAACAATTGGAAGAAGAGCCAGAAATTTTATACACGCCAGATTTATCTAAAGAAGAAACAAAATCTTTATAATTAACAATAAAATATTTTAAATTATGATTAGTAGAAAAAGAAATAGAAATATTATACTTTTTAAAATAATTTTTAAGAAAAAGAGAACAAGAATTAATATAAGGCATAGAACGATAGATAGTAATATTATCTGATTTATTTTGAGATAAATTTTTAAATTATCTTTTGTATTACACAAATGTGAGCTTGATTACTTAGATTTTAGTATTAGAGATTATGTGTTATTTAGTGGTAATCTAATTTATTCTAATCTTTGTGAGAAACTGATTAATTTACGAAATTTACAGCCAGTTTCATTTCATTCACCTTCATATTATAATTTTTCATCTCATAATAGCAATTTACATATTCCTTCTCTTTCTACACCTTCACCTAGTAATTCTAATACTTATAGTAATTTTGATTCACGTCACAGTTTTCACTTTCGGATTCTTAATCTAAGTAACGTTTCTTTTAAGTCCCAAGAACAGTTTTTGTTAAATTCAGGCCTTAAATACAATTTACCGGTTAATATTAATAAAAAACATATTGAAACTTTAGCAGTTTGTTCTTAAAATATATTTCATTCTTCAGATTTACCTAATAGTAACGGAATTACAAAAGAAATTTATAATAAATTGAAGAAACTTTTAGACAATGCCAAATTTAATCCTAATTTTAATTCAATTTATAAATCTTGTTCATTTTTAAGATCAAAAATTAAATCTAATGATTTTATTGTTTCTAAAGCTGATAAGAGTAATTGCATTGTTATTCTTTCTCTTTATGATTATATTAATAAAGTTGAAGATTTTATTAGTAAAGGTGAATTTAAAATACTTTCCAAAGATCCTATTTCTAGTTTTTGTTCATCATTTCTTTCATGTCTTCATTCGTGTAATTTAACTTTTAATTCTCTTGGAAATAGAAATATATATCATTTTAAACTTATGAATCCCTCAACACCGCTTCTTTATGGTCTACCAAAAATACATAAACTTTCTATCCCTATTCGACCTGTTGTTTCTTTTTGTAATTCTCCTGTCTCTAAACTTGCTCCTTGGCTTAACAATATTATAAGAACTTACTCTAATTTTACTAATCAATATTCTATACTTAATTCTCCGGACCTTGCTTCTAAGATTAAAACATTTTCTTTTCCTTCTTCATCTATTCTTGTATCTTTTGATGTTGTCAATCTTTTTCCATCTATTCCTCCAGAAGAATGTATTTTTCTTATTCGTTATTTGCTTTTTTCTAATGGTTCTCTGGATACTTACCAGATTTTAGATGTTTGTTCTTTGCTCGATTTAGTTTTTAAACAAAATTTTTTTAAATTTAATAATAATTTCTATTCTCAATCATCTGGTTTAGCTATGGGATCTAATATTTCACCTCTTGCTGCTGAAATTTTCATGAATAATATTGAAAATAAAATCTTTTCTAATTCTTATTTTTCTGATATGATTAGTTTTTGGTTTAGATACGTTGATGATTGCATTGTTCTCTTTAATGGTTCCTTAGATGATTTAAATAATTTTAGTATTTTCATTAATTCTATTCATCCTAATATTCATTTTACATATGAAATTGAATGTAACAACTCCCTTCCATATTTAGATCTTCTTTTACGTGAAAATGAGAAATTTAGTTTTGAAATCTATAGTAAATCTACTTACACTGATTGTTTAATTCCATTTTACTCTAATCATCTTATAATCATATAATTGATTATTTTCGTTCCTTATTTAATCGTCTTTTTTCTATTCCTCTTTCCAAGTCTAGTTTTAATAAAGAATTTGATACTATTAAACAATTAGCTTATAGCAATGGTTACCCTTTTCATGTTTTAAACAATGTTTTTAGAAAAGTTCGTTTATACCATTTCTTTAAAATTTATCTCAAAATAAATCAGATAATACTACTATATATCGTTCTATGCCTTATATTAATTCTTGTTCTGTTTTTCTTAAAATTATTTTAAAAAGTATAATATCTCTATTTCTTTTTCTACTAATCATAATTTAAAATATTTTATTGTTAATAATAAAGATTCTGTTTCTTCTTTAGATAAATCTGGCGTGTATAAAATTTCTTGCTCTTCTTGCAATTGTTCTTATGTAGGACAAACTGGTAGAAAGTTTAAAACAAGATTAAAAGATCATATTTATTTTATTAAAAGGTATTTAAATTCTAGTATATCAAACACTTGTTCTTCTTTCGCTAATCATATTTTGTCTACTGGCTATTCTTTTTCTTCTGACCTTAATGTTAAAATTCTTCATTTCTGTAACAAAAGTACTTTGCTTAATCATCTTGAAATTCTTGAAATTCATCGTCTTTATAATGAAAATTTAGATAATTGTCTTAATGAAATTCTTGATTTAAATATCTCTCCTCTTCTTAGTAATAAATTTTAACTTATTTTTTTCATTTTTCTTTTCTTTTCTCTCTTTTTTTCATATCACCCATGGCTGTGTATTTAATGTCAGTTTGAATTTAAATTTTTTTAATTTGTTGACGTTTGTGATTCTGTTTTTATTTTCATAATTTAATATAACGTGTAAGCTCTTTTAAATGTTTAATTATTTTTGGTAATTGATTTGCTTTTGAGTATAACTGATGATGACAATTTAAATTGTTGAAACTAGTTTTACAATTAAAAAATTAGAACATAATTGTGGATTGACTTCAAGAAAATAAATATCATATTTTAATATACAGGATATACCTGATTAACAGGTTGTTATTTTAGAAGGTGAAATTAGAGCATAAATACAAGCAAAAAATGTCAAAATAAAAGTTCCATTAAAACATTTTAAAAAATCGCATAAATAATTTGCACACAGTGACGATTTTACCATTAGGTCATTTGGTCAATGATTCCCCAAAGAAGTACTAAAAATCGTTTTATTATCAATGTACAATTGCAAATACGCTTAACTTTTTAACGCAAGCTCAATGAATTCAGAAACTAGCGAGTTTGCCAGAGGGTCATGAAGAAGAGAATGTGTTTTAATATTGCACCGTGGGACGGCTTACATACAGGGGGAGCTTCATCGTGCATAAACCATATTTTTTTCAAAAAAGTTTTCTGCGATAATCTGATGACTTACTTCTTAAAGTTTGCAAAATAATGTCGTCTATGCACCTTAATTTTTTTAAAACACAATGTGCAATTATTTATGCGAGTAACAAACAATTTTCGGTGTAGAAGTTTATAGTTTAGCCAATAGAAGACATTTTAAACTTCAAGGTAACAAAATCTGATTAGCAAGTTTAAAAGAAAGACATTACATAAACAAAAAAAATTTAATAGAAATATTAGTGAAATATACTATCGTAAATTGAACTTTAATGAATAGGTACAATTCTCCAGACAACAAGTCTCTGGCATCGATCTAACATTTGAATCCTATAGAAAAAAACATGTAAACATAATTAAATTAAAAAGTAATTTTTTGAAATGTAATGTATTTTCTTTGTGAAATAATTTTTGTAATTTATGGGTGTTGCTTATAAACCATATGCTATTTTCCGACAGTTACTTCTTCATAAGGTTAAATTTAATAAGAAAAATGATTATAATATATACAAAACGCGTATTCATGCATAAATATAAACAAATATAAAGAAAATAAAAAATTTAGTTATTTAAAAACGTCAAGGTATGAATAAAAAACTTTACAGTTACCTTAACTAAATCATTAATAATTTTTGCAACGGTGTCAATATTTAAGTGTATTTGAGCAATGATTTATTAGGGCCTCTATTTATTAGGTTTATGAACAGATTATTTATGCATAATTAAGACACATTTGATCGTGGGCATGTGTTCTGTTATTAAAGTCAGGCAATTAACTTTTTCATTTTAGGCGCATGGTTCTTACATTTATATTATTTCGGGATTCGCTATACGTCTTCTCGTTGTTAATAATAGTACGTTTCATTTACGTGGGAACAAATAAATTAATAATTATTTACAATGAAATTATAACTGTTTATATTATTAACAAAAAATGCTTAATCGAGTAATGTATTATATAATATCTAAATAACTAACCAAATTATTCTCTACCATATACTATTATTAAAATTAATGGTTGTAGGTACTCATTGGTGAACTAGAGTACGAAAACTGAACAATAAAATTAAAATACTTAGTATTATACAAACATTTATAAAAAAGAAAGAAGACTTTCAATTAACGAAATTACTTAAATTAAAAGAAAATAAAAGAAGTTTTCATGGGAAGTATATAATGATATATAATTTATCCAATTGTGAATGAGAAAATCTGCTAAAAATAATAACCAACAAAAGAACAGTCAAAAATCTTATTAGTTAATAATACAAAACTGAAATAAAAAAAGAACTGAAACTGTTTGGCCTAATTCTCTTTTAAGTCATAATTAGAAAAGTAAGTAACAAATAAAGAACTTACATAGTAAATACGAAATTCATATTTTTTTTAAATTATAAATAAAATATATATGTTCATAAAAAAAGGTTAATGTATATGTTTTTAAGTTGTATTTTGGTCACTATAATATTTTCTAAAAAAAAATTGTTTATGTCAATCGACAAAATTACTTAATCAATTTATTGTTAATTAAGCTTTTAAACAAACTTAATCTTTCTATACATTTTATCACTTACAAATAAACAAATATCTAAAAAAACAATTAAAAAGAGAATAAAGACAACAGAAAAAAAAATTATTATTATTAAAGTATTTTTGGTAATTTTTATGCATATACAATACACAAAAAAAATTAATATTTTGTTATAAAAAAAAACTGCTGTGGTCACCACACGACTTTCTTATAAGGAATGATAAAGAAATAAAACCATTTTGAAGTGATATGTATACGTTTGTATTCATTTCCTAGCATGCTATAATTTTTTTGAAATTTTTCTCCTGGATTTCATTGAGATCATATTGACTAATCCTTATATTTGGGCGCCTCGATATTACTTACCCTTTTAGTAAATCAGTAAAAAAATTGTCGCAAGCAGGATTCGAAACTATGTTATATAATAAAATAATTTTAAAAAGTATTTATTTTCATTTTTATATTTTACAAGTACAAGCCATAAGCCATACAAGTATTTTTTCATTGAGGTACATAACATAATTATAAACTTATAGAAAACAGAAATATATTCTAACAGTATTACAACTCAAATTTTTTCTATTTTAGTTTTAAATGTAATATTCGATACAAAAGCACAAGAAATATTTAAAACATTAAAAATACTCGTTTATAGATCACAGGACGAAACTGATCGACAAATAAAAACAATATTATTTTAATAATGCAACATGTCATATTTTAAAGGTTAATATCCAGTTATTTTTAATATTTTAGCTAAATGAATTGAGCTTTCCGTGCTTTAATTTTTGCAAATTGTTTAATTAAATCTTCGGTGTCTAATTCTTTTAGCTGGTCCGTTTCTATTGAAATGATAGCAAGATTAAGAAGTCGGTAATGCACATACCGACGAAAAGCTTGTACATTTACACAAAATCAAAAATTAAAACTAATACTGTAGAAAAATCTTACATAGTATACAGAATTGATTGTAATGACTGCAAAAAATATTATGTAGGTCAGGCTAAACAATTCGGAATTTTGATAATCTTGTTATCTTAGAACTTCAAGAAAACATTAGTTTTAGAGATGATGTTTATCAGTTTATATGACAACAATGTCAATTTTAAAATTGACACTTAAAATCTAAGTTCAATTTATTCTAACACTATTCCTAAAATCAACAAAAATCATTAACTAGTAGTATAATTTATGTATATTTGATAATTGCTTAATAATTTTACACAAACTTTAGAATAGATAACAGCAATTTTAGGGGATTGTTTGGATATGCCATTAGCTAATCGTATGCCTAAAAAAGTGATCTATTAATCTGTGTTGGTGTCGAAATTAAATACAAACTACCTAGATATGTGTGTTGTTACGATTAATTTATTCAGATTTGCTTGTCCCAAGTAACAATTTTATATTTTATAACGTTTGACAGAACGTTTACAAAACAAGATTTATAAAACACCTTTTGTCCTAAGAACGTAACTAAAACGTTCTTACAATAGCTATAAATGCAAAATGAGCACATATTTATAAAAGAAATTCGTTTTTTAACGTTTTTTATAAAGCCAACAAAACACTGTTATGGGATAGTTACGTAAACGTTATATATCAATTACAAACCAATTTCATGAAAATTTTATTGTTGGTTGGCTCTTTATTACAATAGTTTTGATAAAGTTACAAAACATTTTTGTAGTGTAGAGCAGCCTCAATAAAATCAAACAGCTATTAAGTACTACTTTTCGGAACTTAATTATTCCTATTATTTACTTAAACTAAAACTGATGGCTATTTCATAAAAAATGGCAACGTATAAAAGTATATATTATTTACACGAAATTTAATGAAATAGACCTACACGGACGTCGTTTTGTGCTACGAAGGAAATTTTACTGTCAATTATGAGGTAGACAGGTCGCAAATTTTAAGTGCGCCGCAGGTTTAATGAGTAATAAAAAAAAATAAAAAGTCAGATAAAAAACAAAAAGTTTATATTTCAATGTTTCATCATAAAACCACAATAGTAGATAGATACCAGTATAAGAAGCTTTAATTGATGTGTTTTTGTCGTCAAAGTAGTGAAATATAAGTTAATTTTATGTTCCTCGAGAATGGCGGCCATGTAAATATATGCGAGTACATTTTCAAAATGGTCCATTTTTAATAGAACATTTTTATTACCAAATTTACTCTTATACAACAATTATGATGTATATAGAATACTTATAAAACGTTCAAATTTGATTACCTTAGTTTATGTAAAAGACAGGGTCGTATTCTACGAATGTGATTATATTTTGATCAATTTTTAATCGCGTATTTAATAATAAAAAGTTAATGAAAATCCATTCATTATTAATCATTATTAATCCTCCTAAAAGAATTATTTTAGCTTCTTCGACAAACAGTTGTAGATATGCTGCCAAATCAAGTGGTTTTTTCTTACGCCAGTTTATCCGAATTGTTTTATAACTATATTTAACGCAATTATTTTGTGTAATAGCGAAGGCTTCCACGGCCGGAATCTATACTAACATTAGAATGTCTTCCGGGTTTGGGCCGTGTCATAGTTGCAACCGAAGCTGCCAACGTTTCGCCCACTTTCGTAAGGGGCTTCATCAGGGCGTGAGATAAATCGCAAAACTCAAACAAGCAATCGAAATCTAACTAAGAACTTCTCAAAAGTTAGGTTATCCACTTGTAAAACAAGCCATAACCTAAACTATGAAAAGGTAAGAAAGAAAACGATAACCTGAAAAAGCAAACGAAAATCTAACAAAGAACCACTACCGAGTTAGGTAATCAACTTGTGAACCAAGCCAGATTCTAAACTCCGTAGAAGTGACTTAAGAAGAAATGGTCTCCGTATTTAAAGGAAAAGGATCGTCACGGATGATCAAGCTCGACCCTGATTGGGTTATTTTGTGCTTTAATAGCAGTATTGCTCTGTAACTGCTTTTCTCTTATTTTATAACTGAGGGTTTGTGTCCTTTTAATTAACAGTTATACTGGAACTTTCGTAATGAGTAATCTGATGCAGAAAGCAAAATTGTTATATAATATTACTAATACAACAATTACATAACGTAGTCACATACTTTATTAAAACTGTTGTATAAAACAGTTCTAAAGTCATAAATTACATAGCTACATAGCTATTATAAATCAATTAATATTTGTAAGGGATGAATGTCTTATAACCAATATTATATAAACGTTTACAAAACACTTTTATACTTATCTCATAAGCAGTTTTATAATTTTGTTGTAAGAACGTTCTAAACATCGATTTAAAAAACAATTTTGGATAGATAGCAAAATAATCTTACAAACAACTTTAATAGAACCATTTTACATTTAGAGAGCAACAATATAACTACAATCAAATTGAAAAGTTTTTTAACTTAAGAATTATAAAACCACTTTGTTACTTGGGCAGTGTTGTAAATTATCTATATAAAGTTATATAGATAAATTAATCTAGATTCATATTTTTTATCTATTTATATGTATCTATATACTATATAGAATATATAAGTTATATGTATCTGTAAATATATAATTTTTTATTTAAATTATTTAAATAAAATTTATAAAAATCCAGTGTTCCGTAAAGTTCAAGTTACAATATGTATGTTTTTCTTCAGTAATTTCCCACATACCATAGTAGTTCTTCAAATGAACTCCATCTATCGTTATTACTACCTAGATTATTTCATATATTATCTGTTATCTATATAAAATTTAAATAGTTTATCTATTATCTAATACTAGATAATTCTTGCAAGAAAAAAAATTTATCTGTATCTATATAATTTAAAAATTATCTATTTACAACACTGTACTTGGGGTGTAATTACCTGTTAAAATTATCATTGATTAATTTATTAAATTATTATTCTTTGTTGTTTTATCAATTTATATTCTTATACTTTAGTTCTAGTTTGATTTTATTGTTTTATGTAGCCATTGCAATAAATATATTTGTTGTTATACTTGTGTTGTTTGATTTGTTTATTTACAGTGTTTTTGTCAGATCTAAACGGTTATCTGTACTGTATATTTCTCTCGTTTTGGCGCTCTTCTCATTACATTATAATTGGCCAAAGATCAAGCTGAATTTTATCAGTTATACACCCACGGCCCACTCTTCGAGGCTATGAGCTACAGTCTACTGTAGGTTACAGTTGTTTTTTTTACCGTAACACATTTTTCCTACAACCAAAACACCAAAAATTTAAGTCACCCCAATCGTTTACCCGAGAGATCGCATAACTCACTCACATGCATGTTCGTTATGGTATGCTTTACTTTCAACGCATGTGACGTAAATTACTACTATTACGTATTTGTTTTTAATACAATTTAATAACATGTGTTGATAAAACTGAAACCTGTAATGACAAAATTCAATTGTGTTTGAAATACATCCGATAAGTACATGATTTTATTAAAATTTAACTTATATTAAAATATTATTGTTGTTATCACTTGTAAGATATAAGCAAATTTATTATATTTATTACAAATCAAATTGTTAGTGTTACATGGATAATAGTTTATGTTAGTAATAATGGTAATAATAACTTTGACACAAATGACAATGACATTAAAAACACTAGTCCAGAAAAATACTTTTAGGACGTGTGATACACAAAATTCTTTGTGCTAACCTTTACAGTGTAGATTTGTTAAAAATAGTTATTTGAATATTAATTTTTAATCAAATTGAAAAACATATGTTCTTAAAACTGAAACTTATATAGACGAAATTCAATTGTTTTTAAAATTAATTTGACAATTATATAATTTCATTACAATTTAACTTATATAAAAATAAAACTATTATTGTTTTTAGCAATTGTAAGATATAAGCAAATGTATTATATTTGTAGAAAAAATAATTTGTTAGTGTTATTCTAAACAATTACACAGAAAAAGGTGTAGGTTAATAAATCTGACAGAATGACAGATAAAGTAAAAAATTAATGATTATTAGTGCCAACTTCTAGATATAAAATTCTACTACACTTAATCGGTCCAGATCGAAAAAGTAAAATTTTTGGCCGATTATGTTGGTTGCAAAATAGATTGAAAGAGACGGAAGCACAAAAAATATTTAATGCTCTCTGTAACAAAAAAAATAAACATTTTATTATAGTTTAATTAGAAGCACAACTAAGTTCAGCAATGTTTGTAAAACTAAACATTTTTATAAAGATTTTGTAATGATAATCTTATCTTTGTGTTTTTTGCCATGTGTCGTTCTGAATACAGTAACGTTAAACAAAAAATTAAAGTAAGAAACAAGAAAGCATAATTTGATTACATTGATTGAACAGTAAGTTTTAAAATAACATGGATTAGTACCATAAATTATAGTAAGTATTAACGGAAGGAATAAAGGTATTTACTGAATTATTGATAATCGAATAAGGAAATAATAATGTAGTTGTTATTACTATATTACTAACTAAAACATGTGTAGTGTATTTATAAAACATAACGCCCGTTCGCAAACGTACACGCGTCGCCGGAAGTGCGGGTTCTTATGGTAAAAGAAATACGATTACATATATCTTTATATAGTTGTTTCGTGGGATAAAAGAACCAACAATTACTGCTGTGGTGCTTAGTCGACAACTATTTAACAAAGTTAGCACGCGTTACATGTAAAAATGTTGGCTCGTTTATGTAGGTAAAAACTAAAGACTAAAAATGCTTTGTTTTTTTTTTATAAAATAATCTAAAATAATATTTTACATAATAGGAATATATATTTGGAGAAGATCGTTTGGGATTTTTGCTTTCTGCGATTTTTGTACTGTTTCTGTTTCTTCCTCATTTCTTTCTTGTTGTTTCCTGTCTTGTTCTTTTTTCTTGCGCTTCTCTTCCTTTATTTGTTCCTTGTGGTGATTGTTGGCTAGAACTTCTCCCTTTTTCTGTTTTTAACCTTCTTCTTCTAACTGTAGATAGCTATAAGCGATGCTAAATACGTTGAGTTAGTTTAACACCCGCGAAATTCAAAATAAGCTTTAAAAAATTCGTCGGGATAAAACCACAACGTAAAAGGACATTGGGGGTGAGCAATGTCAATGTCCTTTTTACGTTGTGGTTTTATCCCGACGAATTTTTCAAAGCTTATTTTGAATTTCGCGGGTGTTAAACTAACTCAACGTATTTACCATCACATAGTAAATTTGCACTATGAGATGGCTCTGCCATCAAACACTTTTGAATGGTTCTTCTTCTATCTATAGCTTTTAAAGAGTATATTATTCGCCGGTTTTTTTTAAATTTTCTACTATTTATGCTAGTTGTCTTTTCCTCTCCTCTCTTTCATTTGTTTTACAAGTGCTTTTTTGTGTGTTATCGTTCTTTTTCTGTGAACGCTTCAGCAAACCACATGTTTAAACATCTAAACTTTCTAGCATTGTTTATTATCTCTCTCTTTTTATTTATTAACACCAGTTCCATCAAGATTAGTCTACTTTTGTTTTCTTCAAATTCCTAGTCTTTGTAATTTCTGTAATTCTGGTTCCGTGTTAATAGCAACTCTCATGTCTCTTATAATCGGTCTTATTCTTTTTTTGTCTTCAACTCAGGTTGTTCTTCTGCTTCTTGAACTCCGTATAATTATCATTTTCTTTTCTCTTATTTCTTTTTCTAATATTTCTATTCTATTTTCCTGTTGAGTTATCAATTGCAATTATCTAATTTCCTGCATCAGTTGCATGTTATTGTTTGTAATTTTTCTAATTTTTTTTGGCTGATATAAATTTTTCCTTCCATTCTCCTTCGTTTCTATTTTCCATGTTATCCAATTTAGTCTAAACTTCAAGTTTTCTTTTGTTGTTTTGTCTTTATGCTATGTTTTTTTATTACGTTCCTTTCCTATTATACATTTCTGGTTTTCTTAAATCTTTCTAACATGATTCTTCCTTTGTGAAAAATTTCAAATGTGCGCGTTTTGTTTACTGGTTATGGTTCTTCCTTTGTGTAGGATTTTGACTTTCGCGCGCTTTGTTTTTTGTACGTTGGTCGTACTAGGTCACAAATTCGCCAACTTTTCTGTTGATGTTTGTACTAAAATCGCCCTTATGTTATCTGCTGGTGTTATTTCGCGTTGTTTGCTTTATTATCGGTCCCGCGCCGAAAACTCAAAAGTAGAAAAAAGATAAAGCAGCAAACAAAATTTATAATGGTAAAAAATCAGTAAGGAATTGCTAACTATTACATTTTTTTATCTGTTTTTTTTTAATTTTTACTCTTTGAGACGAGAAAACCGAATTACTTCTCGAAAATAATATATTTTCCAAATGAGACTACGAAATAATAACATTTATTCGATCGAATACGTTATACGTAACATGTTATCATCAATTGTGTGAACTCAAACAAATCTGATTTTATTCATGTTTGCGCTTGAAATTTGGCTTGCAACGAGCCAACGACCGAACAAGCGTTTTTTTCCTGTCTGAGCTTGCAATGTACGAAACTTTATATATTTAAGCGCTGCATCGGTCGCGATTTCATTTGTTGACTGATGCCCGATCGATAATTAACTTAGCGAAGTGAAAAGGTGCATGAGGTAAAAGATATCTGCTTTTGAAACTTTAGCTTTTTGTAGTTTTACAGACTTTATAGTGACGTGTTTTGTGTTGCGTATTAACATTTATTTATTATTTTAGATTTATTAAAACATTAAAAGCCAAAATTTGCTTCTCAATTATCCTTTTATATTTGATTATATAAACATCATTGTTAATTAAAGTAAATTCAAACAGAATAATTGATAAGCACTAATATTACTATTTATAAAAATTTATAAAATTTGAAATAACTTGAAATAAATAACGTTGAGAAAATACTTTCGAGTTTGAGTTTGAGACGTCGAAACATTTCCATTTTCATGAATAATTTGTTAATTTGTTTATTCACACTCAGTTAGTAACGTACAGTTTTCCAAACCACTTAAAGGTTGGTAAGTAAGCGGTTTTCATGATTAAAAAAAACGAGTATGTAAGGAAACCTCACGGTCAGTAATGTACACTTTCGGAACCTGTAATTTGTGTGTGTTTTGTTTTAACTAATTTGATAAAATGACAATCATAAATTAAATACGTATATGTCAATTGTGAAGTGCCTACTATGTGTTATATTATATATATTTTACCAAAATAAACGATAATATTTTGGAAGTAGGTTTTCATTCATTTTTTATTAGTTTTATGTTATTTATTTTATTTAATGGCCGATTGTAAATAAAATTGTATACAAACCTTGGCAAAAATGTTCCATTTGTCTCGAGAACTAGTTCACCTCGAGGCTATGCCTCTCGGTAAACTATAGTTCTTTCGACAGAAATGGAATACTTTCCGCCTCGGTATGTAATCTACTATTACTTACGTATTAATTTCTTTGCAGTATACAAGATGTCAGAAAAAAAAGACATTGCCTGAATACCAAAATTTGCCGAATAAAAGAAAAAGAGAGGAAAAACTGGAAAACCATGTCAAAATTACGCATTTTTTTCAAAACTCGAGTCTATTTTGCCAAATATTAATAACAGCAATAATACAGCTGAATCCCAATATTCTGAACCTGTACTTGAAGCAAGTACCAGCAGCAGACAAGAAACTGATCTTCTAGAAAGCAATACATCAACATCTTCAAGTTCCGCTGATAATAAGAAATCAACACCTTCAAAAATTAGCAGAACGGAAAATATGAGTCAATTTTCGATATATGCTGCACTATGGCCAAAAAAATTACGTCCTAATAATATTCAAGAATTAGTATAACGTGGCCCTAGTCATTATCAAAACAAAAAGGATATTTATCCGAGAGATAGTTTGGAGTCAGGGCGTAAGTTTTCCTACATCTTTAAAATTTTACCAAACAAAGAAAAAATTGAGCGTTTTTTGTTGATGTATTCCGAAGCAAAAAATTAACTTTACTGCTTCTGTTGCAAAATTTTTAATGGCAGCGATTTGAAATCTGTTCGCTTTAGTGATGAATCTGGTTACAATGACTGACAGCATTTATGTGAACATTTAAACATTCATTAATAAAGCAAGTTACATATCGAAAATGTTCTCAAATTGCTAGATCTTTCTAACCATTTTAATAAAAATGAAATAATTGATTCTGAAATTCAAAATGTAATAAACATACTGGCAAGCTGTTATAGAAAGAATTTTCTACGTGATTCAGTTTTTAGGTCAGCAAAGTTTAGCTTTTCGTGGAAGCAGTAATAAGTTGTTTGAGAAAAACAATGGTAACCTTTTAAAATGCATAGAAATGATTTCCACATTTGACCCGATTATGTCAGAACATACAAAACGCTCTCAAATAAAAAATCATAAAAACTATCTCTGGGATAAAATACAAAATGAAGTAATCAACTTGATCGGTTGAAATATCAAATCTAAAATTTTAGAACTAACTAAAAAGGCAAAATATTATTCTATATTATTAGACTGCACTCCTAACTCTAGTCATCAAGAATAAACTTCAGTTTGTATAAGATTTGTTAATTCAAAGAGCACGGGAGTTAGTATAAAAGAATGTATTTTATTATTTGGTCCTATAGATGATGTGTCGGTTGAAGGCTTGACAAAATTTCTTTTGTCGGCGTTAGAGAAAGAAGGTTTAAATATCAACGATTTGCGAGGTCAGGGTTACGATAATGGGGCAAATATGCGTGGTAGGCATAATGGTCTACAAAAAAAATTTGGGATTTAAATCCGCGAGCTTGCTTTGTTCTTTGTTGCAATCATACCCTAAATCTAGTCGTCAATGATGCCGCAAAATCGAATACTTTGACTATAAATTTTGTTCCTTTAGTTCAAGAACTGTTTGTATTTTTTTCAGCTTCTGCTATACGCTGGTCAATTCTGAAATCTAATTTATTTAATGTAACAAATTTAACTTTAAAATTTTTATCGGATACTCGATGTCCTAGTAGAATAGATGCAATAACTCCTTTAAGGTATCAACTTAGGAAGGTTTATAATGCTCTGTTTAAAATAAGCGACGGAAACTTTGAAAATAACGTAAAAAATTTGACTGCATCGTTGGCCAAAAAATTGCAAAATTCTGAGTTCATTTGCATACTCTTATATATTGTGGTATAATATTTTAAGTAAAGTTAACATTGCTAGTAAAATTATTCAAAAAGCGAACTTTGATGTTGCTCAGTTTTGTAATCATTTAAATAATTTGAATAATTTTTTGAAAGCTTATCGCTCCGATAAAGGTTTTAACGATCTATTGATTGATGCTAAAGAAATAGCATCCAGGTTAGACATAGAACCTAAATTCAAAAAAGTGAGAGGTCTAAGACCGCGAAAAATAAAACTACATTTTTATTATGAATGTGACGATGAACCGATCCACGACGAAACTTTAAATTTCAAAGTTGATTGTTGTTTTTATGCTCTAGATGTAATCATAACATCAGTGTATGAGAGATTCCAATTATTTTCTTCTTACTCTAAAAATTTCGCGTTTTTATGGAATATTGATAAGTTTAAAAATTATTCTGAAAACGAACAATTAGAATTATGTCAAAAAGTTGAAAATTTATTAAACGACAAAACTCGCAATGAACGAGACATAACTGCCGTGGAACTTGTTAAAGAATTGCTTGCAAAATTTTTATGAAAAAGTTATTACGTCTCCAGAAGAAACTTTAAATTATATAAGAATTAACAACTTAGTGGATTCTTTTCCTAATACGAGCATAATATTTCGTATTTTATTAACAATGCCGGTTTCTGTTGCTACCGCAAAACGATCTTTTTCAAAACTCAAAATAATAAAAAAATATTTAAGATCGACCATGAGGCAAAACCGACTAAGTAATCTTGCTATCATTTTAATAGAAACGGACCAGCTAAAAGAATTAGACACCGAAGATTTAATTAAACAATTTGAAAAAATTAACGCACGAAAAGATCAATTCACTTAGCTAAAATATTAAAAATAACTGGATATTAACCTTTAAAAGGTGACATATTGCATTATTAAAATAAAATTTTGTTTTGTGTCGACCAACAATTTGGTCAGTAACCCGCGCGACACGAGTGGAACGGTTACGTATTATTTTTATAAGACGCCGTTGTAATATTTATTCGTACCAAGTTTTTTATTATAGAGTCGTGAAACAAAGTGGTATTAAACTGAACTATCTTGTGTACCATGGAAGAGTACTGAAGCTTAGATTGTGGTGAAAAACGATCGATTTAAGGTAACGCCTTAGGCAAAAATTATTACTTAACCAAATTTTATTTCGTGTATAGCAATATGCCCACCATGCTGAGTTGGCAATATGCACATGAGCATATTGCTAGCACGTGCACGCATTGTCAGCTTTTTGCTTTCATACAATGTATTAGTGTACATTATTACAGATATGACTGCTAAAGTGAGAAATCGAAGCATTAAGAGTAAGTGGACACGAGAAGACTTAGAAAATGCTGTCTCAGCTGTGCAGGAAGGTCGAATGTCTCGTCAAGGTGCTTCAAAAACATTTTCAAGAAGAGAAGAACTTTATCCAGATATGTTGATAGTAACCAAACGTATAAGGCAAAAATGGAGCGGAAACCAGTACTAACTGCTGATCAAGAAATAGAACTGTCTGCAAGAATAATCCGATTGGCAGAAGTTGGTTATCCACTAACATCAAGGACAGTTCGAAGGTGTGTTTTCAATTTTTGCACCAAAAATGGTATCCAAAATAAAATGGCTGGCCGGTATTGGCCTAATTGTTTTTTAAACGTAATCCTGCAATAAGTCAAAGAAAAGCACAAAGTATGAACCCCGCGCACAAAAACTTAACCGATTCATCGTAAATGACTATTTCGAAAAACTGAAAGAAATTCTTTTGGAACTGGATCTCATAGATAGCCCAGGAAATATTTTCAACGTCGATGAAAAAGGCTGTCGATTAAGTTTACATCACCAACAAAGTGTGCTCGCAAAAAAAGCGCGAAACTTGTTCACTTGGTAGCACCAGAGCATGGAGAAAACGTCACAATTGTTTCCTGTGGCAATGCTTGCGGTAATTCCATCCCGCCAACAATTCTTTTTAAAGGAAAGAGGATGAAACCCGAATGGGGGGATACATTACCTCCGGGATCACTGGTGCTCATGACCCCTAAAGGTAGTATGAACATTACCACATTTTGCACCTGGATTGAGCATTTGGCTAAATACAAACCACCAGGGAAATGTCTTTTAATTTTTGATGGTGCCAAATGCCATCTAGACTATACTATCGTTGATGTTGCAGAAAGACATAATATTGTGCTTTTCTGCTTACCAAGCAACACTACGCACGAACTCCAACCCATGGATAAATCGGTGTTTCGTTCGTTCGAATACCACTGGGATGATCAGGTACTCCAATATTGGACAAGATACAAGGATCGAAACATCACAAAGCAGCGGTTTGGAAAAATATTTAGTGTTGTCTGGGATAAAAGCGTAACACCAGCAAATATAAAAGCTGCTTTTGCTGCAACCGGTATTTTTCCATTCAATCCCGAAGCAATACCGGAATTGGCATTTGCCCCTAGTGAAGTTACTGAAATAAGAGACGAACCAAAACAGCCGATCGCTGAACCAATCAAAGCAGTGTCCTCTACAGCAGGGCCATCAAAAATACGAAAGAGACCAAGAACTCCAAGTAGCTCCTCTGATGATGACAGCTCAAAAGAAGATGTCTCTGAATCAAATGTTGGTTGTTCCTCACCGAAAACACTTAATACGTCAATAACAGAAATGTTAGAGACTCCGGAAAAAGTTGTCAAATCTGTAACAAATGTTAGGCACAGGGCCATAAACAGTCGTGCTATTGTAGTAAAAAAAGCAGTTTTTGGCAATAACTAACGAGATAGCTACAACTTTTACAATTAATACGTCAACACCCAAAGTTACAAGATTTACAGTTACGTCAACACCCAAAGCTACAAAATCTAAAGCTACATTAACATCTAAAGCTAAGTCATCAACTAAAGCTACGAGCAACGAAAATAACACAGCAAATGCAGATAAGAAAAACTGGTATTGTGCAGTGTGCCAGATTTTTATTTTAAATTATACATAATAATTTGTTTTTTTGTACGTTTATAATTTGATGGTATAAAAGTTGGTTAAAGTTAGAACATCCTTTCGATCGGAATATTTACCTATTAATGGTGATTGTAATGGGTTTGATAACCCAGAAAAACCACAGTGTATGCATTTGCCTTTTAAAGTGTAATTTAATATTTTATTTAGCGTAAAAGTCACAGTTTGGTGCCGAATTAGACCCTGCTTCTATTTTAAGTGTAATACTGCAACTTGTATCCATTTTATAAACAATTGCCTATTTTTCTGATTGGACCCTACATCTTTATAACTTTTGTTTAATATATTATTGTGTGTTTATTATATATGTGTATTCTTGGCTCTTGTTTGTTTGTCCCGACCATTCAAGTAATAGCTAAGTTGCTTCCGTCACTAAAACCTTAGTATGCACTGGCAGGCTATCAGTTAACTAACTCTTCCTCTGTTGTTTATATGTGTTAGGATTTAAACTTGTTATCATAGCTGTGTATTCGTTTAAATGAATTAAATTTGGGATGTCTTAACTTTAATTATAAACTGGTTGCTTGATTACCCTAAACTATAAAATGATCTTGCATTTACATTCAGTTAGAAAACCGAAGAGGTTTCCTCGCCAGTTCTTCCCTGCCTACTGCGGGTTCCACCAAACAAGCAAACCTCAATTGGGTTAAATTTAACAAGTACTGCTTGAATAAAAACTACGATTTACTTTTGCCGTTTTATTTACCACATATCGAAAGTAGGCAGTGTATAACGAACTTAATACAACCATTGAATAATAAATGTAAGAAGAAATGCAACTTAAGGGGCGATAGCGTATCGACTAATTGGATCGAGATGTAGAGGTCGCCACGTTTGTATTGGATCGAGATTTTTCAGTTCTTGCGTGTCTGTCGACTTGTAAACTTCGGTATTGAATAGAAAGTTTTTCTTGGGTTAACATTGCGATACGATTTTTAAAATTCTGTTAGTAGTAATGTTTCTTTGAACTTTTGTTTAGTTTAAGTGTAAATATATTTTTGATTTATTTTTAAAATAGGAAAAGTTACAAATCACGGTTGTCTTTATATTAACTGTGAAAATAATAATACCGAAAACAAAGGTACTAGTTTGCTTAAGTTTTTTAGTAGTGATAAAGTGCGTGCTAAAGAATGTTAGAAAAACTGTGGAAATATAAACACTGCCACAACGGACTTGGAAGATTTAAACCAAAGAAGATTTGTGAGAAGCATCTTCGGAGATAATGTATAACAACAAAAGGAAATTTTAAACACACTGCAGTTCTTGTTCTACACCTTCAATCAGGTAAATATTTTTAAATTTTTTTTTCTACCAAACGTTTAAAAATGGTTTAAATTAGCATCGGAGAATCTCCTTGTCCGGATTCTTCTGCTTCTTCTTGTTGCACTTAATTGTACAATAACTTAAAATATTTACTGTAAATCAGTGGCTGAGATCGCTATTATTTTCCACGATTAATGATCGCAATCATGGTATTTAGAATTAATTAGTAATCGACTGTTGCTAAAAAGTCGCTCGTGTAAATTTAGTCATAAATCTAGCCATAAACATTCGATTTTTGTTTTCCGGGATACAATAACGTTTGGAGTATTGAAAACCAACATATCTAAGTATTTTTTAATATTGTTTCTAAACAATAAATTAATTAAAATTTGTTCATATTTAGATTTAAAAAAAATATTTACAAAAATTCACAGAAAATAGATACTACTGTGATGTTTTTTTTCGACATGACGTGCTATTTGAATTCTGATGCAAGCTTACGAACAAATAGTTTAAAGCATTAATAAACAACATATTAAAAAATAAGTGTCGTTTTTTCGTAAATTAAATGTTTCTATTTGAAATTGACCCTGAAAAGATTGTTGAGTAATTAGTCATAACTCGTATTGATATTTGTCTTAAACATAAGATTTATGTATTAAAAATAAATTTGCAATTCTTTTCAAATACGTATTGTCATTTGTAGTTAATGCTTATTGTTTTTAACTTCCTGTGTTTTTATGATTTACCTTGGTGTTTATATAAAGCTAGGTTTTTCCCTAAATGCTGAATGTGTGACACAAATTTTACAAACGTTCTTTCCTAGAAGAGTTTTCTAATTCTCTTTGAAAAGAATGCATTGTTAAATTTCTGTAAACAAAAAAAATATAATTTAATGTTTAAATCCATGTTACTTTTTTATTAAAAAAATCTGTATGTGGTTTAAAATTCTTACGAGGAAAAGAGCAAAGGGGTTATTTACCTACTTACACAAAATTTTACGATTTTCCGTGAACTACCTGCATACTTAAAGTTTATTATACATTTATTAAAGTAAATATTATAGTTAAAATCGTGTTATATTAGTCTTATTTGTTTATGCGATAATTAAAAGTATTAATTTCTTTTCCACAACCGCAATTGTTATTTTATAAGCGATCAATGATTGCGATCGTTATTGTACAGACGCTCGATGATCGCGATCATTATTTTGCATAATGATCGATTCATCGTAATTGCATAATCGTTCTGGCCATTGCTTTAAATGTTTTTTGTTGATGTTGGGATATGTCGAATAAAAATATCGCTTTTGTAAATGTTAGGGCCGCATTTCTTTAGCACCTTGTCTGATAAATTCTTAGTTTTTTAAAAAATAAAAAAAATTATAAACAAAATTCATTTATGTTTATTTTAGCATGCTGAAAGCACTTCAATACAAATCCAAGCTGTAATTGTTGATATGAACATTGTTACGTGCATAAATTTAAATAATGCATTAACTTGTATATTGGTTTAATTAAAAATTACTTTTATATTTCTCGACGCCATCTATCGGGTTCGTTGGTCTCTTCGTATTGAGTAGGCGATATCCGGCGAGATACCGGCATTTTGACTTTAACATCTTGCATGTGATAACCTATGTCTGCGTGAGTTAAAATTCGTTTTCTCGAATCATCCACGTGTTGGGACACGATGGAAAATAGAAGTCTTCTCAATTAACTGAGTTTATCCACGCAGAGTAAGTGGTTTTTGTTCTTTCTTTGATTAAAGGTAATTTTTATGTCTTTTCATTAGCGCCATGTGCTACCTCCTAAATATGGGTATTCTTATCGTAATCTAAATCTTCAAGGGAAAATTATAATCGGAAGCTGTAGAGCTAAGAACGCTGCGATACAAGTGCAGAATTTCGATTCGGAGGCAATTAATACCTTAATGAATATCATCTTGTTCGGAAGATCCTAAGTACTGGATACGATTGAATTCTCTTCGGAGGCAATAAAATTAATACCACCGTCGACGAAAATTTAGTGTAACAGTATACGATAAGTGTCGGTTCGATTACTTTCCTTTAAATGTGTCTTTTACTTATAGTTTGTGAGTCGCCAGGTAGACACGATTAGTTTCAGGAAGTTTAATTACAGGAAGCCAATAGGGAAAACGTTTTTCTGAAGGTAACCCTGAATTTGGTAAGTCAATTTTTACTTAATTATTCGTTGTCGCTACGGTGATACTCACGACTTATTATATTTACTAATCGTACGTTAGAATTGATTTGTTGCTTATTATTGTTACTCAATTAGTCTAAGTAAATGACTTATCGCTTGCTGATTATATCAACAGTCAATTATCATTATTAATGTTATTTAGTGATGAAGATTTATATATGTTATGGTGGTTACACTTTTGTTTTACGTGTAGTGTAAGTTGCCGATCCTGCGGATATTCTATTTTCTATATTCTCTCTAGTACCTGCTTATATTTGTACTCGGACTAAGATTATTCATTGTCATGCTATTCAAATTCTAATCTAGTTATCTTTATAGAGTAATTAAAGTGCAATTGTTGTTAACGACTTAGTTTCTTTTGTTTTCGTTTCTTTCAGCCTTACGAACCTAACATCGTGTTACAAGTTTATACCGTCTGTCTTGAGCGGGACAGAAGTGACTTTGGATAAGCTCTGGCGCCCTTAAGCATATTTTCTGTATTATCTGTGAACCCCCCCTCTCCCCGACTATTGTGAGTTGGCCGTGCAGGTTCGTAAAATACCAAAAGCTTGTAACAACATCAACCTAAGATACTCAAATGTAGTAGTTTCTCAAACATATGGAAGAAAACGTCGATTGTTATTTATTGATGACGATCGTGAAGACGAATAAATTTATTCTTTCTACAGCTCCCGTTCACTAAACGAAGGTATAAGTAGACAAGCAATAATAAGTACTTTTTTTTATATATGTTTTATAGTTGAAGATACGTCCTATAATATTTTGAAGATACTGGAACGACCACAGTGTGTTCTCAAATTCGTCAAGCCGTTAAGTTTTGACTAAACTACGCAACATAGTGATACAAATGGATTCTCCGTCAAAAATCCTTTTATAAAGGATGAATTGGTCAATTATTCTTTCAGACATTTAACATTAATTTTAATTTAAAATTATTTAAATTACCAGTCCACTAATAACAAATTCGTTTACATATGTTTCGAGCTTTAAAATGATGCTCATCTTCAGAAAAGTCTACAAAAAATATTTACAACTTTTTTAAATACAAAAAATGTCATCAACATATCTTTTCCAAAATATTATTTTTTGTAAGAAAATTTGGTGTTCAGAAATATTTACTTTCTAAATTGTTTAAGAAGATTTCAGTAAAAATAAGTGATAAATTTGATAATCAATTTTTTAAACAAAATCTAGGTCTTTCAATGAGTTTTCCTTTGTCACTTTTCTCAATTTTTTAAAGAAATTAAGTAAAGGTAACGATTTCAAGATTTCTTTTTCTAATGAAATATTTATTTAATTTTTAAGCTACTTAAAGGTAGTAAAAATAAAGCTATTTAAGCTGTATACTTGTTTCTGAAAGGTGGTTTACGGTTCCTTTAGAGCTTCTTTAAAGCTTTGCTAGTACCACAAAGAGCGTATAAGCCCGATTTTAATGCATTAAAGGAGCTACCTAACAGCAACATAACTGCGGAATTTTTAGCTACTTAAACGCTTCATGGACGCTTCAGTTTTTTCACAAGCCACTTAAAAGTGTTCTAAAGAGTAACTTTAAAAGCTAAAGTAGTTATAAAAAAGCCGGTTTTAGCTGCAATTTGATCACTGGGAAATTCTTGAATTACTAGAGTTCATTTATATTAAAATATCAAATACAAATTGTTTGTTGAACGAGCAAACCAATTTCAATTATGATTTTAAACTTAAATTTTTTTAGATTTGTTTCTAAATTGCACCATCTCCCATTTTTAAAATAATTAACATTTAACATTTTGTAAAACTTACATTTTTTTAATTATCTAGTTACAAAGTTTCAGATTTGAGATTGTTCGAAAAAATGTAAGTTAAAAAACTTTTTGTAATCTTAACTTTTTATAAGTTGTAAATATTTTTACTTTTTTAAGATGAGTTTCATTATATTAAAGCTCGCAGCATATGTAAAATAGTATATACATTTTGAAAGTTAACGAATTTATTATTGGTGGACTGGTAATTTGAATAATTTTAAAAATTGACGAATAATAACAATAAATCCCCATAACAATTTTCTTTTAATATAATTTGCATTGTTTTAGTTATTTCTATGTTTTCGATTTATATTTTACAAAAATAAATAAATATTTGAATATACATATTTTTTTGTTTTCTTAAATATAAAGCATGGTATTGTTTAAGTTTATTTGACATTGACTTGTGTCGTAACAATACAAGCTATTGGTTATGATATTAACCTGTTTTGAACAGGTAAACGGTAAAGTAAACACAAATATAAGAAAAGGTTCTAACTCGTACTTCATAACAAATAAGTAAGTTCGCAACATAAAAACCACGATTTTGCAGATGGCAGCAGGTCTTAGTCTATTAGTTTATGAAAAGAGGGGGTACAGACGGGTAAAAAAAGAGAAACAAGAGAGATAAAACTACAGTACGATTTTTAACACACTATTTGCGCCTCTTCTTTAACTCAATGATACAACGTAAAAAAAAGACAGGGGTTGCTTGACGATCCCAGCCACAGCCACGGCGAGATGCCGCTATTTTCTTTGATTTGCGGGTTTTAGTTTTCAAACGTGGGTGGGTTACATCGCAAATTATTAAACCACCGTCAAAAACGAACTATTATTTTGAAACGATTTAAACATTTATGCAAGTTAATTAATTTTAACTATTTACAAGTTTATCGATTATCATAAATAATTAATTTTACTAAACTTAAATACGACAAATACTATTAGCTAAACTACATGAAAACAACTTACTAACAACTCTGGCCGTAGAAGCCTTCGCTATTAAAAATTTATATACCACTGAAACTCTACACGTTCGCGATAAGAAAATATGCAGTCAGTCATTTTAATTTATGTACACTGGCACTCGTGAAAGCACCGAATAAGCACTTATTTATTTAGACCGTACTGCCTTCTCGAAGACTGACCGACTCCGATTTCCACTGTTTTCCTTTTATATTATCGCCTTATCTTAGACTAAAATATTCTGTCGGTTTCGTAAATCGCCCTAAATATTATTAAGATTTTGGCAATGTTTGATTATAATAAAAACAGTTGTATTTGCAAAATATCATTTATTAAAAATTAAAAACAATATATAATTTCTTCACATATCTGTATATTTTAAAATAATACGTCATTTTATTATATAACTATAACTAACAATTATCAAACATGTGTAAATATTACAAAAATGATGGGAGAATATCTTTATTATCTGAAGGCCCTTACAGTAAAACAGTTATTTTATTGTAAAGGCCCATGCCGGATGACAGCTTTAAGTCATTTATCTATGAATAATATAAAAAGCACCAAATTTTTGTACTAAAACAAAAAGTAAAATAGCTGCCGCATCGTTTTAAAAAATTTCAATTATTCTTCTAAAGAAACATTGAGCATATATGTATTTTAGAAAAATATTTTGCTGTCACCCAGCATGAATAGAAACGATCACATAATATGGTTACTTTTCGATGTGTTTGTTTAATCACTTAACGAATTACTATTTCTGGTAGTAACTTCACTAATAGTTGAGTTGTGCCTAGTTTTTCGACTACCTTCTTCAACATCTATACTAGCGTTAACAGTCTGAGAAAGAGCAGTGGTTTTCTTAAAATCTATTGTAACGTAACTTTTATTTGGCTTATTTGGACTATCCGGAGTGACTTGCAAACTCGAATGCTCACTCCGGCATGGAACAAGATCAAGTTCGGCATAGTTCACTTCGCTAACTGTAACATAAGTGGACGTTTCCGGTAAAACATTTGAATGCAAAGATAAATCTAAGTTAGGATTGAAAGTAGCACGCAATCCTTCTAAATCTGCAGAATTAATATTAGCGTAACAGTGTTTCACTTCTTCCAAATCGATTTCCTTCACTTTGGCATCTAAGGTATCATCAGTCGTGTTTATCGATAAAATATTTGGCATGTCTTTGGTTGAATTTGTTAAATTACTATTGGGAACTGGACTTATTTGTATTACATCATTGGTATCAACATTCATATACAAATGGCAACTACTGTCGGCAATTACATTGGTGTAGGTTTCAATGGAACCAACGTCGCTTCCTGACAAACTACTTAAATGAATGTATGTTAAAGCACTAGTGTTTGTGTACGAATGCTCGGTAAAAGGGACTAGATTATTTTGTTTGTTATTATTGTGCTCTAAAACAATATCAGGTGGCGGTGACATTACTGGTGGCGTTACAGGACTAGCTGGACCATTACTTGAAAGAGAGCCGGGTCTACTTAAACTAGGGTGGGTCCTTACAGATACAGGGGCTATTGTTGGATTTAAATAACCCTCAGGTTGAGATTGTTGGGACGGTATTCGCCTATTTACAGGTGGACCCGTACTAACTAACGGAATGGGAAATTCGTTATTTACATTACTATTTACAACTGGATTTCCAAAATTGATGTACACAGCAGCGGGTGTACATCCTTCATCATTAATATTGCGCGACTGAATGTTGTGTTGCAACATATTAAATAAATCCTCGGCTTTGCTGCAACGAAACGCATATATACCAGGACCCGTTGGACAACGTCGACCACACTCAAAACTAAACGTTTCCGAATCAAATCCATATTTCCTTAAACTTCTCAAAGGCCAAATAGTAGCTGATCTACCACGTTGGTATAAAATTAATTCAGTTTCCGATAACTCTAACTGACCTGGCGTAACAGGATGACCAGCTTCGTTAACATTCATTACTTCAAAGATATTCGGATGAGCGTCGTTAATGTCTCGCTTGCTGCTCACACAACCCATTTTTTGGCTACAATTAAACGGTTTATAAATAAACAAAATGCCAAGGTTATTTTCAACTACTTACCAATTGTAAATATTAAAGGAAACAATTACTATGGACGCGTAATAATCGGTCCATGTTCTTCTTCAGTTTATTTGGTAATTTCCAATCACATTTTAACATCTTATTTTTAAGGTACAAAAATAACTTAAAGCAATACTCAACTATAAACTCAACAAAAATTAGACATTTATGTGCATTCTAGGGAATTTTGTTTTTTCATCCATCATGACATTGTCAGCTTTGTTTATAAATACAAGGTTGCCAACGCATATCGTAGTGTAGTATAGGGTAATTCAACTCAAAATCAATTCAATTGACAGATTTTAAGAATATTAATAAATTTAATGTTACTTAGAATAAACAATACAAAATTTTTAACGACATTTGTGCTAAAGTTAAAATTGTTTAAATTCCTTCATTGGTATGGAGTAATCTATAAGAGTAACACAAGCTATCACTGCTATGGGTAGTTTAGTGCTGAATTTCTATGAATTTGATACCCTGAGTTTAAATATTTCATTAATTTTTTTTTAAATATATAGTTATTAACGTCTTAAGGCCGATATGTAGCAAATAGCAGACAAGATTTTATAATCAATTGAGTCTGGAAATTCATGAAGATATTCTAAACGAAGCGGCAAGTAGTGAACATTTGCTTATGAAAACAAGGAAACGATACATAAATAAATATGTAACGGAATTATATCATATGTATATAACTGGCTATACGTACATTCCATTGCGGAATTGATGCCGATCCTATTAGAACTCTGTAGACTGTGTTGGTGGGTTGGTTCGTCACTCTTCTCCGCTTTTCTTTCTTTTCTTTTACTTTATAGGTCGTTCTGTTTCCTTGCCTCTTCCACTATTTCCTCCATATCTTCCTATCTTTCATTTTCTCTCTCTCTTTATCAATTCTCATGGTTTTTATATTATTTATTACTTGATCTTCCCATCTTATTTTCGGCTTCCCCTTTGCTCTTGTTTCTTGTGACTTCCATTTCATTATCTTCTTTGCAATTGATTCTTCTTCTTTTCTATTCACATGTCCGTACCAACGTATTCTCCTGGCTTTAAATTTCTTTACTATGTTTTCTCTTTTTAGTATTTCTGCTACCTCTTGGTTTGTTAATCTTATATATAATTCTTCATTTATCTTCTTTGGTCCATATATTCTTCTAATTATTTTTCGTTCCAATACTTTCAATTTCTCTGTATCTTTATTTGCGATGCGCATGGTTTCACTTGCGTATAGTACTGCTGGTCTTATTGCTACTTTGTACATTCTCATTTTTGTTGCCTTTGTTATCTGTTTACTTTTCATAATTTCTTTAAATCTGTTGCGTTGTGTTCTGATTTTACTCTTTGTGCTGTTTCTGTGTTTCTCTCGTTTTTGCTACCTATAACTGTTCCAAGATATTTTAGGTTTGAACATGCCCGAATTTGTATTTTTCTATCTCGATTTCCGGTTTATTTTTTAACGTCCGTTCCTTACTAATTTTCAAATATTTGCTTTTTTTAAAGTTAATACTAATCATCGTTTTCTTGCCTCATCCTCTATTTTCTGGGCTATTTCCTCTAAGCTTCTCTTCTCTCTTGTCACTACTGCGATGTCGTCTAAATACGCAATTACTTGTATTGACTTTTGTATTATAGATTCGGTTGTTTTACAATTTCTTATTACACCTGCTTTTAATGCTATGTTAAATGGAGCTGCGGATAGTCCATCTGCTTGTCTTACTCCATTTGCTTGTTTCACTGGGTTTGTTAATCTTTCTTGTGTTATTACAACTGCCTTTGATTCCTCCAATGTTATTTTACTTAATCTTTTTATCTTGGTTGGTATTCCTAATGTTGATATGTCTTTCATTATCGTTTTTCTCTCTAAACTGTCAAATGCTTGTTTAAAGTCTATGTACATAATATGCAGATTAATCTCTCCTTCATAGCTGTTTTCTATCACTTGATTTAGCATGTGTATTGCATCAACTGTAGATTTTCGTTGATTAAATCCATTTTGGTATGCTCTTACCTTCCTTCGTGTGTATTTATTCAGTCTTTTTAAGATTATTGATGATTGATTTTTGCTATTGTTTAAGTTTTATTATCTCTTGCCAGTCTTAACTTTGTTTTGGCTATTAATAGTGGTGGTCTGTATTTACACTGGTTCCTCTATAGCATCTTACATCTTGTAATATACTTTCTCTTTTCTTTTGTATTAGGATGTGGTCTATATGGTTTCCTTCTGTTTTTCCTGGTTTTGTCCATCTGACTTTATGCTCCTTTTTATGTATAATTTGTGTTTGCTATAAACAAATGAAATTTTTCTGCCAATTTCATAATCTTGTTCCATTTATCATTGGTTTTTCCATGCAGTTTTTTTGCATGCTACGTTTTGTATGTGCTCTTCTTTTCCTATCATTGCATTCAGGTCCCCTAGCAATATTAGCGTGTCGTGTTTTGAGATTTTCTGGCATGTGCTTTCTATAGTTTCGTAGAATATGTCCTTTTCTTCTTTTGTTGCCACTTCGGTTGGTGCATATATGTACATTTATTATAGAAATATTTGCTATCTGGTTTTTAATTCTTAGATATGAAATTTTGCCATTTATATTCTTGAATTCCAGTACTTGGTTTCTATATTTTTTATCTATCATAAACGCTGTTCCATTAATTCTTTGTTTTTAATGTAAATAGTTATAAACGGTGGTGACACGTTAAAATTAGTTTAACACCCGCAAAATTCAAAATGTGCTTTGAATAATTCGTCGGGATAAGCAAAAAAAGGGCGAAACGGCTGTCTAGTAGTTTATTCTGGTGGCGTTTGCACAATTGCATTGACATTGCTTACCCCCAATGTCTTTTTACGTTGTGGTTTTATCCCGACGAATTATTCAAAGCACATTTTGAATTTCGCGGGTTTTAAACTAATTTCAACGTGTCACCACCCTTTATAGCTAATATTTACAGTAAACTTTAGGCACATAGTAAAATCACACTATGAGTTGGCTCTGCCATCAAACACTTTTGAATTCTTTGTTTTTGTTTTTCTGCGTACATTATTGAGTATTTTTCTTTATCTATTCGGCCTTTATCTCTCCATCTCACCTCTTGTGGTGCTAATATATTTATTTTATATCTTTGTATTTCCTCATTTACTTTTCCATCTTTCCTATTTCTAATAGTGTTTTTATGTTCCATGTTTTTAATCTTGCCTTATTTCGATTCTTTCTTATCTTTTTGTTCTTTCTCCATTTCTTCGCCATTGTCGTCGTATTTTTATTTTTTCTATTTTCTGTTGGCGTAGCTAGTTTTTTGGTTTGGTTTTGTTCTTCGTCGTTGGAATTCCTGCTAGTAGGCCTTGTGCCCATACAACCTTGCTTCCTGATGGCTTTGAATTTTCTCCATTTTAAGCTATTGTTTTATTGCTGTTTTCTCTGAACTTTCTTTGTTCGTCCGGTGATCTTTCCGTCGCTGATCATTTCTTGCTTTTCGCCTCTTCCTTCTCATTTTCTAAAGCGTCATTTTCTTGTTGTAATTGCTTGAGTGTGTAGTATTCTCCATTTATTATTAGTTTATTGCCGATAAGATTTGCCTTGTATTGCTTTGTTCTCGCTTCTTTCATATATGTTATTAATGTTCTTCTTTGTTGCCGCACCTGTTTTGTATAATCTTCTGAAATTCAGATCTCCATCCTTTTTCATTTATTGGTTACTTTAAGGACTTCTATTTTCTTATTTCATGAGTTAAATTCTATGATAATTGATCTATTTTTCTCTTGTTTTTGTGATTTCCTGCCTATACTCTTTATCTCACGGATTTCCGTTTCCATGTTTAATGTTATTTCCATTTTGCTTAGGATTTTTCTTATTTTTTGTATCAATATTGGTTACTGTTCATTGTCGTTTTCTTTTATTCCTTCTATAATTACTTTGTTTTTGCGTATTTGTTTCTCTAGTGATTCCATTCTTATGTTTGGTCTATAATTTGGCTATTTAGTTTTTCATCATTTCTTTTAGTTTTTGATTCTCGCTTTTCACATTTTGCATTTCTAATTGCAGGGCGTCTATTTTTGTTTTAATACGTATGTTCCTTTTATCTATTTCTTCAAGCTTATTGCCAATTTTACCTAGTAATTCTTCCATATTGTACCTCTCTCTTCTGTTCTTTTGTTGTTTCTTCTATTGTGTGGTGGAACCCGTTGTGTTAACTCGAATGCTATATAAAAACTTTAAAATCACACACACACGATGAATGGAAATTTACTAGTGTGGCTGAAAGCTACGTTGTTTGAAATATGCATAACGTAATCTGTTCTTGTTCAAAAAATTGTAGAAACTGCTTTTAAGATCTAGCTTTGATAAAAAGTAGATCAAAAATAATTTCTGCTTGTCCAAGTAAAATGAATTAATGTTATTCCCTTAAGATAACAGTGTTTTGTTTTTGTTATCGTAGAAGTAACAAAAAGCAAAAATATTTGGCGTGGTTGCTTTGCTAGCTAAAAAAAAGTTTATCCATTTTTAAGTCCACACAATTGCAAAAATTAAAGCACGGAAAGCTCAGTGTCACATAGCTAAAATATTAATAACAATACGTAATACCTGGATATTAACTTTTAAAAGGTGACATGTTGCATTATTAAAATAATATATTGTTTTGTTTTTATTTGTCGATTTAGTTTCGTCCTGTGATATATAAACGAGTATTTTTAACGTTTTAAACATTTTTTTTTAATTTCTTGTGCTTTTGTATCATATATTACATTTGAAACTAAAGTAGAAAAATTTTGAGTTGTAATACTGTTAGAATATATTTCTGTTTTCTATAAGTTTATAATTATGTTATTATGCACCTCAATGAAAAAATACTTGTATGGCTTATATCTTGTACTTGTAAAATATAAAAATGCAAAAAAAAATTATGAAAATACTTTTTAAATTTATTTTTTAATAGTTGATAATAATACCTAACTTAACCCGTATCTGTACTCACATATGAACGTAATAGAAATTTGGGGCGTTATTTTAAATTTGCACAAGGGCGCCAAAAGTGCTAGGCGCGGGCCTGATTTGATGTTTGCAATAATTGTAAGCTGCATTACACCACAGTTTTAGAAGTTTCTGGTCCTGTATAATCAACAAAAGAAATGAAACATTGACTAGTAAATGAGCATTTGCTTCTGATTGTGCACGTGCAGTAAAAGACAATGGTCTCAAGTAAACCACTATCAAAGATGTGGTCATGAAATTAACTTTGCCATTGAAGTATATTGCATTACAAATACGGAATAATTAGAATCGGACTTGGAGGAAAAATCTAACATGTGCCTAAATATTATTATTATAAACTAAGTATTTTTGTAGACAAGACTAAGTGCATGGTTTTTGGTTCTACACTAAGACAAGATTCTTTACTTCGCCTACACGATGCTAATGTCCGTAGGATCTTCGAATTCAAGTACCTCGGACTATTACTCGACGACAAACAGAGTTTTGTAAAACCTTGCGTTTATGTGGTTGACAAGTGTAAGAGCGTTCTAGAAATACTTACGCCTAAAATAAAACCTTTACAAAAAACATCTTGCGAAAATCTTCGACAATGCAGTTATTCCCATGCTCACTTACCGCTTAGACATTTGGTACCATAGACTTCGACATTTCTACGTGGTCAAGAAACTAGCCTCGCTCCAATCTTTATTCCTCAGAACTATCCTCGGGGCACCGTTTTTGTAGATACCATTTGTGTAATCTCTAAACATCCTCCCCTACATCCTTTTTGCAATAAATTTACTGCACTAAAGTTCTTCGCAAGGCTGGCTCGTGCAATTTCTTTGACGAACATGTTGTAAACTATTATGATCTTTTTCAGCGGCCAAGCGTCACTTAAAAGCCTTAATCTTGAGTGAATGGCAGTGTGGGACATTTTCCATAAAGAGCGTAATGTCTATTCTCTCATCCCGGTCAGGATGCCGGACGTCCCTGAACGAGAAGCCGTCAAAATCCTGTTTTCACACGGCGGATTTCGTTGTCATTTAAAGCGCATTAGCGTTAATTCTTTCATGATTATCTAAGTCCTATTTCCTACCTACTTTGTTTTATGCCTTCGAAGCGAGGATAAGCTGTAAAGCAGGTGCCTAACTGAACCGCGTGCTCTAAAAGCACGTTCCGTTACTTAAACCCATCCGACCAAGTCTAACCAAACTTCTCCTTCTAAATGATACATTTCTTATTCTTACCTATCCTTGTAGTGACGAAGTTATACCAAGTAAATTTGGGTGGTTTGGTGGGTCCACATCCTCTTCCTCCTTCTAGTCGTCCCTACCTTAGATTTAAATTTTTGATGAGGTTGTCTTTTCTTAGTCCAAGCAATTATATCAAGATTCCTCAGCGTTGATTGCTTGTGAGACATGTCTACAGCAGCAAAGAATGCTGGGTTTCACTGATGTGTTTACTGAGTAACGCTAGTAGAGCAGCGACCGGCATTGTTTATCCCAGTGTTGTCTTTATTTGGAGTAAGGATTTATTTTTTGTATTGTGGTTTAATTTCATTCTTCTGTAATTGTCTGTAGCGCACACGTTTTTTTTTGTCTGTGTAGTTAATAAGCAGAAGTTATAATTGAAACAATTAATTATAAAAGCGTTTTGTGCTTTCACATTTTATTATACGATGCGCTGTGATTTTCTAAATCTTCGATTTTCGTACTTTTGTATTTTAATTGACGAATGTAAATCATTCCTTTTCTAAATGTAAAAGTTAGATCGACTAGGTCACTTTGCTTTACGGCGTGTTGCCGAATCGAAAGCGTAGTTTATGTTTTCTCTGATACTGACCTACGTGGTAGCTTTTGTAGAATTTATGTAAATATACTCTGTGTTAGTATTTTAGTTGTGGGTATATTTAAACGACGTCTCTTACTCTAGTCTTTCATCGTTTTGGCACCTTTTTAAACTTATTTTACAATCTAACACTATAAAACTTACGACTTTAAACGATTTTGACGCCCAACGTGGGGCTCGAGTTTGTGTTCGCAATTATAATTTGTTATATTTTTTGTGACTTCCTATTTATTGGCTGTCTTTAGTGGGTTCGGTTTACTCAAAGTTTACTTAGTTTCTTACAGCTTGTTGCAAGACTTTTTTTCTTCTTCTTCTGCTTCTGGTTTACTATTTTGATTAGTCTACTGTTTTAAGTTTAATTGTGTATTTAATGGGTTAGCTATGTATTCTTCAAATGAAGAACCACCACTTCTAATTTGTTTGGATTCTGATTCAGAAATCGCAAATTGTAACGTGACTTTTTTCTAGTGAAGATTCTTCTGTACTTATTGGGTTTCTTACTTGTGTTAACGAATTGTATTTGTCTAAGGGCGTCTCCTATCATTAACTTTTTCTATCAGCGTTTCTGTGATTCCAACATTTGCCAAGGTAAATAACGTTGTCTTGGTTCAACTTCTTAAGCTACGTATCATGACATCTTATTCACCTCTCTATTCACTATTTGGAGACGCACACGATAGGCAGCTCAACTCACGAGTTGTTTTTGCAATTATTTCTTATTTGTTTCGCTGTATGAGTTTTATGCCCATTTGCATAAAACAAAATTAGCTGTGTTGTTAGCCGACTCCGTTGCGAACTGAAGACTTCAAATATTTAAAATCCTATCCATTGACTTGACAATGTCGTCAGTTTGTTCTTCACGACCAACGACAACACTTAACCGTATGATCATGTAGTTATCTATGTCGTCAAAGTTAACAATCCCGAAAGTGATGTGGCGACAAAATAAATAATATGCATCTGATTTAGAACCAAAAACAGTTTTTGAACAATAAAAAAAATCTAACAATTCTAATTACTTTATTTAAACAATAAAAACCATCATCGTTGTTATTTTCATTGTCGTAATTTATAAATTGATATTATGTGTAAAACTCTACTTTCACGTTTTAACTAAATTATAATAATCAACGCTGCTCGCTAATTTATTTATAACAACTTTAATTAGTTTCTTGTCTTGATAAAATGCAACAATAAGCAAAACAGAGCAAAGAATCTGAAAGTTCTTATTGTGTACGTGTTTTTTTCTCTTCTTCAAACTTAATTGCACGTGTGTGCAATTGGATTAGTTTGTTTGAACATAATTTAAACATGTGTTTGTTTTTATTTAATTAAATCATATTACGTTTTTCTTATATTTATTGAATCAATATTACCGTATTACAAACAAATGTGGAGTGTTTTACGTAATTAGACGTAATATTTGTTTAATAACTTTTTTTATCTAATGTTAATCGTGTAACAAAAAAACTAAAGCTTAAAATTTTTTAATTTCCATAAACAACCCAACATAAAATCTTTAACTGCAATAATAAAAGTAAACATTTACCAGTGTAATTACAAAATCACACCAAAGATTAATGAACAGTGCTCATCAGCATTGAAAATTTTCTGACGCGGACGAAACAGGTTTCTAGCGGGTATTTTATTTTTAAGACTGCAGGTATATTACTATACTATTACTATATGTATTAATGATGATTATTAAAAACCAAGTTCTTCTGAAACGCAACGGTCAAATTCGTAAAACTTTTTACATAGATCGGTTACATTTCTTGTGATTGATTCACACTTATCAAACACGACTCCTGTAGTTCCTAACACTACTTCTATATAAATTGGCTTGATAACATTGTTGTTGTAATCAACAACGCCAATTTTTTTATAAATACACGACAAGTAGCATTTCAAACATGGCTTGTTTGATCGATATATAAAGTCGTCCCATAACTTATTTATATCTGCCAGAGCAGCACCAGACTCGCAAGCACACAAACTTTCATATAGGTAGACTAATTTCATCCAAAATTGTCAAGTATTTCTTCCTTGGAAGGCTGTATAAAATGTAAGTAAAGTAAAACAAAGAAAAAATGTTGTTACCGATTGTAAAGCTGTAAATGTTGGAACCACTAAAATTAATAACAGAGAAAACATTCTGAAGGTAACTAACTTGACACTGTAGATTTTTTTGTATTTATAGTAATCACAAACAAATATTTTATTTTGTATTTTAATCTTTGCTCTATTCTGTTTTTATTCAGATAAGTAGAAACAATTTTTCACATGTTCATATTTGGTTTTGTAATAATATAGTAATCCGAAATATACGTACTATAGTTACTTATATCCAAAAATAAATAAAATATTATTTTTTTAATCTAATTACTGGCGACTAAAAAAGTATCAAAACAAGTAAATACATCCAATATAGACTTTGCTTACATCTATCGATGAATAAAAAAAACAAATTGACAAAACACAACTTCTAACAGTAATAATATATTTATTTCAAGAAGAGAGAACTGTGTGAAAGAAGTAGATCAATAATATTATAGATTTATCGACTAATATAGTAATATCACAGATATATTATCAATGTAAGCCTATTCGTTCAGGCAACCCACCATTCAACTAATTATATTCAATTGCTAACAAATGTTGTAAGTGAATGATTTTAATTTAAATATTAATATTACTCGATCAAACTACCTCTTCTACTATGCAGTCGCGAAATAAATTAACAATAGGCAATTATAATAAAGAATCGCAAAAAAGAAAAATATGAGTACAAAAACTTACTAAACCAACAATTCTTTGTCAAATGTGGTAATTTTTACTGCTCCTATTTATCTGAGTTAAAACGAAAACTATGCGTGGTATATAAGCGTATGTAAAACGCTTAATGTTATTTTGCCTTTGACTATAACTGCGTTCAAATGATCGAAGAAACTTGACGAATAGGACATCGACAACGTACTCATCGACCATACATAATGTTACATATGATATATAATTTCCCACTGTAAGTAAATTTAAGTCATTTTGATCTAATGTTGTTGCATAATAGCATATTATATACCAAGGTTGAGAAGTGTATGATTATAACTTAAGCGAAAAATTATAAATATAAAGTCGCGCAAGTTATAATCATCTTCTCAAGCGTGGTCTATATACAATGTTTTCCACTACCAAGATTATTAAAACCTTTTTACTACTAAATTAAATTATAATTTAAGATGTTAATTTCAAATTAAAAATCGAGTGATTGTGACACTTGTAATTAATTTAATAGAATTAATATTGACGTAATTTGTAATAGTGATTTATAACACAGAAATAAATAGATATTAACAAAGATCTACTGAAATTTTGTCAAATGCTATTTTAAATATCCGCATTTATCAGTATAATTTAGTTGGCGTAGGCGAGTAACAATAACATTTGCATTGACGTCTTGCAACCATTTTAAATATTAAAAAAAATTTTTTTAAACCTAAAGTGTGATTTAGAATTAACAAAATATCGTCATGTTTTCGTCGTTTTGAATTCAGAATTGATTTGAATATTAAGCTTACCTTATGATGCGCATTCCGATTGTAGTAATAATTCTAAAGCTGCCGGAAATGTTTATTAGTCTTTTACAGCGTACACACCTCACATAATTACAATTCGCATATTCATTTATTCTTATAATTATATTAACACAACAATTTTGATTAATTTAACCACAAAAAGAATCTTTGCGAAAACAAAATAATGACTCACTCAAGTATGAATGCGCATCAACTACTAAAATATTAGGGTTGCTTTGATCCGATTTCATGCATTAAATGTTATCAACGCTAACGTGATAAGATTCAAATTTAATTTTTTTTGTGTTAAAATAGTACATTCATCCAACTTGAAAGACCTAAAATTAAAAACAAACTTGTTATTGACTTTTCTTAACTACATGTATTTTAAATTTTTTTGTTTCATTTTTTTGTAAAAATACATTATCTGGAAATAATAGAATAAAAATCTTATTATTAAAGGTTACTCATTAAAACCATTATTATAAGTTTATACAAATATCTATATGCATTATTTTGAACAAGTTTGTATAATTGGCGTTCTTAATTCAAATCTATACAAATGTTTGTATAGTCTCAGGCAATCACATCGCGTTTTTATTACATCACTTCTACGTTATTACAATGACTTTGTAACGTACTCCACAAAACTATGAGTACTTTCTTTGTAATTTGAGTGTGTGAACCTAAACGTCAGCAACAAAATAATATTAGTAATTTGTTAAAACTTAATTGAGAGATATACGTTTATACTAGTTTTTGTTTTTTTCATAGAAATACACGAAAAATACAGAAATTACAACATGATTGTAACACAAAATGACGTATAGTTTTTGTGACTGTTTGAAAAAATATATAGTTAAACCAATAAAATAGCAGACATTTAGAGACGTTACTCTTAGAGATAAACAGTTAGGTACGTTTATTTAACGTCATTGGTCATATATGGTTACTTGAGATATCGTTCACATATGTGTACACGCAATTTTGGTATAACTGGGCCAGGGGCTATTTAAATTGGGACCCCATTCGGAAAAACATTTTTGGGTCATTTATTATTAGGTATCTTTTTTTGACGACAAATAGGTGAAAAATAGGCCCAACCATAGATAGCTCCAAATAATAGTTTATTAATTCTCTAAACAAAGCTTTTAGTATCTTGTAAATTGCAATTAAACTTAAAATTGATGCGCGGGATGAATAGATACTACGCAAGTATAAAAAATAAAATAAATTTAGGTACTAAGCTTCACTCACCGGAAAGTGAAATGTCAACTATTTAAGGGATTAAAGTTTTAGTTGGCGTGTTTTACAAATATACACAAAGAAAGATCATTTCTTGTTAAATTTTATACAAAAATTCTGACGACAGGTAACAATTATCCAACTTCAGCTTTGCTTGCCTATTACTGTTATTAGTTGTTTGGTGTTGTGTTGTGTGGTTACGGGGTCATATTAACATTAAAATTGTTTATAAGTTTTGTTTAAAATAATAATTACACTCAATTAGCCAACTAAACACAAATATTTGAATTCATGTATTCGTGTACGAATATTCGCCTACGAACAATCCTCAACGAGTACGAATATTCGATTCGTATACGAATACGCATGTGTGGATCAAATTAAATTTGTTGGGTTCTATATTGTAACGATTATTAAAAACTAATTTATTTATACTAAAAATATGTAGGTACATATTTATAACTAACCGAATTAATTAAATCTAAGGATATTTAATAAAAACACATACACTAATTTATACGGCACTATCACTTACACCAAAGATATAGTTCGCGGATAACTTCAGCTTAACACTTAGTGTTTACATTAAAGTCACGCACGATTTTAATTTGTCATATTTATCTCGACCCGCGTTAATCACTTATTCATGTAAACTTGAATAATCTTTTAACACTGCCGACTTCTAATTACTAAAATAATTGACCTATGATTCATTTGTGTGGTTTTTTTATAATGTAGCCATCCTTCGAGAATCTTCTATATTGTTTCGTGAACGTTCTAGACATGGACAGTAGCTTTGTGAATGCTCTCGAAACTGAACGTTTCATTATTATATTTTCTTAGTATCATCTGTAATACCAAAACATCGTAGGCTTGTTATCCTTTTTACAATACCTAAATTTTCCTTGCTACTTTTTTCTTGTTCTGTTTATATTCTTACTTTATAAATGCTCTATGATCGGTAAAAAATTGAGTAATTTCGTCCAAAATCTAGGTTTTTATGTTTGTAATGAGAAGACGTATGTTCTTTTTTTGTTTAATAATTTTTTTTTATCGGCTAATAATAACTATTTGGTTGATAATGATATACTAATTGACTTTATTAATACCGTTGAAATAAACAATGGAAAGCTCAAAAAATCATATCTGGACAAAACACACACTGAAAGCAATGAGAAAAAAAACGTAGATAATACTTTTAGAAACGATGAAGAATTCAAGAGCCGAATTCAGTCAGAAGGAAATCTGGTTTTATATGTTAAAAACTTGCCAAATTGATTTAAAGATGGTCTTCAGTCAACTATTGCTAGAATGGATAAGATTTCCAAAAGAAAAAAGAAAAAATAATAACTATGAAGAAACCCCATATGCTACCCCTGAAAGTGACTAGAAAAAAATTCATAAAGGTAAAAAGAAGAAATTGAAACAATGAACTAATTATTTTCTGGATACCCATAATTTATTTGCTTCATAAATGTGATGACGGTTTCAGAAACAAAGAATTCGAGGCAGGAGTCTAGAAGTCAAAGAAAAACCCAATTTTATCCGTTAAACACATGCCAATTTTATTTGAAGACGTGATGGTGTTGGAATCGGCAATGCTAGGTTTGATAAAAAAAATTTTGAGGTAACCAAAAACGCTAGCACAAAAAAAACTACCACAATTTTCACTGTCAATACTATGAGAGCAGTTTTTTTCTTCATGTCCAATACTGCTAACGCTCAGTTCTCCGATATCAGCTTTAATTGCATCTCGGATCTTTTCTTCTTTCTCTTCTCGGAAACTTATTGCGCTTTCAAAGACATAACGGGAGAAGTTTGTATTCAAATTTGCGCGAAGCAGACTTGATTAATAGTTGCGGAAATATAATATGTACACTGAGAGGGTTCAGTTTAAATTTAAATTCAATTAAAGACGCGCCTAATTGCGTAAGTATCGTCAGTTGAAAATTAAGAGTTGCGCCGTGTTACCATCGTTTTACGCATGAATAGTTTTAAGAGGGGTTTCAAGAACGCTAAGGGTAGTAGTGGGAGAAGGGTGCCAACCCTTTGTACAATCGGCTTTATTGATATAAAATGTCTGCTTGTTTTTGTGTGTTATTTTTAATGCAAGTAACTCTATACGTTAGCTAACATAAGAGATGGGAAACTGTAATTTGTAAGCACGTTGCATTAAAATGTCAGCGTTATAAAAACGCTACGTTTTCTTTGTTTTGATAAAACAAACGCATTGGCGGCCATTTCCATTTTGTCAATTTAATCGTTTTATGTGTACGATTTAGATTTATTAAACGAGGTTTTTCAGTAACCGTTAATTTAAACTTAAAATTACTAAATTGACATGTACAGGATTGCTTGAAACATAATTTAAATTCGTGGCATCTACTTATGTTTATGGTTGCGTTTATGTGTAAGTTTAGACACAACATTAAGCGTCGTAAATTCGATTGTAATAATTAACCGTTTATTCTTACGTTTAATGAAAATAAAGGGCCGGGGAAACTAAAAGGACGCTTAAAATGCAATTTTCGTTTGTAGCGTTTTCCTTGTCTTTTTTTTTATATAAAACATAAAACATTTACGATTAGAAATGTAACTGAAATAATTAACTCTTTATTTATACTTAAATTTGAAGATGATTAAAATTGAAAGTGGTTTTATGAAGATGATTTTTTTTTGTAAAAAAAAAGCTTCTTAAACTTTATTACCACCTTGTTTTCGTTAATTGTATATATTTGACGTGTTTTAGAATCAATCTGTTAATCTATTAAATCATTTTTTCTGCAAGTTTTTATGATAACCTCTGACTTCAATTATGAATAATAATTTATTTGTTTTTTGTATGTTTATAATTTGATGATACAAGAGTCGTTCAAAGTTTGGACATACTTTACATTTACCTATTGATGGTGATTATAATAGGGTTGATAACAGATAAAAAAACCATTGTGTGTATTGCCTTGTAGAATGTAAATGGGACCTTGTATTTTGTTATGTGTAATAGCGCAAGTTCCTTCCATGCTATGGCACATTTGTGTTTTCTAGTCGCGGTAGGTTGCTTTTATGTTAAGGGACCCTACATGTTCGTTTATTTGTTTTATGTACAACTTTTATTATTTGTATTACTGATTTTATATATACATATATATGCTTTTGGCCTTACTTTTTGTTCCAAACTTTCAACTTTAGCTGGGTTGATTCGTAACCAGGACCCCAGTACTCATTGGCGGGGGCGGCGATTATATAACGTCAGTTTAAAATGATGATGTTTGTGCACGTGTTTATATGTGTTGGTATTTAAATCTGTTATCAGGTCTGTTTATTTCTCTAATTTACTGTAATTTGAGATGTCCTTGTTTTACGACGTGTGTTAATAGTTTTGATTACAAGTCGATTACTGTATCAACCTAAATTATGTAATGATCTTGCATTTACATTCAGTTAGAGAATCGAAGGGGTTTCTTCGCTTTGTTCTTCTCCTTCTACTGCGGGTTCCACCAAACAAGCGAAATTTCGGTCACAATTTAACTAGAATCAAAATCACGATTCATTTTTTTTATTGTGTGTTTTATTTAACCTACTACACATATTGAGAGTAAGCAGTGTATAATGAACTTAAAATAACGTAGGTAAAGATGTCACTTACGAAACCGTAACTATTATATAATACAGAATTCGAAAACACATCTTTCAGCATTCCAGTTGTCAAGGGATTATGCTTTTCGTGTTCTAAACACATTTGATCTGGGATGTCTGCATTGAACTGTAGTGGCTGTATCAGAACTCTTTATATAAGAAAAAACAAATAGTCTTGAGGGCAAGATTTGTAGAAACAAAAAATTTAACTTTTTTTTTCTTTAGATGCGGATAAAAATACAGAAAAGGATAGTAAAAACAAAACTATTGTACTTTCTGTGACCCCACAAGAAGAATGCGAAGACGAATACTTCTAGCGGTGAATTTTATTCTAATGACAATGTTTATTTGCGACATGTCGATTCTGAAGATGAATTTACTTCTGATGATGATATTCCATTATCTGTATGCAAACTATGAATGTTTTTTGATAACGATTCACATTGTAGAACAATTCAATTATAAGCTCTTCAAAATTATATGCACAAATCCTTGCGATTTACAGTATTATAGATAGAGCAATTTATTGGAATAACAAATTACATAGCAATTTTTGATGTTCACCGCACTCAAAATTACAAATTTTTGTATGCCGTTTATCGCAGACTTTATGATCCGTGAGAGGCACGAGAAGATCTTGTACTTGAACAACAACTAAACTATGCTTCCTCATAATAGCAGAATTCGTGATTCATCCCAAGCAGTACATTACGTTTTATTGACGTCAAAATTACGTAAGTGACGTCATTAAGACGTGTCAATGTCGTCATATGACGTCAATGTGCTGTTTAGGATTATTCAAAATACAACCGCTATTTAAAAAATTGCTCGCAAAAATTCAAAAATTCTTTTGCATGGTTAAATGTTTTGCGTAGATAAGCAAATAGTACCATTCAAAAGTAGTTTTAGCCTAAAATGTTATAATCCGGAAAAAACTTATAAATAGAACTATAAGAACTTTGACCTGTGTGCTGTAAATGATACAGTGTACAACATTTATCAAAGAAAAATAATGCTTTATACTTTACATTGAGACATTGGTCAAAGCTCCAATATCCTACTATAATTGTCCAACGTGTTACCTGACGACAAAAATTATCTTTCATTTTTAAACATCTAGTATTCGTCACAACCTTTGTTTGTTAAACTGCAAAAACTGGTATTAAAGCCATAGAAACGATTAGACTAAACAGATGTTTGGCTGTACCTTTAGCAATGATAAGGATATGAAGAAAAAGGTAAAGGTACATCTAAAAAAACAATAGAACGTGTCACAATTAGAACAATACAAGGATTAAACAATATAGGAGTGATTTTGGCAATAACATTTTTAAGTGCTGACCTCTCGAGCAAAACTGACAGGAGGGACCAAAAACAAAAGCAAATATCTTATCAATTAAAAAACCTTATTGCGTTAGAATTTATAACAAATTTAAAGACGGAGTTGATAAAATAAAGAAAAAACGTGAGCCTTCTGAATCTATACCGCCTTATGATGTACGCAGAAATCACACAAGCTGTAAATTAACGTTTGCACTAGAAATATCCATTATGTAAAAAATTATCTTCTAATATATGTTTCACGTGTAAAGCACCTAACCCTATGTTTAAGAAAACAGCAGAACTGTTTTAGTGAATTTCATGTCTAAATCAAGTAACTTTAAATTAAAATATATAGTTAGAAATGATTCAGTTTAAATTTAAACCTAATTAAAGACGCGTGAAATTACGCAAGCATCGTCATCTGGCAAAAAGAACGATTACTACGAATCCGTTTTTCTTTGTTTTAAGAGTGTGGCGCACGCTAAGAGTTGAACGTCGAGGTAAAAGGGTTTTGACCCGTAGTACAATTGTCATTCTTAATATACAATTTGTGTAATGTTTGATTCTTTTGTGTTTTGTGAAGTTTTATGGGTATGTAACTAAATGTATTAAATTAGCCAATGTAAATGGTGATAAAATTAACTGAAATTTGTAAGAATGTATTAAAATTCTGGCGTTATAGAAACACCACATTTTTTTTTGTTTTGGTAAAAGAAATGCGTTGGTGGCCATTTCAGTTTTGTCAATTCAATTATGTGTATGATGCATTGCAAAATCAATGTATGTGGAATTAATAAACGATGTTTTCCACAATTCGTAGTACTATTTATTTTATAGGTAATTCTATTTAAGTGTAATCTTAGACACAACATTAAGCGTCGTAAATTTCACTGTAATAATTAACTATTTTACACTTAAATTTGAAGATTATTAAAATTAAAACTGGTTTTGTACAGGTATTTTTTTGCTTATAAAACAAACCTATTTTAGTATTCTTTTTTATTACAAAATTTATTCAGTCATAAAAAGGTTAATACAAAAGTTTTTTGTTGCAACTCTAAAATAGCTTTCTTAACTTATATTAAGAAATACAAAGTTGGGTATTACTTGAACTTAGTATTTAAATAAATCCTTATAACTGAATTAGTGTTAATAACTGAAACATCAGCATATAGTTCTGAAGTCTTAAGAAAAGTTATGTAAGTTCTTTGTGAATGCTTTACTTTAGATACAGTTTTTAAAATGTATTATGTTATTATATATTTAAAACATGCACTTATAATATGTAGTAAACTTAGCTTTTTTGTATATTATTTGTTTAATTTTTCAATAGGTTGATTTCGTGACAACATACTGTACATAATTTTGTAGATAATTTTTTTGCAGTTGGTACCGGTTACTTGGTTACTTGTCAGTTTTGTGTATGTCGCTTTGTTTGGATTACGATATCTATAATTTTGAAAAGGACAAATGGCACAACGATTTCCCGGTGCCGTACCTAGCCAGGTACCTCCTGGTCCCCCTCAACAACGATACGCTCCTCCGCAGCAGCCAGGAATGCGCCAATATCCAACGCAAACGTATCCTGTAAGTAAGATCCCTCACTTAGGTATTTTTCTACAATTATTTATACAAGGTTCAACAAAGAACTGGTTATACACCTCCACCACCAATGGTAACAAGTGGTGGAACAATGATGCAACGCCCACCACAACAACCTTATTCACCGATGAGAGGTGGACCAATACCTGCGCCTCAAGGTGTAAAAAGACCACCTGATAATCGTACATTGCAACAACAAAAAGGGTTACTTTATTTTGATAATCCCTTTGATGAAATTTAATTTAAATTCTTACAGAGATTATCCTCATAGTGCTAATAAAAAGAAAAAGAAACTTGCCGATAAGATTTTACCACAAAAAGTGAGGGATTTAGTACCCGAAAGTCAGGCTTATATGGACTTATTAGCATTTGAGCGCAAGCTAGATTCTACTATAATGAGGAAAAGACTTGATATTCAAGAGGCCTTGAAGCGACCCATGAAGCAGAAACGTAAATTGCGTATTTTTATATCAAATACTTTTTATCCTAGTAAGGAGCCTGTGGCGGACGGGCCCGAAGGTCCTGGTCAAGAAGGGTATATTTATATATTGGTACTTTGATTGATTTTAAATTTGATATTACAGATCGGTAGCATCATGGGAGTTACGTGTTGAAGGAAGACTGCTCGAGGATTCTAAGAATGATCCCAATAAAGTTAAAAGAAAATTTTCATCGTTCTTTAAATCTCTCGTGATTGAGCTGGACAAGGAGCTCTATGGTCCGGATAATCATTTAGTTGAGTGGCATCGTACCCTTACCACTCAAGAAACTGATGGTTTTCAGGTATAGTTTACACTTTGTTGAATATCTTGTTTTTGGATTTACATTTGGATTTTCTTGGCAAAGAAATTATTTAAAACCAATATAGATACAGTTATGTTTCAATTATAATTATATATATATATATTTTGTCTTATCCTGTTTCTCAACCACTTTTTACAACAATATAGTTAAATCTTTAAACATAATATACAGATTAGAAATTATTTGAAAAGATTTATCCTGAGGCAAATTATAATTGGACATTAAGAAGGTTGTCGTAAATTCAGCTCTGTTTATTTCCCAATTAATGTTAAACACATCAGTTTATGTTTATAGTAATTGTCGTTGGTTGTAGCACATGGACAGTCTACTTAATTTTTTTCCAGAACAAAAACATTTAAATCTGTAGAAAATTAGGTACATTCAGTGTAGTCTTGTAAGCAATTTATGTTATAGGTAAAACGCCCTGGAGACAAAAATGTGAGATGCACTATTTTACTATTGCTTGATTACCAACCTTTGCAATTTAAACTGGATCCACGTTTGGCTCGCTTGCTTGGCGTTCACACCCAAACCAGACCAGTCATTATTTCTGCATTGTGGCAATATATAAAGACGCATAGGTTTGTTTCTTGTTCCTCTCAATTATAATCATTGACAAATAAACCTTAGATTACAAGATGCACATGAACGAGAATTTATTGTTTGTGATAAGTACCTGGAGCAAATATTTGGATGTCAGAGAATGAAGTTTGCCGAAATTCCTCAGAGGTTGAACCCATTGCTACATCCGCCTGACCCAATTGTGATTAATCATGTAATCTCAGTAGAAGGTGGAACTGAGAGCAAACAAACTGCTTGTTACGACATTGACGTTGAGGTGGACGACACCCTCAAGACCCAAATGAATAACTTCTTGCTGAGTACCGCCAGTCAACAAGAAATTCAAGGATTAGATTCGAAAATTCACGAAACCGTTGATACAATTAATCAGTTAAAGACTAATCGAGAGTTTTTCTTAAGTTTTGCTAAGGATCCTCAACAATTTATTCATAAATGGATTATATCGCAAATGAGAGATTTGAAGGTAAATGTTGATCTTCTATGATAATGAATTAAAAACTGTTTGTTCTTAGTGTATGACTGATGTAGTTGGAAATCCAGAAGAAGAACGACGTTCTGATTTCTTCTACCAACCATGGGCACAAGAGGCGGTTTGTCGATACTTTTATACTAAAGTGCAGCAAAAGAGAGCTGAACTTGAGCAAGCTCTTGGTATTCGAAATAATTAGGTTTTAATAATGCTTGCCTAGTATTTTTTTAAAATATTTATTAAGGCCAATATTCAATTGTAATTTGAGATGTGCTTTTCATAGATTCAATAAAGTGAATGTCTTTTTAATTGTGTCAAAAAATTATTTACACACACACACACATTGTAACGTATACGTTGGCACCAAGTGGTAGCTTTTCGTCGTCTTGAATCTTTCTAATGCAAAATGAAAATTATTACTTGCCTTTGAGATCCAGTTATGTCCTGCTACAGAGATTTGTGAGCCATGCGATTTTGAAGTATTACTAATAATCGTATCTAATTAATAATTCATTAGTATCACAGTCACACAGTTTGCATGCTTAAAGCAGAATGATCAAAGAATTGTTTGAAAGAAACTGGCATTTTTGAATTTGCGCACGATCCGTGAATACTCTGCGCACTGTAGAATGCAATGTTGCCTAATCCGAAGGTTTGTAATCGGTGGTGGATCTAAGTATTCATAATGTTAAAAAATAAAAACAATGTAACGTTTTCGAAACATTTAGAACAGTGAAAATTGTATTTAGTTTAAAGTTTTTTTTCACAAATAGAAGTGCGATCTAAACAAAAATTGCTACGTGTCGTTAGTAATGAAGCTTCGCATTTTCATACTTTGGCAAAATTCTAAAACCGTACTGGTAGCGAGCGCGCCACTGACTGTACGATTCAGCTTTTCTTGTCTTGACATTTGTGATTTCCCGGTTGGTGTTTGCTGTGAGTAGATTGAGAATGTTTTGAATAAAATGGAGATCCTCTAATTGTATTTAAGGAGTTAAATCGATTTTGTTTGTACTTAATTGCTCACAGGTAAATGGCTACGGACGTCATGCTGCTTTTGCTAATTTAAGATTATTTACAGCTAACTCGGTGAAAGTTTTAAAACATTTATTCAAAGCCAACTACTGGAAGTTATGTAATTTGGGAACATTCTATACTATATGATAAGTTGAGAGTGCGGTAGAATATTAGAAAGCTAAGTATACATATGTGTCAAGTAGTGAAAAGTATTTGTGTAATAAAAAGTTATAAATAAATTGTGGATAGGCTTATTGATTAAGTATGTAAGATATATAATAGGGTCAAAAATATTAATCTCTTTGTAATAATATCTCATACCTTGTAGACTGATTGAGCCCTGCATAATTACTATGAAATTGATGACCTCGAGTGTTCAGTTGAATCGGACTTCGAACAGTTGTGGTTACCTGTCAATTATCGTGTTCTGCATTAGATAATCAACCTTACTGGAATATGTGACTTATAAATTTATACTGCACACTAGAGGCCGTTAGTTTATTTTGTACTGAATTGGTTTGTTATGCCACTGTGCAGTGTACTGTAAAATGTTGCTAAGAAGATTGTAATAGTTGTGCTAATATTTAAATACTTTCTTAACAATGTTGCCAGTATAACGAATTCATATAGGTATGTACATTTGTAGTAGTTTATTGTTTTACGTATAAAACTTAAGTAAACAATCATACGTACAATGACAACGTTATGCACCACATAGAAAGAGTAGAAGTGGAGTGTTGAAATTTTGTATGTAAAGCTGTTATATATAGACAAATAAATGATTACAATTTGGAAAAAGCAACAACGTTTTATTGAAAAAATGTCAATAATGTGTAACATCACCATGTGCTTGTATGCAAGAAGTTACTCTTCTAGGCATGCTGGAAATAAAGTGATTTATTGCGTCCTGGAGTATTATCTCATCTCAGGCTATTTGAAGTTGTTGTCGCAATTCTTCTATGGTATTTAGAGGGTGACCTAAATGACACAAACTTCTGTCCCTCATGTCTCAGACATGTTCTATTGGCGATAAATCTGGCGATCTAGTAGGTCAAGGTAGCAAATTTACGTCATTTTCCTCAAAAACTCTCTGTGTCATTACTACTACATGCGGTCGCGCATTATCTTATTGGAAGATAGCTTCTAGACGTTCTTGAAGAAGAGGTAGAAGAACTGGTTCTAAGATGTTGTTGATGTAACGTCGAGCATTTAACGTGCTTTGGATAAATGTGAAAGAAGAGCGGCCTCCCCAATAAATGCCACCCCAAACCATTACACCAAGTGTTAAGCCAGCATGTGTTTGTTGTACAAATGCCCGTCTGAGTGCCATAAACACAACTCATCAGAAAAAATAATGTTGTTCCATTCATGTTTTCTGGCTTGGCACCATTGAAGTCTGACTTCTTGGTGGTGAGGTGTTAAAGAAATATGAAAGTTTGGTCGATATGATCGCAATCCAAAAGAGCGGATTTGACGATAAACAGTACTCATAGAGACTCTACGACCAACTGCTCGTATCCAGTTTATCCTAACTGAACGCGATGGTTCGCAAGGGTCTTGAACAGCACTTCTTCTTAACAGACGATCCTCTCGTTCATGCGTGACTCTGGGTCGTTTAGTACCTCTACGTTGTGTACTGTTTCTTTTGTCATCCTCGGCATGTTCGTAATATTGTTGAATGAGTACTGTTAGAAGTGTGTGCGCGTCTTTAATGGAAGGAAATGTAAAAAAGGTGAACACGCCAGAAAGAAGAACGGATGTGAACAACACAGAAAAATGGTTGACAGTAAAAAATGTAAAACGTAGTAGTTAGTTTTTGCGTTTTGTGTATTACGAAATGTGTTTTTCCTTATGTTATTTAAGTCCTACAATAAATAAGTTACTGTTACCGAAGTGGTTTGGTTTTCGTGGCGTCCTCAGATATGAAAAGTTGATAACGGGGTAAATTGGTAAACGTACCAGATAACGCTGAAAAAACGTACTCTGCAACAAGTACGTCCTAATCTTCTGGCGATTTCACGATATCCTAACCCAGCTTCCTGTATACCAATAATTCGCCTTCTCTCAAAAGGAGTTAATTGTAGAAAATTACCTCGTCTGCGAACTCGTGGCATTCTGACACTTACAAACAATGACAACTGATAACTAGATCTAAAAAAATCTGAAAAATTATAACGAGCGTGAATATGTTGATAACACCATGTATATTTTTTGAATACATCAACATTTTCATTCCAAATTTTAATCATTTATTTGTCCATATATAACAGTTTTACATACAAATTCCACGTCTGCTCTTTCTATGTGGTGCATTTTATTTGAAACCCAGTGTATTTAAAAAACATAAGTCTCTTTCGTTACATGAGAATATTGTATTCAATATAGAAATCAATTAAAAACAAAAGAAAATTTTCTTGCCTAGCCGTGGCCCTACTGGAATAGGAGAGAATAATTTTTTTAATAACATTTTTGAAGGGAAACTCATAAGATTGTTCAGAACTGTATACAACTTTTTTTCCAGATAGATGCTTAATTCTCTTCAAATAACGCACTTCCAACTGTTGGACCTTCTCGTCTTGTAGTCTAACCAATACAAAGTTTTCAACATTTACATCATTGTCTTCTCCTGAATTGTTATTTGATTCTTCTTCTACAAAATCAACATCTTTAAGTGAATTTACGCTTGAAGGTAACAGCATATCTTCATCTGAACTGCCGCTGGATTTCTCCTTTTTACTGAATACTTTGCGTTTCGTAGTTCGTTTTAATAACTGGGCAATTTTTTAAACATTGCATTTTTAATTTCCTCCTTTTCCGGATTATCTGTCAATATTCTGCATTTTATAGGCTTTAGACCGCTTAATTTTTGTTGTCGTTTAATCCCTTTTGGATAGGGCCGTATTTATTGAAGAGAAACAAATGTCTTTCTAGCTTGTGATGGAATTTCCAGGTTTCGATGCTAGTAGCGCAAACTCTAGTTGTGGAAGTTCTGTGACTGTAATTTAAACATTTGTTATCATTAAAAATGTTTGCGTTGAAGGGAAAAATCCCAGGGACTCTAAATTCGATCATTGTATTCTGAGACGTGATTGTAAGCGGATAGCCCCTACACACTCTGAAACATCATAAATAGTCATGGGCTGTTAACCATATGTCAACAATCACTTATTGCACAAGTTGCATTATAGATTTTTTTCAGAGGTTCAAACACTGACCTATCGAGTAGCTAAAGCTTGTCATTCGTATGTGGTGGAAAGGTCAAAAGAACAATTTTAGAATCTTTGTCCAGTTTTAAACACTTAATAGACACGTGACTTTTATGGTTGTCTAAAATCAGTAGTACCTAATCATTAAAAGAAGATTTGGAATGCTTGATAAAATGCTGCAGGTAACTTACAAAAATTTCAGAATTTGGCTAAGTATTAATGTGTGCAAAACTTATGCTTCCCGGAGATGCTCGTTTGCGAAAGGGACGGAATTTTCAATGGCATTTACACTTGCAGTCGTTGTCACATTTACACTTCGTTCTCCAGATCTCATGTGTCCCACTTGTTTTGCATCTTTTGTAGCAATCACATTACTAGGATTATGCACAGTTGACATACCTGTTTCGTCGTCATTGTAAATACGGTCAGGTGTAAAACCTTCTTTTTCTTGTACTTCATTTAATTTGCTGAAAAACGTCGAGAGAGAGAGGTCGAGGTAAAAGAAGAAGGTACGCAGCAAATGTGACGTAGGGCTATGCATAGAGTGTTTTTTACGTTACTAAAGAGCGGACAGTCAGGCAAATGCCTGGAGCCTGCGTATTTTGCCTTTTTGTGTAACTTTTTGTCTTTTTTGCCTTTTTAAAGAGTATTATTTTATAATGCCTTTTTACATATAAATTTTGAAAAGTTTGTGTAAACAGTGTTTTAATAGGTAGATGACAATAACGCATTACAGAATTTTACTTAAATTACGTACAATAATACAATTAATGTTTTTTGCTTAAAAGGTCTTACCACAAACCTATAAATAACAACAGGGATTTTCATGTTTTGTTAAACAATGGTTTCCAGATAACATTAAATACAAAAGCCGCTTATAGAGAAGAACTATTGTAAGAATTTATACTAAGATTATGTACAATGACAGACTTAACAGAACACTATTTACAAACCGGAAGGATTTCGGAATGAATCATATTTTATAGGTCTATTCAGTACCTAAGTAAAGCAAACAAATCTAGATAATTTTAATTCTGTGCGGTGAGATTCCTTTAATGACTGAAACACATGACTAAAATATTCTTTGTTTTGTTATAAATACCTGTGATATTGTCACGCTGTGATAGTCTATTGCTGTTGTGCTGTGAGTAAATTTTAAAAAATGCCACTTAATAAACAATCAAAATTTGAAAATAATTACAAGTGAAGTAAATTGGACAATAATTTAACAACCGACGACGAAAACCTTTTTTGTCAAGTTTGTTCAAAATCAGTAAGCTTGTATTATCTTAATTTAAATGCTTTTAATTACTAGTATATGTATTATTTTAGATCGGTGCTACTAAAAAGTACTAAGTAAAACAACACTTGGGTGGTGGTTTACATTTAAAACATATTTAAAAAAAACTATGAAACAACCATTGTTAAAAAACGTTATAGAAGATCAACAGAATAAACCTGGTCCATCAAAAACATCTTTTGCTCTAGATTTGTGCGAAGCATTGGTGTCGGCTCAAATTCCTCTTGAAAAACTTGATAATATCAATTTTTGCAATTTCCTCGAAAAATACACCGAACAAGTTGTTCCAGATAAATCAACTTTGAGAACAAATTATTTAGACATATGTTACCAATCGGTAAGCAGTTTAATTAAAGTATTATTAGTTTTTAAAATGCTGGTTTACCTTTTATAGAAAATACAAACAATAAGGAATGACATTGGGGACCATTACATTTAGACTTCGGTTGATAAAACAACCGATTGCAGAGGTCGATATATAGCAAATTTTGTAGTTGGTAAATTGTCTGAACAGAAAAAGCTGATTTGCTAGCATCCAAAGAAATTCCACAGACCAATCACAAAACAGTTGCAAATTTTTTCGATGATTGTTTACGAAGCTTTTTTTAATGGTTGATTAATATAATCCAATCTATGAATTACAATTCTATAATTTTATTCCTACAAACATAATATTAATATAATAATTCTATATCCCAATGGCGTAAAAAAAGAATCGGAAAACTTTTTTTCTTATTCGTAATCGATGCAGCACCTTATACGATCAAATCCGCTCAGGCATTAGAAATATTTTATCCGAATTTAAAACATTTAACTTGTCTAACACATGGAATACATAGGGTGTGTGAATTCATTAGAAACGAGTTTGTAATGGTAAACATGTTAATTTCTCCAACCAAAAAGGTAAAAATCTCTAACATATTAAATTCTCTTTTTGATTATTGGATCTTGTTTCAGGTTTTTGTAAAAGCACCATTACGGGCAAGGGCCTATAAAGAAAAACCTCCAGATGTTAAACTTCCACTGGAACCTATCATAATAAGATGGGGAACTTGATTATCTGCTTGTATTTTTTATGCCACACATTTTGAAAAAATTAAATAGGTACAGTTCACACTATAATCTGACATTGTCTTATACATTAATTGAATTGTCTTACTTCAGGTGGTTGAATTATTTGACGAGACGGCCTCTGCAGCAATTGCTAAATCTCAAAAAGCTTTTAATGACGAAGCTGTTAAGAGAGGAATAGTTTATATAAAAACAAACTTTTCCGGCATTCCTGACAAATTAAAGAAGTTAGAAAAAAGCGAAACCGCAATGACCGAATGTTTTGCTACATTCGAAAGAATAAGAGCAATTATAAGAGCATGTCCAGGAACTATAGGGAAAAAAATTAATCATAAATTGGATTCCGTCACATCAAAAAACCCTTCTTTTATCCTCTTTAAACAACTGACTGAAATTGAAAAAGGGGAAGTCATGAAGCATCAACAGAAAATGTCTTTAACAATAACAGAAACATCGTCATTAAAATTTGCTCCACTAACATCTTGTGAAGTTGGAAGAACTTTTTTCTTCTATAAAAATATTTTAAATGATAAAAGGCCGGTTGTTTGTGACACATTTGAAAATCTCCAATTATTTCATTAAACATTATTAATGTAAATAAAATACTCTAATATATATCTAAGGCTTGCTGTCTTTACAAATATCTACTTTTTGTACACAGCATTTTAATTAACGGTTGTCACAAAATTCTATTATTAAGCCATTTTCTAAAAATCGGTCTGATTTTGTGTGCCTAATACTTTCTTCATGTATCGTATAACAATACCTACTTGTAAGTTAAAAATAAATTAAAATGCAATTATCGATAAGCGTTGGTTCTTATATTTATTTCTCATAATAATGTGCATTTATTTATTTATATATATTTCATCTGCAGTTTAAACTTAACTAGTATAGTTGAAGTGACTTTAATGAATTGCGTTTCCGTATAAGCAAAAAAAAGTACACAAAAATGCAATCATACATACATACAAGTATTGCATTCTTATTACATGAGCTGACTATCTTCAAGAATATTACAATCAACGCTATCACATTCTGTAAAAATTTTTTAATTTGTTTGTCTAAATATGTCGATGAAACAGCAAATAAATAAAAATAAAAGATTTCTTGTAAATTTATTAATTAGGCAAACATTACTGGGTTCTGAAAAGTTAACAAAGTGTTCTAATTTGTATAAACAAAAGATTATTTGACTTTAACGGTTAAACGGTGTAAACACTTTCATTTTGGTTGTTTTACGTTAACCAATAGTTAAAACAGTTTGAAAAACAAAGAATGTTGTCGTTCGCACATTTTTACTTACTTTGTAATGTTTGTTTTTTCAATAATATTTTCTGCGTTGTTTAAGGTAGACGAGATTAAGTAATTTTGTGTTGCATAAGATGTGATTTTTACTTTGAATAAAATATCTGTGTTAATATAAACATATTAATAATAGAAAACAATTAAGAATTAATATATTTAAATAAATTATAAACGTTTAACAACTATTACTGAATGATTTATAAATATATAAACAAATTAAAAGAGCTAAAAATAATCTATCTCACTTTATTTAAAAATAAGGTTTTGCAATATCAAATTGAAAGAAGAATAAAAGATAACTTGAAAATTTATGGCATTTTATTTACTTATCTGAAACATATAAACTAAGCATTTGTCTAAAACCACTAGCAATAAATATTATTTATAAATCTAAAAAAGAAATGTTTTAGAAACGAAATTCCATCTGACAAATAATACATTTTCTGAATTAAGTTGAATATGTACAGTATGTTTGTGTAAAAATGAATGTCAATAATAAAATCTACACTTTTAAGTTTATTACAAAGTAAATTAATGTGCCTAATTAAACTGTTTAAAAAAAATTCAATGTACGGTACTGCCATAATTATTAATATTTGTAGGGAAAATTTATGCGGTAGAAGTCTTTCAGGATCTCGTGAACTGTGGCGCTGTAATCGGTTTATCATTGCTTTTAAGCCTTCATTACTACTAATATTTATTTAATATATAGATATCTCATTATTTTTAAGTTATTAAAATTTTTTGTTAACGTATTTGCCTTTTAAATGGACTAACGTTTTTGAGATTCACTTAGACTTGTCAAACTTTTAATTTTTAGTTTGTTAATTCCGATTTTCAACTCAAGGTCACAGTTCACGACATAATGAAACGCCTCTACACACTATTGAATACAAAAAAATATATTTTGTACTAGAATTTTAATTTTTCAGTCATGAGTTTTGAAACTTTAAATGCATCGTACATGCAGTTTTAGACCTGACAAAATATTTAAAGAATGTTGTAAGCAGAAACTATAAAAATTGTAGATTTTTTATTAATTTATGGCTCATAATTCATAACTTTTATAATATATATATATATATATATATATATATATATATATACATAAAATTTGTCATTGTGGCACCATAATTGGGTATTCATTGTTATTGTGGCACCCAAAAATACAAAGAGGCACCCAAGTTTGGGAGCCACAGTACTTTTGCATGAAAAAAATTTTTAGAGCTTATCAACACTTTTTAAGCTCGTACGCAAAAAATTGCTCGGGAGCCATTTTGTCAATTGGTGGTCAGATTTATACAGTTTAGTTCATTCATAATAACACAGAGGGCGTTGTGCGATATATAACTGTATATAATTTTGACGTATTGACTATATGGCACCCCGATAATTTTTGTAGATTGTGGCACCATTTTTAGCGGCAACATTGTTGAATAGTGCGATATCGTAACGTAATAAATGTACTAAAATATAACTTGCGTAACTCATTCTGATTTAATAAGAACTTGATAATGCTTTTTGATGTCAGTTTGTTTTGTTTAATTATTTAACTTAAAGCACTCTACTATTTGATATTTATTAACAAAATAGTCAATTAAAATATTTTAGATACTTTTTATATTGTATGTATCAAAATTATTTCAATATTAAAAAAATTAATTTTACAAAAATTAATTAATATTAAATGTTAAATATTTGTTCTAATTAGTTTTTCATAAGTAATAATTTATGCATATTTTAGCATAGGAATTTGACATTTATATTATTTTCCATTTTAAGTTTCTTGTATTTGAAAATTGATTTTTGTAAATAAAATGTATTAGAACAAAAAGTTATTAAACAAAAAATAAACAATTTTTTGTTGTTTAAAATGTTATAAAGCGTTAAGAAGAGTATTTTTTAAGTAAGTTTAAAGTAATAAGTAATTGTTTTACTAGTGTTATCATTTTGTTAGCTATTTTATGAAGTTTTTACTGCACTTAAAAACAACCCTAAATCATAATACTATCATTTCCATATTTTATAGTTTTTTTTTTTTATTAGTTGTTGATAAACAGAAATGTACGAAATTTGCTTTCAAAAACTTTAAACTGTGATTCATCCGTTCAAACAACTGTTTTTTTGCTTCTAATGTGTATTTTTTGCAAGATTGAGTCTAATTGAGTTTTTTTCTGTTTCTGCAGCATACATAAACGTCTTTTACTACTTACTTTCTATAACTTAAACTGTTGTTACGTTAACTGTGGTGCTGTTGCATATGATTAAATAAATAACAAAAATAAATAAAAGATCGTAATATTTAGAACTGTAAAAAATTGAAATTGACTCATTAAATTTATTTTGAGGTTTATTAGTTATTTTCACTTAGTTTACAGTCGGAATTGTTTAGTTTTTTTCCTGTTCTTTTCATCTTAAACATACAACTTTAGTATTATAATAGTTGGTGGTTAAGAGCACAGGTGGCTAGCAAAATTCATAACAATGTCCCTAGAACTAGACACTAGCTTAAGTACTTCGAGATTTTAGAATTCCAGTTCTTTCTTGAAACATCCACTTTTTAATGTTGTTTGCTAATTGTTTCACTGTTATAATATTTTTTAGTTGCATGGATATCTGATTAAAGATGCGAGGTTCTATAAATTGTATTAATTTCTGACCCATTTTCTTATTTTAGTTTTTGTTATACGGTTTTCCTTTGCTTTAACCCTAGTATCATGACTGTGATTTATCTTTTTTGTTTTTTTTGTTATTAAATTGGTATATAAGTGTTTTAAACAAAAAATAATATTTTTTAAAGATTTTTGAAATTAAACATTTTTTTTTCAATGTTAAAAATAACTTTAAAATTAACAATCAAAATTATGATTGATACTACCATATTGGAAAACCTAACCAAATGTATATTATTTGCAGTTATATTCGACTTTTCTTGAGCATTTTATAGATTGTTAATGTAAATGAACAAAATTTTTTTATTAAATACCAAAATAGAAAACATCAGAGACAAGCTGGAGAAATTTACAAATTAACAGCCGCATCCTAAACAGTAGTTACTTGTTTAAAGTTGCTAGACGTAAACATTGTCCACAAAGAAAATTTGCTACATTATTGATAAATGTAAACACAAATTTAACATTAAAAAAATGTATTTTTAGTTTTCCATTTTTAATCTTTCTGACTTTTATCTTTAATTTTTTCAGTATTTACCTTGATCCTTTCTCGTAATTTTGTACGTACAAAACATTAGAAAACAAAACGAACACTACATCTAACGTTTCTTATGACAAAGAATTGATGAAGATTTATATTAAACCTACAATTTTAAAATTATAATTATTTAAATAAAGTAATTAGCAAGATACCCATTGATGAGTATAAAAATCAATACACCATAAACTGCCCTTCTAAAATGTATTAACCGAAAATTACAATTTTAAGAAACGCAAAACACAGGATTATTCATTAAGAGATCACAACTTTACTACTAAATTTCGTAATTAATTATATTCAAGCTTTGCATTTTTTATTATTTTATTTGATGTCAAACTTGACATTGACATAAACCCCCTAGCTCCAGCAACCTTTAACTCAAGAATTTATATATGGAAAATCGGTCGAGCGACTCCTAATTTGAAGCGTTCTTCAAGTTTCTATACGACAGTAAAAACAAAGTAAAATTTACGCAACGGAACCAGGGTCTCTGGAAGAATTGCGTCGACGCAATATTGAAGAATGCCGCCAAATTACGCCACAGACCCTTCAAAATGTATTTTGTATTACTGTCTGGAAGTTGGTGGCGGACAATTTGAGCATTTGTTGAACTAATAAAAATTTCTTCTGACGTTGAATTTTGATGTTTTAAATTTTTCTACACTTTTGAAATTTTTATAAACTTAAAAACAATCATGCACACACGTAGAGAATCAAGAGACTATTAAAATGAGGATTATTTGACCACCTTACTATAATTTTTGTTTTTGTTGGGAGTTGTTGGGGCTAGGGGGTTGACCTAACAAAGCCAAATTTGACACCCAAATGTGCCGTTCAAAAAGTTAAAATTGCCGTGTTTTAAGATTTTTCCTAAAGAACAACCCCACCTTAGTTAATCTAGAGGGTTGTTTTTCATGGGAACAAAGAAATTTAATAAAAGTACTTTCGGCCATGCTGTCGCACAGAGAATTAAAAAAACCCTTAAATGAGGGGTCGTTTGACGCACTGTCCATATTTAAACTCTTGAGTAAGGGGTTGCTGGAGCTAGAGGGTTGGTGTGTCAATGTCAAGTTTGAAATTTAAAGTTGTCTTCTAAAAATCAAGAATTGATTGATCTTAGTTAATCTAGAGGGTTGTTTTTAATGGAGATGAAAAAAATTGGAAAAAACTATTTTCAGCTATGCTGTTGCATAGAGAATTAAAAGACGCTTTAAATGAGGGGTCATTCAACCTGCTTCCCTTATTTAAATTCTTGAGTTAGGGGTTGCTGGAGCTTGGGGATTGATGTGTCAATGTCAAATTTGAAATTTAAAGTTGTTTCCTAAAAATTAAGAATCGATCTGCCCGAGCGTTTTTTTAAGAACTTAGTCTCCCCACCTTAGTTAATCTAAAGAGTTGTTTTTAATGAAGACGAAAAAGAATTGGATAAAACTATTTTCGGCCATGCTGTCGCATAGAGAATTTAAAAACGCTTTAAATGAAGGATCATTCAACTTCCTTTTCTTGTTTAAATTTTTGAGTTAGGGGTTGTTGGAGCTAGAGGGTTGATGTGTCAATGTCAAGTTTGACATTTTAAGTTGCTTACTAAAAATTAAGAATCGACCTGTCAAAGCGTTTTTAAGAAACTAGTCTCCCCCACTTTACTTAATCTAGAGGGTTGTTTTTCATAGGGATACAAAAAATTAAAGAAAACCATTTTCGGCCATGCTGTCCTCATAGAAAATTGCAAAAGGCATTAAATAAGGGTTCGTTCAACCCCCTGCCCTTATTTAAATTCTTAAGGTAAGGGTTGCTGTGTTCAGGGGTTAATGTGCCAATGTCAAGTCTGACATTTAAAGTTGTCTCCTAAAAGTGTCCTAAAGCAGGGGTGTGTTCTTTTCAAAACCGTACTCTATATAAGCAGCATAACAGAAATGAAATATCATATACATACAGTTTAATTAAAAACAGAAATATTTACTAACTGGCACCTTTACTATTTCATTTATATGACAACAATGTTGGGTGTCATTTACTATTTTAAACATGTATTTATATACAAATGGGTGCCAATTGCATCATACACATCGATATGCCACAATGACATATATTATTAAAGAATTTATACACCCTGGTGTCTTTTATGCAATGGGTATGGTGGGTGCCACATAATTCAACACTTACGTATATATATATATATATATATATATATATATATATATATATATATATATTTATATAAATAGTTTTAAAAAATATATTGTTCAAAAATGTCAGTTTTTACACTAGTGCAGCAGTTTATCCTGTATTAGTATGTATTCATCTGTATTTGTGCTCTGAGTTTGACTACTTGCAAATTGGTTCAACATCCAGTAGGGATTATTGAAGTAAAGAATGTCTTTAAATCTTCGGTTACGGTCCGAATGAAGCGCCGTTAAGTGTTGACAATAAGCAAACAAATTTTCATCTCTATCTTCTAGTTTTGAAAGATTTGGAAACATTCTCCTCTTCCCAAGTTTTGATTGTACAGCAAAAGTTTTTCAAAAAATGCAGATATTACAATTTTAGCTTTAGTCCCGTTAAATCTGGCAAATAATTTAGTGATATAAACAATGTCATTTTTTGAGATAATTAAATTGTGCTGCAAATCATTGTCTTCACTTTCCAGGAATTCCACTACTGAATCAAAGAGCGAATAGAAGCGATCCAAACATACATACATTTGGTATACTCGTTTTAAGTATACTAGAAAGCCTCGGTGTCGTCCTACCATTGCCGGAGCACCGTCAGTAGCAACAGAGATGATATTAGTCAAGGGCATAGCTTTTATATAGAAAAATCTTTTTAATTCAGTAAATAACGTTTCATCTTTCGTATCAGTTTCCAAACATTTAGTAAATTACGATTCTTGGAAATGTTTTTCTTCTTTTACAAATCTCACATTAGCTAAAAGTAAAGCTTTGCTTCCAGGTAATGTTGTGTTACGTACGAAATTTTCATTACGGAAGACCCTGTATATTGAATTGAAATTATATTCCGGTTTTGACGCCCTCTACAGATCTTTTCTCGTGGCTGTCATTTTGCGACAAAATCGTGAAGCTGTCAATTGCCTAAAATGGTCTGGACGTCTTAAGTAATTTTTTTCAAGTGACATCCGTAATAATGGGAATCAAATTGTGATTACATTACGTTCGTAAAATATTTGAGTCGTCACAGGGTAAGATAATTGCTGTCGTTTTATTAAAATTCGTTTGTAATTCCTCCTTAATTTAATAGCCGTTTTCCACCCGCTTTGAGCACATGTACGTTTCAATAAAGAAATGATGAAGATTAATTAGTATTAAGAAATACCGTTACCGAATACGTACGCTTTTGGAAGGCGTTTTCTCCGCCACGAAAACGGGGTCTCGACAAGCCTTACCGTGGGAGATGTTACTGCATGTATTCTAGTCGATTGTGTTATCAGCCACCTGTGCTAAATTGTTACCTACAGTACACGATACAACGGGTTTTTATATAACATTTAATGATTTATTAATACTATTTTTTAGTTTCTTGTTCTGTGTGAGTTAGTGTGTGATCCGATTTGCTTTTCACTATTTATTACAGGCCGCTGGCGGGAAAACGTTTTCTCCGCGAAAGTGGAAACTGGATTTTGAGGTGAGTTATTTGTTTAACTTTTATATCGTGATCACAAAAGTTACTCACAGAGTTGTAATTATTGTTAACGACCGTAATTACGTTATCGCTTAAATACCAATAAGGTAATCTTAATCATTTACGTAACTGTATCGCATGCTGTGAGGGAAAAACATATCTATTCTGAGACTTTCGGTGCTGTCTATTTCGACATAATTTTAATGTGAAGTGTGTGTTGCCGATACTACGGGCATTCATGTATGAGAACTTCGATATAATCTAGTAAATCTTATGTATTACGAAATCAAAGTTTTCTCTGCTTGTTAATGAAAATTGTTAGTCATTCTAGTATTTAAGGATTGCGCATTTAGCGTATAGTTGTCAATTTACTGCGCTACTAAAGTAAAACTCTGATATTTGTTAATTCTACGTTTAAACCATTCGAGCATCGATAGGTGAAGAAATTTCATATATTCGTATTAGTAATTGTTAATCTCCCTTGTTATTTTTCTTTCTTCTGTGATTATCGTTATCTATTAACTAATTTTGGCTACTCGAACATCAGAGTAATAAGGATTACGAACCTCCAATTGAGTTACAAGTTTGGATCGTCTGTCGTGATCGAGGCAGAAGTGTTATCTTGGATTAGATCTAGCGCCTTTAAGCATACTTCCTGTGAACCTCCCCTACCTCCGACTGTGTGAGTTGGCCGTGCAAGGTTCGTAAGACATAAAGCTTGTAACAGTTGACTTGTCAAATTGTATAGAGACTTCAGATGTTTTTAATTCGTTTTCTACACACTAAACCATTTCGTCGATCCTTGTGAAATAAGTTCTTCGCCAATAGTGTGCAGCTTTCCGAACTTCGCAATCATTAAAAAAATATTATAAGAAACTCGCAGTCTATCGTCACCTTTCTTAGATGTTGTCTCTATGAGTTCTAGCAATGTCGGTGTTGAAATACTTTTCTTTGGTTGTTTGAAAACATCTTAAATCTTTATCTTTTATGTTACTATGAATTTTTATTAAATGTTCCTGAAGTTTAGAAAGTTTCATTGAATCGTTTGGCATTGTTTTATTACATATATTTTATATATTCCACACTGTAAATCTGGAAAAAAACGACCCAAGATATAAAGGGCGCTTGTGTAGCGCGGCCATTGCGACTTTGTTTGTGCACGTTCACGTGTTTTTATTAGGTTATGTTTAATCACAGAAACCAGCGTATGAAAGATTTTTATCAGTTCTGTGGATGAGTACATTTACACCAGTGATTGAGTTTTCGTTATTATATATAGAAAACTTTATTATTTAGTAATAAATATTTCAAAATTGTAGGTGAAAAATAAATTCACAAATATCGAAAATAGTGCTTATAGCTAAAGAAAGCGCACACGAAGTAGACGTTGAAACAGGTTTTAACTCCATATCTAAACCACCACTACCTTAGAAATCTGACTCAGGTTCAGTATTTGAATCTGATCCAGACGGCTTAGAAAGTTCTGAAGATTTGTATGTAGATTCAGAAAATGAATCTAGCGCTTCAACTGAAGAGACAGGAAGTGGAGACGATGATGTAGTGGAGATCACCACAACAAAAAAGTGGTAGCATTGTAAAATATTGCAGTGTAATTTAAATGTTCTGAACAGGGTGGTGTAAAGAATATATGTAACACATCAGAAGTTTACAATATCTATAAACACATTATAACAGATGACATAGTAGATATTATTGTTGCAAAAACAGATATGCACACCAGCTCAAATCTTAAAAAATCACAAGTAGATCTCTCAAAAATTGGAGAAACACTGAAAGAGAAGAAATAATGAAATTCCTCGCAATTATCTCTATTGATTACAGAATAAGCTTTATGACAACAATCTTATCAAGAAAGTAATTGTTTTGATATATGATGTTTACATTTTGCCGACAATAGTGTTGCTTATCTGCTCTTGGAAAGAGATTGTTATTAATAAAACAATGGTGCCATGGAGAGAGACGTTCTAATAGAACCGTTCTAATAGAAAGAGGAAACCTAAGAGTAAGCTAACAAAACATTGAAAGGGTGACATTTAGAGCAAAATAAAGATGGCATCCGTGTATGAAAAAAAAACATAGAAGAAGATGTACGTGATGCTGCAGAATGTTGAACGTTGAGATAGGAACCATCGAAGCAAGAAAACGTTCTCAAAAAGTGCTCACTTACTGTCAGGATTGTAATAGAAACCCAGTATGCTGTACTCCTTGTTGTCTGTGTGACCTATCGGTAGACATATCTGTTAACTATCACCCGTGTGACCCATCGGTAGGGCACGCCGTCGTAAACGTGTTGATATATACAGTTATGGACAGTGAAAATGGCCATGTTCAGGTAGAAACTTAAGGACAATTTAAGAAATAAACTCAACTTGTAAGTGTCCACTAAACATTTTAATCTTTTAGGTAAATAAATAAAGTACGTTACATTTTTACGTTACACTTTTTTCTTACTTTTTACGTACTGATAATTCAAAACTCGTTTAGTTCAATTATATATGTATGTATATTGTTTTCCTAATAAGTAAATATTTGTATATCATTTATTACTGTCTCCATGTGTGATTAAAAAATCGCTAAAAATTATAGAAAACAAACAAATTTATTTACCCAACAATATAGTTAACGGGTAATTTCCAAAAAAGTGACTATTTTGAATAAATATTGAAGGAATATTTTTTAAACAAAATTTTTTTTGTTTTGCGTTACGTTTTAGAGTATTGACTTTTAATAAATTGATGATTATAAAAAAAATACATATTTTGAAACCCAAATATTGTTTTTAAATTTTACGTCTTAACCATCCAAATGACGTCATTTGCGTGTTTTTAGAAAATTTGTTGTGTGGTTTAATGAAATTGGTGTAACTTTTTTTACAAAATATCATAGGCATATGATAGACAGTCCAATTAGACACTTTTTAGTAGTCCATAACTGATATATAAATAAGAGGGAGCTCAAGCGGTCTTATTTTTTTGTATTCTCTACAGGTAGCACAGTGCAACACCAAGAAGGCATTAGAATTTTTAGATCAAATTTGGCAGAAATGTTTAATTAGTGAAACGTAATTGATTAAAATTTTATTGAAAATAACCCAGTAGTCATGAACAATTTGACGTTGTACTTGTTACAATCGAAACCATCGGGTATATTTCTTAAGAAATTAAGTCGATTTCGGTATTGTTTTTTTGTTTTTGTGTTTTTGTTTGCCTTTTAAGGCTGCGATTATGTCTATAGTGCAGCAACGTGAAAATGATCGACAACTGAATGAATTCGACAGAGGTCACATTATTGACTTAAGTGAAGGTGGTTTTTCGTTCAGAGAAATTGCTAACCGCTAATTTTTAACTTGCAGTTCTATCAACCAAATTTTCTGCTTCCGCTGACGGCTTGTCATCGACAGCAACGCTTGGAGTGATGTACCTTAATTTCTTTGAAATTTTAATCAATTACTGCCTTCGACTAGTTTACTGCCAAGTTTGCTCTTAAAATTAGAACGTTTTCTCGGCGTTGCTTTTTTATGTCACAGAGTATATTTAATTATGGCTGTGATTACTCTATGTTGTATTCCCAATTTAAGATCCGATTTTGCTTTAATCTGTTTTATTCTGTCCTCGAACTCTTGTTTATAGGCTTTTGACGTTTTTTTTTTCCGCCATAAAGGTGAATTTGTTTTACAATTATTGTTGCTAGAAACTATTTCTTATTCTTACGTTGTTTAATGAACAGAATTCTATCAGTTTCTAACGGTGATTATGTAACGGCAATGTAACGCTTGTAGTGTAAAGGTAATAACGTAACGGTAACATAACGGTTTTAATGTAACCGCAATGTAACGGTTCTAATGTAACGGTAATTTAACAATAGTAACGTAAAGGAAATGTACAGATGTAATGTAACGGCAGTGTAATGATTGTAATGTAACGACAAAGTAACTGTTTTTATGTAACGGAAATGTAACTGTTGCATGATGTAACGCTTGTAATGTAACGGTCGTAATGTAAAAGCAATGTAACAGTGATAATGTAAAAATTGAAATGTAACTGCAATGTAACGGTTGTAATGTAACGGCTGTACTTTAACCGCAATGTAACAGTTATAGTACTACGGCAATGTAATAATTGCAGTGTAACGGTTTTAAAATACCAACAGTGTAATGGTTGCAACGTAACGATAATGTAACGGTTGTAATGTAACCGCAATGTAACACTTGTAATATAACGACGATGTAAAGATCATAATGTAAGACAATGTAACGATCGTAATGTAACGGCAATGCAACGGTTGTAGTATAACGGCAAAGTAAGGTTGTAATGTAACAGTTGTAATATAACGGTTTTTCATATGGATAGTGCGGTCCCGCAACAATCCTTTTGTTACCATAACTGAAAGCATTACATTTGCGTAAAGTTCTTGTTTTTCTATGCACTGTCTCAATTTATGCTTTTCTGATCTCGTTTGTATACAGCTTGAACAAGTAGCAGTTTAATTATTTTGTTTTCGTTATTTTGTAATGATTTCAAAAATCTCCGTGATCTCAAATGGCTTTGCGATTTGGAGTTGGAATTGTAAAGAAAGAATGAAATAATCTCAATAATACTATTTTTAAGGTTTTCGCGGCCATGATTTTTTAACAAACGTATTCTATATTTACACTTTTCACGAAATTCATAAAAGTTAAAAAGCTTACAAACTTTGAAAAACTTGCACATGTTCTTTAGAAAAACTAAAACTGAAGGTATAAGTATAGGAAGCCTTTATATTACGCCGTTCGGGTCAGTGGTTCGTGACGGTTTCTTTTCATTAGTCTTCCGAATCATGTTTTTCCATACTGGTGCTAGATCGATTCTATTATCCCTATTGAAATTGCCGTACTTCTGGATTTCGATGGCTTCCTTGTATAGTCTAGGCCAGAAGTTTTGGGATTTAGCCAACATTGTTGCTTCTTCAAATTTTATTGTGTGACCGGTGTTTAAGAAGCGTTCCGCAACAGCAGATCTTGTATTGTGTTTCTTTGTATCCGTCTTATGTTTTATTAATTGGTAGCTATGTTGCGCCCCATTTGTTCTATATAAGTCAGATTACACGAATAAAGGATGTGGTAAACTCATGGTTCTTTAAGTGGTGCTTTTGTTTCTATCGATTTTGAGAAATTGACGGCTATTTTATTTGTTGCAGTGAAGGTTACTTTGATATTTTTCCATTTTAGTATCCTGGCTGTTTTATCCGTTCAGGTTTTTATGTAAGGAAGGAAAAAAGTTGCGACGGGGACTTCTTTTTCAGGTTTTTCGTCACTGTGTTTGTTAAATGTTTGATGTATGTCTGTTTTTCTAAAACCGTTTTTTATTAAGGCGTTTGTTAGGTGACCTTGCTCGGTCTCTAACGTGTTCGGTTTACTGATCGCCTTAGTCCTGTGTACTAAAGTTTTTAGAACTGAAAACTTCTGAGCTGGATGATGATGTAATTTGGCGTTGAGGTATCTGTTAGTATGTGTTGGTTTTCTATATACTCGATGTCCCAATATGTTGACCATTTTTCGAGTGACCAGTACGTCCAAGAACGGAATGTTTCTGTTTGTCTCCGTCTCCATAGTGAATTTAATGTTGGAATCTAACTGGTTGATGTGATCCAGAGAGTTGTGTAGTGTTTATGCTTTATGAGACCAAATTACAAATGTATTGTCCACATTTTGGTTTGAGGGTAGCGGTTTCTAATGATCTTTTTTCAAAATTCTCCATAAACATATTGGCGATGACTGGAGAAAGTGGTGATGCCATGGCTGCTCCTTTAATTTGTTTGTATACCATATTGTCGAATGAGAAGTACGTGGACTTTAAACATAGCTCAATTAGACCGCTAATCTTCTCATTCAAATTTGCTTTTCGTAATTTGATTTTGATGATCTCCAATGTTGTTTGTAGTGGCACTTTTGTGAAGAGAGATGTCACATTAAAACTGACTAAAATTTCTTCTGATTTCAATTTAATTTCTTTAATTTTTGAGACGAAGTGCTAGGAATTCCTTACGTGATGGATGGTTTTTCCCGTAAGCGGTTGTAAAATGGTACATAAGTATCTAGCCAGAGGATGGGTGACTGAACCTGTAGCAAAATATCGATTTTTTTCATGTAGTCGTTGGTGTTTAATATTACAGAAGCATTTTCTTCATCAGCTGGTATTACAGTGATTTCTTTGTTGGCCTTAAGTTCCCTTAGAGCATTTCTTCCTCTCGATTGATGTTGGTTTTCGGTGCTGTAGATTTCTTCAGAATATCGGCTGTTTTGACCCTCACCTCTTCTTCAATATGTTGTGGTAGAGTTCTGAGTGTGGTTTCTTATAAATTCACTATTTTTTCTTTTGGTATAGATTTTGGTGTGATAGCTAAGCTTAATCTTTTTGATATTTTATCCGTTGCTGGTCCACTAAGTAGGGTAGAAGACAGATTGATGATGATCTTGTCTGTCTCTAACTGCTGGAGTTGGAGGATATTGTACTTCCTGTAACTTTTGGAACAAAGAACCACTACAAAGTTAGGTAATCAGCTTATGAACTAAGCCAGATTCTAAATTCCATAGAAGTGAAGGAACAGAAGACGTTCTTGTTTTAATATACACTCCGGTCGTGGAAACCTCCGTTATTGAATTATTGAAGGAGAACAATAATTTGGCAATATGAAGACAAAATATTAGATTTTTTATATAATAGAGATATTGTAAAAACAGTTTTGTAGTACCTCCAATATGTTGAAGCATTTGACTAAATCAAGACTCACATAGTTCAACCAACGCATTGTAAACTAATAGAATTAATTTTACCGAGAATTTTACTGAAATTGCAAAAATTTCTTTTGACAAAACTAAAGAGTCCATCTATATCAGTAACAACATTTAAAATATGCTAATCAAAATCAATAAAACAATTGAGTAAAAACTAATTTTTGGCACACGAAAAACTGTTTAGATGCTACTACAGAATTTGCTGTAATTTATATTTCTTATTTGGTTATTATTCTAAATTTAGTAAAAAATATAGTTTTAAATATCATTTTATTTTATAGATTTGGAATAGAAAGTTGTGTTCTATTGACGGTTCTTTACTTAATAATAAATCAAAGTGCTACTAATAATTGTTTGGTGTCTGTAATGGATTGTGTGTAACAGTGTTATCTTACACCTAACAAACAAAAATTAGTGTTAAAACAAACTGTAAGTACAGTAATTAAATTATCTTTATATTTATAAAGTTAGACTACGTTACCAATGCTAAAACGTTAGTATCAATCGGTCGCGTGATATCGCATTCACGGAAGGTCACGGCCGGGTCGCTAAATAATATTAAAAATGTTTAGAACGCCGCTACAAAATGAAAATACAACCGATTTAATTCTTCCGTTGTCGGGAACAAGCCATGAAATCAACAAAGTTAATAATATGCCATACACCGAATCTACATGTGAATTACATACATAAATTATTACCCATCAAGAAAATGACTGGAAAATTGTTTCGGGCAAAAAAAATAAAAGAAACTCCCCAGAAAATACAGAAAAAACTACACGTCAACAATTACTAACAGAATACAAACAAATTGTTAACCCGATTAACAAATTTCAACTTCTGGAATATATAACCAAAATTGAAAATGAAACTTCTTTCAGTTTTCCGGAAATTAAAAATATTAATATTGCTAAAACAAAACCACCCCGATTATTTCTGGCAAGTATTAACAACATGACTAGCCTTACTACCATGTTAAATTCAAATAAACTAATAGCTAATAAGTACGTATTAAAAATTATTAATCGACAAGATGAGATCAAACTTATGATCGACAATGTAGACGTTTATCGAGCTATAGTAAAAGAATTAGATAAAAATGACGTAAAATATTTCACCTATCAACTTAAATCCGAGCGTAGCTTCCGCGCTGTAATTAAAGGACTTCACCACTCTATAAACATAGAAGAACTAAAAAATGAAATACCTGATAACGGACACCGTGTTAGAAATATTTACAATGCCAAAAGTAGTCGCGATAAGAAACCTTTATCAATGTTTTTTGTAGATTTAGAACCACATGAAAACAAAACCACTGTGTATCTTGCAAATAAGAAAACTAACTGTGAAATGTTTAGAAAATTACTCAAAGAAAAAATAAACCTTTACTAAAAACTCCTAAAGAAATAGATGATGCAGTAGAATATTTAATAACAGCAATTCAACAAACTGCCTAGAAATCATCTCCCAACGAAGAGTTGTCCATAAAACAACAAAATTGCTCTACTTCAACAAAAATATCATTAATCGAAAAAAGAAAACTAAGAAAGATATGGATGGGTTTAAGTTAAGCAAAAATTGAATAGAGCAGTAAAAAAACTTAAAAAATTGTTGATGGTGGAAAGAAATCAAGCAATCCAAAGTTACCTTCACAGATTAACACCAACGCAAGCGACAGAATGTTCTTCTTGGAAAGCAACGGCATAGTTTAAGAAAATACAAGAATGTATACCACCAATAAGGAAAACTGACAGAACCTGGGCTGGTACAGATAGTGAAAAAGTTGAAGTATTTGCCAAACACCTTGCAAATGTTTTTCAACCTTCGGCATCCGAAATTTCAGATGATGAAAAAAATACTATTAGCTCTTATTTAAAATCATCTTACCAACATTACCTGTAAAACAAATAAAACTAACAGAAGTAAAGCAAACTATTAAAGAAGACTTAAATACAAGAAAAGCGCTTTATAACTGGAAAAGTAATTAAAAACTTGCCTGATGAAGGTTTTGTTATACTTACCTATATATCTAATGCTGTTCTAAGAGTTAGTCATTTTCCATCTCAATGAAAAGTGTCGATAACTATTCTTATTCCAAAGCCAGGAAAATTATCAAAAGAACTATCGTCATACCGACCTATAAGCTTGCTACCAACGTTGTCAAAACTGTTCGAAAAACTTTTCTTGAAAAGACTAAAGCTCCAGTTAGAAAAATTAAATATCATACCAGACCATCAATTTGGGTTTCAAAAACATCATTCCACGATCGAACAGGTACACAGAGTAGTCGACACTGTAAATAAAGCATTTCAACACAAAAAGTATTGTTTGTTTGGCATGTTTTTTAGACGTTAGTCAAGCGTTTAATAAAGTCTGGCATGAGGGATTACTATACAAATTAAAATATAAGTTACCTGCTTCTTATTATCGGATTTTAAAATCAAGTATTTTATAGTTAAGCAACAAAATGAAACCTCAGAAATGTACTCAATTCAATCTGGAGTTCCACAGGGTAGTGTTCTAGGGCCAATTCTCAATCTGATTTACACTTCAGATTTCTTACACACAGAAGGAACAACTTTGCTACTTTTGCTGATGACACTGCCATACTGGCAACAAGTGCTCTGGCCGAACGTGCTTTTGCTAAATTACAAATAACTCTCAATGAAATACAACTATGGTGTAAAAAATGGCGAATACAAATCATTGAAAGCAAATCACGACATGTCACATTTACCCTACCCTAAATAAGAAAGTATTACCAATAGCAGAGACTGTAAAATATCTAGGTATGCATCTTGATCAGAGTCTAACTTGAAAACATCATATATTTACTAAAAGAAAGTAACTAGGACTTCTATACTCTAAATTTATGTGGTTAATTGGAAAAAAATCTAATCTTTCTTTACGAAACAAAATTCTTATTTATAAAGTATTTATGCGACTGGTATGGACGTATGGTGTAGAACTATGGGTTACCGCGAGTGTTTCTAATATAAAAATATTGCAAAGATTTCAATCAAAAACTATTCGAACGATATCCAACGCACGTTTATTACAAATAAACCTTTTCACCAAGATCTCCAACTGCCGTATGTTCAGCAGTGGCGGCTTCTCTGTTAAGTCATTTGGTCAATAACCTTCCAAAAATGAATAAGAAATGTATTTTATTTGCTTCAAATTACAGAAAATTTACGCTTAAATCAAATTATCAGCGTTTACATTTCATGCGTTTAAATAATTGTCAATTTAAACGCAACAGATACGAAAACTTGCGAGTTAACCCGAGGCTGACACGTACTTGTACCTGCATTTACATTATATTACGATGATAGTTATTGTAATCAAAAGTGATACACACATAATACAATTTTATAAGAGTTAGAAAAGAAGATAAGTAAATGTTTAAATGGTTTCGCATGGTCTTCAGCCGGGCCGTCTACCCCAAAGATAATACTTAGTGCAATTATCTTTGAGTGCAATGCTTACATTGCTTACGTGACTTACGTCATCTATCGTTATCTTCGCAGCACGTGTGTGTTAAATACAGATTTCTTATCACATATGACAAACTTTACAGTCGATCTTCTTAGTAGATTGATAATATTCATTTGTAAGGGAGGATTTATCGTTTTTGTTTCATAATAACTGTGGTACAAGACGTTAAAAAATGAATAGCTAATAATTGTTTACACATCTAGAATTTAAATGTAATGCTCGTCCTCAGCCTTTACTTCAAATTCGACTAACCAGTAAATATAAAATAAAGAAGTTTACAGTAACTTTAAACAATCTGATTGGATTTGTGGGTTTGAAATAAATAATAGATTTTAGTGTTTTATGTTTACTGTTTTCAGATGATGCATTAATCATTATGTTGTAAAAATAATGTTACGGATTTATAACTATTAAAAGAAAAAGTAAAAACCAATTGTGAAGTCAAAGACTATAATAAAAAAGGTTTTGTATTGCGTTTTTTTTAAAATGACCTGCTTGTATGATTGACTACCAGCCGCCACTGATGTTCAGCAAGTAGCAAAAATACTTAGCGAAAAATACTTGAGTAGACTAGAAATTCATCCTATTCTACATGCCGTAAATTTACTGGATGACAGTCAATCGCATCGTCGACTAAAACGATGCAGTCCTTCAGATATACAGTATAGATAATACTTTAATGTAAATTATAAATATTTATTTATTTTGTTATTAACTAGAATTGTAACGTTAATTTAAAATCCTTATTTGTTAATTAATTTATATATTATTTTTATTTTTATTGATTGATTTTATGTTGAAACTAAAATTAAGTTGTTATAATTAGATAATTGTTTCTTTAATGTAAGATAACATGTAACGCTAGCCATCTAAACATGGCTCCAAGTGATAAAATATCTGTTTATTGCCTTTGAGCAGATCACAGATAACACAGGTGTTTAATTAAAAAATTTTTTTTTCGAATGCAGGCTATTTTATAGCTTCAATTAATTGCGTTTTCTAAAAATAAACTCAAATGTTTATTGTGACAAATACATTACTACTACTACGTAGTTTTATAGTATGAAACTTTATCTCTTCCGCTTACTATAGATATTATCAATTGTTCATTCATTGTTACTATTATTATTACTAATAAAAGTCACTTGTATCGTATAAAAGTTATTTTTAATAGACCGCCATTAATATAACAATAACAATAGCAATCTTTACTTCCGCTTTTGCTTTTGAAGGTTTAAGTGCTTCAGAATCTTTTTTGTAAGATTGTTTTTGTCAATGTAATTTGATCACGTTATGTAAAGTCCAAATATGTTCTACTTATTAAATGTACCTCACGTTATGACGCACAAATTGTAAATTTACCCAAGTACCGTACGAAACTGACCATTTTACAACGCTTTTGCATATTAATTAGTACAAAAATAAAATTAATTGTAAATAAAGTTATTGATTTACATATATTCGTAAAATCTTTTTTACTAGAAATTGTAATGACGCAATGGAAATAATTTCACGTTTCGGATCGGAATTTTATTAGCATTTTTCACAACTAATGGGAAATAATCAGCTTTCCCCTACGTAATTTGTTACAACCGGCTTATCAAAACGTAATATTCATTTTCTATTATGATTAAGTAATTTCTGTGTTATTTAGTGACGCGAAAGGAACAAAGGTTACTAAAACCGATTAAAAAGAATTATGTTCGTGTTTTGGAATTGATAAAAATTGTAATTTGTTATTATGTTTGTTTATACATTCGTCCGTATACATACATAAACCTTTAAGTATTGAAGAATAAAATAGAAACAAAAAAAACGTGCACGTTGGTCTTTTTAAGTTTGTACTTATTTGTTTGATGCTTAAACCCTAAATCCTAATGAATGAGATTAAAGAATCGACGATGCTGTTGATCGATTTGTTAATTAATTCTGCATACAAAACTGAACTAATTTTTGTTCTATTTTAAAGCAATTCTTTGAACGCAAATAATGTAGGTGTGTATTTTTTTATCAAATAATGTCGAACTATATGCAAGCACGTATTTGACAATAATTTATTCTGCTTCTAATTTCTCAAATTTATTTTAAGGCACGGTTTTATAAATGTCTTAATACCGAATCTTGAAAACGGAATACTAAAATCGGGAAAATAAATATGTCAAAATGAAATTAATTTAATTTGAAAAAAAAATACAAAAAACAAAATTAGATGGCAAATCTAGTCTATAATTGATTTTCATTATTGTTTGTGATTGTGTTATCCATTTTCCAAGGTAAATTCTTTTAAAGTATTTTCTTCATACAGCCGTGTATTAATTTTAATTATAAACGATTATTCACATAAATTCAACAACAGGAATTCGGCATAACAATTGAATTGAAATTTGTTTAAATTGGAACAGACGACGTTTCGATAACTATTGTTATCATAATCATCCCTAAAAACTTGATTGCAACCATAAACAACAATAGAAATATTTTGTATAAAATTAACTTACCACTAATTACAACAATTTATAAATAATAAATAAATCTAACAATAAATAAACAAACACATTATTGTATAAAACATACATTGGTATTAAACGAACATTATATTAATGTTAAATTTTTCTAGTTAGTGCAAGGTTAAAATTATTTTTTTCTTCAGATATTTCTACTTATGTAGAAATAAAACAAAATCCTCTTTCAAAAATTTGAAGTAAAGTTAATAATTTAGTAAATAGAATGTATAATTTAAATCTTATAGATAAAAAGTGTAAAATTAGGTTAATGGCAAATAACACGGTACTTCTTAAAGCTTGTTAAAGCTGATAAAAAAGAATACCCAACTAGACCTATAACTATAACTAATATAATGAATATACCACTTGATATTTGTCTAGAAATCATAAAAATTTGTTGTGAGCGTAGCTATGGGTTCATGTTTAGGACCTATTTTAGGTGACATTTTATTAGATGACTAATCAATAATGTTATTGCACAGTTACCTAATTGTTAAACATTTTTTCGTAAAAAAATATGTAGACGATTTATTTTTAATAATGGACAATACTAGTTTTGACGATTTGTACTGTAAATGTAATAATGATCACAATAGAATAAAATTTACATATGAAAAAGAATTTAACAATGTTCTTAATTATTTGGATATGACTATAATTAAGAATTATGATGAAAGTAGTCTTACAACGTGGTGTTGCAAACTAATCTCCTCAAATAAACTGCTTAATTTTAGGTCTAATCATCCCATGAATTATAAAGTCAACATAGTTAAAGAAATTGTCAATAGAGTTTTAAACCTTAGTAGGAAATGTTTTTGGCCAGATAATAAGGATAAAATCCGTAACATTTTGAAATTAAATAACTATCCCACCGCACTTATAAACTCAATTATTCAGTCTTATAACTCACAGAAATACAACCAAAAAGTAAATAAACCAAATGATACAGCTGTTCGTAAATATCACACCTTACCTTTTGTCAATGATTTGTCTTTTAAACTTGCCAAAGTATTACAAGATGAAAATTGCAAGATAATCTACAAAATTCATAGAACCATTGGTCAATTGTACAATAAATTAAAAGACAAAGAAACCAAAGAACACCGAAAGGACCTTGTCTTGTCTAAGTAAACTGTAAACATTGTAATCAAGTATATATAGGTACCACGAAAACTTTTATTAAAACGAGGATGGGTAATCACAATAGTAATATTAAAATAGCTAAAGAAGGCAATATTTCTAATATTACTAAATTAACGGAACATGTTATAAATAATTCACATAACGTAGATACAACAAATCCAGTGATTTTATGTAAAGAAACTGATTACAAAAAACGAATGATTAAATAAATGCTTTTTATAAAACACACTAGTAATACTATGAAGAATAGAGAAGATACTGACAAATTAAGTAGTGTTTATTCTAATTTAATTAAACTTAAACCACCGTGAGAAAATTAAATTACAGAAATATTTTTCAAATGTTAAGAGCATTGTTGAATTACTTTTAATAATTTTAACCTTGCACCAACTGAAAAAATTTAACATTAATGTAATGTTCATTCAATACCAATGTACGTTTTATACAATAATGTGTTTGTTTATTTATTGTTAGATTTATTTATTATTTATAAATTGTTGTAATTAGTGGTAAGTTAATTTTATACAAAATATTTTTATTGTTGTTTATGGTTGCAATGAATTTTTTAGGCATGATTATGATAACAATAGTTATCGAAACGTCGCCTGTTCTAATTTAAACAAATTTCAATTAAATCGTTATGTCGAATTCCTATTGTTTAATTTATGTGAATCATCTTTTATAACTAGTATAATAATTTTTAGAAATCGTACTTATTCTGATTTATTTAGACAATATTTATATTTTTTATACTGAATCTTATAAAGGGTTCCCGTATATTAGAAGTGTTGACGATGATACGTCTAGTCAAGTTCAAAAACGTGTTAATTCTTGAAATAGGTTCTAAAAATATAAGCAATGGCTCATTGGATTTGCAATGACGGACGTCTAGAAAAGTGTATTAAAACGTTTGTTTAGCAGATAAAAAATTGCAAAAGTTATAAACAAATTAAGATAAAAAAAAGTATTTAGTTTTTCGCGAATCCAAAAAAGAATTCTTAAAGAGGAAGAAATTCCCAATAAAAAAGTCTAAATTCCCGAAACTCTATCTCCATTGCTAATAATTTTAATTGAACGCTGAAGACTTCCGCGTGACAATTTCGGGATGCGCGGGCGGCCTCTGAAGCGAATACACAAAATACTTTTTTTTAAGTTTTAAACGTTAATTAAAAAATTCAAAAAGTATGGTGTATTCTCAACACTTGAGAGAATAATGTCCCGTTGGAAAAATTGATCTAACTTAATTTTTGAACAAGTTAGGCGTTTGTTAATGAAAAAAAATTTTTATGACTTAAGCAATGCAAATATTTTAAATAATTAACACATTTTTTGCTTCTCAGATCCTTTTTTATATTTATCCTCAAGATCACGCCAAAAAAATTTTTTAAATGTGATTATTTTGTTTTGTTTTAAGTTGCAAAAAAATTAAAAATTCAAAAAATGTTAAAATATTTTTAAATATTTGTTGTAGTATTACTGTTTTTGTATTGATAAAAGACATTTATTAACGTAAATTTTTTTTTTGCGCCATTTGTTAATCATATTGAAAATTTTTTTTGACGCGATTATTTGCGAAAAATTAAACGCTTTTTTCATCTTAATGTTTATAACTTTTGCAATTGCTACTTAGATATAAGGAAAGTATAGTAATCGCAATATCTTATAAAAAAAATCTTTTTGCATAATTTTACGTTACGGTCTCCTGAATCAGAAAAATGTATTTTTGACAAAAATTTTTTGGGTGTCTGTGTGTGTGTGTCTGTCTATGTGTAACGATAACTCTTAAACTAAAAGTCCTAGAAATTTGGTATGGAGCTGGCTTTTCGTATTCTCTCGGTTTTATCAGAAACTGGATCTGATAAAAAAATGAAATCGAAGAGAAAAATTTCAAAAAAGTTATAGCATGCTATGAAAAGTCAATACAAACGTGTACATATCACTTTAAAGTGGTTTTATGACAACATAACCTTAAAAAGATATGTAGACATTCCTTCATCATTCCATAAATGAAAGTCGTTTTTCTAGACGTCATTTCGAATCCAATGAGCTATTGTTCATATGTTTAGAAGCTATTTCCAGAATTAACACGTTTTTGAACTTGTTGACTAGAGTAACAGTTTTTAAATTTTAGAGGATGAAATAATGTGTAAATCTGGATAGAAACAAAATATTTTGAATAGTGTGCAACTTTCGATTACCGGAAGTAGCCATTAACTTTGTTGTTTTAAATAGAACACTGTCGTGTATATTATTACATTTTTGGATTTACCAAGCAATTTGGTGATGGCCTTTATTAGATATTTTTATACCTATCTGAAGAGTTGCTGACTTATTAATTTTATTTTTAAAAGTTTGCTATTTACGACCCTACATTAAATTTCATAGTTCTCGCTTATTTTTAAAAATGAGAAGCAAATACTATAGACCTTTGTAATTCATACATCTTCCAACAGTAATTTTTAGAACTATACTACTTTATACAAGGTGACGACAATTGCATCCTAAAGTTTAACAACTTCAAAGCTACATAACACACTTTTTTTCTTCTCACTCTCTCTCACTCTTCTTACCAGCTTAGTTTGGTCCATTCTAATTATGTGTCCATACTATTTCAGTTTTCTCTTCTGGATTTTTGTTTCTATTGGTTCTTGTTTTAAATCTTCTTTAATACGGTCACTTTTTATACAGTCCATTTTCTGTGTTCTTCGCAATTATTCTCAGTTGTTTAATTTCAGCCTCATTTATCATGCTTTTATGTTTTTTATTGGTTACCCATGTTTCACTACCGTATAGTAACGTTGTTATGATGATAGAGTTGTATACTTGAAGCTTTGTCTTTTCTTTTATTTCCTTCTTGCTATAGTATGATTTTGTCGCTTTTCTTGCTCTGTTTTTTTTATTTCTCCATCGTTCTCCTTTGCATATTATCGAATCTCTAGTTCTTATATTTTCTTTCTGTTTACCTATCTTCATGTATTCATTCATATTTTCTATCTTTTCTACCCAAATGTCTAGTAAGGACTGTAATTTGTTCTGTGTGTCCGCGACTAATATTGTCATCGGTGTATAACAGTTCTTCGATTTTCACTGGTAGCGTATTTGTGTATGATACCGTTATGAATAGCGTCGGACTAAGGCTATATCCTTGCATAAAATACTTATTCATATATTTGTACTTCTTCTTTTACTGTGATGTATGTACTTTTAGTTACTTCTATAATTTTCTATTTTAAGTTTTTACATGGCTGCTTACTTTATTTTGGTCAGTTGAGCCAAAACCCGTTTTAAGATCAATGGGCATAATGTAATGTTTTTTTCCTATTTTATTTCTTCTTTCTATCAAGTTTCTCAGTATCAAAATATTATCCATAGTTTGTCTTTTTCTTCTAAATGCTGACTGCTCTTATTCTAATTTTTTTCTATTTCTATTTAATCTACGTTCTACCATTCTTGTATATAGTTTGAATGCTACTAATGACAAGCAAATATCTCTATAATTATTTCACTCAAATTCATCTCCTTTTTTTTCATTGGTACTATCAAATTCTCTTCCCATTCTTTCGGTATACGATTGTCCTCAATGCTTTCTTCAATACTGTCAGCATCCGTTTTCTTCCTTCTTTGCCTAACCAATTAACTATCTTTGGATCTATATTATCTGCACCGCAAGCTTTTCCTATCCGGATTTTCTTTAGCCCTCTTCTATTTCTTATGCTTATTTCATCTGTCTGGATATTATTGTCCTCCATTTCATATTGCTTGTCCATTTCCCTCGTCTGTATTGCTCGTTTCTCTTCCTCTTTATCGTACCTTTATAATGTTTTTTCCAAGTTTCTATTATTTCTTCTAGGTGTGTCCTTATAATGTTATTCTTGTCTCTTATGCCCTCTGTTTCTTTTCTTTTTCCGCCTCTTAAGGTCTTATTGTACTCCAGAATCTTCTATTATTTACTTTGTAACTTTACTCAATTTAATCTCCAAAATCTTTCCAGTTTGTTTTCCTTCCCTTATCAATTCTTTGACCTTGTTTCTATATCTATGATATTCTATTCTATCTTGTTCTATCTTTGTGTTGCTGTATTGTTTCAAGGTTTTTTTCTTTTTTTGAACTTTTTCCTCTACTTCTGCATTCCACCATTCCACCAACCTATTATTTTGCTATGTTTGTTGACTTTTGATCTTCCGCATATGTCTTCTGCTACTGGCAGTATTATATCTTTAAATTTATTCAATTAGTCTTCTAGATTTCATACACATTTCTCTATTTTTTAAGCTTCACTATTTGTTTTTTTTTGGTACTTCTTTGTCATATCTGCACACTTTAGTCTTTTTATTACTATTCTAGTATAATTATTGTCCTTTATCTGCTCTATCTTTCTCCATTTCAGTTCTGCTGTTAGCTTACGATGTGTTTTTATTTCCGCTCAATTCTGCGTCCTAATTTTTTTTATTTCATGTTTCTTTTCTTTTGCTTATACTATGTAGTCTCTTATGCTTTTTTATTCTTTTTTTCCGCTATAAATGTGTATTTTTCTGATAATGGTTACTGTGAGAAGGAATTTCTTGTCATTGAATCGTTTATTTGGTTCAATCTGATCATTCTTTTTCTATTTCTATTTTTTGTTCTTTCTCCCAACATACCCATGCACTGCATTCTTCTTTGTCATTTCTTATCTTCGCATCTCTCATCAGTATGACTTTCTCGCTTCTTTCCTTAGTTTTATCTAGTGTGCTTTGCAGCTCAATATAGAAACCTTCCATTTTCTTCTCCTTTGTTTCTTTTGCTGGCGCGTCTAGTTGTATTATGTAACAAGTTTCTTCCATTTTTAGCTTTATGTACATTATTCTTGACGATATCGGCTTAAATTCAATTATTCTCCTCCGTTACTATTATTCTTACTCCTCTTTTTACTCGTTATCCCATCTCTCCTCCAGAGTAAAATATATCGTATTTTCTTATTTTAATTTTCCCATTTTCTCCTTTGTTGTCTCACTTATTCTTATCATCTGCATTTTGAATCCTTTCGTTTCTTGTGGTAACTTATGTATTTTATTTTTTAGCGATGTTATATTCCATATTCCTATTTTCACATTTATATTTTCTTTATCTATCTTATTTTTTTTATCTTCTTGTTCTTTTCTTTCTTTAGTTTCTTTTTCATAGCGGTTTTTTACTGTTCTTATCTTTCCCTTTGTTAGTTTTTTGACGTCGTTCAATGTTTTCATTTGTTTTCTTAATTTCTTGTCTTTCTCATCTTCTTTAGGAGAACTTTTACTAGTCGTTTTTATTATTTTTTTCGTTATTACTTTTCTCTTTTATCAGTTCCTTACTCTCTTTCCAATTTATTTCTTCTAATGATTCTATCCTCTCTAATTGTACCAGTGTCTAGATATCGTTTTTAACTTGTAATTTGTTATACAGTATTTTTGCATTATATCTTATGCTTCTTGTTTTTTTCATATGTTCTATTATTCTTTTTCTTTCTTCTTGTATTTGTTTTGAGTAGTCCTAGTTATTTATGTCTTTGTTAATACAGTCGGACCTCCATTCAATGAACTCCTATTTAATGATTTTTTCTATTTAGTGATGTTTTCGTTAGGATATTGACCTTCGGGTTAAAATGCGTGTAAAAACACCTCTAAAATATGATGTTCAAATTCTATATTATGATCTTTTTCAAAGAAAATGTTACCCAATTACTTAAAGTTTTCTTGGAATCACGTACAATTTACTTTACCTTTACAATACCGCATTGTTAAACGGATAAGCGGATTATAAGACTTCTTAATTTACAATACAGAAAGGCTTTTACTAATGGTACTAAAAATTCTGTACATTTGTAAATGACATAAATGCATGAATTGTTTAGTGGATTATAAGGATTTCCTTTAAGTTTTGAAATGCATTGTCATGTTATTGAACACGTTTCATTTGCAATTTTTTCGTTTCAAGTTGTTTAAGTGTAAAGTTGGTTAAAAATGACAAAACGAAAGTGTTTATAATTAATATGCATTTCTTATGTACGTTTAAATTTGTGTTTTACATATTTTTTAAGTATAAATTCTATACAATAAAGTTTCTATATAATGATGTTTTTGAAGGGAATTTTGAACATCACTATATAGGAGTTCGACTGTAGTTTAATTATTATCGGTCTGTTTCTTATGTTTCCTCCTCCCTTCCTTTATATTTCTTGTTCTATTTCTATTTTAACTTCAATGTTTTTGAGGTTTACTCTCACTTTTCCTGTTAACTCTAGTTTTGATTCGTTGTATTTAAATTTTCCAGTTTTTGTATTATGATTTTCTTCTTTCTTAACTCCTTTTCCAGTATTCCAATTCGCGTGTTTTGTAAGTTTATAACTATCCTGAGTTTCTCGTCTTCCATCTGTATTTTTTTATTTTTTATTTTCAATTGTTCGATTTCGTTATTTATTTTATCTGATTTTTCGTTTATACTTTCAGTTTTTTCTTTAGACCATTTAACTTATTTAGTTTTTTGTTGTATTTTCTTCTTTTCCCTTCTATGTTTTATCACATACTAGTTTTTATGTGCGATTTAATTTATTTATTTAAATTTATTTGAACTGTTCTTAAGCTCGTCTCTATTTGTTGTTTATTTATGAATCGCTGTTTAAACGTACATTCCAAATTAAATTTTGCTTGTTACCAATTTGTTTGTCGGGTTACCAGTTGATCCCAAAACTGCTTTCGAGCTCTTTTGAGCGTTGATGATGTCGTTCATTTATTCTTCTATTAATTAGATTATTATTATCATACTTTATTTTGTTCTATTTCTTTTTTTGACACTGTTTACACCTTTTTACTTCAACTATTTTATTTAATACTGCCTCTTATTTTCATTAATTAGCTAATTGTAGCACTTTCTTTTAACGTTTTCAGTCCTGTATAGGACCGGAATTTCCCAAAGCAAAATTAAGAGTCAAAATTAAAAATAAATTGATAGATATTACCAGAATATGTTGTAATTATAGACGCGAACTGTTATCTGCACATGCATGAATTTGATAGAAGTAAATGAGAAAGAAATTATGTGAGAGAGATGCATAGGTGTAACCGATGGCATCTAATAGGACTATTAATTATTTATCTAAACACCCCCACTACAAAAAATTAACATTATTAAATCAATAAAAAAGGAAATAATTAAACTTAGTAGTTCAGAATTCTTCACAAAAATCTAAACATTCTAAAAATTATACTTCGAAAGAGAAACTACCATCATCAAACAACTCTAATTCAAACTTAACTTTTGCTTTAGTTATCAACGTACTCGGATTTACCAAATATCTTATTCCAATTTTAAAAACATCGAACTTGCGTATAACTACTACATACAACAAAAATAACACCTACAACATGCTATACACTACGATCAGTAATAAAACAAACATACCTAACCGACAAAATGTTATTTACAAAATTAACTGTATGAACTGCTATAAATGGTATGTAAGCCAAACTAAACAAAAAACAAGTAACTGCATAAAAAATCGCCTATTAAAAATCTATATTAGCATTAACATTTAACTACAATTTTTCTTTATTTTCTGGATAATTTCCGTGTTGTCGTTATCACACAAGCTGAGCTTTCGTCACACGTCGCATTGGAGCCTGGAACAAACATAAAAACTCGTTGAGCGTAGAAGGACTATGTTGCCAAATGACAAAGATGTTATCAAGGCTTCTGTACCAGCACTTAGGTTTTAGATAAAATGTGGATACTGTTTTTTTAAAAATCTTCTATAGATATATTAGCAACAACCGGTGTAAGCGGAGAACCTATGGCGGATCCATAAAAAGAAAATTATTTAGAATGGAAAATTGTATTACAAATGCAACGCGTAAAAACCTGAATTTCTTTATTGTGTTACAATAAGTTCCAGTAAATAGATTATGCAATTCTTTATAAAACAGAAATTTGTCAGCTTTAAAAGTATACAAGTATTTAGTAAATTATTTTAACTTTTGATGTGTAACGACTAGCAACACCAGACGATGCTATAGTTTATCCAAATAGAGTGAAGACCGAGACAAACAAAACTAAAAACGGGTAAATCCAGGAAAAAATTTAGGTAATGAAGTTTATTAAAATTTTTGTTCAGTGATACAATTTTTTACCTAAACAACAAACACTGTCTACAGCTATAGAATGTGTTTTTCTATTTCGACATAAGAATTAGCGATTTTTGCACTAAAATCCGTGTAAGAATTATCAAATTCCAACACGAATTTTAGTAATGTTAGTTTTTTCAAAGTTGGTATCTCTACATTGCAAGTTGACGTTACATGAAAAAGATATCAACATTATTGTAACTTAACAATTGAAATTCAAGTGTTGATGCCAAGATAAAATAAAAACGTTTAACTAATTCAAAGTTATTTACTTATAAAGGTATAAAGAGAAAATTTTGTATGAGATTTTAGGTTAACACATAAATTTCAATATGTCAAAGTGTAAGTGTTACCAATTCAATAAAATCCAAAAGTTTCCCAATGTCGTTTTAAAATTAAAATTATACGGGAAATAATAAAATTGAATCAAAATAGAGAAAATAGTATAAAGCACACGTTATAGAATACGTTTCAGTCACTCTACCGTTTCATAAACTCGCAACTGCGCGGCTCGTGTATGACACCCAGTCTCGTGATTAAAGCGTGTTCATTCTGTAACTTGTGGTTTAATATACTATTCTGTTTTGATTTATTCTATACAATACTTTCTATATAGCCTTCGAGTCCACGAACTGTCTGTCTCTGATGAAAGAGTATGATTTATGGTGCTGGTAAAGTTTAGATTGTATTATTTTTTTGTGAAATTTCATGTTATTCTACCAATTTGTAGTAATAATAAAAATGAGTTATTTTATTAACCTTTAAATACATAATTTGAGAAAAGAATCAAACTTTTGGATTACTCAAATAGGACATGTTAAAAAACACTTTTTATCAATAATAGTCGTAGTGGTATACTTAAAAATTTATAAATATAAGCCATACAAGTATTTTTTCATTGAGGTACATAACATGAAGATAAACTTATAGAAAACAAAAATATATTTTAGCAGTATTACAAAAAAAATTTGTATTTTAGTTTCAAATGTAAGGTATGATACAAAAGCACAAGAAATAAAAAAAATATTTAGAACATTAAAAATACTCGTTTATATATCACAAAACGAAACATAAAAATAAAAACAAAACAATATTTTAATAATTCAACATGTCACTTTTTAAAGGTTAATATCTAGGTATTAGGTATGGTTATTAATATTTTAGCTAAGTGAATTGAGCTTTCCGTGCTTTAATTTTTGCAAATTGTTTAACTAAATTTTCGGTGTCTAATTCTTTTAGCTGGTCCGTTTCTATTGAAATAATAGCAAGATTACTTAGTCGGTTTTGTTCCATGGTCGATCTTAAATAATTTTTTATTATTTTGAATTTTGAAAAAAATCGCTTTGCAGTAGCAAACGAAACCAGCAATAATGTAATATTAAAGGCTTCCACGACCGGAAACTATACTAAGATAAGAATGTTTTGCGGGTTTGGACCGTGTCATTGTTGTTGTAACCGAAGTTGCCAACGTTTTGCCCACTTTTGTAAGGGGCTTCATCAGGGCGTGAAATAAATCTCAAAATTCAAACAAGTAACCGAAATATAACTAAGAACTTCTCAAAAGTTAGGTTATCTACTTGTAAAACAAGCCATAATCTAAACTCTGAAAAGGTAACAAAGAAAACGATGACTTGAAAAAGCAAACGAAAATCCAAGAAAGAACCACTACCGAGTTAGGTAATCAACTTGTGAAACAAGCCAGATTCTAAACTCCGTAGAAGTGACTTAAGAAGAAATTATCTCCGTATTTAAAGGAAAAGGGTCTCGTCACGGATGGTTAAGCTCAGCCCTGATTGGGTTACGGTTGCTAGGGGGCGTGTTTTCGATAAATTACTAATGACAGGCAACCAAATAAGGGATAGCTCGAAACCATAATCGCGATTGAAGTTATTGGGGTGTTTGATGATTTCTATGCTTTCTTAGAATTTCCTGTTGAAAAAGAATGGAGATTTGGCAATCAACAAAACATTATCAAAATCTATCTTGTGACCTGTAGTAAAATGATGTTCAGCAACCGCAGACTTAGAAATATACCTTTTCCTTATACAACGATCATGTTCTGAAATGCGAGTAATGACGGAACGACCGGTTTCACCAATGTAAACTAAACTACATGAACAAGGAATTTGGTATACACCTTGACATGAAAGTGTAGGAAGTTTGTCTTTGGGAGAAGGAAGAATCTGAGAGATTTTGCCTGTCGAGTTGAACATGGGCTTAATACCATTCTTACGAAGAAGTTTCCCTATTTGATCTGTAATCTTGTGAATGTAGGGTAAAAAGGCTAATTTCGGGTTGGATTCAAGAGTTGAAATGTCTCTAGGTAATCGAGTACTTGGATGTAGACGACGATTAATAGCTCTATGAATATCTCGCTTTACATAACCATTGTTTACTAAGGTTCTAGTAAGATGACGGAGTTCCGAGTCTAGATTCTCAAGTTGGCAAATAGAAAAGGCACGATGAACCAAAGATTCAATAACAGAACGTTTCTTTGCAGGATGATGATGAGACGAAGCATGAAGGTTGTTACAAGCTTTAGGTATTTTACGAACCTGCACGGCCAACTCACAATGGTCGGTGAGAGGGTAGGGTTCCTAGACAATACTGAAAAGATACTCAAGGGCGCCAGAGCTTATCCCAAAGAAACTTCTGTCTGCTCACAACAGAATGGTAATAAACTTGTAACTAGATGTTAGGTTCGTAACTGCTGAAAGAAACGAATAAAAAAAAGAAATTCAATCGTTAATAACAATTTCACTTTAATTCCTCTATAAAGATAAATCTATTAACAGTTAAATAGTCAAATATAAGCCGGTACTGTAGGGAATATAGAAAAGAGAATAGCAGCAGGATCGGCAACTTACACTACACGTCAAACAAGAGTGTAATTACCATAACATGTATAAAACTTTATCAGTAAGTAACAATAATAATGATAATTGATTGTGGATATAAGCAGCAAGCGATAAGTAATTTACCTAAATTAATTGGGTAACAATCACAAGTAACAAATCAATTCGAACGTACGATTAGCAAATATAATAAGTCGTGAGTTTACACCGTAGCAACAACGCATAAATAAGTAAAAATTGACTTACCAAATTCCAGGGTACTTTCAGAAAAACGTTTTTCCTACGGCTCCTGCAATTAAACTTCCTGAAAAATAATCGTGTCTACCTGGCGACTCACAAACTACAAATAAAAGACACATTTAAGGGACAGTAATCGAACCGACACTTATCGTATGCTGTTACATTAATTTTACGCCTATGGTGTGTTAAGTAATTGCCTCCGAATAGAATTCAATCGTATCCAATAATTATGATTTTCCGAACAAGGTGATAGTCATCAAGGTTAAGTTATGGCCTCCGAATAGAATTCAATCGTATCCAGTAATTAGGATCTTCCGAACAAGGTGAGAATCATCAAGGTTAAGTTATGGCCTCCAAATAGAATTCAATCGTATCCAGTAATTAGGAGCTTCCGCTTCCGATTATAGTTTTCCCTTGAGGATTTTAGGTAACGATAAGAATACCCCTACTCATGAAGGTAGCACATGGCGCTAACCAAAAAGACATAAAAATTACCTTTAATTAAAGAAAGAATAAAATCACTTACTCTGCGTGGATGAAATCAATTATTTAAGAGAAACTGCTAATTTCCATCGTATCCCAACACGTGGATGATTTCAGAGAACGAACCTTCACTCACGCAGACATAGATAACAACAGGTACGATGGTAAAGTCAAAATGCCGGAAATCTCACCGGGTGCCGTCTGCTCAACACAAAGTGACCAACGAATCCGATAGATGGCGTCAAGAAATATAAAAGCAACTTTTAATTAAACTGATATACAGGGTAATGCATTATTTAAATTTATGTACGTAACAAGGTATCAGTCCGTATGGGTGGGTTTGCGATAAACAGAATGGCCTAGAAGTCCGCTGGGCTTACGAGTCACGAGAACGTCAAGAAATGGAAGGGAACCATTACTTTCGATTTCCTTAGTAAATTTGATATCTAAGTGTTGATTATTAAGATGATCAAGAAACTTAGACAATTCAAGATGACCATGAGACCAAACAATAAGCGTGTCGTCCATATGCTTAAACCATACTTTAAGTTTTAATATTGATGATTCCAAAGCAACCATTTCAAAGGATTCCATAAAAATGTTAGCTACAACAGGTGATAGAGAAGAACTCATAGCAGCACCAGAAACTTGTTCGTAAAACTTGTTATCAAATTGGAAGTAAGTAGAGGATAGACACATCCACGTACTTGATTACCTAAGGACATTTCCACTTCCGAATCCAACCCGAAATTGGCCTTTTTACCCTACATTCACAAGGTTACAGATCAAATAGGGAAACTTCTTCGTCAGAATGGTGTTAAGGGGGTCATCCCATGTGACGGCCTGTTTTTTAAGGATTTTTTAGAATTTTTTTTCTACGACTAGTCAATAGATAGAGCTTTAAGTTTATTATCATTTATTAACATATATTTGGACAGTATAAATATAAATTTTAAGCTAAAAATATTGTGTAGAACTTGAGTTACAGCGTTCTGAACACCCCCGCCTCGAAAAAATGAGCTCGCACTTCCTATACGATTCCGGCTGATTGGCTTATCTGAAACAAAAAAAAACGGTGTTTTAATCTGTAAGCCTAAATGCAGGGAATGGATTATTATTAAATGACTATACAAAAAATTGGACTTTTGGTAGACATTTGAAATAAAAGTTGCGAGTTTTTTTTTTGTTTTTTGTTATAAATAAATCTAAATTTTGGAAATTTTCGATTGATAATAGTTGATTCCATGCGTTTACATGTGTTAAGTGTGCCCTATTAATTTCAAGTCATTCGGTCAAGCTGTTTTTGAGATACGATAGAGGAAAGTTTAAAAAACACAGTTTTGAGAAAAACGCGTTTAAACCGGCTCGATAGCTACTTGTACTTGTGGTATAGAGGTGATGAAGGTAATGAAATTGGTCGAGTTCATTCTTAGCTTCTGCCTTACGCCATTTACACCAACTGTTTTCGCCTTCTGGACAAAATTGATGTTGAGGGTTTTCATCTGAAGAACATTTGTGATAATACGTTGCCCAAACTTTCTTTTTCATATCTTCAAGCGAATCTGGATGACGTCGAATAGCTAATCCGTAGAATTTAGTTGTTTCTTGAATAACTTTGTCAGTAAGTTTACCTGGTCCTTTTTCAACGATTCCTTTATTTGTTTTATCCTTTTTAACAGCCCGAAGTCCCATTCTCTTTTCTACGTAGCCCACACATTTTTTTTTGTTACTACAGTATCTCCATACGGTTTAGCATCTAGGATCTCCTTGTAAGTTTTACTGTCACTATCGCCGATGTATGTAAGATACTTTACACCATATTTTTCCATAGACCTCAAAAACATTTTCGTGATGGCACTTACTTCTATTTTACCGGAACTTCCGGAATGGTTTATGGTGCATTCATCTACATGCGTTTCATACCAAATTTCGTACTCTAAAGGATCCGTTTTTTTTTACTTTTCCACAAATTACATGTACCACAAAAACTACTCATAACTATAAAATTTAAAACTTCCCAGTGTACTTTCTAATCAATGTAGAAACTCCAAATAGAGATGAAAAGCCTCTTTTCTTCCAAGTACCGTCACCTGACACAATCAATTTATCCTGTGGTTTTCTTGATTCTTCATTCATAGTTTTTTCTTGCGTCACAGCGAATGATAATAAAGTATCACACAGTGAAGATGTGGCAATATGAATGTTTTTTTAGTAGTGCAGTATAAGTTAAATTTCCAATACCCGAACATATGTCCATGAAGCTACAGAAAAGATTTATTCCTTCGTGACCAACTCCTAATAATCGCATCACAAATAAAAACCGGCGATTAACTTCAAATGCATTCTCGATCAATGGGCCTGAGTTTATAACTGTCTGTTTTTCACACTCACACGATAAAATAATTTCAAAACCTAAGCCACGGAAACTTGATTGCGAAATAGACACATCACTTTTACATGTTTTACATATTACCATTTCAGAAATTGCAGCGAATACAGAAACAAACTCCAAAATGCAATACGCGAAAGTCGAAGGGATGGTAACCTTCATGTTCATGCTATATTGAAGTTTTTTTGCCGAAGCTGATGTAAATGCCGTTTCATTTTGGGTAGTAAAACGGTTTCCACTAAACGTTCTTTTTTTACTACGACAAGGATGAACATTTCCACTCGTACTTCTTCCGTTCACTCATTATGAAAAAAAATAATTTGTAGTTGTTGCACTCTTCGAAGTTCAACCAAGACTAAAATAATTTCGGTAAAATATTTAATAACCATAGAAATTTTTGTTTAAGCTTGTAGAAACTTGTCTAAACGTGTATAAACGTATATATGTATAAAAGGGGGACCAGGTATAAAGCCGACGGTACACAATAGGCCTGGACCCCAACTGCCAACTCAGCGCTCCGAACAGCTCTTTTCTACCTGCTGTATCTTTAAAACGACTTCGAATTTTCAAAAATCACTTTACTACCGTATTCTAGACATGTTAAGAAAACAATTTGTAAAAAAAATTAAATGTTAAACCCATATTCAACTCGACAGGCAAAATCTCTGAGATTCTTCCTTTTGCCAAAGACAAATTTCCTACACTTTCATTCCAAGGTGTGTACCAAATTTCTTGTTCATGTGGTTTAGTTTATATTGGTGAAACCGGTCGTTTCGTCATTACTCGCATTTCAAAACATGGTCGTTTTATAAGGAAAAAATATATTTCAAAATCTGCGGTTGCTGAACATCATTTTACTACAGGTCACAAGATAAATTTTGATTATGTTTCGTTGATTTCCAAATCTCCATTCTTTTTCAACAAGAAATTCCGAGAAAGCATAGAAATCATCAAACACCCCAAATACTTCAATCGCGATTATGGTTTTGAGCTATCCCCTCTTTGGTTCCCGGTCATTATTAATTTATCAAAACACGCCCCCTAGCAACCGTAACCCAATCAGGGTCGAGCTTTACCATCCGTGACGATCCTTTTCCTTTAAATACGGAGACGATTTCTTCTTAAGTCACTTCTATGGAGTTTAGAATATGGCTTGGTTCACAAGTTAATTACCTAATTCGGTAGTGGTTCTTTGTTAGATTTTCGTTTGCTTTTTCAAGATATCGTTTTCTTTCTTACGTTTTCAGAGTTTAGATTATGGCTTGTTTTACAAGTGAATAACCTAACTTTTGAGAAGTTCTTAGTTAGATTTCAGTTACTTGTTTGAGTTTTGCGATTTATCTCACGCTCTAATGAAGCCCTTTACAAAAGTGGGCGAAACGCTGGCAACTTCGGTTACAAGAACAATGACACGGTCTAAACCCGATAGACATTCTTATCTTAGTAGAAACCAGCATTGTTAATAAAATACGAAGTATTATGCTTGTATTAGGAAAAGAATCCACTAAGTTGTTAATTGTTATATAATTTAAAGTTTCTTCTGAAGACGTAATAACTTTTTCATCAAAACTTTGTTCATTGAGAGTTTTTTCGTTTAATAAATTTTCAACTTTTAGTGCAACATCTTTCAAAAGTTGACTTATATTTACCGTTCTAGTAATTTTTGAAAGTGTTGATTTCTCGTTATCAGGGGAACTTGAAGATGTTGATAGATTGCTTTCTAGTAGATCAGTTTCTTGTCTGCTGCTGATACTTGTTTCAAGTACAGGATCGAAATATTGGGATTCAGTTGTATTATTGTTTTTATTAATATTTGGCAAAGTCTACTCGGGTTTTGAAAAAAATGCGTAATTTTGACATGGTTTTCCAGTTCTTCCTCTCTTTTTCTTTTATTCAGCAAATTTTGGTATCTAGACAATTTCTTCTTTTTTCTGACATCCTGTAAACTGTAAAAAAATAAATACGTAAGCAAACAAATTGACAAATTATTCATGAAAAATGGAAACGTTTTGACGTCTCAAACTCAAACTCGAAAGTATTTTCTCAACATTACTTATTTCAAGTTATTTCAGAATTTATAAATTTTTATAAATAGTGATATTAGTGCTTATCAATTATTCTGTTTGAATTTACTTCAATTAACAATGATACAATCAAATATAAAAGGATTTTCAGATGCAAGTTTTTGGCTTTTAATATTTTAATAAATCTAAAATAAAAAATAAATTTTAGATAACCTCACCTTAATTCACAACACAAAACACGTCACTATAAAGTCTGTAAAACTACAAAAAACTAAAGTTTCAAAAGTAGATATCTTTTACCCCTTGCACCTTTTCAATTCGCTAAGTTAATTATCAATCGGGCATCAAGCAACAAATGAAATCGCGACTGATGCATCGCTTAAATATATAAAGTTTCGTACATTGCAAGCTCAGACAGGAAAAAAACACGCTTGTTCGCTCGTTGGCATCCAAGTTTCAAGCACAAAAATGAATAAAATCAGATTTGTTTGAGTTCACACAATTCATGTTATTATGTTACGTATTACGTATTCAAACGAATAAATGCTATTATTGCGTACTCTAATTTGGAAAATATATTGTTACGTATTTATTTATTAAAAACTAATTTATTTAAACGATTAAAACTACGTTTACTTATTATAGAAATATGTACACATTTAAATTAACCGAACTAATAAAATCTAATAATAAAAATACTTACACTATAATTTATGTATAACCGTTGTATAACACGAGATAAGATAACGTCCTCGGATATCACACTGTGAGTCACGTTCACTCGATTCGGTGTATACTGTTATTTATTTAAAACTCTCGCACGTGCTAATCACTTATTTATCTTCAACTTGATAATCTTCTTAACACATTCGCATTCCAGCAATAACTGACCTACGATCTGTCTCGTAGCTATATAAAGACATACGGAAATCCTTCTCGATCGTTCTTCACTTTTCGCTATAACTTCTAGAAAATAGATAACAGCCTTCTAGAAGGTTCTTGCGTTTGCAAGTAATTTCTTGAACGTTTCAATATTATTTTCGAGAAGCAATTCGGTTCCTTCGTGTCAAAGAGTAAAAATAAAAAAATACACAAATAAAAAACAATGTAATAGCTAGCAATTCACCACTGGTTTTTTTACCATTATAAATTTTGTTTTGACAATGTTGTTTTATGTTTTTTTTACTTTTGAGGCTTTTCGGCGCCTGGGAACCGTCGCGCATCACACGACTTTGCCCTTATGTACGGCGCGAGACTGGTTTCTTGTCATTTGCAGAATTGCTTTTTTCTACGCTTTGTAACAAGTTGATTTTGAAACTTGATCTTGCATACGTTGTAACGTTATGTTTTAGTGTTAACTCTTGAATGTGTAAAGTTGATAAAATGATTTCACCAAAACTTTTTTAATCGATTAAAAAAGATTTTTTTTCTGATAGAAAATATACAAAACATTTGGTCATCATTTACAAAACAAAGGAGCAAACTAAATTTTTATTTTTTAAACATTTTTAACAAAATTGTAGGTTTTTTGACATTACTGTTTTGAACAAATGTTTGATGTGCTTAATAATTACAATCATAATCAAAATTAAAAAACGAAAGTCTTGGTATAGAAAAAGTGAAAGGAATAATAGAGACGTTGAAAAAATTGTTAAGTATATAAATAAAGCAGCATTCTTGTATATGTGGTTTTGATTCAGTTAATGTGACTACGTGTTTTAGTGTTCTGAGAACGAGATATAGTGTAGTGTTTTATAAACAAATAAAATAGTTTTGCTGTGCTGTGTTTACTAGTAAGTAAAATTTGTTTCTTTTTGATAAATTCAAGAAAAAATTAAATTAATTTTTTTTTTATTCAATAGATAGCGTTAATATACAAGTTATATACAAAAGCAATTAACGGTAAATAAATAAACATCACCTACTAAAATGTAGATAAAACTAGTAAACAAATAGTATTTGACTAATTCCCACAGTTCCACTAGTATAAAAATATCTCAAGGCAATTGAGCAATGTTATATAGGTACGTAATCTTAAACTATTATTATCACTGGATCAAATTAAAATTAAAGCTGTTTTTTTAAATGTAGTAAATAAAGATTAAATTTCTTTCCATTGAACTAAGGCTCGTTGCGAATCTGGAGCAAGACCAAATGGTTTAGTGCCATCACTAGCCACAAACTGATTTACTTGGTAATCCAAGTACGTTTTGTATCCGTACATACTTGTACCTAATTGTTGCGTTAAAGGATTTGTGTTTGTAGTTAAAATGCCAGCAAAATTTTTCAAACTGGCTATCCTGATTACTTCTTCTTCCATAAATTGTATCACAGCTACATTTTCCTTTGGCGTTAAACTTGAATTTGTACCCATCATAAACGAATGCAATATTTTTCCAATTCCTTCCGGCAACTCTTTATCACGCACGGGACCTTCAATACTTTCTAACAAATCAAAAATGATCAACAATTTTGATTCAATTTGCGGTTCAGGTTCATCCCTAGCATCAAAGTTTAAGGACACTCCAACAGATTTTCCCGTTTCTGTTTTTACAATAAAACTTAATTGTTTTTTTAAAAGATCGTTCCACATTTTTTCTAACATATCAACATAATCAGATTCTGATAGTTCTGTTATAATCCATTTTTCCAAGTCGGCTTTTTGATAAAAACTACTGGTAATTATTCTGTGAATTAAAAAATTAAACGATTTTAGATACTGATAACTGAACATACTCAAAAACGTCTTTTTTGTGTTCATTTTGAAGTGACTCGGCTGTGTAACAAGGTGGTTGCGTAATTAAAATGGGATGCTCCAATTTTTCTGGAAACATTCTATCCAGGACTTCTCCTAGATCTGCCGCTGCAATAAAATCACTAATGCCTAAAAAATTGTGATAAGTTACTGATGAATGCGGTTTATTGTCTTACTTATGTGATAGCCGTGTTCGTTTAAGCAAGTAATTGTGAAAATTGAATTTAGAGAATTTCCACCAATTTCGAAAAAATTTGCGTCGACGCTTATAGTTTTTCTAGCCGATTTATTTAACACTGATGCAACAGTTTCAAACAATATTTTAGCTGCTTCTTTTTGACGTTCTGGTACCCCCGCATAATTTATGTTTACTTGGAAATTAACTGCGTCTATACAATTTGGGTTTAAGTAACAAAAAATAAATTATTATATTATTACCGTTATTATTGTCATCTGAGGTTTCGTAGTATTTGAAAAGTGCCTGCCGGTCGGTTTTTCCATTGACTAATAACGGAATAGCATCTATTAAAATAACTTGCGGTACCATATACGAAGGTAAAGTGTTTTTTAATATCGTTTCGATTTGATGTTCGTTGATAGATGTTTCGGTTAAGACAAATGCCAAAATAGTTTGGTTCATCTCACCGGGTTTGTAACATAATACGACTGCTTTATCAACACCGTCAATTGCGTTAACGGCTTTTTCGACTTCGGCGATGTCAACGCGATAACCGCGTATTTTAATTTGGGAATCGGTTCTTCCTTCGTACATCACCGTTCCTTTTATTATACGTGCGAAATCACCAGTCCTGTATAATTTCATATAAGCGGGATCAACTGCTAAAGGATTTTCTATAAATTTATCTGGATCTCTTCCATTTACATAACCGTCTGCTAAATTGGCACCGGCAACAAACAATTCACCGACTTCGCCGGCGCGCACTGGGCGAAATTCAGAATCCAGTAGGTAAATTATCGTGTTGTCAATGGGAAGACCTACGAATTTAATTATTTAAATGTTATCAGCTTTAAGAACTCATTTTACCTATAGGTATTTTGTCTTCAATGTTTAATTGCTCGGGTTTGGTAATCACGTGATAAGTTACGTCGCCCATTATCTCCGTGCTTCCGTAGAAATTGCATAATTGATGATGCTCAGCAGAAAAATAATTATAAAAGTCTTTTGCCAAAGACACCACTAATGTTTCTCCGGAACACACCCACGTTTTCAAATTTGGTAAAAAAGTTTTATTTTTCTGGAATAATTAAATTTTAAAAATGTATTTAAGCGTAGGCAACGACTTACGTGTAAATTAAAATACATCAATAAAGAACGAAGTAAAGAAGGTACTAAGACTAAGCGTTCGATCTAAAATTGACAGTTATAGTTATTTGTGACGCAATGCGTAAATATTACCTTGTATTTTTCGAGTACTGAAACTAATTCTTCTGGGTTTTGGGTAACGAATTTTGGTACCACTAAAAGTGTGCGTCCATTTATTAACGGACCCCATATTTCTGAAACACTATCAACAAACGTCAGTGCTGTTTTAAATACACAAATTGTTTCTGTATTGCTATAAGGAAACGTTTTGAATTGCCATTGCAACCGGTTTAGTATCATCACATGTGGAAGTCGTACTCCTGCAGATGCGTATATTAATTTTCTTACTTAAAATGAGTGATTTTTACCTTTGGGTGATCCAGTGCTGCCAGATGTGTATATTAGCATTGCCAAGTTGTTTTTTAAATGTTTTAGGACTTCATCGTCGCTTAAAGAAGTTGTTTCAAACGCACTTGCCGCATTGAATAAATTACTCCGCGAAATTTTAAAAATGTTTGTAAAGTATCCATTGTCTAAAAAACCAAATACATTATTTTTAAGAAATTAGTGACTACGAGAGTATACCTTCATCAAAAATTACTAAAGCTGGTTTTGCTTCTCGTACGATATGTTCGACGCGTGATTCCGGAAATGTAGGATCAAGAGGTAAATACGCTGCACCAGATTTCCAGATCGATAAAAGCGTAATTACTAAATAGTCAGTCGGATACATACACACTGCTACAACAAAATCTCCATCATTGTTTCTTGGTATGTTGTTGTCAACAATAGTTTGCCGAATAACTTTAGCTAAGCTGTTAGTTATATTATCAAGTTCAAAATAGGTATATTTTCGAACAATGCCATTTTCTGCAAAAAACTGTTAAATCAAGCTTAACTTAATTAGTGTTTTACCCTCAAACATCAACGCAATTGCAGATGGATTATTTTTCGCTGCTTCTTCAAACAACCGATGTATTTGTTTTGGAATTAAGGTACGAGTACGACCCTTTAATACTGACAGTTGTGGTACTGTGCCCATTTTTCTAAAACTAAAAATTGACAAATAAACAATAAAAATAATTGTTTAAATAGGCATTAAATTAATATTTTTTTAAATTAAGGTAATACTTTTCACAAATTAGAAAGGTGGGCAGGTCATTAAACTTTTTGTCCTTCGAATTGTTAGATCTTGACTTTAATTTTTTTATTGCTGCTAATATACTACTTTTATACAAAAAGCTATAATCTCTGCTAAAATTACATAGATTTCTAGCAATTAACCTACTCATAAATTAACATTGACCTTAACAAATAATTATTAAACAAATTTAGTTTTAAAAAATAAAATAAATGCCCGGTTCATTAAACGTAAACAATAACAAACTGCATTTTATTGTAAAACAAGTTTTACTTACTCAAGATATTATCAAAAAAAAATTTAAGGTTACTTCCTGCAAAAATTAAATATTCAACGTGCTGCGGTAATTAATTAAAAAAAAAATTATTGATTTATTACAAAAGCATGCAAAATCAGAAGTGTAACAATAAATTGATTACGTTAATGTACTGCACTTTACGGTAATTGGCGTTTAGAGTTTGAAAGATAGAAATTGCAATTGAATTAAGCAAATGCTATGAAATTAAGCCTTGGTAGATTTCTCTTAAAATTGAGCAATCGGCGTACCAAAATATTAGGTCAATGGAATTTTAAACGCGAACTTAACACTCACAGTTAAAAATTAACTAATATAACAATAACTAAAATTGCAGTTTTAATATAACCGTATATGTAATTATATTATAATAGAACTGACCTAGACACAATTTCTTAATTTTGTGCAATTACTTTAAACTCCTGCACATCAACTTAAAATACTAAAACGGTTTAAGCCAAAAACTTTTTTTTCTAAATCGTTTTAAATACTCACTCAAAAAAAAATATATACAACACTAAAAAAATCACAGTAGGTTAATCTCAAAATAATGCGATCAAATCAAAACTAACTTGATTTTGTTCTGTGAACTCTTATAAAGTAATGTATGAGGATAATGTACTCTTTTAAAAATGGTTTCGACAAGGATAAATGTACAATCTACGCAAAATTAAGTACCAAAAGAGGGGACTCGTTTTGTTTTATACATACATTGCAATTCTGAAACCCCCACCTAAAAAAACCCATTAGGTTTATTACTTAGAATTAACAACAGCACATTTGTCAATCATAGTTAAGTCAATTCTATTTACAATAAACCGTTTAAACTGATTGCGGAAACATTTAGAGCAATAAAATTAATACAATTACAAAAGGTATTAAATTGGCACCTGTGTTACGTTACCAATAAAAACATTACTTCTAATGACGTAGACAGATGGGATTTTCTGTTACATTAAACGCTGTTACAATGATTAATGCACTCGACAATGCGTGATTTGGCATTTAATTAGTTAATTAAAAGTCTTAGCGTTTTATAGACAAATTTAGAAATTGTAAAAAATATCGACTATAACATGCAAGTAATGCGGTTAAATTTTCGCATAATTCTTTTTCTCGTGATTAATTACAAAAAATGTTGTTTTAATCGGTTTTTAGGTATTCCCTAAAAATCCAAAACGATTGGCACATTTCTGCGAAATTTATGGCAAATAATAACAAGCGCTATAATTCAAAATAACTAGAATATTTATAATTGTGTATTTATAAGTTAGCAATTTATGGTTTTAAGTGTCACACGAAATAATGATATGCATTTCATCATAAGATAAAAGCATGATTTAATTTAATTAAAACACATAACTGTACTCTAAAACATTTGATAAACACTTGTTTTGATACAGAAATCTGATTAAATTTAAACGTACTTGTATTGCATAACTTATTTTGTCCAAACCGAATGTTTCCTTATTTAAAAATATCTTAGAAACATACTTGTAATGCAAAAAAATTCAAGGTAGTAGTAAAGCTTAAAACTTAATGTGAAGCAATTATAAAGTTTTGCAAGAAAGTTTCATAATTCAATTCTTCAAGCAGGTGTAGTAGCCATCAATTCTAACTCATCATACCTTCCTAAACACTTCTATACAAATTGCCTTATTCTTAATGGTAAATTAACTAGTACCAAACCATTCTAAAAATCCAAGCATTCTAAACCAAATCATAAACACGTTAAATTGTGTTTCAATTTATGCAAAAAAAAAATCTAAAAACAACAAACACATATGTATTTAAATTAAAACAAAAAAAATAAATAATTATAACACTACTACTAATGACACAAAATAAAAACATTAATTCAACAATAATGTTTTATTGAAAGTGCACAATATACTTGAAAAGACATATTTGTAGAATGCACTTTTTAGAATCTTTAATCAGTTGGGGAAATGAAAAATGCTAATAGTGAGAGGAAACTTGCCGTTTAATTATAAATAATTAATTTAACTTAATTCTTTCAACGTTTAATTTGCAATAATTAAACGAACGTGATTGTATCGTATGTGTTTTTTAAATTAGATTCAATTTTGGTTACTATTGATTAAGTGACTTTATAAAATGTAAATATAAAAAAACGTAATAATCTTATGTAAATGATATTTAAATAGCAAATTTACTAAATAAATGTAAAATCGTTCATAAAAGTATTAAGTTAATTTATTGAATTTTACGGCTGTCATGTCAGAACATTTTAAAATATACTATAACCAATAACTTAAAATGCAAGTAAAATATGCATATTATACATAAACAGTGTTAGCATAAATATTTAAAAAACAAACAAGTCAATAACATTTTAATAGCCAAAAAAACAGACGGAGAGGACAATATTTTATGTATTTTGTTACTGTCATTTTCTTTAGGGTACGTTCAAATTGTGTTAATTACTTTTGGATAAAAGATTAAAACATTAAATTATATTTGTATAAAACGATTTAAAACTATGTTTTTAGTGTCATCCAAAAAATTTCCAGCCACGCAAATGGATTACTTAGAAAAGTTTATATCGATCAGAAAAAAATCAAAATAACTCAAGATCATAAAAAAAACAAAATATCCATTTTTTGCATTATAATTTTTTCTTGCTTTTATCAGTGTTTGTTAAGGTTTTTTTTCTACGTTTAAATTAAATTTTATTATTGTGATTTCTCTCATTCTTGACATTTATTAATTGTTAATTTATTTCTAACTCTTGTGTTAGAACTTTTTCGCTATCATAACTAATAATTGTGATTCATTGTCTTTGCAGCTTTTTTTACTAGTTTTTTCTATAATCTTTGATGAAAATATTTTTTTATTATTCCGAGAGTATATCAATTTAAGAATGATTTTTAAGTTTTAATTAAATTGTAATTTTAATTGATACCATTTTTTTTAACCAAAGTTTGTGGACGTGATGCATTTTTGGATACAACACATGTTCAACGTTTGTCAGTCAGTTTATTCGTTTTTTCTAAATACCTTAAAATTCACTATTTTTATTCTAGTTTACGTAGGGTTTATAAATAAACAATTAGGGAGTTACGTTTAGGCGGTGAAAGAGGAAGGTTGTGTAGATATATAAATTGAATAATTCTAAAATAACGCGTTTAAACGTAGTCGTTTTGATTACGAAATAAGGTGCGGCGTGTGGATAAGATAATATAATAATCAGCGTGGATTTTCCGGCGTTTATATTTTGCATTTGTATGTTGGATTCCGAGGAAGGGTGGTCTGAAGGAAAAAGAAAAAGGCAAGCTACGGTGGAGCAGGTGTTCAGGAAGAGCACCAGAGTAAGGAAATCACCGGTAGCGGAAGGAAAAGAGAAAAAAGATGGAGAGTTAGTAGAAATGTGTAAAGAACTGTTAAAGGAGGTAAAGAGTATAAGAACAAATTAAGATGGGTAAGAAGTTGGAAGAGAATAATAAAGAGGTAAAGGAGATGAAAGAAGAATTAAGAAAGACAAATGAAGAATGGAAGAAAAAATTTGAAGAAATGGGAGAAAAGTATAGAAAGTTGGAGGCCAGTTTGGAGAAGATACAGAGAAGCTGGGAAAAAACGAAAAAAGAAAAAAGGAGAACAAACATAATCATAAGAGGTATGGAAGTGAAAGATGGAAAGAAGGAGCAAAAGGAGCAAGTGAAAAATTGGATGAAGAAGGATTTAAATATAGAGAAAACAGTGGTAGAAACTAGAAAGCTAGCAGAGCGTGTAATGTTAGTAAGGATGGGTACATTTTAGGATAAGTTAGATGTATGGAAGCAAAAAAGAAGGTTAAGAGGTACGAACATTTATTTAGACGATGACATGACGAGAAGGGAAATAGAAATACAAAAGAAGATAAGATATGAGGCGAGTAAGATAAAGAGAGAGGGAAAAAGTATTAAAATAGGATTCTTGAAAGTGTGGGTGGAAGGTGAAGAAAGGTTTTGGGATGAGGAGAGAGGAACTCTAGTGAAGAAGGGAGCAAAAAACTAAGAGTTGGGGGAGGGAAGGATGGATCAAACGATGTTGGCTTAGCAAGTTTTAAGGAAGAAGAGATGGAAATGCAGAATCAAATGAAATTATTGTTTTGGAATGTGGTAGGCATAAAAAATAAAGGAGAGGATTTCTGGAGATACGTAGAGGGTTTTGATATGATGGGAATGTCGGAAACATGGTTGGAGGAAAAAGACTGGGAAGTATGGAAAGAAAAATTACCAGAGGAGTATAATTGGAAGGTGGAATTTGCAACTAGAAAATAAAGTAAAGGTAGAGCAAGGGGAGGAATACTAACGGGTATAAAAAGGAATTGGTTGGTGGAAGAAGAGGAGGGAGACGAGAAGCAAGGGAAAAGGATCGTAAAAAATTATGTGGTCAGAGAAGGAAAGGAAAAATATATAGTGTTAACCGTTTATAGGCGGGATATGAGGTTGATAAGTGAAGAGATTGAGAAAATGGTACAGGGCGAGGAAAAGGAAAAGATTATTATAGGGGGTGATTTTAACGCGGGAACAGGAAAAGGGAGGAGTGATTATAGGAGGGGACGTAAAGAGAAGAGTTAGCATGGATAAGACAGTTAAAAGGAATGGGAAAATGTTAGTGCAGATATGTGAGGAAAAAGGGTGGTCAATTCTTAATGGAAATATAGAGGAGGGGGACAAAGGTGACTACACTTATATGGGAGGGAGGGAGGAATCGGTGATCGATTACGTGATAGTGAGTGGGGAGATGTGGGAGGACATAGAAAGATTTAAAGTGGGGGATGAAGAGGAATCGGATCATCAGCCACTGGAACTGATTTTAAAAGGAAAAGAGCAAGGAAATAAGGAGGAACAGAGGGGATGGGGAGTGAAAAAGGTGTGGACTGAGGAAAGCATAAAAAGATATAAGATGAAGTTGGAGCAAGTGAATTGGAGAGATGTAGGGGGGGAAGAAGGATTAAAGGAGTTGACTGCAGAAATGGAGAAAGCAGTAGAAAAGAAAAGGTTTGAGAAAAGACAAGGAAAAAAGAGGAACGAAAATAGGTGGTGGAATAGAGAATGTAGAGAGGCAAAAACAGAGATGAGAAATGCTAGAAGAACATGGAAGAAAGGTCTAATAGATGTACTGGAGTATAAAGGGAAGAAAGTAAATTTTAAAAATGTATGTTTTGTGAGAAAGGTGTCTTATAAAGAGGAAATGGAGAAACAAGTAAAGGAAATAAAGAAAGAAGGAGAAGTGTGGGAATTTCTAAACAAGGAGAGAAGAAGAGGTAAGAGGAAAGGAGGTTTAATGGATTTAAAGGTGTGGTTGGGTTATTGTATGGAGCGTTTGGAGGGCACAATAGAAGGACCAGGGCAGGTGACATTGCAAGGGGTAAATACAATACAGGAGGGGTGGGAGATAACGAAAGAGGAAATGGAGGAAGCAATAAATAGACTAAAATTAAGAAAGACGGCAGGAACGGACGGTACGCAAGGAGAGCAATGGAAATATGTAGGGGAGAAAGTGAGAGGAAATATAAGAAAAAATTTAGTATAATATGGAAAGGGGAAGAATTGCCAGGGAGTTGGAAAGAAAGTTTAATTCTTCCGGTTTATAAGGGAGGGGATATGAAGGAGGTAAAGAATTATAGACGGATTAGTGTCACTAATGTAAGTAATAAATTGTATGCCATGATCATACAAAGGAGGTTGGAAAAGGAAGTAGAAGAAGTCTATTACCAGATTGGCAGATGGGATTTAGAGTGGGAAGAAGGGCAATGGACAATGTTTATATATTAAAACAGTTGGTGAATGGACAGCTAGATAAGAAAAGGGGTAAGGTATACGCGTTCTTTATGGACATAGAAGCTGCGTTTGATAATGTAAATAGGGAAAAGCTATGGAGGGTGTTAAGGAAAAAGGGAATAGAGGAACAACTAGTGAGGAAACTAGAAGGAATATATAAAGAGACTAAGAATAGGGTAAAAATAGGGGATAGTGTTAGTGAAGTGTTTTGGACGAAGAAGGGGTTAAGGCAGGGGTGTCCTCTTAGCCTTATTTTATTTGCACTGTATATAGGGGACATAGAGGAAGTGTTAAAGGGAGTTGAAGATGAAAGGTATGATAAATACGATAAAGAGATACCTGGAAAGGAAAGATTTGAGTTTAAATGTGAGAAAGTCTAAGATGGTAGTTTTTCAAAAAGGGAGAGGAGGGAAGCAAAAGGAGGAGTTAAGTTGGGGAGAACAGAAGATAAAGGCAGTGAATGAAGTGATATATTTGGGATATAAGCTAAGGTATGATAATAAAGATGATGCGCATATAAGGGAGTTAGCAAAGAAGGGAAACAGGGTATTAGGCCAGGTATGGAGTTTAGGTGAAAGAGTGTTTGTGAAAGAGATCGAGAAGAGAAGATGGCTGTTTGAAAAATTGATTAAAAGTGTGATGATGTACGGGGTGGAGGTATGGGGTTGGAAAGAGTGGAACCTATTGGAAAAGGTACAAATAAAATATTGGAAATGGATACTAGGTTAAGACAGGGAGACGCCGGGGTACATAATAGAGGTGGAGGGGAAGTTAGAGAAGATTAGAATAAAAGCAGGGAAAAGAGCGATGGGTTATGAAAAGACAATGAAGGGTAGGAGATAATGTAAAATTTTGCAATGTTGCTGGAGGACGGTAAAAGATAGCAAAAATATATATGGGCAGGAGGAAAGGAAACTGTACTACCAACGAGGAGGTTTTTCAAGAGAAGAGGTGGAAAGGAGAGAGGAAGGGAGGTTAAATACGGAGGAGATAGTAAGAAGAGATAAAGACTCGCAGGTGCAAGAGAGGGAAGGAAAGATGAGGGAAGGAAAGTATAACGTAAGGTATGGGAATATAGTGTCCAGGGGGGTTCCTAAGTATCTGATGGGGAGGAGAAGCTTAGGAAAGAAACGGCTTATAGCCAGGTTTAGATGTGGAAATGAGGAGAATTTAAATAAGTATTGGAAGGAGGATGGTAGGACATAGAGCACTTGAGTGAGGAGTGTGATGAGCTAAGGGAAGAAATGAGGGGGAGGAAGACTTTGCTTGGGGAGGAGGGGGAGGAATTGGATTGGATGAAAGCAGTAAGGATAAGAGGGAAGGGTTAGGTCTATGGAAATAGAATAGTAAGATGGTGATTGGAATAATTTATTAGAGAAAGTTATTTTAGTTTTATAAATTTTTGTATGTATTATATGTATTATATTATTATGTAAAGGGAAAAGGTGTAAGGGTAACGTAATACATTGTAAGGCCGAATGGCTCAACAATTATCAATAAATAATAATAATAAATAAACAATTAGTGCAAATGTTTATATGCTTGCATAAAGCACCGGCATTCATAATATAATAGAACTTTACTTAGTATAACCAAGGCAAAGTTTCTTGTATAAAAACAAAAGGACATTGATAAAAAAAACAAAATAACGTTAGCTTTTTATGATTTTTTGACAAAAGACTGTTTGTTACCAATCTTTTTTTTCCAGTGGGTCCTGTTGGTAACAACCACGTCATCACAACTAGCTGAAGTGTCAGTGAGTGGGCGTAGTTAAGAATGCTATAAAATAAAAAACATAAGCCAATCTGTGCATATAATCCTTGGTTCGGAGACACCAAGAGTATGTGAACCCACTGTCGAAGAAATTACGAGAAAAACAACTATCAACGACTGAACGTAACAAATTGTTTGTATATGTTTTTTATCGATAACAAAACAAATTTAGTACATACTAGACTCAATTAATTAAAACACGGCCACATCTTTATGTAATCGATTAAACGGTAACAATGCTATACTAATATTCTTGTTTTCTACAGAGATAAGAGAATTTTAATCATGAGCAATAACTAATCGAATAAAAAATACAAAGCAAAATAGATCAAGCAGTAACAGTTACATGTGGTCAGAAAAGTTTACTTCTCGAATATCGAGACGTAGTCAGCATAAGACTTACCCCTAACATGTAGTTCCTTAATTAATTCCTACTTTAGCAAATTACCTTCAATACTTATGAAGAGTACAAACTTGCAATCGTCAACTAATATTTGCCAAACTGGCCTTGAATACGACTAATATTTAAAGATACTCAATCAGATTAAGCAACGTGAACTATAATACTCAATTGCAAAAACAGCTGATGGCTGAATAATATACTCGACTGAAAATAAAATATTATTTAATGATCTTAGATACAATAAAAATAGCTGAAGGCTTAGTATAAGTAATAACGCTTAAGCATGATAAACTATTATCGTTTAATTTAAAACAATGCAAACACGCACGTAATACAATTAATTACGTTAAGTAACACCACATCGAAAAGAACGTCTATTAATTAACGAAAGCTGGTTGAAATGAAGGTTTCCTTTTTACCGTAACCACTGAGATCATCCTCCCAAACTACTTATGCATTGGAAATTAATCTAATTAGACAGGTGTGAAGTAAGACATGTTTCTATTTTTCATAATTAAAATTGTAGAGAACGACCCCAAGTCTATCTTGCGGTAATAATGTTAATTTTTTGCAAAAAAAACTATAGCGTCAATAGCCTTTTTTTACCATAACTAGCAATCGTTCTAAAAACCTCCAAACAACAGAATCCGCAATCCAATTAGGGTTCAGAATTTCAAACAATTACAATCACGTACAGCAATAGTCAAAGCAGAAAATCGAAGGAAACCGATCATGGTAAGCGACAAAGTATCCCCACTGTAAATATTGAGTTAGACAGTCTGTGGCGCGATCGCTACTAGTACCGTACTAAGATTTTGGTAAAAATTCAAAAAGAGACACGTAACACGCTCATTTTTGAAATTGACGATTGTCAAATTTTTAAGATTTTCTACAATAGTTTTTAACCATATGTAATCTAAAAAATGAGTTTTGTAAAAAACCTTATTTTTTGGGCGGGCAATAATCATCTATTTATTTATACGAAGAAAATAACGTGTTTTGGGTTTGAACCGTGTTAATGTTGTAACGGAAATTGCTAAGATTTGGTTCCTTTTGTTACACTCTAAAACGATGGTTTAGAGAAGGTAACAATGGGATGGTGGTTTGCCAGCTAACTTAGTCGAGGAAGGGACGGGTCGAATTATTTGTCTCTCACTTACCTTTTTGCAGAGTTTACTTAAATCAGGAAAAGTTGTTAGGGCGCCACCGAATTTTTAGTCACTGTGAAATGTTCGCCAAATCCGGAAATTCGAACACTCCGTAGATGAAAACAGGCGATTCAGAGAAAGTCAATTATGAGATAATAATTCGTATATTAAAATTTAAAGCAAGTAAGATGGTTAATAAAATTATTCAAATCCATCTTAAATTTAAAAGTCGCACAGGGAATCAGCCGCAGAGCGCTTGGTCGTACGTACGACTCGCCGCAAACAATAAATGCCGCTACTCGAGAACTACCTTAACTTAATTCACAACTAAAGCATGCATACAACAAAACATCAAACAAAATAATAAATCAAGACTGCGCACCGAGTCAGAAGGGTCTAAAGTTTGATAATCAAGACATAATTGAATTCTAAGACTCTATTCTGATCAATTCACCCGTCTTATCTTTAACCACCAATTTAAATCAACCAAAAACAAAATCAAATAGAAGTACGCGTCGAAAATAACGGGTGTCCGTGATGTTCCTCTAACGATCGAATTGGAGGCGAGTTCTTCGGGTGAAGAGGTGATAAGTTGTTAAAGGTACTTACAGGTATGCCTGCGGTTTGACGGCTACTAATCCTTAGTTTAAAACAAAAACTCAACATTTATTGTCAGATTCGATTCACTTAACTCCGTCAAAGACGTTACACGCGTTCAGCATCGCTAAAACGCGTCGATACAGTACAATTAGCCGGGAAAACTTTATAAAGTCCGCAGTAGCGACTATTTTCTCAAATGGGAGAACAACCGGCAACTTTCCCAGAACTAATTATTACGATCTTCGATTCTTTAGATGTTCAGGCTGCTCAACTACCCACACTTTAACATTCTTCGTTTACCAAACTGTTCACCTCAAGGTCTTATTCTCGCCTCAAACGTTTGATTTTAACCAATTTTCGTAGTTCACCTTCTTTATTTAATTAAACACAAAAGTGCGGTTCTAATTTGCCACTTGAATTAGAATGTTTAAGTAACGTAATGTTCATCACCTGTATTTAATATGCGTCGCCGAAAACTCGGTGTTAAATACCCGCATAAAACACTTGATTTCTTGAACCGAACTTCAATCAACTCTTTGTTTTACAAATTTTAATTATACCAAATTTCTGATTGGAGTAGACATTATATTAATGGACCTTTCTTTTCCAGGGCCAAAAAGGAACTTAACTCTCCTCTGGAAAGAATGAAGCTTGAAGAGCCCATTCTCAAAAACATAATCTCCAATCAAAAACCTTACATTAATTACATCTTACTTTAAGACAATGAACTTAACATAATTTAGGTACGAGACAATTCTTATCCGAATCTTTCTACGCAACAGCTAAATCAGCACTTGCTTCTGATCATGAAATATAACAAGAATGATAGCTCAGCAAGTCCATGCGAACAGAGTAATAAACGCGTTCAGAAACATAAATCTTACTCTAATCTAAAATTAAAATATACAAAGAGACATCTGAACAAAGAATAATTTAAGTAAAATAATTTTTAACATGAACCAAAACTCAAGTTTCAAAAATTTAATGGGTTTAAGGCACGTACACAGACATCCGTCGCCAAAAGATATTCAATTACCAGTTAATAAATAATTTTAAATGAATGTAAAGTAAATATGTACAATGGAAACTTTTAAAATGTTAGCAAGAAATACGCAATTCGAAAATACAAAGAAGTTTAATGAACGATGGAAATGCTAAACACACCCGTAATTACAACATAATAAAAAAAAATATATGGATAAAAACTCTCAGCCCTTTCGTAGAGAACTTCATTAAGACGTAAAAAAATTCAATAGCTTTAGCAAGCAAACGAAATGTAATTAAGAACCTCTAAAGAGTTAAGTAACCACCTGGTAAACCAGGTGGTAGCAATACCAATTCTTCTTATAAAACGCGATCGTAGCAAAACAATTAATTGATTCTAACTGTAAGGAGCAACATTTTTGTAATATTTGTACAATTTTGTCATAATCTTCAGTTTCAGTTTTTTCTGAAGAAAACAGCGACATGACTGTCGAAACGTCAAACATTGTAAATTTTTCAAAGTTTGTAAGTTTTCTAAGTTTTATAAATTTTGTGAAAAGTGTAAATATGGAACGCGGTTCAAAACCCGAAAATCTTTTACATTAATTGCGTTTATAGCAATCTTGTCGACTATGTATCTTTTCGTAAAAGGAATTCATACAATATTAGTTTGAGTATTATTGTGCTGCGGTGTATATCTAGCTAATACTTGTTTTAATAGTAATTTACGTAACAAGAGTCGAAAGTAAAGAATAGCATAACTAGCGTTAATGCGACACAAGGCCGCACGACTGAGCGTTGCATGTGCCTGAGTTATGCTATGATACTGTCGACAAGAGTAACGTACATTATTCTTTGTGTTGTTGTATGTAAATATACATTATTTTTTGAAAAAATAAAAAAAACACCAGAAATATAATGTTGGTACTACATTTATTACTTATTTGACATTAACTTTAACATCGTTTTTTTTTAATATTAACTGAATTTTATGTTTTTTTAAATGACTTTTCCTTCTGTCCCATACTTGTTCTAATATAATAATTGACTTTAAATACTTAGTCCCGTTTCACATGAAGCGTTCAATACGCGCTACGCGAAACGCGCGACGTAGAGCGTTTAAATCCTTTCACATGAAGTAGTAATAAAATAAATTTGAAAGAATGTACATAAAAGTTGTTGCCTTTGTCACACCTTCCATCGTCCTGAAAACCAAAAACCGAAGTGAAGGATACACATAGCAAGCTTGAATTTGCTACCAGTTAAACGCGCGACGTTTGAAAAACGCGCCTATATGAAACCTTGTATCTCGTGCAATGTAAACCTATTTTTAAGCGTAGGGCGTAGCGCGTACTGTACGCTTCATGTGAAATGCGACTTAGTTTTACGTGGATTTCTAGTTTTCATTTTGCCACAGAAGGTACGGTCTATCTACAGCGTTTATTCGAATCGAACGTAACGACTAATCGCGCGAATTAGTCATATACACTTTGCGTTGTTTGGTCTATGTGTATCGACAAGTCAACACAATTCAAACAGATTGAGATTTTCAAAAGAAGAGGACGAGAAATTAATACACGAAGTATCTATTTACTCGGTACTATACGACGCAAACAACTAAAAGATTTAGAAAGTAAAACTTTTTTTGATGTATTTGTGACTACAATTGTTGACTGAAGTAGTTTGTTTTAGAACGTCAAGCAACTCAAATGTAATTGAAGTAAACTTTCTAAGAAGTCCAGAAGGAAAAGATGAAATTATGTACACCTGAAAATGACGAGAAACAAGAAAAGGTCACTCAATAATTGCAAAAAAAAACCCTCAAGAAATGCAACAAGAAGATACTCAAGAAATGCGAGAAGAAGACACTCGAGAAATGTCAGAAAATAACTCCGAAGTAACACAATCTGCAAAAATAGCAAATTTAAAACGATCCAGCAAAAAATTGAAAACAGATTATCAGAAAAAGAAAACAAAGACCACGACCGAAAAAAAATTTGATACTCTATCAAAAGGAAGAGAAGATCGTAGAAAATTAATGACAAAGATTGAACCCGTGATTTCGGAAGAGTCTGGAAAGCCTCATTCACTTAAATTATTTTTTGCCAGTATGGCCGATACGGTAATGGCTTTTCTTCCAGCATTGGCTGTCCGGGCCAAAATGAAATTACTACAAATTATAACAGAACTAAAATTGGAAAATTATGGGGAACACAGAAGTTCAACTTATTCTTCATCCAGCATAAACTCTTATCTCATCATACAGACACAACTAGTTACTCAGCAGCTAACTCAGTTGAAACTCCATTCAATTATACTAATTCATCTGGATATTTGGCACCTAAGTGTGATAAAGCGCACGGTAACGAAAATTGTGCTTCTTTATTCAGTAATTTTTACAACAATTAAAATTATTAAGAACCGATCATTTGTATTTCACATTTACTTAATTACAACTGTTTTTAAATAATAAAAAGTTATTACTCGATATCTGTTCTAGTAACATTCTTTTCCATAAGCACCAACCTATGTGAATTTACTGGATGACCCATATATTTCAAAACAGAAGTTTATATAGCGCCAGTGATTTGCTGTGTGATCTAGCAATTGAAGATACGGGGCAATTTAAAAATTTCTGCCGTTTGTCTTCCAGTGATTTTGAATTATTACTAAATTTCATCGGTCCCAAAATACAGAAGCAAAATACCAATTTTAGGTTAGCTATCCCCATTAAGGAAGCTTCGGTTTTTGGCTACTGGAGACTCATTCACCAGCTTGATGTACAGTTTCAAGATCTCCAAGCAGAGTATCTCTACAATAATTATGGAAGTATTAGTGGCATTAATAGAGGGATTGAAATAATACATTAAGGTAAGGAAATATTTTATTTTTATTCGTAAATCGCTAACAATTTAATCCCTTAATTGTTATCAACATCAAATGTATGAAAATAACCTCGCGTGGTAGCTATAGGACTTTTCAAAAACTGATAATTAGACAAGCACTGTGACTAAACGTCTTTACAAGAATAATCAGAAACATTTGGGGATGATGAACATGATGATGATAGAGCATGAAGATACAATAAAGATGGTGGTTCATGAGTATAAGGTGATGCTGATGATGCATGTACAGATGGCATTCTTGATTGGTTGACTGTTTGCATAGATGAATTGTTGTCATCGTATTTCCGAATTTTAGCGTAAAAAATAATGTTATTTATTTTATGCAATAGAGCGAAGTCTGCCTTCAAATTTTTGTATTTTGGTGGCTATATGTTGGCCAAAAGTAAAGCATTCATCTTTTGGAGTATTTGACACATTTTGAAGAATATCATATGCAGCAGATATTCTCGGATCTTCCTGTTGTTTCCTTGTTTTAATGGCTGTTTCTTTGGAGATAAAAGCAGTTTTCGTGGGGGTGTCTGTTTGTTGATGTTGTCATCTGAAGTTAATTCATCGACATCTGCCTTTTCACGGTTAATAGAATCTGTTCCACTTGAAACGTCCACCTCTGATTCGGAATCGCTTACACCATCAATGTCAATATCACTAGTAGGGATCTAAATGAACAACGATTAACATTGTTATCTAGAACAGAAATCATGTATTTTTAGATAGATTTGCCGCTGTTGCATACATAAAATGCTCTGTTTCTACATAAGAAGCATTTATTTCTTTTATTTATTTGTTACAGGCGCCGTCTACTAAAGAAGAATGGTTAGAAATTTCTAATGAATCTCACCTGCAGTAAAATTTTCCACATTGCCTAGGCGCAATGGAGAAAACATGTAGTTCTGTAAGATCCTGTAGGCAGCGGCAGTGAATACTTCAATTATAAGTCATTCTTTAGTATTGTACTGTTTGCATTGGTCGATGCAAACTATAATTTTGTATTTGCGGACGTCGGTTGTCAAGGACGCATTTCAGATGGGGGAATATTCAAAAACAGTTTACTATAGAAGAAAATTGAAAGTAATACTTTGGCATTTCCTGAACCAGCAGTTCTCCCAGGTCGACAGAAAATTATACCATTTGTAATGCTGGCTGATGATGCATTCGCACTACATGAACATCTTCTGAAACCATATGCAAGTATGCATAATAAAGGTTCTTTGGAAAAAATTTTCAATTATAGATTGTCGAGAGCACGAAGGGTGGTTGAAAATGCTTTCGGAATTGTCTCTGTCGTTTTCCGAGTGTTAAGAAAACCAATGCTGCTAGAGCCACCTAAAGCAACAGTTGTTGTATTAACTGCCCTTTACCTACATAATTTCTTAAGAAAGAGTAATATTTCAAGAAACATATACACTCCTAAAGGAACGCTGGACTATGAGGAAAATAATCAAGTAATTGAAGGAAGTTGGCGACGAGAAGAATCTGCAAACGAATTTTATCACATCACGTCCAAACTGAACTTTACTCGAACACGCACATTCCTTGATGTACCGACATCAAGCGGAAACAATTTGGTACGGCCCAAACGGTCGCGTTCGCGCGCAAGATGACGTCCAAATTAGTTATGTTTGCGAAAGTTTGTAACGCTCGCGAACGTTTTGCGCGGTATTGCGCTGCTATCTGGACGCGCCTTTAGAGATCGCTTTTAATAATCGCAGAATACAGACCATGACAGAGCGACTAAACGACGCGTCCTGTCGTTACGTTTAGTCGATGCGAATAAACGTTGTAGATAGACCGTACCTTTAGAGATTTTTTTTCACATTACGTAACTACACTAACGAACGAATATTGAGGTTTGCAATATTGGCAACACAAAAAAGAAATAGATGCATCAAAAATTGTATTTTTTAAATACATAGACGACATATATTAAATTTGTTTTACTTGAAATACAAGTAATTTATTTATGTTTGTCTGTCACGGTCTATCATAAAGTCAGGTTGCAACGCCGACGCCTATTTTTCGTGAAGTTCATAATGTAAAAATGACTATAACTACTTATTAAGAAGTAGCGGGTAATGAATTCATAACGCATAAAACTTTCACCATAAAACATTAAAATATTTTTAAGGTAAATGGTGTATTATTTATTCAGAATAATATAAATGCGAGCTTTCGAACTTGATCTAAGTTCTTCGTTAAGCAAAATTAAATTAATTTGACAATAATTGTAAAAACTAAGGTAACTAAAAACAATAACTATAAGGGAACTAGATAATAATAATAAAATTAATGTAATTTTGCCTGACGAAGAACTTAGACCAAGTTCGAAAGCTCGCATTTATATTATTCTGAATAAATAATACACCATTTACCCTAAAAATATTTTAACTCATAACGAATTATCAAAAATAATGCTAAGTAGTAATGCTTTATTTGCAACCTTGGGGATAAGTTTTAGTAATAGTATTTTTTATCGAAACATTCTGGCGCGAGTTGCATAGTTTGGTTATAACGTGGAAAGGGCGATACGGTAATTAGAGGAACGCGTTGTAGCGCTTCTGAAAGATACTGCGACTAAATTACAATAACTCATCACTAAAACCAAACTAAATTCTAAACTCCTAAAAGTTACCTAAAGGTAAGAAGCAGTCAGAGGCCACTGTACGGTATACCAATGAAACTCATCTCAAAAAGTTTGAGTTGTTAGAATCCTAGATTCACAAAGATTCTTCTACTATTGGCATCTTGAAAACGATCGTCAATTTTTTTTGTCTAACTATTACTTCAGAACAAGGATTTTGGTATTGCTTGTAAACGTATTAAAGATAAACATTTTATACGCTTTTATAAGTCTTCTATAAAATATCTTTCTTGTCACACTTTAGATCTCATTCGTATTCAGACTGGCAAAATTCTTGGATCATTTCAAGTGCTTAAATCTCAACATTTTTAAGTCGGAAGATTTAGCATAAAAAAGTTTTTTTAGTAACCTCGATATCATCATTTATCATCCAACGACGGTAACGATACTGTCGTTTTGAACCGAATTATGCTAAGCAAATCCTTTTTATTCTGTCAGAAAAAAAGGATCGTTTTTTAACTCAAAATCCCACTTCAAAGATTGAACGCGAAGTCAGCCAAATCATCAGATCGAATTTATTTCTTGAAACCAAACGTTGACTTACTCTTTTAAGTTCAAAACCGCCTTGTCTATACAAATTTCTCAAAATCCATAAACTATTTCTACAACCTATCGTCAGCAATATAAAACATTTTCTTAGCATTTTACTCAACGTTTTAAAAATACAAAGCTGGAATCTCAAAATCTTCTTATTAGTTTTGCTGTCACTTTAGCTTTTACCAAAGTTTTTGACAATTTTGTAGCTCGTAAACCCAACGGACTTTTATGTAATTCTGTTTAATAATAATAATAATAATAATAATAATAATAATAATAATAATAATAATAATAATAATAATAATAATAATCTTTATTCGCATGTGTACATAAAATAATACGTATATGTGTTAGTCGGTATTACAATAACAGTTACCTGCATCATAACATAATAATAATAATAATTGTTTGTAAATATTGTATAAAACAAATAAGACACAAAACTTGACTTGACAAAAGGGGACATACATTTACTAGTTACATTTACAAAACGAAGTAAACTCCTTAACATCGTAAAAAGCATGTTTCTGAAGAATGTCTTTTAAGGTATTTTTAAATTGTATGCTATTCAGTGTTTTTAGATGGTTAGGAAGTATATTATATAATTTAGATCCAGCATAAATTGGCGACTTTTCGTAAAATGAATACCTGTGTTGCTTAAATAAAATGATTTGTTTTCTAACGCTATAGTTGTCAAAGTTATGAGACAGAGACAACGACCTTAAGTTAAGATGAATATATGTCAGTATTTTGTATATGTATAGAGAGCTAAAAGTCAAAATCTTATATTTGATAAAATAATCCTTACAGGATTGCATTGGTTGCAAATTAAAAATACGTCTAATTATCCTTTTTTGGTTTATAAATACTCGGTGTGAATTGACTGATTGTCCCCACACTACTATATTATATGACAGTACAGGATAAACAATTCTATAATAAACGTTTAACAAATGATCTACCTTTAACGATCTTGACAGATTACCAATTAAATAATGGTGACTATTAATTTTTTTGCATACCAAACTGATTTGTGCATCCCATTTTAGTTCATAATCAACTACAGTACCTAAGAAGTTAGCGCTATTTGTCATAATTATTTCCTCTTTATGTAAAACGTATTTTATTGAAGTTTGATCTTTTGATCTACTAGTTCTAAAATGAATACATTGTGTTTTTGCAAAGTTAATAATTAAAGTGTTTTTTTTACACCACGTATCAAACTCAGTTAATACTATGTTTCCCTTATTTTCTAGTTCTGTTTTATCATCCGCAGCTACGATTATAGTTGTGTCGTCAGCGTACATAAAAACATCTCCTTTTGTAATGAAATTCGGTAAATCGATGACGTATAAAGAGAAAACAATTGGACCTAAGATACTGCCTTGTGGTATTCCCATATGTACTCTGAAGTAGTTTGACAAACTAGTATTATATTTGACTTTAAAATTGCGGTCAGATAAAAAAGAAATAAGCCAATTATTAATACATCCTCTTACACCTAATTTTTGTAGTTTATCTGCTACAAACGAAATGTTAATGGTAGCAAAAGCCCTAGTCAGGTCAAAAAAGAATGCAATTACATATTTGTGTTTTTCCAACAGATCGTTTATTTTTTGAATAAGCGCCGACGTAGCTGTTTCTGTTGAAAAACCTTGCCTGTATCCGTATTGACTGTTACTAATTATATTGTGGGTATTCAAAAAGTTTAATAGTTGACAACAAAAAGTTTTTTCTAAAATTTTTGAAAAGGAAGATAATAAAGAAATTGGTCTATAATTATTTATGTCTTCTACTGATCCTTTTTTGTGTATTGGTAGTATTACTGCAGATTTTAAAACCTTGGGGAATATACCTGCTGCAACTGATACGTTCAAAGTGACAATACGCTTGATATTTCTTTACTGCAATATTTCAAAATTGAAATAGGAACTTCATCTATTCCAGCAGATTTATTATTTTGAAATGAATGAATAATTTTAGATATTTCATCGGGAGATACAGGAATGAATGCCATAGTTTTTGAGATTGACAGTGAGGTAGTGCATTCGCTAGATAACGTATTGTTAAAATGACAAACTATTTTATCTCTGACAGATTGAAAGAAGTGTTTACCAAATATATTAGCAATTTTGTTCTTGTTTTTAATATGACCATTATTTGATTCTAAAAAAATTAAATTGTTGGTTTTTGTTAAATTTTTGTTTTTGTTTACTATAGATCATAGTGTTTTTAATTTATTTGTAGATAGGTTAATTTTTTTATCCAAACACAATGATTTTTCTTTTTTTATCTGCAAGTTAACTTTATTTTTTAAATTATTGTAAGATTTTTGTAAGTCGGTATTACATATATGATACTTTATCCATTGTAAGTTTTTTAATTTGTCATAGTTTTTTTGTAGTTTATTGCTAAAAGTAATTGGTCCAATACTATAAGGCTTTTTCTTTTGTTTTTGCAACGGAAAATGGTTATTAAAGTGAAACAAAAAATATTTCAAAAAATGTTCAAATTTGTTATTTATATTTTTATTACTCAAAATTGCAGGCCAGTAGTTTGCTAATGTCAACTGAAATGCTTCCAAAGTGTATGCCGTGAATCTACGCTTTAATACTAATTCATTTGAAATATGTAGTTTGATTTTTTATCGAGTAGTTACTGTCTAATATTTTGATAAATTGCGCAAAATGATTCGAAATTTCAAGGTTTAAATTTTCAAATGACATGACTGTTTTTGGACAATTATTTACAAAATAATCGATAGCTGATATAGATGTTCCAACAGAATTAGTGACAATTCTGATATAATCATGACATACTGTTTTCAATCTGAAAGATGACAAAATGTCAAAAAATTTTGTTTTATTGCGACTTTCTTTTAATTGGTCATTGTTAAGATCGCGAAGTAAATAGATATACTTATAATTGGTGCTTAATTTATTTAATAATAATATAAACCGATTTATAACAATCATATAAAGATCATTTTGATTTGAAGATCGATATACACTCACTACACACATATTTCTCTCTATAGCTACTCCACAACATTCAAAATGCAGTTCAACAGTATAATTTATTTATAATTAATATATATCGCAGTACCGCCATGTAAATGATTCCTTCTACAGAAAGATGTTACCATGTTAAGGCCACTTAAAGCTAATATAGTTTTTGAGAATCTACCCCAATACTATTAGATACCCAATGTTCACTGATGCAAAGAATGTCTAGTTTCAATCGATTAATATTGAATTCAATTATATTTTTTTTATTGGTAATAGATTGACTATTAATATGCATTAATCTAATAGTATTAGTAGAGTCATGTCGGTTTGTTGTATTCAATTTTATAACAAAGTCAGTACAATTAGGTTTTTCATTATTTATAAAAAAGATTTCTCGATATTATTTTCAATATGGCTTTCCATCAAAATATCGTTGTTATTCTCTGCTGTTTTCTCAGTTAGCTGTTTATTGTCTAAGATTTTATTTGAACTTTTGAGATTGCTTGACAAATCGATTAAATTACAGTTTGAATTTTGATATTTAAAGCTTAATAACGCATTTATTAGGCTTTTACATAAATGCATTTTTCCTATATTATTTAAATGAAATCCGTGTTTTGTGTAATCGGTTAATAACATATTTTTGTTAATGTCAAATATTGCAACATTAATACTATACTTTTTAATTAGTGCTACTGTTTCACAGATTATTTTGTTAGTTTTAAAAATCGCTCGATTGTTTATATAATTATCGTATCGATACAGCACTGTAGTAAAGATTACGTTTGTTTGACAGCATTTATTAGAAATTTGTATTAAAATGTTTTTTATACTTGAATAACTGGTATTGTTTGATCCACTTATTACTATTACGTAATCCTTATTATCAAAATTCTTGGTTAAATTTGATATATATTTATCACAAACCAACTCATATAAACAGATATTTTCATGCTTTGTCTCATCATCATTCTGCATAGAAGCGTTCTATCATTGGTTCATCGCGCTTTTCGTATTAGCGTTTCGTTACGTCATTGTTTTTAAAAAGTTGCGTGGAACGAATTACGCAAACTCTAACATTAAGTTACATAAAATTGGCATATATGGCATAGAGTACAATGCTTGATGTCTTTTTCTATCTAATCAGCATGCGTATTTTTTTGTTTTGCAACTGCATCATGCACAGCTGCTATGTCGATTCTTGTATAATGTGTTTTTTATTTCATACTTTTTTTTATATCAGTCTGTCACAAATAGTGAGTGTATCAGATTTTTTTACTAGCTTCTTGTTGATTTGTCGTTTGATAGCTTTTTTTACTAATAATTTGTTTTCTACAACATTTAAGTATGAATTTGTTTTTTTTTATTTTTAAGATATAATTGCTCAATTGTTGTTTTCCTATATGTTTACTACGACCTCTTTGATCAGAAATTCGTTTAATAGCCTTGATGATTTGACCGGCTTTAATGTCTAATATTTTATCTAGTTTTTAACCACATTATTGCATGCAATGTTTAATTCAAGAAATGTGATTTAATAATAAAGTTTGTTATCTTCTCGTGTGTTTATCTAGGTTTCAATTAAATTTATCGTTTAAAAGAAGCATAGAACCCACTCAAATTTTTGAAATAAAGCTTCTTTAGGCGCGACTTGAAAATAACTCGATTTTTTTTCTGACGGAATTTTCGTTATTTAAAACATTTATTTACATTTCTGACGTTTATATTGACATGAGTTAGTCTAACTTTTAATTATTTTGTGACTATCCACATGTTTATAAAACGTTGGTTAAAATTTTTTTCTATTTTGAATTAACTTAATTAGTATGTGAAAAAATTAGAATGGTATAAACAAATTTTATATAATATATAAAGGTTCAATAATATAAAATAAAACAGCGTTTAGTTAACTTAAAATGGCAGAGTCCTAGAAACATTTTACTTTTTCATCAATTTTAATTTAAACTGAATCTTTTTAGTACTATTTGCCACAAACGACAAAAAAGTTTTACTTGACGCACTTAATTTTGTTTTAAATTTTTAATAAATTTAATTGATGAGTAAAAATTGTTTAAAAAATCAGAGTGCTGTAAACGAGTTTTAAATAAAATATAAAACAGCATTATATAAAATAAAACCGTGTCCCAGGAACATTTTACCCATTTACTAATAAATAAAAATGAATGAAAAATCAACAACATGAAATGATACTAAGATACGAATGTCTTCCGGGTTTAGACGTGAAATAAATCGAAAAACTCAAACAAGCAACCGAAATCTAACTAAGAACTTTTCAAAAGTTAGGTAATCAACGGTAAACTTGAAAAAGCACACGAAAATCTAAACTCCATACAAGTGACTTAAGAAGAAATAGTCTCTGTATATAAAGAATTGTCACGGATGGCTAAGCTCGACTCTGATTCGGTTACTGTTGAAAGGGGGCGTGTTTTCGATTAATGACCAAAAACCCAAAAAGGGATAACTCGAAACCATGATCCCGATTGAAGTTATTGGTGTGTTTGATGATTTCTATGCTCCTTCGGAATTTCCTGTTGAAAAAGAATAGATTTGGCAATCACCGAAACGTTATCAAAATTTATCTTGTGACCTGTAGTAAAATGATGTTCGGCAACCACAGATTTAGAAATATGCAAGTAATGACGGAACGACCGGTTTCACCAATATAGACTAAACCACATAAACAAGGAGTTTGGTATACACCTTGAGATGAAAGTGTAAGAAATTTGTCATTGGAAGAAGGAAGAATGTGAGAAATTTTGCCTGTCGAGTTGAATATGAGTTTAATACCATTCTTACGGAGAAGTTTCTTTATTTGATCTGTAACCTTGTAAATGTAGAGTGAAAAGGCCAATTTCGAATTGGATTTGGAAGTAGAAATGTCGTTAGGTAGTTGAGTACGTGGATGTAGACGACGATAAGTCGAAAGGGAATACCTTGTTTGTGAGCTTTGGGAAGTCCGTATAAACAAGGTGGTTTAGAATCTGCAGGGGTAAGTCGACGTTTAGTTTTAAAGGGTAGATTGGAAGATTTGATGATTTGGCTGACCTCACGTTTAATCCTAGAAGTAGGATTACGAGTTAGAAGAGCGTACGTTTCTTTATACAAAATAGAATTGATTTTTGCAACGTAATCAATTCGGTTCAAAACGACAGTAGCGTTGCCTTTGTCGGCTGGAAGAACAATAATATCAGGGTTCTTACGAAGACTTTTTAGAGCTAACTCTTCCAACTTAGAAATGTTGGATTTAGGAATTTTAGATGATTCAAGGATGTTGCCAGTGTTAATACGAATGTGGTCTGAGATGTGGCGAGAAAGATGTCTTATAGAAGACTCAACAGCACATAAAATACCTTCTTTAGGAATACGTTTGAGAACAGCAGCAAAATTGAAACCCTTAGATAGCACAGATTCCTGTTCTGAAGTGAGGGCTAAACTAGATAAATTGACAACCGTCTTTAAGAAGTTAGTCGTGGATGAAACTTTACGATTGGATTCCAATAATTGAAACTTTTTGAGATGATCTTCAGTGGTTAGTCGTAGAGTGGTATCAGACTGCTAGTAAGTAATGTTGTCAAAGAATTTCCAATCATCCGGTGATAGAGTGTTGGCCAACTCAAGATGAAGGTAAAAGAGTTGTTTTGAAATGGTGTCTAACTCTTGCCTAGTTTGTTGAATCCGTTCGCGTATCAACGCTAGACTAGCACGGTATAGTATGTTTTTAGAAGAACGTGTCTGAATGTGGAACTCGATTCTGAGGAATGCAGGAATGATGTAATCACGACAGCGACTAAGAAAGGTTAATTTGAACAAAAGTTTGTCGAGTTTGTGGCGAAATTTGAAAAATACGGAGGTTTTAGAAGAAATATTCTCCCCGTAGAGATTGTTAATGTAATAGCGAAGGCTTCCACGGCCGGAATCTATACTAAGATAAGAATGTCTTCCGGGTTTAGACCATGTCATTGTTGTAACCGAAGTTGCTAACGTTTCACCCACTTTCGTAAGGGGCTTCATCAGGGCGTGAGATAAATCGAAAAACTCAAGCAAGCAACCGAAATCTAACTAAGAACTTCTCAAAAGTTAGGTAATCAACTTGTAAACCAAGCCAGATTCTAACCTCTGAAAAGGTAAGAAAAAAACGGTAAACTTGAAAAAGCAAACATAAATCTAACATAGAACCACTACAGAGTTAGGTAATCAACTTGTGAACCAGGCCAGTTTCTAAACTCCATAGAAGTGACTTAAGAAGAAATAGTCTCCGTATATAAAGATTGTCACGGACAGCTAAGCTCGACTCTGATAGGGTAACAGTTGAAAAGGGGCGTGGAATCCTTCGCTATTACATTAGCATGAAATGATATTTATTTTTATTTAAGTTTAATCATTTTAGTAATATCTGTCACAAACGACAAATAAGTGTTACATCAATCGCACGTAAAGATTACACACACTTAATTTTGTTTATGACAACGTTTCGTACACTTCTTCAAATCATTGCAATTTATTTCGTAAGTATTAATTAGCTAACAAAACATAATTGTATAAATTCATACTAATTACAAACCCAAACATGAAACGTTTAAGAATATTACTCCGCTGGTTTAAAAATGAGCAATATTAAAAAAAAAATATATTACAATAATTTACATAAATTTATTAAACAATGATTAAAATAATTATAAATATTTAACAAATGCAGCTTAACAAAATGGACAAACAATTTCAACAAAATTTGAAAGATAAACTTATCAAACAATAAAAAACGAAAATAACCGCAAACAAAACCTTTAATGATTTAATATGTAATTTTTGAATTTAAATTGTTGTACCTCAACATTACTTAAATTATTGGCGTCACTATTAAAATTAATATTATTTTTGTGTACGCTAATGAATTTCACATCTGAAACTAATCTTTTTCGTAAATATTTTCCACATCTAAGCTTGAAAGATTATTATAAATTAATAAATATGTATATGTATTTATATATGTACAATTTCAACATGGACACAATTAATCTAAGTTAATTGAAAATAGAGATTTGGTTGATGATTTTACTATTAATTTCTAACTGCCTTTTAAAACTAAGAAATTAAATTAGAAAAAAATATCTATAGAGTCTAACCTGACTATTACATAATATAATGTTTTTCTGTTTATTTAACCTATTTTTGAGTAATCTTTAACCACGTTTTGCGTTTTTTTAAAGCTTTGTCAAGTTAGGTTTAATTTCTGATATTCGTAAGTGTAATTATTTTTTAAATGTTTTTATTAAATAAATTATAATCTTTTTTAATTAATACTTAAACTTTTATACTCATAGTTTTTTTCGATAAAAAACTTCTAACAAACAGTTAATTAAATCTTAGTATATGTAATTAATTTTTAATAAATTATATGTTATATAACGTATTTGAAGTTTTTGTTGTAACTAATTGATTATGAATTTATTATTCTTCTAATAATACCCTAAAATGTGCACAAGATCTTTAATCGGATTCAAATATTTTATAAAACAATGCAATGAATACAAAAATGTTAAAACTGGTATTGTTTAACAAGTTTTTAACATAACAAAAAACTCGCACGTAGTGCGCTTGCATTTTGAAAGTGTAATAGAATTTATATAGTAAAATTCTACAAGTTGAAGAATTTTATGGCCAAAACGTCTTGAGTAATACATTATATATCAGACGGGATTTTAAGCTCAAACGAAGCTTAGAGATTAATTGCTACAACTTAAAAAGACCATAAATATATAAATTATACAAAGTTTTAACATTATCAACGATAAAATAAATCTATTTAAATGTGAAACCACAACAGACAATTTGCAAGAGCGTTTTGTTTGAAGTAGTACAAATCTCGTGACTAATCTCAGTTATTTAATAGGCTTTCTGGTATTTTGAAATACAATCAAAAGCGGAATTACTTTTAAAAGTGATATGACGAAGCAAAGCTATTCACGAACAAATCAATATTTGCCAAATACGCAAAATTGCTATTGTATAAACGTGTTCAAACGATAACCTATCAACAATATCTTAAGGGTAGATCAAAGCCGTGAAACGGATACCATCTTAGTTAACAAATTGACTTATTATAGATAACGCAAAAATTACGTTGTTAACCTTTAGAAATATATTTAGATTAATTTTACCTTATACAAGTTGTTATTACTTTTACAAATATAATTAAATTAAGTAAAAAAGATATAATAGAAATAGAATTTAAAGAATTGATATAAACAGTACGTTTAAAAACTTTTTGTAATGTAAAATAATAATAAACTTGTTTTCTAAAGTATTTGCAGTTGCAACTTTTTAAGATTAAAAACTCATAATAGAAAATAAAGATAGGAACAGTATATTGTTTGAATTAACAATAACTATTTTGCATAATTGCATATTTACTAAAAAAAACTTAAAACTCATAACTAATTAATTTGAAGGATAAACTTGGTGTTTATTGTTAGATTATTAATATTATATTTAAGTTTAATTAAACGCATACGTAAAAGTTTACAGTTAATTTTTTTTTCTTAGAAAGTGAATTTGACACAACAGTCAGTCTACGTTTAACTAAATTTTGGTGTTTGTTTTTAAACACTACATTTTATTTCTTTATTTTAGACACTGCCAATCGTAATTGCCATGTTCAACATTTATAAAAGCGGATTCTACTTTTTGTACACTACATTTATATATTTTAATTTTGCTTTTATCTATACATACTTATTATAAGAAACAGTACGCCACTGAAAATCTGTCCCAATGAACTGAGCTACATCAAATGCGATCGTGTTTTTACATGAGACGGACTATAGGAGTACTATTACCTTACTCATTGCAAGAACTGTTTGACGCGGGACTAAATTTAAAACTGAAAATTGAGTTAGTGTCAATATTTTATAAAATATTTTATACAAGAAATGTGTGTGTATGCCACCATATATGATTTCAGTACTAAATTTACTACAAGTGATAAACTAATAATTCTTGTATTGAGGTTATTGTTGGTTTTATGCTGATCGTTATACCTAAAATAACAATGGAAAAAGAAAAATTATTATTAGCAGCTGCAGTTAGTGTTGTATCAACCATTAAAAAAAGAAGACGGAATCGTGAAAATGTGATTAAAAAGAGAACGTGGGAGAAAAAATTATGTAAATAAATATAATCATATCAACTAGATTTAATTTCATTTAAATTTCAAACTTTATAAATTCCCAGAATAGTAGAAAACAAACGAACGTAACCTAAAACATCAAACACTAGGAATGATGAATTTACGCATGTTCAGTCAATTGTATGCAAGAATTTAAAACATTTTATTGCATGCAATGAGATTAAAAATGCGTGCGCAACCACATGTTTGCAATTTAGTCTAGAATATTGTATCGTGTCAAACGGTTCTAAAGAGCTTCCACTGACAGAGTTTTTACTATGAAAGAAGTGGGAGAAAGAAAAAGAGAAACTGGTGGAGAGAATAGAAAAACTGGAGAAAAAAGCGGAAAACGAGGAAAGATGGAAAAGAAAAAATAATATCGTGATAAAGGGGTGGAGAAGTGAAAAACCACAAAAAGATTTAGTAGTGATGCTGGAAGAAAAATTAAATGTAAAAGTAGAGGTGAAAAAAGTGACAGTAATAAACAAAGAGAAGAAAAATGAGATGGTGGTGGCGGAAATCGGAGGATGGGAGGAAAAACAGAAGGTAATGGAGGAGAAGAAGAAATTAAAGAATACAAGAATATATATAAGTCACGATTTAACATGGGAGGAAAGAAGAGTGCAAAGAGAAATAATGAACATAGCGAGGGAAAGAAGAGCGGAAGGAAAAAGAATATGGGTAGGGTACAGAAAAATGGAGATAGATGGAGACAGATACACATGGAACGACAAGGATAGGGGACTGTGCAGAGAAAGAGAACAGAAAGTGGGGAACCAAAAGGCAAAAAACTAAAGGGCAAAGGGGGGGTGGTAAAGGAAGGAAACGGCAAAGAAAAGGAATAATGAGAGATGGAAATGGAAAAGAAAAAGAAGGGAGAAAAAAGAAAGTAAGGAAGAAGCACGGGGGAGGTGAGTGAGCTGAGAGTATTGTTTTGGAACGTAGCAGGAATAAAAAAAAACATGATTTCTGGAAGTACATCAAGGAACAGGATGTAGTGGGATTACAGGAAACATGGATGGAAGAAAAAGAATGGGAGTGGTGGGAAAAAGAGTTGCCAGAGGAATTTGAGTGGGTGGTGCAACATGCAAAAAGAGAAAAGAAAAAAGGGAGAGCAAAGGGGGGTATAATAACGGGAATAAGAAAAAATGGTTGAACCAGGAAAAGAAGAAGAAAGAACAACAGAGAAGAAGAGTTGTAGAAAGGAACATGCAGTGGGGAAAAACAAAAATAATAGTGGTGACGGTTTATAGCAGTAGAATGAAAGAGACAAGGAAAAACTTAGAAGAGATGATAGATGAGAGGGAAGAGGGATTGATAATAGTAGGAGGGGACTTCAACGCAAGAATAGGGGAAGAGGGGGGAATACAAGAAAGAAGAGGGACGGGAAAGAGACAAACAAAGGACAAGGTGATAAATAAAGAGGGAGAGGAACTGCTGGAATTGTGCAACGAAAAAGGGAGGGAAATAATGAACGGGAACAGAGAAGATGATGGAAAGGGGGAATTTACGTACATAGGAGAAAGAGGAGAATCAATAATAGATTTTGTAATTACAAGTGAAGAGGCCGCAGAAAAGGTAAAGACATTTAAGGTGGGAGAAAGAGTAGAGTCAGACCATCAACCACTGGAATTGACAATGGAAGAAAGAGAAAGAGAAGAGAGAGAGGAAGAGGACAAGTACATAACTAAAAAAAAGTGAACAGAAGAGGGTATAAAAAGATTTAAAGAGAGAATAGGGAAAACGGTATGGATAGGGAAGGAAGTACAAGAAAGTGTAGAGGAAATGAGAGAGATGATGGAGAAAGCAACAGAGAGAGTCAGATGTAGAAAATGGAAGGGGAGAAAACTGGATGGAAGAAATGGTGGGATAAGGAATGCAAGGAAGCAAAGAAAAAGGCAAGAAGAGCATTAAGACAGTGGAAAAAGGGAAGAAAGAAAAAGAAGAATACAAAGAAGCAGTAAAAATATACAAAAAAACATGCGATAGAAAGAAGGAGGAAAACAAAAGAAACAAGAGGAGCAGATTAAAGGAATAAAAACGGAAGAAGATGTATGGAAGTACCTAAAGAAGCAGAGGAAAAAAACAGGACGACAAAGGGAATAAAAATTAAAGAATGGGAGATATATTTTCGGAACCTGTTGGGAGGGGGAGAACAAAATCAGGAAAAAGAAAAAGGAAAGACGCGGTAGTAAGACAAGAAGAAGGAGATAGGGATAGAATAAGGGAGGAAGAAGTAATAGAGGCGATAAAGAATATAAAAAAAGGAAAGGCGACAGGAGAAGATGGGATACAAGGAGAAGAGTGGATATACGGGGGAGAAAATGTAGCACAAAGGATGACGGAAATAATAAACAAAATATGGAAAGGGGAAGGATTCCCAGAGAGATGGAGAGAGAGATTAATATGCCCAATACATAAAAAAGGCGAAAAAAAGAAAGTCGAGAATTATAAAGGGGTAACATTACTGAGCTCGGCATACAAATTGTACGCGACAATACTGCAAGAAAGATTACAGAAGGAAATAGAGGAAAGAAGTTTGGTACCAGACGGACAAGCGGGATTCAGAAAAGGAAGAAGGGCGATAGACAACATATATATAATGAAACACTTAGCAAATAAAGAACTAGAAAAAAAAGAGGGAAAATGGTAGCACTATTCGTAGACTTAAAAGTTGCTTTTGACAAAGTGAATAGGGAAAAGCTGTGGGAATATATGAAAAGAAAAAAAATCAATGAAAGATTAATACAAAGAATAGAGGAAATATACGAAGAAACGAGAAGCAGGGTTAAAGTGAATGGGGAAGAGAGTGAGAAATTCATAACAAAGAGAGGGTTGAGGCAGGGATGTCCACTGAGCCCAAGCCTGTTCTCGGTATATACGGGGATCTGGAAGAGACAATGAGAGGACAACAGACAGGAGGGATAGTGGTAGGGAAAGCTAAGGTATGGTCGTTGGCGTATGCGGATGACATAGTGCTGGTGGCTAAGGAGGAAAAGGAAATGAAAGAGATGATGAAAACGCTAGAAAAATATATGAAAAAAAAAAGAATTGGAAGTAAACACGGAGAAAACAAAGATAATGATATTTAGAAAAGGAGGGGGAAAAGAAAAAGAGAGGAGGGGAGAGGGAGTGATGAGAAAGTGCAACAAGTGAAGGAATTTACATACCTGGGCTACACGATGAAACAGGATAATAAAGAGGGAGAACACATAAAGGAAAGGGTGAAGAAAGGAAACAGGCTAATAGGACAAGTATGGGGTGTGGGGGAAAGAATTTTCAAGATGGATATAAAAAAAAGAAAATTGCTGTTCGAAAAAATTAATAAAGGGGGTGGTAATGTATGGAGCGGAAATATGGGGCTGGAAGGAATGGAGGGAGGTAGAGGGGCTACAGGAAAAATACTGGAGATGGGTGTTAGGATTGGACAGGGATACACCGGGGTATATTGTGAGAGGGGAGGTTCAAATAGAAAAAATAAGGATTGAGACAGGAAAAAGAGCAATAAAATACGAGGAAGAAATGAGGGAAAGAACAGATTGCAAAATTCTGCAAGAATGTTGGAAAGAGATAAAGGGAAGGAAAGTGAAGTACGGGCAGTAGGGCAGAGAAGAGTATTACAAAAGAAACGGGTACGCGAGTGAAGAAGTGGAGAGATTAAGAGAACAGGGGGTAGGGACAAGAGAAGAAATAATAAGTAGAGATAGAGACATAGAAAAACAAGAAAGATGGACAAAGATAAAAAAGAGCAGATATAATAGGAATTATAAAGATATCAAGGGTGAAGGGGTGCCGGAATATTTAAAAGACCGTGAGATTAAAAGCAACAAAAGGAAAAAAATGGTGGCAAGGTTCAGATGTGGCAACGAGGAGTTAGGGAACAAATATTGGAAGGAAGAACTAGAAAAGTTGTGCAGGCTATGTGGAGAAGAAACGGAAGATCTGAACCACATGAGAAAGAGATGCAGGGAACTAAGAGAAGAGGTGATGAAAACAGTGGATATCTTAGATGGAAACGGAAAAGGAGCGGAATGGATGGAGGAAGTATGGAGCAGGAGGAAAAAGTTAAGGGGGGAGAAGGGATAAGAAAATGTAATATATATGTATAGACAACACGACAAAATTTGTAAGCCAAATGGCAATGAATAAAGTTAAACTATATATACTATGATAAAAACGTTTTTTGGGTTTGAACCGTGTAAAGATTGTAGTCGAAGTTACCACTTTGTCTATACAAACTGTTTAGATTTTTAGCTTGTTTTATTAAAACTTTATTGTTACGCTACTGCTGGCAGCAAGGATTCTAACCGACATCCTTCGTGTAAATCAGTCATCATGTAGCCAATTTGTGTTTATTATATCGTTCTATGCACTTTAAAGGAATAAAAGTTTCTCCGTTTTATTAATCTCTGTGTGTAATCCATTTACAATCATTATTTCTAACAGTTGTCCTAAAGAATCTGATAAACACAATAGTCTGTAGCTGTGTTCACAGATGTGTTTGTTTGACTTCTTTAAAAGTACCAGTTTTGTTATTTTCCATTCTTTTAGGTACTGTCCACTTCTCAATATGTTGTGGTGTACTTTTGCCATAACCTCTGCTTGATTGTTAGTTATGATTTTCACTATTTTAGGTGGGATACGGTCTGGTCCTAGTGCTTAATATCTGTGATTTTTCTATTATTTTGATATATGTCCTGATGGAAGTTTTCAAAATAGTAGAATGAAGTTATCGCAATACTCATTATTTCTTCAATAGGCATATTCACTGGTGGGGTTGATTTTAACCGTTTAACTATTATTTTACATGAATTTCCCTATGTATCACTTTAGATTTCTTCAGTTGGTTTGTTCCATTCTGATTTTTTTCCTTTAAGCAGATTTATGAAGAAGAAAAAACAAGCAACTGAACAAGAATCTACAGTGGCTGTGACTACTAAACAATCAAATATTACAGTCAGATTTGCTTGCACCGGAATATGTCCTTTTAATATAAAGATTTTGACAAGAAACTAGATTTTTCTCCCTCATATGTAACGAATAAACCAGCACCTAAAGAAATAATGACATAGGTAAATACAAGATAATGCAATTGAACCTGTATCATGTATTCATAAAGTCATCACTTTTCAAAGATCTTCTACACCGATCAATTAAATTCTGGCATCATTGACAAGCCGTTATGGTTCATCTATGTACGTCCCCACTCCTTATCACTTTCCTCCAAAACAAAACGTTAATATTTTGCTAGCACCATCAACATGTAGTCATATTGAACTACTACAGGCTTTTATTTTAAACACATTCAACATCGGATGTTCTCCAGAAATCGTTTGAAAGGCACTTCTTAAGAAAAAAATACAAAAAAAAATATTAAGAAATCTACAATTTATGCGGATACACCCGAAAAAAAATGTTATTTAGCAAAAACATTACTTAAAAAATAGTAGTAAAACGAAAGATTACCGGAAAGAATAGACCTGACTTAGGTCGAGTTCCAAAATTTACAACAAAATGCAAACAACTCCGTAAACAACAACAAGACGATCAGAGTAAAAGCAAAATCGACGAAAATGATTGTTACTGTTTAGTTTGTCTAGAATAATACACAGATAGTCGCAGTGAGAAGAAATGGGTGCAGTGTATTGACTACAGAAATTGGTCGCACGGAGAGTGCACTTAACAGGAAGGCTTTTGCGTCTGTCATTACTGTTTGTCAAAGTGATTTTTTTAAACTCTTATTTTATGATGTGTAAGATACCTAAGAACATCATCATAATGACGTGTAAGATACCTAATAAAACTCCACCATAGCCGGTCCCAAGCCCGGTTGAGAAAGAAGGAAGGTAAAAAGGATAATATAAGTGGCAAGGGAAACATTAGTGGCGGACTAACGTTTTCAGATAAATCTAACAGAACATGAAGTAACACGATATCGGCTACAATACTACCAAATCCTATCTCAGAAACAGAAGGGCGAAGACGAACTTTCGGCGCTCAAAAACCAAAACCACTTGGCTAAGATTAGGACCCCTAACAGAAAAGTTCTTGGCCCTCTAGGTTGGGGGTTGTGGCCTCGGGCTAATTCCTCGATACATGTAAAAAAAACTAAATCTTAAAAAGCCCAATTAGTTGCCTCGGAACAGGATGGAAAGATTACTACAAACCAAGCTAAAACAAAGGACAATAAATTTTGGAACATGGAACGTACAAAGTTCACCCAGAAAGAATAATGAAGTAATCACTGATAGTACAAACCTGAACATAGATATAATAGGAGAATATGATCATTTCTACAACGGAGTGCCAAAAATTAGCAGAACCAAACAAGGAGTATCAATGCTGATAAAAATTACAAAGACATAACGTATGAATAGAAGTATATGCCGTAAACGACGATGTCCCAATGAATATGAAGGACGAATTCTATGAACAATTATACGAAGAAGTATCAAAAGTCGGAAAAACAAGAGAAATCATAATACTCAGAGATGTGAATAGAAGGATAAGAAAATATATAATGACAATATTGTAGGGCAGCACGGAGAGGATACAATCAATGATAACAAAAACAGATTAATTGCTATGTGCGAACAGAACCAACTACGAATTTTAAATAGATACTTCCCACACCGAGAGATCCACAAATATACCTGGATACAAAATACGAGAAACCTAAAATCAATTATTGATTATACATTAATTAGACAAAAGTCAAATTTAAAAACACAATATGTAAAAGTATGTAGAGGTGCAAGCTGTGGTAGTGACGACCACCTACTTAAAACAAAAATAGTATTCCGAAACAGAAAAGCAGATGAAAGAATACAAGAAAACAAAGAAAATACTACTGCACAGGAAAACATAGACGAAAGAAAATATAATCTAAGTTCCTTAAATCACAGAAGTACCAAAAACCTATATAGACAGAAGTTAAATATAAAACTCAAAAAAATAGATTTTAATAATACAGAAGAACACTATGAGGGGATAGAAGAATGTATACATGCAGCAGAAAAGTAGAGATAATTGCGACAATTACCGAGGAAACAATAAAACAAAATTGAAAACGAATACCACGACATGGAAGCCGAAGTGCAAACGGGTTTCAGAGCAGGCAGATCAACATTAGACCACCTCTTTTGTGTAACTCAGTTAATAGAAAAGAAAATTGCAGTCAACCAGGAAGTACACCTGCTGTATGTCGGTCTACTAAAAGCATATGACAGCATACCGCTGAATAAACTTTCGGAAAGCTTAGACAAAACAAATATCCAAGTGAATCTAATAAATGCGGTTAAAAAGTATTCTTCGCCTTCTAATTGTTGCCTAGATCCACCTTTGCTCAACCCGGAAGCAAAGGAGTGCATACAAAAATCTTATCTGGAAAGATATGCCAGGTTGGTTGTGGTACAGCAAATTGGTGCTGGACTCTTTGCTATTGGCCTGGTTTTAACTAAGGTGCTTACTGATCTTGATAATCAGTCAAAATTAGATTTTCTTGAACCACTGTTAGATACTTGCAAGTTGCTTACTGATTTCATTCATTCATTCATTCATTCGGAAAGTTTAATCAGAAGAGCACTGATAAAATCTAATCTGTACGTTAACGTTACAAAAACATTCATTATACAAGACTTCAATCACCAACCATCTTTTTGGAAATAACTTAGGTGATGAAATTAAAAATACTCGGGAGATGGAAAAACTTAGAAAAAGTTTTTTGTCTGCAGTGAAATCTAATCAAAAAATGGAGTCTTTAAACTTCATCCGTCCACCACAACAACAGTTCCAAGCGCTTTGAAGGGGTGGACAATATCACCAGCCTCGGAAAAGTCAAGACTCCTTTTACCGGAACAGACAACAAAAAACATCCCGGCTGAAGACACAACGACATCATTTCGGAGGAAGTTTTAAATGTAAAATATATTTCTGGTCTTACCAAAATGGTCTGTTTCTAAAAAAAAATTTTTTAAACACATTAACGACCTGCTGCTGAAAGGGGCTACTGAAAATTTGCCAAAACGTCAATAACCAATTTATTTCTAATGTTTTTTTAACTCCAAAACCTGACGGATCAAATAGATTCATATTAAACATAAAGCAATTAAATAATTCTAGTATCAAATTTTCACAGATGCTTCACTATCAGGGTGGGGTGCAGTCTGTAATGATAATAAGACACATGGTTTTTGGTCTACCTCAGAAAACAGAGAACATAATAATTATTTAGAACTCCTGTAAGTGTTTTTGTGTTTAAAATGTTTTGCTCATAATTGTAGCGGTTGTGAAATCTTGCTAAGGGTAGATAACACCACTGCCATTTTTTATATAAACCAGATGAGTGGTATACGATTTCCAAAGCTGAATAGTTTAACTCGAAAGATTTGGCAGTGGTGTGAATCCAGAAACGTTTGAATTTTTGATTTATATATCTCTTCAAAAGGAAATTTCCAGGAAGACCATGAATCGAGAATAAATAACTCAGATACAGAATTTCAACTAGCGGACTTTGCGTAATACTTAATACTTTTGGAACACCATTCATAGACCTTTTTGCATATAAGATAAATAAGAAATACGATTTATTTGTATCCTAGACACCAGATCCAGATGTTTACAAGACAGATGCTTTTACTATTAGCTGTAAAAATATTTTTTTATGCGTTTCCACCCTTTCCAATCATATTAAAAGTTCTACAAAAGTTGATTACTGATAAAAGAAAGAGCATTGTAGTAGTGCTTTTCTGCCCACACAAGCTTGGTAACCTATCTGCCAAAGTTTATAAGTGAATAGACCCAAATATACAGCTTCTACTTTGTCCTTCTAGGAAACCACACCGATTGTAAGAACTCTTAGTTAATGGCAGGACTATTGTCTGCAACGCCTTAATTAGGAACTACATACCACAAAAATCTACTAACATATTTTTATCATCTATTGCTGATTCCACTTGGAATCAGTATGAAAGTGCTCTCAAAGTTCTAATGCAGACTCTTATAAAAACGACAAAAAACTAGTTTTACAGTTCTTAACTCACAACTTACATTACTTGCTTTATTAACAGCCCATAGGATGCAGGCTTTTCCGTAAATAAAACGAACTACATCTATGTCAAAACAAACGGAATTGAAGTTAAAATCCCTGACGCAAATAAAACTTCGAGTCCAAATAAATTTCAACTCCTTCGTTTTCTACCTTGGTTTAAAGATAAAGAAAAACTCTGTGCAGCGACTACTATCATTAACTGCTTACACCAAACTAAAAATCTACAAGGCGCTAAAGAGTACTTATTCATGAATATACGACAAAAGGACGCTGATATTTAGACGCGCGACAAAAGGGCGCGGATAGTAAAACGCGCGATAAAAGGACGCATGTAAAATTGGACGCGAGACAAAATGACGCATAGTAAATAGTATCTAACTTTGCTTCACACTTCTTTCAATTTATTTTTTGTTTGTTTGTGTATTTAACAGCGCAATTGTAAAATTCCAATAAGAAGTCGTTACATTTTTCATAATGAAACAATGTAATTAGAAAGCAAATTACAATAACCGCATTAAGAAGTCGTTAGATTAAAATAATACTAAAATTCAAAACATCATTAACTAGTACAAAGAATATTATCAAATGCAATTATCTTCTTGGGTATATAATAGTCGCAACTGGATTGGCTTGACAAAGTTGCTACATTCTTTGCTCTGTAAAGATGGTGCTACAATTTGTAAAAAGCCAAAAAGGCAACAGTATGTTAGTGTACAGAGGTTTTATTCACAAAAAAGAACGCGTTGTTGGTGAAAAAATCATTTGGAAGTGTGTCGATTACAAGTGTAAATGTTCTGGAAGAGTGCACACATTAGGATACGAGGTCGTAAAAAATTTGAGCCACAATCATATTGCTGATGCTGAAAAGTTAGGAGCAAGAAAAGCTCTTAATGAAATTAATTAAATGTTCGAAAACGTCGAACAAATTCCTCAAGTTATATTGGCTAATATTTCTGAGAATATTTCATGTGCTACATCAAGACAACTACCTTCGTTTCTTCCATGAAACGAACCATACAACGAGTACGCAAAGAAATAGAAGCTGCCCCAGCAAACCCAAGAACTTTAACAGAGCTTGTTTTACAAGACCAGTAGTGGCGAACCTTTTTTTTATATAATAGTGGCCCTGGTGAAGAACGTATTTTGTTACTTTTGACAGAACGGAATTTGACATTCATGGAGCACTGTGAACACTGGTATGCGAATGGTACATTTAAGTCAGCTCCACCGTTATTTAGCCAACTGTATACAATTTATGGAGTACAATACAGTAACGTAATTCCTACCGTATATGCATTGCTCCCAAACAAAACAGAAGAAACGTCTATACGTTTATTTCAACAATTAAAAAGGTTAAAACCAGGATTACGGCCAACAACAATTTTGGTGGATTTTCAGAGAGCTTCAATTAGTGCCCTGCAAGTACAATTTCCAGAAACCAGTGTACGCGGGTGTTTTTTTCATTTCACACAATGCCTATGGAGAAATGTTCAAGGCACAAGCAAGATACAGTGAAGATCCTGATTTTGCTCTAAATTTGCGACAATTAGCGGCTCTCACTTTTGTACCAGAAGAAGACATTGTTGCAGCGTACGAAGAATTACTGGATTGCAATTTTTATACGGAAAATAAAAATGTACTGTTAGCAGTGACTAATTACTTTGAATATACATGGATAGGCCGTTTAGACAGGAGAATGCGACGAAGACAACCATTATTTTCAACGAGTATGTGGATTTGTTACTCAGTGATGGAGGAAGATTTACCGCGAACTAACAATGCTGTTGAAGAATGGCACAACAGTTTCTCTTGTGTGCTTAATGCTGTACATCCCAGTATATGGAAAGTCATAAATGCATTAAAAAAAGAACACGCTTTAAATATATTAACAATAGAGCAGTGCATTGCTGGAAATTTGCCGCCGCACAAAAAAGTGTATAAAGACACTGCAAAAAGGATTAAAACAATTGTTTCCGAATACGGCAACAGACCACTACTAGAGTATTTACGAGGAATTGCGCATAACTTTCAATCACAAATTTGAGGCCTGACGCCGTTCCTTTAAAAATTAAATAAAATATGAATTTAAAAAATAATAAAAAGGATTAAAAATTAAAAAAAAAATAAATACGTTAAAAATAACATAAAAAAGTAAAAACATATTAATGGCAAAGCAATGGCTGCTGTAACCACATAAACTTTTAAACACGCCAATATTTTTGCTGCCAGTTCTAAGCCTGGATAAAGTGTGAAGAAAAGTTCCTATGCGTCCTTTTGTCGCGCGTCCAATTTTACATGCGTCTAAATTTCATGCGTTCTAATATCCGCGTTTTTTTGTCGCGCGTCTTTTTGTCGCGACACCCTTATTCATATCCTTTAAGAAACCACATCAGAAAGTCACCACTCAGACACTGTCTTGCTGGACAAAAGAAATTCTAGCAAAAAGTGGAATTGATACCCAACAATTGACTGCACATAGCACTTGACATGCTTCAACATCTGCTGCTTTTAAAAATAATATAAATATAGAGACAATAGGAAGAACTGCTGAGTCAGCCAAAGCTTCACTGATATTTGCCAATTATAGAAAGATTTGTTTACAATGGAAGTTATTACATTAAATATAAATTGTCATGTCACATATTATGTAAAACTGTAAACTACTGTTACCCTTTTTTTATTTTATTTTTTTTTCTTTCTAAGAATGTTTATAGGTTACGATCTCTTCATGTACTTTGAATATATTATTACACATTACTTTTAAAACTATATAAGATAAATAAAAATAAAAATGCATTACTGTAATTGTCGCTACTCTAAACATCTACAGGGCGATTAAAAAAAGTGACGCGTAATAAAATTAAATGATCAAGCAAACTTACCTAATTGAAGTTCGATCTTAATTATATGTAGCGAGAGGTCACTCCCTTCCAATCCCCAGATAATCTTATTACTAATTATTTTGTACAGAAATTAAAAACTAAAAAAAAAATTTCTCCCCTAAAATCTTCCCATCACCATCTAACTATTCTAATACTTTAGACCTAACCCTCCCCTCTTATCCTTCTTTCTTTTATTGCTTTCATCCAATCGAATCCCTCCCCCTTCTCCCCAAGCAAAGCCTTCGTCTCCCTCATTTCTTCCCTTAGCTCGCCACACTCCTCACTCAAGTGCTCTATTCCCTTCGATCCCTCCCCACATCTCCTCATTACATCTTCCTTCCAATACTTATTTAAATTCTCCTAATTTCCGCATCTAAATCTGGCTATAAGTCGTTTCTCTTCTAAGCTTCTCCTCCCCATCAGATACTTAGGAACCCCCCTGGACACTATATTCCCATACCTTACGTTATACTTTCCTTCCTTTACCTTTCCTTCCCTTATCTTTCCTTCCTTTTCTTGCACCTGCGAATCTTTATCTCTTCTTACTATCTCCCCCGTATTTAACCTCCCTTCCTCTCTCCTTCTTTCCACCCCTTCTCTTGCAAAACCTCCTCGTTGATAGTACAGTTTCCTTTCTTTCTGTCCATATATGTTTTTGTTATCTTTTACCGCAACATTGCAAAATTTTACATTCTCTCCTTTCCTTCATTTTCTCTTCATAACCTATTGCCCTTTTCCCTGCTTCTGTTCTAATCTTCTCTAACTTCCCCTCTTCCTCTATTATGTACCCTGGCGTCTCCCTATCTAAACCTAGTATCCATTTCCAATATTTTATTTGTACCCTTTCCAATAGGTTCCACTCTTTCCAACCCCATACCTCCACCCCGTACATCATCACACTTTTAATCATTTTTTCAAACAGCCATCTTCTCTTCTCGATCTCCTTCCCAAATACTCTTTCCCCTAAACTCCATACCTGCCCTAATACCCCGTTACCCTTCTTTGCTAACTCCCTTATATGCGCATTATCTTTATTATCATAGCTTAGCCTATATCCTAAATATGTTACTTCATTCACTGCCTCTATCTTTTGTTCTCCCCAACTTAACTCCTCTTTTTTCTTCCCTCCACTCCCTTTTTTATCTGTACAAATTATATTATTATATTATTATGTTAAGAGAATGATGTAAGGGTAACGTAACCTATTGTAAGGCCGAATGGCTAAACAATTAACAATAAATAATAATAATAATAATTACTAATTATCCCCGTTATTTGACAATCGTTACTCTAAACAAATGAAGGTATACTTAGATAGCTTACTACAAGGTGATCTTATCAAAGTGGCGCTACATATAATTAAGCTCGAACTTCATTTAGTTAAGTTCGTTTGATCATTTAAATTAATATTAATGCAATCATTTTGTATTAGAAGAAATTAAAATGCTGTTTCAATAACTATTGTCCTAGCGTTTCAACTGTCTCCGTTGCTGCGACAATTGAAACAATCTGAGGCACTTAGATTAATTTTTTTAATTTAAGCTAGTTAATAAATTTAAGTTAAATAAATTCAAAATCATCATACTTTATGTGAATTAGCTCAAAAGAGCTAGGTCGGCTACACACTCAAAGGAGAAAAATCAAGAAGAAATAATGTTCCAGTTGTCTCCGGTCTCCCTTTAATTCAATAATTTTACATGAATGTTTTTAATTCATGTATTAATAAAATTTATAAAAAATGTGTAACAGATACTATTTAGTTACAAAATTATAAAATTCAAGCAAAACAAAAAAACAATTTGAATAGATCACAAAATGTATGTTTATTTATTGTGTCGTAAAAGTAGTAGCTTGTAATTTACGCTTACGCTCGTGTTGTAAACTTGATCCTCCTGAATAATAGCCTGATATACTGAAAAAGTACTATGTTTTGTCAACGACTATCAAATAGAAACACCTTTTAGTAATATGTAACGTTAACGTTTCAATTTGATTAATGGTTCTTATGACGCCAGCCGTTGTTTAAACACGTAGCCACCTATTCAACCGCGTTTAAACTGAATAAATCACTGCTAATAGTAATTAATGATTATAAATCATTGACGAAATAAAAGTTTAATTATTATAATATAAAACAGTCGAGGACAAAACCAATTAAGAGAATAAGTATCAAAAATCTGATAAAAAAGTTTTTGCCAAAACATTTTAAAGTAAACTTGACATTTTTGTTATATTGCAAAGATCACTTTATTATTATGAAAATATAAAATTTAACAGTTTAGAATTTAGAATGCATATATTATTAACCTTTTATGCATGCGTATGTGCAAAACAGCTACTGAAACCTATTTTGCGAAATAAACGGCTATAAATTCTAATTAATAGCCAATACATTTTTTGTCCCACATATGCTGTTTCTAGAATCTAAATTAAAGAAGAGAAAGTCACTATTGATCTTCGCTTTATGTACAACACAAAATGTACATATGTATTTAATATAGAAAAAAGATGTTTTTGTACTTTATGTACTTTTCTAATTTAAAAATAACAAATGATTTTTAATAAAGAATCAATTTAAAACAGTACTTCTTGTAACATTGATATAATGTATGTATACTCTCAAATTAAAAAACTAATATTTGTACCCTCGGTTATAAAAGTAAATTTGTTGATACTAGGATCAGTTACTACAAATTTGAATGTTGCATCAATAAGTTTCTAGACTAATAAAATGAGATTAACGCGAGTAATTATAAGATTACATAACTAACAGAACATTAAATTTTTTTTTTAAATTAATCTAAGGTTATCCAAAATTAGTAACTAGCGTTATTTTCGATACGTATAATAAAAATAAGTAATTTTTAAAACTAATTACTAATGTGAACTTAAATTGCTTTTTTAAATAAGAACAGAAAAGAAAAACGGGAACTAGGCTTTGGACACAGCAGGACAACGAAATAATATACCATAGATAGTACCTTCTTAAGACGTAAACCTGCATATAACGGAATTTTAGTTTGTTTCCGGGCTAGTATAACGGGTGGTGACTTGAAAAACGCAGCATAAGAATTTCAATGCGAAATCCTTAATGTTGAATTATTCGGTGCCCTAATTATTTTAGAGAAAAAAATGTAAACTTTTTTTTTGTTGAAAAAAATACTACATCCATCCATACTATTGTTTACAAATGCAAGAAACAAAAATTATATTTAAAAAAAACCTGGGATGCTATGGAATTATAAAAACAAATACGAGCATTAAAACAAAATTGACAATAAGCAAAGAAACGTGAAAGTAATGACATTTTACATTATTTTTTCAAATAATTGTCTTATCATAAAAAAATTCATTTCATAGAGGATGGCTGCCCGTTAAACCAAATATTTTAATAGATCTCTCCTGGATTCTTTACTGTACGAATATTGTACAAACCAGGATCTAATATCCCCAAAGAGTTAATTGTTAGGTAAGAATATCAAACCATTTCATTATAGCACTATTTTTTACACCATACCAGGAATGCGTTTCTTGTAGATGTTGAAAGAGGATATAGGTCTGACGATGACCGAAATTGCAGGAAACAACCAAAAAATTTGATTTTAAATTTATGGCTTTCTTGCACATAGCAGCGAAGATGTGTGCGAATTTTTAAATGACAGTTTTTTTAATAATGCCATTGGTCCAAATTGTGGAATTAATTAGATTCTCTGATAAGCGCTAAAAATTGTGTTTAAGGTTAGGGCATTGCTGTAATTTAGTGTTTTTTGTTAAAATAAATAGAATCTTCTTTCTTATTATTAGTTAAAAATATTCATAAAATAAGTAAAACTTGGTTACGTATTAACGTTTTACGAAACAATTATTTCAATTTAAATTTGCTAATGGTATAATTTTGATGCAGTCAGCGCATTTGTTACAACGGTACGTAAACTTTTAAACACAGAATTTGCATCTTTTATCGGTCTCTCTTTTGACAATTTATGTTTCGTGTCATTGTATCTCATGTCATCAAAAACTTGTGAAGTAAAAAAGTGCCAAAAAAATTGTATAAAGTTTTGGGAAAAATTTTAGTATGTGTAGCCACTTGTTATGTTAAAACAATGTTTGGTATAATTTTTGTACTGTAAAAATTTCGCCTAAAGATAATATCATTTTACGCACCGAAGTTTACTGAAATTAACATATCTCTACAGGTGTGTTTTCTAATTTGTCGTAATGCTGTTTACAGTAACGAAAATCTAACTGGTGGTTTCAATGTCCCCAATATAAGTTATCAAAATATGTATCCGGTATAGTTCTTATATTTTGAGCATGTTTTATCAGTTTGTCATAAGAATTTTACAAAGTAAAAAAACATGCGCAGGTAACCAAGGTTGCTGACAACACAGAAAAATCAAATCGTGCTGTAAAATGAAAATGTATCCTTACCCCAGCGAATTCTTACAACAAGCACATCCAAAACCGCAATTTATTTACTCAACACCAGCGTGGATGATTTAAGATACTACGTCAACAGCCGTGTAATTTCTTTGACGTTCAAAGCGGAAATATTTTTAGTGACCACCGTTGCGTAAAATCACATCGCTGGACAAAATTCCTACAGAACAAAAACTATACTAAAATATTTTTAACATAATACACTGTTTTTTAGTTTTCTTTGCAAGTACAACGCATTTACCACTGTTACGTCTAAAAAGCAGTACAATATCGTCTTCCACCATTTTCGTTGTCGCATTCTTGTTCTATAGGCAGCAATCTGTTGCTCTATTTGGTCAACGCGTTCTAGTTATGTTTATGAAAGAGAGATACTCTCTTTTTTTCTCATAAAAAAATCATTTAGCATTTTTCGTTAATTTTTCCCAAAGTTACTCGCAAGTGTCACTACTTTGTTGCCAGGTCAACAAATTATGAATCCATCAGCGCTATAGCAAAAATCGATTATCTCTTATTGTGCCAAATGCGTTGTAACTCACTTTGTAGAGATACAGCAACAGCTTGTATAAAATAAAATAATATCAAATACATGCCCAGCATTTTTAGGAATGTCCAGTTGCAAATAACGACATCAGTTCTTAACCCAAATTCTAGTACTTGTGATAACTTTACAGTACATACGACAAATCGATACATATATCAAATTGTTTCTCAAAGTGATGTCTATAGTAAGGTATCATACTCACAATTTATCATCTTAGAAAACTATAAATTAGTACGGAAAGTAGAAAAGTTAACATTAGATTTAATGACAGCAAAAGTCAATGATCTATTGACAAGTAATGCCATAAAAATCCCAACAATAAAATAAATTAAGAGCAGCTGTTCAGTTCTTTTGAAATTTGTCAGCGCGAGGATCCACTGATGTGTTTCAACAACCATATCAACAGACAACTGTGTAGATCATTGACTTTTTCTGTCATTAATTTCAATGTCAACTTTTTTATCTTCCGTACTAGTTTATAGTTTTCTATTAATCATACGTGATATTTTTACCACATAATGGCGTTCCAAAAATATGTTACACAACATAAAAGATTACGGTTGCCTGTCGGTTTGGTTGAGAAAACAAATCCGTGTAGCGCTGACGAGTTCAAAAAGAACGAAACAGCTGTCCGATAGCTTTGATGTTATTTTTCACACCGACACTGTTCCTACTTATTTTATAGTTGGAATTTTGATAACGTTGCTTGTCAATAGATTATTGACTTTCGCCTTATTAAATCGAATGTCAACTTTTCTACCTTCCGTACTAATTATTGGTTTTCTATTTATCATATGTGGTATTTTTATCATGGGATAGCGTTCCAAAAACGTTACAAATTATCATCTTGTTTCAGTGATATGGTTCTACTAAAAAAAGTTCTTTATAATCTATTTAAAGCAGTTTCTTTAAAAGGCTTAGCTTAATATTTTAGGAACATCGTCGTTACTTGACCAGTACATTCTTCTGTTTGATAATTTGTCTTCTATAAAAATTCAAAGTTCGTGTCAAAATACAACGTGACAAAAGCGTCAGAATTATTGAAGTTATTAATGTTGGTTAAATCTTTTTTGCTACTTAAGCGGTGTTTTATTTTGTTTTGTACGGTTACGCTTTGGCTTTTGTCTGGAGATGCTGAACCTGGAAGATCATCACTGGCGTTGTCTTCAACAGAAGTTTTGTTACTATCTTCATCAATTAGATGCTGTATGAGGTACGTAGTAAATTGAGATTAAAATGATCTGGATTGCGTTAACATGCGTCGTCAGATTAATCGCTGTTTTTATCAAATAAACACATTACTAAAGAGTAATATTACTATCAGAAACATTCTCAAACGTTGAGATAGCCTCAGCAAAGTTTCTAAAATATTAATTTGAAATATAATTTTCTTCAAACAGCAGATTTTTGTATAAAAAAGTAACAGTGCTACATAATAAAACATTTGTTTACGTAAATATTCAGAAAACCATAAAATTAAAATTTGATATGAACATTTACATTATCTTAATATATTGTTACGTCTTTATTTTATTAAAAACTAATTTATTTAAACGATTAAAACTACGTTTACTTATTATAGAAATATGTATACTTTTAAATTAACGGAACTAATTAAATCTAATAATAAAAACACTTACACTATAATTTATGTATAACCGTTGTATAACACTTAAGATAACTAACACGAGATAAGATAACGTCCTCGGATTTCACACTGTAAGTCACGTTCACTCGATTTATTTAAAACTCCGCACGTGCTAATCACTTATTTATCTTCACTTGCTTAATCTTCTTAATACTGCATGCATTCACATTCCAGCAATAACTGACATACGATTTCTTTCTTACGTATTTATAGACATCGGCAAATCTTTCTCGAGCGTTCCTTACTTTTCGCTATATCTTCTAGAAACTAGATAACAGCCTCCAGAAGGCTCTTGCATTTGCAAGTAATTTCTCGGACGTTTCAATATATTACAGCATTTTGCTTTCTATTTATCAATTATATTTGCTTAAATTTTTTCATCATTTTTCCGACATTTTTTCAATATGCTATGCCATCTTAATGCCTTATTTTCTAGATTCCTTGTAATCAGTGTTGTAAATTATCTATATAAATTTATATAGATAAATTAATCTAGATTCATATTTTTTATCTATTTATATGTATCTAGATACAATCAAAAATATGTAAGTTATATGTATCTGCATATATATAATTTTTTATTTAAATTATTTAAATAAAATTTATAAAAAATCTAGTGTCCCGTAAAACTCAAGTTACAATATGTATGTTTTTCTTCAGTAATTACCGACATTCTATAGTAGTTCTTCAAATGAACTCCATCTATCGTTGTTACTACCTAGATTATTTCATCTATTATCTGTTATCTATATAAAGTTTGAATAGTTTATCTATTATCTAATACTAGATAATTCTTGCAAGAAAAAAAAAATTATCTGTATCTATATAATTTGAAAATTATCTATTTACAACACTGCTTGTAATGAACGATGTAATTTCTGTTTTCGCCATCTTTTTTTGGTTTATTATTTGTCTTTTCGAGTTCGTTTTCATGTTGTTTCTTATCTTTTTGACTCGCTGTTGGCTATGTCACTCTCCCGTACAATGTTATACACGGTGTATCTGAATAACGCGTTGTTTTTTTAACAGGTAAAATTAAAACACAAATACAAGCAAATAATATCAAAATAAAAGTTTTCTTAAAACATTTAAACTAGCGGACGATTTTGCAGCGCTTGCTTATAATTTACGCCGGCTTAATCTACTTTGCCCTTTCACATAGCTTCAAAAAAAAGTCTAAAGGAACCAGCGTCTTATGCCTTTGCTTCCAATCCAACGACCCATAAAAATTATATTTGCAAAATCGCAAACGGGGCGACTTACATGCGAAGAAGCTCTATCGTGCATAAATTACATTGTTCTGCAAACTTTAAAGGGTAAATGATCAAATTCTTGAACAAAAATTTCTTGTAAAAGTAGAAGTTGCCCGTAAGTCTTTCTGGTAAAGTAAACAGTGCAATTAAAGTATTTCTTAAAATACCCGCTCAGACATTAATAAAAAACCGCAACCGAAAGTTACTTTGTTGAATTTCATAAGAGTTTTTTTCATTCCTAAGCTGCGTATTGTAAAAATTTAGCACTCCGTTTTGTGTAAAACAACACTCATCTAAAAATAATATTTTGGCACTAAAGTTATAGTCAAAAGTTTCTTGTTGTTGCAACCACTTAAAAACTTAAGTGGCGGTTCAAAATCAACGTCGGTTAACTGTTGGACTCGTTAAACACGGTAACAGTACAAAAAATAATTCCTTAAAACACGATGTATCGTACTACGGGACACGTTAATTGTGCGACCTATTTCTATATTACCCACAATCTACGTGTTCCTGTACTGTAAATTAAAACAATATCACTATTTTACATAAAAAAGAAAATTTAAATTAAATATTATAAACGTTTACACGAATCACTTAGCATTAACTAAAGTAATCCGTTAAAAATTTTAGACCAAAATCAATCAGATTGTCGAACTCAGTTTCAAAAAAGCTGAATTTTGCATTTAACTATCTGAAGTGTTGTCTGGTTAGAACCAAAGATAAACGTGATCGTGTACACAAAATACATTTTGTTAAATTAAATAATAATGCTAAAAAATAAACATTACTATCTGTTTTAATTATTTTAATAACAATTGATTTTGTAGATGATGGAAAATTAAAGAAAACAATAATGAACACAATACATCAATACGTTTTGCGGATTTTACAGCATTTACTCCTGTCATAGTTACAATCAACACATAATTTGCATTTGTTTAGATGTCAAAACCGGCCTAAAAGCTTTGTAACTGGTACACTTTAAACCAAATTTAAAAAAAAAAAAATTATTTAGCGCCACAAAGAAACTATTCCATGTGAATCTCTCGCCGTTGTTTTTGCTATACTACTTGTTTAAGCGAAAACGATTTTTTTGTTAAGGTTGTACATATTGTTAAGTGAAAGGACAGGTTTACATCCTTTGTACTCTAAAAATAGAAAAATAGAAATTTTATGAGTCATAGTGGTAGTTTTAAGTCAGTTGCATTGAACATTTCAGTAAGAAAACAGCAACTCGAATTATTTGTATAAAAGGTACAACATAAAAAATACTTCAATACAGTCCACTTTTATTTACAAAATTAACATTGGTCCAATCAACCGGATAATGAATTAAGAAGTTAACGAAAAATCAAAAGGCCGGCCGGTAATTTTCCACAAACAACGGTCCAGTGCTACAACGGGCGGGGGCAGGAGACGCAAAAACGCTGTTCATTCCTCACAAGCTCTTTCAGTTCCGTAAGTTTTTCCTTTAATTTTTACCTTTAATTTGAATATTGTTTCTTATATTTATAATAATGGCAGATATATTAAAAACAAAACGTGCTGTTGTGAAAGGTAAAGTTACTCGTTTTTGCAATTTATTAGAAAAAATAACTGCTAGTGCCGATCTTAACGCGCTTAATCAATTAAAAGAACGATTAGTAAAATTAGAATTAACTTGGGATGAATTTGATAATATTCAAACAGAATTAGAGATTTTAGATCCCGAGGAAGTACATTCTAATGAACGTGATCAATTTGAAAATATATATTTTGAAGTAGTCAGTAAAACAAAGTCATTGCTAAATAAACAGTCGGTTGTCGTAGAAAACGAAAATACGGGTTACAGATCAAATAACGAAACATCCGTTAGGTTACCTGTAATTACATTGCCCAGCTTTGACGGTCAGTACTGTAATTGGTTAGAGTTTAGAGACGCCTTTAAAGCATTAGTAGATAGTAACGAGTCAATTCATAAAATACCAAAATTTTATTATTTGCGTTCATCTCTGCAAGGAGATGCAGCTTATATTATACAGTCGATTCAAGTTTCTGCTGACAATTACGAAAACGCTTGGCAATTGTTAGTTGATCGATTTGAAAATAAAACATTAATGATTCATAATCATATTAAGGCGATTTTTGAGCATCCTACAATTCAAAAAGAGTCGCATGTTGTACTTCGTAAACTATTTGATAGTGTTAGTAAAAATTTACGAGCTCTAAAAACACTTGGGGAAAATACGGATGCCTGGGATAGATTAATTATTTACGTTATAACTAATAAGTTTGACCATATCACGCGTCGCGACTGGGAGTCATACAAATATACGAACGGTTTACCGGAAATGAGTGACATGTATGCGTTCTTAAAAGCAAAATGCGATATACTAGAAAAGCTTGAAGTTAATAAAATTGATAAATATAAGTCGATTCAAAATTTCAATAAAAAACCGTTAAGTAGTAATACCTTTATTGTTAGCGAAAATAAATGTTATTATTGTCACAAAGAACATGCAATTTATCATTGTGATAAGTTTTTACAATTACCTGTAAATGATAGAATTCTAGCAATTAAAAAGCTTAAGCTGTGCTCTATTTGTTTACGTGATTCACATTCATCATGGAGGTGTAAAGGCAAAAAGTGCTTTAAATGTAACAAGCCACATAATACGTTATTGCACTTAAATTTTACGAATAATTTGAATAACATTGAATCAAAAACCGTTAATGAATATAAAGCCGAAGGACAAGCACCTGAGGCAATTCATTCAACCTCTAATGACATTTCTTCTGTAAATAGTAGTCTTATTGATAATATAGAAAAGTCAGCAGGATCACGTCAAATTTTATTATCAACAGCCTTAATCAAATTAGTTCACAAAAATAAGATCGTAGTGTGCCGTGCTTTATTGGATAGTGGATCTCAAAGTCATGTTATTAAAAAAAGTATTTGCGAAGAATTAGACTTACCTATCGTTAATGTAAATCATGTAGTCAAGGGTATTGGAGGATCATTAGCTACTATTTTCAATCAAGTTCATGTCAGAAATCAGTCTTGCATTAATGATTTCAGTTGAAACATTAATTGTTTGGTTTTACTGAAAATTACAAATAAGTTGCCAACTGCTTCATTCAGCAAAGATAGGTTAAATATACCACAAAATGTAACTTTAGCTGATCCCGACTACAATATTTCTAGAGACGTTGATATTTTGTTAGAATCTAACGTATTTTGGACACTATTATGTGACGGTAAAAAACAAATAGGAACTAATTCTCTAATGTTACAAAGGACACAGTTAGGATGGATAGTTGCTGGAGAAGTTTATTATCTGTCGGTGTGCAATATTTCGTCAAATTATTTAGTAGAGAATTTTGATTCAATTATAAATGACAACATTTTAGAAAAATTTTGGCAAGTAGAGGAAGTTACTAATAATAAAAATTGTAATTTTTCTAAGGATGAAAGATTTTGCGAAGATCATTTTATAGCTACTACTAAACGTGATAGCACCGGACGTTTTATAGTTAATATTCCATTTAAAAATTCTTTAAACGATTTAGGAAACTCGCGTGAAGCCGCAATTCGTCGTTTTTACTCTTTAGAAAAACGATTACAATGTAATCCAAATTTAAAGAACGAGTACATTCAATTCATGAATGAGTATAAAAATTTAAATCACATGTGCGAAATATACAGCGAGGATCAAAGACAAGAAAACGGGTATTATTTGCCACACCACGCAATAATGAAAGAGTCTAGTCTTACAACAAAGTGTCGCGTAGTATTTGATGCGTCCGCAAAAACTGATAGCGGCTTGTCTTTGAATAGCGTACAATTTAAAGGTCCAACATTGCAAAATGATATTTTCCAAATTTTATTAAGATTTCGTAAACATCGATATGTAATGACTGCTGACATATCGAAGATGTATCGGCAAATTTTGGTAGACGAAGATCAACAAAAATATCAAAAAATTTTTTGGCGGAATGAACCCCATGAAACTTTAAAATGTTATTCTCTAACTACCGTAACTTATGGTTTTACTAGTGCTCCTTATCTCGCAGTGAGATCTTTGATACAGTTAGGTTTAGAAAATACACAAACATTTCCGGTTGCAAGTAAAGTAATTCTTAACGATTTTTATGTAGACGATTTGTTAACGGGCGCTAACACAAAAGAAGAGTTTCTGCTGATTCAAAAACAGGTCACAGACATACTGCAACAAGGATGTTTTGAGTTAAAAAAATGGTTATGTAATGATCAATCAATTTTAAATAATTTTAATGTAAATAATGATCTAGAATCAAGTATTTTACGTATAGGAGAAAAAGAACACAACAAAACATTAGGTATTTATTGGAATGCAATAAACGATATTATTCAGTATTCAATAAATAATTTTATTAAGCAAAAAAGTATTTCGAAAAGGACAATTCTTTCCGTAATTTGCCAAATTTACGATCCATTAGGCTTATTAGGTCCAATTATTATAGTGGCAAAATTATATATTCAAGAACTTTGGAAATTAAATATTGATTGGGATGATACAATACCCAATTCTTTATGTGAAAAATGGATAACGTTTCAAGATCAATTATTCTTAATAAATTCAATTTGTTTACCGCGATATGTCTTAAACGACCGTTACGTAACGCTTCAGTTACACGGATTTTGCGATGCTTCGGAAAAGGCTTACGGGGCGTGTGTATATGTACGTACTTTAGTTTCCGATGGCAGTATCACTTCAAAATTACTGTGTGCAAAATCTCGAGTGGCACCATTAAAAAAGATATGCTTGCCACGATTAGAATTATGCGCAGCTCTCTTATTATCTAAGTTAGTTAATGTAGTAGTAGACGCTATAGAAATCAAATTTCAAAAAATATTTTTATGGACAGATTCAACCGTGTCGTTAGCATGGATTAAAGGAGCTCCTAACCGTTGGAAAACGTTTGTTGCAAATAGGGTTAATGAAATTCAATCACTTACTAGCATCAATAGTTGGCATCATGTAAAGTCAAACAAAAACCCGGCTGATTTACTATCGCGCAGTGTAAATCCATCAAAATTAAAAGATTTAAGTTTGTGGTGGCAAGGTCCTGATTATTTGATTAGCTCTGATAGTAAATGGAACTTAAATTATGATAGTGTAGAGTTAGATATACCAGAAGAAAAATTTGTATCATGTGTTTCTGTTGTTACTTTTAATAGCTTAGATTTAATTAATAAATATTCGAATTTGAATAAGGTACAACGAGTGTTGGCATATATATTAAGATTTATTAGTAACTTAAGAGTGGTACCAGCCAGTCGACAATTTAGTGTTTTAACATCACTAGAACTTGATAATGCTCTAAATTTCTTAATAAAAACTGTACAACTGGAATGTTTTCCAAATGAGTACAATGCATTAATAAAAAACAAAGAAATTAGTAAAAAAGGTAAATTTTTAACTTTAAATCCATTTATATACAATCATGTAATACGTGTAGGTGGAAGAATCGCTAATTCAAAGCACTCGTTCACTAAAAAACATCCTATTTTATTACCACAAAGTCACAAATTAACTGATCTAATTTTACGTAACGAACATCATCGACTCATGCATTGTGGTGTTCAAAACTTGCTTTATTCGATAAGAGAAAGATATTGGCCTATATCTGGCCGAAATGCGTGCAAAAAGGTTATACGACAATGCGTTACATGTTTTAAATCTAAACCAAAAACAGTACAGTATTTAATGGGAAACCTACCCGATGTTAGAGTTAATGACTATTCTCCATTTCAAAACGTTGGGGTTGACTATGCAGGCCCTTTTTTAATCAAGGACAGAAAAACTAGAAACTCTAAAACAGTCAAAGCGTACATTTGCTTATTTATATGTTTAAGTACTAAAGCTGTTCATTTAGATTTGACTACAGAATTAACAACAAAGGCATTTATCGATACATTCAAGCGATTTATTAGTAGACGAGGTAGGCCCTCAAATATATATTCAGACAACGCAACCAATTTTGTGGGAGCTAATAAAGAAATTAAAGAATTATATCAATTTTTAAAATCTGAATCAAACGTTATTGGTAACGATCTGAGTAAAAAAAGAGTGACTTGGCATTTCACCACGATCTCCTAATTTCGGAGGCATCTGGGAAGCGGGCATTAAAAGTACCAAAACACATCTTAGACGTGTTATTGGTAGTCAATTATTAACGTATGATGAATTTTATACAGTACTTGTTCAAATTGAAGGTATTCTTAACTCACGACCCCTTTGTCCCCTTTCCTCAGATCCTAATGACCTAACAGCACTTACTCCGTCGCATTTCTTGATTGGAAAAACAATCACTGCTATTCCGGAACAAAATATAACACACGTGCCGGAAAACCGACTAAATAAGTTTCAAAAGTTACAAGCCACCATCCAACACTACTGGACTAGGTGGCATAAGGAGTACTTAGCAGAGTTACAAACCCGTTACAAGTGGAAACATAATTCAAACAATTTAATAAAGGTCGGATCCTTAGTAATCATAAAAGACGAAAACCCACACATCACAAATTGGCCTCTAGGAAGAATACTTCAACTATATCCAGGGAACGATGGCATTACCAGAGTAGTTGATATAAAAGTGCAGGGTGGTGTTATCAGACGTGCAGTGAGTAAATTATGTGTTGTGCCTATAGACTAAGTCAAAGACTAGTGGCCACATCTTGGCAATTCAAGGTTTAAAGTAATGTAGTTGTGTATATTTTGATAACGTTATGTATATATTATTACGTATGTATATCAAATTAATATGTCAAATTGAAAGGTATCCTTTCAAGGCGGGCGGGATGTTTAAGCGAAAACGATTGTTTTGTTAAGATTGTACATATTGTTAAGTGAAAGGACAGGTTTACATCCTTTGTACTCTAAAAATAGAAAAATAGAAATTTTATGAGTCATAGTGGTAGTTTTAAGTCAGTTGCATTGAACATTTCAGTAAGAAAACAGCAACTCGAATTATTTGTATAAAAGGTTAAAATAAAAAGTACAACATAAAAAATACTTCAATACAGTCCACTTTTATTTACAAAATTAACACTACTATAGTTTACTTTTTTTAGTAAAAAAGTATTTATCATTATTTTTCAAAACTGTATTCTTGTACTATCTTGTTTGAATATACCTACGTTAATTAACAGCGGTAAGAATGTACAGCATTGGTGCTTAAGTTCTTTTATGCGACATAAATGTTTTTACTTTACTTTAACCTTTGTATTTTTATACATTTTTTTTGTATTGTTAATCCGTTTATTTTGTATCTGCAGCTCTCTCATTGTTAGCTATATTTTTTTTTCTTTTTTCTTGGCAAATTGTCGAATGCTTTTTCTTTATTGATCAGCGTCATGTTTGTGTCAATGTTTTTTGTTTGTTTTTTTTTGTATTCTCTGTACACGCAGTATTATCTAAGCAAGATCGGTGTGTACTAAAACTCAACTGCTGCTCTTCCAGTTTAATAGTTTTTTTTATATTATAGTTTTAATTCTTCTTACAATTATTTGTCTTATAGATTCTAATACACTTACACTATGTTTCAAATCAAATGCATCACATAGAAGGAGTAGACATGGAGGGCTAAAATTATGTAGGTAAAACTGTTATACACAGGCAAATAAATGATTACAATTTAGAAGAAGCAGCACAACGTTTTATTGAAAAAATGTCAATAATTCACCACGTGCTTGTATGGAAAAGGTTACCCTTCTAAGCATGCTGGAAATAATGTAATTTACTACGTCCTGGGGTATCTCATCCCAGGCTATTTGAAGCTGTAGTCGCAATTCTTTTATGGTATTTGAAGGGTGAGCTAGTCTTTTGTCCATCGTGTCTTAGACATGTTTTATTAGCGATAAATCTGGCGATCTAGGAGGCCACGGTAGCAACTTAGCGTTATTCTCTACAAAAACTCTCTGTGTCATTACTGCCACATGCGGTCGTGCATTATCTTGTTGGAAGATAGCTTTTGGACGTTCTTAAAGAAGAGGTAGAAGAACTGGTTTTAAGACGTTGTCAATGTAACGTCGAGCATTTAACGTGCCTAGGATAAATGTTAAAGGAGAACAGCCTTTCTAATAAATGCCACCCCAAACCATTACACCAGGTGTTAAGCTAGTATGTCTTCGTTGTACAAACTGTAAATTGTAGCATTGTCCTCTAGGTCTCCGCACCCGTATACGCCCGTCCAAGCGCCATAAACAGAACCTAGACTCATCAGAAAAAATTATGCTGTTCCATTCATGTAGCCCATGATGTGTGACTTGGCGCCATTGAAGTCTGACTTCTTGGTGATGAGGTGTTAGAGGAATGAGATTTTTGTCGATATGATCGCAATCCCAAAGAGCGGATTCGACGGTAAACAGTACTCATAAAGACTTTGTGACCAATTGCTCGTTTCCAGTTTATTCCAACTGAACGCGATGGTTCCCTAGGGTCTTGAACGGCACTTCTTCTTAACAGAAGATCTTATCGTTCATGCGTAATTCTGGGCCGTTCAGTACCTCTAAGTCGTGTTTGCAACTGTTTTTCCTGCCATCGTCAACATGTTCTTAATATTGTTGAATAAGTACGTCCTAATTTTCTAGCGATTTCACGATATCTCAAACTAGCTTTCTGCATACCAATAATTCCCCCTCTCTCAAAAAACGTTAGCTGTTGAAAATTACCTCGTCTGCGAACCATTTTGACACTTACAAACAATGAAAACTGATAACTAGAAAAATCTGAAAAACTACAACGATAAGGGTTCAGAAATAAAAGTAAAAGAAGTGTGGAGATGTTGATAACACCATATATATTTTTTGAATACATCAACATTTTTATTCCACACTTTAATCAGTTATTTGTCCGTATATAACAGTTTTACATAAAAAAATTCAGCCCTCTACGTCTACTCCTTCTAGGTGGTGCATTTTATTTAAAACCTAGTGTATATTTCTATGATTTCTGCATTTTTTCTTGTTTTCTGTTTTTATTTAATATTATAAACTACAAGCATCCTACGTTTTACTCTTGTAATATATATTTTTTTTTTTTTTTGATTTAATGAAATATTTTTATTAATATTTGAATTCGTTTTTAGCCTCTACATGTCTATAGTTCAATTTTATTTTCTGAGGTCCTAGAGCTCTGTTATTTTTTGATTCTTTAATAGCTTTTTTTACACAGTATTTATTTATAGTGTTATATTTGCGACATCTACTGTTTCATTGCTCATTATTTCCTATTAATTAATTTAAAATTTGAAATCTGTCTATTGGGATGTTGACTTGAAAAGAAATAATATAAACGTTAAGAAAAAGTTTAAAATCCGGTAAAACCAAGCTTTCTAGTAAAGTATACGATAGGAAAACTACATCGGTTTTAAGTCGATGTGACAAAAAACCGGTTTAGTTCATCATTCATAGTTTGTTACTACAACAAATGACGTAATTTAAAATTTGGCAAAATAATAAAACGTCATTAAAACTAGAAAAATTAACAATTACATAATTTTTCAGAATCAATTCAAAAATGTATTAAAACAATATAGATTACCTAACTCATAAATATAAAAAAAAACAGTAAATATGGGAAATACAATGATGCAGCTATGATATTTTGGTATGAGGAATGAATAACCATAGAACTTTCAAACAAGATATATAATATGTCACAATTATTTTGAATTCAAATTTAAAAATTGTTTATACATAATTTTTGATCAAATGTATTGGCAATTATAAATAACAAAACAAACGTGTAATTGATACGTGCAGTAAGTATATGTACATCAGATAAAATGAATACATAAAGTTTGATCTATTACGTTATGTAATTAATGTTAAGATTTGTTAACAAATGCTATTTTTAGCAGTAACACGGCATAGTTGCATTTAATAAATTAGTTTAAAAATAAATCAGTAAATTATTGACTTTCAAAAGTTCATGGATATTTTTACTTGTCCTACCTTAATTTTTTTTTATATTACAAATTGAATTGCGTTATAATTGTATTCGTTATAGTATACATATTACGCGCACCTATAATTCTTAAATCAAATCTATTTAAGGTTTACTATTAAAAAGTAAATAAGTTTTTATGAAGAAAAACTGAAACAAATTATAAACTTCGAAAACATTTTATTACATTTTTATATCCATAATTTGACCATGACAAACTTGTTATTCCAAATTTAAAAAAAACTATAAGAAACAATCAATTAATTTATAGAATTAAAACTATGCACAAAAGAAACATTTATATATTCACATCACAGTTTATGCATAAAAAATAACAGTAAATGGCGTTACTGTCCTTCAATAATCTATCATTAATAATCGCAATTAACGGTTATTAACTGACTATAATTTACAACATTGCTGCTTGTAAATGTATTTAATTTTTTGTTGATTTTACTTTAATTAAAATTTACATAATATTCAAATTTTGTCATTAATATCCATCATTTAACTTATAAAACAAAAAATATTTTATCAGATAAAGCTGATTAACTCAATTAAACTAGTTTATTATCAATAACTAAATTTATTTATATTAAACTAAGTATTAGTTTATTTAAACAACAATTTGTCACTTTTTGTATCATGTTTAAAACAAAAAATTTAAATAGGTGCAAGTAAATTTTTAACATAATTATAAACCGACCTTCATTTTTTCAATATTTTATTTGTTTATGTTTTTAATGTTAATTGTATTAATATAATATTACAATGATAATACAATATATTTTGAATCAGTTTCGAAATTTAAAAAAATTTATAACTGTTACTGTTACAACCACACAAATAATTTGATTTCCAATGCTTAAATAAAATTAAAAAACAAAGGATTTAACAATTTTATTAGAGTAATCGGGCTCGTGCAGCGCAATGATTCTAGTTGATTAAAAATACTTTTTTTTAACTATAATTTTAAATTGTTTTACACTTTCGAATTTTCAACAACGAATTATATTAAAATTAATAATCAAATTTTGTATTTAACTTGTACTTAAATTATTAATTTTACCAAAGAACGTAAAAGACAAGAAATTTTAAAATTGGCACAAAATATCAAAATGATATAGAAAAATAATACAAATATATACACAACCAAGAAAATTTTAGATATAAGATAAATAAGTTAATTAAATTGCAAACCAAAACAGTTTTTGTTCCATTTCACCTTTTACTTTCTCACTAACTAAAAACATTTTTAAAATTTATTAGTTAAGTGTACAATAAGTTTTCCACAATAAAATTTTCAGAAATTACTAATCTTAAGGATTTTAACAACTAAAACCGTTTTAAAAATTGCGCTAAATTTAATTATAAAAAGATTAAAACTCAAATAGATAATTGGATCACTTAGATAAGAGTCTAAAATATGTTCAGTAGAAATATACATTTTTAGTGGAATGTTGCTGTTTTAGTAAAAATTTGTGAAAAAAATCTACGTGAGATTTGCAAGACTATTTGGATAATATTGCACTAAACATTTTTTAAAACGAATCTGTAATAGGTCACCGGATCTTTCACATTTAGTCTTTTGCATTTGAACCTACATTAAAGTTTTTGCAAATCCATCTACTGATTTGGATGATACATAACACAAAATATTTGCCACGCGTGTGCTTTACTGATTCTTGGCATAATACGCAAAATTATAAACGCTGGTAGTAAGCGGGATTTAATAAAACGTTCGAGGCTAAGTATCCAAACCAATGTATTTTGAACATTTGCTTTAGCTTTATTTTAATCGTTTAAAATTATACCCGTTGTTAAAACGGCTTGTAAATTCCTATAAAACTTTGTACATAACTCATTATCTTTGCAAAATATGTACAATGACATCCTGTAAACAGTTTTTCGTATCTTTGCAATGCACTACCTGTATTTGTTCCACTCAATAAAAACCTTTTATTTGTTTTCATTTCTATTTCTATTTCGCAACTTAATATTCATTTTGTATATTTTTTTATCAGAAACATAACAATTTGTTAAAAATATATGTTTTTTATTGATAAAATAAGAGCATATATACATATATATATATAAGTTTAACTTTATTCATTGCCATTTGGCTTACAAATTTTGGTCGTGTTATTACATTACATATATATTACATTTTCTTATCCCTTCTCCCCCCTTAACTTTTTCCTCCTGTTCCATACTTCCTCCATCCATTCCGCTCCTTTTCCGTTTTCATCTAAGATATCCACTATTTTCATCCCCTCTTCTCTTAATTCCCTGCATCTCTTTCTCATGTGGTTAATGTCTTCCCTTTCTTCTCCACATAGCCTGCACAACTTTTCTGGTTCTTCTCTCCAATATTTGTTCCCTAGCTCCTCGTTGCCACATCTGAACCTTGCCACCATTTTTTTTCCTGTTGTTGCTTTTTGTCTCATTGTCTTTTAAATATTCCGGCACCCCTTCACCCTTGATATCTTTATAATTCCTATTATATCTGCTCTCTTTTATCTTTGTCCATCTCTCTTGTTTTTCGATGTCTCTATCTCTCCTTATTATTTCTTCTCTTGTCCCTACCCCCTCTTCTCTTAATCTCTCCACTTCTTCACTCAGTGTACCCGTTTCTTTTGTAATACTCTTCTCTGCCCTCCTGCCCGTACTTCACTTTCCCTCCCTTTATGTCTTTCCCACATTCTTGCAGAATTTTGCAATTTGTTCTCTCCTTCATTTCTTCCTCGTATTTTATTGCTCTTTTTCCTGTCTCAATCCTTATTTTTTCTATCTGAACCTCCTCTCTCACAATATACCCCGGTGTATCCCTGTCCAATCCTAACACCCATCTCCAGTATTTTTCCTGTAGCCTCTCTACCTCCCTCCACTCCTTCCAGCCCCATATTTCCGCTCCATACATTACCACCCCCTTTATTAATTTTTCGAACAGCAATTTTCTTTTTATATCCATCTTGAATACTCTTTCCCCACACCCCAGACTTGTCCTATTAGCCTGTTTCCTTTCTTCACCCTTTCCTTTATGTGTTCTCCCTCTTTATTATCCTGTTTCATCGTGTAGCCCAGGTATGTAAATTCCTTCACTTGTTGCACTTTCTCATCACTCCATCTCCACTCCTCTCTTTTTAGTTTCCCCCCTCCTTTTCTAAATATCATTATCTTTGTTTTCTCCGTGTTTACTTCCATTTCTTTTTTTTCATATATTTCTCTAGCGTCTTCATCATCTCTTTCATTTCCTTTTCCTCCTTAGCCACCAGCACTATGTCATCCGCATACGCCAACGACCATACCTTAGCTTTCCCTACCACTATCCCTCCTGTCTGTTGTCCTCTCATTGTATCTGCCAGATCCCCCGTATATAACGAGAACAGGCTTGGGCTCAGTGGACATCCCTGCCACAACCCTCTCTTTGTTATGAATTTCTCACTCTCTTCCCCATTCACTTTAACCCTGCTTCTCGTTTCTTCGTATATTTCCTCTATTCTTTGTATTAATCTGTCCTTGATTTTTTTTCTTTTCATATATTCCCACAGCTTTTCTCTATTCACTTTGTCAAAAGCAGCTTTTAGGTCTACGAATAGTGCTACCATTTTCCCTCTTTTTTTTCTAGTTCTTTATTTGCTAAGTGTTTCATTATATATATGTTGTCTATCGCCCTTCTTCCTTTTCTGAATCCCGCTTGTCCGTTTGGTACCAAACTTTTTTCCTCTATTTCCTTCTGTAATCTTTCTTGCAGTATTGTCGGGTACAATTTGTATGCCGAGTTCAATAATGTTACCCCTCTATAATTCTCGACTTTATTTTTTTCGCCTTTTTTATGTATTGGGCATATTATCCCCTCTCTCCATCTCTCTGGGAATCCTTCCCCTTTCCATATTTTGTTTATTATTTCCGTCATCCTTTTTGCTACATTTTCTCCCCCGTATATCCACTCTTCTCCTTGTGTCCCGTCTTCTCCTGTCGCCTTTCCTTTTTTTATATTCTTTATCGCCTCTATTACTTCTTCCTCCCTTATTCTATCCCTATCTCCTTCTTCTTGACTTACTACCGCGTCTTTCCTTTTTCTTTTTCCTGCTTTTGTTCTTCCCCTCCCATCAGGTTCCGAAAATATGTCTCCCATTTTTTCATTTTTATTCCCTTTGTCGTCTTGTTTTTTTCCCTCTGCTTCTTTAGGTACTTCCATACATCTTCTTCCGTTTTTATTCCTTTAATCTGCTCCTCTTGTTTCTTTTTGTTTTCCTCCTTCTTTCTGTCGCATGTTTTGTATATTTTTACTGCTTCTTTGTATTCTTCTTTTTCTTTCTTCCCTTTTTCCACTGTCTTAATGCTCTTCTTGCATTTTTTTTGCTTCCTTGCATTCCTTATCCCACCATTTCTTCCATCCAGTTTTCTCCCCCTTCCATCTTCTAAATCTGACTCTCTCTGTTGCTTTCTCCATCATCTCTCTCATTTCCTCTACACTTTCTTGTAATTCCTTCCCTATCCATACCGTTTTCCTCATTCTCTCTTTATCTCTTTTTATACTCTCTTCTGTCCACTTTTTTTTAGTTATGTACTTCTCCTCTTCCTCTCTCTCTTCTCTTTCCCTTCCTTCCATTGTCAATTCCAGTGGTTGATGGCCTGACTCTACCCTTTCTCCCACCTTAAATGTCTTTACCTTTTCTGCGGCCTCTTCATTTGTCATTACAAAATCAGTTATTGATTCTCCCCTTCCTCCTATGTACGTAAATTCCCCCTTTCCATCTTCTTCTCTGTTTCCGTTCATTATTTCCCACCCTTTTTCGTTGCACAATTCCAGCAGTTCCTCTCCTTCTTTATTTATCACCTTGTCCTTTGTTTGTCTCTTTCCCGTCCCTTTTCTTTCTTGTATTCCCCCCTCTTCCCCTATTCTTGCGTTGAAGTCCCCTCCTACTATTATCAATCCCTCTTCCCTCTCTTCTATCATCTCTTCTATGTTTTTCTTTGTCTCTTTCGTTCTACTGCTATAAACCGTCACTACTTTTATTTTTGTTTTTCCCCACTGCATGTTCCTTTCTACAACTCCCCTTCTCTGTTGCACTTTCTCTTTCTTTTCCTGGTTCAACCATTTTTTTCTTATTTCCGTTATTATACCCCCCTTTGCTCTCCCACTCAAATTCCTCCCGCAACTCTTTTTTCCACCACTCCCATTCTTTTTCTTCCATCCATGTTTCCTGTAATCCCACTACATCCTGTTCCTTGATGTACTTCCAGAAATCATGTTCCTTGTTTTTTATTCCTGCTACGTTCCAAAACAATACTCTCAGCTCACTCCCCTCCCCCCGTGCTTTTTCCTTACTTTCTTTTTTTCTCCCTTCTTTTTCTTTTCCATTTCCATCTCTCATTATTCCTTTTCTTTGCCGTTTCGTCAACTTTCCCTCCTTTACCACCCCCCTTTGCCCTTTAGTTTTTTGCCTTTTGGTTCCCCACTTTCTCTTCTCTTTCTCTGCACAGTCCCCTATCCTTGTCGTTCCATATGTATCTGTCTCATTTAATTTTTCTTCTAGCATCACTGCTAAATCTTTTTGTGGTTTTTCACTTCTCCACCCCTTTATCACGATATTATTCTTTCTTTTCCATCTTTCCTCGTCTTCCGCTTTTTTCTCCAGTTTTTCTATTCTCTCCACCAGTTTCTCTTTTTCTATCTCCCACTTCTTTTCTCTTTCTCCCATTTCTTTTTCATTTCTTTGATTTTTTGTCTTATTCCTTGGATATTTTCTTCCATCTGTTTCATCATTTCTCTCATTAATTCTTTTAACTCCTTCATTTCTTTCCTTCCTCCTTCTGTTCTTGAGGTTTTTCTTTCGTTCTCCTCCGATATCTTTTTAATGTCTGGTGATCTTATTGTTTTCTTTCCTCTTTCAAATATTTGTTGCCTTTCTTTTTCCTCTTCCTCTCTCTCTCTTTTATTCATCCCTTTCCCCCTTTTGTTATTACTTATTATTTATTATTTATTTATTTATTTTTATTTATTTATTTATTTATTATTTTTTTTTAAATTTAGTTATTTATTTAATTTTTTTTCTTTATTAATTTTAAAATTTTTTTGTTACTATGATTCTTTCTACCTGTATTTAATTAACGCCCGCCACAAATATTAGAAAAGTATATAAATAAACGTTTGTATTTCACTGTTATCACAAGCGCGCGCTTGACCTTTGAATAAGTCCGCGATATCCGCTCGCATTCGCACACGTTATCTGCGCCACCTATATCTTCTTATCCATAATTTAATGTACTTATCTACTACTCACATTACAATTGTACTTCTAATCCTTTCTTCACTTCACTTTCCTCACCACGCCCACGTAAGTTAATTGCTGTAAATCACTTTAAATTACCCAAAACTCCGCACTACTATTAAACACGTCCTCACTCAATCACCTTCAGAACACGACTTCGAATAAGGGCATATAAAAATAATAAAAAAACCGATATTAAATGCGTAAAAAGTTAATATGACGGTCATACAAAAAAGAATGCGATTATCTCAAAAACCAAAAAAAATTGTTTTTTTCTTCAAACGTCAGAAAAGTGGACCATCATTTAAGCAAAAAAAAATAGATAGAAAGTCGAACTTTTCTGTCCAGAAGAGAGAAAAGTGTTGTTATGAAACAGCCAAAAAACTAAGGAAGAATTTGTATTCTTTATTTTTAATATAGATATTAAAAGTACAATTTGAAGTTGATGCGTTTTGGAAGCGTGAAGCGCGCGCGGACTGCGGACGTGTTTATGTGTGCTCTGAAAGTAGTGATTAAATTAAGTTGAAAAATTAATTGAAACCGGAATACGACCGATAAGTAATGGTGGTATACTTATAGAATGTAAAAATAAGAATGATGTATGTAAATTAAAAGAGAAAACGAAAAATAAAATGGGAGAATCCTACAAAATACAATTATCAAAGAAGAAGTTGCTAAGAATAAAAATAGTTGGATTGTCTGAAAATTTATCACTGGAAATAATCGAGGAAAAAATCAAAATGCAAAACAGTCATCTAAATTCAGAGAAACCGTCTTTAAAGATTGTACACAAAAAAGAAGGTAGAAATCGGAAAAGTTACATAGTTTAAATGGAAGTAAATGCATACACGTGTCGAACTATAATGAAAGAAGAAAAGATAAACGTAGGTTGAGATAGATGCATAGCCGATGATGCTTTTGAAATTAGAAGATGCTATCGATGTAATGAATTTAACCATAAAGCTTCGAAGTGTAAAGCACAAAAAGTCTGTTCAAAATGTACTAACTCACATGAGTTGCAAGAATGTACTGTTGGTGAAGAAGAAAATCACAAATGTTTGAATTGTATTCAAAAGGCCGAAAAATTAATAATGAAATTGGACATTAACCATCCAGTCTGGAATTAATAATGTGCTGTATTTAAACGAAACATGCAAATGGAAAGAAAGAAATTTGATTTTTTAGAATAAGTAAACAAGGTGCGAACATATTATATTTGAATGCACAAAGCATGCTAAAACATTTCCAAAAACTAGAAATCTTAATTCAAGATAAGAAACGAAATTTTGTTATTATTAAGTGAAACTCGTGTAACTGAAGACATACAAGACCGCGAAATTAATTTTTCAGAATATGTATTAATTCTAATTATTTCTAAATTAACGGGAAATGAAAATGACTGGATGCTTTACAAAAACATAAGAAATAATTTTAGTAAGAAAACTAAGATAAGCAAAAATTAATATTACGTAAATAAAATACAGCAAAATAGCGGACAATTCATAATATGTAGAAATTTATGAAACATTTAATCAATGGACAAAATAATGAACCAAAAAGTATAATATTTGACGAAGAAGAAATTAGTAACTTAGAGGAAATATCAAATAAATTTAACGAATATTTTGTAAGCAGCATTATGCACATAAATAATAGTAAAAGCCAACCCCCAGAAAACTTTAAAGAAGCTTCAATATTAAAACTAATCGTTAATTTCAAATTTAAGCAAGTTAATTTATCAGATCTGAAAAAAATCTCGGGTAATATTAAGCGAAAAGGAGGAACGGATCACATTGCAAAACAGGTTATTATAGATGCATTGCCAGAAATTGGCAATGCAGTAGTAGACCTAATAAACGAATCTTTAATACGTGGAAAGTTTTTTAATTGTTGGAAGCAATCAAAAACCATACTAACGCCAAAAATTAAAATTACAAAAAGAGAAGAATTTCGGCCTATCATTATATTACCAGTGTACGAACAAATACTAGAAACAATTACAGTGCTTTCTGGAACAAAATAATATAATCAGTGAAAATCAATCGGGTTTTCGAAGTAAACACTCGTGTGAAACAGCATTAAATCTTGTGCTGACAAAATGGAAATCCGAAAAAAAGAGCCTTTAAAACTATTGACAGAGGAAGACTTATAAATAAACTTAACCAATATGGAATAAAAAGCACCAAACTTCAATGGTTCGAAACTTAATGGAAATCTCGTACTCAGACCACTAAGTACCAAAATTACGAATCTATTCCAATTCAGAATATTTTAGATGTACCTCAAGGATCAGTTTTAAGGCTATTGCTTTTCTTAATTTATATTAATGATTTAGAACTTAATCTTAAGTGCTGTAATATTAATTTGTTTGCAGACGATACCCTTGTATCAATTACTGATAAAAATATACATTCAACCATTATAAAGCTAAACTCGGAATTAGAAATTATTGCAAATCGGTTACAATCAAACAAAGTAAAATTGAATATGCTAAAAAGTAAGCCAACGGTAATATCAAATAATAATGCCGAAACAACAAAAATTAAAATTGAAAATATAGGATTAGAACAGGTTGAACAAATTAAATATTTAGGAGTAGTTATAGATCAGAATCTAAATTTTAGAAGCCATATGAATTATGTAATAAAAAAAGTAACAAATAAGAATAACCGATTAGGAAGAATATCTAATCTATTGAGGATGCCAGAATTACTGTTTATAAAACTATTATTGCGCCATATTTTAATTTTTGCAGTAGAATATTTTTAATGTGTTAGAAAGTAGACTCAAAACGGTTACAGAAAAAAAAGGGCTATGAGGATTATATTACATTGTTCCAAATATACCAAAATCACAGTAATGTTAGATTGTTTACAATGGTTAAGTGTGAAACAGCGGATATATTTCAATTCATTAATGTTGGTATACAAAATAATTAATAATTTGCTTCCAAACCACATGTCAAAATTAGTGATACGTAACTATAATATGCATTCACATAACACGAGAAGTCGATGTGACCTCAGATTACCAAAATTTTCAAAAACAAAAATTATATAATGACTTACCAGATGAAATTAAACACGAGCAAAATATTTATAAATTTAAAAGGGGCCTGAATGATTATGTCAAGAATAATTTTTAAGCAAAAATTAGTATTAACAGAAATATGTTACGATTTAAGTTAAATTAGTCAATCTTTACTAAATCAATTCTTACTTACTTACTTAATTAAAGCCATGTTATAGCAATGATGCCCTATTGATTTGGAAATTTTTTTGTGATGTTGACAAAGCTGTATTTGAACTAGTGCTTATCCGTGGGTGTTTTATGTACGCTTCAGCAACAGTAAAAGACTTCCATCTTCCGTGTCTGTTTAACTGTTCTATATATACTCCTGCATCAATTAACAGATTAGTCTAAATACGTCGTAAGCAAGCCCAGCGTATTCCTTAGAATTGGGTAGTTAAAAAAATTCTGCAATTTTCGTTGCTAATTCACTTATAATATGTACTCTCATAACGGACTTATAGCATTTTCCAACTTCAAAAAGAATCATATCTTATAATTTTGTATTTTCTTTATTCGACAAATTGTGGTTATAGGAATGTTTCGTTGATTAATATATTATCAAATTTTATCTACCACCAGACATAAATACAAAGCAGTTATCTAAAAAAATGTTTTTTACAGTTACTCCGTCTTTATATTCTAAACAGTTATGTACTTGTTCGTTGTCAAAGTAGTTTGTACATAGACGTCTTTACTTATATACGTGTAAGTAGCTTCGTATTAGCTTGTATTTGCAGGTTACGACTTGCATACTTAGAATGGTATGTAAGAACTTGTTCAGAAAAATGCATTTAGTTGCTCTCAGTTTGTAAAGTGTTGTGCTATATTATATATTATTATATATATTGACTTTAAAGAAGCTGTGTTAACATGGACCAGTAAAACAGACAAAAAGGTATACGTTGATAGCAAAGTTGAATCATAAGATAATGCAGACCTTTACAAACATTTTGGTCAATGACCCCCCGGAAAAATGAATAAGGAAGGTATTTTATTTACTTTAAAATTACAGAAAACTCACGTTTAAATCAAATTATCAGAGTTTGAACTGCATGCGTTTAAATTGAGAGAGATACAAAAACTTGCTATTCTACCGGAGACTCACATTTACGTGTACCCGGGTGCATAATATTGAAGCCGAATTGTAAATGACATAGTTATTGTACCCAGACAGTACAAAACATCTTTAAAACGTTTGTTTTATACCTGTGTCATGTCTAAACGTCTGTGGCTCCAAAAAAGACGTCTTGACGATATCGACTGTAAGACATCTTAAAGACGTCTGACTTAAGACGATTTAAAGACATTTGTTTTAAAATTTTTCAAAAATTTCTTTATAAATGGCAGAGTTGTATAAAAAGTATGTTGTAACCTTTGTCGATAGGTGTATTATATTATTTTAACGTTTGACAAGAAAAAAATTAAATGTTTTTAGATACACTACGGGAATTTTTAGAATTTAGTATTGGCACTGTTGCAGTTGGCAGCATTGCATTCACATTGCAACATGGGATTTCACCTTCATTTAAACGTATAACAGAATTTTAAACTGAATTTAGATAGTTCTCGTTTAGAAGTAGATAAATGGATTGGTTGCACTATAAGATAAGAAAGTAGGCGTGCCGCTATAACTTTTATCTATATGCAGTTGGTCCCTGGTTTATAGACAAAGTTAATTTTTTTCAGAATGCTATATTTGTTCATAATATAAGAATTTTATATTATTTTTAGGATAGCAGTGAATAAGTGATGAAGTGGCAAAGCCACTTCGTAAAATTAAAAAAACCAAATTGGCCGTTGGTAAGAATTGATCGTACAAATATTAACTGTTACTATTAATACAATATGGTTCTGTTATAATTTTCCATTCTGGATAATTCTCGTGTTGTCGTTATCAAACAAGCTGAACTTTCGTTACACGATTAACATTGCCTGGGGATGTGTCTATCTATTGTGGTATTTATTTTATCATTTTGTTAAGAATCTTGATGTAAAACCTTTGATACACATAAAAGTGAAGAAGAAGATACACATAAAAGTGAAGATTAACAATTACTTATAGTAATTTACTTTAAAAAAGTCGAAGGTAGCATAATGGGTTAGCAGTTATGCTATGAAACTTTCGACGATAAGCAACTTACATTATTTTATTTTCAAATATTTTTTTAGAGGATAAGATTTTGTCATGCCCTATTACACAGTCATCTAAAAAGGTTACGCCTATTACCAAACTAGATTAGAATGGACCAGAATTATGGAATTGTAATCAACAACAAAAGTAATTTAAATTTTTTTATTGAAAATGATCATTAATGAATAAGTTATAATACTATCATATTAGTAGTAAAAATTTGTCGAGTTAAATATTGTTCAAATCTGTCTTTATTAAACAATGTTTATGTAAAATATAAAATAAAAAAGGAATCAAAATAGTATGTTTGTATATAGTTTTCTTGCATTGTATATGTATAAAGTACAAACATTTTTTGTTTAGTTTCAGATATCAACTTCTAAACCTTAATGCAATAAAACCACATTTTACGAAGACTGGTAACTGATCTCTCAGAGGTAAAGAAGTTAAAAAAAACATTAATGGAGCAATTCAAGCCAAATAAACAGGAACATACACAGTTAATTTCATGTTAGCTATTACTTCTACTAACAATTTTGTTCTTGTGTTTGCATTTCAAAACAATTTAACGTCCTTTTTTCATCTTTTTAGGTTACTGAATTAAACTAGGAGGTTCATCCAGTTCTGATCATGTTAAAGGGGCGCTGAGCCTCATAATGTCAAATGATTATATTCTCAGGTACAGCTTGATGGGAAGAAAGACCAACAGGTTGTTTTGTAAATTAAATAATTCAAGTTTTAATTCGTAAGTAAAACATAAAAATAATATAAAATTGAAAAACTATTTTCTCTGATTTACATGTCATCTCAAATGTAATTTAATATTTTATACAGTTTAGACATATAAATCAATGAACTAGTCGTCCAAACTATATAAAGAACTGTGTTATAAAATTAACATATCCTTTAATTTAGATTAAATAATAAATATAATTTTTAGGTTCCGTTGAACAAGCTGAATTGTGCAAATTACGCAAAGAAACTGAAATTTCCATCGAAAACTGTGTGAAAAAAGCTTCCAATAGAGGAAGTTTTAATAAAAAAAAGTATGACGTATAATAAAAAAGTGTTTTATATTCAGTGTTTTATTGCATGTGCAGTTTTACACAAAATATTTTTTGTCTGAAACATGTTTTGAGAAGATATCTTAAAGATTTCTAAGTAAAATGTCTTCAAGATGTACAGTTTATTAACATTCGACGTCTTCAATATGTCTTAAAGACGTCTAAAGACCTAACTAGATGTCTTGAATATCTTGGCCTGACATCTCCGAGATGTATTTAAAATGTTTATGTGTTGTTAGTGTAGTGAATAGTGAGACTCAATTTTATGCAAGTTAGAAACGAAGATAAGTAAACGCTTAAATGCTTGCTTGCGATCTCGAGCCCGGAAGTCATTTCGCTTACTCAGTGGCAGTGCATTGCTTACGTGATTTATGTCAATAGATGACTTATCGTTTTGGTTTCATAATGACGGTGGTTAAAGACCTTAAAGGATTAATAACTAATACTAGTTTAAACGTTTAGAATTTAAATTTAATGCTCGTCCTCAGCTTTTACTTCAAATTCGTAAGACCAGTAAACAAAAATTAAAGAAACAATTGAACAGCGATTGCCGAAAATCAATTAAAAACCACAATGAAAATGTTTGTAAAAATATATTAAATAAAATAATTGATTGTCATTACCTGTGACTACCGTTAAAAGTGATTGATGTTCCTCTACGCAAAAAAAATAAAACATTTTTACGAAATCGGCTAAGAATTCAAAAATCTTCCATTAAAAACTAAATTTTTATCGATCATTTTGGTAATTTTAAATTTGGACGAATATCTTAAAACTTAATCTTAAATATAATTGGTCTTAAATATAAATCGTGTGATTGTAAGAATGTTTTTTAGACTTTCGGATAATTGTGTGACCTTGTTGATGTAGCAGCTCTAAACGTCTGAATAGTTTTTTTTCACAAAACATCCAAATTACAATCAAAGGATGACTCACAAACAAAGATTATTCTTAAAAGATTTGGCTAAAGAACTGGTGTTACCGCCTATGCAGAAAAAATCTACAAACCCTAAACTGCAAAAAGTGTTTTAGAAGCAATGATGCATATTAATGATAGTCCTGGTTGTCGAAGTTCAAAAAATAACTGACGTTAAGAGAAAGATGTATTTATTGTGTTTAAGTTATATTGACCGTAAGAGTACACTGATTTATAAGACGTGCAAAAGCAGCATTTGCAAATAGTGTTAGAGTATGTGGCAACGGTTATAGCTAAAACTAATTTTTAGGGACGGATCTCTTAGGACCGTGTTGTGTAAAGTCGTATATTACGGATTACCTATGAAATTTATCTTCCAATTTTTTTGTTGCTTTTGAACGCTTTTGTTTGTAAGATTTAGAAGCTTCTATTACGTCTTTTTCAGCTTTTCCTTAATTTATCTTCTTACATTAGAGCTGCGACACAAAACCGTCCAGGCTTCCACTGTTGAAGCAAACAACCGTATCATATACCTCAAACCTTAACGTATTTATTTCAAAAAATAAATTTTTTGGTATTCTGGACCACACTGTATTGTTGAAACTTTTTTTGACATTTTGAGTTTTGCCATGTAAGCATTTTTCTAGCAGTGACCGTTGATCTAAATCTTGAAAGATTGGCTTGACCTGTGTCATGATCAGTTGTAGAAGGAAGAAAATGCATTAAATCATATGTTTAATGGTTATTTTGAGCTTTGAAAAACTAGCACCACTCTGGTGAGCACAGTCTATGGCTTGGGTTTTCATCTGTTGACATCAGAAGAAAGTATTTAGCACGAACGGCTTGTTTTATTCCGCTCAAATTTCTTTTGATTTGCAGACCATTATATTTTAGAATAGCATTTATGGCTTGATATGTTAGCCTACTTCACCCCCTACAGCCTTACCATCTGAAATCTTTCTTCCTGTATTTGCAGCCTTGAGACGAAAACCCATACGCATCTGTATGTGACCTACACACTCCAGTTTCTCTACTTTCAATCCATTCTTGTAAGGATTACTTTCAAAACTTGCATTCTAAACTCTAAACTCCGAAGAAGTGACTTAAGAAGAAATAGTCTCCGTATATAAACAAAAAGGATCGTCACGGATGGTTAAGCTCGACTCTGATTGGGTTACGGTTGATAAGTGGCGTTCTTTCGATAAATGACTAATGACAGGGAAGCAAAGAGGGGATAGCTCGAAACAATGATCTCCCTTAGAGAGCACCAATTCCTGTTCTGAGGTGAGAACCAAAGTAGATAAATTGACAACCGTCTTTGAGGAGTTAGGAATGGATGAAACTTTACGATTCTTTGGTTTGGATTTCTACTTCCAAATCCAATTTTATATTAGTTAATAACATTTCACGATGTTTACTATTAAACAAGTCACCGTCATTGTAATGACGAATTTTCAAACTGAGAAGTGATACTCGCAATCTTGATGAATTCTCTTCAAAGTTGCATCGATAAATTCAAAGAATATTTTCCAGAAGGAAACTTTACTTACGATGCTTTCCGACGACGTAAACAAGTTTTAATTAATAGATTTTTAACTGAGAATCAGTTATAAGTTTTAAATAAACGTTATTACCTATTTTTATTTTAAATAAACAGGTATAGTTATTAATGTGTTACTGTTTTTAATTAATTACTTAACCTTAATTTAGAGGTTAGAAATAAATTTTTTTATTTCGTATTTTTTTTTACGTTATACCAATCCAAGCAATGTTGGTTGCCTAACATATGTGTCACGTGGGATCCAATCATTTATGAAAACCCTGCATTATTGCAACTGAGACATTCAATAGCAACTAAGGTTATATAAATTATACTACCCATAAATAACAAGAAAAACTCTGAAACATCTATTTTAATTGCAAAATTAACTTTTTTTTGTTTTGTGCTTCTTTTGAAATTTGTATTTTTTAAGCATTTGACCTTTTTATTTTTTAACTTATTAATAAATATATCAGCACGCCATTTTTGTCACTGATTAATGGCATTAGTTAGACCACATGTGATTAAGAAAATTTGAGTTTTGTTCCTCAAAAAAATTTAAATTTCCAAAAGCACTAACACAAAAATTGTGAAAACATAAGAAATTATAATTTTGTTCTAGTCAATTATTTTCTCATATTCCTAATAGTATTAACTCAATATGAACACATAAAACTGCAAAAAAAAATTCCATTTAGTCAATCGGTTTCAGAGCATAAATATATGTGTAACAAGGCCTACGAAGTGACGCCTTTAGTTACCTAGAACTTGTCTCATGTAGAATAGAGAACGTCAATCATTTTTCGCGCACTTAATGTAGTACCAACATTTTTTAGCGATTGAACATAGTTATTGAAATGATATATATTAAAAACAACACGTTTCATAAACGTAGCAAACCGCATTGTAAAAGAAGTGTTAAATGCTATGAAACTAAAATTACATTGTTTAATTTTTATCTCCAAACGAGATTACTTAAGAGTCAATTTCAGCATAAAATCTAGTCGTGTGTATCATAATTCCAAAGAAATTAAAAATTAAATAAATACATATAAATAATTTGCTTATTATAACAACTTTTTTTGTAACATAAAGATGTTGTTTGTCGGATTAAATTTATCACGTGCTTATCTTATCTACTAAATATGCAATATGTTTTAAAAAGATACAAGTGGGGATTTAGATGAAAAGATATTTTGAACAAATCTGTTTACAAATTATGTAAAAATGTACTTTTACCGCAAATCTATTACTTTTTAAGAGTACCTACTTATTTTTTAAAATAAACAATCGCATATAAAAAAAGTGGCGTTAAGAATCTGAAATGCATGATCGTATGCTACTGTAATCTAATCGCGGCTAAACGGGCGTCAATCCTCTTTTTAGCTGGTTATAGTTATAGTAATAATTATTTGTGTATAATTAAATTCATTTTTTTTAAATTAAACAAAACAATGGATTTTGCAAATTAGTCTTTTACTGACGAAAATTTAGAATTTATATTAATGTTAAATTAAAAAAAACAATTAAGTATTAATTTATATTATTTATTTATTTAACAAAAAAAATACAAATCTTGTTTTAAAATCAATACTAAAAAATTTAGGATATAAAATTACAACAAAAAAAATCGAGAACGATTACAAACTGAAATTATTATTGATAATTTGTAACAAACAATTCCAGCATTACCTTACTATATGCTTTACTAAAAAAAACTACAAAATACAAGAAAATCTATTTATATTATTCAAATATTAATTTTTAGCTTTTGGCAAATCGAATAGAAATGGCATGCATCAAATCAAAATTCCCAACTTTTCTTAAGTGAAACTTGGTATTATTCGACATTGGTAGAAAACAGTCAAATTAACAATTTTTATTTAACTATTTCGATGTTATGCTTACATTATTGATATTTGGCTTTACGAATTTCGGTTTGCTTTAAAGTTACAGAATAACGTTGAACGGCATTATTTACATTTTAAGTTTAAGGATTACTGTTAAAACTAAGTTACTACAAATTAAAATTTTAAAAATATCGTTTTAGTTTTAACAAAATCAAGGATTTATCTTTTACGAAAGCCTTTTAATATATAAACATATTGCTATTACAAGCTTTATGATTTATAAATAAACTTTACAAGATTTTATTTTATTTATTACTGTTATTGTTTATTTCTAAGAAAAATAACATTACTGCAGCTGCATATAGGTATTAAAAAAACATTTAATGTAGAGTTCACTTAAATACAATAAAAATCATAAATTATTCATGCAAATTGCGTTGTTAATTTGAATATAAAAAAATATTCTACCAGAAAAACTACTAAAAGCAATTGTAATAGATTATTTAAGTAATTTGGTAAATATAAGAAATAAATATAAAAATCTTTTAGTGATCTTACACACATTTGTTAAATTTGTTAAACTGTATCTTCCCAACGTTTGTAATATTACAGTGCTTATTGAAAAATTATAAAATTATTTTTAAAATGTTGATTTTGGCATATTATTTGACATATTTTAACAATGATATTATCAAAGCGTTTATAGGAAGTCAAAAACAAATTTCACAAGTTAATTCTAGTGAGAACTAAAATTGTACACAGTGTTCAGAAAGTGTCTACATTCTAATAACTTTGATTTCGTCCCGTTTATTCAATTTTGATGGATTTCTCAATTTGACAATTTTTAGAAATGGTTTTTACCAAACAACACAGCACTTTTATTATTAATGCTTATTTTCGTTTAAAATCCGCAATAAACCAGAAACGAGGGATTATTTCTACCAAAATTGCTAGGAACAGTTTCACAAGCAATTTCTCAATGATGTGTTTCGATATAATTCTTTTGCACAACATAGTCTAATAGTTTTGTAGTACGGGTTTTCAAAAGCAAAATCTACCGGCCGGTTTACGGAAGAAGTTGTTAAAGATTTTCCCCAGAGAATGGAAGTGAGTCCAAAGTAATCTCCACGACAATTCTCACATAAAAAAACCCATCGCTTGCTACATGACAGAAAACTTGCAAGAAAGTTTTTGAATTGCATCCATTCAAGGTGACTGTGACACAAGAGTTCTTGCCTTCTAATTTTCCACGTCGAATACGGGTTGGACGTAACATTAGTTATGAAGCATTGTTTCATCTTAGTGAATAGTAGAATATGGTTAACAAAAAACTCTCATATTCTTGTAGAAACATTATTTCATCCACAGAAGATTGGAGTGTCACTACGTAGGATTAGTGGTTCTATTTTTTTAAACGAAAATATTAACGCAAACACTCATAGAAAATAATTTTGGATCCGTTTATTAATGAATTACATGATAAACAGTTACAGCATTGTTATTTTAAACAAGATGGGGATGGGGGTTTTCTGAAAAACGATGGGTGCCAAATACAAAAAATTTGAAATGTCGGTTACTTTAGTAGGTACGACACTACATCGTAAACTATGTAAAATGTCTGAATGATTTCTTACAAAAACATAATTTATTTATTTATTTTATGTAAGCTAATATTTTACCTACTTGCAGAAAGCTTTTTAAATTTTGCTATTAATTAAGATCTAAAAGTATGAATATTGTTTGTATTCTCGTTGGTTTTATGTATTTTGCAAGCAGCATAATCGACCGGAAATTTTCCTTTTTTGGTCTAAGCATCAGTCATTTTGTCACATTTATTAACACCATTATCTGTGCTATTGTTAAGAATAACACTAACAAATTTATTGTAAACAAATATAATTAATTTGCTTATATTTTACTCTTGCTAAAAAACAAAAATAATTTTATTTTTATATAAATGATACTGTAATGAGCTTATGTAATTGTCGAACTAATTTTAAAATCAATTGAAATTCGTCATTACAGATACGTTATTAAATTTTATTAAAAATCAATATTTAAAGAAATTGACACAAAAATTTTTTTGTATCACACGTCATGAAAGTATTTTGCAAGTCTTTGCAATTTAATTTCGGCCTACATCTGTACCAATACTCGCAAAATAGCACTTTCTGGACTAGTGCTACAAATAACTATTGAAACCGAATATTAATTGTGCAATCCAAGCAAAAACACAAAAAATCCAAAAGATTATTTATGTTTCTTAATAAAAAATTATAGATTAGTCTTTTTTATTATTATTTCTATTAGAGAGAAAAGGGTAAATATGTTGCAGCGGGTAATATGTTTCACTGAGCTCTAAGTCCACTCAAGAGAATTAACACTGCCGCGCCGCGGTAAACATACCCGTTAGATAAAAGCAGAAACACGTGTCTAAATCTGTGTTTTGTTACTTTTCCAATTTAGTGAAAAATTGGCAAGTAAATCATAAAAAATAATTTATTATGATGAAGTTAGTACGAGTTTATCCAATGACTGGTAATTCGATTTAAATATCTTTGATGTACAGAAAAGTAAATTTCTAACCTAACCTTCAACGTATGTTTTCTTGCTTACGCGAGAATGTAGATTTATACCTAAATTGTTTTTGTTGGAAGCGGGGGCAATATGTTTAAAAAAATCGTTAGTGTGACATATTAACCCAAACATTTTCTTGGTAGATACAAGATTTACATAAAGCCACGTTTTTATATAACAAAAACTGAAAGATTCTGTAGTCATAAGAATACCTTCAGAAAGCAGTAAGAGACATTCGTATAGGTAGAAGGTCAGTTTGACAAATAAGTCTTATAAAGACCCGGTTCGAACTTTAATGAAAAGAATGAACTCAAAAAATTCTTTTGGGGTGTAAAAGTTGTTTGAGTTATAAACAAGAAGTAAATTTAACAGAATACATACAATACATGCCATCTTACAGCTTCGCTATATCTGATCGTAATATTAGGGAGCTTGCATATTTTTTGCTGACTAATATAATATTTTGCTACAATTTCAATGACGAAATGATCTGGATTAGATCGGTTTATTAGTTTCATATGAAATACTAAAAAAATATTTAACAGAAAAAAACTTATTGCATTTTTTAGAACGGATTTTTAACATTTGTAAAACTGTATTAGAGACAAAAGCTGAACCAATTTGAGTTTGCATTACTTTTAATATTGTTTGGGACAAAATAAAAATTCCGGTTTTATGACATGTGGGATTTGTCTTTAAAGTCAAATTTTTATTTGTTGATGAAAAAGTAAAATGTTCTTGAAACTCGGTCATTTTAAATTAACTGAACACTGTTCTGCTTTATATTAAAAATGTTTTATATCCTATATAAAATTCGATCATAACAATCTCACGTGAATAATCACAACAAAATTAAACGTCAAAAATGTAAATCAAAAAATATAGTTTGTCGCGACTGTGCTGCTCAGTTTTTCGTTACGATGCACCTTACGCACATTTCAGATTTACTCTCGCTAAAGAAGTTTTACACATTTTTTCTCTGCGGTTGATTCATATGCGCTAAATACAGAATTGCAATTAAATTTGCTCTAGCACGTCCAGAAAAAAATTATGTACGTGTAAAGATTATAAAAAAATGCTAAATAGTTGCGTATTTTAGTATGAAAACAATAAATATAAAATTTTTATTTGCCTGAAATAAGTCAGAGCCCTTAGTTACACTAATAAATGTCTTGGTTTAAAAGTATGCTTTTTGGTTTTTGCTTGTGCATATCTTTTGTTGTTCTTTGCAAAAATCAACACTAATTTCCCCTCATGTTGAGATTGAAACAGTTTTAATATTTTGTTTCCATAGTGGACATCTCCTGACAAATTCCTATATTTGTGCGCCTTGTTATTGTTCTCCCCTTTAGTAAATCAGTAAAAGTTATTATTTTGACGTATCTTGCTTTTCCTGGAATATGGAATTTGCTTCTAAAAAAACGTTGTAGGCAGGATTGGAACCTATATTATATTTGTGAATTAATTTTAAATTATAAATAAAATATCTCATAAATTGTGAATGTTAGAAATTGTTTAAATTGTTAAGAACAATTATCTCTATAAAAAACTGTAAAAACAATTTAGATAATTTACATACGTACAATAATTATATAAGAAAAACTGTTAAAAATGGCGGATACATCTACTTCTGCTTTTTTTTACTAGACCCATCTTTTAATAGAACCGAGAGAATATGAAAAGCCTCAATACCAAATTTGACGTTACTAGACCATGTCTACTTTAGACGTCTTGCTCAATAGTGGAGATAAACCAACGTTTATTAAAGAAGAAGCGAGTTCCATCGTGGATTTCATCTTCGTCAGCAGCAGACTCTCTAAAGAAAACTGCTCCTGGAGAGTGACGGATACGTATATAGCTAGCGACCACTGCGCGATACTATAGGAAGTAGCTACCAGCCAAACTACTAAAGGAGCAGATTGGAAAACTAACTCCTTTCGTTGGAAGGCAACTATTTTTGACCCCGACGCGTTTACTATTGCGTTGGACAATTAACCAATAAGTGGCGGAACTGCTGAAAATAAAACAAGAAAACTGACGAAGAAGATCACGGAGGCCTGTGACGCCAGCATGCTAAGGAAACGTGACACAAACAAGCTATCATCGGTACACTGGTACATTGCTTCCCCCCGGAAGAAGTGTCTCGCCAAGAGAAGAGCATCCCAACGTGGTCGAAATAAACTAAAAACTTACAGAGTACAAAAAGGCACGCCGTAAGCGTGTAAGAAAGCAAGAAACAATGTTGGCAAGAGCTGATCTCTGGAGTGGAAAAAGACCCGTGGGGCAGGCCATATAAGGTGGTCATGAACCACTTGAGAAGTTAGCAAATGCTATCACTAACATGCTCTTTTACACACGATTGTTACTGCGCTGTTTCCCCACCAAATGGAGTTTAACTATACGACAGAGCAGCACCAAATGGAATAAATTCCGCCAATCACAGAAGAACAACTAATGGAAACATGTAGTAAAGTGGGTAACACCAAAACTTCCGGCCTGGATGGAATTCCAAACATTGCATTAAAATTGGCTATCCAATCGGCGCCCGTACTCTTTTTTGAGGTTTGTAAAGCATGTCTTGAAGAAGGCCAATGGAAGCAACAGTAGTTCTACCTAAAGGAAAAAATCCACTGAATGAAACAACATCATACCGTCTACTTTGCATGCTGGATACACCTGGGAAAATACTTGAACGCATAGTCCACAAGAGAATTAAAGAAACAGTCGAACCGCTGCTGGCTAGCAGCCAATACGGATTCCGGAAAAAATAGTCTACCTTGGATGCCATTGATCTTGTTGTTAACACAGCCAAAGAATCGATTGCGGAAATCAGATGGAATAGAGGTGCAAAAAACTACTGCTTGGTGGCAACGCTTGATATAAAAAACGCGTTTAACTCTGCTAAATGGGATTGCATTAGCAGAGCACTCGCCGAAATGAACGTACCAGGATATCTACAACGGATAGTAGCTAGCTATATTACTAACAGGATCTTGAAATAGGTTATGGTAAACCGCAGAAGTCTTTAACAATGGTATAGTATACAGTTCGTTCGTGTGGAAAAAAAGAAACTGTCCTATTTCGTAAAACAATTAGGGCTTATTGAATTTCACTAGATACCGGTTTGGTTTCGTATTAACGTATCCTGGATTTGTGCGTAATTTTGTGTTTTACAATCCAATTTTTGCAAGTTCTTTCCTCGATTCATGACGACGGCCGTGCTTTAGTTAAGTTTTTCGATTGTTTCTTTTTATTATGATTGTATTTTTGTTTTAGTTTTTTAAATTTTTGTTTATTTTAATGATTAATCTAATTTACTTTAATTTTTTTTAATTTTCGTGTTTACTTAATTTTTTTCCATTATGCGTTAATTTAAATAGTTTATTTTGTTTGTTCTATTTTCTTGTTTTCAGTAACTTTGTTCAAATAAATGTTAATTAATTAGATTGTAAACAAGCTTTTCTGTCGGCTTTCGCGTTATGCAAAATTTAAGTACATTTTGGATTTTAGTGAGATAGACTCTATTAAGGTAAGTCCATTTAGAATGTATCTTTCAGGAGCGGGCTTGTGGTTGGCAAGGGCCAGAAGTCCATTAAGCTATACTCCTTTTTGACGCCCTTTAACTTTTGACTTTTTATTGGTTTTCTGTCTGAGTGTTCCAAAACAATCACAGAATTTTGAATATACCCACCCCGTCTTTACTGAGCACCGTCATAACTCCGTTTATGTTACTTTATTTCAAGCAAGTGTCATTGTTTCAACTTTTGCACGTAACAAGGTAATATATCAAAACTGCATCGACAAACATTTGTGCTTCTTACATTTTTTTCAGTGGAAATACTAGCAATTCGCGACAAATACCTATATCTGGAAACTTTAAGGTGCAACAATCAGGTTTCAGTTAGGTACGTTAGTCATTAAAATGTGAGCCTGCAAATTTTAAGTGGCCAAATTATCCGGTTTTACTCTATTATATAATTATTATTCTTAATATTAAAATAAACATTTTTTTTAATGTAAAAAATTATGTTACATTAAATTATTAATATATGAAAAATCTAAGATTTATAGTTATTTGCTGCCGCATTCTGAAAAAAATGATCACATTTTCAACTCACGGTCAAAAAGTCATTTATCATTAATTAATTTAATTAATTAAAGATGACATTTTAAGCAAAATTAAAATACGAAAAAAATGTTAATAACCAACAGAAAAACGAACGTCATGAAATTGTTGCAACTTTTTTGTAAAATAGCACACAAAGGCATAAAAAATGTGGTATTATGAAAAAAAAAAACAATAAAAAACTGTTTTTAAACTAATAATCTTAAAGTGACGGTTATGTAAGTTACAAAAGTTATGGTTTTATTAAAGAAAAAGTGTCAAATCATTAGCATTAACAAAACGTCAGTAGTTTTCTAACTTGTAAGTCAAAATCCACAAATGTTTTTAATGGAAATGAGATAGAAACTTTTATATGTAAAGAACAATCAAATGTTTTGTTTGTAAAACTAAAAAGAAGTTGATTTTGCTATAGGTTGAAAAAAAAAAGAATATTATAGGAGTTAATACGTAATCGATGTTTACGTTAAAAAATAAGTAAGTTACAAACAAGGAGAAGAAATAAGAATATGTAAGGTATATTGCTTAATACACCTATGTATTTCTGTTTTTTTACATAAAAGTAAATAGTTCACATACGTTGAATTAAATCTAAGGTTTTTTAATAAGAATAACAAGATAAATTGTCCTTTGAATTTAAATATACGGGGATAAGCATCAATTAATTAACAAATTCGATGAAATTCTGACTGTTTTGAAGTACTTCAGAAAATTTTGATTTACGAAATTAGTTTTTTTAGATATTAAAATTGTCATTAAACTTATTTGTTTTGATTAATTATTTTTAATTAATCCTATTGAACTTTTTAACACATTTACACAGAATTTAAATGCCTTCCATGACATTAATAAAGATTTACTTGGTTGAAACTGTGCATTTTTTAATTAACATGATTTATTAATATTATCGTTTTATTAAAAATTTATATTTTTTTTAAACAGGAAATCAGCTTTGTTAATAAAAATACTTATAAAATTTTTGCTTTTGCTAATACGATGATACTTATTTTGATTGTTAGCATAAAACCTACATTAAATGTTTTTATAAATAATTAACGAGCTATTATTTAATGTTTGTAGCATTTTGTTAAATAATACAAATTATTTTGCCACCAATTTTATAAAATTTACTACACTACTAACTACAGAAAAAAGAACTAAGCGGTGACAACTGGAACAATCCTACAAAAATAAAAAAAAACATATTTAATCGTTAAATAAAATACTAAAATTGAAAAATATTGCCAAAAACGTAATTTAAGATTTGCTACGCAGTAAAACTTAATTCAGCTACAAAAATCTTATAACACGTATGATAATTGAATGTTTTAGTACAAGAAGCACTGAAGAAAGAAGTAAATGCATTTATGTATTATCAATGCATTTGACTGTTGTTAATGAGAAAAGTTAAGTAAAAAATAAGTTACAAATGTAATTATTTTAAATACAATGCTATTAGTAGACAGATGTTAGTGCAATAATAATCGCAAACACGCAACTGATTAAAATATTAAAGAAATTACACGTGTTAAATTTTGGTAAATGTTAGTTACAAAAAAAAATTAAAAAACAGACAAATTTTAGTTATAAAAAAAGATACTTTTTGAAAATTTGTTGTTTAATAGTATTGGAGTTTCCAGAAGTCAGTGTATCCAGAAGAATAGTCATAACTAAAGAGCGGACAGTCAGGCAAATGCCTGGAGCCTGCCTATTTTGCCTTTTTGTGTAACTTTTTGTCTTTTTTGCCTTTTTAAAGAGTATTATTTTATATTGCCTTTTTACATATAGATTTTGAAAAGTTTGTGTAAACAGTGTTTTAATAAGTAGATGACAATAACGCATTCCAGAATTTTACTTGAATTACATACAATAATATAATTAACATTTTTTACTCAAAAGGTCTTACCACGAACCTATAAATAACAACAAGGATTTTCATGTTTTGTTAAACAATGGTTTCAAGAAAACATTAAATAGAAAAACCGCTTATAGAGAAGTACTACTGTAAGAATTTATACTAGGATTATGTACAATGACAGGCTTAACAGAACATTATGTACAAAACGGGAAGGATTTCGGAATGAATCATATTTTATAGGTCTATTCAGTACCTGAGTAAAACAAACAAATATTGATAATTTTAATTCTGTCCGGTGAGATTCCTTTAATGACTGAAACACATGACTAAGATACTCTTTGTTTGTTATAAATACCTGTGATATTGTAACACTGTGATAGTCTATTGCTGTTGTGCTGTGAAGAATTAAACTCAATTTTTAACATTAATTTTGGTAAATGTAATAGATTTAAATCAAATGTGTTTAGCATCAATTTCAAAAAGTAATTTCATGTACGATAAATACAAATTTTGTCGTTTAATTGTAACTAAATTAAATCTTGAGTTTTTATCGTTTAGTGCATTTTATTTGATGCATTTATTAAAATAGATTCTTTTTTGATAAAAAAGTTTACTTTTCTGTTTTAGTAGTGTTAACAATCGGAGTTTATACTTACTGAAAACATTGAAAACGCACATCGTTAAAGAAAATTATATAAATTTAAATTTGCTCGTTTTTCATAGATCCCATTATCGGAATTTGATCAAATTGAAATAAGACTATACTTCTAAGATAAAATTCAATCTCAACTGGTTAAATGTTTCTATTCGGCGGTCTATATAAAAAATACTTATCTCTGTTTTATGATAAAAAGTAGAAAATGCGTCTAATTTAAAAAAAATAAAATAAAAACGTAGAAATCAAACGTAATAGTGAAAGACCATAAATATTTTTTTAAGTTAATTTAAAGTATTATAATTTTGTCAAATAGTGAACTTATTCAGCTTGTTGAAACAAAGTTCTATATTTAGTTATAATTTTTGTAGTTTTTTTGAAAACTGTAAGATTTTAAAGTTTCATGATTAAACTATCTTTAAAGTAAAATGTCTTATCCCGTTCCCCCTGCGCGGATTACTCTTTGCCTTACTACATAGAAAGAAATTAATAAATAATACTTGTATCTCAAGATCTTTAACATTGATACAAAATGTAACCAAGATTATTATCAGTACTACAGTTGAATGTTTTGCGTAGAAGTAATTTTGAACAGATTTCGACAGCAGTTGTTGTGGCAATCAGTCATGACGCAGCACAAGAACAAAATGTAAACGTTTTTATTCGTAACAAAGCAACCGCCAGGTTACTACTAAAAATTACTAACAAGAACTTTAATTTGACGAAAATCTGTTTTTTTAATTTCTAGATTTAAATAAAATCTCTTGCACCGCCTGTATGCAACAAAGAAAATAGAAGTCCGTTTGTTGATAGTGTCACGTTGTCCGACAAACATATTTATAAACAACTCGTTAGACAGATAGAAAATAGATTTTTTGTAAGTTTTGCGCAAGACGTGCTTTAGTAAGAAAATCGTTCAAGTATTTTCGCTTTAATAATGGATTGAAGGGTTTGTGTGCAAAAAAAGGTCTTGCAAATATAAATTAATTTCTGTTGAGTTTATGAGTATTTATAGGAGTTTTCGATTAATTTCATCATCAAGACATGCAGTTTCCATATTAATGTTTTAATAATTGGAATTATAGAAGATAAGATTATCTTATAAAATTTATAGTTAACGCACAAAGTTACTAATTCAATTTTGTTATCGCATTTTTGCAATGATGACGTCGTATTGTATTTTGTTGTGGTAGTTAATGTTGTAACTTTGCTTTTGTTGTGACAATTCCAGCATTCGTCGTAAAGCAAAATTCTCGTATTTGTTGTAAAAAAACTGACCGCATTTGTAGTAAAAGAAAAATTCTGTTTTATCGAAGAAACTATTGCATTTGTTGTTTAAAAAAGTTAAGCAATAGTATTAAAAAGATTTTCATTTCGGTCTTAATTAGAAGGTGAAAACCGTATTCATCACAGTCGTATGTATAAGAAAGTTTTTTTACGTTGTGATTTAGTTTTAGGGTCTGGTATGGTTTTAATGCCTAGTATAAATCTAGGGCTTTGGATCATTTTAATTCCCAACAGAATTTTAAATGTGTAGTCATATAGGATATAGTATGTTTGTTTTTGTTTTGAGTTTTGTTGTTTATTGTAAAACTAATAATTGGTAAACTAATTTAGCGCGTGAAATGATTAACTCTGGTAGTGTATATGAAATAAGAACGTCACCGTAATTATTATATACAGGGTGTGTTAACTTAGTTATTTGTACACAATTAACGATCTTAAACTTGGTCCCATTTTACAAGTCCGTAAGTATAACTAAATATGATTTACTTATAATTAAATTTTTTTTTTGCCACAATAGCGGTTTATTACGAAACATAATTATAATTTTATATATGTATAATTCTAATTTACTTAGTTAGAGGTCGTCCGTTCAAAGTTTTATTAGAAATAGAAAAATATTCACCGTTAAAGTAAATGGAAATTTTGTCAATGTCGGAATGGATCGTTTGAAACCATGCTTTATGTTACTTATAAAGAATCAACACTAGCAATTAACGCATCTAGAACCGATCGTGTAATCAGGCGACCACTCAGATTCGCCTAAACAGTATGAGCGCGACTCCGTCACTGGAAGGAGAGTACTGTAGCGATTGTGTTGGAGATCGCTAAATATTTAAATCTAGTGCATGGAAGTAGGTAATAAGAGTGTTATGTTTTGACTATTGTTTTGTTACATGTGTTTTTCTTGTTGTTGTAATGTAGTGTGTTTAATTAATAAAAAAAGTGTAAAAAAATAATAAAAGTAAGTTTGCCTAAAAAGTAGTTGTTACTAGCAAGCTACACAGCTGTCCCGGTGGTTACTCCAACCTTTTTGCATAAATACTATGAGTTAAAGTAAACCCACGTTGCACTGCCGTCGTGATTAACGACGATAGAAGAAACAAAAACGCAACCGATTGCAATATTAAGCATAATGCAACTAAAGTAAGTACAATAAAACAAATAAAATTACCGCCTTTTTGGCAAGTAAACCCACAAGCGTGGTTTGTTTAAGTGGAAGCCCAATTCTACACTCAGGAAATTAAGGCAGACGTTACCAAGTATTACACGGTAATTAGTGCATTTGTCGGACATTTTAATGTCATCTCCTGACAATGACAAATACGCGGAACTCTGAGAAAAACAGTTACGCAAAGTACTCACAGATTTAGAACTCGGATATAAGACGCTTTTGCAGTTGTCACGGAAGTTAAAATGCACTCGGGAAGCAAACTAAACAATGAAAGTGTGTTGCATACGGTTTGGCTCTAGAGACTACCATCGACGATACAGCAGATTTTAAAATCAAGCGACGCTTTGCACATAGATTAAATAGCTGCCCTTGCAAACAAAAAATCAACAAAAACGGCCAATGTACAAGCGTTGCTGTTATTACAACAGTAACCTCCCCATCTTTAGTTTTGTGTGCAACGAGGCATGCAGAAACGATAGCGCAGCAAACGGAACCACCAACCCCATCTTCCTATTTCTGAACTTAAACCGAAATTCGTGGGTCTTTCAAAGATGACCGAGCAGATGAACCGCAACGGTGCTAGCAGACGAGAAAGAAGCTAGTCGGGTTTCAAATCCGCACATACAAGTGTTTGATTTTATTACTGTCGATTTGAAGGCCGCGCTAATAGGTTTACTCAACCCTGTTTGTTCTTTCAGTAACAAAAAAACTAGAAATATCGTTGCTAGACAAGGCGCTCAATGTAGAATCTTGCAGCAGCCGCCTCTTTATAACCGATAAGACAACGGAAATACGGTTTTTAATAGTTGGTTCAATTCGCGTTGACGTGTCAGTAATACCAACAAAAACAAATTAACGTAGCGCGTTGTCGAATTTTTGTTTATACGTCACGAACGGATCCACAATAGACAATTACGGGACAGAGTTGTTATGTTTAAATTTGGAGTTACGTCGTCCCTATTAGTGGAAATTTTACATAGCACACGTGCCGCGTTCTATCATTGGCGCATATTTTTTTAACACTACTATGACCTTCTGGTAAGTTTGCGGAACAATCGGCTTATCAACACAGCCACTAAGCTATATGTGTCCGCATTGTCTGCACCCGTTCCCGACGGCTCCCACAACAGTCAAAGCAAATTTCAAATTTATGCTTGAGCAAAGCATTTGTACGCCATCTGCATCTGGTGCCAAAGAAAGAAGCCGGATCGTGTTGCCGCGTGTACCACTAAATTCCGATTTCTGAAGTTTTAAAATTGCAGTAACGACGCCTTTTGGTTTATTTAAGTTCAAATATATGAGTTTCGGACTTTGCAATGCATCTTTGTTGTGTGTTTGAAGGTTTGCGTAAATATGGTGTTCATATCAAACCTGAAAAGTGCGTATTTGGTGTTGAAAAAATAAAATATTTTGGTTATCTAATTTTGCCTGAAGAAATCTAACCTTTGGCTGAGAATCCAACAAAATCTGTTCTTTTATCGTTAACAGTAGCAACAAGTGCGGTGGTAGACAAACAAAACAGAACGGATGGCAACTTTTGAGATTTCTTTCTAAAAAACTCACCACGACACAGAAGAAGCGTACCTGTTGACGATTTACAAAGGTACAAAATATTTTAGATTTACGTTTGAGGGCAGACAACTTTGCATTTCTACAGCGGTTTTGAAAAAGCGTCGCCGAGGCATATGCGACTAATGATGGGTGAAATATTGTTACCGGGGACGCAAATATGGTGCGAAAAAACATAGCACAGTGAACAGGAAACTGTATTCTTTACCATAGATTTAAAATTAAAAGGCACACCAAAAACGCAACACTTCTGACACCTGCTCTTCGGCACTATTAACTGTAGTCTATTTCCCGTGTCCCCAGCACTTTCTAAGGATCGCTTAAGAAGACCGTCTTCTACTATCAAGGAGTCCCACTGCGCCCAGTACGCTTTAATATTTCTGCCCAAAGAACTCACTTCTTCCCAGGTTGGTCGTCGGCCGCTTTCTTTCCAGTTCAGGAGTAGTCTTATTTCAGGATCGTCTTCTTGTTCGCGACGTAACTGCTCAGATTCCCACTCATCATCAACCATAGCAGTTCTCCGGAGGCATTCGACTTTTTCTTCCAGTCGCGAACAATGGCTGCAGTCCGCCGGACATGGTATTCTGGACAAGGCATCAGCGTTCCGATGACTGCTTCCGGCACGGTGTTCTGTGTCGTAGTCATACTCTTGCAGTTTCTCGATCCATCTTGCCACTTGTCCTTCTGGGTTACGGAACTGCAGTAGCCATTTTAAAGCGGCGTGGTCTGTTCTCAGTAAAAATTTTCGTCCAGACAAATACTTGTAGAAATGTACGATAGACTTAACGACTGCTAACAGCTCTCTCTTAGTCACGCAATAATTCTTTTCTGGCCTGGACAAAACCTTGCTAAAATACGCGATAACTTTTTCTTGTCCATCTTGAACCAGCGAAAGGACCGCGCCTATGGCCAGATTGCTTGCGTCGGTATCCAACACAAACTGTTCATCTTCTCTTGTATAACTCAAAATCGGCGAAGTGACTAGAGCCTGTTTTAGTTGATTAAAAGAATTTTCGCAGTCTTTATTCCATCTAAATTTTGCTTTTTCTTCGGTTAATTTTGTCAAAGGTTTTGCAATATTGGCAAATCCGGGGACAAATCTTCTCTAATAAGTGCACAACCCAAAGAAGCTTCGAACCTAATGTTTGTCGATTGGTCTTGGTCATGCTTGCACTGCTCCGATTTTGTCTGGGTCAGCCCTTACTCCATCTCTAGATACGACGTGACCAAGGTATTGCACTTCCTTCATAATTCCGTAGCACTTCTTTGAGCTCAGTTTGAGATTAAACCCACGTAATCGCTGGAACACTTCCTTCACGTTGTTCAAGTGTTTTTCAAATGACCTTCCAACCACGATTACGTCGTCCAGGTAAACCAAACACGTCTTCCAAGACAATTCGCGCAAGATGGTCTCCATCAAACGCTCGAACGTTGCAGGAGCGTTACACAGGTCAAAAGGCATTACAGTAAACTGCCACAAACCAGTTCCTATCGTAAAAGCAGTTTTTTCACGATTCTTGGGTTCTAATTCTACCTGCCAGTATCCACTCTTTAAATCTAAGGTAGAAAACCACTGGGATCCTGACAGGGTGTCTAGCGTATCGTCAATTCTGGGTAAAGGGTAGCTGTCCTTTTTGGCACCTTGTTTAGCTGCCTGTAGTCTACGCAAAACCTCGTTGATCCATCCTTCTTCTTTACGAGTACCACTGGGGATACCCATGGACTACTTGAAGGTTCAATCACGCCTTCTCTCTCCATATCCGTAATTATTTGCTCGGCTTCTTCTCTTTTTGCCAAGGGGAGTTTGCGTAGATGTTGTCGTATCGGCCGAGTGTCTCTGGTATTAATTTTATGTTTCACCACGTTAGTTCTTCCTTTAAAGCCACTCTCTATCGCGAACACATCTTGGTACTCTTGGATCAACACTTTAACTTTAGCCAGCTGGTCTTGGCTGAGGTTTTGACATTTGGTGGTAAGAATGTCCAATAGATGTTGTGGACACTTCTTCGGCGACGTATCTTCGTTCGACTTCACGCATCTCACAATTTGTGATACTGGCGTGCATTGGCCTACCACGGTCTTCTTTTTCAACGTTACAGGATCTGAGTTGATGTTTAAGATCCTTAGTGGCATCGTTTTCTTTACTCGTACTAAAGTTCTGCCAACGAGTAGTCCCTTTTCAACTAAGCCGCCCTCCATCAGTTCAATTGCGCGTATGTAGTCTTCCCGGAGATTTCCATCCAGGCGTGCCATCACCACGCTTTCCGTCTTTGCAGGCAGAATCACATCTTTACTCAATAAGACTCGCACGGCTGCCTTCTCTGACGAATGAAAAGGAATTTCTTCATTGTCGATCTTCAAGACATCGTTCTTCATAACCAAAGGAACCCATACTTCTTTATCACGTCCATTCCCAGGATAACTTCTTCCGTGATGTCGGCTACCAGTACTTGATGGTCGAGTACTCCATTTCCTAAACCAATGGTTACTTTGACATGTCCGTGAGTAGGTATTTCTTCGCCCGTCGCCGTTCAAAGTCGTACTGTTACTGATGATGTCTTCTCGTTTTCTAATAAGATGTCAGGACGAATGATGGTCTTCGTCGCTCCCGTGTCAACCAGTAACTGGACACTTCTTCCATTGATCTTGCCATTGAGATAAATGCTATGGAATTGCTCCCTAGGCGACGCCGTTTGAATGGTAATTTCCGGGGCATGGTTCGTTGAGGTCGACTTTCGCCCCATTCGGTCGACCTGTTCTAGTTTTCCGGACGCTCTTCTGGTCTTCTTTTGGTCTTAGTACAACGGCGTCGTACGTGGCCCATTTCTACGCAGTTCAAGCACGTCAGTTCTCTTCCTCGAGTTACTCGTTCCCGAAATACCCGTCGCACTATGTCTTCAATGCTTTCTTCTGTGTGCGAGGATATTTCTGCAGCACAACGGAACTTATGGTTGCCTCGGTGCGACGCTTGTTTCGCTGCCTCAAACTCCAAAGCATGGGTTAATGCGTCATCCAACGTCTTCGATCGAGCTAACCGGAGTGTCTGCTGTGTTTCGCTGTTTCGGAGGCCGTCTACAAAGGTTTGAATAGCCAACTGCTCCAAGAAGGTATCTGGTGCTGTAGCATACGCAAACCGTGTTAATCTAGCGATGTTAGCCTCAAACTCTTGAAGACTTTCGGCAGCTTTCTGAACCCGACTTTTAATTTGAGCTTGATACACTTGTTGAAGATGAGCATCTCCGTATCTCATTTCTAATCGTTAAATTAAGAGTTCGTAATTTTCTTGCAAGTGGTCCGGAACAGTTTGTAAAATTCCAAGCGGTTCTCCACGTAAGGACACTATTAAAGACGTCGCTTTCTGCTTGTTGCTCTAACCATTAGCTGTAGTTGCGGCTTCAAACTGCTTGTAGTAGGTAGACCATGGAACTTTGCCATCAAAATTTGAAGGTACAACTTTAAACTTGTGAGTGGTTTCTTCCCGATGGTCCATTATTAAATCTTCGCTTGTGACACTTCCTTCGCCATGGCAAATCATTTGGTTCATTCTTTCTTCAAGCAGTTTCATTCTATCCCCTACTGATTCTATTTTGTCATTCATAGATTCGCAAATTTCTTCTTTTAAATTTAACATATCTCTTTGCGTTTCCTCTTGAACAATTTTTATTTGATTTTCTATGCTTGTTTGTATTTCTTCGTTTAAACGTCCAGAATTTTCCATCAATTTTTCTTCTATCTTCTGGGTATTTTCAAATAATTTTTCTTCAATTTTCTGAGAAGTTTCGTAAAACTTTTCTTCAATTTTTCTAGAGTTTTCTTCCATCCTCTGAGAATTTTCGGACAGTTTTTTTTGGATATTTTTATTCATCGATTCGAGAATTTCAAATATTTTTGAATCCATTGTAACTGCTTGCAAACGCGTCACCGGCATAAATTTAAATATAACACGAATATAAAGTTTAAATGCACTACTTTTTAAAATGCAGTCTATGTATAACACAAAATTTTAATAACGATCCACTTGTTAATATTAAACCACTAGTGTATGGAAACGAATTTAATTAATATCCCGATCACGCACTTGTTAAAAGAAAAAGATTAATAAACACTATTTTGTACTTTATAAATAAACACGCGTATCGCAAACTTAACAGTTATTTACGCAATCAATGTTCTTATTACGGGAGCGATATTAGATTACTTAATGGTTTTTACACTAATAAAAATCGCGAACGATATCCCACACTGACGCCACTGTAACGTTTTTTTATTATTAAAACTAATTTATTTAAACGACTAAAAATATGTTTTACTTATACTAGAAATATGTACACTTGTAAATTAAACGAACCAATGAAATCTAATAATATTTAATAAAAACACTTACACTAATTAAGATAAGATAAAGTCCGCGGATAGTTTCACACAATTGTTTACACTAAAATCACGTACAAGATTATTCTCGGTATATTTATCTAGACACACGTACTAACGACTTATTTATATAACTTCTCGAACGTTTCAATATTTAAAATATCTTGGAATCGCTCTGTAAAATCTGCATGAAGAGAAAAAACTGTTCATGGTATTAATTATAGAGTCTCCTTTTGTATGTGTTTCCAAACTTTTTGCAAATAATAACTCTTTACAGTTTTTTTCTTTTTTTATAAATCGGACGACTAGATAAAATGTTTTTTCACGAAAATAGAAGTGTTTTCAAAGTATTTTATTATATTAAATTTCTAATTAAGGAGGTACGTCGCAAACGCCCCCTATATTGTCATAACGCCCCCCATTTCCTTTGGACTACTGTCCCCATGAAAAGCTCCAGCGCCTACTACGAGGCGGTACCGCCCCCGTTGGGAACCTATAGTTTAGATCAAACATGAAAAAACCTTATTTCTTATTAAAATGAGTGAAATACGATGGCGAAGCCATCTCATAGTATATTTTTACTATCCATGAACATTAATATCTAATGGCTATAGAGATGGAAACGTTGTAACCTGATTTTATACTCGCGTAATTCAAATTAGTTTTGAATAAACCGTATAAACGTAAGATAACAGTGCCAATGCAAATGTAAAAATGCCACTGGAGTGAACCACTATTATTTGTTATGTTATGTACATGACCCACGGTAATATGCATATCAATGCGTATTCCAACCTATACGTCATTTATTGTGTATAATCTCGTTTATGCAAGTAATTTTGCAAAAAACGATTTTCTGAGCTGCAATGCATTAAGACGAGGCTTTGTTTTCTACTTAAACAAGTATGCTGAATTTGTTGATTATCCTAAACACAAAATCAGATCTTAGATGCAAAGAACAACTTTTATGAACGACTGAATAGCAGTGTAGCTGAAACCTGATATTATCATCTGCTCTGATGCTATAAGCGGGCCAGGCCTAACGTTGCAGTGGTTAGATACTTGTAATTTTGTTGTTTGAAAAATCACAAAAAATGTAGATTTTTTATAGTTAACTAACGAAATTGATCGTAATTTGAACATCAAAGACGCTGGTGCACAAAAAATGATTGTTCAGCAAGACAAAAAAAACTTTTTTTTAATTAAATGTAGATTATAGCTCAATTTGGACACAATTTACGGGATTTATTCAGAACAAAGCATTATGATAGAGATCTTAACGATATTATCAGCTTTTATAGACAACAGTTTTTTTTGCAAAAATTATTTTGCAAAAACTTTTAAACATTAAAGTTTTTTCAATAAAATTCAAGTCTAATATTTTTTTGACACAAATAGTTAATCATTAATAGGTTCCTCAAAAGCACAAAAAGCAGGTGTCTATAAGCATAATACCAAAACTTTACCAAAGTTAGAAAAAAACTATTCACTTAATTTCAATTAAACTATAAAAATAATAAATTAAAACAACAAACCGTAGTGGTAAATACTTGACACCAGCATCGTTCCTAACAACCTTCGAATGTGTAAGATTAAGGTTAAAATGTTGTTTTGTCCCTAAAATGTCGTTTAAACATGACGTTAATGATTAAGGAAATAAAAAGTCAATTTGAAGGCGTGTACAACTATAAAACTGATATATTAGAAAACGTGCACAGCTTTATAACAATAATAACGCTTTAGGATACTTCCGTAAAATTTATTTTTAAATTATTACATTTTCAAAGTTCAAAACAGTAATTTTTTTAATTTATCTTTGTGAAATTATCGCGATTTTTTTAAATGTTAATTTTAGTCTGCGAGAATTTACCAAATATAGAATAAATGTACACTGAACTAGTTTCTTTCTGGCTAATTAACGGTTTATGAACAATAAAATTGTTCCTTAATTGGCAAAAATAGTAGTATAAACAGCAGTAATTATAGTTTTATAGTATATATTGACTATTTTTTTTAAATATATATGTAATGTTAACACATTTTTGTTACCTTTTATTAATGTCACGTTATAATTTTTAGTTATTGATTCAATCGCTCTCAATTATTGACAGTTGAATAACAACGTGCCAAATTATCCGCATTTTTTATTGTTAAAAGTTAATTACAAAAACACTTTTTTAATGATCATTCTTGAACTGACCTTAAAACTAACGTTATGCTAATTCAATTAAGAACACGACTGAGGAGGAGCAATTGCAAAATTCTTTCAAGATTTAGTATGCTATTATTTACTAAACTATACATCACATTACAAAAAAAACGTTGTAATAATATATTTTAAGAACAGTGCATGTTTTATATAATTTTACGTATAGTAAGTACATATTAAAGAAAAGTTATTTTAGAATAATTAACTTAAAAATGCTTAATTAGTTGTATTTTGTTGTGCAGTTATTGCATCTAACAAATTAAAATATTTATAAATAAAATATATTTAAAACATTGTTTTCTTTATTTTTTTGTGCTTTTTTTATTGCAAACACTAATATTTTTGTTAGTATAATTACGTAATAAAGAAAAAAAAACTGCAAAGTCATAAATCAAATACTACGCAAAACTATATTGTTAAAGTCAATTATTATTTAAATAGAAGTGTGTGTGTAGCAAAAAATACATTTAAAAACCTCTATATCTTACTTAAAATTAAAAAAAACGTTTTAAAGATAGGCAGCTGCTTGTGTTGACTAATGCAAACGCACTCCGAGATTGCTTACTTCCTTCTATCACTTTGCCTTCAAGCTCAAGCTTTACAAAAATCCTAAATACAAATATTAGTTTAATCTTTAATTGCAAAAAAAATCAAGTACGCCACCATCGCCAAATGTATCAAATTTTAACAATTCAAAAAACAAATGTGCAGAATTGACAATATGGAAACAAACGGAAAAATTCATAATGCAAGGAATTATAATCATTTGACGCGTGGTATAAAAGCTCATAAAACCATATAAATAGTTGTATAATATATGTTATTTGGCAAAGGAAAGACAAAAATACATATATTAAAACTCACTACTCGAGAAAAATTTTATATAGCGTCATTAACGTTAGATTAACACTAGCTTTTAATAGTGTACCGTTTTAAGAAAACTTTTTGGTAATTGTAGACTTTTTAGAAAAGTAAAATCTAATTTTAGAAAAACTTATTAACAAGAGCATCAATTCTCTAAACAATCAAATATGTGTCACCTAAAATTCAAAATGAAATTATGAGCATATTGGCACAGCAATTTCATGACAAAATTATAGAAAACAGTAAACAATGTTTATTTTTTTCAATTATTGTGGATTCAACTCAGAACCAAAAAAGAAATGTTTATGTAAAAAAATAGTTAAAAAAAACAATCTGAAATTAGAAATTTTAAAAAGTCACAAATCTAAACAAATATTTTAAGTACTCTCAAAAAATGTTTGTTTATGTTTAAAAAGAAAACTCAGAGATCAACCATATGACAGTGACGAAGCAAGTTATATGAGGGAGCGATTTTTCTTCTTCCAGTACAGTCTCTTATCCGAGGTTAGAAATCATCATAGCAGCCCCCACTTTGCTAATCGCAGCTTTAAACAACTCTCCAGAGCTGCAGTTGTACCATTCCTGTAGATTGTTCAACCATTAGATTCTTCTTTGTTCTATACTTCTCTTTCCTTTGATTTTTCCTTATATTATAAGCCCAGATATTGCAACTTTTTCTTTTTTATTTTTGTTACAAGTTTACATTCCTTGCCCATTCTCCGCAGTACTTCCAGATTTGTTACTCTTTCTGTCCAGGACATCTTTTACATTCTTTTATAGCACCACATTTTAAAAATTTCGATACTCCTGATGTTTTCTTTTTGAGTGTGCATGCCTCCACACCATAGAGTAGTGTGAAGAAAACGTAACATCGCAACATTCGCATTCTTAGGTCTGTTTCTATGTCTCGACAGCAAAGAAACTTTTTTAGTTTTACAAACGTATGTTTTGCTCTCTCTATTCCTGACTTTATTTCTTTCGGATGTTTGTTATTTTTCGTGATCCATGTTCCTAGATACTTGTATGATGTGACTCTTTTAATTTGTGTGCTGTATATAGTTATTTTTTTGACTACTATAAATTCAGTTTTTCCCAGATTAAGCTTTAGAGCATAATTGTTGCTGTAGGTATTAATTCTTTTAAGGAGATTTTGCAAATCTTTCGCATTGTCAGCTATTATGAGCGTATCGTCAGCAAAACGTATATTATTTATCATCTCTTCATTGATTGTAATTTTACTGCTTTCTTCTAGTACTGTTTCCTGGCATATGGCTTTGCTGTATATATTAAACAGCAGCAGAGAAAGTACACAGCCCTGCCGAACACCTCGGCATATTTTAATTTCATCTGTCAACTCGTTTTGAACTTTTACATTTGAAGTTTGATTTTGCATTGTTCTTTTTTGGAATTGTTAGGAAAGTCGACAGAAGCCATTCTTTTCCATATCAAAATTTTTGGTATTGTTTGTCTCGTTATGAAATGTTCATTGTCTGGTCTTACATCTTTGAACAATTCTTCTATATACTCTGTTTATCTCTTCAGCTTACTCTTTATTCGCCAATATTTTACCCTCCTTATCTTTTAATATATAGGCTGCTTTAGTTCTCTTGATGCCAGTCAATTCCTTGATTTTTTTATGCATGTTAAAATTATCGTATTTGTTATCATATTCCTTTACTTCACAGCACTTTTCTGATATCCAATTCTCTTTTGCTTCCTTGATTTTTTTTTTCGATATATTTCTTTGTATTTTCCTTTATTTCTGCATTTATAGTTTCTTCTTTCATCCATTAGTGTAAGAAATTTATCAGTCATCCAATTATTTTTCTTCGCTTTCTTTGGTGACAATGTGTCTTTTCGGCCTTCTATATTTCGTCATTTTTTAATTATATCTTCAATGTTCTTATTTGTCTTTTTGACATTTCTAAGATGTTCGTTTAGTTTTACCTATACCTTGTCAAATATTTATGTTTCTTTTAGTTGTTTTACATCTATTTCTCGCTTTCTGGTTTTCTGTTTTAATTTTTAAATTTTTAAGTTTACTGCTGTTACTATGGGGTATGGTCTGAGTCTATGTCTGCTCCAAGGTATGTTTTGGCTGAGGTTTTTAAACTAATTTCTAATTATTCTATCGTCAATTTAATATCAGATGATGTTTGTTTGGCTATGCATGGGTGATCTCCACGTATACAACTTACGTTTTAGAAGCCTGAACATAGTATTCATTATAACTAGCTCTTCATTCTAACAAAATTCTATAAACCGTTCTCCTCGTTTATTTCGTACGCCAAATACCTATTCTCCGGTGCATTCTTCAGTTTTAGTATTCCCAACTTTAGCTTTGATGTCACCTATAATTATGGTTACGTCTTCTTTTTTGGTGATTCTTAAAACAGTTTTAAGTTAATCGTAAAATTCTTCAATTTCTTCATCTGTCTTATCGGCTGTCGATGCATATACCTGAATGATGGTCATTTTTCCAGTTCTGGTTTCTAGCTGTACCATTATAACTCGATCTGAGAGCGGTATAAAGATTTTTACAGACCTGTTTGCATCTTGTTTTATTGTAATACCCACTCCATATCTGTGATGATTTTCCTCATTTCCTAAGTAATAAAATGTACTATTTGTAGTTGCCCATTTGACAGATCCTGGCCACTGCACATCACTAACACCAACTACATTTATCTCCATTTTTTTTGTTTCCGTTGTTATATTGTTTAATTTTTCTACTGAGTATAGGCTTTTTGCATTCCATGAAACAATTCTCAAGCTTCTATTCTTCTTGCTTATCATTTCTTTGTTTGCGACTGTTCCTTCCGGAACTTGTTACTTCGTAATATTTAGTGTTGAACATTGTCATGATGATTGTTACTAAGGGTACTGTATGAGTCTTTAATCCTGTGGTTCCCCGTTGCCTTTTGCATATCTATGCCGTTGACTGTTAGCAGTTAGTCCGCCTTTAGGATCGATTTTTCTATCCAAGGGTAAGAATGTACCCATTTTCTCTAATTGGCTCTACCACCCAAAGCTGTTGGCCAAAAGGAAAAAAATTGTTTATTTCGGAAATTATTTGGTAACTTGCGCTTTCATAATACTTCTGAAAACATGTGTTGCCACTTACACCGGGTCAGCCGTACCGAAACCCTTCTTATCCTTTTTTCCCGCCGGTATGAACTTCACCCGTATTCTTGGGCAAAGGGATTGCCTTATACCCCGCAATACTGGGTCCTCAGCAAAACTTAGCCACCGATGTACATGCCGGGCCTACTCCCGCGACTTGGACGCGCGTGCCGAGAATTACCTATGTATATACAGAGAAGGGGTCTCTGCTATCCCATAGGACGGGTTAATGCTCATGTATAGTGCCATGAGGCAAAGGCAGTAAGCCATACAAGGGTTTAAAAACTGCTTCTGGAGTAAGTACTAACAACATATTACGTTTACGTAATTTAAATATAGCATTGAATAACTCAGTAAACTACATTATGATAAAATAGGTCGTTTTTGGAGACAGTATTTTAAGTTAGAAAACGTTCGAAAAATATCATATTGAAAAACCCACATTAAAATAATTACGGTTAATTTGTTGATGTTTAAGATTTGATTGCATTAACGCTATCATATTTAGATATAATCAAACAATGACAGAATTAATTTTAAAGCTAAAAAACTCCAAAGATGAAGCAAAAATAATAAAAACGTTTTGTTGTTGTATTAGAATCAAAAATATTGCAAACCACATATATTGTTTCAAAATATTTACAATCAAGCTATAACAATAAAATTAACAGAGAAACTTTTACAGAAAACTTGGAAAAACTTGTAACGGGTACATTTTTTGAACAAATACCTCTGATTTAATGCAACATTTTTTTTATTTACTGTGCATGCAAATGATTCTGCCCTACTCATGAATACTAAATAGTAGTCATTTTTGGCAGCGTTGCGATACAAACCGGACGTTTTTCGTCCTACGACAGCACCAAATGTTAAATTTAAATTTGCAGTTGATCTGTATTTGTAGTGTAACAATCTTTTGTAGCGTTGGTTGTAATTACATACGCTTTATTTGTATAAAAAAACTGGTAATTTGTAAGAGCAAGTGTTTCCTTACTAAGATTAGAACGTCTTCCGGATTTGAACCGAACATCAAAATGTTGTAACTGAAGTTGCTAAAGTTTTGTCGACTTTTGTAAGACACATTATCAAGGCGTAAAAAAATTAAAAACTAAAAGAAGTAAACAAAAAATCTCTATAAAGTTAAGCAATCAATTTGTAAATCAAGTCAGATTCTAAACTACAGAAGTGACTTAAGAAGAAGTCGTTTACGCATTTATAGAAAAAATATCGTCGCTGTAAAATATCTTCGACTCTGATTGGGTTACATTCCAAAAAGAGGTGTCTTAAGTTTTAAAGTGTTTTTATAAAGATTTTATAAAAATATTAACCACAACAAGAGATAAAAGAAAACCTACAGCGACATCCAAGACTTAGTCTTAAAACTTGTTATTAAATTCAAAGTAAATGGATGATAAACACTTATCAACAAGAGAAACAAAACTCAAATCTTTGTTATAGTATAACAGAAATAGCTCGATGAGAAAGACGAATTTTTTATAGAAATTTTGGTAAAAAGTGAAGTGATATCAATACTTACAAAAAGATGTTGGGGGGTTCAAGTTTTATAGTTTTCAAACGTTGCATAAAATAATGTTAGACAAAAACTTGACTAGTTTGTAAGTTGGATTTGGATAGTACTGAACATAGGTATAAAAGGTAGACTTTGTTTGTGAAGTTTAAAAAATTTGTTTAGACGTGGTGGTTTAGAAGCTGAAGGGTAAGTTGACGTTTGATTTCAGGAAGTAGATTAGACGATTTAATAAAACCCTTCACGAAAATTGGCAAAACGTTAGCAACTTTTCATTTATTGTTTAGTTGTTGATGCGGTCTGGCAAAAAACAAATAAAATGTCACTAAACTATTACTTAGTTAAGAAGGTAAGAAGCAGTGTTTCACAAGTTGTGTTATGTGTGATTTTCAAAAATAGAAAACCTGTACAGTTGTTGTTATGTTTGTAGATTATATGTTACAAAATTGCAACAAAAACCTTTAAGTAAATTCATTTAAAGATAAGATATTAATAAAAATTTAAAATTTTTAGAAAAGAATAAACACAAAGTAAAGTATCCAGATATTCAATCTGCAGTCAGAGCGTTGACAAAACGGATTGTGAGCTTCCAACTCCAATACATTCAATTCTATTCCAAATTCTACAGACGAGAAATATAAAGGATGTTTTGAATGTGTCATTTCCAAGCAATCTGACGTACGTTTCTACTAACAAACCACATCTCATTACTCAATCAAATCTCAATGACTTGATACGGATAAAATAAAATAATTACAAGTTTTGAGATCAGGATTACATAAATGGAATTTTTTATATTCCACTACAACAATCTTTGCATTGAAGAAACATCACATAAATTTTTTTTACAAAGTTCAAAGAAATTCTTGTTACTGCATTGATGTAAATGAACTTTTGTATGATATGAGTACAACTCTGCCGAATGACGATTGTTTATCGACTCGTTTAAAAATTTCAAAACCATTTTACTTTATAACCCAGATTTTTTAGGCTTGGTTCTAGTCTTTGTTTGAGAGCTAAAACAAGAAGTACAAGTTGGCCTTTGTCGTATTGTCTTTCGTAAACCCAAAGAAACTGACATTTTGCAATACATAAAGCTTTTATCTTTGGTAAACAATAAAAATGAAGCAAACTAAGAAATTTGAGCGTTTACATCTTTCACAGCCTAAGTAAACGTTAGACGACCATAAAGTAATTGTCAATCTAACAGATACAGTTTTGGATAAACTGGCCACATGCTTGTTAAAGAAGGGTTTTAACTACGCTGTTACTCCTAAGATGACACCGATATAAGACATAGTATGTGGAGTAGAAGTTGCAATACGCACTCTGTCGAAAGAGATCTCTGAAACTATTTGACAAAATGTTTGCAACATTGTAAAAAAAGCAAAACCGCCGCGCCCAAATATTAACAGACAGGAGATAGAAGCAGCTAAGTGGTTACGTGAGAACAAGGACATTTTAGTACTAAGAACAGATAAAGAAAACGCTACAGTCGTTATGAACATACAAGATTACAACCACAAAATAACAAAGTTACTCTCAGAAGATTGCTACAGAGAAACCCTTTACACTCCTTATGCACTAAGGTAAACTCCGCCATCAAAAACTCCACTACTATATATATTAACGAGAAACATACTGTGATTGTCAAAAATCCAGTTGTGCCACGAGTTTACGGTCTTTCAAAGATATCAAAAAAAAGTTCCCCTTTGACCGATAGTGGGCACCATTAATTCTCCAACTCAATTGTTATTATGCTATCTAGCTGCAAAACGTTTTGCCGTTGACAGGAAATACAGAACTTCTCACATTAAAGATTCTACAGACTTTTTTTTCGGCCTTTGATCACTAATACCCTGTTACATTAGCTTTTTTCTACTTTGTTGTGTTTACATACGATTACATAATTGTATTTGTTTTACAAATCAGATGACTTTAGCAGTATCCGCGTTGTCGTGAAGTGATTCTTTTAGTGTGGTTGGTATTTTGTATTGTCGCCTTTTGTTGGTGTATTTATTGCACTCTGTTATGATGTGATCTACTGTCATTCGACTATTGCAAGATTCGCACATGATGGGTTCTGTTTTTTGTATTATGTAGCTGTGTGTAATATTTGCAGTCTTGTGATGACAGCTTGCGTTTTCTTTTCTTCCGGTACTGTCCATTGCTTTACATTGTCTTTTATGATCTTTAGTTTGTTGTTAGTTTTACTTGTCCATTTTTGTTGCGATTCATTTTCCATTTTTTGTTTTATTACGGATTTCAGGTCGGATAATTGGTATTGGGATATTCTGAAATTCTCCGTTCGTTGTTGCTTCTTTTGCGGCATCGTTTGCTTATTCGTTTCCAGTTATTTCTCTGTGTGATGGAATCCATATTATACTTATATCTGCGTTACACTCGCTTGTAGTTTGGTGTATATCTTCTTGAATGTTTTGTTAAGTTGGAGTGTAGTTATGAAGTCGGTACAGTTTGCAGCTTTTTTTATAAGCAATTGTTTAATGATGTCGGTTGCTGCTTTGTTACTATAGGTTTTGGCTGTGGTTATGCTGCACATAGATGTTAGTTGGTATTTATGTGTAACGTCTTCTGTGACAGTGCTGGCTCCAGTGTTGTTATTCTGCCTCGATCCGTCTGTGTATATGAAGTGATATTGTGGGTGTTTGTTTTGGATGTTTCTGAAGAGGTTTTGGTAAAGCTCTGGCAAGGTTTCGGTTTTAGAATATTTTGCTAAAGTAAGATTAATTTTGGGTAGATTAATCAGCTGTGGAGGGTGTTTGTGGTATAATATTTGTTGGGTTTGTAGAATGGACACTTGTATTTTTTTGAGATAGGATATGATTTTTGTTGTAGTGGAGTTATTGATTTTAGTTCTGTTTTGTTATTAAATATTTTATTGTACGTTGGATTGCTAGGATTGCTTTTGAGTTTGATCGCGTAGTTTAACATCAATTGCTGTTTTCTGTTTCCAGGGATAGTTCTCCAGCTTCGTCTAGCATTCTGCCAACTGAGCTTGTACAAAAAGCTCCTGTAGCTAATCTGAGAGCAGTATTATGTATTGGGCCTAGTAATTTTAGTGTGGATGTTTTTGTAGTTGCGTAAACGATACACGCGTAGTCAATTTGATCTGATGAGGGTTTTATATATGTTTATTCACACTCACTTAGTAACGTACAGTTTTCCGAACCTCTTAAAAGTTGGCAAGTGAGCGGTTTCCATGGTTAAAAAAACGAGTATGTAATGAAACCTCACGGTCAGTAATGTATACGTTCCGAACCTGTAATTTGTGTGTGTTTTGTTTTAACTAATTTGATAAAATGACAATCATAAATTAAATACGTATATGTCAATTGTGAAGTGCCTACTATGTGTTAATATTTTACCGAAATAAACGATAATATTTTGGAAGTAGGTTTTCATTCATTTTTTATTAGTTTTATGTTATTTATTTTATTTAATGGCTGATTGTGAATAAAATTGTATACAAACCTTGGCAAAAGTGTTCCATTTGTCTCGAGAACTAGTTCACCTCGAGGCCATGTCTCTCGGTAAACTATAGTTCTCTCGACAGAAATGGAATACTTTCCGCTTCGGTATGTAATCTACTATTATTCACACTCAGTTAGTAACGTACAGTTTCCCGAACCTCTTAAAGGTTGGTAAGTGAGCGGTTTTCATGGTTAAAAAAAACGAGTATGTAATGAAACCTCACGGTCAGTAATGTACACTTTCCGAACCTGTAATTTGTTTCTGTTTTGTTTTAACTAATTTGATAAAATGAGAATCATAAATTAAATACGTATATGTCAATAATTGTGAAGTGCCTACTATGTGTTAATATTTTACCGAAATAAACAATAATATTTTGGAAGTAGGTTTTCATTCATTTTTTTTTAGTTTTATTTTATTTATTTTATTTAATGGCTAATTGTGAATAAAATTGTATACAAACCTTAGCAAAAATGTTCCATTTGAAATGGAATACTTTCCGCCTCGGTATGTAATCTACTATTATGATTGTTTTTCTGTGTGCTCCTCATTTTAAGTGAACGATAGTTTGTATAATGTTTAGTTTTTGTTTACATTCTGTTTTTAATTTAAGAATATGTGGTACCCAGATAAGTTTTGAGTCTAGTGTAACCTCGAGAAATTTTACTGTAGTAAGATATTTGATATTTGTATTATTTAGTTTTAAAATTGGGTGTTGTTGAGTTTTTTTTCCATTTACTATTGTGTATTGCTTAGGTTTTGCTATCGGAAAAATGGAATCCGCTTGAAAATGTCCATTGTTCTAAGTTGTTTATTGATTGTTGAAGTTTTTTTGTTATTGTGATTATATTTGTCTCTTTATGGTAAATTACTAGATCATTTGCGTATAATGATATTTGTGTGTTATCAATATGTTGTTTTATATTGTTCATGGCGATCGAGAACAGAGTTACACTAAGTATTTTGCCTTGTGGGACACATTTACTTGTGTTTTTCATCGGATAGGCAACCGTTTGTTTTAACTTTAAATTTTCTGTTGCGCATGAAGTTTTGTATATATTTGATAAGATGTCTACTGAGTTGGTGTTTTTTTAAGGATTTAATAATGTAATGTTTCCATGTCGTGTCGTACGCTTTTGTATGTTGAACAATACGGCAAACAGGTGTTGTTTGTTGTAGAAAGCAGTTTGTACTTCTGTTTCTAAAGCTACTATTTGTTCTATGGAGCTTCGCCTTTCTCTAAAGCCACTTTGCTTTTTTATTAAGATGTTGGTTTCTAGAAGTTATATTAATCGACAGTTTACAATTTTTGTAGTATTTTATTTAGACTGTTTGATAATGCTATTGGTCTGTAGTTTTTCGAGTATGTTTTATCTTTGTGTGGTTTTAATATTGGGATGCTAGTGACTTCTCTCCATGTGTTGGAGTATTTGCCATATTCCTAAATGTAGTTATAGAATTTTAGTAAGTTATTTTTTGTCTTTTCTGAGAGATGAGCTATCATTTGGTAGGGAATTCAGTCTGGTCTAGGACTGCTTTTGCTTTTGGTGTTTTGTAGAGCGTATTCTAATTCTGTAGTTTTAAAGAGCGCGTTTATTGCTAGGTCTGCTGTATTTTCTGTATTTGTCTGTTGGTTTTCTATTTCTAGTTTATATGTAAAGAATTCTAATTTATACGATGTGTTATTAGAGTCTTGTGAGGTGTCTACTAGAGTATTAGCTATATCTTGTGTGTTTGTAATGTAATTTTGTCTACTTTTAGTGTTTCTGTTTGCTGTATCGTGCTTCCTCCGTTTATATTCCGTATTTCGTTCCATATTTTTTGTGATGGCGTAGTTGGTGTGATGGAAGATACAAAATCTTCTCACGATTCTTTTTTACTTTGTAGTATTGGTTTTCTAAGTTCTGTGTGTGTTTGTTTTAATTTCTCTAAGTTTTCTTGTGTGTTTTTTTTTAAATCTATATAGTGCTGCTTTGTTCTGACTGATAGCTTCTGTACATTTTTTACAACTGGAACTATTTTTTTGTGTTTCTCTATTTTTTTGTGTCTTATTGCTAGGTTTTCTGCGTTGTCTATGCTATGAACAAAGCTGTTTACTATGTCGTTTATGTTTTTTCTATTTATTGCGACTTGATCTGGTGTTGCTAATTTTAAAAATAGTTTCCAGTCTGCGTTCTGCAAGTTCCATTTAGTGTATATGGGATGTGGTTCTTCGACATCCTCTCTTCCGTTCGATATGCATATAAGGAGGTGGTCAGTGTTATAGAAACAGTTTAGAAGATTCAATGTAAATTTGTGGGCTATATGTGGTTGACATATGGTAAGGTCTATTGCTGAGAAGTTTCCTGTGCGGCTATAAAAATACGTGCTGGTTTCATCTTCAATAATTCTGCCACTTCTATTAGTGTTATTAGATCCTCATATGTTATTATGACTGTTGAAGTCTCCAAGAATAAGAAACGCGTCCGATAGCTTATTTAGGAGTTGTTAATTTTGTCTTTAAAGTCGTCATAATTTATTGCATATTTTTGTTTGTTCTTTATCATTTCGTTTTATATTGGCTCTAGTTGTTTTTCTAATTGTATGTATATTCCTGCGCTTGTTGTTCTATTTTTTTTATTTGCCAGTTTTTACTATTAGTTGTATTCTGCAAGCATTCTGGGTTAATCGTAGGTGCTTTTGTTGTATTATCTGTGTCAGAAGTTATTTGAGATGCGGCTCAATTAGTTGGGTTTGAGATTTATGACAAAGCTACAAAATCAACTGTTGGTTTGTTCTTGTATTGATTGTTATTGTTCCCAGTTTTTTGCAAATAAAACAAGTGACATTGTCTTCAGTTATAAAGATTCTATATTCTATTTTTTTATGTAGTATTGTAGTTGTTTTCAGTATTTTTTGGTTTTCATTATATCAAATGTATATTTGCCTATTAAACTTTAATACATGCGCGTACTATGTTTCTTGGATTCCTATTCGGACGAAACTTATAGAAGATCCAAATTTTAATCTTTCTTCTTCTTTCAAGTGACGGGCTTACGTTAGAAAGTATCAGTCTTTTTGCCAAAGTGATCAGTCGACTTAGATTGATTTCATTTTTTTTTGTAGAGAAAATTCAGAACTCAGCGTATAAAAAAGGAAAATGTCCTAGTTAGTTTTGAGGTGGTATCTCTTTTTACTACGGTCCCTGTCGACTAAGTGTTCTTTTTGCTCAAGAAAATAATTATGGAAAAGGAAGTTTAGCTTATCAAACTTTTATTTTAGTTATAAAGACCGATCTTTCCAGTAATACCCAATATTTATAGGGAATATTTTAAAACTAAAATTATAAAAAATGTTGATTTAAAACCAAAAATTTGATTCAGATACGTTGATGATACGTTTGTTGTATGACCTCATGGCAAAGATAAACTAAATCAGTTCTTTTAAAATCTAAACTCTGCACATAATAACGCTAAATTTACTATGGAGTTAAAACATAACAGCAGTCTAGCTTTCCTTGATGTACTGGTAATAAAAAAAATAACTGAACATAAAGGCTTTCTGTTTATAGAAAGAAAACGAACACTAATAAATACTTAAACTCCAAATCCACCATCCAGTACAGAAGACTACAGTTTTATATACTTTAGTTAAAACGTGTGTCAGATAATAAAAATCTACAAAAGGAAAAGAAAACAATATTGAGAGTTTTTACAATAAAATAGATACGAGTTTAAATAGATCTAAAAAGCGTGGGAACCATTTGCCCAAAAACTATTTTATTATGTTTCATAGTAAAAATTTTGTATGAAAACAAAAGCATGAACTTCTTTTAAAATTGTTTGCAAATATTTTTTGGGAAATCAAAAGCGTGTAAACTAGTGCGATATCGTCTCTAATTTTCTAGACTTTGAGTCTAGATTATACTTTTTTTGGCTTCTCATTAGAAAGGACATCAGCTAACATAAAAAGAAGAAATAACTCTATTGAAACGTCTTGAAGCCTCGAGATCATTCAAAGCAAATACCAAAAAGGACAGAATGTTCTAGTTCCAGATAAGCTGATAATATAAAAACTGCTCGGTAAAACTTAAAATTAGTCTTATATGTTAAGAACAATTTTGCGGTTTGCCAGTGTAAATAAATAGTGTAGATAAATAAATAAAAATGAATTTCATCAGCGAGCAGTATTTATAAATCTTCAGTGATATTTATGTATAATTGTGTCCATAGTTGAAAATAGTTTAAGTTTTTAAAATTGTTACACTATTAATGCAGAATTTTGATATGCTAGCAATTTTTTTGTGTACAGTTAACTGTTTTTCTATTCGTGATACTAATTAAACATTTTAGAGTTTGTTGTATTAAGGTTTTTGTACTTATTTGTTTTTTTATACATTTTGTTTAACAAAATTTTTAAATACAATTTATGTATTTATTTTCTTTTAAATAAAGACTGCAAAAACTGTACATCTATTTTTCCAATAGTTCAAAAATAGTTTAAAATTGTCGGCTAGGGAAAGAGAACACCACAACCCGGAAAAACTTAATTACAGTGCTAATTTGTATAAAAAATGTTATTCAAATTAGTAATTGTATTAAATAATTATCTTAATTAACATAGCATAAAAATACTAAAGTAATTTTGATTTTGATGGCTTTCATATTTAACAATGTAAAATTTAAAACGAGAATTGGTTTTACATAATCGCTAAATTATTCAGCAATAAAACAATTACTTTTAAATCGTGTTTACTGTAATAAAATGTAGTTATAAAGTTATAAAATTTTAGATATCACAGCAGTTACACCATCTTATTTACTTCAAATTTTGATTTCAGTGGGTTAAAAATAACTTAAATATATGCGAGTAATAAAAACAAACAGTTAACGAGTAAGATACCAGTTTTGAGATTTGCTATTCTAAGTAGATGGCATTTTTATAAAAGTTTATTTCTGCAAAGGTGATAAAAATTCTAAAGTTAATGTAAATGTAACTATTATTACATAATGCAACAAACCGTTTTTTGTAAAAACGTGTATAAATTATATTAACTTCAAACCATTTTAAATTATATACATATAAAAGTAAATAAAAAAATTTGTTAAATTAAAAAACAAATAAATATTTACTTCAACAAACTTTACTTAAATTTGATTTGATTAAATTATAAACAAATTGATAACATAGTAAAAATGTAATCAATTTGATACTATTGCTACCAGTTTATAGTAAAAAACGATAAATTGATTGCTAATTTAAATATTAATAACATAAATCTATGAAACATGTGTTAAACTAAATCCAACATATAATCACAAATTTTATTTTTGCATAAAAAAGTAATATTTTTTTGCTGATTGCATTTTATAGACTTGTTAACTCGTTATAAAAAGTTGATAAATTAGTAAATAAATCTTCTACAAGTTATTTGCAATCCAAATGTCTTTATTAAAATAACAATAATTTCTCTAGTATACGTGCATTTATTTAGACAAATACATTCGCCGCTAGCGTAACCATTTGATTTATTGTTACAACGTGCCGATTATATATAATTAGTAAATAAGAAAAAAATCTATATAAAACTAAACGCATATATTTTACAAAGATATATGTAAATGCCGTTTTTGTTAGCATAGTATCTTCAAGGATGTGAATGAATTCAATTTTTATTTTTTTATCAGGAAGCAGCTACGATTGCTATGTAAATTATTTATGTACTAAACGTTATTAAACATACAATTACCATTCTTTGCAGATGATTGATTAAGTGACAATAACCTTGATTACGACTAATCTTAACTAAATCAAAAACAAAAAAAATACTACTCAAATGTATTGATTTAGTTTATATTTATGATTACATAAGTAAATTTCTTAATATTATTGAAAGTAAAATAATTGGCTCTTGTTATAAATACATGTGGAAATCTGCTACTTTCCAAGTGTTACTAAAGGTTTGTTTTTTTTTTCAATTTAGTTTTACAAATGCGTGTGCAAGTTTCTTTTTTTTGTAATATTGAGACATACGTTACGTTTTTTTGCATTCAAACATTTAGGAGAACAAGGTTGGATGTTACCTAATTTATCACCTACAGGGTAATTCAACTTTTGTACTACTACAATATGTTTATTTATTTACAAATGATACAAATTTCTCTGATCTGTAACACCACAAATTCTATTTTAATTTGTACTTATAATTTCATATTAATTAAACACTTTTTAAGATACGTTTGTTTAAACAATACAATAATATAAAATTTATAAAAATTAAATAGTTTTTTAGATTAACAGTGTATAAACATGTTATGCTTTATAACAAACACGTACAAGAATATAGTTAATAAATAGTAATAAAATAAGCATTCGTTTTTTAATAAAGATACAATACTTACATAAATGCTGTTAAAAAAAATTTTAATTCATAATAAATGTTTGTTAAAATCATTCATTTTGTTTAAGTTGAGTGTATTTTGATTAATTATTTTTAATTCACATAATGAAATTAAGTTGAATAATTAAAAAAAAATTAAAGTAAAAATTTTCTCATATTTCAACAGTAAAATTAAGAAATCTTGATATTTAACGTCATATTTTGCATTTAACCTTCATTTTAACCAAATTCTATTGTATAAATACGTTTTGTTTAAATACTGCCATCAATTAAAACTACACAGCGTGTTATTTATTTATAATAAATAATACACAGGCCCGCACCCAGCACTTTTGGCGCCCTTGTGCAAATTTAAAATAACGCCCCAAATTTGTATTACGTTCATATGTGAGTACAGATACGGGTTAAGTTAGGTATTATTATCCACTATTAAAAAATAATTTTAAAAAGTATTTTCATAAATTTATTTTCATTTTTATATTTTACAAGTACAAGCCATAAGCCCATACAAATATTTTTTCATTGAGGTACAAAACATAATTATAAACTTATAGAAAACAGAAATGTATTCTAACAGTATTACAACTCAAAATTTTTGTATTTTAGTTTCAAATGTAATATATAATACAAAAGCAAGAGAAATAAAAAAATATTTAAAACTTTAAAAATACTTGTTTATATATCACAGGACGATACTGATCGACAAATAAAAACAATATATTATTTTAATACTGTAACATGTCACCTTGTAAAGGTTTATATCCAGGTATTAGGGGTTTGTGATTATTAATTTAGCTACGTGAATTGAGCTTTCCGTGCTTTAATTTTTGCAAATTGTTTAATTAAATCTTCGGTGTCTGATTCTTTTAGCTGGTCCGTTTCTATTGAAATGATACCAAAATTACTTAGTCGGATTTGCCCCATAGTTTATCTTAAATAATTTTTTTATTATTTAAACCCTTAACAGCCACGGTCAATAAATTTCGCTCAACCGCTACAGTGAGGTCCCACAGACCTATATCTTTTTCTGAAGTAATTTCATCACAAAATTTTTATTTATTTAGTTGTTTCGTTTAATTATGTATTAAAATATGACTAAAACAAATTACTGAAATTGACAAAAATACATTGGAATTCAAAAATCAAATTTTATTCAAAGAAATATTTGAAAACACCTTTCAAAGTATAATCTTTTAGAAGTTTTTGTTCCTACTGCATTCTAAACAATTTTTTCTTAAACAGTGCAGGCATATTGGTCCTCCGCAGGTAAAACAGAGGTACTGTGTTTTTCTTTTTAATTTTGGAGGACAATTATCGTTTGGTGTGCTGGATTTATTTAACATTCGCTCCAAAATGAGTTTCAGTTCTCTCGGTATTCTTTTACTTTGTAATCTTCTTTCCATCAGCGGAAATGTTAAAGATTTGGCTAACTGTTTTAGAAAACCATGACGTTCCATTTTGCGGGCATTTTTATAACTACAAAAGAAATAAAAAAATACAGCCATAGGCCACCGATTAGTCCTTCTATTAGCACTATAGCTAACACATTTTTTATCCAGGTTGTCAACACCACCCTTTGTCATGTTATAATATTCTATGATTTTGGGTTTTCCGTTATCAAAGTTTTTTGAGCTGCTGTGGTGCATTGAGAAAACAAGTAAGATTGCTTTAGATTTCTTTGGGACATGTAATAAAAGTGTAATGTCTTGGTGAAATCCATATAAAACCAATTGGCCCTTGTTACATTACGATGCGACTTTTCTATTCCTTTACAAAGACAAATTACTGACTGTGTAGGAACACTTAGTCGTTTTTCTTCTAGAGAAAGTGTTTGGCCATCGGAATTCTTGCCCGTATAAATATATGCGTTGTAAAGATAATTGTTTCTAGCATCTGTTAGGCATTGCACCTTGATGCCATATTTTGCCGGTTTGTTTGGCAGATACATTCTAAACTTGCACCTTCCTTGAAATGATATAAGCATTTCATCAACTATTAGATAAGCTCCTAAACTAAAACACCTTTGAAAATTTTCGATAAGACTCTGGAAGACATTACAGATAGGTGCTGCCCGATCTAGGGCTTTTCTCTCATCGCTAGTTTCAGCATTATCGAATCTGAGACAGGCAAGTATAAACACGAAACGTCGTTTTGACATTGTACAACAAAACACATCCCTGCCTGTTCCATCAGTGGCAAATAGACAATTTATATTTTCGTTGCCGGACTTAAAAACCACAGTGTAAACTAGCAATCCAAAAAATGCTCTCATTTTAATTTAGTCGACATGCTAAAGTGTAGGGTGTGACTGATCTTTGTAATGTTTTTGCAACGCTGTTATTCTTTTATTTGTATAAAAAATAATTTTGTTGATAATTTCTGGTTAAAATAAAAATGTTTATACTTCTACAAGATCTGGACTGTTTCCAAGTGTCATTGCACTGGGTTTAAGCACTGGTAGTTTTATAATAATATTGTGCTGTCTTGTTCGCACGTTAGCAGAAGGTTCGTTCTTGGACCTAAAATTAAAAAAAAAAGATAAAGAAAAAACGGTTTTCAAAGGTAGTTATGTTACAAATTACCATGTAAAATTATTTTTTTCTAAGTAATAACCTTCTTTTTCATCATCAATGATTTCTTCTTCATTTTCTAAGGCACTTTCCTCGTTTTGTGTATCGTGATCACTTTCGATAAAATTGTCTAAATCGATTATTTCATCTTTGCTCGCTAGATTGTCAAAGTCTTTAATATTTATCACATTAAAAGCCTGTAAAGCTCATTTTTCAAATTTTGGAACATCTGACCTTATTCGGGAAAAAACCTTGGGCGTTCGCCATGCTAATTTTCAGAAATTACGATAACTGTTTATGACGTAATAATTCGACACTAACAACACATAAGAACGTTCTTATGCCACTTGTTACAAGCTTTAGGTCTTACAAACCTTGCACGGCCAACTCACACAGTCGGAGATAGGGGAGGTTCAAGAAAGTTATACTTAAGGGCGCCAGATCTATCCTAATTAACACTTCTGCCTCGATCACGACAGACGGTTCAAACTTGTAACTAATTTTGAGGTTCGTAATCCTTGTTACTTTGGTGTTCGGGTAGCCAAAATTTGTTAATAGGTAACGACAATTAAAAGAGAAAGGTATGTTGCCATAAAAGAGAGATTAACAAGTATAACAACTTTAATGTAGTAACATTGAAGATTAACAGGAGGATATTTAATTGCTCAATTCATAAATACTAGAAAGACTAACAAGTATGATTAACAAGTGTAGAAAACTTTGATTTAGCAACGTAAAAGATTAACAGGAGGATATTTAATTTCTTAATTCATAAATGCCAGACATATCGACAACACACAATGCATAAGTTAAATTACATCGAGATAGCGAAGCAAATTTCGTAATAAATATTGTCTGTCCACAGCATGCGATACACATTAAATGATAATTGAAATTACCTTATTGGTATGTAAACAGTAAGCGTAATTACGGACATTAACATTAACCAAAGTTCTGTGAGTAACTTTTATGACAGCGAAGAAAAATTAATCAAATAAACTTACTCAAAATCCAGTGTCCACTTGCGCAAAGAAAACGTTTTCCCCGCTAGCAGCCTGGAATAGATATTGAATAGCAAATCGTGTCACATAATAACTCACGAAGAATAGGAAGTTACAAAATTGTTAATAATAATACATTAAGTGAGATATAAGAACCCGTTGTATCGAATGCTGTTGGTTGTAAGTACGAACAGGTGGGTGATAACACAATCGACTGGTGTATAAGAAATCACATCTCCCACAGTAATGCTTGTCGAGACTCCGTTTTCGTTGTGGAGAATATGCCTTCCCCAAAATCTTAAGCGTTCGGTAACGGTATTTCTTAATAATAATTATTCTTCATTATTTTTTATTGAAACAAACATGTTCTCAAAGCGTGGGGAAACGGCTATTAAATTAAAGAGAAATTACAAAAGAATTCTAATAAAACGGAAGTAATTATCTTACCCTGTGACGACTCAATTATTTTACAAACGTAATAAAATTATAATTTGATTTCCATTATTGAGGATGTCATTCGAAATTTCTTTAAGCCGCACAGGCCATTTTATGCAGTCGACAGCTTAAATTATTTTGCATGGTAAGGTAAGTGTGAACATTTTCCTGGTGTAAGTGTGAACGTATATTTTATGAACATTTCTCATTCACGAACATTTTTGTTTCAGAACATGCCGAGAGGAAAACTTCCTGAGGTTCCAAGTACTCCAAGGCAGACATATAAAATGCCATAAATGAAATAACCATTCATAGGGCACACACATTATACCAAATTCCAAAAACCACTTTATTTTATCACTTAAAAGGAACACGTGGAATGAAAAGTGAGACCCAAGGTCGTTCTACAGCGATTCCAAAAGAGGATGAAATTAGATTGGCAAATGCTATCCGAACAATGGAGAAGTGGGGTTTTGGAATCACTAGAAAAGAATTATTAAGGGTTGTAGCTAGTTATGTTCAAGAAAACAATCTCAAGACACCATTTAAATATAACGTACCTGGTGATGATTGGTTTAGAAACTTTAAAATACGTCATCACCTCAGTATAAAGAAGCTTCAATCAGTCGAGTACGCTCGAAAAAAGATGACAGATCCATTTGTTATCAACAAGTATTTTGATATTCTAGAACAAACTTTAACCGACCTATCACTTCATGACAAGCCCAATCAAATTTGGAACCTAGGTGAGAGTTTTTTTTGTCATGATCCCAATAAAACAATAATTGTTGGAGCGAAGGGTAAAGCCTGCTTGAGAACTGTGTCAAGTCCGGGCAAGGAAAATACAACTGTTGTTGCTGCTGCATCCGCTAGCGGATTAAAAGTCCCACCACTTATCATTTACAAGGGAAAAAATATATGGGACGCTTAGGTTCCAGACTCATTCTCGGGAATGTCATTTGCTGCTAGCAAGAAAATCTGGATGGAATCTGATATATTTCTCAATTATTTTTAAAAAACTTTGCTGCCTGCTCTGGATAGAGAAAAACCGAACCTGGTTATATACGATGGTCACAGCACCCACATACGCATTCAATTAATTGAATTTCCAAAGGCTAATAACGTCACAATTCTCAAACTTTCTCCACACACAAGCCACCTTCTTCAGCCCCTAGATATATCTGTATTCAGATCGCCAAAGGGTACATGGGATGAAAGATTGGTGGCTTGGCAAAGGAAAACTGTGGGACTAAAAATACCAAAAAAACAATTTTTAGCATTAATCGGCCATACCTGGAAAAACCTCCAGCCTATAACTATTATCAATGGTTTTGTGAAAGCAGGGATAAAGCCATTCAACCGGCAGGTGATATCTGAGGACAAGTATGATCCAGAATGCTTGAAAAGATGGCAAAAACATATTTCAGCGGATACTCTTAGAAACCTAGAAAATAATCACAACACCGAGATAAACAAAAACCCCAAACAAATCAAAACCTATCATTTGAAGAGCTCCTTTTGAGGACAGTTCGACCGTCAGTAGGCGACAAAACTCAAAAAGTAAAGAAAAGAAGAGTAGCGTCTGGAGCAGAAGTCATAACTTCACCAGTGGTGATAGCAAGATTAAATGAAGAAACAAGTCTCAAAACGAAAAAAAAACGTTCAAAGGTACTAGCTGAGAAAAAAATCCATAAGAAGCGTAGAAACTACAAAGAAAGTGACGAAAGTACTGATGAAAGACTTGAAGATCCACCGCTAATTGATACGTCAGATGACATCAATTTTAAAAGTTTTGAGAATGAAGTCATACATACAGAGGTAACTGAAACCATAAAGGATAGATATGAAGCAGATGAAATGAACGATAGTAAAGTGGACAATGAAAATGACGCAGAGGAAACAATTGCTGTCAAAGTGAATAAATGGGCGATAGTGCAATATGAATGCAACAAAAGAATTAGACACTTTGTAGGCAACGTTCTGAGAGAAACTGCCGAAGAGTGGAAAGTTAAATTCTTAAGATGTGGCAGAAGGATTTTTTTAGATCCAAAATAGATGATATAGATATTATTAGTACAAAAAATATTGTTAGAATTTTGCTAGATCCGAAACGAGGACGGAGAGGAAAAATCTTTAATTTTTCCGTTGATTTTTCACATTTCAATGTAAGCAGTTGAATCACAATAGTCATACTCCATTTCATACCTTTTCATCTAATCTAGACAATAAACTTTTCAAAAAACAAGTTTGTAGCTTTTTTTAATGTTTGTTTACACTAACTCCATGGAATCTGAGAATACATCTTATTATACACAGAATCAACTGCATTTACACATGTCCCATATAGTGGGGTAAATGTGAACATCAGACTTGAATTCCTAAAATATACATATATGCAGATGTGTTTTGTTTTTAAAAAGCGAAAACTAAACTAAAATAGGTATTTCCGAAATTATGATGTTACAAAATACCACTATTCAAAAATACGTTCACACTTACCCAGGTTCACCTTATTACACTATTTATTAACAATTCATTATTAAACACTAACATAAAAATTGTCACTTAAAAATTGTGTTTAAAAAACTATTCTCTTAAAACTGACGAACTTACTCTAATTATATGTAATGGAATGGCCAGTGTTGCTAATTCAACATTATTGCTGTTACATGCCAAAGTTAGAACAATGTCACTGCCTGAAATGAGGTAACATAAACGATGTTGTGCCGCTGCTCAGTGGAGACGGGATGGGTTATATTTAAAATTTCGTGATTGATTTGGATAAACTTGACGAAAACACAAAATCGAAAAGTAATAATGTCGAAATTAAAGGGCGCCAGGAAGGAGTAAAGCTTAATGGACTTCTGGCCCTTGCCAACCACAAGCCCGCTTCTAAAGGATACACTCTAAATGGACTTACCTTATTAGAGTGTATCTCACTAAAATCTGTAATAAATTAATAAAGTTACACACGCGGAGACCGACGGAATTAAAAGCTCTTTACATTTAACAATTTAACATTTATTTGAACTATTTGAACACATAAAAAAAATTATAATAAAATAATAGTATCGTAATCAACAAAAATTAACCAAAACCAAACAAAAAAAGGTACGTAAATGAACGTTTGATAAAAAAACAAAATTTAAAGTTATTTGAATAAATTCACAAAGCAAAAGTATAAAATACAAAATACAGAATTTAAAGAAATAAAAAAAGCAGAAATTAATAAATCTTAATTTATCTAAAATCACGGCCGTGTGCGCGTCGAAATTACTCAATTATAAAATGAAATAAACTTATAAAACTAATATATATAACTTGAATCGAAAAATTCGATCCCGTGTAACAAATTTTTAACTCGGGATTATGTCACAGTTCCGACAAATACGGACAATAATTAGTTACATTAACGTTAAATCAATTCGAGACACTTGTAATTTTTTACTTCAAATTCAAAGCTTTTAACACTTAATCACATAAATAATAACTTCACGATTAAATAAATGGTGCAAAATAAATACCTTGAATTGTCGTAACTTCAGGAAAGAACTTGTGGTTGGTTCTAGGTGGCCAGTTTTCTACGGGAAGAAAAACGTTGAAAGGTACCCCAAAACAATTGCAATGACGGCGGAAGAATTTTCTTTTTAACACTTAATTGAAATCCGCAGAAATACGAAGACTGGATTTAGCACAACCAATCGATTGCATATCCAACTTGAAACGTGAGTTTTATTTTTGGAAACCATGAAGACTATTTAAACCGTAAATTACGAAATTCCATCTAACTTCCGCGGTATTACATCACGATAGGGTAAAAGTACCCCGGCCACTCAACTACATCACGGTACCCGGTATTTCTTAATTGCCACCGAAACAATTCATCCCTCAAAATCAAAATTTCACTCCTTATAACACCTCGTAATACCACTTAATTCAATAAACTTGCGCCGTAAAATCTTTGTAAAAGATGGAGCACTAAACAAAGTAAATTAACAGAGATGAAAACTATTATTGCCACGTGCGTCATGTCACGTAGGTACACGAAAGAAAGAGAATCTTCTCACGGAAAATGCTTACCCTGTCAAATTATCAGGTGGTCCAAATCGCGCTTGTAAAAGAACTCAACATAAACAAAAGTATAGATACTAAGAAAATTGATCAAGTTACATTCCAAAAAGGAAATCGTAAATTAGATAGAGTTGTTATTCTACTGAGATAACCAAAAGTAAAAACACTAAATCAAAATCAAAACCACGGAACTTTATGCGTTTAAAAAAAATACCAGTAATAATTGTGAAATAACTATTAAATACAAATAAACTTAAATCAAACGTAATAAAATAACGAGTAAAACGTTTTCGATGCTAACATCGAACTAATCAATCGCTAAAATAAAAGAAAATTTAGTCCAATAAATCTGAATACGGGGTCTTTTACAAAAGAATTCCAACGCAGGTTACATTGCTCAAAGCTGTCCGTTTATCTGTAATTACGTATATGTTTAATAATCAATCCTTACTAGGTCGAATGTAATCACATTTTCCAATGCTTTTGCTTCTTTCACACTAGTAAGTTAAATTTGTCAGTGGAAAATGAGAATTTTGTTTATTGTTTTTAGTGACCTTAGTTTCATAAATGCCAATTTAATTTATACTGCCTGACTAAGAAATTAACTCAAGTTCAAAAACTTGTAGAATATAATTAAACAAATCATACACCATTTACCCTAAAAATTTATCAATATGTTTCATGTTGAAACTTTTATGTCTAAAATGATGATAAAATTATCTTTATTTTTCTTAAAAAAATATATAATTTTATACTATTTACAATAGGTTTTATTTTGTTTGCTTTATTGCAGGCTAAAACACTAAAAGCATTGTCAATGTGGCCGAGTTACTCAATGTTAAATGATACTTGACATATAAACTAAGAACAACTAATTACATCCTTAAAGAAACAAAAAGAAAAGTACAAATCAAAAAAGTCTAAAGATTTGGCATTGCAGAATTTATGAATTATTTATGAAATGACCATGGTCTTCGCAAATGGAATTGAATTGTATAAAAATTGTCGTAAGCTGAGACCAACAAACGTTAGTCATCGATTAACACTTTTTTTGGTTTTCCAAGAAAAATTATGAACTAATTTAGACTTGCAGTGGCTAACAAGTTTACAGAGGATTGAATCAGCCAACGTTACTAATTGTCAAGAGGTCATTATTTCTAATTAAAAAAACTTGATAGGTAGTGTTTGACATCATTGACTGAAAGATATACAGAAAACAACATCGAAAATTAAATTAAAATGACAAAAAAATTTAGTAATCTGAATCACCACAACGTTTCCCAGCTTTATGAGTAGTCTTCGTCAGCATTAAAACATTCGTAAATGATTGTTTTTTAGCGTCAAATGAACGTGGAATATCTTCTCGTAATTTGACAAACTGCAATTTTTATATAAATAACAGTACACCGATTGAATAATTATTGTTAAGATTTGTTACTGTGTTCCTGACGAGTAAATTGTTTATATGTAAATGTATAACTGTTAAAATAAATATTTTAAGTTTATTGTATAAATAATTGTCAACGTAAACACTTTGTTTAGCATCTCTATTGCATACCTTTATCCTTACTTAATTTATAGCAAGATATCATTAACGAATCATTTACTAACCACAAATATTTAAATTTAATTGGTTGTTTCTATCTGTAACGAAAGTGTTACGTTCTCCTAACATTCATAACATTCTTTAAAATGCTATTAGACTAATAAAAATGCATGCTACAAGTAATTTTATAATTTTTTTAAATGTACTTAAATGAATTTATTTAAAAACATGTATTTTTATATAATGTAATTAATATTTATACAAAGCAAAATTCATGCATTATTAAACTATGTAAATATTATAATAAATTCTAAATTTAATAGACTGTATTTTACATTATGCACCTACAAACCAGTCAGTACTACTCTTTTAATGCTTAATTTCAAAACGCAAAGAACTTCCAACGATTAATTAAATGGTATATGCTGAAAAGGATAACTTCTTTTTTAATTAAAATGTACAATAATTTTCTTCTATTGACAACACGACAGCATTGAATTTGTGTAAAAATATAAATAAAGAAAGTTTTTTGTATTATCGCTAATTAAAATAATTACTGTAAATATTATAGTAATTTAATTACAACATATATGGAATTGTGAACTATTTTTTTGCTAATTTAGCTTACGTGTCAATTCTATAAAAGTAAGTAATAATTTAAACATTGTGCAATTAACGATAAAGTCAAGGATATCAGCGCATAGAATTAATAGATTTAAAGTCATTGTACCAATAAATCAACAATACTAACTAATGCTGATATTGATTTATAGTGAAGGCAATAATCAGTTGTAAAGTAAGTAAAATATGATTACAGCGTTTACCTGTTATACAACATATACTATTACTAAGTTACACTTAAAAATATGCAGCAATTTTTTTTGCATTTTAATGTATATCATATTGTTTAATTGAAAACATTTTCTAATTTTTAAAAATTTTAATTGTTTGATGTTTTTTAATACATACATTTAAAATTAAAAACATTTGTTTCTACATTGTAGATCGGGCTTCGGGTCCGCCATTTAAAAACAATTCTGAATGGGCTTCGAGTATATATTCTCATTATATCGGGTCAAATCAGGCTTAGGATCAGGGCTCGGCTAAAAAATTGGAGTTTTACTGTCCGCCCAAAAAAACTGCTGCAATTTAATAAAACATGTGTTTAGTAGCTGTTATGTAAGAAATGAAATAATGATACGGTTTACTGTATTTCAGTATGTGTATGTATTCAATTTAATTAAACCAGAAATTGCATTTTAAGAATCGATGAAAAATGGTTAAATGAATACAATGCTTTATTATAAAATATTATAACAATGTCTACGAATATATTTTAGTTTTAATTTATAATAATAAGTTTTGAATGAATAATCCCATTCAAAACTTGTTTGTAAATTTTTTAAATGTGTTTAAGAAAGCGCATGGTTGCTTTATTTGGTATTTCTTTCTAACCTAATGGTTGTTATGACGAATACTTTCAAACGTGTAGTGTAATTCTTAATTCAGATAACTAATGTACGTGCTCGCTTTACTTGATGAAATCCTACATGTAAGAAGGAAACGGCAATAGTGTATATATGTCGGTGTTAAATAAAGCGCTAATCCGAAACTGAAAATGTTAAATTTTACAGACTATATTAATTGTCTGAATATTAAAACACTAAAAATCTTTTTTTTAATTTAACTCACCATGTAAAAAGTAGAAAACAAATTAGATAGAAAGAAAAAACTTTCGTATATAAGATCTGCTGCTACTAGAAAAAAGTTTTCATCAAAAGTATGTAACCGTCGCTTTGTTTGATTTTGTGCGTTTTCATTCGTCAAAGACCCGGGATTTGAGTTGGTTTTATTAGTTTCGTTTTTTTAAGGTCGTTTGTGTAATTTTGCATTAAGTTATTGAACTTATTCTACGTTTTTAAATTAATCTTAGTTGTAAATTGTAATTTATTGAGTTATTTTAGTGCGTATGCACTTCAATTATATAGGTCAATTTTATTGTCATACGTTTTAAGTACATTCTATAATTTATTATTTCTAACAATCATTATTAATATTGAGTTTTAAAGATTAAAATTCCAACTGAATCTTCTGATTTTTTTGTTTACATTTCGTTATCTTTTAATAATTTATCGGTTTCTTGTGAGAAATTTTATAAAGCCCACGCGTACTGCGTTTTGATTTAACTTTGTATTTTGTCTCGTTTGTTCTTTTTAAAAATTTGACGTCACAGTTTGTAATCGAAGTAGTGGTAAACCAAGTTTATTTATATCAGTAATTTTTGTTTTAAAAAGTTAAGTTTCTCAAGTTAGAAGACTTCGGAGTTACCTTTTTTGGGGATGTAGTTGCAGTGAGTTTCAGCTCTTAACTCGCAGTAGTAAAATTTTAAATGAATGAATTTTTCCTATTTGTATGTTTTATGGTTTTGACGATTTATTTGTGCCTTAGTATAATTAAAGTTTTATGGAATTTATTGTGTTAAGTGCCTTGGAGCGGTTTAAATCTTCCGACGGACTATCGCAAACTTGTACCCACTTGAATTTTTGGGTAATATCTTCTTGATGGTTTTATAACCAACCGAAAACTCACTACCTAAAGCTACAAAATTGAAGGTATTTATAATTTTTGTTTCGCTAACTTGAATGTTTAAAAGCTTTGAATTTAAACAAAATAACGCTTGTGACTTGTACTAGGATAAGAACGTCTTCCGAGTTTGGAGCGTGTCAATGTTGTAACCGAAGTTGCCAACGTTTCGCCTACTTATCGAAATCTAACTGAAAGCTTCTCAAAAATTAGGTTTTATTGCATATTCAATTTAATTTAAAATTAATTATTTTTAAAAATCTTTTAGAATTTAAAACAACAATCAATTAACAAAGTTTAACTGTAGTGTTTCAGTTTAAAGTAATTTTTTATATTATTTATTATCTGAGGTGATATAGTAACGGTCATCATTTGAAATAATGAATCCCTTTCAATTAAAATTTGAAGCATGAACACTGTTTAGAGAGATTATTTTGTTCATTATCATTGCTTTTGCAAACCCTTAAAATAATTCTTATTGATAAATCGTATGTCTTTTAACTTCTGTTATATACTAATTTGATGAAGAATGTTTACCACCTTGATTTTTATTATCTGGTGAACGGAACACATTATACATCGAGTACTTTCTATGTCCGTCTTACCTTTACATTTTGGACAGACAAATCTTACAACTATAGCCATGTCGACTTTGGAGTAGTTGGAAGCTAAACGGTGCCAATAAATTATTATATTTTTATATACATATTTACGAAAATGTGTTAAAATTCATTACTCTCGTTATTTGATTACTTATTTTACTTTTTTTCATTGCATCTGATAAGTTTTGGGTTGGTTTCAACTAGTATTTTAATTTTTGTATATACATTTATTTAGGGTGCAATGCCAAACCTACAACTATAATTTTTAAACCAGGTAAATAAGTTATGTATTTATATAATATACGTATTACATATCGTAACACTTGTAATTGTAAAATGAAAAAAAGCATAATTATATAAAACATTTATTGTTCATTTTATTTTTACATTGTTTAAATTCTTAGTAATTTCGTACATTTTAATTTTAGATTTAGATGTTTCTTCCTGAACTAATCATACTATTAATTTGGTGTATGTCTTCAATCTAAAGCTTGTTGATAAATCGTTATTGTAGAGGTACATTAAAATCATCACATTCCACAATCACTTGCTCCCCAAATTTACCATTTATTTTACTAAAACACTTAATGTTGTACTGCTCATTTATTGATAGATTCCTTGCACTCATATAAGAGATCAAATGAGACGTCTTGTTCAAGTTATTAAAACAAATAAAAGCTATTAAAAACTAATACTAAATTTTTACAAATGTTACCATTATATACACAAAATCACACCATCACTACGATCTTTCCCGACAGGTCTATATCAGAGCAAAACCGAAACGAAACGATTCCTACGACGTTTTACGATTCCCCCACCACCAATACGAAATATTCCGACTTACCAAAGACGAATGGAACTCGAGCGTACCCGAAACGAAACGATAGCAACGAAACTTCACGATCTCTTTGTAAACACAGCGACAGTTTCGCAGTCAATCCTTTAGGATAGATAAGCTCCCGCGGTCTAGGAGTTTGTTGGGTTGTTGAATGGCGCCTGGATTCCAAAGCATACATAACCCACACAGCACAAGCATATCCAATGGATATGAAATGTACACACCAACCATGGATACCGGAGGTGCATCGAACATCCATATTTAATATTATGGAGCAAGGATGGAGGTCCAATGGATATATCATTCCGTCACGGAAAGATCTTCATAGTATGTCCATAGGACACCTCCAGCTGGATAAACATTTTACATCCATATGGAGATATATTGAACAGTCATATAAACGTACAAAATACATACATATGGAGGTTCAATGAACATTTAATTAAAGTATAATAAACATTCATTTTTTTATAGAACCTTCATATGTAGGTAAAATATATGTGCATATCTATATATTAACAAAAAATATGGTTACACGTCAAATAAAGTCAATACAAAATGCCAATAGTGATATTTTCCAGATGCAACAACTCCGGTTGGTCCACAGAAAATATGACCACTTGTTCATTTTCACTCAAACACAATCGAAATTTTATTTACACATTCTCTCATTTTTTTAGAGCTTTTATCTATTATTTATATTATAGGAATCCAAATACTTACTAGATTAATGTACAGCAAAAGTAAATTCAAATATGCAAAAATACCTTGTCTTTACCCAATAAACACATCTGTACTGGCAATGTACTCCTTAGCCGGCACTCAGAATGCTGGCAATGTACTAAAATGAAGTACACTGCCGGTAATTAGGTGACACACCGGCCGATATATTGCCGAATGAATCTTGCCAATGCAGAAATTGCATCGAACCAATATCGGCAAGTTATGTATATTAATACAAGTTAAATGCAGAATGCCAGTGAAATCTGTGCAACATAATATGTACTTTGCCATCACATAAATAGTGCGCAATTTTAAAAGCATTGGCAATGTTAGCAACTTAACACAAATTAAATGCATACAATGGTATTATCATTTTTAATTTAATTAATAAAACAATTTGGAAACTTAACATACAATGTCCATATATGTACTGAAAAAAATTTTAAAAATATAAAAAACCTATTTACATTCATTCTGTGCTTATGTTTATTGGCGTCTTTCGTACCCACTACTCCTGGTGTTTATTGCGTGTTGTAAAGCTGCACCACAATTTGAATTTTTTCTTATGGATACTGTAAAATAAAAGTTACATTGTAATGCTACTCAAATAACTTATGCACTTTTTTAGCAATTTTTAAACTAAATTTTGAAGTTTTTGAAGTAATTATAAAGAATTGCTTTGTAAATAGTCGTGAAATAAAATACAACATGAAAGTCAAGTTTGGCAGTAATGCACTTGAATTCACATTACGTTAATATACATATAAAGTTATGTTTTAAGTTTTAACCTATAAACTATAAAATACTCTGAAGCCTCTTACCATAAATTAAATTTAAAATATTTTTACAAATTTGTTTTGCTTGATCCAGACCAATTACTTGGTTAAAACATGTCTCGTTTGCTGTATCTTTTCATCCAACAACGTAGATTGAATCGATCTAAAAAAAAATTTCAATTAAATAAACTCAGCAATAAGAATAATGAATTGGGAAATTGTAGATAAACTCACAAACTGGCTTTTAGATTACAAATTCCAAAGTCATTATATATTTTTTCGAAAACGTGTTAGTTTTTAGGTTATATATTTATTATTAAGAAATAATTTATATTTGAATTTAATACTTACTTATTTTGTTTACCCACCCATCCTAAATGATGAAAAACAAACACATTTTTTCGAAATTTTAAAGCACAAAATGGTTTGCATACGATAAATACAAGCTAAACAAAAAGCCAAAACGTTTGCGTGTGCAATAATTCAAGTGGCGATAATATAATATACGCGAAAACCTTGGCGAAAACAAACGAACAACGAAGAAAGTTTAAATTAAACCGCGCCAACTATTTTTTTTACTTTTTCAATTTTTCATTAAATTTGTTGTTGCATGTTAAATATTTACTAGAAATGTTAAATTTTAGAGAATATAATTATTTCTAAATAATTTTGATAAAAAATAGCAACTCACAAAATTATGTAACATGATACATAAAAAAAAATGTTTCCGAACATAACACTTATAACACTTAAGATAATCCTATTTCACAAATATCCATGAATGTATATAAGGTGCATATACAATGGATATTAAACTACGGATGTACATCAATGGATATTATATGGATAAATATGTATATCCATTGCATCTCGCGTGCTGTGTGGGAAATATCTTACACGACATAATGCTACCGTCGGTGCAAATTCGATATCCGGAAGATGACTATATTTTTCAACAAGAAAATGTTTTTTATTGTTACATCATTATCTTAATACAGCTTCTTTTGATAACAGCTTCTTTTGATATGCCCTAATAGGTTCATCAAGGATTGTGTAGACTTAGATTTGGAAAAGCAACCTGCGCGCCATGACCATGCCGGGCCCAATTTTAACATCATTCAAAACGTCTAGGCTGATGTCATGCAGTTAATTCGGAACCAATAAGGACCAAGCTTTATCTCTCAACACTGCACTCAGCTTGTTGATGCAATTCAAGATGCGCAACAAATGAATTAAAGAAAATGATCAATGTGGTGATTAGTTACACCTAAAAATTTGTATCTTTTGATTTGATATTGTTATTTTTTGATTTGTTAATGTAATCATAAATAAAAGTAAGCAATGTCTAAGTTGTGTAAAAATGTAATAATTATTGAATTAAAAATTGTCAGTTTTAATAAAACGTACTTTTAGTTGTGTTATTTTAATTTGTTTTTGATATTCTTTAACTTTTATGCTTGTATTGTTACAATTATAAGTATAATAGTTTTTAGCAACTTTTCAAAAGTATAATTTGTTTTATGTACAAAGAATGATTATAAAGAATTTACAGTCAGAATTTATATTATATATATATATATATATCGAAAGTGTATGTTTAAATTAAAAAATATATATAAAACACAAAGGTTAGTTAATGATTTGATAAACAGTTGTATTAAAATATAACTTTTTCAATGTTGATAATATAAGATTTGTTATTAAATGTGTATTAATAGTAGATTACATACCGAGGCGGAAAGTATTCCATTTCTGTCGAGAGAACTATAGTTTACCGAGAGGCATAGCCTCGAGGTGAACTAGTTCTCGAGACAAATGGAACACTTTTGCCAAGGTTTGTATACAATTTTATTCACAATCAGCCATTAAATAAAATAAATAACATAAAACTAATAAAAAATGAATGAAAACCTACTTCCAAAATATTATCGGTTATTTCGGTAAAAAATTAAAACGTAGTAGGCACACTTCACAATTGACATATACGTATTTAATTGATGATTGTCATTTTATCGAATTAGTTAAAACATAACACACACGAATTACAGGTTCGGAAAGTGTACATTACTGACCGCGAGGTTTCATTACATACTCGTTTTTTTTAACCATGGAAACCGCTCACTTACCAACCTTTAAGAGGTTCGGGAAACTGTACGTTACTAACTGAGTGTGAATAAATATATTTTAATGATACTGCTACAATTTTTTTTGTTTTAAATTGTTATTTTTTTCTGCTTTTTATAAACATCAGTTCAATTGTATTTTATAAAACTTACTAATATTTAAAAAAATCTTTAGTTCAGTCTTTGTCGGTCTTGACATTTACATTTAATTTTGCTTATTAATTGCCAAATTATATTATGCGTTTAATTAAGTTTATCTTTAATTTTGATTAACTGCAACACGTATTCAATGAAAACCAATGAGATAAGAAAATGCTTAATGGTTAAAAATTAATTATCATTATTTGACATAATAAAAGCATAACATTTAGAAAATTATTGTAATAGTAGTTTATTTATCGAGTTCTTGTGTAAATTGGACGCTTTTTTTCCCAAGAGGGCATTTTTAAAAGTCCTCGAGGGAAAAAAAGCGTTCAATTTAGACAGGAACGAGTTAAATACAACATTTTATTGCTCGAACAGCGACTAGGAGGCCTACAAAGTCTCAAAATCTTTCAAAAATAATTTGACGTTTATGTTGACAAGTGTGTCAAAACTGTCAAAGACGGTTTACAATAGCGAAAAATTAAAATTTATGACAGTTAATAACAATAAAATGATTTTTTTGTGCTTTCGTCCTTTTTGACGTATGTTACAGGCATCATAATCGGCCGGAAATTTTACTTTTCCGGCCTAGGCCGGTAAAGTGTAGTAGAATTTTATAACTAAAAGTTGGCACTAGTAATCAATAATTAAATAAACGTCATCTGTCAATATGTCAAATTTATTAACATACACCATTATCTGTGTTGTTGTTTAGAGTAGCACTAACAAAAATTGTTTTAAACAAATTTAACAAATTTGCTTATATCTTACAATTGCTAAAAACAACAAAGGTTTTATTTTCATATAAGTGAAATTGTAATATTATTATGTAATTGTCAAATTAATTTAAAAAACAATTGTATTTCGTTATTACAGGTTTCAGTTTTATCAACATATGTTATTAAATTTTATTAAAAATCAATACTCAAATAACTACTTTTAATTAATTTATACTATAAAGCTCAGCACAAAAAATGTTGTGTATCACACGTCCTAAAGTGATTTATGAGTATTCGCTTTTTGTAAGCCTCGGCTTCACCTCGGCCTACAAATAAGCTCATACTCGCAAAATAGCACTTTCTGGACTAGTGATACAAATAACTATTATCTGTCTAGTAGCATTACTGTTGATTGCTGATTTTTTGTTTGTATAAATTAAATTACAATATAAATAATATTAATGTGTTTTTTAAAATAAAATTATAAAAAAAATAAAATGGTAATGTTTTTTTTTGTTTTTATTTTTTAAACAAAATGTACCTATGCAATTTTAGTTTTAGTTAATTTAACAAAAAACGAAAAATTTTTATCGCTAGCATCAAATAAAGAGTAAATAGTATAAGTAATACACGTTTATAAAAACATTGTTTTAGGTTTATTAAATGCGTTTTGTTCTAAAAATTAAATTAAAAAAAATTATCATTTTTTTTCATCGATGGCAGTGGTTTGGCAAAAAACATGTTTAACTGTTATTGCAATTTTTTATTTGACGTTATTTATGAAACCGTTTTTACTCTAGACATAGAACTTTCACCATAAAACATATTAAACATATTATGGTGTTACACCATTTACCCTAAAAATATTTTAATACGTTTTTACTCCTTAGATAAAGCAAAAAATACGCATTGTTCTCTCTATCAACGTTATTTTTTTATTGGTTATTTAATTATAATTCAAAACAAACAATCAATATAAGTTTTGTAAAAAAGTACATAATTGTTACTGCTTTATAAAATACAGTTGGTGTTCACAACAGATTAAGATTTGAGAACCTTCATAAGTTAGACGATAAATAAAACAAATTTAAACACAATATAAATAAATTTAATTTTTAAATTAATTTATTTTTGAAAATCTTTAGATCTTTTAGGCTTGTGTTGTTACATTATTATAGCTTATAAGTAATTGTTTTAAGCAATTTATTAAAAGCATCTTTTGCTAAACTGCTTTATGTGCAATTAATGATTTAAGGAATTTACAGTCAGAATTTTAAGTATTTTAAATATAAAGCATGAAATTAAAATTTTGCTCACAAAGCTTTCATCTAGCAACTCCAAAAATAAAAAATATAATTTACGCCCGATAAAACGTAATTTATTATAGTTTGATTTAAAAAAAATTACAAAAAGCACGACTGCATATTTGGAAATAAATCTATATTATTTGTTAAAAAATTACTTAAAAATCTATTGTCAATAAATTCAACTACTACATTTGTATCAAAGTAATAAATTCTATAATGTCAATGATATAGCAAAAAAATAATAAATTCAATTTTTTTTAATAATAGAAAAATCTAAAGTAATAAATAGAGAGTAAAAGTAAGATTAACAAACTGGCATTATTCTTATTGGTAATAATTGTGTAATATAAACATTCATTAACTTATATGTAATAATATTGTTACAAACTAAAAAAAAAAACATAAATGTTTTAAACTATTAGTTTATCCTCAATTAATTTTTTTAAACAATTTTAAAAATACATAATTAAATTTTGTTTTAAACCTTCTAAGATTTAAAAAATATTGGTTGTCCAGTTTGGTCTTTGTCGGTCTTGATATTTACGGTTATCCAGATAACACAAAATTGGTTTAGTTTAGTCACATTTGCTTATAAATTATCAAATTTTATTATACGTTTAATTAGGGTTATTTTTCATTTTGAATAAATGCTACACGTATCCAATGAGAACTAGTGCTTAAAGCCGACTTTGTAAAAATTTGATATCAAATTATGATAAGAAAATGTTTGCTAAATTAATTATTATTGTTTGATAAAAAAAACATTTAGGAAATTACTGTGGAACGATTTGTATTTTTTTAGTAGCATTGATGCTGATTGTGTAGAATTAAAGTTGAATTAAGTAAATTAAAAAAAATTAAAACTAATAATTTTTGTGGATTATAATTTTTCATTACAAAATACTAACAAAAAATTGTGTTAACCAATCATGTGTCGCGATTCGTTAAAGTACATTTATTTTGTGGACCTTGTGATTTCTATTTACGTTGTTATTTTGGCTTTTCATATTACTGTTTGTTTTTATGTTTAAATTTTTGTGTAGTTTGTGCACAAATCTATTCTTTTAAAATAATATATTGTAATTCACATTTACAACATTTGATAAGTACTTTTTAGGTTAAAATTTTTTTTTAAAGTTTCCATTTAATTTACAACACAAAATAATTTATTATATTATATATTTATAGTACAAAACCAGTAATAATCATTAATTAAAGTAACTTTTGTGTTACAGATTTAATTCATAGAAAGCAGAACCCGTTCATTCCGAAGAACGAAACATTATAATTTGTGATGTTATTGATTTCTTTGATAAATAACAAGTAGCTTGTTAATAGATATATCCAATTGAAAAAGATTCTGAATTTCTTGCTGCTGCAACAAGAAAATCCTTGATATTTTAAAATTTGAATTTCATCACAAGAAATGCTGTAATACACGTAAATTTAATCCAATTGAATCCATATGGAGTCTCTTAAAAAAAATTGCATTAAACAATATCACACAACGAGGTATCAATGTTAAAAAGTTTGAAATGCATTTTCTGATTTAATAAGTGAAGAATGAGAAAAACAGTGAAATCATGTGTTACGTCTTTCTGAAGAAATGTGGGAAGCAGATGGTTTAGTTGATAATGATGTGAAAAATTTGACGTTTACAATAAATAATGGTGATTCAGATGAGAATGAACGTGAAACTAAAACTTTAAGTAACGATGATTAATCGTTAAACGTCAAATTAGATTTAAGTATTATCTCAAAATTGTAATGTCATATTCAAACTGTTAAACAAAACTGTTTTAATTTATATTTTCAGTTAAAATACTTTGTGTCGTTTGAATTTAGAAACAAATGAAATTTTATAATGATTCTTCTAACTGAAGTCGTTAAAAATCAAAGTGTTTTTATTTTCTTTAATACTTGCTTTAAACATCTTTTTTATCATAATTATTTGATATGTACTCTGTAACGTAAAAAAATCAACACGAAGAAGACGGTAAAACTTTTGAACCAAACTTGATAGAAATGTTAACTAGTCAAATTTAGTATATACCTTTATTAGTTTCACACTCCTGCACCCTTTTTGGCATCGATTCTACCAGGTGGTCGATTTCTTTTTGAGGTATTGCATCTCAGGCAATCTGTAATTTATGCTGGAGAGCTTCTAGTGTCTGTGGAGAATTAGCTAACTGCTTGAGTATTCTATCCATTATGTCTCACACATGTTCGATAGGCAAAAGATCGGGAGATCCGGGTGGTGATGTTAGCCAATTCAAAACGCTTCCTAGAATGCTTTGCAATGTAGGGACGGGGATTACCTTGTTGGAAAATCTGGTTCTCCAGTTCCAGGAGAAATGGAAAGGTATGGGGATCTATCACTTCATCAACATATCTGTGGGCATTCATATTACCTCGGACGAATACTTACTGTAAGCTGTTTCTATAAACAATGCACTCTATATCTTAACCCCCACAGTGTAGTGAACGTTTCGTTCAACAGAAAACTGCACATTCCGACGTTCTTCACGTCTACGTCTGACCTTCATGCGACCATCATGCATTCCCAAGCAGAATCTATATTTGTCACTGAAGATTATCTTAAGCCATTCCACGTCCCAACCCAATTGCAAGGTACATTATTTCAAATGTTGCTGTCGATGACAAGCACAAGATGTGGCCTATAGGACTGCAAGCCAAAATCTCTAAGTTGACGGTAAATTGTACGAAGGATTACAGAACGTATTTTGTTTAGAAACTATTGATTAGTTATTGCTCTTGTACTCGAGAATCAGTCATGTAATACCATTAATCAAAGATGGCAGCCATGGACCACATTTATCTTAACCGTCCACTTTCTCGTCTACGACGTTCTTGACTTTTTACACCATGTATGATAACATAGTACTACAGAGGATTGGTTACGGTTAAAACGTTTAGCAATTTCTCTGAATTAAAAACCACCTTCTTGTAAGCCAATAATGCAACTTCTGTCGAATTCACTCAGTTGTCAATAATTTTCAGGTTTCCGCACTCGAGTCATAATCGCAGTCTCAGAAGAAGAATTCAAAAACAAAATAATTGCAACCAAAAACAATACCGTCTTAATCTGTTAATAAATATACTCGATTGTAACCACAAGTAAAACGTCAAATTTTCCATGGCTACTGCATCATTTTGAATGAAATTTGAATGAACTACTACATTTTACTAGTTAAACATTTTTGCCAAGTTTGGTTCAAAAATTCTAACGCCTTCTTGGTGTTGTATTTTTAAGTCACAAAGTACCTATATATTTTTACTTTCTTATTAGTCTAAGATCCGGATTAGAAACGACCTTCACCCATATGTTTAAAAATATCACGATTGGGTTAACTAAAAAACTCCTGGCCAAACTATGATTAATTAAAAATACAAATATGAGTTTTTATTCAACATTAAACTCATGAGTTTAACGAATAAATTTAATACCAACCGAAAGAATGAAGCTTATAGAATATACAAATGTTGGGTTGTCTATATTATATCTGGTGTAACTACTAAGGTGACAGGTATAAACAGATAATTTGATACTATTGTTTAATAACTAAATTTTATATCAAAATACAATACAAAATATATTAATAAAAAAAGTTTTAATTAATAAGTATTATTCCGTATCTGATTCATCGGAAGTAGAACTTTGAGTCTCAAATTCGGTGGATTCGTCATCATTTTCCGTTATTTCCACAATGTCTAATATTTTCAAAAGCATTTAGTCCCCAATAAATCTTGTTAGTTTTAAATAATCATCTAAATTCTAACTGCAGCTTTTAGGCTGGGGTTTTATACATTTAGAATCGGTTGAATAGAATTGACAAAAACTGTTCTTAAAATTTTATGCTGTAGGGATATTCATCATGGTGGTATAGTGTTCGAGTTAAAACTTTTAATTTTTTTTACTGTTTGCTGTCTTCTTTTGTAGCATAAATTGTCATAAAAATTAATTTCTTGCATCATTAACTCTAGTGCAATAATTTACGCCATACATTTTTGCAGTAAACTCTTGAACGGTATCCATATTTTCGTCAATAAAAATATCAGCTTCATCTGTTAATGATGCAAAAATTGTTTGGTACTTTTCATTCTTAGAAAATATTTTAAATATTCTAATTTTTATTTTATTGTAAAATGCTGCCGTGTAATCACAACCTGTGTATGCATAGAAAGTGGGTAAACTTTGGCATAATTTGGATCTTAACTTCAATGTTAAGTCGGTGCAGAGGACTTTTTAGCCATTTTTATCACAATATATTGTCAATAAATAACGACACGTAGCAGCACATGTTCTCAATGTCAATATTTTAAGTTATTAACTGTTCCAAAATAATGCTCAATATTTACTAGTGTATTGCTATCTTTCTCAATTGTATGTACAGGAACCATGCGCGCTCTCTTTCACCCGGCAAACGCGCCGCGCACTACTACAAAATTTGGGTGTCTGTCTGTGTGTGTATGTGTTTAAATTCTATATATTAAAGGAAAACGCATCTCGTATTTATAGATCTTGAGAAAGTCTACGATACAGTGCCCTTGACAAAGCTTTTCGATGTGTTCACAAAAATTTGCTTCAGTAAAACCTACATTCGTGCAATTTGAAACTTATATGAGAGCCCAAAAAGCGCCGTGAAGGTTGGGAAAAAAAAGTTAAAACCATTTACAGTTACAAAGGGTCTTAAACAGGGATGCTTTTTGTCACTCACTTTGTTTAAGATATATGTATGTTCAAGAAGCTTTGGAGAACTAGAGGAAAAAGTGTTTACAAATGCGAATTAATATCGTGGATAAATGCTTGACAACTCTCTTCTTTGCTGACGATCAAGTAATTATTGCAAACTGCAAAGAAGACATTGACTACATGCTAAGTAAAATTATAGAAGAATACCTACGCATAAGAAAGGAGCAGGAAGACTCGGATTTACATTTAAGAGAATTAAGGAAATGTGAAGAGTATAAATACTTAGGAAGCATGATATCAAGAGAAGGAATCCAATAGAGATATAGCATAGGATTCAACAAGGTCAGAAATGTGTACAAATGTTCAATTTATTACTTTGATCGAATCAAATTAAAATAAACACAAAAATGACAATCTACAGAGCAATAATAAAACCAATATTAACATAAGGATCAGAATGCTGGCAGTTATCAGACAGAAATAAGAAAAGAGTAGAGGCAGCAGAAATGGATTACATAAGGAGAACAAGTAGACTGTCCAGGCTGGTACGTATACCAAATTAAGAAATTAGAAGGCGTGTAAAAAGAACATATACGACTATAGACGTGGTAGAAACAAGACAACTTCGGTGATATAGACACGTAATGAGGGTGGAGAAGAGGAGATGGCCAAAAAGAACTATGGAATATGTACCAAAAAATAGAAAAAAAAGAGGAAGACCAGCATTAACACGTATAAATGGAATAAAAGAGACAATGAAGGATTGAGCTATTGATGAGGAAGAATAGAGAGGGCAAAGCAATATCGATGCGCACAAATATAGGGGTTAGTCGATATGACAACATAACCTCAATTTGCTATATTTAGGTTATATCCTAATCAAATCGAGGAAAAAAAATTCAAAAAAATTATAGCATGCTAGAAAGTCAATACAAACGTGTACATATCATTTCAAAGTGAATAGGATAAACAAAATAATATAAAAACTGTGTAATGTGTAATACTTAGCACTTTTACTATTATTTTCTGAATTTTCTATATTCTTTTGACTTGAATGTTTTTCTTTAATTTAAAAATAAAAAATATGTAGAAATTTCTTATAGGACAGTCATGTTTTTTAAATATTATTTCTAACAAAAAATAAATTAAAATGTTTCACTATAAAATTTGCCGTAATAACTAAAATTTTGTTAGAAAAATTTTACTTACTTTCAAATAGCGTAATACAATCACCATAATAACAAAAAATTTAGAACAAAAATTAGCTTAAAGAAATGGCATGTGACACTAAATTCAAAATACATTGCTTTCAAAAATTGATACATAACTAGTAAACGTAAACTCAAAATTATATTTTAATACTAAAAGATTTTAAAAGACAATCTGGGCACTGTTCAAAAATCGCTGCTCTAATTTATTAAAAAACAACTATTGTAGTAATGCCAAAATGAAAGTAATTTTTATATTTGTAAGATTTTTACGTATCACAATTGTTATGGTATTATCTAAGATAATTTTTTATAGTACACTAATATTTTTTAATTATTTAGGTAAGCTGTTATAATATTTTTGAAATTGCAATTTTTGGAAAATTGTAGAAACAGCAACAATTATGATAGTACGTTTATTTAATAACTTATATGACAATTAATTTTATACATTTGAAACCTTACGTACGTTTCGCTGTAAGTATTAAGCTTTTTCAAAGGTTTAATTAAATTTTACAATATATCTAAAAAAGAAATACATAATATTAATTTAAGTTTGTGAATGAATAATTTTCTTAAACTTACCTAAACATTATTATTTTTTGTTATAACAAAACAATTAACAATTAATACATCAATTAGATACCATAACTTTAACATTACAAACGAACAATATGGAAGACATTATACGAATGACACTCTTATATCAAATTTTTATAAATACGCAGGCGTTAGATACAATAAATATAAAAATGTAAAATATTTAATTTTGTAAAATTAATAAAACAAATTTAAGAGATGATAGAATTATAAATTGAATTCAAATTTTCTATGTCAATTCTGTAATTAACTGTATTAACATTTTTTTTAATTTCGATCATCTCATAGATTAGTCTTGTTTTTAAATTTATTTCTTTATGTAAGATTTTAGGTGCATTAAAATTGAAAGTATGATTATTTTCTAGGGCATGATCAGAGAGAGCAGTTTTAGGATAATTTTGTGCATCTTTTTTGTTTTTTATTACATTTTTATGTTGGTTTATTCTATTTTTTAGATATTGTTTAGTTTGGCCTATATAAACACATTTGCAATTTAGGCAATTCAATTGATATACCACATTAGAATCATAAAAAATATTAGTTTTATCCTTTAAGTTTTTAAATAACAGTTTTCCAACAGTAGAGTGATTTTTGAAGGCAATAATAAAATTGTATTTTTTTAATTCTTTTTCTAAAGTATAAGATAAATTAGGTATAAAAGGTAATGATATAAATTTGTTTTTTTCTTCACTATTATTATAATTTTTTTCTATATTTATATTTGGATTCATTGTTCGAGATGAATTTGTTGACATAAGATTTGTATTGCTGTTATTTTTATGTTTTAAAATTTTTAGTCTTTTTTTAATATTAGTTTCTATTATATGTTGAGGAAAACTATTTTGGATTAAAATATTTTTAATTATGTTTATATTTTCAGCATGAAATTTAGGTGATGATAAGATGATACCTCTGTCAATTAAATTATTAATTATACTTTTCTTATATTTAATGGAAGTAAAAGAATTAAAATTTATGTATCTATTTGTTTTTATAGTTTTTCTATACCAATTTGTATCAATTTTATTGTTTAAATTTCTAATAAGTGTCATATCTAAAAAATTTATTGAATTGTAATTATTCTCTTTTTCTATAGTGAATTTTAGTCTTGGATGAATACTATTGAAATTATCAAATATTAAATTTATATTATTTTCATTAGTTGCAATTAGAATGTCGTCTATATATCTTTGATAAAATGTAATGTCATCAAAACTTTTTAATAGTTCTTTTTCTAAGTTTTGTAAAACTAAATTAGCTATTGTACTAGATAAAGGTTGTCCCATTGCGATTCCAAATTTTTGTTTATAAATTTTATTGTTAAATGTGAAAAAAGTTGAATTTAAGATGAATTGTACTGCTTCGATAAATTCTTGTAAAGGCAAATTTGTGAAAAGTTTAATTTCGTTCCAGTAAATTTTAATAGTGTTTATAGCTAAATCTATAGGTATATTAGTATAAAGTGAAACAATATCTAAAGAAAATAAAACATGATTGTGAGGAATAGTGACATTATCAATAAATTTTTAAAAGACCAAGAATCTTTTACGCTATATTTATTAGTTTGTGTAATATTAATTAATATATTAGATAAGTATTTTGAAAGTTTAAAAATTGGACTCATATATGATGCAACAATTGGTCTGAGTGGTTTATTTTGTTTATGTAATTTAGGTAAACCATATAATTTTGGTAATAGTCCATTGTGTGAGATTAAATTTTTATATGTATTTTGTTCTATGTAATTTAAATTAAGCCATTTTTTTACAATTTGATTATTAAAATTTTGTATATTTATAATTGGATTTTTTTCTATTTGAGTATATGTATCATTGTCATTTAATAAATTTAGCATTTTTAGGTCATAGTCATTTTTATTTATAAGTACTGTTTTTTGAGTTTTGTCAGCTTTAGTAACAATTATTTTATTATTGTTTTTTAAAAAAGTTTTAGTGTTTTTTAATTTTTTTAAAAAAACATTATTGTTGATTTGTTCAATTGGTTTTAAAATTTTATTTTTATTTTTGTGTTTATAGTTAGTTAAAATATTAGTGATTGAAGATCTAATAGAATTTTGAGTTTTTGATTCTATTGTGTCAATTGAATTCTCTACATTAGCAATAATGTTATCATAAGGAATGTCATGATTAGGGTTAAAATAATTATAGTTAGGTCCTAAACTTAAAATTTCTTGTACATCATTTGGTATGAAAGTATCTGTTAAATTTTCAATCCAATTTTTATTGATTTTGTTATTTATATCTACGCTTTTTTGATTTTTATTAGAAATTAATAAATTATATCTATTGTCATTTTGTAGTATGCTTATTTTTTTAACATGTATCTTTTTAATTTTATTTTTTAATCTAACGTTTTGTAAAGTTTTATATTTTAAAAATTGCATAATACATATAAAAGGTATTTTTGTTTCTAAAAATTTTTTTTGTTGTAATAATTTTTGTTTAAGGAAAGGTAATTCTACAACTTAATATCAAGGATTTTAATAATACGTAAATGGATAACAGAATGTCAACTTCTTATCATTTCATGCAGTTAAATAGAATAAATTTATCTATTGTAAAGGTGAGTGAAAGGATAAATTTTCTTAAACAATGCAAAAAATTATATTTAATTCCAAAATTTTTATATAAGAATTATAATCACATAACATATCATAATTATAACATTACAAATAAATTTCTTAATTTGAAAATTAATTTTAATAATAATTGTCTAAATTTATTAATAAAAGATTCATATTTACATTTAAATTTCCTTAAACAAAAATTATTACAACAAAAAAAATTTTTAGAAACAAAAATACCTTTTATATGTATTATGCAATTTTTAAAATATAAAACTTTACAAAACGTTAAATTAAAAAATAAAATTAAAAAGATACATGTTAAAAAAATAAGCATACTACAAAATGACAATAGATATAATTTATTAATTTCTAATAAAAATCAAAAAAGCGTAGATATAAATAACAAAATCAATAAAAATTGGATTGAAAATTTAACAGATACTTTCATACCAAATGATGTACAAGAAATTTTAAGTTTAGGACCTAACTATAATTATTTTAACCCTAATCATGACATTCCTTATGATAACATTATTGCTAATGTAGAGAATTCAATTGACACAATAGAATCAGAAACTCAAAATCTATTAGATCTTCAATCACTAATATTTTAACTAACTATAAACACAAAAATAAAAATAAAATTTTAAAACCAATTGAACAAATCAACAATAATGTTTTTTTAAAAAAATTAAAAAACACTAAAACTTTTTTAAAAAACAATAATAAAATAATTGTTACTAAAGCTGACAAAACTCAAAAAACAGTACTTATAAATAAAAATGACTATGACCTAAAAATGCTAAATTTATTAAATGACAATGATACATATACTCAAATAGAAAAAAATCCAATTATAAATATACAAAACTTTAATAATCAAATTGTAAAAAAATGGATTAATTTAAATTACATAGAACAAAATACATATAAAAATTTAATCTCACACAATGGACTATTACCAAAATTATATGGTTTACCTAAATTACATAAACAAAATAAACCACTCAGACCAATTGTTGCATCATATATGAGTCCAATTTTTAAACTTTCAAAATACTTATCTAATATATTAATTAATATTACACAAACTAATAAATATAGCGTAAAAGATTCTTGGTCTTTTAAAAAATTTATTGATAATGTCACTATTCCTCACAATCATGTTTTATTTTCTTTAGATATTGTTTCACTTTATACTAATATACCTATAGATTTAGCTATAAACACTATTAAAATTTACTGGAACGAAATTAAACTTTTCACAAATTTGCCTTTACAAGAATTTATCGAAGCAGTACAATTCATCTTAAATTCAACTTTTTTCACATTTAACAATAAAATTTATAAACAAAAATTTGGAATCGCAATGGGACAACCTTTATCTAGTACAATAGCTAATTTAGTTTTACAAAACTTAGAAAAAGAACTATTAAAAAAATTTGATGACATTACATTTTATCAAAGATATATAGACGACATTCTAATTGCAACTAATGAAAATAATATAAATTTAATATTTGATAATTTCAATAGTATTCATCCAAGACTAAAATTCACTATAGAAAAAGAGAATAATTACAATTCAATAAATTTTTTAGATATGACACTTATTAGAAATTTAAACAATAAAATTGATACAAATTGGTATAGAAAAACTATAAAAACAAATAGATACATAAATTTTAATTCTTTTACTTCCATTAAATATAAGAAAAGTATAGTTAATAATTTAATTGACAGAGGTATCATCTTATCATCACCTAAATTTCATGCTGAAAATATAAACATAATTAAAAATATTTTAATCCAAAATAGTTTTCCTCAACATATGATAGAAACTAATATTAAAAAAAGACTAAAAATTTTAAAACATAAAAATAACAGCAATACAAATCTTATGTCAACAAATTCATCTCGAACAATGAATCCAAATATAAATATAGAAAAAAATTATAATAATAGTGAAGAAAAAAACAAATTTATATCATTACCTTTTATACCTAATTTATCTTATACTTTAGAAAAGAATTAAAAAATACAATTTTATTATTGCCTTCAAAAATCACTCTACTGTTGGAAAACTGTTATTTAAAAACTTAAAGGATAAAACTAATATTTTTATGATTCTAATGTGGTATATCAATTGAATTGCCTAAATTGCAAATGTGTTTATATAGGCCAAACTAAACAATATCTAAAAAATAGAATAAACCAACATAAAAATGTAATAAAAAACAAAAAAGATGCACAAAATTATCCTAAAACTGCTCTCTCTGATCATGCCCTAGAAAATAATCATACTTTCAATTTTAATGCACCTAAAATCTTACATAAAGAAATAAATTTAAAAAAAAGACTAATCTATGAGATGATCGAAATTAAAAAAAATGTTAATACAGTTAATTACAGAATTGACATAGAAAATTTGAATTCAATTTATAATTCTATCATCTCTTAAATTTGTTTTATTAATTTTACAAAATTAAATATTTTACATTTTTATATTTATTGTATCTAACGCCTGCGTATTTATAAAAATTTGATATAAGAGTGTCATTCGTATAATGTCTTCCATATTGTTCGTTTGTAATGTTAAAGTTATGGTATCTAATTGATGTATTAATTGTTAATTGTTTTGTTATAACAAAAAATAATAATGTTTAGGTAAGTTTAAGAAAATTATTCATTCACAAACTTAAATTAATATTATGTATTTCTTTTTTAGATATATTGTAAAATTTAATTAAACCTTTGAAAAAGCTTAATACTTACAGCGAAACGTACGTAAGGTTTCAAATGTATAAAATTAATTGTCATATAAGTTATTAAATAAACGTACTATCATAATTGTTGCTGTTTCTACAATTTTCCAAAAATTGCAATTTCAAAAACTAATATTTTTACAACACCGCCATCTATTTTCCGTAGTAAAATGCGATTTGCACAAAATAAACCTTTTAAGCTTAAATATAATCAATTGATAATACGTAACTTCTACCAATTTATAATGTATAACTTTAAAACATATTTACAACAATGTATTTATGCACTCAAAAATTTACAGTATTTAAAAAAAATGCAAGGTAAAGTTTATTTGTCAAAATAATAATTAACAGAACCAATTTTATTTTTTGAAATTTCGTGTAAGCAGTATTTAAGATAATAATATTTATAAACACATTGACACAGATCTGAGTTTAAAACAGCAAATAAAAATAACAACATAAGCGAAAAATCTGCATGCTAATGGACACATTGACTTTACTACTTCCAAAAAATTGTAAAACATATCGTATCATGTATGAGTTCTCGCATACGAATTATCTAATTTATATCTTACATTATACAAACTGTCTAATACTTGTTTATGTATGACATTAGAAACTCATGCAAATTCATTGATAAATTTGTTAATGTAAATACCATCTAACTTCATTATCATCTTTATTACTTCACTATTTCCTTACATTGCAAAATAGGTTAATTTCAAACTTGTAACTACATACATATTAAACCGAGTTGAAAACTTACACTAGATTATTTCATTTATATTATTGCGTCATTCTACATTTAAGAATAAATTGAAACGAATTATTAGTTCTGCCATAAATAACCAGCTTCATATTAACAAATCTCATTAGGTACTACGGTCTTACATACGTATTAGATACACTTACATATAATCTTCTGCTCGTATTAGCTATGTCACATAATAAAATTAACAATGCGTTAGACGTATTTGAAACTTTAAACGTACAGATTACTAAATTAATTAATTAAATAAGAATTAATTATTTTAATATTTGCATTATATAGAAAAATATAATAAATAGAAATAAACCTTCTACATAGAGAACACGTTACGTAAAAAATCAATAATCTACATTTTTTTGTTAGTAATACTTAAAATCCCAAAGTGGTCCTTACGGACCCCCAAAAGTCCCTGGGATCATTCAGAGGGTCCGTAAAAAATTAAAATTGATTTGGTTTCTAAACAACGTTAGGGGATCCGCAGAAGGTTTATTATAAAATAAAAAAATTGTGACACATTTTTATTAATTATAAACGAGTTTTACGTCCTAAGTAAAATATAAATAAAAACAGGTGCATAAACTACAAGTAAATAACAGCTATCGCGGTGAATGAGGTCTATATATGCTGGGTTATACAGGAACGCAATAGTATCGATAATTGCACCAACTAGCCTACAATATGAACTACGAAAGAGTCGAGCATCTAATCAATAATTTAGTTCTGTGTTATGCGTCATGTGAAATGCATACAACCAATTTTCCTAGTCTTGAACAAAAAAAAAATTTTTTTGTTACGCAGATAGCGTACTTTCGTTACGTAAGCATATTTGATTGAAATTGATATTTATTTTTAATTTAAACGTTATATTCTTGTTTAAGTTGATTAAAAAAATATATATCACAGTTATCAGTACAATAATCGCTTAACATTCATTTAATATTTTTCTTTCTAAAGAAAATATTGTTAATGATACTGTACAAAAAGTTAGACATATTGTCTGATGTTAATAAATTGTTGAGTTATTTATTTTTCTTAAAAAATTAATTGGTAAACAATGAGTATCTACTCAACATGTGACAGGTACATAAAATTTTATCCGTTTATCTCAAATAATTAATTCAAGAGAGCGTTACATTGCAGCATTCCATTAAAAAAAATTATTATAATTAACAGTGGTTTGTTGTAAATAAAAATTTTGATATATATATTTTTCTATATTTTTTTGGGGCTCTTATGCCCTCTTATGTATGAGTGAGCCAAAGAAAAAATGCAAACAATACAGTCTTAAATATATGAAATATGACTTTATTTTGTCACCAGGAAATATTACTTTACCTATGTATCTTTTATGTAATAAAACAATAACAAACGATTTAATTAAACCGTCTAAGCTTTAGAAACATTTAATAAACATATAACAGAGATAACAAGGAACTGCGTGCTTCTTATAATACTTCTTTGATTATTTTGTAGTCCGGAAAGCCGCACACTATTGGCGAAGAACTTAGGTAAAGCAATACGCACTGTGTTGTACAAACTAGTTTTCAATATTGTAAAACGAATTCCACTAAGTAATAATACCGTACGAAGAAAGATCGACGACCCTTCACTAATATCATCTCCGTTGCTGCTGACAGTGCTTTGGCAATGGTAGGAAGATACAAAGGTTTTTTAGCATACTTAAAGTAAGCTATACCAAATGTATTATTGGTACATTGTGTCATTCATCGACACCGTTCGGTCGCAAAACATTTTGGTGAACGTTTGCAGGAATCCCTTAAATGAGAGATTATTTGCTGAACTTTGTTTGGAAAATGATAATGACTATAACGGTTTACTACTTAACACAGAAGTACGTTGGTTTTCTAAAAGTGCATGTTTGGATTGCTTCTATTTGCTCTTTGATTCAGTGTTGGAATTTTTGGAGAGTAAAGACAATGATTTGAGGCACATCTCAAAAACTCACATTATTTATATGACTGATTTATTTGTCAAATTTAACAACACTAATTGAAAGCTACAAGATGACATTAAATTTAGTCAAAGTTGAAAGTGTAATATCTAAGTTACAATCAGGCGGTGAAAGAGAAAGGTTGTGTAGATATGTAAATTGAATAAGTCTAAAATAACGCGTTTAAACGGTATTAAAACTTAAGTAAAAATTTTAAAGGTTGACAAACGCAGTAGTGCATTTATAACGTAGTCGTTTTGATTACGAAATAAAGTGCGGCGTGCGGATAAGATAATATAATTTTATATTTTGCATTTGTATTCATAAAATACGTGGAATTTTTTGGTGAATTTAATATAATTAACATTTCATTAATCAGAAAGGGTAGACAGTTAAGTGGTAAGTAAAGAGTATAAGAGAGGAACAAATTCAGATGGGTAAGAAGTTGGCAGAGAATAACAAAGAGGTGAAGGAGATGAAAGAATGAAAGAGGAAATTTGAAGAAATGGGAGAAAAGTATAGAAAGTTGGCAGCCAGATTGGAGAAGATAGAGAGAAGCTAGGAAAAAACAAAAAAAGAAAAAAGGAGAACTAACATAATCATAAGAGGTATGGAAGTGAAAGATGGAAAGAAGGAGCAAAAGGAGCAAGTGGAAAATTGGATGAAAAAGGATTTAAATATAGAGAAAACAGTGGTAGAAACTAGAAAGCTAGCAGAGCGTGTAATGTTAGTAAGGATGGGTACATTTGAGGATAAGTTAGATGTATGGAAGCAAAAAAGAAGGTTAAGAGGTACGAACATTTATTTAGACGATGAAATGACGAGAAGGGAAGTAGAAATACAAAAGAAGATAAGATATGAGACGAGTAAAATGAAGGGAGAGAGGAAAAGTATTAAAATAGGATTCTTGAAAGTGTGGGTGGAATGTGAAAAAAAGTTTTGGGATGAGGAGAGAGGAACTCTAGTGAAGAAGGGAGCTAATAACTAAAAGTTGGGGGAGGGAAGGATGGATCAAACGATGTTGGCTTAGCAAGTTTTAAGAAAAAAGAGATGCAGAATCAAATGAAATTATTTTTTTGGAATGTGGCAGGCATAAAAAATAAAGGAGAGGATTTCTGGAGATACGTAGAGGGTTTTGATATGATGGGAATGTCGGAAACATGGTTGGAAGAAAAATACTAGGAAGTATAGAAGGAAAAATTACTAGAGGGGTATAATTGGAAGGTGGAATTTGCAACTAGAAAAGAAAGTAAAGGTAGAGCAAGGGGAGGAATACTAACGGGTATAAAAAGTAACTGGTCGGTGGAAAAAGAGGAGGGAGACAAGAAGCAAAAAGAAGGGATCGTAAAAAAATTATGTGATCAGAGAAGGAAAGGAAAAATATATAGTGTTAACAGTTTGTGGGCGGGATATGAGGTTGAAGTAAACAGATTGAGAAAATGGTACAGGGAGAAAAAAAGAAAAAGATTATTATAGGGAGTGATTTTAACGCGAGAACAGAGGAAAAGGGAGGAGTGATTATAGAAGGAAAAGTAAAGAGAAGAGTTAGCATGGATGAGGCAGTTAATAGGAATCGGAAAATGTTAGTGGAGGTCTGTGAGGAAAAAGGGTGGTCAATTCTTAATGGAAATATAGAAGAGAGGGACAGAGATGACTACACTTATATGGGAGGGAGGGGGGAATCGGTGATCGATTTCGTGATAGTGAGTGGGGAGATGTGGGAGGACATAGAAAGGTTTAAAGTGGGGGATGAAAAAGAATCGGATCATCAGCCACTGGAAGTGATTTTAAAAAGAAAAGAGCAAAAAAATAAGGAGGAACAGAGGGGATGGGGAGTGAAAAAGGTGTGGACTGAAGAAAGCATAGAAAGATATAAGATGAAGTTGGAGCTAGTGAATTGGGGAGATGTAGGGGGGGAACAAGGATTAAAGGAGTTGACTGCAGAAATGGAGAGGGCAGTAGAAAAGAAAAGGTTTGAGAGAAAAGAAGAAAAAAAAGGAACAAAAATAGGTGGTGGAATAGAGAATGTAGAAAGGCAAAAACAGAGATGAGAAATGCTAGAAGAAGATGGAAGAAAGGTATAACAGATGTACAAGAGTATAAGGGAAAGAAAGTGAATTTTAAAAATGTATGTTTTGAGAGAAAGGTGTCTTATAAAGAGGAAATGGAGAAACAAGTAAAGGAAATAAAGAAAGAAGGAAAAGTGTGGGAATTTCTAAACAAGGAGAGAAGAATAGGTAAGAGGAGAGGAGGTTTAATGAATTTAAAGGTGTGGTTGAGTTATTGTATGGAGCGTTTGGAGGGAACAATAGAAGGACCAGGGCAGGTAATATTGCAAAGGGTAAATACAATGCAGGAGGGGTGGAAGATAACGAAAGAGGAAATGGAGGAAGCAATAAATAGACTAAAATTAAGAAAGACGACAGAAACGGACGGTACGCAAGGAGAGCAATGGAAATATGTAAGGGAGAGAGTGAGAGGAAATATAAGAAAAATTTTTAATATAATATGGAAAGGAGAGGAATTGCCAGGGAGTTCGAAAGAAAGTTTAATTCTTCCGGTTTATAAGAAAGCTTATAGGAAGGATGTAAAAAATTATAGAGGGATTAGTGTCACTAATGTAAGTTAAAAATTGTATGCCATGATTATACAAAAGAGGTTGGAAAAGGAAGTGGAAAAAAAAAGTCTATTACCAGATTGGCAGATGGGATTTAGTGTGGGAAGAAGGCCAATAGACAATGTTTATATATTGAAACAGTTGGTGAATGGAGAGCTAGATAAGAAAAGGGGTAAGGTATACGCGTTCTTTATGAACATAGAAGCTGCGTTTGATAATGTGAATAAGGAAAAGCTATGGAGGGTGTTAAAAAAAAAGGGAATAGAGGAACAACTAGTAAAGAAACTAAAAGGGATATATAAAGAGACTAAGAATAGGATAAAAATAGGGGATAGTGTTAGTGATGTGTTTTGGACGAGGAAGGGGTTAAGGCAGGGGTGTCCTCTTAGTCCGATATTATTTGCACTGTATATAGGGGACATAGAAAAAGTGTTGAAGGAAAGACGGTGTGGTGGGGTGGTCATCAAAAGAGGGGTTAAAGTGTGGGTGTTGGCATATGCAGACGATATGGTCATGGTGGCAAAGAATAAGTTGGAGTTGAAAGGTATGATAAATACGATAAAGAGGTATCTGGAAAGGAAAGATTTGGGTTTAAATGTGAGAAATTCTAAGATGGTAGTTTTTCAAAAAGGGAGAGGAGGGAAGAAAAATGAGGAGTTAAGTTGGGGAGAACATAAGATAGAGGAAGTGAATGAAGTGACATATTTGGGATATAGGATAAGGTATGATAATAAAGATGATGCGCATATAAGGGAGTTAGCAATGAAGCGTAACGGGGTATTAGGGCAGGTATGGAGTTTAGGGGAAAGAGTGTTTGGGAAGGCGATCGAGAAGAGAAGATGGCTGTTTGAAAAATTGATCACAAGTGTGATGATGTACGGGGTAGAGGTATGGGGTTGGAAAGAGTGGAACTTATTGGACAGGGTGCAAATAAAATATTGGAAATGGAAACTAGGTTTAGACAGGGAGACGCCGGAGTACATAATAGAGGAGGAGAGGAAGTTAGAGAAGATTAGAATAGAAGCAGGGAAAAGGGCGATGGGTTATGAAGAGACAATGAAGGGTAGGAGAGAATGTAAAATTTTGCAATGTTGCTGGAGGACGGTAAAAGATAGCAAAAATATATATGGGCAGAAGGAAAGGTAACTGCACTACCAACGAGGAGGTTTCGCAAGAGAAGAGGTGAAAAGAATGAGAGAGGAAGGGAGCTTAAATACGGAGGAGATAGTAAGAAGAGATAAAGACTCGCAGGTGCAAGAGAGGGACGGAAAGATAAGAGAAGGAAAGTATAACGTAAGATATGGAAATATAGTGTCCAAGGGGGTTCCTAAGTATCTGATGGGGAAGAGAAGCTTAGGAGAGAAACGGCTTATAGCCAGGTTTAGGTGTGAAAATGAGGAGAATTTAAATAAGTATTAGAAGGAGGATGTAATGAGGAGATGTAGATTAAGTGAGAAGGGATGGGAAGCCATAGAGCACTTGAGTGAGGAATGTGACGAGCTAAAGGAAGAAATGAGGGGAAGGAAGGCTTTGCTTGGGGTGGAGGGGGAGGGATTGGATTGGATGAAAGCAGTAAAGGAAAAAAGGATAAGAAGGGAAGGTTAGGTCTAACGAAATAGAATAGTAAGATGGTGACTGGAATAATTTATTGGAGAAAGCTATTTTAGTTTTATAAATTTTTGTATGTATTATATGTATTATATTATTATATAAAGGGAAAAGGTGTAAGAGTAACGTAATCTATTGTAAGGCCGAATGGCTCAACAATTATCAATAAATAATAAAGTGTAGAGATGGGAATTTTAGTTCCTTTTTATGAACTAGTTCATCAGTTCTCATTCAGTAAACAGAACTAGTTCAAAGAACTAGTTATTTAGTTCATTTCCACAAAACAAAATTGGTGTTGCAGGTTTGCATTTAGTTCTGTAATTCAATTAGAACGACGACGCGTGCTTTTCAGTGTTCCGGCTATTACTAATCTATTTACTTACGTTTTAGGTGTAGTTACTTTTTAATTCATAATTAATTTTAACTAAATATTGGTAATGATAAAAACAAAGTATGTGAAAAGTTTTTATTATGATAAGAAACGAAATAAAGAGATTTTTTAATTCGTTTTGTAAGCAGTTTTTTGTTTGCTTTTTTTAAAAATTAATTAACTACGAAAATGTACTAACATATAAGTAATAGGAGAACGCGGGATACAAAAATCAAGATAGGTTGAATACAAACATAATCAGAGTATTTATTATAACAAACGTGATGATAATCGACTGCGAAGGCGAACGGAATGTGCTCTTGTAGCGAAAGCTGTGAGAACGTTGGTTTTGTACGTAATCAAGAATATGTGATGACGAAAACAAAATTTATGATGAATGAATGCACTAAATGACTACCTAGTTCATTTTATGATTGAGAACTAGTACATTTAGTTCACCGATGAGACTAGTTCAATTGAACTAGTTCGGTCAGGAACTACACATCTCTAATAAAGTGTAATATCTGCCTTTGTTGCAAAAAGATTGCTGTACACCAAAACTTGGGAAGATAAGAATGTTCTCAGTTTTTAAACCTTTTAAAGTTGCAAAATTGAGACAAAGATTTGTTTGCTCATTGTCAACACTTAACAACGCTTCATTCAGACTTCAATCAAAGATTTAAAGACATTTTTTAACTTGGATATTCCCGACTGGGTGTTGAACCTTTTTGCAAGTTATCAAACTCAAAGCACAAATACAGATTGATATATACTAATACAGGAGAAACTTATTAAATTATTCACAAATGAGAAACTGAAATCAATGTTTAAAAAAGGATACGACAGCATTACGGGTTATTGTACAGAAACTAGAAATTAGTACTTCTATCAAGTGCATCCAAGTCATTAAAATTTTTGTATTGTAAAACAAAGATTATAATTTTAATAAACACTTCTTCAACAAAATGTTTTATTTATATTTTATTTCACCATTTACAATTCAAGACATCCAAGTTAAAATTGTAATTTTTCTATTATGCATTTACATAGTTCTTTCACTCAGGGATCCTTGGACTAGTTTTGACTATAAAAAGAGACCCATGAGTTGAAAGAGTTTGAGAATGACCGACTTTAAACATACTGTGGCTTTCTTTAATAACAATTAAAACATTATTTGTAAAAATTTTGTATTTATTTAATTTCAGTTTGTCGGCGTCTAATGTAATAGCGAGGAGTTCCACAGTCGAAATTTATACTAACATTGGAATGTCTTTCAGGTTTGGTCCGTGTCATTGTTGTTGTAACCGAAGTTGCCAACGTCTCGCCCACTTTCATAAGGGGCTTCATCAGGGCGTGAGATAAATCTCAAAACTCAAACAAGTAACCGAAATCTAACTAAAACCTCTCAAAAGTTAGGTTATCCACTTGTGAAGCAAACCATAATCGAAAAGGTAAAAAAGAAAACGAAACTTGAAAAAGCAAACGAAAATCTAACAAAGAACTACTACCCTGATGCCCCTTACAAAATGGGCAAAACGTTGGCAACTTCGGTGACAACAACAATAACACGGTCCAAACCCGGAAGACATTCTTATCTTAGTGTCGGTGTCTATATTACAAGTTATAAATATTATTACTATTCAATCGACTTGTTTTAAACACTTGCAATGTTAGTTAATCTCAAATCATTTATTACTTTTATTATTTATTACACTAATTTTAAGTAAAACGTAATGTAATAGAGCCAGGTCAATGGGTAAAATATTAATTATCTACAACATTTTGCTTATGCAACTAGTAAATTAAAAAAATCTGTTCATGGATAAACTTAAAGGGTTATCATAGTTTTTTTGAAAAATACGATGCTGGTATGTGAATGTTTTCTTTTAGAAGCTATAACAAAACAACATGCAGATGTGATTTTCATATTGAAGAGGAAATAGAAAAAAATAGAGATGATCAATCATTAGTTTTAGAAAAAGATTTGAAATCTGTTTGGGTTTTGATCGCACAATTTGAGCCATATTGGTTATTAACAAATGCTTAATTTGTCAGTCTAATTTAAGAAATTTGCAACTAGAAAATGTAAATAAATGGATTAAGGTAAATTTAAGTTTTGCGAAAAGATGGGAAGACAACGGGAAAAAAGAAAAAGACAGTGTTATGTTGGAATTAAGAAGTATGTTTAAAAAAATATAGAATAAGTTATCGGCTCTAAAAGTAAAAATGGATAAAAATGCAGAGGTCATGAGACAACTACAGCAAGAGGATAGATCGTTGCAACAAAAAAACCAGACGCTAAAGGGGCAGATAAAAGAACAAGGAACAACAATAGAAATATTGGGGAAAGAGATAAGAACAAAAAATGTGGCCATTTATAAAATAAAAAAAATGAAAAAGAATTGAGGAAGAAAGCAGGAGTAATATTTAAAAAAATTAGATGTGCAAGCGAAATTAAACTAGAAGGGGGAGATATAACAAAGTTAGCAAAAAGCATGGTACAGAAAAGCATACTAATACTAGTAAAAAAAAACGAAATGAAGTAAAAAAGTTGAAACATTGAAAACTACAAAAAAACTTAAAGGTACAGAAATAATGGTCGAAGAAGACTACTCCAAAATAGTGAGGGAACAACGCAGAAAGTTGAGTCAGTATATGAAACAAGTAAAAGAAAACAGAAAAATTGAGATATAACAAACTTTCAATAGACGGTAAGAAGTTTACACTAAAGGAATTTGAGGCTAATGAAGTGAAACAACTGTCAAAAATAAATGATAAGATGAGTAAAGAAAGGACATCAAGCACGAGATCTCTAGAGAACGATGACGATTATGAATTGAAGAAGCAAATGGGGATTATTACAAGTATTGGACAAAAGAACTAAATAAAAACAAAAGCCGGGCGGAAAAATTGATGACAGACTGCAAAGACGACGGACAAAGAAAAAGGGTACATAAAATAAGAAAGGAACCAAATTTTTGGTTAGAGTCATTTAAATAGGGTTAAATTAGATATTTATTCCGATAAATAAAACACTAAAAATAAAATCAAAATTCTTTAATAGTACTTGATAAAAACGAAGGGGACGAGCAGAAAGATTTATTTTATGCACAGGTACAAGAAATACTAGATGAAACCCGAAGATACGATGTGGACATAATATCAAAAAACTTCAATGCAAATTGAGAAAAAAATAGTATAAAACAATTATAAGAAAACATAGCTTGCACGAAGCAAGCAATGACAACGGACTAGTGATTTGATTGTGAGCAGTACAAAATTAATATTTAAAAAAATTTATAAAAAAAACATGGATGTCACCGAATTAAATAACAAGGATCAAATTTACCAACACAAAAAGAAATAACAGAGATAATAATGAATTTTTAAAAATAACAAATATCCAGGAAAATATTGAATAGCATCAGTGATACTGAAATATGAAGAGAAGGAAGTGGAAGAAAAAATGTGTACTTTGATAAAAAATATCTGGAAAAAAGAAGAAGTGCCGGATGATTGAAACGTGGAGATACAATGTCTTTTACACAAACAGGGGAACAAAACAGTATGCCAAAATTTCCGAGGAATAGCTTTATTAAATGTGTGATATAAAATCCTGAGTACAACAATAGCAAAAAAATTAATGCCAATAATGGAAAACAAAGTCTGGGATTACCAGAATAGCTTTAAAAAAATTGAACAACGCTAGATTACATCTTCTCATTAAGACATATTTTAGGAAAACAAGAGCAAAGGTAATGGTAAAAGATATGATATCAAAATAATTTCAAATTTGGAAGGTTTAAGACAAAGGGATCCCTTATGTACAGTGTTGTTCAACATGGTATTGGAATGGATACTACACAAAATACAAATAAACAAAAGTGGAACTATATTAAAATATGAGTGTACAAATTCTAGCATACGTGGACGATTTAGTGATTATAGCCAGAAACGAGTCGAAGTATTTTTGGAAATGGAGGAAGAGGCAAAAATTGTGGAACTCACAATGAATTTAAAAAATCTAAGGTTATGGTAACAGCAAAAAATGTAACAGAGCTAGGAATTGTGCAAATAGATCAAAAAGTATTTGAAAAAGTGAAGCATTTTGATAAACACGGTACAATAGATACGTCAAAAAATGAGTGCGGGGTGGATATTACAGCAAGAATAACAGCAGGAAATAAATGTTTTAATATGCTGCAAAAGGTGTTTAAATCAAAGGATGTTTAGATAAACTTTAAATTAAAAGTGTGCAGATTAGTAGTAAAACTAATTGTAATGTACAGATCTGAAACATAAACTATCCACAAAAATTCACAGATATCGCAAATCTTGCAACTATCGGAAGCTGTTGAAAACAAACACAGTATTACATACGTAATATAATGAACAAGATTTATTGCGATTTTCAAAAATAAGAATGCATACATAAATAATAAAAAGATTTAAAAACAGAAATAACTAGTATTCTAGCTGCATATTAGACGAGAATAGAGTCGTATGATAATTCACCAATTGTTTGTATATAACATTTGTCCACGAAATGACTGAGAATTGTTTCTCATAAACTCTTTATCGCTGGAAGACGATGAATCAGCAACATTAATAGCATATGAAGATTTTTTTGTGATAAAAAATGATGAGCGAGACCGCTTATTATCAAGAATTGTTGCATGCTGATAAAACGTAGTTTCCAGTGATATATCTAAAGAGAAACCCAATCGCGTTATCTTAAATCCAAGCATTTGAACAATTTTCTATTTATAGTTTTAGTAGTATGTAATAGTTTAGTGCGAATTGATTGCAAACTGGAGGGTATATGTCTTTTATAGGAAATTATTTTAGAGAAGCACAAAAATGAGTATTTTGAGCTAATCTTTTTAAATGCTCATTAAACTGTCATAAATTCGCGGTTTTTCCCACTAGTAGTCCATTGTTGGCACCAACATTGAGACGCAATGTTTTGGTTGTAAAGCTTTAATGTCGTGAATAGCCGTACTTATTTTTTTTTCTTAAATTTAAGCTTTGTTTAGGCATCAGGTATTAGGAAATATTTGGGTTGTGTTAGTAACGCTTAGGTTTTTTTCCAGACGTAAGCAACAAAATCTCAAAACATCAAACTTTATTTGACACAATATATTTTCAAGGCAAAAAATCACTTTCGCAAAGCTCAAATAGTAATATTGCGCTCACAAGCATGTTATATGAGAAAAGGTCTAACAAATTTACCCTCACGTCCACTAACTGCCATTTTCTGCTGGCTTCAAAACGATTAAGAGCATTGGGATAAATTTTAAATTTAAAATTTCTTCTGGACACAATCAATTGTAAAGCCAAAGTGAAACTTTCAGACTTTGATTGAATACGGTCGGAATAAATAAAAAATTTATATCGCGTGATCCCTGGCAATTGTTGCACCACAATATAATTAGTTGACATGCGTTTAAAAAAAAACAAAAAAAATTGATTACTGGACTTTACCAGAGTTTTATAACGGTTCACAATTCAACAGCTTCTAAGATTATGACACGATTCGAGCTACGTTGCCATATCCTTTCAGATGTAAAAGTTTCGAAGTAGAGATTTGACTTTTGGAAATGTGCTTCCACAGTTTAAAAACTGTTTTTTTTCAACAGTTTCTCGCGTTTGCAATTCCCTGTCATATCTAAAGAAGACTTGCAGCAGACTGGACTTGCAATAAAAACATTTCGCGACGTGAAATCATCGACATGCATTTTTATTACATTCTCTATGTGTTCTTAGGGTGATCTTTCGGCGCAAAAAAAGTAAAACTAATCTTATAAGCGACCCGTCAATCTTTCCGTTTACAACAAAAAAACAAATAAGTAACCACGTTAAACAATAGAATTAAATTTAAATCTCAATTCTTGAGACAGTATCCCAATTCATCGTATTTCTCGTACAATAATAGTAATTACTGATAGTTTTTCTTATAAAACTTTATAAATCAGATTTATTAAATTACTACTTCGTTTACGCATTTTAAAATTTGAACATAAATTATCGGTTTAGTCGAACATGTGTGTTTCGGTCTAGTTGATTTTGGTGACCACCACGGTTTTTTTGCGGGTACTTTTGTATTTTGTATTAAGATGATTTGCTTCATTTTCTTAGATTTACTTCGACAGCGGGAGAACAAATCAACTTAGTAGAAGGACACCTGCAAACTATGATCAATTTTTGCTAGTAGATTAACATTATTTTTCAGACACATGTGTTTACTTCTGCTGCGTTTTATAGAGTTTTCACACTGTCCGACCGTCGCCCCCAGGGTTTACATGGGTTGAATTATGTTCTCAGACAATCAGCCTGATGCTATATTACTCTCTTTATGGATAGCGATGTCGTTATCTAGCCGAATCCTTATTTTTGAAAAATCGGTATGCTGTATAACTTATAACAGTTCCACTCATATCGACTCTCGTTATCCACTCTCGTTATTTTGAACCATAACGATTATGATATAACGGCGGAGTTTTGGTAGCCGTTATAAACGATTGCGATGCATAAGCTTGAGAGCGTTTTTTGTATGAAAAAATGAATTTTGGAGACGTTTTGCGCATTATACGAGGAACTGGAAAATGCAATCAGAAAAAAAGTTTTTTTAGTTTTACCGTGTATTTAAGAAAGTAAAGTTAGAAACGTATTGTTGCGTATTTATTATTAAAAACTAATTTATTTAAACGATTAAAACTACGTTTACTTATTCTAGAAATATGTACACTCAAATTAACCGAACTAATAAAATCTAATAATAAAAACACTTACACTATAATTAATTATATCACTTACAAGGAGATAAGATAACGTCCTCGGATATCACACTTGTTTACACTAATTATCACGTTCACGATTATTCTCGATTTATTTATGTAGACACACGCGTGCTAATCACTTATTTATCTTCACTTGAATAATCTTCTTAATACTGCATGCATTCACATTCCAGCAATAACTGACCTACGATCTGTCTCGTCGCTATATAAAGACATACAGAAATCCTTCTCGATCGTTCCTCACTTTTCGCTATAACTTCTAGAAAATAGATAACAGCCTTCTAGAAGGCTCTTGCGTTTGCAAGTAATTTCTTGAATGTTTCAGTATTCTTTCATACAGGCAAAGGAGCATTTTACGCAAAAACAGCGACCCGTTTGAAATAACTACGTAAACAAAATATATAAAAAAGATGTAAGTTATGTAACGGTGTGTTTTGCAACTCAGTTTTATTTCGAATTAATACAAGATGCTTATACTTTTACGTATTAATTAAAACCATTATTCAGTAGAAAATTGGGGCTAGCGAGGGATGATGTGCGTCACTTAATGAAGGTCGTAGCAAAGATTTGAATTTTATTTCAAATTAGGTAGTTTTAGTATGGATTTTTTCTATTTCAAAATCTACAGGCCAGATATTTTACGACGGCACGATGCGTGCCCTATATCCTATTCACTCTTATACGTTCGGAGGTCGTATAGCACTCTTTGTTGTTTTATAGGCGATACTTTTTTTCCAAAATAAGAATTGCAGATAGTGGGCGACATATCGACATAATTAAAATACCGTTATAGCAAACCTATTTTATCAGTGATTGTTATGTCGATCGTTATCTTAGACCATTAAAATCTGACAGCGATTGGTCACTAAGTATAACGAGAGTGTTACGACATCAGGCTGAATAAAAGTAATCCCAATGAGAACAACAACTAAACTATTGCTAAAACGTTGCAAGATAGAGAAAAGTTGCACATATACATTTTTATTTATTTAAGGACAAAATTTATTATAAAAAAGTCCGCGGAAGGGTAAAATTCCCTTCTGCAGTTTAAAAGATACAAGTCTGCAAAGTTACGCGATAATGTCTTACATTACATTAAAATTCTGTAACTTTTAGTATTAGATATAATTATACGCTCCCGCGGACTTTTTTGCAGTAAATTTTGTGCTCATAAATATGTTTATGTGCAATTTTCATCTATTGTGTACCGTTTTTGCAGCGTACAAGGCGGAAACTCCCGTAGATCTGATTCTGCAATGACATTAATTATTTCTCAGCTCTGCTGAGTGAAATTAAGACTTATATTTTTAAAACATAAAACAAATCATAAGGAATATCTTGTTTAATAATAATAAACATTGCATCCAAAAATACAAAAAACGAAGTGAAATTGGGCACCACCGCAAGTTCCAGATTTGTTTCATCAGAGCGTTTCATCGTTTCGTTACACAAGCCTTCAAATCAAGCTCCTTATAACTGTTTTTAACACTAAATAAGAGCAGCGATTGCAGAATATTTGGAAAAGAAGAATATTAAGAAGCATTTTTGGGCCAGTCAACAATAAGGGATAAAAATGAGTAGGTATAGCTTTAAACTAAAGGAGAAGTATAATAAACCGAGTGTAACAAACAAAATAAAAGGCATCAGAATAACGTTGCTTAGACATATAGAGAGAATTAACTTATAAAAAAAAAACTAAAAAATATCTATAAAAGAACTTTTGTAGAAAAACGATTAAAAGGAAGACTGCGATCGCGTTCGATAGATAAGGTGGAGAAGGATTTGGAATTGACAGGACTGGAAAACTAAAGAAAAGTAATTGGAGACAGAAAGGAACGGAAAAAGTGGTGCAGGTGCAAGATCAAACACAAGAGTGACTACTTTGTGCTATAAGATTAGTCAAGAAACTCTAAGAAAAGACCGTGGTTTTGAATGGGCTGCAAAGCACTAAGAAGTAAATAAGTAACGTGCTTTTACAAAAAAAAATTACAATAACTAAAACCTAAAATACACAAACTGAAAAGTACAAATGATGTACCGAACAATTATAACGTATTTATAATAAGACATAAGTAAAAATTATTATTTTGTGTAAATTAATTTATTTATTACAATAAAATAGTGCATAACAAGCAAGGTGAAAAAGTTTTGCCGAGAGCAACGATAGCTTACTGAGAAGCGTCGAGGATAGTTAATGTTTGTAGCGCAAATAAAATTTTAATCAATATATTTTATGTCCGTTTAAATTCATGTTTATTAGTGTGTTTTATTATTAGATTTAGCATTAATAACGCATTTAAGGTAATTTCAAGCAACCAAACCGTGGGCGAGAAGTAGAAACTGTCACGCCTCGACCGCCGGCATAGTAACTGTAAAATTTGATCAACTTTTTGTAAGTTATTAATTTGATATTACTGTAGTACTTGTAAATAAAAGATATATGCGGCTTACATTATCTAAACTATTTTAAATGAATGACCCAAATACTTTGTCTTTGTACCGTCAAAGTTAAAGCGACATCAGTCATGCAACGTCGCGTCAGATGTTTGCTGATGACAATCGTATCTTACGCAAAACATGTAACATATGTGATTTTACCTACTAAAACCAAAACATGTTTCAATGTTTTTCTGAATTGCGCTGTTACAAGCACATAAAAAACATTTTTTTAAGTTGTAATAAATACATCCGGTCAATTATGTCATGTGCTTTTTACAAAAAATGTTTATTAATCTATTATTTTAACAGATCGATTATGGTTTGTAGATATCTAATAGTTAGTTTTAAGAAATTAACGTCTTTAAAGTAAATATCAGAGCGTAAAATTAATAAACAGCCCACACGTGTAGATCGATTTTTATATTTTACAATTGCACTCAACATTTTAATAAATCAAGTTAACTGCATTACACCCAGTTTAATTAAAATTTATCATTATTTCCTTGTTTGAACATTTACATAATATACATATGAAATAAGCTTAGTTTAACTTAAAGGTTATTTTTATGTCAATTTTGTTAGTTAATGTTAAATACCTTGCTGCTTCTGTTTTTAAATATGTTACAGTTACATAAATTAAACGGTTTTAGAGATTTGAATTTTTGATTGTTTTAATTACATCAGCCGACACGATTTTTATAATTAACTAACAATCTGAAACTTTAGTATTTTACATTGTTTTTCCGGAAATTGTCTTGAAAACAACATTTTCCTGCTTATTAACGCGGAAGAACATTGAATTTTCTTTTTTCTTTGAAAAAGAGCAATTTATTTAAAACTATTAATTAGAAATATTAATATGAATTGTAGAACTTTTTATGTTTGAAATATTAATTTTCGATAGTGATTTATCACTAAGCTTTAGATTTTGAGTAAAAGTCCCAGTTGAAGTCTCATCACCGGCGTGATCGTAGCAGATTGTGGATACATCATTACTAGTAGATGGATTATTGCCCATACTAGTAGTTGTATTTTTTGCTAGTCCTGATTGTAATTTTCTTGCTGTATCTAGCTTATTTTGGATTGAGTCCTCGATATAGCCCTCAGTCACCGTTGTACTTTGTAATCCTCCATGTTTTTTTAAATTGGTAACGTAGCCCCAGCGTCTACTAATAAAATCGCTGAACTGCGGCGCATACAATGCCCTGTGTATTCCAGAGGTGTAGTTAACTGAAAATACGTTGCAATTTTAGAAGAGAATTTTCCAAATGAATGTAGTCCCACTGGTTGGAGAACACATTTCTTTTGCTTGTAATTTACAAGTAGGCGCCGGTGTGGCGTAGGAACCAGGCGTAAAGACACATAACGCCAGTACAAACCAACATTTGCTTCATCAACAATTACAAAGCGACGAGTTTTTTAGTGTTAAAAACACTTATAGGATTCGAAGGTTTATGTAACGAAACGATGAAACGCTCAGATTGAACAAAGCTGGAACTTGCGGTAGTGTCCAATTTTACTCCATTTTTTGTCTTTTTCGGATGTAGTGTTTATTATTATTAAACAAGATATTTTTTGATACGTTTTATGTTTTAAAAATATAATAAGTCTTATTTTCATTCCGAAGTGCTAAAAAATAATTATAGTAATTGTAGAATTAGATCAACGCTAGCTTTCGCTTTATACGCTGAAAAAACTGTGCAATATAGATAAAAATTGCACATAAACAATTTATTGAGGACAAAATTTGTTACAAAAAAATCCGGGGAAGTGTTTAATTATATCTAATAGTTTGAGTTAGAGAATTTTAATCTAATGTGAAACATTGTTGTGCAACTTTGCACACTTGTATCTTCTAAACTATATAAGGTAATTGTACCCTTCCGCAGACTTTTTTATGGTAAATTTTGTCTTATATAAAAATGTTTATTTGCAACTATCCTCTATCTTGCACCGTTTTAGGGTAATAGTTTATTGTTTATTTTAGGTTATTAAACAAATCATGTCAATACAAAAATTGTGGCGGTTTCGATGCAGGCATGATTTACAATACGAACAACTTCAAACCTGGTGTAATATTACAACACCGAAAAAGCTACCCTTAGCCGAGAAAAAAGCCGCGAAGGTCACCAGAAGCAACTCGACCGAAACACACATGTTCTAGTAAACCTATAATTTATGTTCAAATTTTAAAATGCATAAACGAAGTAATAATTTCATAAATCTGATTAGTTTTATAATAATAACTATCAGTAATTACTAGTTTAAGTCATAAATGATTTCACTGTAAAGTTATCAACATAGGACGAAAGTATGTAAAATAAAATTTGAGTAAATTTTTAATGTTGAAATTGTACCAACAGTCAGGCAATTGTAAAGATAATTAGCGTTATAAATCTGTTGAGACTAGAGAAAGGATTTATGTTAAAATAAAGTTTATCTTTTTAATGCTTCTTTATGGTCAGTAGCGTTTTTGTTTAATATTAATAGGAGAAAAATTGTAGAATCGGTATATATTTTTTTCCATTTGAAACACGCAGTGCCGCTTAGTAACAAAACGTCGTAACATCTTAATGGTAGAAAAAAGCATAACGCGGCTTTCAACAAATTGAGTAAAAAAAAGGAAAAGTCAATTAGCAGATTTTCTACTGAGAAGCTTCCTGAACTTAACCAATCAGAAAAAAGCGTGTTAAGAGATAAAGTCAAAATTGCGTACAACCAAAGAGGAGAGTTTTAAACGAAGGTTTTAAAACCCTCACGTTTTGTATAAAGTTATTAGTTAGTGACAAATTGTTACGTGGTTTTCAACCTGCGTTAACTAGTTAAATTTATTGTGATATGCGTTTGTAAGTTTGTATTTGATTATTGTACGAGATGTGCGATGAACTGTCTAACGCGAGAAAATCGAGAATAATTATTTAAATTTATTTCTATCGCTTAACGAGATTTTTTGCTTGTTTTTTTGTTGTAACAAATTTAATGTTTTCTTTTCTTTGTCTTTGGCAATTAACAAGTCGCTTATAAGATTAGTTTTATTTTTTGCTCCAAAGATTACGCTAAGAATACCTAGAGAATTTAATAAATAGGAATGTCAATTATTTCGCGTCGCGAAATGTTTTTATTGCGCGTTCAATCTGCTGTAAGTCTTTTTTAGATATAGCAGAAAATCGCGAACGCGACAAACTGTTGAAAAAAATTTAGTTTTTAAACTGTGGATGCACATTTCCAAAGGTAAAATCTCCATTTTGCAACTTTTACATCTGAAAGAATGTAGCAACGTAGCTCGAGTTGTGTCATAATCTTAGAAGCTGTTGAAATGTGAACCGCTGTAAAACTCAGTAAAATACAGTAATCATCTAGTTCCGTTGTTTTTTTTAGTTGCGCGTCATTAAATTAGAGTGCGGTGAAAAATTGCCAAGGATTACGCGATATAAATTGTTTGTTTAATCATTGATTGATTTATTTAATCCAAGCGTATCTAATCAAAGTCTGGCTAAATTTCTGAAAGTTCTACTTTTGCTCTAAAATTTATTGTGTCTAGAGAAAATTTTACATTTATCTGAATGCTCTCAACCTTATATAAGCCAGCAGAAAATGACAGTAAATATTATTATTTGAGTTTTGCTAAGGTGACTTTTTGCCTTGAAAATATTTTGTGTCAAGTAAACTTTGATGTTTTAAGATTTTGTTGCTGGCTTTGTTTTCGTTACCGTACAACACTTAGAAAAGAGAACCTAAACCGCTACCAATATAATCCAAATATTTCCTAATACTTGTTGCCTAACCAAAGCATAGATTTGAGAAAATACAGATTACAGATCAAACATTACAGTTTATCTTAGGCAAAAATAAAGGCATTACAGCGTCAGCTGCAGCCAGAATTACTAGATGGACAATTTCCGAATCTGAGAGATTTTGCTTGTCGAGTTGATTCTTCTCCCAAGGACAAATTTCTTACACTTTCATCTCAATGTGTACACCAAATTTCTTGTTGATGTGGTTTAGTTTACATTCGTGAAACTGGTCGTTCCGTCATTACTCGCATTTTAGAACATGATCGTTGTACAAGTAAAAGGCATATTTATAAGTTTGCGCTTGCTGAACATAATTTGAAACCAGGTCACAAAATTTTGATAATGTTTCGGTAATTGCCAAGTCTCCATTCTTGTTTAACAGGAAATTCCGAGACAGCATAAAACTCATCAAACACTCCAATAACTGCAATCGCGATCATGGTTTTGAGCTATCTCTTCTTTGGTTCCCGGTCGTAAGTCCTTTATCAAAAACACGCCCCGTTTCAATTTTAACCCAATCAAATAGAGTCGAGCTTAACCATCCGTGACGATCCGTCTTCTTTATATACGGAGACTATTTCTTTTTAAGTCACTTCTACGGAGTTTAGAATTTGGTTTTCTTACCTTTTCAGAGTTTGGATTATGGCTTGTTTCACAAGTTGATACTTAACTTTTGAGAAGTTCTTACTTAGATTTCGGTTGCTTGTTTGAGTTTTTCGATTTATCTCACGCTTTGATGAAGCCCTTGACGAAAGTGGCTAAAACGTTGGCAACTTTGGTTACAACAATGACACGGTCCAAACCTGAAAAAACATTCTTATCTTAGTATAGACTCCGGCCGTGAAAGCCTTTGCTATCAGAAAAGTAGTAATTTATTAAAATTGCATTCAAAATAATTCAGTAACAATGGAAAATTTGATTTTTTACTTGTTGTTATAATCAAAAATATCAGGTATACTTCTTAAGAGATTAAGACGATTACGGTATTGTTCTTGTTTTTTTATTTCAAATGCCAATTTGATACGCTGGTTTACTTGTAACAAAAAAAAATTGGGTCGCAGGCTTTTTGATGATTGATTATAAACCAAATCTAGAAGGGATATATCGTTTAATTTTAAAGCTAAAAAAGAACAAATAACACAACAGAAGTGATAACACATATATAAGTTTTCTGAGCACTAGTACATGAGTTGATATCACAAGCCAAGTGTTAGTTACGCCCTCAACTGGGCAATACGTCGTACAGCAAAGTGATTTAATCAGTCTAATTTTTACACTTTGAGAAGAATGTGTTACGAGAAACTCGGGTTTCTAGAGTTGAACTGTCAAAAATAAAATGTCCCACCGGTCTTCTCATAACCAAACAAAGCAACAGCTAGCACAGCTTTTTTGGAAAGAGATCGCAGGCTTTGTTATGTGTGATTATAACGTGAAGCTAAAAAAAAGGCGCCAAGACGATAAAAAATTAAAGTCGAGAGATACCGTCTAACTCTCCCCGTAGTAAGAGAAGAATAAATAACACTACAAAAGTAATAACACCGAATATATATATTTATTATATCACAGAAGTTGAAGTAAGTATAGAAATGTAAATTCTTGACAAAATTTATACGTAGGCTGATTAAATTAGAAGGTGCGCCGAGTGGCGAGCAACACACCGTATAACAAACTGCCCTTGTCGGATTAACTAATTACGTACACATAGCGTCTAAATTTATAAGTACATACATTTAAATTGTAGATAAATCAAACAAATTAAGCCTTCGAGATTCGATGTGCACAACTGATAAATTCGCGAAGCACAAAGATACAATTAATAGTGCTAAGTTAACATCCACATACGGTCCTAAACAACCTAGTCCCCGACCCAAATAAAAAATTGAAAGTAATAATACTTACAGGTAGGTTTTACCTCAGTCAAAAGTTAGCTAATCTCCGTACTTGATGTACCTAAAAAATACTATTAAACCCAGATCGGAACGAACATATGCGTTTAATACAAATAAAAAAGATTTGTTTAGCATCTAATTATTAAGTGCGCACCGTTTTCCTGTGACTTAATCAATTAAATTTTTTATGTTTGTCTTCGTAAAAGAAAGGATTGTCCTGGCGGTTCACAACCTTTGACGGTGGATATGATAAGGACGTATCAATACTTCGACGTCATAGAATATTTCGAACAAGACTACCCGTTAGTTATCTTGGATGATAACGCAGAATAATTGGTGGCTACCCAAATACTCTATAGAAAATTAGTAGGTGTCAATTTAAACCCTCAATAAAGAAAATTGTATACCACTTACCCCGTTTCAACCTTCCACCAATAAACGCATATTAAATTAGCAGCGTGACACAATCTAACGGTGAAGGTTAGCCCGGGCGTACAAGTAACAAACTCGCTAAAATCTAATGTAAAATAAATTGCGGGAATGCTGTCGAAAATGTGATAGTCTGGCGCAAGAACAGAAAGGTCCTGACAAATTTCATACTAACGAGAAATTTTCCATACTCGCGAATTGAACTACTAATTTCTTATTTTAACGTTACAAATTACTTTACATTCTTAAATTAAATTACAATTGAAGATCTAAAGAATCAAAGCGCACCAGATAATAATATGACAGAAAAAAGATTATAACATTAATTGTGATTACAAGCTATTAGGTACGCATGGTACACTGACCACTAAACTATTAAGAATTAAAGTAAAAAATGTAATACTTACAGTTATGTTTTATTCAGTAGGGGATAAGCTAATTCCGTACTAGTATTACTTAAAACTCCATTCAAATGTAACACAAAAAAAACGTACATACGGCACAAGCAAACCCTGCCCTTAATTCATACGATCATTAAGATAAGCAAATGCGCTGAGCATTCTTCGAATTAACTTCGCAATTTGGTTAATTATTTCCTCCAATAAGATTGTATTCAACCCCTTAAACTTTAGCGACGTGACATCATAGAAATTTTTTAATTGTAACAGGTGTTTATTAGCTCCACAAATAAAGAATACAAGTGGAGATGTGGAGACTAGCTAAAGAATCAATTTAAATTTTTAATACAAAGAAAATCTCACGACTTACCCCGAATAAGCTTTTAATCAAAAAGACATAAAATTCGACTGCATACAATTTAATTATGAAAGCTTTGTTGGGCGTAAACACCTCTAAACGGAGGAATGTGCTGCACACAACGTTCCGGAAAAAAAGTAAATTTGCGCTTTTAAAATTTGACAGTCAACCACCAAAAGTGGGCGTGTCGAGGATAAATCTTATACTGACAAATTTTTAATCTACCAAATTTTTAACATAACAAGTTTATCGCAAACAATGTACGTATCACTTTTTGATGAGCAAAATTTTAAATTCTGGAATAAATATCTTGCGATAGAAACGAAATGAGCAGTTTAATTCGCGATATATTTCAATGAGAGCTTTATGTAACCGGTGTGTATTAAGCTCAGAACTGAGATACTCTTTAGTAGTTTGTGATCTCGAATAATGATTTTCTTGCTTGGGTAACGAGACAATATGACTTATTACTATATTTTGATCATCGTCGGTATATTTTCTTAACTTATGATCTTTAAAGGTAGTGTCTCCCAGCTTTTTTTTATTGTTGTTTGAAGTTTCATTTTTGTCAACGAAAAATGTTCGTAAATGTTTGTTTGCAAACTCTTACCATTTGTCTCGTGCCATTAGAAATTGAATAAAAGACAGTTGCCGATGACTGTCCACTAAATTCTCATAGTTGCTATGACGTCTTCTTCTTACTGATCCCAGGCTTAAAAGGTTCATAATTAAGGTTCGTTGTGTGTTGAAACTTTTATTGTAGAATCTTTTGTGTAAATCTAATTTTCTTTGATAAGGAATATTTTTACAGGAATATATTTACGACACCTAAAAAATTAAAAAAAATATTGATATAGGTTAGCTTAACAAATATTAATAACATAAAAATAAATCTCAACTACGCCTATGTCAGTAAAATTAAGATAGACAATGCAAAATTCTTTAGTTTAGTAAAGAAGGCAATGTTGTTTTTAATCTTACTGAACTATTATCCTTGTTTATAACCGTTTTGTTTGTGTTAGTTTTTTAATGTTTTTATAGTGAATCTGTAAAAACTAATTTAACTTATCTTTTGTTTAGGATCCGGATTTTTGGGTATTGTTTTATTTCGCCGAGTTTTGTATTCCAATCCTGACACTTTTAATTTCTTTTATTCATCTTTAAATCGGCTACTGCTTCGTTTTTTCCATAAAACAAACATCAAACGCGTGTTTACTGAATGAAAAATTATTTAGAATACCGTAAAAAACGTCTGTGGGACTGTAATTTGTGGCGCCATCCATACAATTTTTATTGCAACCTTTTTAGACAAACTTGACACTTTCGTGGAACATAAGTAATGGTACATAGAATGTTTTTACCCAAAAATCCCAAAAATATAAATTTTAGCATTATTTGAACCGGATACCCTTCAATTGTAATCGATGCTACCATTTCCATCATTTAAGCAAGCATCAATAATTTATTTACATTTTACATTGGTATTTCCCATCCACATAAACAGATTTTCATATTCTTTACAATAGGCATTCCTTAATTTCTACATATCATCATAATTTCTTAATATCATCTTAATTCAAAAAATAGAACTGAAATTCTGGTCTATTTCTTAAATTTTTATGCAATTGTAATAAAAAAAAACTAGGACTTGAGGGTTACATCTATAACCTCGCTATTCTTTTATTTTCTACGCTAATTTGAAATTACTGTAAGGTCGTAAAAATTAGATAATAGATGAACACTTTTTTTATCTTTACATTTATATATTGAAATTTCTGCATCGCTTAGTTTCTAATCTATCTCACCATGTTTCATTAAGTTGCCACTTTTCATTGTTGGAATGTTTTTTCTTGATGGATTTATTGCACCACAAGCGTAAATATCTTTATTTTTCAATTCTACTAGTAGTTGGTACGATGTAAAATAATTTTATCAAAAAAGAAACGATGTTTTTTTCTTTCTAAACCTTCCATTAACATTTTCACTACTCTTCCTTCTAAATCTTTTTCTACAGTTTCTCCTTTATAACTAGTATATATTTCAAATTTATATAGATAGCCTGATTTATCTGCCAAAGACTGAATTTTGTAGCCTCTTTTAATTGGCTTTTTGGCATATATTGCTTCAAAGTGCTTCTACCTTTGAATCTAATAATCGATTCATCGATAACCAAAAACTGCACTAGTTTTAAGCATTTAAAAAAATCGTTTGATAATTCATATAGGAATGCTTGCAGTTTATATAATTTGTCAAAGTGCCACGAATTTCTTTCAGGTTGAAGCGAATTGTCATTTAGATGTCTGTGATTAAGAAGTCAACTAAATTTATTGACAAGCATAAATAATTGACTAATATGATTATCGGGAAGATCAGGACTTGAAGTCGGTGTTTTATAAAACCTTCATCACAATGATCCCCTACTGTCAAATTTGAAGCTGTCTTTATACTTACTATCTGCTTAAATCAACCAAAAGTTGCTATCAATTCTTCGCAATGGTTTCATACGAGAGTCATCAAATTTGCTGATCCAAATTGTCTAACATATTACAATCTTTAGGTCTTACAAACTTTGCACGGCCAACTCAGACAGTCGAAGATAGGGGAGGTTCAAGTGAATTATAATTAAGGGCGCCAGATCATTTATACTTAACACTTCTGTCTCGATCAAGACAGACGGTCTAAACTTGTAACGAATTTTTAGGTTCGTAATCTTTGTTACTTTGGTGTTCGGGTAACCACAATTAAAACAGAAAGGTATGTTACCATAAAAGAAAGATTAACAGGTATAAAAACTTTAATTTAGTAGGTAACGTAGAAGATTAACAGGAATATATTTAATTTTTCAATTCATAAATGCTTAAAGTATCGGCAACGCACAACACATAGGTTAAGTCAAAGCGAATAGCGAAGAAAGTTTCGTAATAAATATTGTTTGTACACAGCATGCGATACACACAAAATGATTAATGAAATTACCTTAATGGTAGTGTAACAATAAACGTAATTACGGAAGTTAGCATAAATAAAAGTTCCGTGAGTGACTTTTCTGACAGCAAAGAAAAATAATTAAATAGACTTACCCAAAATCCAGTACCTACTTGAGCGAAGAAAACGTTTTTCCCGGTAGTAGCCTGGAATAGATATTGAATAGCAAATTGTGTCACACAATAACTCACGAAGATAAGAAGTTAATCGTTAATAATAATAAATGAAATGAGATATAAAAACCCGTTGTATCGAATGCTGTTATTTGCGATTACATCTCAAAGGCAAATGCTGGTCAAGACTTCGTTTTCGTTGTGGATAATAAGACTTCCAGAATCTTAAGCGTTTGGTGACGGTACTTATCAATAGTATTAATTCTTCATTGTTCTTTTATTAAATCGAACATGTGATCAAAGCGTGGCGAAACGGCTATCAAATTAATAAAGAAATTGCTAAGGAATCCTAATAAACCGGATGCAAATATCTTACCCTGTGCCGAATAAATTACGTTACATTCGTAATTAACTTATAATTTCTTGTCCATCACAGTGGATGTACTTAAAATCTTTGGAATTAGGTCACGACACAGACCGTCTCACGTAGTTGACAGTTTCAAAATGAAATCCGCAACCTGTCAGTAACCAGAAAGATCGGTAGAGGGCGTCAAAACCAGAATCTAATTTCAATTCGATATACAGGGTATTACGTTATGAAAATTTTGCACGTAACAAACACCTGGACATATTGACCTTCTATTAGGTGCAAAACTGCTGCTTTACATTTTTGCAAAAGATTGTATACAGGGCTCTAAAGATAAACCGTAGGCATATAAAACAGTATTCAGTTGAGTTCTCCAAAGGAAAGCTACATAATCAGCTTTCCCAAAGCACACATCGTTGTGTGGTGTTTCTACAGTTGAACCGTCGCTTGGAGAAGCATTGCAAAAGTTTTGGAAGATCGGATCAGTACCTAATAACTCTGTCTTTTTTCCAGAGGATGAGAAATGTAAGGAAATACTTCGTTCAGTCGTTCAACGAGAACTTTCCAGAAGGTTTATCGTACTTTTGCTATTTTGATACCCTAATTGCAATTATTATTATATGCAAACTTTACAATGCTTCATATCATTAGAAGCTCGTCTAAGTAAATGTACTGATACTTGGTCTGCTCATTGTAACTGTATGCGTGATTATTTAGGATCGCATCACATGTCGCCTGTCCCAATAAAATATATTCATTCGACTTCAGCTTATTATAATCCCTATCATTGTGTTATAAAGCCTGAAAACACCACTACTCTTCTTCGATTCCTCTTTGATGCATATGTAAAAGGGTCTAACGTACTTTCATTAAATGACATTTTGCTCATAGGAAAAAAAGCCTCGAAATGACATTTTGTCGATTTTGGTAAACTTTCGCACATTTGCTGTTGCTTTCGCATGTTATATTTGTCAGATTTATCGTCAAATTTTTGTAGTTCCAGAGCATCGCAACTTTCAACGCACTTTTCCTCAGATCAACCTGTACAGGAATTCAATTTGAACACAGTCACATATGGAGTAAATAGATCTCTTTATTTGACTTTGCGCACGCTCGTGCAAGCTCTTTAGAAAAAGCTTCCAAATTACAGATGGAACTAATCAGTCTTTTAAGTTTCGGCAGATTTTCAATTAAAAAAATGGGCTAGTAATTCTCATCATATTCTAAAAAACGTTTCTTCATAGTTACAATCATCTGTAGCTTTTGATAACGAAGGTTCTAGTTTTATTAAAGTTTTTGGATTACAGTGGGATCCCACAAAAGATATATTTTTGTACAAATATACTTAAATCAACACGGAATGCACCAAAAAAAATTTCAGTTACATCCGTTGGCTTGTATTTTTTGTTCCATTTGAGCGGCATAAAGGTTTGTTTGAAAAACGACATTTTCTATCATTTTATTTGTTATGAATAAACTAAAGATTTTATAAGGCGTAAGGTTCGTAACCGGATTAACCATAATCTGCTACTACAGCAGAATCTGTAAAATCGCCAATATCATGGCCCATAAATTAATGTTCCATATAGGTATTGTCTGTGCTTCTGAAATATTATTTCTTATATGTAACTGGCTGAGAAGAATATTGTTTTTTGGGATTTGTCAAATCAGATTCGTCTTCAATAATTTCTTCATCAATTTCCAGTTCTTGGTTGTCATTTAGATCTAATTTACCAATTACTAACTCTTGATCAGTAGGAAGAGTTTTCTAATCAGCGTAAAACTGCTCAATTGTCATATCTACTAAATTAAAGGGTAACTCATCCAACTTCATTTGATTCATGTTTATGAACAATAAACTAAAATCAATTATAAAATTATTTAAGTTTCAGAATATTTTGGCATTTTTTCATTGGTACTTATAATGCTTAAATACATCTAGGGGAAGGTGACCTTTAATGGCCCCCCTTATTCTTTTTTATTATAACTTGAAAACAAATTGAAATATGAAAACCATCTTTGGTGAAAGATAATGTTATAATATATTGTTTTCATTGGTATGTAACATAATTTATTATTTACTTCTAGTTTAGAGTAAAATATTAAAATATAACAAAAAAATCAAGGGGCCATCATAGGAATATGTTATCTATAGATAGCCCCCTTCATAAAAATTGTAAAAGTAGGTTTTTATAAACAAAATCTTTAGGATTTTTTAATTAAAATACACTTTAAATCAACGCTAGATACTAAAGATATTTAAACTTAAAAAAAAAGAAAACAACAACAAATTGTTGCCTTTGGGAGAGGGGACAATTCCTCAATTTTATCTCTACTTATACAATGTTTAGAAGTGCTTTCACTTTGGTTTCTTGCATTTCTCTGAGAAGTCTGTAAGATCTGTTTACTGGGAGTACTGCCAACATGCTGGGTTTCATTTAAGGTGTGATTTTTAATTGTACTTTGCAATTGTAACTCCCGATCTGTTGTTGAAACAGCAGCAAATTCCCAGTCTTCAAAAACATCTGGATTAAACGGATGTATTCCAGTCTTATTGAAAGAACCTATTGCATTTGACGGAATCGCAGCCTTGAGGTATGCATTATTGAAGAGTTTTGTCACTTGGAAGTGAGTGACAGTCCTTCCTGGGTTATCTCGCATCCATTTTTGTATTTCCATATTGTAAAAAGTTTGAAGAAGTGCAAAAAAGCCAACATCAAGGGGTTAGACGCGAGAGACAAAATTATATAATTCCATTTTCCTTAATATACTCCAGTACTTCCAACTACTTGTGACTACTATGTCCATCAAGGATTAAAAGGACTTTATTTTTGCTTGATGCTTTAACGTGCAAGACAAAGTGCTTTAGCCACTTGACGAAAGTTTCTGTGTTGAACCAGCCATTGTCTTGGTAAAATGCTACGCTGCGTACATGTGCGTCATCCATTAACTCGGCTTTAAATCGTTTCCGCGGAAAGATAAAGGCGGGAAGAATAAATGTTCCTATAGCGTTCATACAACACACAGCGCTATAATTTTGTTCACGTTCAGCACTGCTTATAATTCCAATTTGTTTCCGTCCTTTGGTTGCAAGAATTTTGGGAGATTTTGTAGGAACTGTGTTCATCCCAGTCTCGTCAACGTTAAATATATTTTCCGGAGAAAATTTATATTTATCCATAACTTCTCCAAGGGAAAGGAAAAAAATAGTCTAATGTTTTCTTTATTGAAAGCATGATAGATGTCTGCTCCGGAGTTCTGACACTTATCGTTGGATTCCTTGCAAGAAACCCTTTCACTCACTTTCTACCAGCCATACCTACTTCTTTATTAAATCCGTGCTTAATTTTATGTTTTTCAGCTATTTGAAAAACAAGCTTTCTTAATTTGGTGCTGGTAAGTCCAAAAAGCCTGATTTCTAAGTTAACAACATGCTTTGTAATTTCTGTTTTAACATCAGCATCAAATGTAGGTTTATGCCCATCTAAATATCCCTTTATACTACCCTGCTCACTTTTAAACCTCCTACGCAGTGTAGTTTGAAGTACTTTAAAGGTTTTTACTGCTGTTGTATAGCCCATTGTTTTATTTTCTAATGCTTTTAAGGCTTCAGCCATGTTTTATTCATCCCACTGCTGCCTATTTTTTGACTTATTCTGAACTTAAAACATAAATTATTTTTATTACATTTATTCCTATGACGGGGGACATCATAGGAGTACTGGCCTGGGGCCCTCATAGAGAAAAAGGTGGTGTAACGCTAAAACACTAAAAACTTTTCCTATGAAAACATAACCACAAAATTATTACCGAATATGTAAGAAAGACGCTACTAAAATATCCCTTTCTAAATAGCATCCACGTATTCCTTTAGGTACGAACACGACATGCATATTAAAATAGAAATTTTGTACATCAGTTATTTACCGGATTCATTTTTTTTTATACCAGCCACATTCAACACATTTATAACTTCAAACTTTGCTTGTAGACAAAGCGACGAATATGGAAAGCATTGAGTAAACAAAATAGGCAACCAAAGATACATGACAGAAAATAATCTAATAGGGTCGTCACAGGCGCAGTCAATTTTTACACAATTTTATTTTTCATTGAAATACAATAAAACTATGTAATGTTTTCTTTTATACGCACAAGTCGGCACACCAAAAACAACTAACTGTCAATAATTTTTGAAACTAAACGAATTTGAGCATTTTGAGCCGTGCGAATACTTATGAATCATAAGTATTATCATTGAGTAATAATTTAAGAAGAGACGCAAATAGTGTGTTAAAAATCGTACTGTAGTTTTATCTCTCTTGTTTCTCTTTTTTTTACCCGTCTGTATCCCCTCTTTTCATAAAATAATAGACTAAGACCTGCTGCCATCTGCAAAATCGTGGTTTTTATTTTGCGAACTTACTTATTTGTTATGAAGTACCAGTTAAAACCTTTTCTTATATTTGTGTTTACTTTACCGTTTACCTGTTCAAAACAGGTTAATATCATAAACAATAGCTTGTATTGTTACGACACAGGTCAATGTCAAATAAACTTAAACAATATCATGCTTTATATTTAAGAAAACAAAAAAATATGTATATTCAAATATTTATTTATTTTTGTAAAATATAAATCGAAAACAGAAATAACTAAAACAATAGAAATTAAATTAATAGAAAATTGTTATGGGGATTTATTGTTATTATTCGTCAATTTTTAAAATGATTCAAATTACCAGTCCACCAATAATAAATTATAAATCTTATAAAACTTATAAAAAGTTAAGATTACAAAATGTTTTTTAACTTACATTTTTTCGAACAATCTCAAATCTGAAAATTTGTAACTAGATAATTAAAAAAATGTTTTACAAAATGTTAAATGTTAATTATTTTAAAAAAGGAAGATGGTGCAATTTAAAAACAAATCTAAAAAAATTTAAGTTTAAAATCGTAATTGAAATTGGTTTGCTAGTTCAACAAAAAATTTGTATTTGATATTTTAATATAAATGAACTCTAGTAATTCAAGAATTTCCCAGTGAGCAATTTGCAGCTAAAACCGGCTTTTTTATAACTACTTTAGTTTTTAAAGTTACTCTTTAGAACACTTTTAAGTGGTTTGTGAAAAAACTAAAAACCTCCATGAAGCGTTTAAGTAGCTAAAAATTTCGCAGTTATGTTGCTGTTAGGTAGCTCCTTTAATGCATTAAAATCGGGCTTATACAGCTCTTTGTGGTACTAGCAAAGCTTTAAAGAAGCTCTAAAGGAACTGTAAACCACCTTTCAGAAACAACTATACAGCTTAAATAGCTTTATTTTTACTACCTTTAAGTAGCTTAAAAATTAAATAAATATTTCATTAGAAAAAGAAATCTTGAAATCGTTACCTTTACTTAATTTCTTTAAAAAATTGAGAAAAGTGATAAAGGAGAACCCATTGAAAGACCTAGATTTTGTTTAAAAAATTGATTATCAAATTTATCACTTATTTTTACTGAAATCTTTTTAAACAATTTAGAAAGTAAATATATTTCTAAACACCAAATTTTCTTACAAAAAATAATATTTTGGAAAAGATATGTTGATGACATTTTTTGTATTTAAAAAAGTTGTAAATATTTTTTGTAGACTTTTCTGAAGATGAGCATTATTATTTTAAAGCTCGAAACATATTTAAACAAATTTGTTATTAGTGGACTGGTAATTTAAATAATTTTAATTTAAGATTAATGTTAAATTTCTGAAAAAATAATTGACCAATTCATCCTTTAAAAGGATTTTTGACGGAGAATCCATTTGTAGCACTATGTTGCGTAGTTTAGTCAAAACTTAACGGCTTGACGAATTTGAGAACACACTGTGGTCGTTCCGGTATCTTCAAAATATTATAGGACGTATCTTCAACTATAAAACATATATTTAAAAAATTACGTATTATACCTTCGTTTAGTGAACTGGAGCTGTAGAAAGAATAAATTTATTCGTCTTCACGATCGTCATCAATAAATAACAATCGACGTTTTCTTCCATATGTTTGAGAAACTACTACATTTGAGTATCTTAGGTTGATGTTCATATCAACAATTACAGCTTCTGTAAAAAATTATACTAAATAAGCCAAAAAAGTAAAAAAAAATTAAGTTGTTAGTATTTTAAAAATAAAGTTTTGAAAATGCAATTAGTATTAGTATTTTTAAAATTTTTGCGATTTTTTTTTAAACAATTGTAAAAATATTTTATGTATTGTTGGATTTGTATTGAAGTGCTTTCAGCATGCTAAAATAAACATAAAAGAATTTTGTTTATAATTTTTTTTATTTTTTAAAAAACTAAGTATTTATTAGACAAGGTGCTAAAGAAATGCGGCCCTAACATTTACAAAAACGATATTTTTATTCGACTGCCAACATCAACAAAAAACATTTAAGAGCGAAGATGCAATTACGATGAATCGATCATTATGCAAAATAATGATTGCGATATCGAGAGTCTGTACAATTACGATCGCAATCATTGATCGCTTATAAAATAACAATTGCGGTTGTAGAAAAGAAATTAAAACTTTTAATTATCGCATAAACAAATAAAACTAATATAACACGATTTTACCTATAATATTTACTTTAATAAATGTATAATAAACTTTAAGTATGCAGGTAGTTCACGGAAAATCGTACTATTTTGTGTAAGTAAGTAAATAACCCCTTTGCTAACAATGCATTCTTTTCAAAGAGAATTAGAAAACTCTTCTAGGAAAGAACGTTTGTAAAATTTGTGTCACACATTCAGCATTTAGAGAAAAAACTAACTTTATATAAACACCAAGGTAAATCATAAAAACACAGGAAGTTAAAAACAATAAGCATTAACTACAAATGACAATACGTATTGGAAAAGAATTGCAAATTTATTTTTAATACATAAATCTTATGTTTGAGACAAATATCAACACGAGTTATGACTAATTACTCAACAATCTTTTCAGGGTCAATTTCAAATAGAAACATTTAGTTTACGAAAGAACGACACTTATTTTTTAATATGTTGTTTACTAATGCTTTAAACTATTTGTTCGTAAGTTTGCATCAGAATTCAAATAGCACGTCATGTCGAAAAAAAAACATCACAGTAGTATCTATTTTCTGTGAATCTTTGTAAATATATTTTTTTAAATCTAAATATGAAAAAATTTTAATTAATTTATTGTTTAGAAACAATATTAAAAAATACTTAGATATGTTGATTTTCAATACTCCAAACGTTATTGTATCCCGGAAAACGAAAATCGAATGTTTATGGCTAGATTTATGACTAACTTTACACGAGCGACTTTTTAGCAACAGTCGATTACTAATTAATTCTAAATACCATGATTGCGATCATTGATCGTGGAAAATAATAGCGATCTCAGCCATTGATTTACAGTAATTATTTTAAGTTATTGTACAATTAAGTGCAACAAGAGGAAGAATAATCCGGACAAGGAGATTCTCCGATGCTAATTTAAACCATTTTTAAACGTTTGGTAGAAAAAAAAATTTTAAAAATATTTACCTGATTGAAGGTGTAGAACAAGAACTGCAGTGTGTTTAAAATTTCCTTTTGTGGTTATACATTATCTCCGAAGATGCTTCTCACAAATCTTCTTTTGTTTGAAATCTTCCAAGTCCATTGTGGCAATGTTTATATTTCCACAGTTTTTCTAACATTCTTTAGCACGCACTTTATCACTAATAAAAAACTTAAGAAAACTACTACCTTTGTTTTCGGTATTATTATTTTCACAATTAATATAAACACAACCGTGATTTGTAACTTTTCCCATTTTAAAAATAAATCAAAAACATATTTACACTTAAACTAAACAAAAGTTCAAACAAACATTACTACTACCAGAATTTTAAAAATCGTATCGCAATGTTAACCCAAGAAAAACTTTCAATTCAATACCGAAGTTTACAAGTCGACAGACACGCAAGAACTGAAAAATCTCGATCCAATACAAACGTAGCGACCTCTACATCTCAATCCAATCAGTCGATACGATATCGCCCCTTAAGTTGCACTTCTTCTTACATTTATTATTCAATGGTATTATATTATATGAAGTGGTACTTAAAATCTGATCGTTCGTGCAACAATTGAGAGAGGTTTAATAAATGGTACATTGCATGCACCATCGTGTAGTACTGGGTTTGAAAAAGGTGGTACAAAACGTGTACCATTAAGCCTATAAGAGTTATAGGCTTTGCGTCCTACTTTTAAATTTATTGCACATACTGTAAATGCTTCCTTCTACCCTTGTATCATAATATACTATTTTGCAGTGACATTTGGATTCCTTTCCTGCTTATTTAGAAAAGATAAGTGATGAACAGGGAAAATATTCTATCAGAAATGAAAAAACCATATTAGGGTAGATGGGATCTTGTCATGATGGAAGCTGATAGATGGTTTGTTATTAGAGAAGGCAACAGCTAATATAGAATAAAAATAAATCTAATTACGGAAAACTGACATTTTAGCAGTTTTCCTTGGGGTACGTTTGAGTGTTTTTGTATTTTTGATGCTAATTAAATATTCTAGTATTTATGTTAAAATTTTTGTACCTTTCTATTTGTTTTTATAATTTATGTTAAACAAAATTTGTGAATATAATTTTTATTTATCTATTAGTGGTGTACGAGCATAATTCTAAAACTAGACTATTATTATTGTTATTGTTTCACTACTGCTTAAAACTATAATTTTAAATTAAAAAAATTAAAATTACATATTATGGTAAGGAATTAACATTTAAGAAAACTTATTTGTTGGGTATTCTCTCAACAGTTGATTATTGCCGTTTCAAACAAGGTAATAAAATATATATAATCGTATACGTAATAAGTAAAGAAACCGCCTTCACAACAATAAACAAAGCAATACGCTTATTTAAAAAACAAGGTTCTTATTGTAATAAACCATAGAGTTAACATCGGCGATTTCAAGAAGTAATTGTATGGTTAAAGCATTTACATTCTTTAACGACTACACACGTTTTAAACAGGAAATTATTTCTTAATCATAAATGTTGCTAAAAATATATTCCAACTGTTTTTATTGTAACTGACCTAACATAAAAACAATGCTAATATGTATTTTTATCTACAAATAAAATAGTGAAAGGAACTATAAAAAATTAATTAATTAATTATATGTAGATGAGGAACTGCTTAGTTTATAATTAATTAATTAAGATAACTAGTAAGCTACACATTGTATTTAGATGATTGTTTGAAATACATTTTTGTTACACTATTAAATCATAAAATATAATAAAATTATTGTATTGTTAAGGGTAGTTGTTTGGTTTTTTAACGTATAATGGTTTAACAATATGTATATGTATGTTTATGTTTATTTATGTATGTAGAATAGTTTTTACTTATTATTATTTATGTATTTATTTTTTACCTGTAAATAATTGAATATGCAATTAGCATTCAGAAAAATGCAATGCAATATACATTTTATACATCTTAACACAGAACAAAATAAATGTAATTCTTTTTATTAAATACTTTTGTTTTAAATACTAAATTAGCATGCAAACTTTACAAAAAACTTTTTAATAATTAACAAACATTTATATTACAAAAATTTAATGTAAAATAAATCAATTTTTACAATTTTATAGCATACACTATTTCAATAAAAATTTATAATTAACTAGAACTAGTTAAATAAAATCAAAGCTGTTTTACTAACTACAATTTATTTAATGACTGACGTAACCTGAACTTACTGATTTTTTAATTCAAACAATTACACAATCTTCTAATTGGATGTTTAATTTAATTTTAGAATTGCTCATTGATTCAATTGCATTAATTTTTATATCCTCTTTATAAACAATAATTTTTAAATTATTTAATTTGACAACAATTAATTTATTGCAACAAGACTATAAAAAAACACCTTGAATTTTGGCATTATTAAACGGTTAACTGCTCAAGATCGTTACGCCTAAATAACAATAGTTACTAAAAGTACTAAATATATGCAGGTTATTACAATATAACGTTAATAATAGACAATTAGTATATTAATTAATCAATTGGTGTAATTCCTGGCAGTTAGATAATAACATTCAAATGAAAAGTCTGATTTACAAAACTAACATTGTAATCATTAGTTACTGTTTTAATGCAAGTGCAATGTCATTTTTTTAAATAAACATTCTCTTAAACAACAAATTTTGTAAAGTGTTTTTAACATCAAATTCCATAAAACAACTAAATGCAATGTACACCTACTATTTTTTTTATAAAACAAGAAATAATATACCTACGGGCTACGGCACTGAACAGGATCTATAGTTTATAACATTTTTAAAATGTAAGTTGTAATATTATTACATTTAAATAAAATTTTTGCTCAGACACTTATGTTCGAAATTTAATTATAAGAAATTTATTGGATAAGTTAAAATTTTAATAAGAATATATAAACGTGCCAACATTCGGCATTGAGGCATCTTACGTTACTCATGCCGTACCCCTTAAGATACAACCCTTTATTTTAGGAATGCGGAATGCGCCAAATTTAAAAACGTCATATTAAACACACCACCTGCCTTAAAAAGGTAAACTTTTAAACAAATACATTTTATAATTTGAAATACAATTAACAGGAAGTGTAACGTATGGTATGAGTAATAAATATAAACTGAATGCTTTCTTATATTCTACTTAAATTTAATAAACACAATTCTAAATCAGATTAATTCAATAATAACACGCACAGCATAAAAAACGAAATCCACTCGTTGATGTAGTGGACAGATGCTGGCTATTGCTCTTCCGATTAGTCTTTTAGATGTTTTGACTGTTACCGCTCGATAATTCGACCGAGTTGCTATTTTGATAGAGGTAAATTTTGCTTCTTAATGAGTACTAAAGTGCCTCTTTTGACATTTACAGTAGTTTGTTTCTATTTTCGCTTTTTTGCAATTCTTTCGACCATCTGGCCCATATGTGTTGGATTATTTGTTGTACCTTTGGTAACGACTTAAACGGTTTGTTAGAATTATGTTGTTAAGAGTATAACGCTAACGCAGGTAGTAGGTTTTGGCCTGTCATAGATATATAAAAAAAAATAAAACGTGTGTCATTAAAATAATAAACGAGTAAAAGTTAAAATAGTTTTGTTCTCATACTAATATTCGTGTATCAGCAAACATATTAGATACAGTCCACTGGGTTGCATCAAGAAAGTATCTTAAGCAATCCCGAAAATACATTCAAAAATATATATTGGTCCTTCGAGCCGGATATGGGCGTATAAGAAAATAGAAACAGATAATTTCGTATTGGGTAAGTGCTTGTCGCTAAAATCGTTTCCCTATTCCTTACAACGCGAGTATAAATCTTTACCTATTGCATATTTCGTTTAATCTTACACAATTTATGTAAAAAAACTCGCTTCGGCTTTGTAGTTCTTAAACTTAAACCTTTTGTTATTAGTATCGAGTACCTGCTTAGGGTCGTTATTGTAAAACACATCTCTACTGTCTGAATATACGTAGAATAAATTGCATTTTTCGTTTGAAACAAAACTTAAATTTTTGTATTTGTGGTTATAGTTGTAATTACACAAATAAGCTATTAGCAAACATGGCAAGCCCAGACGAATTGGGACAGCTTATTAATAAACGTGGATTAATAAAAGCGCATGTAACAAAATTAGGTAACTTTTTTAACTCAAAATCGGATACTACAGAGTATCTTGCTCAATTAAAATTAAGATTATCAAAAGTTCAACCATTATTTCAAGAATTTTCTGATATTCAATTACAAATTGAACTACTTGAAACACAAGATATAGATAACGAAGAACCTGAAAGAGATGCATTTGAAAACTCTTATTTTTCTATTGTTTTGCAGATTGAAAGTTATATTGAAAACAAAATTTAAATAAACAACGTGTCGGTCATTGCAGGTCCTCAGTCTTCTTCCAGTTCTACTTGTGTAAAACTTCCAGTAATATCATTGCCTACTTTTAGCGGCCCATATGATGAATATCAAAGTTTCGTTGAAACATTTCGCTCGCTTATCGATAATAACTTGTCCTTACAAAAAATTCAGCGTTTCCATTATTTGCTAAATTCGTTAACAGGGGAAGGTTATAATCTCGTTTCGTCATTAGATATCACCGATAATAACTATGATCGTGCATGACAAATGTTAAGTGACAGGTATGATAATAAACGTTTAGCGGCTTTTGGTCAAATTGAACAGCTTTTTAATCTATCGTCCGTAGTCAAAGAAAACCAAGATTTATTACGTGCGTTGGTTGTCACAATAAACAAAATATTTTGAAACTTGCATTTGCTTTCTATAGATACAAACACTTTGGGGTTTAATATTAGTTTATCTTATTAGTTCCAAAATTGATATCAATACAAGATGTGATTGAGAAAAACAAAGCTGTAGCCGAGACATTCCTACATTTACATCGCTATTAGAGTTTCTGAATTTACGTTGTCAAATTTTAGAGCAAATGAATTCTAGCAAACATCATCAACTCGTTCGTAAAAGCAACATAGTTGTCGAAAACTGTAATAAACAATAATCAAAATTCAATTCTTTTCATAGTCGTTCACACAGCCCTCCTAAAGGCAAAATAACATTTTGTTCAATTTGCAATAATGATTCTCATACAATTTATTGCTGCACAAAATTCCTTTGGTTTTCACAACCCGACCGTCCAAAAGAAATTAAAAATGCTAAGTCATGCATTAATTGTTTAAAGGCAAACCATGTGGTTCTCAATTGTCAATCGTCGACTTGCAGAAGATGCTCGAAAAAACATCATACACTTCTACATCTAGACACAATGGTAACAACTCGATTAATATCGAACCAGTAATAGCATCTACAACACCTGTTGTAGCTCAGAGTGTTGAAAATAGTAACATTGTTGCTGCTTCTAGTTGCTCAAACCTACCAGCAAACCTTCTTTTGTCAACAACATTAGTGATCGTGTTTGATTCATTACGGAATCCCATTGAAGCTAGAATTCTACTTGATAGCGGATTTCAGTGTAACTTTTGTAGGCAATCGTTTAGGAACAAGTTAAAACTAAAAGGTAGTTTAAATTCAACATCGGTAGCAGGCATAAGACAAGCGGAAATAAACTGCAAAGAATCCATTACTTTTACGTTAGAATCGATGCACTCATCTTTCAATAAACAAATAAATTGCCTTGTACTACCTAAAATCACAAACAATTTACCTAGTGTTAGCTTCAATGTATCGACATTAAAAATTCCGCCCAATATCCAATTAGCTGACCCAAAATTCAATGTTAGCGGTCCTATTGATGTCCTTATTGGTGCCGAATTATTTTGGCAAAGCTTGTGTGCTGGTCAGATCAGTACCAACAACGACAACCTAGTATATCGCGAAACTCTGTTTGGTTGGATTGTTTCGGGCTCACCTTCAAAACAAAATGCAATGCCTACTTATACTTTGTAATTTTAGCAACGAATTGTTGCTTGAACACCTTCAAAAATTTTAGAACTTGGAGGAATTGCCTAACGATAAAAACGCTTCAATAAACTCTCGATAGAAGATAATTATTGCGAGGATCTTTTTGCAAAAACCACCACAACAAACAAACATGGGCGATTTATTGTACATTTACCGTTTCGAAACAATACTTCGCAATTAGGTCTTTCGAAAGCTATAGCCTTGCAGCGTTTCCACACTCTAGAAAATAAGTTTAAGGTAAATCCTTTCCTTAAGCAGCAATATTTAGAATTCATGTCTGAATACGAAAATTTGAGACACATGTCATATAACACGGAGTGTACAGACTCTAATAAACAGTATTATTTACCACATCATGCCGTGTTTACGGAAACTAGTTTAACATCCAAAATCAGAGTTGTGTTTGACGGGTCATGCAAAACGACTTCAAATCTTTCGCTTAACGACGTTATCATGCGAGGTCCCAAGTTACAACAAGACTTGTTTTATATTCTTTTGCGATTTCGAACTCATAGTTACGTTATTTCTGGTGATGTCAGCAAAATGTTTAGACAAATTTTGGTGTATGAACTACATCGCGAATTTCAAAAGATATAATGGAGGTCTGATCCCAATCAACCTATCTCTACGTACAAACTCAACACTATTACATACGGTATTGCGTTTTCTCCTTTTATTTCTATTCGAGCCTTACACAAAATTGCAAAACAAAAACAAGCAAAACTTTCTGAGGCGTCAAGAGCTATACTGTCAGACATATTTGTAGATGATCTTTTGGCCTGTGAAGATTGCTTAGAAAATCTACTGAAAATTAGAGATGACATTATACATTTGTTTAACAAATATGGTTTCGAATTACATAAATGGAGATCCAATAATGCTCGTTTATTACAAAACATATCTAATCGAAATCACACAAAATCCTTAGTTATCGTTGATAAACCAGAAGGAACAAAAACTCTTGGGTTACTTTGGAACGCCAGCTTAGATACTTTAAATTATCATACCATTGCTATAAACACTAATCAACGGTTTTCCAAACGTAGCGTATTGTCTATTATTTCTCAGATTTATGATCCTCTGGGTATAATTAGCCCGTGTATAGTTTTAGCTAAACTTATGATGCAAGAGTTATGGAAATTAAAAATCGACTGGGATGAAATAATTCCTAGTGCGCTTTATAACACGTGAGTAACATTTTTATCAGAATTAAATTACCTTTCGCAGTTAACTGTACCTCGAAACACTACACTATCTAACTATATTTCAATAGAACTGCATGGATTTGCAAATAGCACAGAGAAAGCTTTTGGAGCGTGTATATATATATTAAAACTACAGACGTTTACAATAATCATTTGATTCATTTATTATGTTAAAAATCAAGAGTAGCTCCATTGAAAAAAGTATCTCTACCGCGTTTAGAATTATGTGCTGCACTCTTGTTAGCTCAGCTAGGTCTAGAAAATAAAAATAATTCTTACTTGAATTTCCAAAAGTACTATTGGTGGTCTGATTCTGTCATAGTTTTTTCATGGATTTCCAAACCCTCGGGAAGCTAGAAATTATTTGTAGCAAATCGAGTGTCAAAAATTCACTCATTAACCAAAGTTGTCGACTGGTAGCACGTAGATTCAAAGCAGAATCCAGCTGACATTATCTCTCGTGGGTACCCAATCTTTTAAAAAATTCGAATTTATGGTTTCACGGTCCAACGTGGTTGTCAGCAAGTTTTGATGGTTATCCTAAACAAACTTGGAAACCTATACCAGACTTAGAAAAGGTCAAACCCAAACAAATATTTTTTACTTCTTCGAAAGATTCTATAATAGAGAAGTATTCATCTTACACAAAACTCATTCGAGTTCATGCATACTGTCTTCGCTTTGTTTATAACTGTCGGCATGCAGGTGATAAAATTACAAATTCTTTATCCACGCACGAAATACAATCTTTGATTCTATCATTAGTTAAAATGTTGTAAATCTACTCGTTTGCGAAGGAAATAAACTATTTCATAAAGCATACAGTAGTTCCTAAAGATAGCAAGTTGATTAACTTGTCTCCATTTCTTGACAATACAAACATACTTCGTGTTAGAGGTAGACTTCGTAATGCTAACGTATCTTATAATCAAAAATACCCAATGTTGCTTCCACACAACAGTCATTTTACCGTGCTTCTTATTCAGTACGAACATACTAGATTATTACATTCTGGCGTACAAGCCATCATAGCTTCTATTCGTACAAAATTTTGGCCATTAGCAATAAAACCGTTAGTTCGAAAAATTGTTTTCAATTGCATTCCTTGCAGAAAGGCTGCTCCTGTAAATCTTAAATATTTAATGGGCGATTTACCTTTACACCGCGTTACAGCCACAAAACCATTTGAGAATTGCGGAGTTGATTACTGCCGATCTTTTTATGCTACAGATTTTTGTAGGCGTGGAAGGTCTGCACATAAAGTATATATTGCTACTTTTATTTGCTTTGCTACACGCGCGGTTCACTTAGAAGTAATTACAGACTTGACCACGACCGCGTTTATGGCTTCCTTTAAAAGGTTTATTGCGCCGTGGTATTTGTTTAAACATATATTCAGACAACGAAACTTATTTTGTTGAAGTTATGAATGTAAAGACATATTATCTAGACTTAATAGTTTAGGAATTACATTGCATTTCATACCGCCTAGAACGCCACATTTTGGTGGGTTATGAGAACGTTCTGTCAAATCTATAAAATATCACCTTAAACGATCCATTGGCATGCATAGTTTTACGTACGATGAGATGAATACGCTGCTTGCTCAAATTGAATCTGTCCTAAATTCTCGTCCAATTTCCCCATTATTCAATGACCCTAACGATTTGCAAGCACTTACTCCTGACCATTTTTTGATTGGCGGACCGCTTACTACGTTACCTACACCTAATGTTATGAAGAATCCAGCAAATCTACTAAATAGATGGAAACACGTTATTTGCTAAATTTGTTAAAAGGGGAAACTTATAATCTCGTTTCGTCATTAGATATCACCGATAATAATTATGATCGTGCATGGCAAATGTTAAGTGACAAGTATGATAATAAACGTTTAGCGGTTTTTGGTCAAATTGAACAGCTTTTTAATCTATCGTCCGTAGTCAAAGAAAACCAAGATTCTTTACGTGCGTTGGTTGATACAATAAACAAAATATGTCGGAACTTGCATTCGCTTTCTATAGATACAAAACTCTTGGGATTTAATATTAGTTTATCTTATTAGTTCCAAAATTGATATCAATACAAGACGTGATTGGGAAAAACAAAGTTGTAGTCGAGATATTCCTACATTTACATCGCTATTAGAGTTTCTGAATTCACGTTGTCAAATTTTAGAGCAAATGAATTCTAGCAAACATAATCAACTCGTTCGTAAAAGCAACATAGTTGTCATACAATTTATTGCTGCATGAAATTACTTTCGTTTCACAAGTTATGCATTAATTGTTTAAAGGCAAATCTACTAAATAGATGGAAACACATTCAATATATGTTTTCACACTTTTGGAGAAAATGGGATAATGAATATTTACTCACAATGCAGCAACGTAATAAGTGGTGTACATAAGATCCAAACGTTCATATCGGGTCTCTGGTACTAGTAAAAGATCAAAGTTTAATCTCTTCTATGTGGAAACTAGAACGCATCACCGAGCTCCATCCTGGTTCTGACAAAATTGTACGTGTCGTGTCAATAAAAACTACTAACGGGGTGATTAAGCGCTCAGTGCAAAATGTGTCTTTATTATTACAAGACAACAGTGAAGTGCATACAGGACAATAATTTTATCACACTATTTATAATTGTTTTGATAAGCTGAATCTTATCAACGGGGACCTGCTTTGTTAGAATTATGTTGTTAAAGGTATAACGCTAACGCAGGTAGTAGGTTTTGGCTTCTCATAAATATAAAAAAATAAATAAAACGTGTGTCATTAAAATAATAAACGAGTAAAAGTTAAAATAGTTTTGATCTTATACCAATATTAGTATATCAGCAAACATATTAGATACAGTCCACTGAGTTGCATCAAGAAAGTATCTTAAGCAATCCCCAAAATACATTCAAAAATATACACGGTTTTTATTTATATCTCTGTGTCTGGCTTAGAAATTGACGTAAATGGTCTTTCAATGAGAAAATGCGCCGAAGTTAGTAGATTGAAATTGTCAGAATCAGTTAAATGTTGTGATAAAAGACGACAACTAAGAATTGATTCTACTTGAGGAAGTATTGTAATGAATTCTTTGTACGTAAGATGGGCATTGCCTATTACTTCGTTAAAATGAAACTTTATCGATTTTTCACCGGCCTTCTAAAAGCCTCCGAAAAGTAGGGAGTATGGCGGTATAAAATGCCAATCTATATTTTGATTTAAAAACAATTCTTGAATGTAATGTTGATGTTGTATTTGCCAAAATTTTGCATCTCATTATTAACGCCCAAAAAATTAGTTTCATTATCTGAATGCATTCTGAGAGAAATGCTTCTCCTATTTATGAATCTTTGAAGAGCTGCCATAAACGTTTCAGTACTTAGTTTCGTAACTAACTCCAAATGAACAGCACGTGTTGTAAAACAAATAAATTAAGATACGTATGCTTTTAAAATTTTGCAATCACGTCCTTGCCTATCTTTAATAAGGAAATTTTCTGCATAATAAATACTAATGATATAGAATGGAGGTGTTGGATTAACACGATTTTTAGGCAAATTGCGCATAATAAACAGAAGATTTTTAGGTTCTTGATTAGTTTTAAGCTGAATTTTTTACACCTAGCTTCTCCTTTTACATGAGTTGTTAATTGTACGTTATTAGTTAAACTAGGAATTAGTTCTAGACTAACCATATTGTTTTCACATTCATCATTAAATCTAACCTTATTTGACACTTTTGAGTTTGCCCTATTTTCGTTACTACTTAACAAAATTGTTGGCCTTAAGAATTTTCGATTTCTTACATAAATCTTATTATCTACCTGAATTCTATATCTTCGTTCACCTACCCGTTCTGTAACCACACCTGGAATCCACAGTAAATTTGAACTTAATTGAACCATAATTTTAGTATCTGGCATTAACGGTTTCAATTCTTTCGTTCGTTTACTTTTATTATAATAAAATATTTGATGTTTATGATTTTTGTTAATATAACTTTGAATTCTTTTGTGATTTATGTATTTCGGGGTTAAGTTACGTTCATTTGTAGGCAACAATGCATTTCTAGTTGTGCGAGACATAAGTATTTGCACTGGTGAGTAATTGTCAATTACTGGCGTATTTCTTAACTGTAATAATGTTAAATATATATCTTTTTTCTCTTCTGCCGTTTTCATTATCATTCTTTTCACAGTTTGTATGTGTCTTTTAGCCAAGCCATTTGACTGGCTGTGTAGAGGCGAAGACATTTTATGTGTAAAATTCTATTCACGAGCAAATATTTTAAATATTTCTGACGAGAACTGTGGTCCTCCATCGGAAACCACTACTGCAGGTATGCCAAATCTAGCAAAAATACTTTTCAAAATATTGATTACATTACTACTTGTGGTATTGCTATATAACTTTTCCACTTCTACGAATTTTGAATAATAATCTACTACTAGTAGGTATTTAACACCCCTTATTTCAAAAAGATCGCAGCCAACTTTGTACCACGGAATTGGGTATATTTCGTGAGTTTTTAATGGTTCTGACGATTGAGACCTAGCATATTTATTGCACAAATCACAAGTTTCTACTAATTGTTTAATTTCATTCTTAAGTGTAGGCTAGAAAACTGATTCCTGAGCCAACCTAATACATTTATTTATTCCCTGATGACTGTAGTGAATTTTTGACAACATTTCATTTCGCAATATTTTAGGAATTACTAAACTTTGGTTTTTATAAATGATTCCTTGACTAATGGTTAACTCATTTTTGTATTTGCAATATTTTTTAATAGAATTTTTTAAACCCCTATTATTATTAGGTCAACCTGCTTTAATAACTACAATCAACTCTGTTAATTCTCTATCTTTGGAGGTTTCCTCTTTAAGTTTTTGTAAATACTCATCTGTAACATTTAATTGTGAGCGAACTAAACAAACTTGTCCCTCTAATTCTTTATCCCACGCTTCCATATCTATTGTATCGGCCATATGAGCTCTCGAAAGTGTGTCTGCTATCACTAAATCTTTACCTCTTTTGAACTTTAGTCTAAAATTATACTTTTGCAAATGCAGTAAGATTCGTTGCAATCTTGCTGGGCATTTATTTAAAGGTTTTTCCATAACATCCAGTAATGGTTTGTGGTCTGTTTCAACCACAACCTGTTTTCCATACACAAACTTATGAAATTTTGTTAACCCAAACCAAACAGCTAGAAGTTCCTTCTCGATCTGTGCATAATTGCACTGAGTTTGAGTGAAACTTTTTGATGCATACAGACAAGGGAGGTTATTCTGCATTATTGTAGCCCCCAACCCTGATTGACTCGCGTCGACAGACACTACTGTTTCTTTATTAATATCATAAAACTGAAGTACTGGACTTTCTGTTAACTTAACTTTAATTATATCTAATGCAGTTTGTGAATTTTCATTCCACTCAAAGTGAGTATCTTTTCTAATTAAAACTTTTAAAGGTTCCGTTAGTACAGAAAAATAAGGAACATGTTTACTTAGATAATTTAATAAACCTAACAACCTTTGAACATCTTTTTTGTTTTCAGGTATTGGGAATTCTTTTACTGCTTTTAAGTGTTCATAATCAATTGAGATACCTTCATCATTAATTTTATGTCCCATAAATTTAATTTCTTTTTGTGCTAATTTGCATTTATCTAAGTTAAATTTGATACCGTTTTCCCTTGCTGCATCTAGTACCTTTTTTAAAGCTCTATCATGTTCTTCAATAGTTTTCCCCCATATTATAATGTCATCTATGTAAGTGGTCACATTATCTAAATTAAAAATCTCTTTAAACTTTTCACTAAAAACTTCCGGTGCACATCTTATACCGTATAGGAGTCTCAAAAACGTGTATCTCCCATAAGGAGTGCCAAACGTGCACAAATTTGAGCTTTCCTCATCTAATTTCACCTGATAAAAACCCTGGGATGCATCTAATATTGAGTATATTTTACTACCGCTTAATTGACACGAAATTTCGTCAAACGTGGGAAATTTTGAATGTTCTCTCTTAATTGAATCATTTAAATGTTTAGGGTCCAAACAAATTCTCAAACTACCGTTGCTTTTCCTAACTAATACTAAAGGATTTACCCATTTACTAGGGCCCTCTACCTTTTCTATAATTTTATTTTGAATTAACTCATCTAATGTATTTTTTAAGGGATTCATTAGTGCTATCGGCACTTTCCTAATTGGTGAAATTACTGGTTTTGCATTCTGTTCTAATTTAATATGATAGGTTCCCTTCATGCACTCTATCCCCGTGAAAACATCTAAATATTTATTAATTACATCGTTATTTTTATTTTCGCTATCTATTGCCTCTATTTTTTTAATTAAATTTAATTTCATACATGCTTTAAGACCTAATAATGAATCGGCATCAGATTTCACTACATAAAATTCCAATTCAAATGATTTGTTTTTATGCCAGCACACCAAATTACACATACCTTGTACATTTAAATTATTACCAGTATATGATTTCAATTTGGTTTTTGTTCACCTTAACAAGTTTTCAGATAAACGCAACTTATTTTTAAAATCAGAAATTGAAAGAATATTCACTATTGCACCAGTATCCAGTTTAAACCCTAATGTGCAATTATTGATTCTTAATTGTGTTGTCCAGGTGGGTGTTCTATCTACATTGATCCTATTAACATTGTCAATGGAACCTACAAAAAATGTATTATTATCTAATTCTAAACTGTTTATCTTCTGAACTCTTGCGGTACACATAAAACTAAAATGATTTTTTTATGGCACTTGTAGCACTCTTGGCCAAATGCTCGACAGTTTTTATAACCATGAGACTCTCCACATTTGGAACATTTTCTAACCTGATGCCTTGATCCACTTTTACCTCTTGAATAAGCTCTGCGGGTGCTGTTTTCTCTTACCGCTGATCGGTTTCTTTGTTGTGGTTTTTCGTGATATCTGGATACGTGTTCTACTGCTACTGATGATTCGGGATGGTGCTCCATATTAAGAGCTTGTACCTTAGATGACTCGTATACTTGACATAATCTAACAGCTTCTTCTAATTTCAGTTCGTCATTTTCTAACAATTTTTTCCTTAAATCACTGTTGCTTAAACCACATATCAGCATACACTTGATAAGTTCATCGGTGAGGTCTCCAAATTTACAGTTTTTTGCTTTTGTTTTTAAGTCCGTTACATACTGTTCTAAACTTAAATTATTTTGTTTGATTGTAAAAAACTTATATCTGTTGAAGGTTGCATTGGCTTTCGGTAAAAAATGAGCATTAAAGTTTTCTATTACCGGGTCCAGTTTGTCTTTCTCGGCGTCATTAAATTTGAACGTGCCATAAATCTTATGGAGTTCTTCTCCTCCAAAATGTAACAGTTGAGCTATCTGTATCGTCTCCTCTTTTTTATTATTTTCTGTTGCAATCAGATACGTCTGAAATCTTATAAGCCAGTTCTTCCACGCATCAGCAACATTTTCACAGGTTAGGTTTAATGCCGGCAGGACGGTAGCCATTTTTCTTTTTCTTTTTTTGTGTTAACTCGAGGACCTTTGTACACTTTACTTCTATATTTTTCCTTTTAACTTTTATTGTTCGACAGTTCGCAGCGCCATATTTAATACAGATCGCACAATACCTTCAGTGTGTGTCTCCCAAGCCGTCTTTACACCTGACCTGGTTGTCAAGTCTCTTAACAACTACAAGTTTAATCCTTTAATAAATTAACCATCACAAATTAATGCACACTAAAAACCAATCTAAAATAAAATATTTAAAAATGTTTTAATCAAATGGTCGTAGTATTGAGTATTTCTACCTCTACTTTTAATAAATGATTGACATTGACGACTGATACTCAAAATAAACAAGCTTATCTCATTCTGTAATAGTCTATTTTATATTTTTACAAGATGGCGTTCCACCTTTCTTAAGTTGTGAACTGACTGGGTTTGGATAATCTTGGAGACATCCCAGTAAACACGGATTGAAACTGGTACAGTCACAAGATTAAAACAATTGTTTCATTACGTTGTTTCGTGTTAGTTCCATTTTGATATCATTTACATGTAACTGACAGTGAATAAATTGAAAGAGTTCCGATTTTTCACAATCAGTTTTAAACCGTTTCAGTACTTGTAATTTTTTTCCCATAATCAGCAACCGTCTAAAAACTGATTTATTAAAACCGAATATTTTTTGAATAACTAGAATTGTTTGAAGATCGGTTAAATAAAACTGAATTATTTTCAAAACAGTAGAATCGTTTTAGTAAAAACGAATACTTTGTGATTAGTCAGCATTAGTCGTTGCTATACTTTTGATTACTGTCGTCAACGCTTGCGCTGCAAATTGATATCTTTTCACTTGTTCGGTTGCAGTTTGATAAGTGATGCTGTGTGTACAATTACGAAATGGAACAATAAACGGTAAGTCGAAGCATTTTATTATAATCCATAAATGTAATCAATATTATTATCATTTCTGTTCTTTATGTATCATGTTTTAATTTGTATAAAAAATGTAAATTAACACACATGATTGCGTTAAGGTAGATTATAGCGTAAATCTGATGATACTTTAGGATTCATAATTACAGTTCAATTCTTCAAGTTTTCTATACGATTATGTACAGCTAAAGGTATTCACAGTGTTTTTATAACTTTCTTATGATTGCTAAAGTGATATTTATATTAAGTTTGTGTTGTTTTTGATTAAAAAAGTGTAATTAATTTTGTGTAATTCTATGATTATGTATGTATATAAACGAAATATTTATTTCTATGTTACAGATGCGGTTAAAAGTTGCTACCCAATAGTAACTGATGCAGTTTTCGAGGCTTCCGTGAAAAGATCACAAAAAAAAGTTCCAATATGTAAAAAACTCATTATGATGTATTTAAAAATATTTATTGTGCAATAAAATTTGAAACGTGCATTCGAAAATATATTATTGTATTATTGAAAGAATTGTTCATTATTGAAACAAGAAAATCATATACTTATTGATCATTTAGTATCAGTTCAAGAACGAAGCTTTTAAAACGTAAACCGAATGCAACATTTGTTTCGCAACAGGTTTAAATTTAAAATACCGAAACTATACTGATTCAAATAAGTGAAACAGCGATGGACTTATAGCTATTTTATTGCAGTTAGGTTTCTTTTATGTTTGAAACAAGAATGAATCATAAATTTTTTGTTTTGAAACTGTTACTAAACATTATCAGTTTTGTGTTTACTGGGATCTGCCAAGCATGTGTGTGAGCTGTCAAAAATATGATTTTCTACATTGTTACAGACAGAGCTGGGCAGTGGTTAACTACAAAATAGTTAAGCTACTAATCGAACTACTTTATTGTTGACGATAGTTGTATTCTATATATTCAAATTATTTTAATTTAATAATGTAACTGTAGTTGGAATAAATTACTTTTTTCGTGTAATCGTATTTAAAAAATAGTTAGCTACTCTATTTTAACTACAAAAATAGTTAAACTACTTTGTTAATAGCTTACTTTTACAAAGTAACTTGCCCAGCTCTGGTTACAGGAGCTTTCTTTATGCTACTTTTTGGTTTAACTTGATACTGACTAATTCCTCTATTAAGAAAGAGCATAGAAACATTTGCACCATGTTTTGTGTAGAAAGTGTAGGGGAAATGTGGGTAACCCCAGCCAGTGGGTTGCCCCAGACACTTCTAGTTTTGCTACTTAAAACAAGTTGACGTGCTTTGTTAGTTTTTAGAATACAAAATAAAGTTTTAATATGTACTATGCACGTGTTCTAACGACATTCGGTTGAATCGGGTCGAAGTTGTAGTAGTGTGATAAGGTAAAATCCCAAGTACTTTGATTGCGAATTTTGAAAAACCGCACACTATTGGTGATAAATCAGATGTAAGTGAGGTATATAGGCACCGTGTTGCACAAACCAGCTTTTAATATTATTATAAGAATTCCACTGAGTAATAGTACTGTACTAAGAAGAAGGAACAAAATGGCTTAGTGTGTAAAAAACTTTTTATGTGACTACTTAAAAACATCTAGTATGACCATAATCAACATTACCAAAAACGAAGCTTTATTTTCAGCTAATGTGAGATTTCTAAAGAAAGAAATTTTTTTCCAAGAAGAGCAGAATGTTTTCAGCTTCAAATCTTTCAAAATTGGAAATTAGAGATAAAGATTTGTTTGCTTATTGTCAACACTTAACGGCGCTTCATTTGGACAAAGATTTGAAGCCATTCTTCACTTGAATATTCCCGACTGGGTGTTGAACTTTTTTGCAAGTAGTCAAACTCAGAGCACAAATACAGATGAATAGATACTAATACATGAGCAACTTATTGAATTATTTACAAATGAAGCAATCTTTAAACAAGTTTACGACAGCTTCTTGTTACAAAAACAGATCCCAATTTTATATCCAGCGTTATGGATTATTGTACAGAAACTATTGATTGCTGTTCCGTTTTCCTATTTGGTAGAATGTGTATTCATTGCCGTATAAACCTCATCACAAAAAAAACAGAAACTGATTAGAAATGCGTACTCGTGGGGATTTGCGGTTTGTTACTCACAAACATTGAGCCGGAAATAAATTTATAACATCCCATCAGGTTTATCCAAGTCATTTTTTTTGAACTTTAAAACAAACGTTATTAGTTCAATAATTACTTCTTTATTAAAATGTTTCATTTATATTCTATTTTTACGTCACTATTAACCATTCAAGACATCAAACTTAAATTTGTAATTTTTCTATGATGCATTTATGTAGTTTTTTCAATCAGGGATCCGTGGGCAATATTTCTTAAAAAAAGATAATTAGTAAATAAATTTCAACTAATGAATACAATTAAGTAATTGTGTAACTTACAACAATATCTAAACAATGACTGCTGATTTACATTGCAATTCAATTTATATTGTTTATTTTTTACTAAATTAGGGTTTATGTTTAATCTGTGCCCTGGCAGTAAAATAGAAAATGAAAGCTATAATTAAACAATGTAATTGGCTGCTATTTACCGTGTTACTGTCATATTAAATTAAAGGAAGTCAATATTTTAATTAGTCATTTATAAGCAGTTGCATTAATGTAGGTTTTATTTAGTATTTATCCAGTTTAATGTTATTTATGTATAGATACTTGCAGATTATAATCATTTAAATAAGCGCATATAATTTTTAATTACTTTATAATTAATGGTTTTGAGAATTCACATAAATAAACGTTTTTTTTTATAATAAACTTTATTTAAAGATAAATAACTAAATGTTCTTTTTAAAACAGTAACGAATGTAACTGGGCTTTTTTTCTAATATTTGTTTAATAAACTATACTTTAAAAATTAGATCAAAATGATGTTATTCTCTAAATTCTAACTTAACTATAAACTTTATTAGTTTTTATGCAATTAAAGTTAGTAAACTATGTAATCCGCAATGTTAATTAAACAGTAAAGATATAAATCAAACGCTATTACATAGCTATTTACCAGTTTCTTTACATGCAAAGTGCATTGCACAATTTAAATTGCAAATACAAAATAACGCGTTAATTATTAAGAATCTATTGCAATCAGTTTTATTGAAGTTAAAAATTAAATATAAAAATTCAGCTTTTTTATAAATTTACTTTAAAATATCTTCTACGCATATAAAAGTAAGAAAGAAAAATGTTCTTTTTGATTGAAAACTTACTGAAAAGAATATTAACTTTAAAAATAGGTGCGAAACGTGATACGTAACTTCATATCTTGATTATTATTCATTGTGATTTTGACTAAGCTTATTTTTCATTTTTGTCAATATACGAAAAGTTGCTTAAAATTATTTTAAACTCAATTCAATTCCTTGCACGGTTTACCCTTCTATTTTACAAATGTCGTTGACAGTTTCCTTTCGCGTATTCACTGATTCAAGAAAATTTTCAGTTTTAAAAAGTGTCGTATACCATGTATTATTCTTGTTTTGTTTACATGGTTAACAAAACGCACAAAAAAACTTATTTTTAAAATGGCGTTTTATTATTGTTTGTGTACATTTTAATTAATCAATTATTATGTTATTTACAATTAGTTTTCTAATTTTAGATGGTTTAATTGTATTCTGTTTATCGTATTATACATATATTCTATTTAGACATAATAAAAAATAAAATAATTTGTAAAAAAATAATAATGGTAAAAACTATTATTTGGGCGGCGCTGCATGCTACAAATGGAATAAAAATCTACCGATGCTACTATTGTTTCCTATTAATATTAAACAAATGCGCTACTGATTATAAAAAAGCATTAAAGAGATGAACTTTACTTTAGCACGATTATTTTCTCTAATCTTAACAGATTTATAACGCTAATAATAGTAATGATCTTTACAATTGCCTGACTGTTGATACAATTTCAACATTTAAAATTTACTCAAATTTTATTTTACATACTTCGTTCTATGCTGATAATTTTACAGTAAAATCGTTTATGGCTGAAACTAGTAATTACTGATAGTTTTTATTATAAAACTTTATAAATCAGATTTATTAAATTACTACTTCGTTTACGCATTTTAAAATTTGAACATAAATCATCGGTTTAGTGGAACATGTGTGTTTCGGTCTAGTTGGTTTTGGTGACACCTGCGGTTTTTTTTGCAGGTAAGGGTACCTTTGTCAGTGTGGTAATATCTAGAGTTGTTTTTCTTGTAAACCATCCTGCATCGAAACCGCCACAATTTTTGTATTAAGATGATTTGGTTAATTTTCTTAGATTTACTCCGACAGCGAGAGAACAAATCAACGCACTAGAAAAACACTTGCAAACTATGGTGAATTTTTGCTAATAGATTAACTTGTAACTCCCGTTTCGTTTCAGTGATACGAATGTTTCTTTTTTGGACACAAATGACTGCTGCGTTTATAGAGTTTTCACAATGTCGGACCGTCACCCCCCAGGGTTCACATGGGTTGAATAATGTTCTTAGACAATCAGCCTGCTGCTATATCACTCTCTTTATGAATCACGATGTCGTAATCTAGCCGAATCGTTATTTTTGTAAAATCGGTATACTGTATAACATATAACGGTTCCACTCATATCGACTGTCGTTATCCACTTTCGTTATTTTGAACCATAACGATTATGATATAACGGTGGCGTTTTGGTAGCCGTTATAAACATAACGATTGTGATGTATAGGCTTAAGAGCTTTTTTTGTATGAAAAAATGAATTTAAGAGATGTTTTGCGCGTTGCATTATACGAGGAACTGGAACATGCAATGAGAAAGAGAGTCTTTCCAGTTTTACTGTGTATTTAAGAATGTAAGGTTAGAAACGTATTCTTTCATACAGGCAAAGGAGCATTTTACGCAAAAACAACGACCCGTTTGAAGTAACTACGTAAACAAAATGTATAAAAAAGATGTAAGTTATGTAACGGTGTGTTATGCAACTCAGTTTTATTTTGACTCAATACAAGATGCTTATAGTTTTACGTATTAATTAAAGCCATTATTCAATATAAAATTGGGGCTATCGAAAGATGATGTGCGTCACTTAATGGACGTCGTAGCAAACATTTGAATTTTATTTCATACCAGGTAGCTTTAGTCCGGGATTTTTTCTATTTTAAAATCTACCAGCCAGATGTTTTACGAGGGCACGGCGCGTGCCTTATATCCTATTCACTCTTATACGTTCGGCGGTCGTACAGCACTCTTTGTTTTTTTAAAGGCCATTCTTTTTTCCAAAATAAGGATTGCAAGATAGTGGGGCGACATATCGATATAATTAAAATACCGATACAGCAAACTTATTTTATCAGTTATTGTTATGTCGATCGTTATCTTCGACCATTCAAATCTGATAGCGACCTATTACCCTAAAACGTTGTAACATAGAGGAAAGTTGCACATTTTTATAGAGGACAAAATTTACTATAAAAAAGTCGGCGGAAGGGTACAATTACTTTCTATAGTTTAGAAGATACAAGTGTGCAAAGTTACACGATAATGTCTTACATTGCATTAAAATTCTGTAACTATTAAACTATTAGATATAATTATACCCTCCCGCAGACTTTTTTGCAGTAAATTTTGTACTCTATAAATATGTTTGTGTGCAATTTTCATCTATTTTGTACCGTTTTCGCAGCGTACAAGGCCGAAGCTCCTGCGGATCTGATTCTGCAATTACTATTATTATTTTTCAGCTCTGCTGAGTAAAATTAAGACTTATTATATTTTTAAAACATAAAACAAATCATAAGGAATATCTTGTTTAATAATAATAAACATTGCATCCGAAAAATACAAAAAATTAAGTGAAATTGGGCATCACCGCAAGTTCTAGATTTGTTTCATCTGAGCGTTTCATCGTTTCGTTACACAAGCCTTCGAATCAAATGTTTTCAACACTAAAAATCCTAAAATAAATGTAACATACAATGCGTAGCAAACAATCAAGTTACACTATCACAGGCAGAAAAGTATGTTACGTTCTCCCTTATTTTTTTGTGGTTCATCCTTTCTTTTGGTTGGTTCGTTCTTTTAAAAGCAACAAAAGTTACAGATCTTGAAGTTTATTTAATTGATCGTTATTTTGAACCTTCTTCTTGTAGAAGCATAAGTCAAAACTTAACAAAATACGTCAGTTTTTATACGTTTTTAAACTTTTACGTTTTCTCAAAATCTGACCGCGTACTTATGCACAGAATCAAAAATATGATAACATCCTTAAACCAAATAGTTGCGTACATACCGCCCACCTTAAAATACAAATTTTAAATTTAAATTCTATATACCGTAAAGTAGAAATGCTTTGCTCCATTTTATGTACGAAATTCGTAGAACTCTCTAAGAAAAATTGAATTAAACCCATAAGTGCTCCATTCCTTCCTAACTTTGCTTCCAGTCAGAGCGTAAAATTCTTTTACGCAATTTTTAAGGATCTAAACATAACCACATCAAGTGGCTAGGTCAAATGCGTGCTATTGAGAGGTAGACACATTAAACTTACTTGGTTTTGACGGCAAAGATTCAATGTGTCAGGTTAGATGAGATGAAAGATTGTCACATAACAATATTTTTTCTTTCTAACTTTTTTAATTTCACCATCGTTGAATTTTTTATTCAGGCAGTAAAGATTGCAGCATCAAAACACTCAGATTTGCTTGCATTATTTCAGCAACCTATGAGTCCGTTTTCTTGTCAAGTTCTTCACATATGACTAGCTCGATAGACCACGTATAGCGAAAGAAGTTCTTCAGTCGCGTTTCCCACAAACATAACAGATATGGAAGTTTTTAATTTTTTGTTAAACATCTAATACAACTTACTGTTTTGTATCTAATAATAACTCTGATTTTAAGGAACAAAAATATCGTAATTAGAGGTTATGTAGTTGTTTTTACGCGCCAAGGATATTTTTGCACTCTCTGTCACAGCTTCATAGGCTGTCGTCAATACACTGCTGTTAGTTGGATTAAATATATTAGTATTCACCAAGCCTGAATAAATTAATTATTTTACGATTGTGAGGCAAAATGTCCCGTTAAGGAGCAAAGTAACCCCACTTTACGGTAACAAAAAAACTGTTTTTTATGTAATCAATTTGATTACTCCACGGTTAGTTTTTAGAGTAACTACACATATTTCGCTATGCGTGGTTGCAAATTTATTATACGTCTTAACATTCAGGGATGCGGAAGGCATCTTTTCTTCTTTGACGAGACTGGCTCACCTTTAACGGAGTAGGTATGGCTTGCAACCATTTTTTTTAGTTGTATTTGAGTTGAATATTCTACAGCGCAACGTCTCCAGAACTGCTGTCGTAATTGCTGAATATGCTGCTAACGACTTAAACCATAACTTGCAATTTTACGAAAGTTAGAATCAGGTACCTCATACAATACAGTTAGGAGTTAAACCGGATAGATCATTAGGATCTGAGGATAGGTTTGTCAATCGGCACTAAAACAGTACACATGTCTTCAAACATAAAAAAAGTATTTGATAAAATTCTTCTTATATGGAATTTAATACTTTTTATTGCCCCAACTGCAGACTTCTAGGAGGTATGTAATGCCAGTTTATAGGCCAGGTGGTTAACTCAAAAGATATCTTTTCTCCGCGTAAATTTTAATTCAAAATTAGCGTCTAGATAATTTGTGCCGTTATCGCTATAAAGATCGTAAACACTTCCTCGTCTAGATACAAATAGTAGTAGTGAGGCCGCTAAGTTTGATGTCAATTGTCGTAATTGCTATTTCTTTTTGATTGAACAAAACCTTCTTTAAGAGAGTCAAAGTAATCTACACCGGTTTTTACAAATGGACGAGTACATTCAATACGATGGAATGTTAAATTATCGATTTTAGGTTGACAATAATTTTTTTTAACAAATTTTTTGCAGATAATGGCCTGAAATTTAGACGTAAATTGGATAATGTAGTTTGTACAACAGCGTGCATACATTTGAAGTGTTCCGCTTTCATTATTAAAAAAGTAACATAATTTTTATCGGGCAATAAAATTTGAAATTTGGAATTGTAAGCTAAAGAAGATTTTCTTAGTCTTCTTCTGACTCTTAGCTAATCATTCTCATCTAGAAAAAAAATAAGACACAAAATTAGACTTTTATTATTTTTTGAGTTTTATTTAAAAAACGTTTACAACACACTATTACTCGAAGCAATTTATTGTAATCTGAATATTTTTTATAAAACATTGAACTATCTTCTACTGTTGTGTTAACACTAATTATGAATTTTTCTTTTGGTATTTCACTATGCATTTCAAGTTCACAGCTAGAAACGTTTTTAGATAACAAAAACTAGAGACCGTTTTACTACAACTTTAAATGTTTTAACTCTAGAAGAAAGCCGCCGCGTGATGTAATGTCAGCTATATTGTAGAATCCGCTCACATGTTTCTAGTTTGTAATTTATGGCGATTAATTGAATCTTATCTACCCGTGTCCCTACAAACGTTTTCTATCGCGTTTTAAAAACTGGAATCCAAAATCAAGTAACACTTGATTCCAAATATAAAGATACTTCTGAGATTTTTATACGCGAATATTCGCGCATCTGTTGTGTTAATTTTGCAAGTAGCACTGCAGCGCACAGTTATAATTTGCCATCCTTTTTTAACCAATCGGTATCAATAGCAGAATGTACAGTTTCGTCCCAAGAATAATTTAATCGCCAAAGCTATTGCATAATTTTCGTAGCGTTTACTATTGCTAGAACAAATAAACCTAGAGGGTCAAATAATTTTAAAAGTTTAGATAAAATTAAATATTTGTTACCCTTGTTTTATCATTTCCTATATCTGAACTGTACTGAAACTAATCATTCCTAACGTTTTCACGCATTTGTTATTATTTGTGTTTATGATTCTGAATTTGTCAGTAGAATTACTTAATTGATATCAAGTTTGAAATTTGCAAAAGACATCTGGTTGCTAAATAAGCAGCTGAACATGTACCGTAAGTTACTGTTAATAACTCATAAGTTTCCAGAGGTTTAGTTTTGTCAGCACGCCTGTAAAACCAAACTTTTTGATACATTTTGCGATGTCAGCCGTTACGACATAAGCATATGTCTAAAATCTTAATAAAATATAAAATAATTACCGACCATTAAAATGTCATTCAAAGATTTTCCTAAATTTGTTTTGGCAGACCCGTTAAATACTACGCGTATTTTAGTAATCAAACTTTTATTTTAATACACAGCATGATGAGGTAAATAATAATAATAGTCGTCAAAATTTCTATGAAAAATTACACAAGCCATATGACTTAACGCTAAATATTTTCTTAGAAATTTTTGATACTCTATTCTTTTTTCAGAGTCACAATATAATTTTGTAAGACGTAAAACGTTGTGAATGCAATAGATATATATCTTGTCTCCCAATCGTCAAATCGTAGAGTACGTAATAGAAAAACAAATCTTTGTTGTAGCATTGTAAGCAGAAACCTTTCGATACCTGCCCCGTTCCTGTCCACAAAGATCAGCAACATTCAGTCGGGAAGCACTTAGAGTTTCTGCCAGATATAAAAGGTCTAACAAAGCTTTCATTTTTATAGTATCCGTTGGTCTACATGAACGTTCATGGCTAAAATAACCGTGTATTTCTGTAATATATTTGTTGGTACATTGTACTAGCATGTCCACATATTTCTTGGCTAATACATCAATTCCAGCATTCCAAAACAGTTTTTACGTCTCTTGCTACGCTTGTAACGTCAGGTTTCTCTTTCAAAACATTTGCTGATCTTTTTTACGAGCTGATCGCGGATCTTTGAACCACTGTGTTCCATTTTGCCAAAAACAGATGGATTTCAATGCTTATCCGTCTTTTTCTCGGGCTCTACATCACTGCTCTGTTCTACCTTTTATTCAATATCCATATCACACTGCACATCTTGCTCGAAAACATATTATCAGCGTCACTTTCTTCTAACGACAGTAGTTTGCCTTTATCTTCCTCTGACGATTCATATTCTGCCAGCAGTCGCAACAAACGCTCTTGCTCCTTCTCATAAAAACTCATTCTATGACAAACATAAACCGACAAGTGAAATAATACTAAAAAAATTGAAATATATCATTTACCGTATGAATATGTTTATTAACTCACAGAAAAAAAAACTAGTGGCGCTTGGTCTGTGAGATGTTTTTATCAATATCACAAAAACTATAAATACCTCAAGCCTGGCCGTTCTCTATTCCAACTGTTATCAGCAGCGTGTAGGCACTTATAAGAGCGTGTATCCCCACTCTCGTTATTTTTTATGTAATAGGGAGAAGTACTGCGCATTGGGTCTCACAGACACGGCACTACCACTGCAGGGTGAATCAAAAACAAAATGATACATGCAATGCGCAGCAAACAGATGGCACCATTACAGAATTAAATGTCGATAAACCTCAATAAAGTAGAAAAACCAAGCTACAAATTGGTTTAGATTTTTATTCGAAAAAACAAAACAAAGAAGTTATTTACACAATGCAGCTGTCTAATAATCTTAATAAAAGTTTGGTTTTGATACTTTTAAAACAATATAATTAGTTATTTAGAAACTTAAATAGTGTTGGTTTAAATAAATAACAATTTTAAGACTTTTAAAATAAATACTTACATACAAATAACTTCCTTATTATGATTACTTTAAAACATTGTTTGATAACCGTACCTTTATACAACAAACACAGAATAATCATTTAATTATTAAATAAAATTTATTATAAACCAGTGTGATATTAATGCGTTTTTGATTTATGTTTGTAATTCAAACAATACAACTTTGTACAGAATTACATTTGAAGATTTGAATATACTGCTTAACAAAAACAAAATTAGAATTAATTTTTAAAGATTTTTATGTTTCTAAATAGCTTCCAAACAAAATCTATACAGTTTTAAAACAGTTATGAATTATTGAATGGTTTTTCTTATAGTGTAACTTTGGCGGACATATAATCATATGGTTGCTTATAGGACGCCAAAAACAAACCAAAACAGATAAGTTAGAATATGTTTCTAAACTAAACCGATTTTGTATTATCTGAATGATTTGTGTGGCTTTGCACATACATATACTGAAAATAAACATTATTTAGGTATGTACATGTGGAAAATTATAACAATGTTGGTTAAGAAAATCTTACAGTCGCAAATTTAAAAAATGTTTTAAACAAAACCTATTGTAATAGATTGGTAAAAAAATGTGAATATAATTGCTAAAACTGTTGGAATAAATCTGTACATTTTGTACTTAAATTATTATATTTTACATTGCGTAGGATAATTATTGATCCATCTTAGTGTAAGTTAAAATTTTAAAGAAAATGTTAAAAGTTACATCACCTATTTGGTAACGTAACAGCTTTAATCTCAACCGCATTAAAAACGTATGAAACGTTAAAAAAAACTCTATAATAAAACGCTGGAAATCGGCCAACGCCGTAAAAAGATGTTAATATTCTCCACATTTTGTTAAACTGTTTTCCTGTGTCATAACTACATAAAAAAGATTTGTTCTAACCGTTTAATTAGATTTTATTTATTCAATAAGAAAAATTATATTAGGATTATTTTTGTTATTTTAGAACTTTTTAGGATAGTATTGAGTTAAATACTTACTCACACAAAAAATGTATTACGAAGTACAAATAATAAACGAAAATATTAGTACGGAATTATTTTATTTTTTTTGTTATTTATATTATTAACCTAAACAAAGCTTGTGGTCCTTTAAATTTGTGCAAAATGTTAATTGAAACAATAAAAAATAAAATAGAATATGTTTAACAATAATTATGTTCATAATAGTAATTTATGTAATAAGCGTCGAAAGTGAAGCATTTTATAACAAACGTTAATGCAGCGCAAGAACGCAAGCTACTTTTTAAAACTATTTATACATTTGGCGATCAAGACAAGAATTGGGTTAACAGCTATCTACGCAATTCAAACTTTGCTGTTATCTCACAGATTGTTACTTTTGTATGACAATGGCAGGCAGTCAACGCTAAAATAGTTTCTTGTGGAAGCTGAAAGTACTAAACTGTGCAATGTGATCTAGACAAATAAAGACTGTTTATAAACTCATCAAAGACTAGCTTGAAAGTTTAAAATCTTAAGCTTTTGCAGTTAATTTGGTTACGATTATAAGCAACTTTCGGTTTACACCGCGTCGTAGTTGAACACTCAGACTTTTTAGACTTGCTTCTAGTCTCTTCTTGAGAACCAAAACTTTTGCTGTATTGTGAACCCATACAAACTGTCGTTTCGCAATACATTGCAGCTTGCATCATCGGAGTGGTAAATGTCAATGACAACAATACGGCAAAAGCCAAGTTCTACTTCTTGTTTTGGCTTTCAAAAAGAAACTAGAATCAAGCCTAAAAAGGCAATTACGAGGCGATTTAAGCCGAAAGTCGCTGATAATCGTAGCATGAAAGTTGTTTTGTTCTCTGTAGATATAAAGGAGATGTACAAAAACATTAGCTACATTCTTGATAAAATTAGTTATCATGATTATGATTGAAAACTTTACGTTGACTTAAAAGTTATTGCACTATTCATGGGTCTGCAATAAGGTTCTACAAAATATCGGTGCTTTTTATGCCGAGATTGGAAAAACCATTACATCGTTTTAGTTTTTATAGAAAAAAATTTACTTTTGGTGAATGCAATAGACGATACAAGTAATGCATTTTAATTTTGATAGCAAAATTCGTTTGAGTAATTTTTAGTTTTTGTGACTCCAAAATGTGTGTGGGAACTTTTTGGGTAACAACAAAATGTATGATTGTGCTAGTCAGTCCATTTTGTTAAATTTATTAGCTGTCATCCATAGTTTCACCAATTTTGCTCTATGGCAAGACGAATTATCGTTCTGGAAAGTAAATTTTTTTTGCCAAACAAGTTTTCTACTAAGTTGCATTTTGTGACAAATTCTTTTAACAGAAAAGCAATTTTATACTGTGATGAACGTTCAAAGTTGATTTGTTGGAATTACATACATTGGGAAAAAATCTTCTTTAGGAAATCTTCTAACATACGCATTTTTACCATGGTGATAGATAGTGAAAGTTTGATTTATCACTAAATAGTACTTTTTATCTATAATTATAACCAACTAAAAAAAGGATCAACGCAAGAACGCATTTATGTATTTAAATTGGAACCTACTTATAAGTAATCTCCTTTCATATCACTTAATAATCCTTTTACAATACAGTTCACTATGATTATCACGTATGGGTTTTAATACATATAATTTTAATAAGCATGTATATTACATTTCTAACAAAAATGTTAGTACTACATTAGCTGCGCGAAAAATAATTGACGTTCTCTATTTTACGTGAGACGAGTTCTAGTGTTATGTGACTTAATTCTTGTATTCTGTAACACCAAGCAAACTATGCTGTTTTTGTTTCTCGGAAACGAGTAATATACGGCATGCTTATTTGATTTATGACCCTAAGGTATCTCCTGTGTTTCGCGCCACTGGCGATAACACAGTCGGACAGCGTAGGCATTTCACGGAGATGTATATAAACTTTTGAAAAAGAAACTAGCTAGAAATGTTCTGGAGCAATTTTTGCTTAAGGTTGCTATTTTCGAGATCTTGTTCCAGAAATATAATGAAAGTGTAACTAATGGGATTTATTGGATTTAGCCTACACGCAACTTGTTCAGATTTTTATCCAGGATTTAATTTATCTACCGCTTGGTCAAGCTGTTTATCGTTTCTTCATCTCAAAAAGTTGTTTTTTAATAATTACAGCTAAATCTCGATAAGTCAAACCTCGTTAAGTGGCAATCCTCGGCAGGATGAAAAAAATTGCCATTCCCTTCTGCTGAACCCCTAAATACGTGGAATCTTGAATTATTTATACTTTGTAACTCAAACAAAATGTCATTTCCCTTCGAGGTATTGATAGTATATATATTTATACTCTCTCACTCAAATTTCAAAAAGCAGACTCTTTAAATCGAAGTTAGTTAAACTTAATGACGCTTTATTTGGAATTATCCGAACAATCATGAACCAAAAGACGTCTTTATTGCCGACGAGACAAACCTTTTTTTAGATGTTTACCTGACAACGCTTATTTTCAAAAATAAAAAATACCATAGTAGTAAGCACAACAAAAGGCAATTATCCGTGTTGCTATCATCAAATATGACAAGCTCTGAAAAGCTGAAGTCATTAGTTACAGGAAAAGTTAAAGATTTTGTTGTTTTTTTGAATGTAAATCTCTGCCGCTAGACTATGAAACTAAGAAGGAAGCCTGGATGATGACCAAAATATTTAAAGAATGGCTCATTAAAACTGATAAGAAAATAATTAACAAAAAACAAAAAATACTGCTTTTCATTGACAACTGTACAGCACATAATATGATTCCAACATTGAAAGCAGTGAAAGTTAAATGTTTGCCACCGAAAACATCTAAGCTACAATCTTTAGATCAAAGGATAATGAAAAACTTTATACCGAAAGAAAATTGTTAGAAAACTAATAACTGATGTGGAACAGTTTGCTTAACTTATTAATGTATTACATGTTACATGCAATTAGGATGACAGACAAGGTTTGGAAAATAGTATTTATAAATACTATATCAAACTTGCTCAAAAACTGTGGAATTTTAATGCCACAAGAAGCTCCGGAAAAAACACTTGAACCGGACATAAACTTAGAAACCGACTGGAATAAATTTCAGAACATAAAAGAGTTCAATTTAAAAATTATGTGACATGTGATGATGGGTTAGCTGTGATGTACAATTTGAGGAAATAAGAAAGAAAAAAAATGATTTAGATATTTGGTTTACCGTTCGGCTAGCTTTGCCGCAGATAGACGTGAGTCATATTGTCAGTAAAATCACTCTTCAAATAAGCCATGCTACGCCACTGTTATCATTAAAGAGCGGACAGTCAGGCAAATGCTTGGAGCCTGCCTATTTTTCTTTTTTGTGCAACTTTTTGTCTTTTTTGCTTTTTTAAAGAGTATTATTCTATATTGCCTTTTTACATATAAATTTTGAAAAGTTTGTGTAAACAGTGTTTTAATAGGTTGATGACAATAACGCATTAAAGAATTTTACTTAAATTACGTACAATAATATAATTAAAATTTTTTGCTCAAAAGGTCTTACCACAAACCTATAAATAACTACAGAGATTTTTATGTTTTATTAAACAATGGTTTCCAGAGAACATTAAATACAAAAGCCGCTTATAGAGAAGAACTATTGTAAGAATTTATACTAGGATTATGTACAATGACAAGTTTAACAGAACACTATTTACAAAACCGGAAGAATTTCGGAATGAATCATAATTTATAGGTCTATTCAGTACCTAAATAAAGCAAACAAATATAGATAATTTTAATTCTGTCCGGTGAGATTCCTTTAATGACTGAAACACATGACTAAAATATTCTTTGTTTGTTATAAATACCTGTGATATTGTCACACTGTGACAGTCTATTGGTGTTGTGCTGTGAGTAAGTTTTAAAAAATGCCACCTGATAAAACAAAAATTAACTTTAAATTTTAATTTTTTTTGGCAGGTTTAATATGCTTTTTATGCCACTTTTTTTGGTATTTTTTCTTGCCTTACTATCCGCTCTTTAGTTATTATTAAATAATATTATTGCACAAACACACCAAGAAAGAAAGAAGCAACGCTACTATAAACCTTAGAAGTAATAGTCTTTATTTTAGTATACCGCCGCAATAGACCAACGGTACTATTAAAGATAAGCATGTTTGCGATAACATATCTGAAAACCAAATCTACCCGTAGTCTTGACGTCAAGCTTAGGAATGAGATGTCATAATCAGTTTTAATTGCCTTATAAAATCAAACAAAACGTCGTCGCCTACTTCTACTTCCTTTACAATAAAAATTCTTTTTTTGTCGCAATTAAATTAGTGACGATTAATTAGTAAGCTTAACACCTGAATAAAATTCTTAATAAGCGCATACAAAATGGAGGGTTTTTTATATCGAAAAAAATTAATTCGGTAGTTTAATCATTAAAAAATAATTGATGTTGAAGGCGGACTCCGATACGAATTACTTGATGGCACGCCGTTGTTATGACGTATAATCGCACGTTTCCTCTGTTAATACACCGTTGGATTAACAGAAAGTATATGCATACCTTGCATAAACTAAGTATTTGTAGACGAGTAACTTCAATTGAGAGAAAAGGAATAACGTTTTAACTTTTCCCCACAACCGTTAGAGGCCACTATGTAATAATTATCGGTAAAAAATACAAACACAGCAAATTTTATTTCCCTCTTTTTCGTACCTTGAAGGCTAAAAACGCTGAATTGCATTTCTCGAATAAAATCGACTAAATAATGCAAGTTATTTTTACACGTGTTTGATTCTAACGTTTATTACTAATTAAAAACTGAAGGTTTTCATATTCGTTTTAAAGAAAAGTTGTTACAATATTCACACGGTGTTCATTCGAATGAAACTGGAAGTTATTTATATAGTATTTGTGCAAATAAAAAATGTTATATAAAATAAATCGCTTTTTTTAATGCATAATTATAAAAAAGTGACAATTTTCATAACTATTCTTTCAAAAACAAGAAAACATTCAAAATAAATAATTTTAATAATAATGGGTGCTACCCACACCCACACATTAAGTTTAAAATTCGCGCTATTTGTTTTCCCCACAACCGTTGTAGGGCGCCATAAACTGTGTTCCAAGTTTATATACAGGAGATTCCCCTCTAAGTATATCTTCTCTCTGATACCTTGTAATCTTATAGAACGGCGAGTAACTTTTCTTTTCTTACAGCTCTACATCGATTTTATAGAAGACATAGCCAGATGATATAAACAGCAAATATCTACCAGAAAGATAAACAGGATCTACACAAAAACTAAGAAATCGATTGCAAATCGCAACCACGTATAAATGCGCTGATACTTACCTACAATACAATCTCCGTGCAGGTGATTCGAAAAATATTTCTGTTGTCCCCTTCAATTTTCAAATACAATGCCTGACGAAAAAGATTTGCTAAAAGGAAAGTATCCATAAGACAGATGTTGATAGACTGTATCTCTTACCCATCCTTATGCGTCCTTATGCGTCCTCATGCTAGGTGCATGCAACGTAGTTGAAGTACAAGAACAAAAAGGTTGTTACCGGCTAAAATTGAAGCAGGCTGCGCCGTCTGACGGCTCAAAATTTAACGCAAATTTGTCTTTGCGAGTCAACGTCTGCAAGTTTGCCTAACCGCCAGTCGTAAAACTTGCAAAAATTGATTTTTAGTCGTTACATAGCTACTGGAAAACTAACTGACACTGAAATCATTGACATAGTTAAAGATTATCAAATTTTGAACCATTTATAACAAATAAATAAGCCAGAGCTGATATTAACAGATTACAAACCTACTTTAAAATACGCAATGATATCGAGGATCATGTATTCGGTTCATTGTTTAAACTTGAAAAATTAATTGATAAAAAATCTGCAAGTTGCTTAAGCCAAAATCATATAACAGATTTTTGTAGTTGTTTGTACAGTTTACTTTACTAATATTTTTTCTCTTACTTCACTAATATTAGTTTCAATAAATACATATGTAGCATAAAACTTAATTCGATTTTTTTTAAATTATGACTCTACAACTTGAAAAATATATTTAAGAATTGAGCCTTTCCAAGTCAAAATCTTAGCAATGAAACCCATTGTATCTCAAAATTATTTTTACCTCTACTAGGTAGTGACGTTAAGTAGAAATTTTTGTTTTATTTTACGCTTTATAACCTTGTGGCGCCGAAGCTTAAATTATTTTAAATTATGTTATGCATTTTTAATGAATTATTTGTTTATTGTAACCAGGATGAATCGATTCTGATTGGGGTTAAATTTTATTTAATTAATTTAGAAAAGTGATGTATTATTAATTTATTTTATAATTATTAGCGTTGATGTCCACAACGGCTCTATGTACGTCCCATTTAGTAATTATACTTCAACTTATGCTTTTCTTACAATAGACGTCCACACGTTTACACCTGTAGTTTAAGACCACAAATTTGTTAATTAGGTGGAATTCAATTGTTTACAGTGTTGGGCACGTATAATATGTGTAATTTTTTACACAGATTTTTACATGTAAAAATTTAGTATTATACGTTCACTTGAATTACGCTACGTAAAAAACATCATCATGTGATTATGTTCCTAACCTCATTTTGTTGTTTATTTTTTACATTGAAGTGCGAATTTCTACTTCATTGATATTTATTATAAAAGGTACCCGTGTAATTCATGAATTACTGACTTTGACAGTACTTTCAATTGTTATAATATACTTTGCTTGTAACTACTTCATTCTATCTATATTATATATTCTTTGTCATGAATGCAAGTATTCGAACATATCGTTATTTATAAGATGATAGAAAATGATACTATTTGATACACAAGTTTAAATTTTTTTTAAGTTTTATCGTCTGCAATTGTATACAGAGACAACTTTATAGGTACAAATCTAAAAAGTAGATTTTAATATCAAATTTTTAATGAAAAACAAGAGTATATAGACCTTTGAAATAAATTTCAGTTATAACATAATTTAGTTAATAAAGTTAAATTCAAAAAGGAGTTGCAACAAACTTAAAAACATTTTAAATCACGTATAATACATTTTATACTTAAAATACGTTATATACAGAGTTTTTTACATGTATATGTATAAAATTATTTTTTAGGCGAAATTGCCCAACACTGATTGTTTATCTGCCAGACTTATTCTTCTTAGTACTGCATCATCGCATTAAGGTTTTCTCTGAGGTTTGTCGTCGATTTTTCGAACTTTGGCGTACTTTTTAATAATTGTAATAATTGAAGATTCATTACATGGTTATTTTGCGATTGAAAGCGCCTTCTTTATACAGAAAAACAATTTTAAAAACATTTTTCTGTAGAATTTTAAAAAGGTTTTTAATGTGACATTAGAGTATAATAATTGCAACTACTGACTAAAACGTCATTAATAAAAGCAAATAATATGTGATAAGTAACATGGATTTTGGTAATGCCAGACTATTTAAAAAAAAATTAAATACAAAATATTTACAATCAAAAGTAGTTATACAAAAAATATTATAGCGTTTTGTATAAATATTTTTAATAAATCTCATTATTTTAGAATCATAAATTATAAACAATTTGCAACCAAATTTTTTAGTTAAATTGTTACTAGTAACAAGTTTATCCAAACCTTTGTTAACGTTTCAGTCTTCTCAGCTGCATTGTTTATTGTGTCTCAAATTACTACTGTTCATAGAGTTTACAATTGAAGTTATTAATGGTCTTACATCCATGCTTAAGTTTGTCATGAAAACTTTAACACAAACACACATGACACAATAATTAATTACCAAAAATAATTATAGATACAACAATATTACTACGTTTTTAAATGTAACAGAGTGTAAATTAAGAACCAATATAAAAATTTAACTTATTACAAAATTTTTAAAATTAACATGATTTTGGTTTATATGTTTAAAAAATGTTAGTTGTGATTTCTATTTAAAAATTAAAATTGGTTATTAAAGTGATAAAAAATGGATTACTACTCGTAAATATATAAAAAAACGTTAATTAAATAATAAAAAATAGAAATTTACGTAACTGTTATAGTGCTTAATCAATTACTAATAAAAATAAAAATGCTGTGTAATTAATCTAAAAAATCCTTGGCAATTGTAGTTAGATGGAAACAAACAATACAATTCCGGATCGTTTGCAATTTCTAAAGTTTTAAAAAACCATGTTTTGTGATCGTCAACTACCATTTTTTTAGTGTGATGCTATTAAAATGACATATTTGTACTCATCTCAATACTCTCTTAAAGAAACGTTTTACACATGTAAAGTTCATTATAGAAAGAATGTAGAAACATTTGTTTTTAAATTAACGTAATAAGTTTGGAACAGTTGTTAGTTATAAAAAAAAAACTTACATTGATTAATAGGTATAACATTTTAATGATCATTAATTTGCGTATTGAATACCATAAATTAATTCAACTCGGACTGTTTAATTGCATTTTACACTAAAAACCCATTTTTATATGAATGCAAAAAAATAATATAAGAATTTTAATTAAAGCAAATGTCAACTAAGGTATAAATAACGGCTTTTAACAAAAAAAATGAGCAAAGTGCTTTGAATGTTCATTTTCTAAGTTTACAAGAATTCATATTAATTATAAATATTTACGTTTATATATAAAAAATAATGTCAAGGAAAACTAAAATCAACGATTTTTTACAATACGCATTAAATTTTATTTTGCTTTTGTTAATTAAAAAAAAAATTACATTTATGATCAGGTAAATAACAGAAACTTTCTCTTTTGTATAAAATTAATTATTGTAGACGTGCTTTGTAATGTCAGTTATGCAATATTAACTTCAAATAGCAACTAAAAACTAATTTTTAAAATCTAAAGTGTTTTTTTAAATATATGTTTATTTTAATTACAATAAAGTTTTTTTCTTATTACGCGTTTCTGTTTTTTTTGTGACTCGATTACATTGAACGTAATACAATTCTATTGTTGTTAAGTTTTTAAAATAACTATGTAATCAGTAAATTACATTAAATAACTGTAATACGCTGAAATAGCAGAATGTGTAAAAATCTTTGCTATATGTAAAACATACCATAAAATTTGTTAGTGTGTAACGATTACGTTATATTTTATTAAAAAAAATCAGCGTCTAATACGTTAAAGTTAACAATAAATAATTTTGTTTTAAATTTAAATGTGAGCTTAACGTTAAGCCAGTGCCATCTTTTTTTTTAATATAGTACTTAAATGTATTGTTTTGTACTCATATTTATGGGATTTTTATAGGCTCTTTAAATATGTAATTACTAATTTTGTTGATTTAACCCTAGCAGGACTAACAACCTCTAAAAAATGAAAAATATGTTACTATTAAACATTAATGACATATTTATAGGTTATTTATAAGCTCTTATATAATATCAACTTAATTTTTTTAACTAATATTATTTTTTGCATACATTACAACATAACTTTATATTATGATATTTGATTGTGTATTACGCAATAGCGAGTATCAGTGCTGTAGTTAAATTGCTTCTAAACAAGCAAAAGCGACTGGACTTAGAAATTCTTCTTCATGTACCATTAACTATTATTACAAAGTTTTTTCTACATATATTATTATTAAAATTAAAATTATTAAAAAACGTAACTGCTATAAAAAATTAAACTGACAAGTGTTAAAATATAACAAATTGAAACTATTAATAAAAACACAGCCAGAAGTGATAGGTAAATTAAATAAAATCAAAAGAAACAGGATGAAATTATAACTTAGGATTAAGAAAAAGTAAATTGTTTAAATCAAGAAGTTCATTAATACACGTAGAAGAATTATTTTTAGACAACGACGTGTTTCTAAAATTTCAAGATTGTTAAGAATTACCTTTATTAAAAGTATGAAGAAATTCAATATTAACTTAAAAAAAATAACCAGTAGATAAAATGTGATTTGCAAAAGCAGAACAGGTATTAGAGATGTCGGTATTTAGATTTCTATTTATAAAATAAATGTGTTCTTTTAATATTTTCTTTACTGTTGTTTTTCTAACTCGATTCTTAAATTAAAAATTTTTATAGAACTACCTTTTAAACCTGACCAAAAAAATAAATGTGTTTTAAGTAATTTATAAAATGACCAAAACTATTTGATTTACCTTTTTTTCACAATCAAAATGTTTTTGAATTTTTATTGATTTTGTAATAACGAAAAAATTATTCGTAAACGCAAAAACAGATTCAAAAAAACGTGCTTTTTTTGATAAATGTAAATACCAAAGAAAAGTGCAAACATTGGTTGATAAATTGTGGAAACTTAATGGTGCTAATACGTATAAACGATTTATTAAAAAATAAAGTAATTTAATAACATTTGTGATTACATATCTATTTTCATACCTGAGGAACAAAGCGCTTAAGTGAAATCATTTCAGGAATATATTTCTAATTTATGTTCATCCGTTTTCATCAGCGCTGTAAGTTTATTCTATACTTTTTTAAACGGTGGTATTACATATTGACTGCATTGATAATTTTTGATCACATCTGGACAGCAGTGAAATTTCATCTTATTTTCTTTTTGTTATGTAATTTTCTGTTTTCTTTATTTTTTATTTAATAGTTTAGACAATTATTTTTCCGTTAATTGTGATACGGTTTCGTTGTTATAAAAATCATTTATACAAGGATTTTTGTATCTAGAAGTTTTTGCATTTATTATATATTATTCATTGCATTATATATATTATTTATTTAAAATTGAATTGATTATTATTTGCGTTTAAAAGTTAAAAAGATGTATTTATTGAGCAACTTTTCTAGTATTGTTTTGGCGTTTATTCTGTAGTGTTCTAAATATGTTAGTCAATTTTGTTTTTTTTAATGTAAGGTGTTTTTTAGTCTGATTTTAGTCCGTCATTACGTTATCGTGAACAGAGTATATTTTAATAATCGTGTAATCTTTTGAAAAAGATCAAACCAAATTTTTATTTAAATATGTAAACAAATGCTATTTTAAAGTAATCTAAATATTATCCTTTTTAATTTTACTGTTACGTAAATATTTTAAAAACTAATAATGTTATTAACAAAGATTTAGTTTTCACGTATGCACTTATTAGAACATTAGATTGATAATAGTAAATATAAGAAAGTCTACGCGAAATTCGTTTTGCCATTTTTCAAGATATAAGTTATCGTCATTAATGTGGATTATTAATAAATTTAAAAGTAACAAATCAAATAACCCAATAAAATAATGCAAGATTAGCATAATTACAGTTGACATTTTACTTCCAGATGATTCTAAGCACGTTAAACTATAGCAGTGTAGTTCCACTCTATAGAACGATTTGCTAAAAATGCTTCTCGGCGATGTCATTCCAGATGATAAAAATTCTTACTATAGTAAAGTACTCATACTAAAGTATGATTTTCAAGTTTTTTTTATCATTTGAAGCTTCCACTGCGGTTTTACAGCACTTTGAAGTTAATCGTTTCGATTACTCCCGAGAAAGATCAGCGCGCGTGCATTGAAACAGCAGAAAAATAAGCTAATAATACATCAAATTTTACTAATGTTTTTTATATCACTGTAATTAATGTTTTTTCTACTTCTTGGAACTGCAATTTCTAGTTGAAAAAACGAATTAGTTTATTTTGTAGAATGGTTCCTTTGTACCCGTGTTGAAAACGAAGTAATAACTTTTATTCACACTCAGTTAGTAACGTACAGTTTTCCGAACCTCTTAATGGTTGGTAAGTGAGCGGTTTCCATGTTTAAAAAAAACGAGTATGTAATGAAACCTCACGGTCAGTAATGTACACTTTCCGAACCTGTAATTTGTGTGTGTTTTGTTTTAACTAATTTGATAAAATGACAATTATAAATTAAATACGTATATGTCAATTGTGAAGTGTGCCTACTACGTTTTAATTTTTTACCGAAATAAACGATAATATTTTGGAAGTAGGTTTTCATTCATTTTTTATTAGTTTTTTGTTATTTATTTTATTTATTGACTGATTGTGAATAAAATTGTATACAAACCTTGGCAAAAGTGTTCCCTTTGTCTCGAGAACTAGTTCACCTCGAGGCTATGCCTCTCGGTAAACTATAGTTCTTTCGACAGAAATGGAATACTTTCCGCCTCGGTATGTAATCTACTATTAACTAGCAGCAGGGTTTGCCCGAGCCAAGTTATTTACTACATCTGAAAGATAATATATCTACCTATAAAATGCACTGCAATTCACACTTTATTTTGTGGTATTTCTATACCGAATGTCTCACGTCGGTTAGAAGTATATCAAAAACTGTTAAAGCTAGAAATTTGAAATTTTGCACATGCGACTTGTCGGATTTGATCTATTAAATAAAAATAGAAATACCAGAAGTGAGCATCAACATGTTTATTGTAAATACAAACCAGACAATTTTTTTCACATTCTGATGTGTCATAAAATGTTTCTTAAAATAATCGGCGTATCAATTTTGATTGTTGAGGAAAAAAATGTTCACTGAAAAATTTCAAAATCTTGTTTTGGTAATAAAATTGAAAACCGGAAGTAGTAAAAGTTATGGAAATGAAATTATAGGTTCTCAATGTTAAAAAGATTGAGACACAATTGTCTGTAATAAATAATAAAAAATTGCCCGCGGTTACGTATCTATTTGACATTATTTCCAGACTTAAGAAAAACTTTAAAAAGTCTCTTTTTTTAAATAGAACTTTTATTTAATTAATAGTCTATTCGAGGCAAAAATAAATTTCCTTTAAATTGATATACCATATTCCTATACCTAAAATCAATGTGTTATTTTATTATTAACCATTAATATATATTTATAAATAATTTATTAAGTTTTGGTTAGCTTTTTATTTTTTTATTAATTTTGCCGACAGTTTCAACTAATTTTTAGTCATCATCAGGGCTAATTAACATTTTTCAAATATAAAAAAGTTTAAATTTACAATATTTCAAACATGACTAAAAATTAGTTGAAACTGTCGGCAAAATTAATAAAAAAATAAAAAGCTAACCAAAACTTAATAAATTATTTATAAATCTAAAATCAATGGTTACAGAGTTATTTATATTTTTCTATTCAAATTTATAATTACATAGATACTTTACAAATTTTAATTCAACTGTTTCTTAAACTTTCTTATGTTTTTATTTTTATTTGACAGTTGTCACTTAGCTATCAGTTTGAAAGTTACATTTACGTTTGTTATTAAGTGTTATTTGCTTGAATTTTAATTTTTGCGCTTGATATTGTTTTTAATTGGTCAATATGAAATACACAAATGCTGATATTCTAAATTTGTTTTACAATTATGAGTCTGCTCGTATTACTGTTTGGACCGGCAGAAGCTTTACCGAAAAATATCCGCATTTGCCTGCAATAACAGAACAAAAATTCAGGAGGATTGAAAAGAATTTTCTAAATTTTAGAAAAGTAAATGCGCCACAAAATTTGCCAAAGCCAATTGTCTTTAATAAAGCTGCAGAAACCAATGTATTGGGATACTTTAATGTTTTTCCTGAAAGTTCTGTTCATTCGACGGAAAGGGATCTTAGATGCTCCAGAAGTTCGATACATAGAATTTTAAATAATCATAAAATGCACGATTTTAAATTTTTGACTGATCAAGAATTACATCTACAAGATCAAATTCAACGGGTGCAGTATTGCGAAATGATGCTTGTGAAGATTCAAGAAGATCCAAATTTTGTTCAGAAAATCTTTTGGTCAGATGAATCAAAATTTTCTAAAGAGGGTATTATTAATCGGCATAATTTACACATTTGTTCGCATGAAAATCCATTTGCAATCAGACTAAACAATTATCAGCAAAAGTTTAGCTTTAATGTGTTTGCAATGTTAATGAACCACCGCGTGTATTATTTTATTTATGACGAGAATTTAAACGGTAAGAGATATTTAAGTATTTTAAGAAACCAGGTACAAAATTTTTGGAAAACGTTACCACAAATCGAGTTAGAAACATGCTGGTATCAATTAGATAGTGCTCCAGTTCATTGTACCGCTGCAGTCGGTCATCAATTGGAACAAATGTACAAAAACCCATGGATTAGACGACTGGGTCTTTGGTTGTGGTCAGCAAGATCGACAGATCTCACGCCATTTGATTTTTATTTGTGGGACACTATTAAATCAAAAGTGTACGAAACTCCTGTTAATACCGAAGAAGAACTACGGAGTCGTGTTATCGAAGCATTTAATAACTTAGATTATTTAGAGATCAGTAGAGCAACGATACAGGGTGTTGAGGTACGTATTATGAAATGTATAGAAGTGAATGATACCCATTTTGAAAATTTAATATTAATGGGTTTAAATTAGTCAAGAGGCGACATCAAATACAAATTTGATGTAGCGGCCTAATGATTTTCTGACACGGGCAGTGTAAAACATATCGCATACGCTTAACTTAATATTAATTTGCTGTTATACCCTATGCATGCTACAAATTATAATTATAATTTAGTTATCGTTTGTTTAAAAATTTTCAAAGCCAACCATGTTTTGTAAAGTACCTATATAATTATAAATTTGAATAGACTGAAAATTAAATAGGCATTCTATTTGAAAAAAAAAGTTTTTCTTAAATCTGGAAATAACGTCAAATAGATACCTAACCGCGGCAATTTTTTATTATCCATTACAGACAATTGTGTCTCGATGTTTTGACATTGAGAATCTAAAATCCCATTTCCGTAACTTTTACCACTTTTGATTTTCAAATTTATTTCCTATAAAGATTTTGAAATTTTTCAGTGAATTTTTTTTCTCTCTCAACAATCACAATTGATAGGCCGTTTATTTTTAGCATACATACTAAACCTTTATGACACATCAGAATGCGAAAAAAATGTCTGGCTTGTATTTAAAATAAAGGTGTTGATGCTCACTTCCTGTATTTCTGGAAGTCTTGCCATTTTAAAAATATTTTTATCTAATAGACTAAACAATTCATGTCGCATGTGCAAAATTTCAAATTTCTAGTTTTTACAGTTCTTGGTATACTTCTAACCGACGGTCACCGTCGTAGACGGACTCCTGGTTAGCTTTGTGCCGGTTGACGTCGGCAAAAACTTCAATAGGAAACCACAATCATTTAAAAAGATACCGTCGGAAAATTTACAATAAGCCGCTACTAAGGCAAAAATATAACCGCGTCGTACAATTTAACGAATACGATTCTACATTAATTAAAAATGAAATTGGAAAGCACGTGGAATTATTTAAAGCGATTATTATTTTGCGAACTAAGAAAAACCAATCTTCACTAACTCAACTAAAAATTCACGTTTTCTGCATAATTTCCACACTATTACTTCATTTATAGGGGGCGAGTTTACCACCCAACCAACTACATTCCGTTATTTAAAGCATCTCGAACTACTGTCAACCAACTATCCACTATCCCCACAAACCAAACATCACTTATACTTATTAATTTAATCGGCTACCACTTCCTTAAAGGTTGTATCACCGTGCAAGAAAGCAACACCACCAAGAAGTGCAAAGAGGATGCAAACAGATTTAATTACGACACAAAAGTAGAGTTCGAAAACGGCCTTTTATACTGTGAGAACTGTCAAATCAACAAAATATTTTATTTCATTATGATCATAAAGATTACTTGTTGAGACCTAAATTATAACAACTGTCTAATAAATTATAAAAATGACTTCATTCCAAATGTAATTTAATAAAACTAACACCAATAAACCAAGTACGAATGCACTCTGAACGTACTTAATACCAAGAACTTTTAAACAAACTTAAAACAAATAAACTGCTAAAATATATTTAATTACAATTATATCTCGGAAAGGAAACATAAATTACAACTGAAATTTTACAGGACAAAGAAAAGGCCGAATCAACGTAAATGCAGAATACTGATTGATAAACAGCGTAATAATTTTAAAATATATGAATACAAAATTTTATCAACCAACGAAATTGATTCTAAAAACGTAAAATAACTTCCTTAAATCAACGTGAAATTAATAAAACAATTACAAAATACATGAAACGGACAACTTTAACTCAAATACCGGGTCTTACACGAAAAATATTGCACAAACTCAAAAGACGGTTACAAAACATATAAGTACAGCGCATAGATACATAGAAGAAAAGTTTCCTGCTTTAACTGAAGCAAATCACACTTGTGTTATTGTAAAAATTCAAAAATATTTGTTATCGAAATTCGTACAACGATGGAATAATGCCGGAAAATCCAAAGACACATTTTTTAAAAGATATGCTGAATGGAAATTACGCTGTACAGTTTGATGCAGAGGAGGCGCCATCTACATCATCTTAAACGAAAAAAACTATGAAAGAATTATAAATTATCATCGGAGAGAAGCCAACACAGAGTAGTAGTTAGACTATTTCGAGAATCTGTACTGGATCATATTCACCATTCTTATGTACATACAAGGACTAAAATCAATCGAAGAATCTAAACATGCTGCCATTGTTGAGCAATTACATTCTATGTCGACGGAAGCATTGGATGCGCTTCATAAGAATTTAATGGAAGAAAAGTGGTCTTTGGTAGCTTATTATAATGACGAAGCTCTAGCAATATTACTAGATTTACATTTAACTAACAAAAATATGAATACTTTAGAAAATGTGTAACACATAAAAACCTCAATTTGTTCCCAGCATACAAGCATGTGCCAGAAGCAAAAAAGCTGTGCTATCCGGATAACGTGAAAATGACTGATGTAAGTGCAAAAGTAATATTGCAGTTCCTTTTAGATCACACAGTTACTAGATTACTAATGCTTGATTCCATTAATTTTTCTGGTGAAACAAGATTGATTTTATACAGTAAGTGAGGACGTGATGGTTCTTCTGGACAAAGCAAGTACAAACAATTAATTTTGCCAGGCAAAAGTACACCAATATCAGATTCTAATCTATTAATATCGTCGTTTGTGCCTTTTTGTCTTGTTAGTGAAGTGAATAACAGTGTTATTTGGCAAAATGCATCGCTTTTATCAGTACGTTTTGTCGTCCAATTCTTATAGAATTTGCAAAAGAAACTTCTGAGAAAACTTGGAGTATAGACACGTAAATTGAAATTCAAATACTTGCATTAACATCATACTCCATAGTAATAAATACAGCAACATTTTGTATAAAGCACACGTAATTTTTTATCATAATCGATGATAAAGTGGTTCAAGTTTTAACAAATACGCCACCGAGTCCTACGTGTAATGTATGTCTAGCTAAACCAAAAACAATGAATGATTTTGCACGAATAAGTGCAAGACCAGAATGTGAAGAAACATTCAGGTTCGGTTTTTTAACTTTGCATGCCTGGATTAGGTTCATGTAATTAGTAACAAATATGGTTTTTTTAATTGGCCAACCTCGTCAAGTTAGCGGCAACAATAATGATGGAAATAATGCAAGAAGATTTTATACTCATTCCGTTTGTACATTCCAAATTACAAGCGTTGACGAAACATTGATAAAAATATTTCATATAATATTGCAAACTATGTCGTGTGGCAGGAAGGTAAATGCAAGAAAATTTGGTCAGTACACACTCCACAACTAAACTCCATGTGAACAAATACAACTGGCACTATATGCCATCTTTAGTTCACAAAATTCTTATTCACAGAGAGAGCATAATTAGATATAATTCAATCATACCTTTTAGACAGCTATCTGAAGACGCTCAAGAATCAAGAAATAAGGGTTATAAAAAATTCAAACTGCACCATTCTAGAGTATGTTCTAGATTAGCTACAAAGGTACATATATTTTACCCTTTGGTATGCTTATCTGATCCATTTATAAGTAGTCTTAGAAGACAACCTAAACGAAAACACGTAAAAGTTGATGAAGAGGCATTAAATTTACTAGATGACGATGAATTACAACTGAGATTGGTAAACCCTTTATGTTAGGAGTGGCTATAAAAACTACTTGAAGAGTTTTCTTATGGCGACGTTTCGTGGAACGGTTGTGTCCACTTCTTCAGGCCAAGGATTACTTGTTTGTTAGTGATTTAGTTTGTACCTACAGGTTTCGTGTAATTTATATTAATTGTTTTTTGTTATTTATTAATTTTACATTTATGATGTTGTTTGCGGACCAGTCTACTTTTTATTTGTTTTCCTTGGCCTGAAGAAGTGGACACAACCGTTCCACGAAACGTCGCCATAAGAAAACTCTTCAAGTAGTTTTTATAGCCACTCCTAACATAAAGGGTTTACCAATCTCAGTTGAACTACGCATTAGGAGGTATAAAACACTTTTCTTAACGATGAATTACGTTGCGTGCTTTTATGTTATTCTCCAATTAATATTTTTTTTACTTTTTACTATAAACGTTATTTCAAACAAAATCTCACCTCATAGTCAGTAGCTTTTGATAGATATTCATCTATTCACTTGTAAATTAACGTTTACTTTATTTCTAATTGTAATTATCAAAAATTGTAACTTTGAAATTTGTGACTTTGTCAGTGACATTCGTATCACTTTAACTATTTTCTAGCAAGTATATAAGCTTTATATCAATTAATCTATATCTGGATTTTAACAATGTGGAATATTATATTTATATGAATTATAATAATGACATAAAACAAAAACAAAAAAATTTTTTAAAATGTACGTATTTATTTGTTTATAAAAATTAAAAATATATTTAATGCACAAAATCTACTATTTTAACAATTTTAGATATCTCTTATTCTTAAACTTTGAATGCATTTTCACTGAAAAGGAAAAATAGACATTTTCAACAATACCAAGACCTAAAAATAGCATTGAAAAACTAATTATGCTTAACAATCTACTTTTATAGAGAAATAATCATTTTTAGAGAAAAGAAAACTGTAGATTAGAAAAGGTCATTTTAAGTTTTACACTATTTTTAAATAGAACGTGCTTAAATTGAATATGTAAAAGAGTAAAACGTCTAAATTTCAATTACCGGATGGAAGTATACTTTTTAAAAATAAAGTCGTTTTATTAAACGAATTTTTAAACATCAACATGATTATTTATTCAAATGTTATTATCTTTAAAAAATGTACTAGTGTTTAGTATAGTGTTATTACTTATTTAAAGAATAATATACAGTGTGTTATTTCTGTTTGGTATTAACAACAAATAAACACATTTGTCGTACGCCGTCGTCTCAAAAACAGAAAGTGCGCTTTTACATTCTTATAAAAAAAATCAACAAACCTTGTTATAAAATAATAGATTGTTTTAGCTTCTACTTTGCACACATTCAGCTTAGAATTTTTCAAGTTAAAACCATGGATTATAATGATAATTTTGTATATGTATCTTTATGAATAGTTACCGAACTAATCAAAACTGTAATAGAAATGAATTAACGTGGGATGTTAGATAATGGATAAAATTATTTTGAAAATAATATACCGTAATTTTAATTTTTTTCATAAATTATTTTAACAAAACTTGACTTTACGTGCTTTATTTGTGAGAATAAACGTTTCAATGTCTAACTCTTAAATTAATGCAAATTTGACTAAAACGATAGCAACATTTTCCAATAGTTTTTTAACCATAACATAAAAAGTTTTTAATAATTTTTAATTTAGAAAATGAAAATTAACTTAATTGGCTAACAGTAGTTAACGTGCTATCCCAATTACAAACTGTTTATAAATGAGACACTAAAAAAGGTTGTCACTGAGGACGGCTATAGAGTATTTATATAGTGCCACCAAACAGTTACATTATAGCTAAAACAAAATGTTTTTTAGACATTTAAAGTTGAGTTGTGAAAAATAAATAATTTAAACTACAAAATCAATACATTTTTTTACCTAAATAAACAATTAAAAATAATAAAAATAATAAAGAAAAACTAAGAATAATAATATAGAAATTTTAGTATCTCTTTAACTTTCATCCTAAATTTAGAACTATATTTATTATTAGATTCAGCAAAATATCATCAAATTCATTTTTTTTGTATTTCCATTAAAATAGATAAAATTTATTTAAAAAAATGTAATACATACTAAATCAATGTTGACTGTAATAATAGCGTTTAAACGTTTATTTATGATTTTATTACAATTAAATAAAATAAATACGTTTTAGAAGCTTGTTACACATTCGTTACGAACTTGAAATTAAATGCAAATACATACAAAAATGAATTACTGTTTAACCTAGATTTAAGTAAATAATTTTACAAATTAAGTATTTAATTTGCAGGTTTAATTAATTGCACAGATATGTATTTAAATTATATTACAATAATTTATATATGTTTTAAATTATTAAGTTGACGTTATTGGTCATTGCCTCTTTCAGCGTAATATTTCAAGCGCACATTTTTACGTCGTCACAATGTAATGGGACGGTAATAATCGTTTTATTCCAGTCGTTTATATTGATTTACGGTTTTAGCTTAGAAACTCGCTAATTTTAAAAATATCAAATTAAATTGCATCTAACGTGATGCCATTTTTGTTATTTTATTGATTAATACATACTTGCATAAAATTCAGCTTCATGTGATAAAAAGGTCCCCAGCTACTTGAAATAGTAATGACTCCGACATCGGACAGATGCAAACGACCCCAGACACAAAAAAATATCAATTTCGTCTCTTGAGCACTAAAAATTTGTATTTTAGAATGTTTTTTTTATGCATGAAACATTTTGCTAAAAAATTTTGTTTCTTCAGAATTATAATCACAAAAGTTTTATGAACAATAAATCGCACTGATTAAAAAACTTATTATTATTTGTAATAATGTTAAAATCTACGATTTTAAAGGTAAAATGTGCTTTGCTAAAAAAATTTTCAAAAATTTATAATTACTAATTATTTTTGTTTACATATTAAATCGTTTTTTTTAGAATATTATAATATAGCTTATTTTAACCAGTAACGATCATAAAATAAAAGAAAATTGAAAAGTCGTGTATAGCAGTTGCTTTGAACGTTTTCAAAGTAAATAATATGCATTGAAATGTTAAAAGCGTAGTAAGTGCATTTTTCTCTCAATTTGATCGTGGAGGAATGCTCTTTTCTTTACATATGTCAACATAAGAAATTGTATTAATAAGAATCGTGCTTGGAATCACGACAAAAGGACATAACTTATTTCCATTTTTTCATAATAATATTGTAAATTTGTAATGACGTTAAAAAATTGATTTTAATTTAATAATATGTTGAAGAGTGAATGTAAAATATTTCAAGTCACAGTCTGCAATTTATGTCTGTAAAACGACCAAATCGGCTAGGCTTTAGCAGTTACTTCTTTCTGCAACAATTTACGAGGACAATAAAATTCAGACGTACTACAAAATATCGAAAATACTTTAACTTTAAATTATCAAAAAAAAAAATTTATAAATATCGTTTCAATTTGCGTCAAATGCAGTTTATTACAATTTATCAAAAAATACACAAACTTGTCTAAAATAAAATTATTTTTATATATAACATTTAAAACAAACAAGATTTTTGATATAATTTTTACTAGTAATTAGTACTAATACTGATATTTCCAATTTCAATTATAATTTTTGAACTCTGAAGACCAAAAGAAAGCCAATCTTTACATAATCCAAGCTTTGCAGCCGCGACATGTAAAAACGAAGTCAATATGAAATATAAAAATATTATATCCTTCTTCTTCTTTTACTTTTCTTAAGACTTAGTCTTGTTTCTTTTACTTTTGCAGCTTTTAGCTTGAATTCGGTTTTGCATTTTTGCTCATCAATTTTTTGTCATTCTATAGACGTGCAGCAGACCAGGAAGTTAAAATGGAACTAAGCAAATGTAATATTGAAATATGCGCAATTCAAAAAATATTATGAAAAAATATTTCATGATAATACATAACTATTGCATAATGGTATGTATTTGATTAATTATATACTTGTTTTATTATATTTTTTTTTATTCAAGAGGTTCTTTTGTGCAGAAAGTTATTCCAAAGAGTTTTTTTCAATCCATCATCGGTTAGTTTTGGTTTTTAATATGCTTTGCATTTACACAGCAGATGCTGAAAAATATTGTCATCCGCGGCATATAGTGCTCCGCTGCCAGTTTGCTCCGAATTGTTTCTTTTCCCGTCTTGTAAGTCATTCCAAAAACGATTTCAGATCTGATATATGTTCCTGTTGTGCCTTTTTTAGCTAGTGCGTCCGCTACTCATACAACACACAACATCTTGAAGACGTCTGTTTTATGCTTGTTTCATGTCTGAACGTCTGTGGCTCTAAAAAAGACGTCTTAACGATATCTGCTGCAAGACATCTTAAAGACTAAGTCTGTCTTAAGATGGTTTAAATACATTTGTTTTTAAGATTCTTCAAAGTTTTTTTTATAAATGGCAGAGTTGTATCAAAAAGTATGTTTGTAGCCTTTGTCAGTAGGTGTATTATATTATTTAAACGTTTACAAGAAAGAATTTAAGTGTTCCTAAGATACATTACGGGAACTTTTAGAATTTAGTGTTGGCATTGATGCGGTTGGCAACATTGCATTCACAATGCGTCATATGATTTAACCTTCATTTAACCTATAACAACAGTATAACATAACAAAATTTTAAACTTATTTTAGATATTTTTGATACAGAAATAGATAAATAGATTGGTACAGTACGTACAGTACAGGATAAGACACCTGGCGTGCAGGTGTAACCTTTATCCATATGCAGTTGGTCCTATCTTAATGTAAATTGCATACAGAAATTATAATGTAATATAAGAATTTCATATTATTTTTAGGATACCAGTGACTGAAATGTGAGACTTCAATAAGTGATGAAGTAGTAACGCCACCTCTTAAAATTAAAAAAACCAAACTTGCAGATGGTTAGTATTCATTCTGGATAATTCTCGTGTTATCGTTATTAAACATGCTGAACTTTCTTCATACGTCACAGCGGACATCTTCAGAGCTTATAATAATATTTTAATGCAAAAGGTGATAAAAGTTTAGCTTGTTTGATAAAGACAACACAGGAACTACCCAGAATAAAATTATGTATATATGCTTCTGTTTTTAATCTCTCATTGCCAGACATCAGATATCGAAATGGCATTATTTAGTCTGATTAACATTGCCAGGAGGTTTGTTTATTTACTGTGGCATTTATTTTATTATTTTGTTAAGGATCATGATTACATTTATTAACATTATTAGTTGAAAGTACAAATATAGTACAAACTTTTTTTTAAATTTCAGATATCAACTTCTAAACCTTAATGCAACAAAATCACATTTTACGAGAACTGTTAACTGATTTGTCAGAGGTAAAGAAGTTAAAAAAAAACAATGGAACAATTCAGGCTAAATAAACAGGATATATTACTAGTAGTTTATTTAATCTACCAGGAATAAATATTCTCATAAACAAAGAGGAGTTTCAAAATTAATAAACAATACGTGATAATGAAAATGATTTTAAAAATGCTGTAAGTTGATATTAACCCTCACGCCAAGATGATTACTTCAAAGAGTAAAAATATATAACATACAAGTTTATTTCATGTTACTTATTACTTCTACTAACTAAGTTATTCAAACTAGGAAGATCGTCCAGGTATGATCTTATTAAAAGGACACTCGGCCTCATAATGACAAATGGTTATATTTGAGGTACAACTGCATGAAAAAAAACAAGCCGTTGGTAAATTAAATATTTCAAAAGTTTTAATTCGTAAGTGAAATATAAAAATAAGAATATTGAATTGAAATTGGAAAATTATTTTCTCTGATTTACATGTCAGCTAAAATGTGATTTGATATTGTATACAGTTTAGATATATAAATCAATAAAATAGTCGTCCAATCTAAATAAAATACTATTATACAAATAAACATATTCTCTAATTTAGGTTAAATCAAAATATAATTTTTAGGTTTCGTTGAACAAGCTTGGTTGTGCAAATTACAAAAAGAAACTGAAATTTTGATGAGAACTGCGTGAAAAGACCTGCAATAGAAGTATGGCACACAATAAAAAAGTGTTTTATATTTAGTGTTTTATTGCATGTGCAGTTTTACTCAAAATATTTTTTGTCCTAAACATGTTCTGAGGAGACATCCTAAAGATGTCTAAATAAGATGTCTTCAAGATGTACAGTTTATTAACATTCGACGTTTTCAATATGTCTCAAAGATATCTAAAGACGTAATGAGATGTCTGCAAGATGTCTTGAATGTCTTGGCTTGGCATCTCTGAGATGTATTTAAGATGTCTATATGCTGTTAGGGTATTAAGTTTGACTCTACATTCTGGTCTTTTAGTATCTAGATGAGGTGCACTGGTTAGCAAGTTACCAATATTTCCAGACTGTTTATGCATGCCGTAATCAGTTTTGATTTTATTTTTGGTGATCTTAGTGCCAGTAGTACTGCTTACCTATTAAATCGTTTTTTTTTAGAATATTATAATATAGCTTATTTTAACCAGTAACGATCATAAAATAAACGAAAATTGAAAAGTCGTGTATAGCAGTTGCTTTGAACGTTTTCAAAGTAAATAATATGCATTGAAATGTTAAAAGCGTAGTAAGTGCATTTTTCTCTCAATTTGATCGTGGAGGAATGCTCTTTTCTTTACATATGTCAACATAAGAAATTGTATTAATAAGAATCGTGCTTGGAATCACGACAAAAGGACATAACTTATTTCCATTTTTTCATAATATTGTAAATTTGTAATGACGTTAAAAAATTGATTTCAATTTAATAATATGTTGAAGAGTGAATGTAAAATATTTCAAGTCACAGTCTGCAATTTATGTCTGTAAAACGACCAAATCGGCTAGGCTTTAGCAGTTACTTCTTTCTGCAACAATTTACGAGGACAATAAAATTCAGACGTACTACAAAATATCGAAAATACTTTAACTTTAAATTATCAAAAAAAAAAAAAAATTTATAAATATCGTTTAAATTTGCGTCAAATGTAGTTTATTACAATTCATCAAAAAATACACTAACTTGTCTAAAATAAAATTATTGTATAGATAACATTTAAAACAAACAAGATTTTTGATATAATTTTTACTAATAATTAGTACTAATACTGATATTTACAATTTTAATTACAATTTTTGAACTTTGAACACCAAAAGAAAGTCAATCTTTACATAATGCAAGCTTTGCAGCCGCAACATGTAAAACGAAATCAATATGAAATATAAAAATATTATATCCTTCTTTTTCTTTTACTTTTCTTAAGACTTAGTCTTGTTTCTTTTACTTTTGCAGCTTTTGGTTTGAATTTGGTTTTGTATTTTTGCTCATCAATCTTCATTCTATAGACGTGCAGCAGACCAGAAAGTTAAAATGGAACTAAGCAAATGTAATACTGAAATATGCGCAATTCAAAAAATATTATGAAAAAATATTACATAATAATACATAACTATTGCATAATGGTATGTATTTGATTAATTCTATACTTGTTTTATTGTATTTTTCTTTATTAAAGAGGTGGTTGTCTAGCGTTCCTGCACTGCGGTCATCTTGGTTCTTTTGTGCAGAAAGTTATTCTAAAGAGTTTTTTTCAACCTATCATCGGTTAGTTTTGGTTTTTAATATGCTTTGCATTTACAGAGCAGATGCTGCAAAATTTTGTCATCCGCGGCATAGAGGGCTCCGCTGCCAGTTTGCTCGGAATTGTTCCTTTTTCCGTCTTGTAAGTTATTCCAAAAAAGATTTCAGATCCGATATATGTTCCTGTTGTGCCTTTTTAAGCTAGTGCATCCGCTACCTATACAGCACACAACATCTTCAAGACGTCTGTTTTATGCTTGTTTCATGTCTGAACGTCTGTGGCTCTAAAAAAGACGTCTTAACGATATCTGCTGCAAGACATCTTAAAGACTAAAGGCGGGTTGCACAAAGCAAATCAAAAATGTAACAAGTGATTATTTTTAAAAACAATTGCTACATAGCCAATGAAACCACGTTTATTCGTGATGTAACAATTGATTTCAGAAATAATCACTTGCTACATTTTTGATTTGCTTTGTGCAACCCGCCTTAAGTCTGTCTTAAGATGGTTTAAAGACATTTGTTTTTAAGATTCTTCAAAGTTTTCTTTATAAATGGCACAGTTGTATTAAAAAGTATGTTTGTAGCCTGTGTCGGTAGGTGTATTATATGATTTAAACGTTTACAAAAAAGAATCTCAAAGATATCTAAAGACGTAATGAGATGTCTGCAAGATGTCTTGAATGTCTTGGCTTGGCATCTCTGAGATGTATTTAAGATGTCTATATGCTGTTAGGGTATTAAGTTTCACTCTACATTCTGGTCTTTTAGTATCTAGATGAGGTGCACTGGTTAGCAAGTTACCAATCTTTCCAGACTGTTTATGCATGCCGTAATCAGTTTTGATTTTATTTCTGGTGATCTTAGTGCCAGTAGTACTGCTTGGTTGTCAGACTTAATCGATATCGGACTATTTGCGTATGATTTCAAGTCGATAATGTTCCTTACACACCAATCCATAAATATATTACATAGTTTATAATAATAATATTTGCAGTAAGTGAGACTTAATTTAACTATATATTTTGTATTTGAAAGATCAGTATATCGCATCAAAACGTTGGTTACGTTACCTTTACAACACATAAATTTTTTGTAAATTAATTAGATTACCAATGATAATTAACTGTTAACATATCAGCATGCGATAACAATTTAAGTTAGATTACTTAGTAATAACAAACAAATTTTTGTGAAAATTACCGAAATTATAAGCAAACAAGATTCGTGAGAATCATCGTAATGACATCAGATGATCATCAAAATTTGACTTATCTTAAATCTGGTGTTAATCTTAAGAAAACGTTTTTCCCATAGATCACCTGTAATTAAGCTTACAAAATCTACAAAAAAGTAAAAGATAACATTTATGATAGGTAAAAAAAGCAGAGTGGAAGGAAAAATGACAACTTGAACGGAAGTGACAAACACGATACTCGTTAGATGGCATCGAGAAGTCAATGACTTCAAGTAACCACAACAAGCAGAGTAACGCAATTTAAATTTAAAGCACGTAACAACATAAAATGATAATTAATTAAAATAAATCCGTATCCTAACTAAATGCGCTTAAACAATAAGCGGGCAAAACTTAATTACTTAATAAATTTAGTTTTGACATATGACACTAAACTAGAAAACAATGTTTTAACATAACAACTCGAATACACTGATATAATATAAATATAAATTATCAAATCTTAACACTCAACAAATTTGATTCTCTTGGTGAACTCGAAGTTTTTTAACTACGACTTTGCAAACTATTGTTGCACACGAAAATTTATAAATACCTTAATTTGTTTCAATCGGTGAATGAACTGACCAAATAACGTGGTTTAGTGTTCTAACCATACCGGGAAGTAGATGTTGGCCGTAATAGAGTTGGAGGGTTCCAAATATATGCTATGCTGCTCGATACAATATTGATTATCCGCCGGAGGCGTTCTTGAATTGTGTATCCAAAGAATGAAACTAAACACAATTCCCGTAAAAACGTAAACTGATTTTTTGATCAACTTTGTAAACCGCTACATTAACGAAGTTTTTAACTTAAGCTATATATTATTAGATCATTTCATACCGACCCGATAGCACTTCCAAATTAGCACAAAGCAAAAAGTTTTTAAGGGATGATTTTGTGACCGATATTAAAAGACGAATAATCACCAATAATAAAAAAAATTTTTCTTTTATAACTATTACACGGACTGTCTAGAGAGTTTAAAAAAAAACCTTATGATGAAAGTGCGACCAACGGAAATGAAAAATTAAAACGAAACGTAATTTCACATAAGTTTCAATTAAATTTTTTACATTGTACATGCAACCGTAAGCAAAGATAATAATGCATAAACAAAACTTTTAATGATGTTATTAAATTAATCGTATTTCAAGAACCAAATAACTGTCAAGAACATAAATCACAAGTACTGTAGTTACGTCTTCCTTTAATATTGAATTAAAGAATAGATTGTGGAATATTCTTCACTAGGAAGGGCAAATTAAAGCACTTAAGATTTTCTTATGACGACGTTTCGTGCAACCATGTGTGCACTTCTTCAGGCCACTGAAATATATTGTGAGTAAGCGACACTTTTCTTTTTACATAATAAATAATACATTTTAGGTTCAAACAACGTAGAAACTTAAACGAAAAGGTTAGAGTGGAATAGTCCTCAACTCCAAACGACATGAAACTATTACACAATATAATTTAAGTTAACATGAAAAATTGTTAAAATATTTCTAAAAAGTCAAATAAAATAAAATAGTTGTAAATGAACAATTAACTGTGAATGACAAACAATTGACACGACATTTATAATCAAAAATTCTATTTGCAATGTCAAGGTAATCTACAAAGATAAGAACGAAAAATACCGCGAATTTAATAATCTAAAGCTAATAAGTAATCTTTGATATTAAATTGTTGTAAACATTACTTAAATTGTTAGTGTCTGTATTAAAGTTAATGTTGTTTTTGTACAGGTTGATGAATATCATCTCTGAAACTAATCGCTTTTATAGTTATAATCTCTGTCTAAAATTTTGGGATTGTTGAACTTCATTTTCATAACACTTTAAAAATTGTAAGATTTTTATTCTTTTACAACAGAAAACTCCTGTACAACATACAAACCATCAAACACGCCTTGATAAAGACCTTTACAGAAGTGGACAAAACAATAGAAATGTCGGTTACAACAATGATCCGGAAATACTTTTTGCTAAACACAATAGTAATATTTTTGTTTAAAAAATTAGTTGTAAAATACACAACAGTGAAAAAATGGTCGATTCTAATATTTAAACCAGAAGTATAAACGTAGCATCCGGTATAATGCAAGTTCAAAATTGTTGTATAAACAAATCTCAAATGTAACTTACTTCAATGTCTCTTATTGTCAATTTTCATCTTTATATTTTCTTAAATCTAAACATAGACAATGTAATTATTACACCACAAAAACTGCAATTTATATAATTTTACAAAATAATACTTATTTTACTATATAACTCTATCTAAATATCTAAATGTAAAAACCCAACTTTTTACTTTGCTTTTGTATCAATTCATGTTTTTTTTTAATAAACTGCGTGTTTAAATTTCAATATTTTATTCAATATATAAAAAAATTTTAGTTAATATAAAACATGTTTTCTATTTTGGTTTACACAATTAATCATCTTATATAGATAAATAAACATAGGTAATCCTAATAGTGTAAAATTCTTGTTAGCCAAGTAGTTTTTCTAATTTTTTTCTTAGATGTAGTTAGTTTAGTTTAAACTGGTTCACGCAAATATGATTTTGTTCTATGAATTATACCTGCAACTAAATCTTTATTTCTTATGTGTAATGTAATTGTCGCTTAAATGTAACGTAATTTACGTTAAAAAAGTTTTAATTAAATTAATTTTATACTATCAGTTCATGAACCATTCTTAACAGTAAAATATTGTGTATTACAAATTGTACAAAATTTTGCATGAAAAATACTATTGCCTAGAAATTTGACGTTTTGTAAATTTCTGGAAAACAGCAATATTTCAAATTTTTAAATTCTAGGCGGTTTTCAAAACACGAAATAAATTCTGCAGAATGCTTCTGGTAAAAAAATTTAATTTTGCATAGAAAAAAAATAACCAATGACAACTAATTATAAAAATGATTACAGTGGAATACACAGTTTTTATGTTATATAATATTATTTTCTGAAGTTATTGTCGTACATTCGCTTATTATCTGAACTGTTACATCTTTTTCAACGTTAACATATTTACCTCCTTTCCTTTGTGATGTTTTTTGTCTAACTACTAGCTTGAACTTGTATGATTCGATTTTGATAAATAGTATTTTTTTTTGGTGCGACATCTAGTTTGAATATAGTTGCCATTTTCTGTGTCGATTTACTTAGCTTCTGCTCAGTGAAGTACAGTGCATCAAAAAAGTAATTGGACACTTTTAAGCGCGACCTGTAAGGTAGGCAACCAAACTTATGCTATAACAGAACGGCTAGTTAAATTTGACATTGGCATTGTAGACATTACTTGCAGCGATATTACGAGGTTACTAACCATTTTTTATAAGCACAGCCTCAAGCGTTCAAAGAATATGTTTTTTTGCTGTAAATATCTATCTCAATTGTACCATAACGATTTAATTTTTTTTTGCCAAATTTTCTAGTCATTTATAATTTGATTTATAATTAAAGTAAGTTTGAAGAAGTTCCATCAATAGCTCGAATAAAATTAAACTGCATGCCCAAATATGAAATTGCTGTTTTAATTAGCCTAAACTTTTAATATTTCCGGATTAAATTAAAGTCAACTTTCCGATTTTCTTTGTAAAAGAAGTATTATCATCATTAAACGTAATGTTTGTATCTAACGTGTTTGGAAAAACAAACTGTTAGGCGAGGACCAGTTGCGTTATGTACGCAACAAACATGCGTCGATACTATTATTTATCAAAATATTAACAAAAGTAGCGATAACTAACGACTAACGTATATTAAATATTTACAAGTTTGTCAAATAACTGAAATTGTTTACATGTGCGCCACAAAGGCAACTATAAATCAATGTACTTACAGGCTAATTTCGGATAAATAGAATAAAGTAAAAAAAAAGGATATTGCCTATGCAACCACAATTGATACGAAACAACGTCTTCTTGTCCATACTACTTCCCGCCATAGATATGTCTTCTTTTCCATATGTGCGTTTGTACAATTGCCAGATGCTGATAATTATGGACCTTAATTACTCATAAGTGCGACCCAAATGACCGTGGTAGTAGTTAATTAGTCGACTGCATTCATGGGGATCAATTCTCGAATTTTCCAGTAGCCAAAATTAATTATTCGAATTTTAATCGGTACGAACCATACTACATAATTCCATCGAACCTTGAATGACGGATTCTCCCAATTGTTGATATTGATACAATTGTTTAACACTTAATTTTTTTTACAATTGATTTTTTTACAAACTATTTTTTTCCGTGACAACGTATTTCACTTGTTTTTGCATACGCAAAGAACACGGGATTAGAAATTTTATAATTAAAATTAGGAACAAAACACGTAATTAGTGGTTGAAAAATTGTAATCTTAATTCTCATTACATTACTCGTATTAAACAAAAATTTACAAATGTTTTTCTACTTTTATTACTAGTAGTTAGCGTATTGAAACCAAAATCAAAAATTGAATTAAAATTTGAGAAAAAAGAATACAGAAATTCTCATCAAAATTACGCGTAAAAGACCCAAAATCTCGTTCTTTTGGGTCCATACTTCTAGTAATGCTCCCTTCTGCCCAAGGCTCCGCCATTACTAAATAGGGTATATAAAATGGTTACTTAAAATTTATTTTGTAATATATAACATTTAGTGTTGTTTTGTGTGTCAATTTTGTTCAAAATGCTATGTTTTCCTGAATAAGCAGAGCACCAGAAACTAGAACGAAGATTATTGCTTTACGAGAATGTGATTTTTCTATTCAAATAATTGCTGCACGTATGGATTTATCGGTAAGATAATTTTTTATCTTGCTTTTAATAATATTTTTTAGTATTAGCAGTCTTTTCAATTTTAAACACGGGTATATATACCTATTTTATAGGTATTATAATTATATGTATAATTCAGATTGCACAATTATTCACCTAGATCACAGGAAATTGTTTATAATGAAATTATAAAAGTTTCAGTCACATAGCAATTAGGTATCAAGTTTTCAATGCAAATCTAGTAAAATAAAATAAAACATAATTAAGAATTTGTTACTAATTTCTTGCAAAGAAAAACTTGTAGCTTTCTTACTTTTTTAACTATGCATTAAACTGGAGGCAAGTTAGTAGCACTCCATTCTAAACAGTGTTTTAATGAATCGGTATTAGGTTTAAAATGTGTGTAGAATTTGTTGCTAAATTGTTGTTAATTAATAGTAAAAGAAAAAAAAGCTGATAATTTTATTATTATTCTACACACATATTAAACAGGAAATAAGTTCATTAAAGCATTTTTAGAATCGTGTACTGCTAACTTGCCTTAAGTTAGCCGAAAGACGCATAACTAAAAAAGTAAGATTGTTACAATTTTTTTTCACAACGAATTTTAACTAATTTTATTCGATTCTGTTAAGTTTGTACTGCTAATTTAAAAGACGTAACTTTTTCACTTAAATTAATATTACTTTACCGGTGCTTTTCAGGAAACGTAAACCTTTTTGCGCAGTTTTAATTACCTATTATTTATTTTATTAGAAAAATGTGGTCCATTATTGGGATCAACTAGGCGTAGAAAATGATCGTCTTTTGCAGACCGCTCATAGAAGTGGAAGGCAAATTTCAGTTTATTACTATTAAATTTATATTTCCTCAAAATAGTTAATACTTAAAGTAAATGTATTTATGTAAATGCATTTCGCATTTTACTAATTTTGTAATTTTTAGATTTACAATATAGGTATGTATTTTCAAATTTTATTTGATTTTTTTAGCGTTCTCTATGGTAAATTAGACTTCATTTTATAAAGGGAGATATGTATCCTTTAATTTTTCATACCAATAATTTAAAAAGAGTAACGGGAATTTATACTGCAATTGTTCGGTCACTAATTACGTTTTAATGGTAATAATACTTTCTTTGCAAAGAAAATTGTAATGTTGACTTTAATTTAATCCAGATATATTAAGACTCTTAGGCTAGTTAGTACAGTAATTTCATATTTGAGCACACAGTTTATCATTATTCGAGCTATAGATGGAACTTATTTAATCATAAATAACAATTAAATTTTTTTAATTACTTAACAGGATTCTAGCGTTGAAAATATTTTCGGTCTGTAGCTTTCAATTTTTGCGATTTTTCTAAACGTATGCAACTTACAGCACTTCTTTTAACAAATAACATAAAAACAAAGACGGCAATAAATCGAGTATTTTAGTCATGACAATACAAGGCCTGGAAAGGATAGTTATGCTATTGTACAAATGTCCGTTATCAATAGAACATAAATAAATAGAAAACACGGCGAAGAAGAATTTAGAACGTTAGGGTACAATTTAGATAAATAGTTGCAGGTAAGAAACATTTTCTTTAAACGCTTGAGGCAGTGCTTATGAAGAATGGTTAGTAACCTCCTAATATCGCTGCAAGTAAACTCTACAATGCCAATGTTGTCAAATTAACTAAGCGTTTTGTTATAACGTAAGTTTGGTTGCCTACCTTGCAGGTCGCGCTTAAAAGTGTCCAATTACTTTTTTGAAGCAGTGTACCTTTATACCAGTTGTCTTTAGACTGCCAGTATTTATTTGCAGTTAAGAAATTTTGTTTACCCTTCTAATGTTTTTGCTGCGGAAGAAATAAACTGGGCAACGATTTGGGTTTGTTTTACTGCTACTTTGAGTCATTTTATTAAATATCGGGATATCATCAATTTGATTGGTTCTAATACAACATTTTTAGTTTTTTTTTAAGTAGATAATTAAACCTTTTATTACTTTTCCACATTGGCATTGGCAATTTAAAAAAAATTAAATGTTTTTAGTCTAGCGTTGCTTCATTGCAGTTATCTACAGTGTAAAGAAACAGTAAGTTCTTGTAATTTCTATCTATCTATCTATTTTCTTCGAATCGTTTGTTGAGGTTTTATTCGTTGTTTTAGTGATCTATATTTCAAAACAGTTTTTTTAAAGCCTATATTCATTCTTGTTTGCGCACAGGTAAACATATTTTATTGTATTTACGTATTTTTTGAGTATTGAACCAAATAATAAGGAACACTATAACTTTGTTTGGTACATAAAAATAACACAGCAGTAACGTGCTTACATACATTTCTCCGACAAAGCTGTCTTATATGAAGACGTAAAACTTACGATTTTTACTCTTGTTTGTCGATATTTTCAAATTTTTCATCTAGTTTGCGCAGTTTATCTTGTAGAGCACTAGTTTTTAAGGGCAATGAAAATTTCTATTAACGCAGAGGTTATCTTTAAAACTCCACAAGTGATAACATGCTATATGCATTAACAACCGCTTTACCTTAAATAATACATCTCAATGTAGCTTCCAAATAACCCAAAAAAACCATTAACAATAAACAATATTGCTGCTCTTCGATATTCTAATGAACTGAATAATCAAAAAGACAAATATTTGTAAGTTTATATTTGTAGTCATGTTTCTAGGTTAATAAAAAGGAACTGAGATTATTGTAAATTTAGAGCGTTAAATGTATTATTTATATACAAATTTCAGCACAATAGACTGTAGTAGACCTTAAAAAAACTAATTCCAAAACATACGACGAAAAAACAATATAATAGTAAAGAAGCCTTAAACACAAATAAATAAAAACAGTTACAACAATTGATAATTATATTTACATCCGTAAGGTGGCGTATCGTTTAATATACAATACTACCCTAGTAGCACAAAATATACGTAATATATTAGTAAATAACATCTGGTAAATATTTAAATGTTACACTTTTTATATTCTCCACATATTGTAATGTTATATCAATAATTTATATAAAATAAATATTTTCTAAATATTAGTTATAAATATCTTCTAAATATATGTTTTAAATATATGGCAGACATTAGATGTAAATGTCGTCTCAATATTTGTTTCTAATATATGGGAAATATTACTTTTTAATCTGTTCTAGATGTATTTTACTACTATTTGTGAGATATTTGTCATTTACTACTTATATGTATGTTTGCCAATTATATTTAATCTAGTTTTTTTTGCTACGTATTGTACAGTTTTTATTAAACCGTATTGAAACACTGCAAATGTTCTGTAAAAACACGTTTATTTATAAAATTGACCCTAAAAAAATAAAACTATAAATGATAAATAAAACATAAATATAAAACTAGTATACGTTTTAAACATCTTAAAAAAAAAGTACATAAAAAGAATTGTATCTTAAAATTACTTATATCACATATTACATAGGTACTACATAAATGTTTTAAATTTTGCCAAATATAACGCAACGGATTTACGTATGTAACATCCGTTACGTTATGTCGTCTTGTGATGGCATGGAAAAAAAATACACAATTAAAGTTTACTCTACCCAGTTGTATTAAAAAATCTACATTTTATAATAATACTTATGAAATGCGTTAAAATGTATTAAAGCTATTTTAATTGGTATGAAATATAGCGACAAATGGTTTTAGTTTGAATTTTTGAATAAAGAAACTTTAAGAAGACATATTTTTTTAAATATGGTTTACAGAAATTTCAATAACATTATTATTTCTATTTATTTAATCACTTCAATAAAACATCTACTATATATTGTAATGTTTGTCTTTTTACCGACTAGTATAAATTAATAAAATTACAAAAAACTTCAAACATGATTAGTTTTAAAAGTGCACAAAAGCATTTTCTTGGGATTGCTATTAAAAAAAAATTATAATATTTAAACAAATTTTAGATGTGTTGTTTATTAATTATTGACCATAGTTACGTAAATAAAAGCATTTATTTAATTTATGTTTCTTATTAGTGATGACCGTTAAAATTTCTTTGAATTGTTTTCTGTAAACAGCCAACTAAGTAAACGTTGTATTTAGGGTGTACTCGCTGCGCTAAAATAAATTATTTACAAAATGACATTTTGCTTTTTTATATTTAGAAAACGATGCTAAAATAAAAAATAATAAAATTTATAGGCACTTACCTGATTATACAATTACGTTGCACTAAAACTCGATATAAAAATTTTAATTTCGCAAATTGCTATATAACTATATAACTGTTTCTGACCTCAGTACCCAAAAGCAAATAATTAATATACTTTTTCAATGTTGCAAAAAATTCTACGAAATGTACTAAAAGATACCTTGTGTAAACCCATTTAGAATGCCACAAAAATATTTGGAAAAGATAACCTTTAAAATGATAAATAGCATTACTAGTAATTTCATAGCAAAATTACCATACCTTGTCTAAAATTTCTTTGCAGCAAATGTAGTTTATTATTGTAAAATTACTATAGTTCTACTTATAACGCAATTGATTTTTCAATTCAATTCAAACACAGATGTCTCGATTTCATATTCTCCTTGTGCAATTTTTTAATAATTAAATTGCGTTTCTTATACAATTTTTAACAGGTTATATACTATGGTTTTGGATTACTTTTTATTAAAATATACGCACATAAAAATAATTTTTAAAATAAGCATATTTAAATCGTGAGAACATCGTGTTAGGGTTATTGTTAGCAAAAATAAAAAAAAAGTTTAAGGAAAACGCTTAACATCTATAGATACGTAAATTTAAAAGTACAGTTAAAAATAAGCGTAAAAAAGTTAGATACTGATTAAACATAAATATTAGCTCTATATATAATTATAATATATATTTTGTTAGTCAAACTTTGAAAAACATTTGTGACTTTCTTACACGAACGATATTGTTGGTACATATTTTTATAACATTTTTGTTATACCTTTTCTACATTTTTTATAACAAATACATCCATAAGCTAAGACTATTTTATTAGCAGTTATAAATACGTATAATAATTTTTATTATGGTATTGTTCAAAACACACTTTTTATGCAGTCGTTTTTTACACTTCTTACATTATAAACATTTTTTTTAGAACACACAACGCATCTGCCCTGGAGAAATTTGACTAATAGGTATATTGATTTATTTCATCACATGTTATATCACTGATGGTTGCAACTTTTGGGCTACCAAGTTGCCGCCTAGGTCAATCTACTTTGACCAAGGTAAGTAAAATTGTTCGTTGAAACTGTAAAAAAGAGACATTGGTTTTTAGATGCAAATATTAGTAGAATCTGAAAGCAGCTACTATAACTAAATTTAATCTATTGCAAAAAAGATTCTATCACTACTTTTTTTAACGTAATTAAGGTCGGTAACTCAAATTTAGTCGATCCAATAAATCCATTCCTCCCATACCTTTAATGTATTTGCGAACGACATTAGATTGTGTAACTTACTTACTTTATGATAAAGGTGTTACAGTGCAGTAGTTGCTAGCTAAAGTCACTTCATGCTTAACACAGCCCGTCTGAACGATAATCAAATGTTTCACGGTCACGTTTCTAGATTGCTGTTGCTCGTATATTTTTATTTGCAAAGTCAGTAAGTAGAAAATGACTGGTAAAAAAAATTTTAAAGTCTACTACATGTAACAAGAACTGACAAACAACAGATAACAGATTATGAACGATGCTACTTTCTAATGGCGTTTTGTTGATGCCACAATAAACTTTTAATTTGTAGGGATACCCACCCAAACCACATAACATTCATTATTTAATCCTAAATCTAATTGGTTTATTTTTTATAAAAATCTCAACTGAGTGATTACCGTGATAAGGTACCATCGCCCCACCTATACTATAAAATTGTGTAATACTTTAAACTGTTGAAGCTGTGTCTTCGGTTTTTATAAAAAAATATAGCAATTTTTGCACTTCTGTTAAAACAAATTATTTATTGTCTGCAAAGTAAAAATAGGGTCTCTCTGCTTATCTTGCCTAATATTGGTGCAGCTGTATCATCCGCAGTTGACCAGTGGTTTTTCTCAAAAAGTAGTAAATGGTAACCGCTGATCAAGATAAGCCCTAAAAAGTTACGCATTTCTTTCTCGGAAAGTTCAAATACGTGATTGTTTTTATCACGCTTGGCATATAGTAATGTCTGATCTACTATCTCAGAAATAATTTCATCTGTAAAGAACAAAGAGAAAACTTTAAATTCTGATTTGCAAACGTGTTCTGAACCTACTCTTGGTAAATCAGAAAGGGTTTGTTTTAATAACGATATTTTAATTTTTTATCTTTTGTTTTTTTTTCGTTCTGACTTCCTTACTTAATGACTCTGCACTGTCACGATAGTTAAAGTAAACTTAAATTTTACTTACAACTTTAGCTGAAATATCGTCTACATCTAGTTTATCATTGCTATAAAACTGTCTGTATATTGATAGTCACAACAACGAGTAGTTTGGTTGTGAAAAAATAGACAAAAGGGATTTGGATCTAAACCCACCATGTAGTGTTAGTTTTAGTAAAAACCTTATATTTATAAATCGTAGTGTTACTGCATCCTTTCTAAGTTTATACATATTATTTAACGGAAAGATATTTTGTAATTCACAAGGCACGCGCCGTGCACGTAGTGGAATTATCTAGAGCACGTAAAACGTTTGAGAACCTGGTGGTTCGTTATGGCATTTAGAGTAACAACGGCTGCCATCGCAACCGCTAGTGGGGAAAACTCTGAAAAACTTTCAGTCATTTTTCACCTGTGTATAAACCGTTTGTCGGCTTTTTTGAATTACTTTTAGAACGACTAAAATTATACTTTCAACTGTCAAAGATCAAGGATGCAAAGAAGGTTAATCATTAAGTCTAAGAGAAGTAAAATATACTTGTGTATTAAATGTTTAAAAACCTGCACGATTGCAAAACGGTATACATTTTTTTTCGGAATTCGTTAGGTTTAGAGCAGTGATTCCCAATGTGGTCTATATTGACCCCCAGGGGTCTATGACAACCTGCAAGGGGTTTATGTCAGCGAAAAAAATAGTAGATCTCAACATCACTGATAGAATTTTGTTTATTTAGTTACATTATACTATCTTATAATATAAAGACATATACATTATTTATAAAAGTACCTACGTAGTAAACAAATTATTATATATGTTTATAAAATTGTGTAAGTTGTAGGATGTAGGCATTCGCTTTGTTGTCGCAATACATTTCGAACTTGCACATAATGATATACCAGTATTATCTTGTTACAAGCATACGCGCAGTCTCAGAGCTTCGCGAACTTGCTCTGACTTGTTGAATTCGTCACTCTATAAATACGAATGTGAGACAAATACGTTTATTCGTTTCCTGAATCTTGAAAAGAAAAGTGCTAAAAAATATTTAAAAAAATATAAACTGGTAGTTTATCACACAAATTATAGTGAATCAGTGTTATTTTGTTTGAGAGTGCCGGAGAAAAATAAGTACATTATTTTTTATTAAATTTTAGTTTTGTACTTGTAGGTAGCAAAGATAGATAAATTACGCCAATCATGACTTCAGTTATCAGTAGTTTAATATTAAAATCATGCAAAATTACACGAGCACTCCTTAATAGTTTCAAATAGTTTTCAAGGTTTTAGCAATCGTTATTATATAATTACAGTGCAATCTCCGTAATCCAAACTGATTGCTGCAAGGAGATGTTTAGATTATGGAATGTTTTCGGAAAAATCTAAAAAAAAGACAACTGTTCATACATATTACGTATGCATTTTATTATTAACATACAATATGTTACTACTTTGAAGGATAAATTAAGAAAATAAGAAATCCACAACTGTACAGCTGCGTGTTTGTTTGAAGAATTTTCGATACACACTCTCATTTGTATGTTTTTTTCTCATAAAATTTAAATGTTTACATATAGGAAACTTATTAAACAAAAAATTATTTTGGAATTAACCTACATATTTTGGCCGGTCACATAAATAAATATGTATGTGTGTCAATATTTACTTATTTACGACCTTGCTAAGCATTTATTATTATTTTATAAATACATATATCTTATCAAATAACTTCACAAAAAAAGTAAAAAAAGTGTACTTTTATCCATTGGTCCGTACACTGTGGGCAAGTTCGGATTACTGGAATGTTCGGATTACGGAAGTTCGGGTTATGGATATTGCACTATACATACTTCTCTATATTAAAATTAAAATTTTATATTATTGATAAAGCGGAACCAATGAATTTCTACATATGACAGTCAAATGTACGTAGAGATAAATTGCATAACAATTTGTTAGTATTATTCGTTGTACAATATTTTTTTTAACATTTTTTTTATGTTACTTTCAAATTTCCTTAAAGTTCCATCATATCAAAACCTTAAATAAGATTCATAACATTTCCCTTCTCACATTCATTTATAATACCTGTACGCCTATGTCCGCTATAAAATCTAAGACCATACGATTTAAATTTGACTTTGATTTTTTAATATACAGTTGCTGGACTTTATGTCTTATTTAAATAGATGAATTTTGCCCACAGATGACTGACGCCATGTCCGAATCTAAAAACAAATGTAGACAGGACGGTGTTGATTTTTTGAAACTTGACTTCATTCTATCATTGTCGAACAAACAATTGTCTATGTGCCTTTTATGCAACAAAGTTTTGGGCAATGACGCTATGAAACCATTTAAGGGGCAGGATCATCTGAGAAGATGTCACCGTGGTAAAACAGATAAAGATTTGAAATACTTTCAAACACTCAAAGATAAACTTCAGAAGAGACCCACGCTGGAAAGAATGTTCGCTTCGACGTCACAAAGAAACGATGATGGTTTGCGGGCGTCTTACAATATCTCGCTATTTATAACAAAATCCGGAAAACCTATACTATCGGAGAGAAGTTAATTTTGTCAGCCGTTGAAGAAGTCTTAAAAACTGTTTTACACAAACCTACATCTGATATCATTAAAAGAATTTCCTTAAGCAACAATACTGTTGAAAGACGTATTGATGAAATGAGTTCTGATATTGAAAACTTCTTGTGTAATTATTTGCAAACGACCTATTTCTCTATACAACTAGACGAGTCAACTTTACCTGGTAATTATAACTAACTTTGAACTATAAACCGCCAACTAGCTCTAATGTCGTCTCCTGGCCTCTATCCACGACTAGCAAACATCGGGAGTGGGGCGAGTACCGATTCTCGATTAATTAATATAAAATTAGTTAAATTTCCGGGAGGCGCCACTGGGTTAAACAATCGGCCACGGAGAAGGCTAGGATCAACCCAGAACTCCTATCGACACTAGAACTAGGTACAGTAAGGAAAAAAAAAATAACGATGTCAGCAGATTCTCCAGTTTTTAATAAAACTCCACCGTGTATTTAATCTCGTTTACTAATTTATAAATTATAAATTATATAAAAAAAAATAAATCAAATAGAACTTATCTTAATCTAAACTTATCTTGTTTGGTGGTAGGGTATCGCAGCTGGTGGTGACTGTGACCGAGGTGGAACGAGCAGATAAGGGGGTAGTCCGGCAACTTGGTTACTTCCGGAACTGCTGCTGGAACTCGGTGGTGGTTCCCTAATTGTTTTTTTTGTCATATAAATATACCGAAGGTAGACACTTGGTGGTACAAAATCACACTTACCCACGATGTTGTTGGGGACTCTAATGCTTTTATTTAGTTGTAGATTATAGCTGCTTAATTCCCCTCAGGAGTCTATTAGCCTAGGTACCAATATACGTATACCAGCCAACTAATTGACTTTATGCCGCTAATATACTTACGCACAGGTAATGCAACAACCTTTCGAATACGTGTTTTTGGAAAAAGTGAAGAATTCCTTCGTGATAGCAGTGATAATCTATCAAAGGCTCACCAATAGGTCGCTATAAAAATTTCCAGCACGTTAAGTTGCCTATACTTTGGCGTTTGTATTTTTAACTCGTTACATAATGCAGCATTATTATTGGCATATTTTCGTTTTATTATGAATCAAGAAATCTACGAAGAATTGCTCTTTGAAAGAACTTTGAAAACCGACACTAAAGGTGAATCAATATTTTTTGTTTTGAAAGATTACTTCATTGAAAAAGCAATCTTTTTATCAAATATAATATCAGTAGCTACAGATGGAGCACCTGCCATGATTGGACGTTATCGTGAATTTATAAGCTATTTAAAACAAAATGTGTCAGGACTGTTAGCAATTCATTGCGTCATCCATCGACATCATTTAGTTGCTAAAAATTTGATTGTTAGATTGCATGAATCTCATCAATTAGTCATTGATGCAGTAAACCGAATCCAAAGCAACGCGTTGAATACGCGGTTATTTGCGCAGTTGTGTGAAGAAAATGACGTACAATTTCATTAATTACTCCTTCACACTGAAGTACGCTGGTTGTCCAAAGGGTCATGTTTGACAAGATTTTTTAAACTTTTTTAGACTATTTTAAAATTTCTGAATACTAAAGATAAAATTTTAAGACAGTTTAATGAAGTGGAAAACAGACATCGCCTATTTAACAATTTTTTTACAAAATTTGATATGGTTAATTTGCAGTTACAAGGCGACAGTCTAAATTTGATTAACATAAAGTCCATCTTATCAGCGTTTCTTGCCAGAGTTAAACCAATGAAGCAAAATATTGGACGGGCCGAATTTTCCCAGTTCCCCAATCTGTCACAGACAGACTGCCAGGAAAACGACGTTTCAACTTACGTTCAACATTTAAATGCCCTCTATTCACATTTTGAAACTAGGTTTGAAGATGTTTTGAGTACGGTAATACCACCATGGATAATTAACCCATATGGAGAAAGAAAAGAAAAGAAACGCATGTCATAATACAAGAGGAACTGACTGAACTAAGTACAAACGAAGAACTTAAGGTTCAGTTTAAAAACGGATATCAGCAATTCTGGCTGCAAAACAACATACCCGTTACTTATCCCGTATTATGGAATATAACGAGGAAATTTTTAATTTCCTTTTCATTGTCATACCTAGTGGAATGGGGATTTAGTGCTGTTACCAATCTCCTAACAAAAAAAAGAAACAGACGGACATCATTAACCGAGGAAATTTAAGATAAAACCTTACAAAATTGACGCCAAATGTTGATAATTTATTATTAAAGCATCAGGTTCATTCTTCTCACTAAAAACATTTACTTATTACTTAGTTTGTTTTATGTTTATTTTATGTTACGTATATTTTATATAACACATACAAAATTTTATTTTGAGTAGTTTTAATTTAAATTCAATTAATAAATGTATAAAACACTTGTTTTTACTTTAAGTTTTTACCACTAAACTTCACTACAGTTAGAAATTTACAAAAAATCAATATCACGTAAGTAGGGGGTCTACCCAAAACCGAAAAATATGGCAAGGGTTCTACGACACAAAAAAGTTTGGGAACCTCTCTTTAGAGTTACCAAAAAAAATTTTAAATTTTATTGATCTTCTGACTGTTTTAAAATTCAGTTTATAAATATTTTAGAAAGAGTTTTGGTAAATGCAAAATAATTTGTTAATTTATCATATTTCTTATCTATTTTCTTATTAGATGTAGTGACATCTTTTATATAATCTTTGAAATAAATATGTCGTTTATAATTTCATTCTATGTTGCAATCTTTATTAAATAATTTAAAATAAAACTGACCAAATTAAGAAAACTACTAACAAATTAATTTAATTAATAAAACCTGTTTAAAAGAAAACAAAAAATAGTAACCACAAACGATAATGTTAGTGTTGAGTCATAATACGTTTATAACAATAATTGAACTAAATTTGAAAATAAAATTTGTGTTTAATATGTCTGTTTTGATTTTAATTTTTATTCACACAATAAAAGAAAACTTCTTAAAATTTACGGTTTAAATTATTAGCTCCGAAAGCTTCTGGAGAAACCGCCAAAAAGATGATTATTTTTTACTTCATTTTAATCTTTATTTTAATAAACTTAAATGTTGATTTTATCAAACTATCATTCTTACAATATGAATTAAATAACATTTAAATCTAAAATGTAATCTTTAAGATTAACTTAAACCATTGGGAAAACCCTTTTAGACAATTAAAGAAAATTGAGCAGTATGTTGATATCATTTTGATTTATATTTAACAATTTCTATTGTTTGCCGTATATTTTTTTTAATTAAGTAAAAACATTGACGTTATTTTTGATAAATGACAAGATCAATAACAACGAATACATAAATTAAACGTAAACACTTCTTCCGTTATCGAGACCATATATCTTTTTATAAAATAAACATACAGAAGTTGCTTCATCAATTTAGGAGCATTTGAAACTTTTTTATTTGCTAAAATAAAATAATCCGGAAAATAAACAAAAAGTGTGTTGAACTATTATGTACTTCGTATAAACTTTATGTATAAAAACTCAATAAACTAAAACTAATTTTAAAGTTTTTTAGTAAACATTTTTTTTATGTTTATGTACTTAAGCGCACACTGAATACATGCTCACCTATATAGTTAAAATTCTTTAAAAATAATCAATTTTATTTAAGATAATGCGTCTAAGATTGATGATACTATTTTAAATACTTAATGCGATTTTCGCATTAAGCTGGTAATACTTTTTGTGATAAAAGCTATCTCGAGTGACTCACTCAATATAAAAGTAAATGAAAGTGACAACGTTAACAAACTCAAAAAACTTGACTGTTATTAATACAAAAATTCTTAATAAGTGCTTTACAAAATGAGTTTCTTACAAGAAAACTTAATTAATATATAATGTGATACTTTTGGTAGAAATAAATTTTTATTATACACTTTATATTATCGTTTTGAACTACTACCTACGCACCAGTCATTTCTAATAATTAAAGTTTCAGTTCACGTACTTAGATTATATTGAAATATTATTCTTGGGACTATATTTGACCTTCGGTTAAATATATTAAATTTGTTTATAAAATTTGAAAACTAGCATAAAATAACTAATTTTACTCATTATTAAACTACTAATATACATTTTAATTGTAATGTAATTTCTAAATGTGGTTTGTACAAAGCTTAACAAATCCGGTGTAAGAATCAATTTGTGCAACAGTTTAATCCTGGCGGTATTAGAAGAGAATTAATTTAAGAGAAATTTCTTGAAGTATATTAAACGCATACTTTAGTTAGCTTAATATCCGGAAACTTCTTAAACTACTATTTTCAGAAATTCTTAGATAGAATATCAAGAAAAGTGGGTGGTGAAATCAATACCATCTCAATAGAAACAAAAGCATTTCAGGTCACAATTGATTACAGCTGGAATGAAAAGATTTAATGAGTAAAGAACACATTCTGCCAAAAAGTTTTTGTTTTCAAGGTTTTTTTTCCGAAAGACGCCAATTTTTTAATCTTATTTAAGAGGAAAAGTTTTATGATTAGTATTCATAAAAAATAAACATTTACTAATCGAAGAAATTTTGTGTTGTTTTATGTAAAGTTTTTCTACTTTCAATTAACGCAATTTTAGTAAAGACTAACCAAACGCATTAATCAATTGCAAGCACAATTAATTTATGAAACTTTTTAAAAAAGATTAGTATTGGAAACGTCAAGATTAAATTAGTTTTAATCAGCAAGTAATCCGGTTTGCTGTTACGTTTTAACTTTTTTTGATACGTCAGCGTGTTTAAGAAATTGTATTGCAGAAGCAATTTTAGGAAATACAAGAAATAGTATTATACTGAACCGAAAGTTGTTGAAAGCAAATTAAAGTTTTAAATAAATAGTTTATACTTTTATATGTATGTTATGATAATTAAAAATCCAGGAAGGTTAACCTGAAATTTAAAGTTGAGCGAAGGCATATTTATTGCAATTATCAGTTACACTTTTCCGTTTGTTTTTGAAATTGTTGTCTAAACACAAGCTTTTTTAAATGTTACTTATAAGTATATTGCAAAATATAATAAAATAATTTTTTTAAGACAATTTTTTCTAAATTAAATTTAGTAACATTATTAGAATGCAGACTAGGTTTTCTGAACTATAAATTATTAAATTAAATCTTAAATTCAGTGTTCAAGAATACAAAATGATCTCGAATACACATGGTTAAACAAATACTGTATGCTCATAGCTAATGAACTGTCAAAACGCAGAAAGTATTGATAGAAAAAAATTCAAATGAAAAAGAATACCTAAACTATTTAACAAATGTATGTCTGTCAACAAAGTTTTGTTAATGCACTATCGAAGGCTTTCACGGTCGGAGTCTATGCTAAGATGAAAACGTCTTTCGAGTTTGGACCGTGTTATTGTTGTACTCAAAAATTCCAACGTTTTACCCACTTTCGTAAGAAGCTTCATCAGGGCGAAGAACAAGCAACCGAAATCTAACTAAGAAGCTTTCATCTTAGAATAGACATCGACCGTAGAAGCCTTTTCTATTACTTTAACAATCTCTACGGGTAGAATATTTCTTCTAAAACCTTCATATTTTCCAAACTTTGCCATGCACTTGTCAAACCCCCAAACTTTAAATTTTCTTAGTCGCTGTCGTGACCACAACATCATTCCTTAATATCAAGTTACACATTTAGACACGTTTTTCTAAAAAGATTCTACACCGTACTAGTCTAGTGCTGATACACAAACGGATTAAGCAAACCAGACGAAAGTTAAATACTATTTCTTTTATTTTTCTATCTTGAGTTGGCGAACACTCTATTTTCGGATAATCTCTTAGACAACATTACTTACCAGCAGTGTGATATCGCTCTACGACTAACCAGTGAAGGTCATCTCCAAAGGTTTCAACTATTGAAATCCAAGAATCATAAAGTATCAACCACTACTAACTCCTTAAAGACGGTCGTCAATTTATTTAGTTTTAGAACAGGAATCGGTGCTCTCTAAGAGTTTGAATTTTACTGTTGCTCTTAAACGTATTCCTAAAAAACATATTTTATTTGCTGTCGAGTCTTCTATAAGACATCTCTGGTCTTGTACTCATACTGGCAAAATCCTCGAATTATCTAAAGTTTCTAAATCCAACATTTTTAAGTCGTGAGAGTTACTCCTGAAAAATATTTGTAGAAACTCTGATATTATTGATTCCTGCCGACAAAGACTATGCCACTGTCGTTTTAAACCAAATTAATTATGCTGCAAAAATTGATTATATTCTATCAGAGGAAACGTACGCTCTTCTAATTCGTAATCACATTTCGAGAATGGAACCTGAGGTCAGCCAAATCTTATAATTTACCTTTGTAGACTTACACCTTCAGGTTGAAAATCATTAAGTTATACGGTTTTTCCAAAGTATACCCTTTCGACCTATCGTCAGTACTATTCTAATTTTCTATCTACAAGCCAGCCAATTTCTTTTTTTACATTTTCTGCAAATTTACAAGTAAAACTTCTTCACACATCTTTAACTCTTCGCATTTTATGCATTCTTTTAGAAACTATAAAACTTAAAACTCAAGATCTTCTAAGTTTTGATGTAATTTTTACCAGACTTCTTATTAAAGATTCGCTTATTATCATCAAACAAATTCTGTCTCACTATGACAAGGATTTGAGTTTGGTTTCTCTTATTTTCAATTTATTAACAAGTTTTACGAACAGTTTTCTGGTGCTTCTCATCTATTGCCTATTGTAGCATTACCAATGCCCCATATAGAATTGTCCGTTTTCGGAGGAAAGTTTGAGAATTCCGCGATTTATTTGATTCAACGATTAATAAAAATCCTAATTTAAGTAATGTTCAACGATCTTATTATCTACGTAGTGCGTTAAAAGGCGAAACCGCCCAAAAGATCAAAACATTGCAAATAATTTGTTATTTTATATATAGAAAATTATGCATTTGCGTAGGAAACTTTATGGATGAAATTTGAAAATAAAAAATTAGGCATAAACAAAAATGTCAAGACCCTAGTCAATTTAAGACTAGGGCAATAATTGTTCTCAGTAGCAGACCTTTTTAGATGATCTCACAAGAATCATACATGTACTAAAACAGTATAAACAACCTAAAATAAATACATTGTTAATTCACATAATCAGTGCTAAATTAACATTTACCGCTCGCCAAGAATGGGAGTCACAGCAAAAGAAAGTTATTTTCTTATCTTTTAAAAATTTGTAGAGCTCATAGACAAACTATGCGATCTGTTAGGTTCTTTTGAAGCGAATAGCAAATGTAGCTATAATTTAACGAGTTTAAGTAACCCAAATTCATTTAAGTCAAATGATTTAGGAACACATGTCGGCGCGATAAGAATAGTTTGTGTTTTCTGCCAACAAAGACATTCCATTTTTAACTACGATTTACCGCAAGAATCGTTACTTAGTGATAGTTTACAACACAACAAAGTTAATTACACTCCTTCGACTTCTTCGAATCCACGACCTCAAATTTCTCAACACAAGTAAACTTATACTACTAATGTTTTATCACAGCAAGTATCAAACAAGTTAGATTCTTCTATTTATGATTACAAGACTTATTCACTTACATTATTTACAGTTTTTATTGAAATAGCGGACCTCCAAGGTAAAATTCATATTTGTCGCGCTTTATTGGATCCTGAATCACAAATCAACTTTATCATTAGCAACATTTGCGATATACTTGGTTTATTAAATCATAATTACAATTTGGCAATTTCTGGGACAATTCCAAATAAAATACACACTGTAGAATAAGTGTTTCATATAAACCAAGAGCAAATGATTTTATCGCAACAATATTCTGTTTAGTCCTTGATCAAATAACTGATTGTATTCTCACAAAATCCTTTAATCTAGAACAGTTAATTTTACCTGCGAATCTTTATTTAACTGATTCTAAAAGTCACATTACAAGCAACATTTGGACTTACTTTGTGTCGGACAGCACACATTAGGCAAAAACAAAATTAGGTTGAGTTAAATCACTCAAGATACTAAGGTTGCATTATCGTTAGCATGCGGGCATACTTTACAAGATGATCAAACCCGAGAACGATTGCAATAGTTATGGAAAATCAAAGAATGTAAAAAGAATTATAGGCAATACTCATCAGACGAGCAATATTGCAAAAGTCATTTTTAAGAAACTTGAAAATCCCGCAAAAAAATTTTGTTAATCCATCATTACAAGAGGAATATACAAAAATTCCTGATATAGTATGAACTTCTTGGTCACATGACTGCTATTGACGAATCCTTTTTGCACAATACTTTAAAATTTTATTTGCTATCAAGGTAACTAGCTTAACTATCTCAACTCGTGTTGTTTTTGACAGTTCTTCAAAAACCACATCAAGTTTTTCATTAAATAACGCTAAACACAACGGCCCTGTAATACAGATTACAGCGGATATTTAGAAAATTTACAGTCAAGTGTTAGTTGACTCAAGTCAACGAAACACAATTGATTTTTTAGAAGTCAAATCAAAATTTAAATATTTCTTTTTATCAACTCAATACTATTATTTACAGTACAGCAGCAGCATCATTAGCGATCAGATGTTTAAAACAATAAGCTTTAGACCACAGGTCTATTTATTCTCTTGCATTTCAAGCAATATAATATGATTTTTACGACGACAATTTTTTGAACGGATCGAATTCCACTCTACATTTCCGAAATCCTAAATTCGGCAGGTTTCAAGTTACGAAACTGGTTTTTAAACAATAAAAGTTTGCTAGAACATTGGTCATCCACTGAAATGGCTAACAATCAGACTGTTCAAATTTAAAATCAACAAGAATCCCAAACACTCGGCATTTTATGGGTTCCTTGTTCCGATGATTTGCAACATAGTATTCAAAACTTTATAAATGCTGAAAAAATCACCAAACGTTCCGTGTTTGCTACCACAGCACAAAATTTGATTTTTTAGGGTTTCTAAGTTCCATCATCATTTAACTAAGATCGTATTGCAATCATTATAGCAAGAGAAAGTAACTTGGGATAAAAGTCTTCTTTAGCGCATTTCCATAAAATGGTTAAAATTTTGTAATCAATTTTTTGAAGCGTCAGAAGCTGTTTATGGAGCTTAGATCTACATTAGGTTCTGTAAAGATAAAGGACAAGCCTTAATCCATTTATAATGCTCTAAACCACGTGTAGCCTTATTAAAAAACACAAGTTTAGTTCTACAGTAATTTTAAATTGGTTACGTTGAGCTCTCAACTAATGGAAAACGTTTGTAGCTAATCGGGTTTTAGAGTTCAAACAATTCATTGCATATATTTACAGATTTTTTTATAATTAAAAAAATAGACCAGATAATAAAACCTTTAAATATAAGAGAAAAAGGTAGAGGTTTCTTAAAACTAATAAAAGTCCCCAATACGAAACGTTTTACAAAGAAATTAGTAGATTAGGTAACGGCAAACCTCTTTATTCGAAAATTTTTTTAACTTTAAATGCATTTCTTGACTACGATGGTCTTTTGCGAGTCGGTGGTCGTTTTCGTTTATCCACTTACAACCACTATAAAAAGCATTCCATTGTTTAGGTTCCATGGTTGTCTAAACTAATCTGCAGAACAGAGCATATTAGATTGTTACATTGTGGAATGAATTAGCTTCTTTCATCAGTCTGAGTCATGTACTGGACAATAACTGCCAGAAGAAAGTTACGTAATATTATATCATGGAAGATTATCTAAAAAATCGTCTTATGTTATCGCCCCATTTCTACAATTGCGAAGCAGATTATACAGATCCGGTAGTAATTAAAAACAAGGAAGGACAAAGCTCTAAACTATATAAGGCTTATACATGCATTTTCGTTTGTTGTTCAACAAAGGCCATTTATCTTAACTTAATGACAGATCTAACTACGAAAGCATTTTTTAGTTGCATTCAAAGGATTTATAGTGCGCAGAGGTCACTCTTTAAACAAATATTCGAATAACGACAGTAATTTTAAGGGAACTAAAACCAAGATAATCTAAAACCGAAACAAAAAAGCTATCATACATTTTTGCAATTCTATGAATACGTCATGGCGTTTTATACAACCGAGATCACCTCACTTTGGAAGTCAGTGGAAAGCCGGTGCAAAGTCGGTAAAATTCCATTTAAAGCGAGTTGCAGTAAATACTAATACGATTTAGTTCTTCATGTGACTCTTACGACCTTAATCCTTTGACTCTTGCACATTTTCTAAGTGAACGTAAACTCACTGCTATGCCAGAGTTTCATTTAACTAACACGGCGAATAACAGGCTAAGCAAATGTCAACATATTGAAACGTTCAAGAAATTACTTGCAAACGCAAGAGCCTTCTAGAATGCTGTTATCTATTTTCTAGAAGTTATAGCGAAAAGTGACGGACAATCGAGAAGGATTTCCGTATGTCTTTATATAGCGACGAGACAGATCGTAGGTGAGTTATTGCTGGAATGTGAATGCATGCAGTATTAAGAAGATTAATCAAGTGAAGATAAATAAGTGATTAGCACGTGCCAAGTTTAAATAAATAACATTGTACACCGAATCGAGTGAACGTGACTTACAGTGTGAAATCCGAGGACGTTATCTTATCTTAAGTGATAGTATTATACAACGGTTATACATAAATTCGTGTAAGTGTTTTCATTAAATATTATTAGATTTAATTAGTTCGGTTAATTTAAAAGTGTACATATTTCTAGATTAAGTAAACGTATTTTTAGTCGTTTTAAATAAATTAGTTTTTAATAAATAAATACGTAACAATATTATGACAATACAACAGCAATTATGGAGAAGCTGGAGCAAGGAGTACATCTACAAACTCCAAGCTCGTTCGAAATGGAAAACCAAATCCAAATACACCATGTAACCAGGTGAGCTGGTTCTAATTTGATACGACAATTTGCCACCTTTAAAATTGTTGTTTGGACGTGTTACAAACTGCATTCCGGAAGTGACGGTGTGACTCACGTTGTATTAGTAAAAATCTCAAACTAGTGTTGAAAAAAGCTTGTTGGAAATCTACGGCCAAGTTCCTTGAAAATAACACCCCTGGTAAGCACTAGTACCAAAGATTCGTAAAAAAAATAGTTTCCAAATTTCCCAAAGTAGTTACACTAACAAGCGACAACCTGTCTAAAAATTATATACGAAGTTGGTTTACTAAAGAACAAGATTATTTCCAAGAAAAAAAAGAAAAAGCTTTATGAGACAATTTTTGATAAATATGAAACGTGTTTTTGTGCTGTGTCCCAAGAAAGATACGAAAAACGTAATAAATGTTGACAAAAACAAGAATTTCAAAATGCTTACCAAGCATTAGAATTTGCTCATTTGCTCTGTTTCTGTTTTCGCTGAGTTGGTTTTAGGATACCTGCGTTATTTTTTGACAGATGTACCGACCCAGACAAACTTTACGCTTAACGGTGCCCTCACTCAAATTGCAACCGAGCATAATTGCAATTTTCAACGCCGCGCGTAAAAACGAGCAAACTGGGACGATTACAACGACGTTGTGCTGCCAAGCCCAGATTAAAGCAGTGCCCTGAATCTAACGACTCAATCTACGCTATCGGTTACTAATCGAGTTGAGATCTATTATTACCATTAGTTAATCAATATAGACACGTCTTAAGTAATTATTGCTTAAAGTGTAGGTTTCTGTAGTATTCAGTTTAAAAGATAAGTTTTGGATAAATATTTTGTCTAAAGAGTCAGTATTGTTAGTCAAAAAAAGTAAACAAATAAAAGATAAAAAAGCAATAGCGTTTGAAAACCGTGGGAAAAACGCGTTAGGGTTAAGTGAAAGGCTATTCGAGAGTGAAAAAATACGTTAGATGAGGTGCCGGATAGATTTTGATGTTTTGCGATTAAAAAAAAACCGAACAACTTCAAGAGGCGTGTAAACTCAGGAAATTGATCTTACAAATATCATTTGTGATTGAAGGATGAGGATGAACAACGTAAAAAACCAGTTAAAACCTTACATCTGCGTTTCGTACAAATGCTTTTGGTCATCCGGTTAAACGTCTTAGAGATATGTTTGTTTAGAGCCTTTCGAAAGTTTGCAGTCATTGGTAATAAAATTTGATTAGACGTATCCAAATGCAGAATTAAAGCTTTTTTTGTTAGGATAACATCGGACAAATACAAAAATGTAAAAAAAGATGTTTCTAGCAGGGCTGCGCATTGTTCATGTGCCCATCCACGACACTTGTGATTTTGCATCCAGTCATCTTCAAACAATTCCTGACATATAATACAGCAGGTCTTCTCTCGAGTTGATAAAGCGTCTGATGTATTTGGCATCATTTTATAGTTTTCTGATGTGCTGAGTGTTGAGTTGAAACCTTGCGTGATATTATATCTCCGATCTTCTATTTCTAGATTCCAATCTCTTCTTTGAGGCATCGGGTAGAGCACACTATGACTCTAAAGTTTACTTAAAGTTGCTTGAGTGACTTTGATGAACCAGCCTGCCAGTCGCCAGTCCTTTTTTTCTCATCATTGCATTTGTAAAATCAATTGCCTGAGATGCTTGATATCCAGTGGTGATATTTTCTTTAAAGTTGTATGTTGGGGTGATGGTGTACGATGTGATAGTGTATGGTATGGTAGTGTAAGGTACGGTTGTGTATGGCGTAGTGGTGTGTGGTGTGGTGGTGTGCTGGTGTGTGGTTTGCTGGTGTAGGGTATGTTGGTGTATGATAAGACAACAAATCTTCAGCTGTAATATGTGATAAGTTAGAGCTACTAATATCTTTAGAGGTCAGAGTGCTTGATAGCATTGGACGATTTTGCTTCTGACAAATTGGTATCTTAGATGACATAAAATCAACATCATCAAATTTTTGCGGTTTAAGAGGAATAATTCCTGTGCACTCAAAACCTTTTTGGGCAATTACTAGCTTTTTGCTAAAGGCAGTGTTAACGAGTCCGGCAATATCATATTCTGATAATCGTACTTCAGCATTTAGTCTCATCTACAAGCCACTAGTTTAATATAAAACATATTTAAATGGTTTCGTGAATGTTCTGTCTAGCGGTTGAAGCTTGTGGGCAGTATGCGGTGGAGGGCTAATCATATGGATGTTATGTTCACGTGTGAATGTAATGACGTTTAAAACCTTCTGACTTGCATATCTGTTCAGTACAAAAATATTGATGGTTCTTTAGATGGATTTTCAAATTTACAAGAGTGAGTCATCCATTTAAGAAAAACTCAGAATTCATCTAACCGTTGGGTTGGGTTTCAATAACATTCTGTACTGGTGCAATTATTTTTAGTCTGTCGTTTATTTATTACGTGGGTACACAAAGCAGGGAGATATAAAGTGTCCACCAACAGACATACAAAACAAAACTGTGACGTTTTTACCTTTCTTGGCAGAAGTTATCTTGCCTACTTGCCTAATGCATTTCAGGGATATCAATTTGTGTGCTTATGGACTGTGCTAAGCGCGGTTTTGTCACAATTATAAGTGCACGGAGTAAAATTACATTTTCTATTCAGCAGTAAAAGCTCATTAAAGAATCCCTCCACTTGGGCAGTATTATAAAAGTATTTACCTACAGATTTAGTTTCTTTGTTAAATTGATGTGGTATTTTCAGCCAGTTGGAAAGCAAAATGTTAAAGTTAGTTTCTAGATAATGGCATCAGTCTACTTGTCAAACCTTTTATGTAATTAACTAGAATATTTTCGTATTCAGAGTTAAATGTTTGATTGAATCGTTCAAGTTTGGCGTTGAGCAAAACTTCTTTGCCACTTCGTAGGGCTTTTATTCTGTCAAAAAATAAATTTTTGGGAACTGAAGATGCTAACGCTGCTTGCCTCACATCGATTTTGTCCGATATTACTGCGTCACAAGCTTTTTTCATGTTTTCTACAGACCAGTCTCCTTTGTTACTCTGACTACCTTTGAATTTAGGTATTGTTTGTGTAAAATGTGAGCCTGGTATAAACACAATTGTAAGTAATTATATAAAAATTTAATTTTTTACAATTATTATTGTATCCGGCAACCTTCCACGTTTGTGTCCAGGGTTACCCTCCAGACACCATTCCAAAAATCTATGAATGAATCAAGAACAACTGACGCTAAATAATGTATCATAATAATTCTAAACCATAATTATTATTAAGTAACACCTATAAACTTACCGATTTAGTCACAACGCTGTACACAATAGTACTTGGGATTTTACCTTATCATGCTGAGAGACAAAACACTATTACAACTTCGACACGACTCAACCGAATGTCGTTAGAACACGTGCATAATACATGTTAAAGCTTTATTTTGTATTTTCGAATCTAACCAAGCACGTCATCTAGTTTTAAGTAGCAAAATTAAAAGTGCCCGTGGCTACCCACTGGCAGGGGCTACCCACATTTCCCTTACACTTGGTACACAAAACATGATCATAATAAAATTATGTTTTTATGCTCCTTTTTAATAGAAGAATTAGACAGTATCAAATAAAACCTAAAAAAAGGATAAAGAAAGCTTCCGTAACAATGTAGGAATCATTTTTTTGACAGCTCACACACATGCTTAGCAGATGCCTGCAAGATTATCCAAACCCAGTCAACAACCTAAAAAAGGCAAAACCCCATCTTGTAAAAATATGAAATGGATTGAAACAGAATGACATAAACTTGTTTATTTTGAGTATGAATCGTCAATGTCAATCGTTTATTAAAAGTAGAGGTAGAAATACTCAGTACTAAGACCATTTGATCAAAACATTTTTAAATATTTTTTGTAGGTTGGTTTTTAGTGTGTATTAATTTGTGATGGTTAATTTATTAGAAGATTAAACGTGTAGTGTACTAATGGTTGTTAATTATTTAAGCATCGAATATAATTCTAGTCATGTACCTACTATATTTTTATAAAGGATTTATTATTGGTGCATTAATTTCTTGGAGCAGGGTATTCTCATTTTAAAAAAGTAATAAATTTAAGAAAATAGATAACAGACGTGTTTATTTTGTGCAATAGTACGTAAAAGACAATTTTGTGTAAAACGGTATCAAAAAATATATAAAATTGAATTCAAAACAATTAATATTATATTAGTATTCATTAAATTATACTTTTCTACAAAATTAAAGCTTATTGTTGTTCTAATAATTTTTACAATAAAACTCAAATCCTATTATATTAGAAAATTAAGAAAAAGGTTCAGCTGTCAGATTTGTTCTGGGCTACCGCAAAAATGCTTAAAGAGAAAGTACAAATATCGCTTGTTTTCGTTTTACATTTATGCCATAAGTGTATTAAATTATTGAGAACACTATAAATAGTATTTTTAAATAATTTTTTTAACATTGTTGTAGCAAACATTAATAATTGTAATAACATATCTATTTTTATTTAAATATTTAAGGAAAGAATAAATTATATCAATAGAAAATATTGAATTATGTAACACATCAACATCGAAAAGCACTAAATAAGAAAGAAAGAAAAGTCGTTCTTTGTTTTATCTATCTCAGTGAAACTTAAAATAAAAGAAAACACATTCATTAATTTGGTCGCCAAAAAATTTAATTTTTTTGGAAAAACTCACAAAAACCTGTAAGACACTTAAACAAACACCAAAAAACTATTACAGTAAACTTATGAACTAAATACAAACATAATAAAAAGAAAACAAAATTGAATTTTAAATATAAAAATAAATGGCCTTAAGATATTTTACAAAAGTTACAAAAAGGAAAAAATACTAAAACTAAACAAAGTCAAAATTGTTATACGTTATAAATTTTATAAATCAAAACTAAAGTATACTAAATTACTAATTAAATAACAAAAAAAACCTTTAATTATACTAAATTTTGGGGTAAAATGGATTTTTTCTAATTTTCTTTAAACATTAAATTACCTAACAACTTTTACAAATAATAATTTAAGTTCCATAACTGAGAAAAACCATCAGCCGTATGAAATTTTAAATTTGAAGAAGTCATATGATACGTGATACCATGAGTATGTAAAAATTTGAGTCTTGATTCACCAATAACAGAACCAGGTAAGAAAAAACCGTAAATGTATATCGTAAGGTAAATACGATTACCAAACGGTAACGAAGTAGCGACAGGAGACATCATCTTAGAATGAATTTACTGTAAGTAACCAGTTATACTATTCTTCAACAGGGACAAGATAAGCAGACTGAAGGGGTTGTTTTCTTGATGAAATTTTTTGTAGAGACGGAATTACATTCATTTAGTAGCTTGTAGAAACATTTGGTCTCGTATTAGCGGAGACTTGAGATTGTTTCGGCACGTTGAATGAAAAGATTTGTAGACATTTTTGTGACCACAATGATAATCAAAGAATGACTTTGGTTTAGTACATACATGATGAGAATGTCCGACAGGAGAACAATTTCAAAACTTATTTGAAGATAAAGATACAGATGCATTTTTTTGAAGATCTTGAGTACCATTATTAATTTCTGTTCATAAGTCGTGTTCATAGTCAAAAAGTAAAAAATTACGTTTTTTTAAGGAGATCTTTCGTAAATCTCGTGTGTCTACTTCCTCAGGCCAGCTGAATATATTAAAAAAACATCAGTAAAAAAGCAGTGTTACTATTAAGTGAAAAAATGAAATTTATCGTAATTTTTTTTATAGAACATTACTTAATAGCTATAAGAAAATTACTTGCGGAAAACAAAAAACAAGTAATCGTCCGCAAATAAAAACTAATAAATAAGAAAACAAAACACTTAATGTAAACCAATACAGAAACTAAGAATGAATATCATCTCTTTGATTATTTTTTTTTCAACATCTAATATTTTAGAATTATTAAAATTAAAATTGTAATACATACTGATATGCTGAAGAGGTAGAGTTAATTTTGCTTATTTATTTTTACAGTAGCAGTGTGTGATTTTTAATTCGGTTAATCATTTTTTTTTTGTTTGGCTAATCTAACATTTATTGCAATCAATACAATCATTTTTATATACAACGTTATGTTTGTCGAATTTAACTTTACTTAACCTTATGACTTTGTCTTTAAACGACTTGATCATGTTTATTTTATGGTAGTGAGTATGCTTAGAGAGGTAGTTAATTGTACGGTTGGTTGCTATACGTTTAGTAAACCAATCCGTTATTATAGTGCAGTCATGGTTAATTAACCTGACGTCTAAAAATGGTAAAGAGTGTTACGTGCAAAATTTTCATAACGTAATACCCTGTATATCGAATTAAAATTAGATTCCGGTTTTGACGCCCTCTGTCGATCTTTCTGGTTACTAACATGTTGCGGAATTCATTTTCAAGCTGTCAACTACTTAAGATGGTCTGTGTCGGTTAAGATCCAAAGATTTTAAGTACATCAACTGTGATGGAAATGAAATTATAAGTTAATTACGAATTTAACGTAATTTATTCGGCACAGGCCGTTCTGCCACGCTTTGGCCACATGTTCCGATTTAACTAATTAAGTACAAGGAGGAATGAACATCGATAAATAATTGAAGGCCTATTAATTATCCACACCAAAAGGGAATGTTACTTCTTCGACATCAGTCGATTGCGATACTCAGCTTTTAATAATTAGAAGAAACAGCATTCGATATATCGGGTTCTGATACTTAATTTCTTATATTAATAATTTTGTAGACTTTGACTTTAGTGAGTCATTGCGTTGACACGACTTACATTCATACTATTCCAGGCTCACTCACCGGAGAAAACGTTTGCTTCGATCAAGTAGGTACTGGATTGTGGGTAAGTTTATTTAATTATTTTGTCGCTGTCAGAAAAGTCACTCACGGAACTTTTGTTTATGTTAATTTCTGTAATTACGATAATTGTCGCAATACCATTAAGGTAGTTTCATTAATTATTTTGTGTGTATCGCATGCTGTGTATAAACGATAGTTATTACAAAATTTTCTTAGCTATTCATTTCGGTTCAACTTATGTATTGTGTGTTCCCGATACTTCTGGCATTTATGGATTGAGAATTAGATATACCCTTGTTAATATTCTACGTTACTAAATTAAAGTTTTTATACCTCTTTAATCTCTCTTGTATGGTAACATACCTTTCACTTTTATTGTGGTTACCCGAACATCAGAGTAACAAGAATTACGAACCTAAAAATTCGTTACAAGCTTAGACCGTCTGTCTTGATCGAGGCAGAACTGTTAATTATAAATGATCTGGCGCCCTTAATTATTATTCACTTGAACGTCCTCTATCTCCGACTGTGTGAGTTGGCCGTGCAAGGTTCGTAAGAGCTATAAGCTTGTAACAAGAGCCTTGATTTTGAATTTTATGAATAAAACGTAGATGTGAATCACAACTGTTAAAAATATTTAAAGTGTTTAGAAATCCAGATAATGACATCATTTACATAACATAATAAAAATTTGGATTTAAATAAAAGTTACTTAGTACATAATTAACTAAGTTATGCATAACTAAACTAGCTAGAACTGGAGATGCTGAATTACTTATTGCAGTGTCAAATTTTTGTAAATAAATTTTATCTTTAAATATAATATAACTAGTGTCAAAAAAAATGTAATGATGTCAGTAAAGTCTGACAACTCAACAGTAGTATGACTTAAGATTCCTCTAATATTTATGTATTAAGTAATTTTGTTATTTATTTTATCAACCAATCTCTATCTGAAATCAGCAAATCTTCATCTAGTTCATGAAAAAACATAAGATTATCTTTTGAATTAAAACCAGCACCGAATTATGGGAGGAAGATACCGTAACGGAAGGTTACGAATGACAATCAGGAACCAAAAAATCAGTACACTCTAATAAAAGTCTTTCAAATAACATTAAGTCTGATACAAAGTTAGCCATTACAGTTTTATCACTTCTAGATCTAGATTTAATGCGACGACAATCATTGACTGTAGTTGCTTCATTTGGATTATCAGGAATTATTAGTTTACGCGATTCATTTTTATTTTGACAGCTAGGACCAATTAATTAATTGATGGGCAATTTTTTTCTTATTAAGAACCTTCCAGAAGCTTCAAAGACTATTTAAAAAAAAAATTGTTAAAATGATGCAGTCGTTATCTAATTTTTTGCTTAGGAACACAGTTGACGAAAAAAAAGAAAAGTGTGGTTTTTACATTTTTTTAAGCAATTTTTTTTTATAAAAGTTTATTACTCGCATCTTTACTGTTTTACCAGTACATGTTACGTCGAGGAACAATGTTGTACCCGCTCAACAATAAAACTACAATATAACATTTCATTTCATGATGGACAACACGTTTTCCTGTCAAATTTTTTTAGACAGCATACCTATTGGTTTCTTCTACCAGCATCGTAAAAATTTCATCGTCCAAAAAAACTGAAAATTAATTATGTAGGCGTGAAGCTAATTTTGGGATTTTGTATATCCGCTTATTCAAACTCATACACATTATTTGAAATGTATTTTTCCATTCTGAATTAAAAAAACAATGTTGACAATTTTTGTTTGTTGTAATTAACTTACCTAGACATTTTCAGTTGTGTATTTACAAAATCACTTTCAATAAAACTTTTTAAATTTAGGATTACCGTTGAAAAAAATTCACAAAAACAAACAAAAAAGCTTTTATGATGCTTCTAGAGTAGTACTGTAGTGCTGACATCTAGCTTTAGTCAACGTAATTTGTATAACTTAATTTAATATTGGTCCTTTTAGAAGGACGGTATGTTAAAATATGTTAATACCGTCAGCTATTACATATTACAACCTATTAAAAAATGTATTTGGAAAACTTTTGTGTTTCTAAGAATAAAGAAGAAATTGTATAAGTGGTTTTCTAAACAATCAAAAACCGTTAACTAGTTACTTGAGAAATTATAAAACAAAAAACACTGAATTTGGGATCAAACATAAAATTTAGAAATGTAAATTTTAGTGCAGTTTTAAATTATGGAATTTCGTTCTCGTAAAAAGAACTTGTAAATGATGAATCAAAACTGACGTTGTTTTAAACATTTTAAAAATTCTATATTTTACAAAAATACAAAAAATTGAGAATAACTAAAGAAATTTTTTAACCGTGGGATTTTCAACATTTTGTTCCAGAAACAGTCTTCAATAATTTTTATAATTTAGCAATGTTACTTTTTGAATCTACAAGAACATCAAAACTAAATAGACCAGAGATTTTCTCTTCCGCTAGTGCACCCTGTAATTCAATGCGACGAAAGTCTTTTGAGAACCAATACCACGAATAAGCAATTCAAACCAATTTCCTGTTGTTTCAAATGATTAGGCTCCATTATTAATAACAAAAAGTAAAGTAAATACTACTTTATTTACAAAGCAATGTACAAACTAAGACAGAGTAACAAAACAATTCCAAAAATCTGTAGCACATTAACATCAAAAACCACCAAATAAGAAAGAAAAATAAAAAGTAAAAGTCATGGGTTCTTTTTTTTATTTATATTTGTGAAACTTAAAATAAAATAAAACAAATTAACTTATTTGGGTGCCCAGTGTTTGATTTTTTTTTGTTGAAAAAATTCAAAATAAAAACAATTAATAAAATCTTAAAAATATTAAACTAAATACTAAATATAAAAATAAATGATTTTTAGATCTTTTACAAAATTTCCAAATGAAAATATTAAAAACTAAACTAAACAAAGTCAAAATTGTTATACGTTATAAATTTTATAGATCAAAAGATTTAGTGTTAGTTAAAATTTGCCGTTTTTTTCAATAAAAACACACTTAATTCTTAAGGGAATCTGACAAATTTTTTATTCAAAGTATTGACCATTGGATTCCACACATTTTGCCCATCTTTCAGACAAATCATGGATACCAAACCAAAAAAACTTTTTCTCTTTCGAGGCAAACCATTCGACTAGCCATTTTTCGACTTGGGGAAGCGCTGTTCTGCGAGTGAGTGTCCCATCGATGCAAAAAGATGATAGTCGGACGGGGCGAGGTCTGGAGAGTACGGCGGGTGCGATAATATTTCCCAATTCAATGCTTTTAGAGTGTTCTTCACCACTTTAGTGGTATGAGACGGTGCGTTGTCATGTGCGTTTTTCGATCAACGCATGATTCAAATTGATAATTTGTTGTCGGTAGCGATCCGTATTCACCGTCTTACCAGGTTTTAATAACTCAAAGTACACCACACCACACTGGTCCCACCAAACACAGAGCATTGTCTTACAGCCAAAGCGATTTGGCCTTGGAGTCGGTGGGCCGGTCTCACCAGGTGAAAGCCATGATTTTTCCTTCTTCGGGTTCTCAAAATAAATCTATTTTTCGTTCCCCGTGACAATTCGATGCAGAAAAGATTTCCTTTCAAACCTTTGAAGCAGCATTTCACAAATGGTTTTTCGATTTTCAATTTGTCTATCGTTCAGTTGATCTGGTATCCATTTTTCATACTTTTGGATCTTTCCCATGGCTTTTAAACGTTGGCAAATTGCTCCTTGGGTCACATGTTTTCTTTAAACATTAAATTGTGTAACGATTTTTTTAAATATAATAATTTAGGTTTCATACTTAATTGCATCACCATGGAATTTCTAATTTTCTTTTCTTTTTACAGTCCAAATCGACAAACTTCACACAATTATAAAATATGTGATAATCTTAGTATCACTTGCCACGTATATTGTTAAATTAATAATCTATGTATTACTTAAGAAATCAAACTAGCATTTCACATATTAAACAATAATCTATGTATTATAAAAAAACCAATTAGCATTTTCATAATCATTAGTTTTTTTTATACAAAACCAAAAAAAAAAAATTTTCTTCAAAAAAAATCCGAACCCTTCACTCATTCGTTATTATTATTATGACAACCGCTCGTTTACAAAGAAAAATTAAATTCGTCTACCAAAAAAAATATGCGTAATTTTTAAGGGTTATAATTATTTACATAAAAAAGAAAAATATTATACTCACAGTTGTTTTATAGAATTAAAAAGAAGTAAATAAATTTGCAGTTTTAAGTAAAGATGCCTAAAGTATAATTCAGTTTCTAAAATGCTGATAAAGGCATTCCTAGATAACTCAAGCTTTTAAATTATACGTATCAACTATATTCAATAAAAATTTTGGAAATTTCAAACATTTTACACAGACTTCTTAATAACACAGTAAAAATGTATAAATGCCAGAAACATTGTAGATCTGATCTGTAAGATAACTATATAACCTATACGAATTATGTATATAAACAAATGTATCTCATATGTTACATAAAAATAACAAATATATGTAGCAAACACGTATCAAATACAGAATGTGGTTTGTTGCACTTATAAAACACATCTTAGATCAGATATGTGCATTTGAATATTCAGAAATGCACCAAAGAACAAATAAAATAAATCAAGTTACTTAAAATTGCATTTTTAAAAATATCCTTATTTTTTAGTTTACTAATAATAAATGTTTTAAAGCGTTATAGCAACCACAATCTAATGTAATGATATTAGATAACATATGACCTATAATTAATACGCAAAAGTACACAGATATGAATCTTCAGTGCTTAACTGAGTATATATACAATCACAGAGAGAAATGCTGTATCACAATTTTGCACAACATTGTGCATAACTGTATTGTTGATGATATTACTACAATTGTTTATATTTATACCATAGGCTTGCACGCTTTTATTTAATACGTTTGGATAAATAGGTTATGAAGTTTTATTTGACAAATTGTTTGAAAAATATTATAAACTTTAGTATGTTTTGTATTCGACAACAATGTGCTAGTATGTTGCACAATTTTGTTTTAGTTTCTCGTACAGCTTTGATAATTACAATAAGATTATGCAATTCTTTTAAACTCGGAACAAAGAAAAAAATTGAACGATAACGATAAGCGATAACGTGTTGTATGTAAAGACGCTGATGTTGACACTTACAGATTACAGACCGCATGCAGAGCGTCAAAGTAAACAAAGTTCTCGGAAAATATGTGAACTAACTTTAAAAATTTGAAGCGATAAATGTTTCAACCAATCACAATTAGTAAGTATATCCGCTTGAAAAAATGTCTACAATCAAAATTCCTTGATTGCGTTGGGTTTGTTTACATCTTTACCTCCTGTTTTCTGAAAAATTCGTAGTTATTCAGTCAGTTTCTGTCAAGACTTTTAAACGCTGTTATTTGAACCAGGTAAGTGTATTTATAACATTTTTTAAGTATAACCTTTGCATAACCTCATTCATCGCTTTAAAATCTGTATTTAATTCCAGTGTTAACTTAATTCTACGAACAACAGCTAATTTTTGCTGGAGATTTTTACATTACTTACTTTCTGTATTGTTTCAGCTGTTATTTATCAACATGAAATCGAAATTGAAGAAAACCATCATTTCGAAGCAAAAACATTATTAAAAATGTGACTGCTAACTGCTGTAGCTGTAGCGGGCAAATCAACCACATTTATAAAAAATCTGTGTGAATCGATAACAACAAGTAATGGAATTTTTAAGATATCCCTCGACGAAAAGAATAAGTATATAAAATAAGTATACCATTTAAATGTAAATAAATAATGCTTTTAAGATTTGTAATGTTTTATTGACAATTTACTCCAATATATGTTATTTTTAAGTAAATAACATTTAACCAAGATGCATAAAGTTGTACAATAAGAAGCTAAACGAAATAATAATAATTTGCACAATATTGTGCAAAATTAACCAAAGAGAATATGGGTCTAGATAACGTAACGCTGTTAGACATTTAACATACCATTGGGTAAAAATACTTCAAGCATAGTTTTAAAAAGGTATCACAACATTGTGCAAAACTTTACTGCAAATTGTTAAAAAAACTGTACAATTTATTCTACACAAATGAATGCAATAAAACTGCACAAATTGGTCTTGTCACTTTTTCAGACCCAATTTGTGTACTTTTGATTAACAATTGTAGATAAAATATACAAAGATTTCTCTCTGTGTTGTTTTGTATTTATTTATTTATTTATTGTATTGCTTTAAACACACAAAAAAATATTTTAAAGCTTTAAACAATTATCACTTTTTTTAATTAAAACGAAAACTGTAATTTTTACCTGTCATTAACAAAATTTAAGAAATAATTTTTCTTAAAACACAAAACGTTTTTTTTTAAATATTTTACAAAAATTATTTGTAACTTTTAACTTAAATATTAAAAACAGCGTTTAAAAAGTTTCTAGTATTGGCATGTAAACACTTATCCTTTCGTTCTCAAAACAACAAAAACGATGATTTTAATCTGCTAAAGTAAGTAAAGCATTTAGTAATTTCCTGCACGCCATGATAATAACAAGCTTTATCTTACGAAAAACTCTTTAAGCAAAGCAAAGCAAAGCACAAAATTTCTTATGCTAAGATTTATCGACTTATTATTTAAAAACAATAAATACTAAATGTAAGTTTATAGTTGAACTCGTAGTTTCTAATTGAATAACGACCTTCATAACTCGAAATTAAATTATTTGGTTTTGTAAATACACAATAACAAAAAACAATGTCACCGTTATGAATAATTAAAATATAATGAGTCATTCTTGTATGAAATTAAACGAAGTGGGAAATAATAACGACTTTATTTTTATTGTGTGCTTTTTGCTGAACGTTGACCTAAGTTTTTGTCGAGATTTTCTATTACAAACCTTGAAATTTCTGTTACACAATTGCTTAATGAAATTAAAATTAAATTTTTATAATTAATTTAAATATTTGTATACATTATATTTTTTAAATTTCGTGGTTGTCAAAACGACTTAAAACTAAAATCCGATTGCACAAAGAAAAGATGTTTTATAAAACCTAAAAATATAATTTTTTTATACTAATAAAGGAAAAGGCAATAGTTTATCCCCAGTTATTTTACAAAAATTTATAATTATTTTTTAAACGATTTTATGATAATCAAGTTAAAATGTATTATATCTTATTATAATTTGTTTGTAAATGTGCACTAGTCTAAGTCTAATAATTTAGTTAACAAATTTCAGAGTATCATATGCATAAAGCGCAGTAACTGTTTCTTAAAGCGTGTTTAATATGCATGATTCTGCTTAAAGTGAGAATTATTTAATTATCGGACAAAGCTAGCTTAATTGATTTTGTACTGCGTTGTAGTTAATTTACTTGAATATTAATAGATTAAATTTTAGCTTGTAGAATTTGGTGACGTACTTAAATTGATTTGTATTCAATTAATGTATATGGTAATTTTAATTCGAACGTTTTTAAAACAGTATTCTCTAAAAGCATTAGTCCTTGCCAAACATTCATTGACTAAGTTTGATTAAATGTTACAAAAAATGTACTTGTGCGAAAGTTGAAACAATTAAATATCAAAATTTATTCGATTTTGCTAAGTTGTTTAAATTGATAATTAATCATAATGTGTCAAATATTAATTAAACGTTTTAAAATTATTGCGAAATATTAGAAACGCGTTAGCGAAGTATTAATCTATTATTAGTTTTTGATTTAAAATACGTGTTTTTAGTTTTGTGAATAACTTGTGTAAGCTTTTCACATTTTTGTGCAATTTTTTTAACAAAGTTTTACTTTTAGTATTCTTGAATTTTATTATATTGTCACGTAAACATTTTTACCAGGATAAAACATATGTTTATGTTAAAGTATATATAATCTTCTGCGATTTGTTAAAAGTATCAGTATAAAAAAATTTATCTGAAAAAAAAAACATTTTTTAGTAATTTAATACTGCGTCGCTGAATAAAAACATTTTTTTAGTTTACAATTTACAACTGCAAATAATCCAATTTTATAAAACACATAAGCACACAATATTTAGTGTTACTTGAGTTAGTAATTATGAAATTTAATTAAATACTTTTGCTGTAGTACACATTATTAAAAACGTCAAACAAGACAAATTGTTTTTTTTTAATTAAGAGTAATTGTACGTTACTGTTTACTTGTTTAAATTTAAAACTGTGTTTTTAACTAAATTATTTAACGTTCTTATAATTCTATTTAAAATAAAAAAAAATTAAATATAAACACAAATTTTACACAGTATATCAACTAAAAAGTTATGAAGTGGTTTAGACGTTTAATTTTCTACACTTTTTTAATGTTGTTTCTAACTAAAGAACAATTTATTACAAAAATTTCACACTTAACTGACTTCAAAAGAATAAAAAAAAAGTTTTTACATTAATAAAGTGATTAAAATGTCTAAAAGAATAATAAAAAAGCAACTTCTTACTTATTATATACACATGTACATATTGTTACGTAATTTATGGTTTCAAATCACACATTTGACTTATTATTTATTTAATAACGTTTACAACGTTTGAACACCAACACATACAAGGTTTTCCAAAATTCTTGGGACGGAGCTATAAATTTTCAATGAGTGAAGAAAAAAAATTGAGGATCACTATACCCTGTACGACAAAAAGATAAGAGTTAGGCCCCTCCTTCAATTTTGTATGATAGTTTAAACCAATGTATGAAGAAACAAGTTTACACGACTCAAATTAGTGAACGCACCAAAATTCAAAAATTATGTAATGTATAATATAGGCATTAAAGATTAAAGTACATAAGAAAACGTATAATTTTCAATAAATGTACAAAATTAAAAAATTCTACTTATAACAAATAAATACAATTTGTTACGGTAAGAATTAGGGGTAACTAAATTTAAATGGATCAAACAGTACCGGATTTAAGAAAATTTGTTCAGGGCGTAACACCCCCCCCCCCAACAAAAGTTGAGCTAGGAAGCGGAGAAGAAAGAAATCTGAGTAGCGAAACCAATAACTATTAACTCTTTCAGTAGGGTTAGATCTAGGGTGATATTTAGCAGTGTAGAGGATTTGGGTTTGATATTGGGTGCATAATTTTAAAAATTTCTTACTACGAAATTGGAGACCATTATCAGCTATCAAGTATTGAGGAGTACCAAATAATAAGAATATTTGTTCTTCCATAATCTTACAAATTTTAGTAGCAGTAGCAGTACGAAGCGGAAAGAAACATGGAAATTTAGTAAAATAGTCAGCAACGACAAAGATATAGGAGTTACTTTTAGAAGAGCGAGGTAAAGGACCAACAATATCACAACTTAGCACCTGCCATAAGCGAGTGGGAGTTGCTCTGGGAGAAAATAAACCTGGTTGTGCTTTTTGTTCGACTTTGTGTCTAGCAATATCAGCACGAAGATTTGACCAATAAAAAAAACTTATTAATACGACTTAAGGTCTTTGTAACACCGCAGTGCCCGCAAGTGGGAGGATCGTGGTATTGACGAATAATTTCCGTACGCTGGTTTTTAGGGACAACTGCTCTCCAATTTCCTAATGAAATATCAGAAAGATCAGAAGAAGTAATATGTTTGTAAAGCAAATCATTTTTCATAGACCATAGAGGAAACTTTTGCCGATTTTCAGAGACATTTTTAGTCATTTTCAAGTACCAGGGATCAGTAATAAGAAGATTAATTGAAGGTATAGTATTAGTGACATTAATTGCGCAAATTTCAGGAGTAAACTCTTGTAAGTCGGGTACAGTTCTAGATAAGGCATCGGGAACAACGTAATTTTTCCCTTTACGATGAACAATAGAGAAATTATATTGTTGGAGTCGTAAAACCCAACGAGCCAAACGTCCAGAAGGATTTTGAAGTTTATTTAGCCAAATGAGAGAATGATGATCCGTGATAACAGTGAAATAGGCATTCTTTTTTAGTAGTAAAATATTTAGTTTCGGGTTTAGTTAACGAGCGACTAATGTAAGCGATGACTTTTTCTCCATCAGGGGTTTCCTGACTAAGAACAGCACCTAAGCCAAAATTAGAGGCGTCTGTTTGGATAGAAAAAGGTAAAGAAAAATCAGGACAAGAAAGTATTGGAGCAGAAATAAGTTGTTTCTTGAGGAAGGAGAAAGCTTCTTCGCATTCAGAAGACCAGACAAATGGAGTACTCTTACGAGTTAATTGAGTTAAAGGAGCTAAAGCATTAGAGAAATTGGGTATAAAGCGACGATACCAACTAGCCATACCAAGTGGTCGACAAGCTTCAGAAACAGAAGAAGGTTGAGGTATAGAGATAATAGCGTTGGCTTTTTTCGGATTTTCAAGTAAACCATTTCTATTTACAACATAGTCAAGATATTTTAGTTCAGAGAGACAAAAATGACATTTTTTTTATTCAAAGTAAGTCCAGCATTAGATAAGCGAGAGAATATTTTAGTTAAAACTTCTAAGTGTTTGTCAAAGGAAGGAGTAGCAATGATAATATCATCCAAGTAAGCAAAGCAATAGGGTTCTAAATCAGCACCAAGAATTTAATCAATCAAGCGTTGAAATGTAGCAGGAGAATTATACAAACCAAAAAGCATACGGTTAAACTGGTATAGACCTCTACCGGGTATAGCGAAAGCGGTAATGGGTTTTGAATCTTTGAATAAAGGGATTTGCCAGTAGAAGAAAGGAACTGAGCGTCACGAAGACGGTCCAAGATAGTATTGGTATTATCTAAAAATACAATTTCCTGTTCTCTTCTCTGTACTTTCAGATTTCTCGCAAAAAACGTCGTCTCCAGGCAATGATCTCGTTTTTTTCTTTAAGAATACTATTGCGTAATCTTTTTGAAAACCTATAATGCAAAACTACAATCACAACAAAAGATGTATAAATAAACAATTTTACTCACCGAAATCCAATTTCTGTAACTAGCAAACTCATCGTAGTCCTATTCAATTGAGGTAGATTTTCGTTTACCTGCAATGCCGGTAACATTTTATTTAAAGTTGGCAGTTTATTTCTTAAAAAAAAAACTATGTATTAAATGTCGAATAGCATTTTAGCTGCAACAATTTATTTAAATTTCGCGCGGATTTGATGAGAAAGACTTAACTCTATCTTTTCACCCTACAGAGAATAGTCATAAAAACTACATTCTTAGAGTACAGAGTAGAAGTAATAGTAAAAATCGTAATAAACGTGCAAAAAACATTAAAACATCAAGTAAAGCAATTAAATTTGAAAAATCATACTAAAAACTTAATTAAAAAAAAACTAAATTAAAGTCTTAAAACATAAAGCACAACTACAGTTATGCCGTGTGTAACAGGATCATGGTATACCTCCGTTTTCCTTTAGTTTAGTAAATAATTGATTGAAATTTGGGATCTCATATACATTATAAGCGACACTGTTTGTCATTTAAATAATTTTTTAAAGTTTATCAAAATGGTTTTTAGGGTAAAACTAATTTTTTTATATATGGAACCATATTAGGACGTGGCACCGTTTATTACTACTATTAATAAGCAATTTATTCATACCTATTATTAAAATGTGCGATAAACGCAATCGAAATTACATTTAAAAGAAAATAAGAAAATAAAATTTTGTGTTAATTAAATTAATAAGAAGTTACTCAAGAGGCTTTAGAATGCCAAAAATAAACACAGAATATTACAGCAATTGTTCAAAATGCTGTCAATTAACGTCAGTCTACTTCTGAACTCTGATAGCTGTTTCTTGAAGAACGTTCGCCAATTGCTAGGCAGTGATGCTATTAATTGCGCGTCTTACTTGCAGCTCTTGGTCTTCACGGGTTGTAACAACGGTTGTATAGATATTGCTTTTTTAAATGACCTCAAACGAATAAATCAAGACATGTCAAACCATAGACTTGGGAAGCCATCTTACGTCAAAATTACGTTTACTCCAAATGTCTGTTAAAGATAATTTTTGAATTATGGGGAGGAGCTCCATCTCGTTGGAAGTACATTCCTTGTTGTAAATGGAAAGGTAATTTAGCTAAACTGTCTTTAATTTCATTTTGCAGAAATCCCTGGCTCCAGTCAAGAGTCCTTCAAGTATTATTGGACCAATGATTCTACAACCGAGTATTCCAAGCCGAACATTGAAACCGAACCGCACTTGAAGGTTACCCCCCCGTAATAAATTTTCATTGTTTGGTGACAAATAATCCCAAATATAAACTAAATCAAATCACAATATTCCATCCTATGTTTGTAATCATTTTGATATAAGTGCTGGTGCAATTGGTATGTAAAAGATTTATAACAGTATTTGTGCAAAATACGGCTTACTCTTTGGTGACTGATTTCCAATTCAAATCTAATTTGTTTTAAAGAAACAGTCTTAAGAACTTCTATTTGAGCCAAAACATTAAAATCTGTTGCTTCGTTTACTTAAATTTTCTTCGGGATCATGGTCTTTCAAGACAATTAATTTCTTGCTGCACATTGTCTATCAGAATATCGGTCAGTATAAAGATTTTTAGCTGCAATGGGATATTTTCTAGATTTCCTATAAATAATTAACATGTTCACTTTTTCGTCTCTTGTATGAATTTGCGGCATTTTCAAATAAATGAAGAAAAAATGCAAACACTTTTTAAAAACACAATAAAAACACTGATAATCAACAAATATTTTGATGAATTTTTTTGCTAATAAATCACGTAATTTAGTATTTTTGACGGGATTTCGTTTTTTCTAGAAATAAACGGGCCAATTAGAATAAATCGAAACCGTCATAAATGGAAAACTAACAATTCAGTTATAACAAATATTGACGTTTGAAATGTCATTTGGATTGGATTCAGAAAATTATGCAGATTTCACAAGTACATTAACATATAAAATATTCTATTTAAAAATCGAATGTTAGTGCCACTTCTTGCGAAACCCGAACTAAAAAAATCACTTAAATTTAAAACAGTGCCGCTTATTATTTATATGGGATATCCTAAATGTTTTTTTGTGAGTTTTCTCTTGTTTTTTTTGTTATTTTTGCTAACTGTTGTAACCGTGATTTGATCTTTGAACGTATTTTTTTGTGAATGACCCGGTGAATGACTGGCACTCGAGTTAATTATCGTAGCGTGGAATTTAATGTGTTTACTGCCGACTTTGTGCTTTATTGTTTTATTTTGTCGTTTAAATGATTAATCATTTTTTGACGGACTATTGCAGACTCGGAACCACCTGAATTTTGAGCAATATCTTCTGGTAGCTTTGTGATCATAAAGCCTACTATACAAAATTTTGTAAACAAATTAAGGTATTTCTGATGACAGTTTAAAGAAAATTAATTTGTATTTTACTCTTAACGAACTTAAATGATTTAAAAGATTTGATTTTAAACAAAATAAGAGAAAAGTTATTATTGGAGATAATTTGGGAAGCCATCTATCTTACAAAGTTATCGAAGCGCGCGAGGAAAATAACATAAGTTTTGTATTTTGACTCAAAAATAGCACACATCTTTGTCAACCCTTGGACGTAGCCGTTTTAGGCCCATTAAAATATCCTGGAGAAAAGTTTTGACAGGCTGAAAGTTGCATAAGAAGGGGGTGATGCCAAAGCAGGTTTTCCCAAGTTTGCTCAAAAAGATGTTTGCAAATTGCAGTGAAAAAATGTCAGCAAATATATTGTCTGGTTTTGAAGCAACAGAAATTTCACCGTATAATCCGGAAAAAGTTTTGACGAAGATAAGGCCCAGGAATGATGAAGCCAATTAAAACAATTCTGTTATTGTGGAATCGTTCTCTAATATTATGACAGAGCTTACAAGAGTGAATAAACGGCCAGCAATAACAAGAAAGTGAAAAAATTAATGTTCCAGCAGAAAAATCAATCGGATTGGCAGATTTGGAAGTAGAGGCAGATGTTATACCGACAACATCAACATCAATACATATAGATCACAGTTCTTATAGCAGTGTCGTAGACGAAACAGAAAGTGATATAATGACTCCCGTTGAGACAACTTCTGATATCCATGAATCTGACTTTGTTTTGACATCATTCATATATAATACAGGAACAAAAAAAGAAAACAAAAAACTTTTTATTGCACAAATAATGCACACGACAAAAAGTTGTATTGAAATAAAATGCCTTCGCACTTATAACGGGAAACAGTGTGCTTTTGTATTTTCCGGCGTAGAAGACTTGCAGTCTGTAAAAGTAAACCACAGGACCCTTGCATTTTTACGTTTTCTCAAAATGTATTGTAATTATCTATAACTTTACATGGAAATTCCATTTTTGCCAAAGTTTTCTATAAGTTAATTAAAATATTTATATGTTTATGTTCCAAACTAAACGCAAATAAAATTATTCCTTACATAATGTTATATTTTGTTTATCACTCAAATTTTTGATAAAATGAAATAAAAAACGGTTCAAAAGTATCCTATAAAAGATATAGCACCGACCTATATTGGATATATATATTACTAAAACTCAAACCATCCAATATATCCAATAGGTGGGGTAATATTAGAAGATCATATTTTATAAAAAATAAATTGAAAACATTTTTTTGTTTTTTTTTGACAAAAGTCATTCCAGGCAGCAAAGGCTTCCAATTGATAAAGGCTCCTAATCAATTTTTTTTTCCTAACAGAGAAAACTGAACAAAACCCAAAATATCATCCAATATATCCCCATTTGACGGTACCTTTTTCCTTTTGATATTTACTTTTGTATTTTTGAGTTTTCGAAATCAATCACAAATTTATGTTTTGAACTAATTTACCCCTTACCACTAAGCACCGGCAAAACCTCATTTATGTTACTTTTAACCAGGCACTTTTCGTTTTTGCATGTAACACTATTTTCTTTTTGCTTGTCTTTCTTTTACCATGCGTACCAAATGTCCAAACTACTTTAATTGACAGAGGAATTTAAGTATTTGGAAAACAAATCTTATTGTCTCTTTGTTGACTTGACTTCAATCTTTGATACAGTAGATAAAGGAGCGCCCAAGTATAAATCATTATTGTCAGAAGTATCTTAACAAAAATGATTAGAACTTTAGAAAATTTAAACTTTGAAACGTTGCGCCAAGAATCTGGCATCGACGTAATGTGATTGGTAATGTTTTCTTGGTATTCTATTGTTTTTCTTTGTATCTGAATGATATACAACTTTTGGCTTGTGTTGATGATTTAGTTATACTGGTCCCCACGAGCTAAATGGTTAACTAGTTAGAAGAATACTGCTTTTTGTGAAAGACAACACTACATACGATTTTGAGCTGATTAATGAAAAGTAATTGTTTGTCTATTGTAAGTAAACTTGAGGTATTTTAATTGGTTCAGAGAGCTGACATGTGCTACGAGTTCCAGGTCTGAAGATTTAAAAGATTCAAGCAAATAGAAAAATTGCTTTCTCATTTCCTTAAAAAAGTACTAGGCTTCTCTCTGAGTTCTAATTATGTTTTGTACAATGAAACAACCACAAAAAATGTTTGATATAGTACAACATATTCAATATTTACTGAAAAGAAGTTGTAACTAAAATATGTTTTTTGTAAGAAACGGAAAAAACTTTGGCTGAAAAATTACAAAGAAATATAAAAACGTAAGAAGTTGGTTACATGTAAAAATGTTGATAAGAACAATGCCTGAATAAAATTAACACAAATGAGGTAATTGGCGGTGCTCAATAAAGATGGTCGTGAGTTAAATTTAGAAATTCGTGACTGTTTGGAAAAACTAACGTAAAAGTAAAACCCAAAATAAAAAATCAAAAAGCCGCCAGGATAGATAAAAGCTTCTAGACAACAAACAAAATTTCACACACAGAATAAATTTGTTTTTACATCTACCATTTTAATTCCTTTCACACTTAACGTGCATTCCGGAGAATTAACTTCCGCTTTGCAAAATCCACATTTGCTTATTTTTATCGTCAGATTTGCTTTCTTTAATGTTCACTTGTATTATCGTTTTGTGCTGTGCGTCTTTTGCCAACGGCAATTGCAAATAAGCACTTTCTAAGTTTTTCTAAGTTTCTAAGTCTGCATCTAACAAATTTTTCAAATTGTTCTTCTATAGTAGGTATAGAAAAAATAATTTTTGTAGTTTACATACTTAAAGACAAATAATCAACAAATTTTGGTTTTCTTAATTTTTTACGCATTAGTAGGCATGGAAAAGCGTACGGCGACGTTCATAATGTCTGCTATCGCCTGTCTTTTACTTGCGGGCACCTTGTACGGTTTTGTTTGTACAGATTCTTTGGATACTCTAATGTTTATTTCCAGTGCATCCAAACTCTTTAATATTAAAAGCAAAACACTCGCGGTATTTAATACATACGTTTTTTTCTCGATGTATTGCGTACTCAGTCTTTTGTGCCCTCTGGTACGTTAATGTTTTCTCTAGATATCTCCCATTTTGTCGACGCATAAATTATTGGCGCTGATTACTAATTTTAATCAATCAATATTTACACCGTCTTTGCTATTAGCGTTTAAAATCGGCATAACAAGTTTACTATAAAAGCATCGTGCGCGTATTAAATTTACCTCACCCGCGTGTAAAATTGTCTTATCCGTTACACGTACAGTTCTTTTGTTTGTATTGTTAAAGTCCACATTCCTAAAAGGCATTTTGTTTCCTACCAAGTTTAACATCCGTTTCATAGTCGTTCGCCGGCGAGTCGCTGGCGATTTACTATTTGCCAGCAACAAGGCACATGCGCTCAACTATAAACTGTAGTGAAAAGCTGGCGATTCGCCGGCGAACGGTTGGAGGTGGTCGATAGCATCTCTGGCAATGCGCTGACGTTATACAAAACAGATTATAATTGCAAATTTTTGTGATTTGTAAAAGTAAAATAGAATTTAATTAAAATAACGCAAATATATACGTTTTAGTTTTGGTAATTTACATACCCCGCAAGTAATCAAATCAATAAAGAAACGGATATTAACTATAAAATTACTGGATCTATCATGTTTAAGTAAAACAACAAGTCTAATTTTTGTTTTTATAATTATTTGAATATTAGATACTCTTTGCTATTAGTTCAGAGATTTCAAAACAAAAATTAATACCTACAATCTCTATAAAAATTGTTAAATAAAAACAAAGTCAAAGTTTGTTGCAAAATACGTTTGGTTTAAAACTGTAACGTTACAAAAATATTTTTGTTATCATTTGTAAACGTTTTTATTTTTTGTAACTATAAAATATAAATTTTCTTAAACAATTTCAAAAATTGTTATCTAAATGAATTTTTTAAGTTTCTATATCAATCTCTTTTTATTGTATAACTTGTTAAGTACAATTAAATTTTTGTGTGTATTATTTTAAACATTAGTTTTTTATTATATGCAGCCGACTATCTGATTTTTAATGTTGGTATTGTAAGTATATTCTAAAAAGCTTGTTAGTAGCTGCACCCAGATTAATCCAGTTAAACATGTGTATTTCGTGTAATGTCTAAATATATAAAATGCACATGGTCGTTTCGTCGGCGAGGTGAACGCCGGAAAAACAACTAAACAACACAAATAATGTCTTGGCTTGTCGCTGGCGAAACCTCCAGTGAAAACTCTAGCGATTCGCTGGCGAGTCTTCAGCGAACCGCCGGCGATCGACTATAAATACGGCTATTAGTGTGTTTCTTATTTTAATGTAACCAATGTTTTCTAGATCGGTAAACGTTTGACCAATTAAAACATCTACACTTTGTACCTTATCAGGTACCACATAACGACGCATTGACTTCGACCTCATCAAGCTTAAGATTTGTATGCGGTACGTCTACTCATTTAATAGTCGGTGTTTTTTCGCTACCAAACCTAAATAATTCGATGTTTGATTTTTTGTAATCGCGACCACAGTTTTGCAATGCATCCCGACTGATAGTGCACACGCAAGTAGCCACATCAACTAACGCATTGACACTGTGATCATTCACACAAACCTCGTGCAAATACTTTTTTGATTAATTCTGTAGTTAAATTGTTTTCAACCGCTTCATCTTTTGGTTGTTGCATTCGCGCTTTGCGTGACCTTGTACATTGTAATTCCGATTTTTTTACCAAACATTTTCTCAAATAGTGACCCAAGTTGTTGCACTTAAAACAACAATTTTTAGCGTTTTCTTTCGGTTGCACCAAAAACTAAGTTGTAGTCACGCTACCTCGGTATACCGGTTTCCTATAATTATTTGAACAAACTTTTTTACTGATGTTTCACCTATCGTACATCAGTATGTTACTTTACAAGTCGATATTTGCATGATGTTTTCCCGCTAATCCTATCACAGTATTTGAGCACGTGATACCGAACAATATCTGTTCTTTTATTTCCGAAAAAGGAAATCCTAACAAACTGCACATGTGTTTGTCATGTACATAGAAACTCACTGATTAATTGACAGGATGTATAAGCATTTTCTCCCATTTTTTAGTCGTACTGAAGTCATCTACGAATGTACGTATAAATGCTCTCTCAAAATCTCCAAAGTTATGTATGTCAGATTCCGTGTAGCATACCAACTACGAGCTGTACTAGTCAATTGTAATCATTTCGTTTCCAACAACTACTGGTCTGACTAATTGTTTGTTGATGCGCTCCATATTAACTGCTCGAGCTAATCCACTGCTTTAACATGATGAACTTCTCTATTCAAAATTATGTTATTAAATATCAGCATAACTTGCTGATTTGGCTAATTTTGCTGATTTTTGATTATTCGAAGCATTAATCCATTTGCGATAGCATCATCGTTGTTGATTCGTAACTTGTTGTCCTTGTTGGATAAATGTTCGCCGCCTACGCCTGCGTGGTCATTTTTGGATTTGACCGTTGCTTTGCATTATCGGCTTCAATTCAATTTTGTCGACGCCACCTTCTTCCCGTATCATGCCTTTACTCTATGCTATTTTAAATTTGTAAGTTTTTAATAATGTACTTTTGCTTTCAGGAATCTAAATACTAACAACAATTTTACGTTTCTAGACAGTAAAACGTAATGTTCTAATGTCGTTTTAACGTGCACGGTCACTTTCTTTCTGATTTTGGCAGACAACTCAATTTCTCACTTTCAGGTACAAACACAACACTGTCTATCCCACTTTTGAATTTGTTAAGAATTTTAAGAATAAAAAGCTCAGATTTAAGCACTAAATTTTAGGCATTTATTTAAGCGTAAACTCGTAAATCGCAAGTTTAAATGCTTTTGACACCTACGCGTTTTACCTTGACTACTTTTCCATTTCAAGGTCACGCGTATTCATTTAAATGAATATTTATTTCAATAATCTATGCTTATGCTCATTGTGCGTTCAGTTCAGTTTTATGTGTTCCAATAATTTTCGCATTTATAAATAAAATTTAAAATTACTGTACAATTATATTTTCAATGTAATTTTTTCCATTATCTAAGATCTCATGTCAATTTATTTCTATTACAATTTGGTTATTTTGGTACCTATTTGTAGAGATCAAAAAAATTATTATTATTTGTGGCTTTAACTTAAAATATTCTAAGCTGAGTTATGTACGGTAGCGGTTAAAACAAAACAAAAATACTAATGTATAACAGGGATTGCCAATATTTGTAGTGGCGCACTTACTATATACATATGTATATTGCTGAAATCACTAATATAATCTATATTCATTCGTAAATAAACATTCTAAAAATAGTTTTTAACAGCAAAAATAAAATGCTTTAATAATATGCTTTTTAATACCTTAAAATTTTTATAATTATAATTTAAATTATTTTATTTTTTGTATAATTAATATATAAAAAAAATATTTTAAATGTATGTGTTAATTAAAAAAAATTAATTAGTAATTGAAAAAATTTGTTGATTAAATACCTTGCTAATTGCATGTTTTCTACTTAATATGTTTTGTTACACAAATATTTATCGTACACACCTTTGACTTTTTAGTTTGATATTAATTCAAGAACTTTCATTTTGTACAAAATTGGATAAATGTAACGATTGGTACAAAAATGTTGCTACGAACAATTTTATATAAAATGCTTTACATTTTATACCTAAATTAAGTTTTTTCAAACTTATTAAATTTGATTTATATTAAATATTTTTTTTATAAAAATTGTAGAAATATTTCTTTTTGCTCAATATTTTTACCTAGCAGTATTCTTTTTAGATTCACTTTATTTGATTTATCGACATTTTTATTAAATTCACCCAACACAAAACACCGTCAAAAATTTTCTAAAATCAATATTTTTATTATAGGTATTTGTCTTTTAAAAGTTTTTTTAGAATAATTTATTTCTAAAAAACGATATTAATAAATCTAACAGACGCGTTTAGAATTACTATTACTTGTTGTGCTTGTAAAATTAGTTTATTGTTATTTTCATTTTGTTTTTAGTGTAAATTGTTACCTATTTTAATTCGTATTTAATGGAAATGATACTCCTAGCAGGGTATGCTGTTTTATAATCAAACCGACTGTGCGTGTGGACTATACTAAATATAAGTTAATCGTGTGACTGTAGATTAAAAATATGTATTCGTGATATTATTTACACGAGGTGGCACTAATACAGAAAGTATTAATTTTTAAGTTTAGATTATATCTTTTAATTAGTAACAATAAATGTACGTTCTCCTAATATCTTGTTTAGGAAACTACTCAAAAAAATTTTAACATTTTTTTTATAAAACGTTTAAACAATATAAAAATTAAAAAACTTTTATAAGTATTTAAAATAAACGTATCATTCAAATTAAATAACAAAAAATTAAAAAGTTTTAAAGAATTTGCTTTAAAATCGTAACACAAAAATGTTTGGTCGACTAAAACTCGATAGCAAGAGGGAAATTCTTCAACTAAAAATTTTTATTTTGGAATATGAAATCGTGAATAAAAGTAAAAAATCAGAAAGAGCACCAAATGGGTTTTTCGACTTCAACAACCCAAAAATTTCAATGTTCTTGAGAACACTCTCTAAATATATTTATGTTTCTATAGAACTTACTTTTTTTAAAGTGTATTAATACTAAATCTAAAATTTTTAAGTTACACTGAACTGAACTGAAGGTAGTTTCAATAAAAACTTTGTTATAATTTAAAAATATAATCTAATATTTATTACGTCAAAAAAAAAATGTATAATTAAAAATTGAAATAATTGAATTAGACAAGCACAAAAACAATTTTATTGCGTGTAATCTTTAAGCGCGATAGAAATAAAACTTTTTCTTTGTTTGTGACAGATATTACTAAAAAGAAAAAAATTAAATTAAAATGAATATTATTTTAGGTTGTTGATTTTTCTTTAACTTTTATTTATTGAGTAAAATGTTTTTGGAACTGCGATTTTAAATTAGAAAATGTAAAGCAACTTAAATGACTATTTCGCAAATGTATAATTAGTTGTATAAACTATAATTAAAAAAATGTTTTCTCATAATCACTGTACGAATATCTCGTTTTAAATTAATCGTTAATCACAATTATAATAACCGCAACTAGTACGTTTCTTAACAAATGATGGTTTAAAAATTTTACAAAGCACAAAAGTGAAAACATACTCATTTTGGTACAAAATACAACAGCTGTTCTTATCGCTTATTTATTAAATTTATTTACTTATTAAAAAAGAACATACAATTTGTGTACGAGAGTAACTCTCATGTTATACAGTTCCTACAACTTAAAAATAATCTATTATAGAGGAAATCTTTTAATTGTAAAAACAAAATTAACAAAGGTACTATAATATACTTTTTTAATGTAATTTTTTAATTCAAACTTAAATTTAGCTTAAAATAATATTTTATTACTCTTGAAGTCTTCTCCACAGTATTTTTATTTTTTTAATATTTTATTTTAGGAAATACATGTTTCGCTAATTATAATTAGCATCGTCAGTATATATAGGTAACTAAAAACTAAAATTAAAACAGTGAAATATAAATAAAGAATACTAACAGAATAAAATAGTTAACAAATTTTAAACTAATGTCAATTAAACATTAAACGTATTTGACAATTTAATACAGTCGACTATATTAAAAAATTAATTTAAATAAAGAAAATAAAAAATATCAAAAGAATAGAAAAATGAAAAGAATAAAACTATAATTTTGAACTGAGAAGAATTGAGGGATTTAAATTTAACATTTCATTTAGACAATTTATTGAATTATTGTTAGAAATTCTATTAATTTCAAGAGTCTCTAATGAGTTTAGAAGAGATCCTTTATTACATACATGTAGAATTTTGATATTGAAATCTGAAGAAAATGAATGCCCTGAACATAAAATATGGTTGGCAAAAGCAGAATTAGTGTTATAAATATTTGTATTTAAATATCTATTTATTAAATATAAATGTTCATTTAGTCTCGTTTTGAATTTTCTACCTGTTTGACCAATATATGAAGAATTGCAAAACGAACAAGTAAGTTGATACACTCCAGATTTATGTAATATTGGTATTTGATCTTTATTATTAACTAAAAATAATTTAAGTGTGTTATGTGTCGAAAATGAAATGGTGATATTATGTTTTTTAAAAAGTTTTTGAAGAAATTGAAAACAGTGACCAAAGTATGGAAGAGATCTAAAAACCATTTCATTATTAGTAGAAAAATTGATCAAATTTTTGAATAAATGTTTTATACGAACTTTGTGAAAAATACTATTAAATAATTGAATAGGATAACCATTATTTAAACCAATTTGATTTATAATTTTGTGTTCCTTAGCAAAATTAGAAGGTGACAAAGGTATAGAAAATAGTCTATGAAAGTACGAACGAAAAGCAGCAGTTTTATGAGAAAATGGATGGCACGAATTAAATGGAATTACGCAATCTGTATGGAAAGATTTGCGAAAAATATCAAAATTAAATTTATTGTTAAACCGTGAAATTTTTAAATCTAAATAAGACAAAGAGTTGTTTGATTCAATATCTAAAGTAAATTTTATTTTTGGATGGATAGAATTAATAAAATTACTAAAATTATTTAATTCGTCAATGGTACCATTAAAAAGAACTAAACAATCATCAACGTATCTATACCAAAAAGAAATTTTGTTTAATATAGAAGAGTTTGAAAAAATTGTATTTTCTAAATTGTTCATAAAAATTTCAGCTGCTAAAGGTGAAATATTTGATCCCATCGCTAAGCCTGATACTTGTAAATAATATTTATTGTCAAATTTAAAATAATTTTGTTTAAAGACTAAATCTAATAATGAACAAAGATCTAAAATTTGATATGTATATAGAGAGTTGTTAGAAAAAAGAAGATTACGTATAAGATTAGTACATTCATCTGGAGGTATTGACGGAAAAAGATTAACTACATCAAAAGAAACTAAAATTGATGATGAAGGAAAAGGTAAGTTAATAATTTTTTGTACAAGGTCACAAGAATTAGTAATAGCATATTTATTATTAAAATTTGTATGTGTTCATATCATACTATTTAGCCAAGGTGCAAGTTTAGAAACAGGCGAATTAGGAAAAGAAACAACTGGTCTTATAGGGATACCAGGTTTATGTAATTTAGGTAGTCCATAAAGTAAAGGAGTAGAAGGATTCATAATTTGAAAATAAAATTTATTAGGTTTACTAAGTGAACTAAGAGTAATACTATATTTTTTAATGATGATTTAAATATAGAAAGAAAAGAGGGATTTGGATCTTTTGACAGAAGATTAAAGTCGTCATTAGAAAGAAAATCCAAAACTTTATCAACATAATCAACCTTATTTAAAACAACTACACAATTACCTTTATCTGCTTTTATAACAACTAAATTATTTAATTTTATTTTTGATCTTAAATTTTTACAAGTTTTATAAATAGAATCAAAATTTTTATTAAAAGTATAATTACCTAAAATTCTTCTTAATTTAGTAAAAATTTCTGTTCTTACAATATTAGCTTCTGGTATTTCTACAGAATTAATAACTTTTTCTACATTAACAGCTAAAAATTCAACATGTTTACTTTGTATATTAACTGGAAGATTATATTTAAGACCAGATTTCAATATATTTTCTTCATTACTTGAAAAGGTAAAATTACTTAAATTAATAAACTTAGCGTGAAAATTATAATTAACGTTATGAAGACTGGGTGGTAAAGGAAAAATATATTGTTGATGATGGTGTGACTGTAAAAATCGTAAATCGTTTAATTTTTTTTTTTTTTTTAATGAACAATTTAGAAAATACAATTTTTTCAAACTCTTCTATATTAAACAAAATTTCTTTTTGGTATAGATACGTTGATGATTGTTTAGTTCTTTTTAATGGTACCATTGACGAATTAAATAATTTTAGTAATTTTATTAATTCTATCCATCCAAAAATAAAATTTACTTTAGATATTGAATCAAACAACTCTTTGTCTTATTTAGATTTAAAACTTTCACGGTTTAACAATAAATTTAATTTTGATATTTTTCGCAAATCTTCCCATACAGATTGCGTAATTCCATTTAATTCGTGCCATCCATTTTCTCATAAAACTGCTGCTTTTCGTTCGTACTTTCATAGACTATTTTCTATACCTTTGTCACCTTCTAATTTTGCTAAGGAACACAAAATTATAAATCAAATTGGTTTAAATAATGGTTATCCTATTCAATTAATTAATAGTATTTTTCACAAAGTTCGTATAAAACATTTATTCAAAAATTTGATCAATTTTTCTACTAATAATGAAATGGTTTTTAGATCTCTTCCATACTTTGGTCACTGTTTTCAATTTCTTCAAAAACTTTTTAAAAAACATAATATCACCATTTCATTTTCGACACATAACGCACTTAAATTATTTTTAGTTAATAATAAAGATCAAATACCAATTTTACATAAATCTGGAGTGTATCAACTTACTTGTTCGTTTTGCAATTCTTCATATATTGGTCAAACAGGTAGAAAATTCAAAACGAGACTAAGTGAACATTTATATTTAATAAATAGATATTTAAATACAAATATTTATAACACTAACTCTGCTTTTGCCAACCATATTTTATGTTCAGGGCATTCATTTTCTTCAGATTTCAATATCAAAATTCTACATGTATGTAATAAGGGATCTCTTCTAAACTCATTAGAGACTCTTGAAATTAATAGAATTTCTAACAATAATTCAATAAATTGTCTAAATGAAATGTTAAATTTAAATCCCTCAATTCTTCTCAGTTCAAAATTATAGTTTTAATCTTTTCATTTTTCTATTCTTTTGATATTTTTTATTTTCTTTATTTAAATTAATTTTTTAATATAGTCGATTGTATTAAATTGTCAAATACGTTTAATTTTTAATTGACATTAGTTTAAAATTTGTTAACTATTTTATTCGGTTAGTATTCTTTATTTATATTTCACTGTTTTAATTTTAGTTTTTAGTTACCTATATATACTGACGATGCTAATTATAATTAGCGAAACATGTATTTCCTAAAATAAAATATTAAAAAAATAAAAATACTGTGGAGAAGACTTCAAGAGTAATAAAATATTATTTTAAAAAGAGACTCCACTTAGAGAAATGAATTACTTCACCAATATTAAATTTAGCTTTTATTAATTTTTTTATCAGTTTCTGGTAATTTATTGCAAATTAAAGCTCCATTTTTAGTAATGTCTGTTTTACTTTTGTTTGTTCTTATTGAGTCAATATGAATATATTAGTAAGTAAATAAACATATCATTCAAATTAAATAACAAAAAATTAAGAGGTTTTAAAGAATTTGCTTCAAAATCGTAACACAAAAATGTTTGGTCGGCTAAAATTCTTTAACTCTAAAAATTTTTATTTTGGAATCATTCAAAATCGTAAATAAAAATGAAATATCAGAAACAGCACCAAGAAGGTACGTAGCATAAAATGGGTTTTTGAACCTCGACAACCCAAAAATCCCATTGTTCTTGAGAACACTGGAAATATATTTATCGCTCTATAGAACTTACCTTTTTAAAGTGTATTAATAATAAAACCTGAAATTTTTTAAACTACACTGAACGCGTTAGGTAGTTTCAATAAAAAACTTTGTTATAATTTAAAAATATAATCTAATATTTATTACATTAAAATAAAACAAAAAAATGTATAATTAAAAATTGAAATAATTGAATTAGACAAGCACAAAAACAATTTTATTGCGTGTAATCTTTACGCGTAAAACTTCTTCGTTGTTTGTGACAGATATTACTGAAAAGAATAAATTTAAATTAAAATTAAATTAGGTTGTTGATTTTTTTTTTTACTTTTATTTATTAAGTAAAATGTTTTTGAAACTGCGATTTTAAATTAGAAAATGTAAAGCTTCTTAAATACTACGCAAATGTATAATTGATTGTATAAACTATAATTTAAAAAAATGTTTTCGCATAATCACTGTACGAATATCTCGTTTTAACTTAATCGTTAATCACAATCATAATAACCACAACTAGTACGGCTTCTTAACGCTTGATTATTTAAAAATTTTAACAAAGCAGAAAAGTGAAAGCATACTCGTTTTGGTACAAAATACAACACCTGTTTTTATCGCTTATTTATTAAATTTATTTATTTATTGAAAAGGAACATACAATTTGTGTGCCAGAGTAACTCTGATGTTATACAATTCCTACAACTTAAAAATAATCTATTATAGAGGAAATGAATTGTACAAACAAAATTAACAAAGGTACTATAATATACTTTTTTTAATGTAATTTTTTAATTCAATTTTAAATTTAGATGTTTTTAATTTTTTTAACAGTTTCTGGTAATTTGTTGCAAATTAAAACTCCATTTTTAGTAATGTCTGTTTTACTTTTGTTTGTTCTTATTGAGTCAATATAAATATATTGGTAAGTTCGAGTGTAATGGTTGTGTATTTGGTTATTAACTGAATATTTAATATTAATTTTTAATTTTTGAAGTTTTATTTTTTGTATTAGTAATAATAATAACATACAATATGAGCAAGGTCAATAATTGATTAATCATCGTTACCTAAAGATTCACTTTTTTTAGTTTTCCGCTAATTCTTATCTAAATCACCATTATTCACTGTAAACAACTTTCAACAACCTTATCAATTAAACCATTTGTTTTCCACATTTTGTCACAAAGATGTAATACATAATTGCGTTGCTTTTCCCAGTGTTCGTTTGTTAAATCAGAAGATGCATTTTGAACTAAATTTTTAATATCAATATCTTGTTGTGCAATATTATTCAACTTTTCTTTTTAGGAAACTCATTACAACATTTCTTCTAGAAAAATTCAAGTTTTAAAAATCTCAAGCGTTTCTTGTTACGGCAGCAGAAAGTTTACAATCGCTTTCAATTGATTATATATTATATATATTGTGCTTTAGAATAAACAATTTTGTAGATTATGTTTTTTAAGATAAAAACTGTAATATATATAATATACTATATATAATACAGTTACTTTAATTTATCACGATTATTGGTTTTGTACTATAAATGCAATCAATAAATTATTTTGTATTATAAATGAACCTAAATAATATCTATATTGTAAAATTAACCTAAAAATACTTACCAAATGTCGTCATGGTAAATAGAAATAGATTGTTCTAGAAGAACCGATTTGTACATAAACTAGGCAAAAATTTAAATACAAAAACAAAAAGTAATATGAAAAACCAAAATAAAGTAAATAAAAACCAGAATGTCAACAATCTATTTATATATAAAACACAAAAATTGTTTCTACCTATGTCCGTTATAGATTTTGAAACCATCCAACCGTTGTGTTTCAAACCGGTTTCATTTGAAATCTAATAACGCGAACATGGTTTTAAACCAATAAAAAAATGCATTAGGCACATTTGGTCCATTCATGAAGTCGACTTTCGAGTTTTCTAATACAAACATTTTGAATCTTATCAAAGGCGTTACTCGTAAATAAATTAAAAACATTAGTGTGAAGTTAGCGCATACCTAATAATACTCTCAACACAAAAGTTTGAAGCTATTGATCATGTCAAATAGTCGAATTAGAAAATATTTAAAAACCTCATAAATAGTAAACTAATATTTGTTTTTGTGAAATTTGATGGTGATTTTAAGTATTATTTGCAATTGTAAGTGTACATTCAAGTTTATCTCACTTTTAAAAGGAAAAATGCACTCACTAACTATCAAATATAAATAAATAAAATTGGAATATTATTTCACTTCGTGTGGTACAAAAAAATGATCTATTTACATATAAAAAATTTAAAACATTAGTTATCAAAAATGCCACCAAAAACAGCTGTAATTGGAAGAAATACAGCAGATGCGAAACGAAAAAGAACCGAAAGAGCAGCCGAAACCCCCGAACAACGTGAAGTGCGTTTGGAGTCAAACCGGCTGAGAGATCAATAGTCGAGAGCAGCAAAACACCCGAACAACGTGAAATTTGATTAGAGTCCAATAGATTGAGAGAGCTCCAGTTAAGAGCAACGTGCAACTCCTTAATACGCTACGCACTGAAATTTCAAAAAAAATTACTCGGCATGTGTTGTTCGAATGGTATTGTCAAGTTGCCACCGCTGGTTGAGCCACCTCAACCACTACGTTTCTGTCAACACAACGTTGCCCAAGCATTTTTTTTAAACATTTGGAAATACAATTCGAGTTTTCAAATGACTTCATTTGGAGCTACAAACATTGTTAAAAATACAGGTTTGTCTGTTTTTTTTGTATTTACATAAAAAAATACATCAAAAACAAAATGTTTCTCTAGACTTTACGCTAACATTCAAAGTACAAGAACAAGTTTAGCACTAAATCGGTTTGCTTCTTTCAACACCAAATCAAAAATCTAAGTTTTTGCAAATTTATTTTGCAAGAGATGACGAAAAGAAGTTGACCAACGTTGCGCTGTTATCAACGGAACAAGACGTAAAATTATTTTAAATTTGCAACGTTTATTTCACTACAATAATCATTTGGTTAAATTGTTTAAAGTCGTTTTGAATCAAATGCCATCAGATGATTACAAAAGTCATTATAAGAACCGATAAAACACCGGATGGGTGAGCATGGACAACGCTTTAAAGGTCCAACGTTCAACAAAGTTGCAGTCGTTATGGTGTAACCATCGTTTAAAATCGATTGGTTGATTAAGTAATTTTTGGTAACGGACACAGTATTTGGATTGACGATTTTCATTTAATGTATTTTGAATTTGTTTCAATGTAATTTTAGATTGAGTTTAATAAGTTATTTTACGATTTAAAATTCAAAGTTATAATTTAAATTGCTGATTTAGTTTTGTATATTGTTACGCCGTGAAAAATTCCAGTGGTAATTTATGTTTCCCTTCTGAGATATAATCGTAATTAAATCTATTTTCGCCGTTTGTTTATTTTAAGTGGATTTAAAAGTTCTTTGTTCGAGTACATTCGTACTTGAATTTCTTTATGTCAATCGTTTAGATTACGTGGAAAAAATTAAGTCATTATCTTAATTTATTAGGCAGTTTAAATTCTTGTAATATAATAGTTTGTCAAATTGACAGTTTCACGTACAAGCGAAACGCTGTGTCCTATCTATATAAATATGACGTAATATGATTGTTTGCCTCTTTATTGCACTTCTTCGCGAGAGTATTTTGGTGTTTGAAGTTTCGAACGCAGCCTTTGTGGAAAGGGCAGTCGACGAAAGTTGATATATAGATGTGTTTTTGGTAAATGAGAAACGAGTCCGAAGTTAGTTGATTGGCAGACGTCAGAATGTAGTTAACGCAGGTGATAATTCACCTTTTATAGTAGTTACCGCGGAAGTAAGTGAAAATGGTACAGTGATGCTTAAGTGGAAAATAAAACTTTCCTTTTTCGTAATTACGGTTCATGGAGATCACTGTTTTCCTAATTAATATCGCATGTTTCGTTAAGTGAATTTTGTGCGTGAGTTTGTTTCGCAATCTCATCTTTCGCCTTAGGGGCGGATCAATAATAATTCTTCCGTTGGTAAATTTATTCATCTGGATTTGGTACCCTATCGAGGTCCCGGACGTTCTGCTGGCCTATGCTAACCAAAAGCCCGTCTTCGAGTAAATCAAGGTATTTATTTTGCACCATCTATTCATATGTGAAATTTACGTTTACGCGATTAAGTGTTAAAAGCTTTGAATTTTCAATTAAAAAAAATTACAAGTGTTTCGAAGTTATCGTTAATGTAACTAATTAATGACCGTATTTTACGGTACTGTTTTATTCCAAGTTTAAAATTTATTAAACGGGACCGAATTATCGATTCAAATTTTATATTTATATGTTAGTTTTATAAGTATTTTTCATTTTGTTTTTAAATTATATCGACACACACGGCCGTGATCATAGATGTTTTAAGATTGATTAATTTGTGCTGTTTATTTCTTTAAAATTCTGTATTGTGTATTTTATAATTTTGTTTGTGTATTTTATCCCATTAACTGTAAATTTGTTTTGGATCAAACGTGCATTCACGTAATTTTTATTATTTTGTTACTGTTTTGTGTGATTAATTTTGTCAATTTCAATTCAATTATTTTATTCTTTTATTCATTTTGTTTTATTTTGTTCAAATAAATGTTAAATTATTAAATTGTAAAGAGCTTTTAATTCCGTCGGCCTCCGCGTGTGTAACTTTATTAGTTTATTTTAGATTTTAGCAAATGCACCCTCTAAGGTAAGTCCATTGGGGGTGCATACTACAGAAGCGGACTTATGGTTGGCAAGGGTCATTAGTCCATTAAGCTTTACTCCTTCCTGGCGCCCTTTGATTTCGACATTATTATTTATCGATTCTGTGTTTTCGACAAGTCAATCCATTTCGATCACGAAACTTTTAAATAAAACCCACCCCGTCTCCATTGAGCTAGTGGCACAACCCCCGTTTATGTTACTACATTGCAGGCAGTGACTTTGTGTTAATTTTGGAATGTAACATAAATAATTTGGCGTCTCCAGCGTGTGGCCTTTTTCGAATTTTAGTTTGCCTGTTAAGTTTCGTGATTTTTGGAAGATTTTACCGTTTTGTAATTACATTTTAAAATGGGTTACAAATTGATCGTTGATCGTTTATCGCATAACGAATTACGTTATGAAATTTTGATTAGAGGTGGTGATGCATCTTTAGGTGTTGTCGTATTACGAGGTTTACTCAAGAATTTCCTTATTGAAGAAGCTACCGGAAAATTATCTCGTCCCGTGTATCCGTTCGATTTTAATGCAGATAAATTAGCGATTCGTGAAGGTATCGATGAGCTTAGAAAATTAATAGATTCATTGAAAATTACTCCGACTACAAAAATTTCTTCTACAATTGAAACCAAAATTAAATATTTGTTAAACCGTATTGGCAATTCAATTCCTATTCAAGGTGACGATTCACAAGTTAAAGATGAGTTTTTAAAAGATTTAGTTGTTTTAATTTCGCAGTACGAACTTTTGGATAAACAAATTGTTGTTTCAAATCCGTCTACTTCCGCCGATGAAGTCATCGAACCTGTCGTTCAACCTTCTGTAGTTGATACCGCTTTACCGACGTCTTCTGCTGTTAGTCAAAATTTTATTAGTCATGTTAAGAGTATTTCAGTTTCGAAATGGAACTTAAAGTTTTCTGGTGATGCAAAGTCAATTTCATTGAATGCATTTTTAGAACGAGTTGCCGAACTTCAATTATCGCGTAACGTTTCAAGCTATCAGTTATTTTTGGAGTGTACTGATCTTTTTACAGGTCATGCATTGATTTTTGTTAGATCCATTCGTAATTCAGTTAATTCTTGGGAAGATTTAGTTAAGTTTTTACGTGAACAATTCCAGCCTACCGATTATGACGAACGTCTTATTGAAGAAATTAAGCGTCGCACTCAAGCTAATGATGAACCTATGGGTATTTACGTTGCAATTATTCGCAACATGTTTTCACGTCTCGATGAGCCTTTTTCTGAAGAAAAACAGTTAAAGATTTTATTAAGAAATATTTCTCCCGTGTATCAAACTCAGCTTGGTTTGTCGTCAGTTACTTCAATTGAGGAATTAATTAAATTTGGTCGTATTATCGAGGACCGCATGCAAGCTATTGAAGCTTACACGCCGCCGTCTCGTAGAAAGCAGGACATGGAGCCTGATCTCGCTTACGTAACATCTCAAGTTAAGGACATTGCCGTTTCTCGTTCTTCGAATAACGTTAGTAGTGGTGAAAAATCTACACCACCTGTTAGACAAAATTTACGACTACCGTCTTCTAGTATCGCACCTTCTTCACGAAGGTTAGCTATCGTTAATGCGCCTGCTTCTTCTAATCGAAATAGTCCGCAATTGTGTTGGAATTGTAGGAAGCCAAACCATCGAGCTGCTTCTTGCAAAGAACCTAAGAAAGGTTTATTTTGTTATCGTTGTGGAAAATCTAACGTTACGGTCCGCACTTGTTCTAAGTGTTCGGGAAACGAGTAAAGGACGTACTAAGAAGCCGTTTAGTGACGTCAGAGGTTAAAGTTAAATCGGCTGTCTATTTTAATAGTTTACATTCTTCGAAGAAAAAGAGTTTTGTTAAGAATAAAGTCGTTTTAGATTATGTTTTAGAGTCTGCTGAGTCTGACGAAAGACCTTTTGTCTATGTTAAAGTTTTTGATCACGAAATTTTGAGTTTATTAGATAGTGGCGCTTCTCGCACTATTGTTGGTTCTAAGGGTTGGGAAATTTTTAGTCAGTTAGGTTTAAAGTTAAATAAGTCAGTTAAAGTTAATTGTATTGTCGCTAATGGTAAATCAGTACAAAGTTTAGGTTCACTTCTCGTCCCAATCGAAATTAAAGGAAAAATTGTTGTTTTAGAAGTTTTAGTTGTTCCTGACGTTCCGCATAATTTAATTTTAGGCGTTGATTTTTGGAAACAAGCAGGTATCGTTCCTGATCTTAGAAAAGGTGAGTGGCGTTTCGAAAATATGGACACCATTTCACAATTGGAAGATAAAGATTCAGTTATTAAGTCTCGTCTCGATCTTTCTTCAGAACAGCTCAATCAGTTAGACAATTTAGTTAGTAATCACTTTTCGTCTTCGAATAAAAATTTTGGATGCACCAACTTGATCGCACATCAGATCAAGACTACTTCCGAACCAATTAAGCAACGGTATTACCGAGTTTCGCCGTTTATCCAGAAGCAAATCGATCTGGAGTTAGAGAAAATGTTGAAGTTAGGCGTTGTAGAAAAATCAAACAGCGCTTGGTCGAGCCCGATCTTATTGGTGAAGAAGAAGGACAACTCGTATCGTTTTTGCGTGGACTTTAGAAAAGTCAACAAAGTTACCGAAAAGGACGCTTATCCTTTACCTTACGTTTCGTCTATTTTAGATCGTCTTCGTGACGCTAAGTTTATTTCATCTCTCGACATTAAGTCCGCTTATTGGCAAATTCCTTTAAGCGAAGAGTCTAAGCAGTATACCGCTTTTACAGTTCCGAACCGTGGGTTATTCCAATTCACGCGTTTACCGTTTGGTTTAGCTAACGCACCAGCTTCTTGGCAGAGGTTGATTGATCGAGTTTTAGGTCCCGAATTAGAACCTTACGTTTTTGTTTATTTAGATGACGTCATTATTTGCGCTCCTTCCTTCGAGAAACACATGGAAGTGTTAACTGAAGTTCTTCGTCGCCTTAGAGAGGCTAATTTGATGCTAAGTAAAGACAAATGTCATTTTTGTAAACCTGAACTTAAGTATCTTGGTTTTATAGTAAATTCTACTGGTTTGTCGGTTGACCCGGAAAAGGTCGATGCAATTTTGCGTATTCCAGTTCCCACTGGTGTCGCTGAAGTGAGAAGAATTATAGGCATGGCCTCGTGGTATCGCCGATTTGTACCAAATTTTTCGACAATTATCGCTCCATTGACGTCTCTGTTAAAGAAGAATTCCAGCTTTAATTGGACTAGTGATTGTGATGAAGCCTTTCAAATTATTAAAAATTGTTTAGTTTCCGCACCTATTTTGTCTTGCCCCGATTTCAATGTTCCGTTTACAGTTCAAACTGACGCTTCTGATTTTGGTCTCGGTTCAGTTCTTACACAGTTTATCGACGGTGAAGAACGTGTCATTTGTTACAATAGTAGGTCGCTCACAAAGTGTGAACGCAAGTATTCAACTACCGAAAAGGAATGTTTGGCTGTCCTGTGGTCTATTGAAAAATTACGCCCTTATCTTGAAGGAACAACTTTCACTGTAGTTACCGATCACGCATCATTAGTCTGGTTACATAATTTAAAGGAACCTACCGGTCGTCTAGCACGTTGGGCTGTTAGACTTCAGCAATTTGATTTTACGATCATTCATCGTAAAGGAAAGGATCATGTCGTACCTGACGCACTATCTCGTTCAGTACCAGCTATCGACAATATTACTACCGATTGTGACATTACCGAACCTAAGTCTTCGGACAAATGGTTAACGAAACTGATGGAACGTGTACGTTCAAAACCTAACGCTTTTCCACAATGGAAAATTAGTAACGGAAAGCTATTTAAGCATGTTACCGTAGACTATCCCGATCTTCGTTCTGAGAATGACAATTGGAGAGAAGTTGTGCCTAAGTCTAAACGACTCGAAATATTGTCTAAGTTTCACGATGAGCCTACCGCTGGACACATTGGTATCTTTAAGACTCTCGAACGAATAGTTCCGCTTTATTACTGGCCTAAGATGAAGGCTGACGTCATTCGTTACATCAATGGTTGTAAAGTTTGTATCACGCATAAGCCAGAACAGAAACGTCCTGCTGGCCTTATGACCCGTCATCCTGTTGTGGACAAACCTTGGCAGTTGATCTCTACCGATCTTGTTGGACCGTTACCGCGATCTAAGAGTGGTTATTCATATATCCTTGTAGTTGCCGATTATTTTTCTAAATTTGTTTTATTTTTCCCGTTACGTTCCGCTACTGCAGCAGCAGTTACTAAACGTCTTGAAGAAGATGTATTTTTAATGTTTGGAGTTCCTCAGTATCTTTTGTGTGATAACGGCACACAGTTTCGTAGTTCCGAATTTACAAAAATGGTTTCGTCATATAAGTCCAAAATTATTTTTAACGCTAATTATCATCCACAAGCAAATCCAACTGAAAGAGTCAACCGAGTCATGAAGACAATGCTATCGTCATATATCGAAGACAACCATCGACATTGGGATAAATATCTTGCTAAAGTAGCATGTGCTATTCGTACCGCTGTACATGAAGTCACCGGCTTAACGCCGTTTTTCGCTAATTTTGGACGTGAAATCTGTCTCGACGGATCACGTCATGGAAAAACTACCGATTCAGACACTATCGACGATCTAGCTTTTTGCTGATCGTACCTTTGGCCGAAAGAGGCCCAGCGTTTAGAGAAGTTTACGTCGACATTAAGAATCGCTTGAATGCCGCTTATGTCCGCGCTAAACATTATTACGATTTACGTCGTCGTCCAGCACCTTTTGAGGTGGGAGACACAGTGTGGCGGAAGAATTATGTCCTTTCTGATGCATCTCGATATTTCTCGGCCAAACTGGCACCTAAGTTTATCGGTCCGTTCTACGTGAAACGGAAAGTTTCGTATCAGACCTATAAGTTGTCTGATGACACGGGAGCATCAAAAGGCATATGGAACGCCAAGGACTTAAAGTTAAACCCGACTGGGAATAAATAGTTTTAGGTTTTATCGTTTGAGTATTATTCTATCGTATTGTTTTTTTTTTAGGTTAGTTAGTTTCGTTTTTGGGTTCCGTGTAGAGACGGACTAAGAATATTTCTCTACAGTGGGGACACCACTTGTCGTAAGAGGCGACTAAACAACGGTTCTTTCATTTCCATTTTTCTTTCTTCGGCTATCTTGTCTGTCCTTATCTTTTATTTCTGTAGTGTTTGCGGCTAGGTGCCATCGCTCGGTGAGGGCAGTAGTTGTGGGAAAAACGCAATGCGCGGATCTCGTGAAGCGCAGCGCGCCCTCTTCTATTGTGCAGCATCGAGTGATCTGTGTCGAACCCAAACATATGCTACCCTTCTTATCGTTTAGGTTTTCGTTTCGTTACGTTAGTTTTGTTAGGGGTTCTCGATGATTGCGAGATCGCGAGAACCATAGGTTTAGTTTTCGTTTAGTTTTAGTTTAGTTTATTTACCGTATAAAATGGCATGCATCACCGGGAAAATCTATCTATTTTGACCAGTTCTCCTCGCGTTTACCTGGAAAAATAACCGTCCTGAACCGTCCGAAAAATATTAACAACCTGCACCGTACCTGACCATTCTTCTGATTCACGATTATCTATTTTGACCAGTTCTCCTCGCGTTTACCTGGAAAAATAACCGTCCTGAACCGTCCGAAAAATATTAACAACCTGCACCGTACCTGACCATTCTTCTGATTCACGATTATCTATTTTGACCAGTTCTCCTCGCGTTTACCTGGAAAAATAACCGTCCTGAACCGTCCGAAAAATATTAACAACCTGCACCGTACCTGACCATTCTTCTGATTCACGATTATCTATTTTGACCAGTTCTCCTCGCGTTTACCTGGAAAAATAACCGTCCTGAACCGTCCGAAAAATATTAACAACCTGCACCGTACCTGACCATTCTTCTGATTCACGATTATCTATTTTGACCAGTTCTCCTCGCGTTTACCTGGAAAAATAACCGTCCTGAACCGTCCGAAAAATATTAACAACCTGCACCGTACCTGACAATTCTCCTGATTCACGATTTACCATTTGCACCCGATTATTTCATTCATTTTGTACCGCAATCATATTCGTTACATTTTGTATCATCATCATCATCGTTCATTCATTCCGTACCTCTTGCATGTACCTCGTCCTGTCACTTGTTCCAAGTGTATTCATCGCCAGCACCTGTATTTGTAAGTAACCACCATTTTATACCAGTATTGATCGATTTTATTTTATTTTTACCTGAATGATCCTTTTTAGTTTCGTTATTTCATATACATCCCTGTTGTAAATAATTTCTCCGATCTACAAGTTCTTGCTGGGGCTAGTGTGGACAGTGGCTAACTGCCGATAGTTACACTAGCCAACGCAATCTCCGTATTGGGTCGTTTGACCTCTAAAAGCCTCCGAGAACATAATTACTCGTTGGTGGACACCGGCTAACCGCCGATAGTTACCTGAGTAATCATTACACCGAAACCTCCCAGTAAACCCTGTGAATATACTTTATAGTAGAATTACTTGTTGGTGGACACCGGCTAACCGCCGATAGTTACCTGAGTAATCATTGCACCGAAACCGTATTACATAAAACAGAATTTCGCATCTACCGTACTTCCACGTAGCATTCATTCATTACCGAAACAACATTCTCGATCCTTACATCTTCCCTTAAAGTCAGTTGCCATCCCTGTACCTTGTCACCTCTAAAAAACCCATTCGTTCATTGTCATTTCACAATTCGTACGTACCCTGTAGTAACCTTCGTACAAGCCGCAATCTCCTAGTAATTTCCATTTAAGATCCTGTTTATACCGCATCAACGATCATTGTACACCCTTCACATTTGTGTTTGTGTTGTAACATTCCCGTTCATTCCCTATTGGAACTTATCCTAGTAATTTGCCACGCACCTGTTGCAGATAAAGCGCCTGTCCGGCTTTACCTGAAAAATCCGTTTAACCGTTATTTTACCGATTGTATAATACATCAACTCACCTGTGTAAATCCTGCTAACACCTCGATTAATTACAGAACACCGTATTTTAATTAATTACTTGCAGCAAAGTTTGCAGCTGGAAATTCACGCCGCCATTTTCGTACAAGCGCAGTTTAAACTAATCAACCGTTAACCTTGCAGAGCGAATTAAACTACCAGTGGCGTCACATTGGGGCCGTCGCTCAAAGGCGAAGAACAACACGCCAGGAAATCATTTATTTAAAGAGTTTTTTGTAATTATTACAATATATTTAAGTTTATATTATTGTGTTTATTTATCTCAACGTATCTACCGCAAGCTACCCCGGAAGAGTGTTACAAACTAATTAATGACCGTATTTTACGGTACTGTTTTATTCCAAGTTTAAAATTTATTAAACGGGACCGAATTATCGATTCAAATTTTATATTTATATGTTAGTTTTATAAGTATTTTTCATTTTGTTTTTAAATTATATCGACACACACGGCCGTGATCATAGATGTTTTAAGATTGATTAATTTGTGCTGTTTATTTCTTTAAAATTCTGTATTGTGTATTTTATAATTTTGTTTGTGTATTTTATCCCATTAACTGTAAATTTGTTTTGGATCAAACGTGCATTCACGTAATTTTTATTATTTTGTTACTGTTTTGTGTGATTAATTTTGTCAATTTCAATTCAATTATTTTATTCTTTTATTCATTTTGTTTTATTTTGTTCAAATAAATGTTAAATTATTAAATTGTAAAGAGCTTTTAATTCCGTCGGCCTCCGCGTGTGTAACTTTATTAGTTTATTTTAGATTTTAGCAAATGCACCCTCTAAGGTAAGTCCATTGGGGGTGCATACTACAGAAGCGGACTTATGGTTGGCAAGGGTCATTAGTCCATTAAGCTTTACTCCTTCCTGGCGCCCTTTGATTTCGACATTATTATTTATCGATTCTGTGTTTTCGACAAGTCAATCCATTTCGATCACGAAACTTTTAAATAAAACCCACCCCGTCTCCATTGAGCTAGTGGCACAACCCCCGTTTATGTTACTACATTGCAGGCAGTGACTTTGTGTTAATTTTGGAATGTAACAATGGTTGGAACAAAATTCTATCGACATGACATCATAACTTAAAGACGAAATACGAATGCAACGCGTCTCTAAAACATACCCATCGAAAAATATGCACGAAATTTGGTTGATGAAACTTAAACTGTTAAGGATGGATATCCGAAATACAAACGACAAAAGCCAGATAATAAAGGATTCATCATCACCATTAAAGTAAGAAACGTTGATATTGACATTGATAACAGATAGATTGTTCCATACAGTCCAATACTATCAAAAACATTTCTAGCTCATATTAATATGGAATACTGCATTTACGTAAAATATATGTAAATGTGTTAATAAAGGAAGTGTTCGGACTTTCAAATCAAAACGACGAAAATACTCAATTTTAAAAGGGTCGTTACATCAGCAGTAATAAAGCTGTCTGGCGAATTCTTGGTTTTAGTATTTACGAACATTATCCAACTGTTTAACATCTTGTTGTTTAATTAAAAAACGATTAACGTGTTTATTTTACCAAAGAAAATGCTGAAGAACGAGTAACACAGCCACAAAATACAAACCTTATGACTTTTTTTCAATTGTGTCAAGCTGATAATTATGCAAATACATTGCTGTATTAGGAAGCTTTAAAATATTAGACTTGGAGCACAATAACCAAAATGTTTTGCAGGAGAAAGCGAGACGCTGTTGTTCCAGACTGTGCTGATGTTTGTGGATCTGATGCATTGGGTCGAGTATATACTGTACATCCAAATAACACAAAATTTACTATTTGAGAATGTTGCTTTAGACAAAGGTCTAACATGATTCTAAGCTTTGAAAACGGTTAATGAAAAAATATGTGAAACGTACAGAAAAGCATGTTATCGACTCGGCTTACTTGAAAACGATTATCATTGGGACACCCGCGCTGTTTGCAATTATTTTAAAGAACTTTCTGATCAAAAAAATTTTTGGAAAAAGCACAAAAAAGCATGAGTTACGATATACTGAGACAAGTACTTAAAACAAATCGAAATCTGAAAATTTACTTTTCGGATGATATTTTTCATAAAACACCCATGCTACTTAAATATAGATGTATTTCAATCACCAACAACATGCTTTGACAGTTCAGATTACCGACACGTAATCGAAACAATGTTCACGACAGAGATTTAGTACCTAAACGGCAACATAGTTTTGATTAATTGCGCTATTTTTCGATGTTAAGGAACAACTGTTGACTGCTAATCAAAAATTAAGTTAAGAAAAAGTTATGCAACACGTAGTAGTAGAATTATTTTTCTTAGACACTTGGAGACACTGCAAAACATTCTTGCTCAATTTGATACCCGCAGAAATTTCGTCAAAAAATGAAATTGCACTAGCTGTAGCATCGTTTGGAATAGCCTCAACAATCGTGGGTGTACAGCGCATTTAGCTCTTAAACTTTCATTCAATGTAAACCATACCAAAACACCAACATCGGTAAAAATACTGGCATGGCTGCAGTATTAAAAACTCACTTATTGTATGGAACGAATGCACTATGGCGCACAAAAAATCTTTTGAAACTCTTGACCGTACTCTCAACGATTGCATAAAAAATGACCGACTAATAGGCATGTAGAGAAAATTACACTGTCGACAAATATGCGTGAGTATTTCCATCAAGATGCTGCGGCGCAACTATCCGCCAAATAGGTTTTGGATATAGGCGATGAAAAACTTTTGATTGATCCGCCAAGCTTTTGCCAAATTCAATCATCAATTCAAAATGTTGTACAAAAAGTATTTCTCAATATTGCAAACAATTTTAAAAATCTTGATTGGTTTTGCAAACAAGCAATTTTGGCTTCAAATAATGAAAAAAAAATAAACAATTAAATTTAGTTGATGCTATCCGGTGAAGTTGTCGAGTACAAATTGATTGGCACAGTTATAGATGAGGAACAAGCTGTCAACTATTCAATAGAGTTATATAACTCTTTGGAACCATTTGGAATTCCACCACACATCTTAACTTTAAAAGTTGGTTCATCGTTAATACTCATTTCTACCATAGATCTACCAAAATTTTGCAACGGATCAAGACTTGTTGTTAAAAAACTATCGCCGAAATTAATTGAAACCACAGTCATTAACGGCTGATATCACAAATACCAATAATTTCAACTAATCGTCCGGCTGTTGCCATAACCATCAAAAAGGCTCAAGGCCAGTCGCTAAGTATTGCTAGTTTGAAAATTCAAAATTCCTGTTTTTCGCCAATTATATGTTGCTTGCTTCAGAATTAGAACGCCACAAAATCTTTATGTCTACTCACCTACCAAAAAAACTTAAAATGTTTATCCGTTCGCATTAAGATAAACAAGTTAATAAATAAACAAAATCACCTTTTTTTTCTAACAAAGAAAATGTATTTCTTTTTTTTAGAGTAGTAGCACACGCCAGGTATCCGCTAGTAGTAGAATAAATATTAAGAACAGCAAGGTCTTTTTACCGGTCAAAGACAATTTTTAGAAACTGAGAAAAGCAAAGTCCTCACAAGTGTAAGTGACGATATTTAAATATCCTCACACTTTTTCCTTCAGTCACATTTACCACTCTGGAGATGCAAGCTGTAATGTCTTGCAAAACGTCAATTTGTTTGGGTTCACAAACGACAATACGGCAAAAGCCAAGTTGTACTTCTTGTTTTGGCTCTCAAGGACCAAGCTTAAAAAGTCTGGATGTTTTACTACGACGCGGTCTAAGCCGAAAGTCGCTTATAATCATAAACAAAATAACCGCGAAAGCTTAAGATTTGATATTTAGAGTAGGTATTTAAACGAGCCTAGGTTACAAAAGAACTGGTAAGGTTTCTATCCTCCTGTTAATTTCACAGTTCATAATTTTTTACTTTTTCGTTTTTCGCCCTTAAAAAAACCTGAGTAGTTCTTATGCCCCTCCTTAAAAAAAAGTAAAAAATTAGCTTGCAATTCTATTATATTCTGATACCTATTAGATTAAATCCGGTCGCTTTGTGTTGTGACATTCGCACGATGTATAGATAAATCTTGTTACGTCGTGAAGATCGTTGTTTGCAACACATTTATTGGTGCGAATTTATTTATAATCCCGTCGTTGAGTATGGAGCTGAATACCGTAACGTATAGCATAACGTTTTCAGTTTACCTAGCTCAGCAATGCCTTCAACAATTAGTTGAAGACGAAAGTTTTCTCTCCCTAGCAACGTCCGTCGCCATTCTTAGAAATACGTAGTTTGATAACGTGATAAATAGCATTAGCACGTTGTGAACGCACTAATTCTACGCAGCGAGCTTACTGATCTTTTGAGAAAAAAAAGATTACTAGAATATTTGATCTTCTAGGGTTCTTGTCTTTTTTGGTCATTACAACGAAGCTCGTTCTACAGCGTATATAGGCCGAAGGTCTTGATTGGGAATGACGTTTTTAACCTCGTTCTTGCCTCCAAATGAACTAAATTGGTAGACGGCTTGCCTTACATCTCAAATACACATAACAAGATGCATAGTTCCTTCTTCTCATCAAATCTTTTACGTTGTTGGATTCTGCGATGTTCCTCAGAAGGGATACACTGCCGCTATTTACATATACTCTAGTTCTAAGTCTCCACAATTACAGTCGTGCCACCTCATAATCGTTAGGTCAAAACAAGTCCTATTAAAGATTCTATCAATTCTAAGAGTTGAACTCTATGGAGTGCTTTTGTTAGCGCGTGTTTTCTATTCGATTATATTTCTTTTTGCTTTTACGACTATTAAAAAAACTCGTATTAATATTGATGCTCAAGTAGCTCTTGCGTAGTTCTCACTCTCACTGCATTGTCTTCACACCTTTGTCGCTAACCGTATTTTAACTATTCTTGATCTCACTGAACGACATCAATGGCATTACGTTAGTACTGCCAAAAATTCTGCTGATTTAACTTGTCGTGGTGCTACTTCTGAAGTTATGATCTGCAATTTTTTCTAAATTTCTGGATGGACTTTTTTAAGTAGTTTCTGTGGCAGTAGCCTTCTCTTTGTATTTTGACAACTTTGATTGTTTTGCTACCTGATGTTAAAGTTAGCGTAATTCTTCTTACTCGCGTTGTACCTTCTCATCCTTTGCTTCCAGTCATCGAAAGAGTTTCTTTTTTTCTAAAAATATAGCAACGTTTGCATAGATTCCTCGTTTCCTTTAAAGCGCTTAAGTTCGCAACCCAGCTTTTGCTTCTAGCAATGAACTTTTACCTCTTATTCTTGCCAAATTACAAAAAGCTACGCATGCTTGCTTAAGCTGCTTATTATAGAGAAGAAGAAGTTGCATCGGCCTCCCTTTTTTTAGAACCGTCACCTCTATTTATTGATATGGAGGGATTTTTTAGGGTAGACAGAAAGCTGGATTTCCCTACCTTGCCGTCGTCTTCTCGTCATGCATTGTTATTACCTCAGCAACCTCATCTATCCGTTTTCTTGTGTTTGTCGTCTTTCTTTAAGCTTTTGATTTTTAGTCGTTTCCGCTAGATGCGCTTTTGGTTGCGCGACAACTTAAGTTGATTCGTACTTTAAACAATTTTTAAAATAATTCAATATCACTTTTACTTTACTTGATAGTAGTATCTCGTTTCCTTTATGACCTTTCTAGTAACGTTGTTTTTAAACGTTATAAATTGTGATTAATAATTAAAACTTGTGCATCTGAACTTGTGCGTCTCAAAGTCTTTAATTTTGTTAGCCTTTGGGAAAGAAGATTGGGATAAGTCGAGCAATCGCTCATTTTGGGGTGAGTCAAAACCTTGATTTATTTGGGGTTGGGTGGTTGTGCGCGTCCTACTTTAACCATAGTGCTTGTGGATTTTACGTAAGTACATTTTCATTTTTTATCTGATTTACTGTTGCTTCGGTGGGTAGCTACCGAAACCACCCTCACTTCTTTAAAATAAAATACAATCCATGTTCGGCTTTCGTGTCGCCGAAACAATTATGTTTTTACTTACCTATAAGGAAAGTATAGCGATTGCAATTGTTTTTCAAAAATTTTTTTTGCATAATTTTACGTTTTAATGTCTACTGAGTTAGAAAAATGTATTTTTGACAAAAAAATGTTGGTGTCTGTGTGTGTGTAACAATGCACCTACGATAACTCTCGAACCAAAAATTCCTAGTACTTTGAAATTTGATATGGAGCTGGTTTTGCATATACTTTCAGTTCTATCAAAAGATGGGTCTGACAAAAATATAATTTTTTGCGTATGTAAATTATTCGAAATATTTTTACAGTTTCTTATAGATATAATTCTTCCTAAAAATTTATTCAAATAAAAAAATTTCTAACATTAACAGTTTATTAGATATTTTATTTATAATTTAAAAGGAATTCACAAACATAATCTAGGTTCAAATCCTGCCTGCGACAATTTTTTTTAGAAAAAAATTTCAGATCTTGAAGGGAAAGCAAGGTACGTTACAAATAATAATTTTTACTGTTTTACTAAAGGGGAAAGCAATATCGAGGCACACAAATATAAGAGTTAGTCGATATGACAACATAAACTCAATTTGTCATATTTCGGTTATCATAATGAAATCGAAGAGAAAACTTTCAAAATAATTTTAGTATTCTAGGAAGTCAATACAAACGTGTACATATCACTTCAAAAATGGTTTTATGACAACATAACTTAAAAAAAATATGTAGACATTTCTGTATCATTTCTTATAGGAAAGTCGTGTGTCCAGTTTTTTAATATAATAAATGTAAACACACCTAACTAAACGAACTAAAATTTTTGTACAAATAATTGCTTATCGTTTATAATAAGACTCATAAATGAAATACTTTTTATATGTAACAAATTGGAAGCAATGATTACCAACGTTTTATTACCATACAAAATTTTTCCAGTTGCGGTGTTCTACTTTTTGTCAAATTATGGTATTTAAAACAAAATTATAGACCTTATTTTCTTGTCTGGTAAAACATCTGACCTGCAATGTGCTGTGCTACCAAAAAATTTAAGAAATTTATCCTAAAAAATAAAATTGTTGCTTTATGTAAAGATAACATGAAAACAAAATTTGCTTTGTAAATAAACTGTACTTAAAATGCTTCTTTAAAATATATAAAAGTCATTGTTGAGGTTATTGATCATTGGTTAAACACGGTAAGCGGTTTTTATTTAGCAAAACAAAGTTTCCAAGCAACATCAATTTAATTCTTTAAAAGAAAAACTTAACACGTACAGATACATTTAACTTTAATTATAATAAAATAAATTTTTACGATAATAACTTTTGCTTGTTACAGAAGTTTTTTCGTTTTTTACTTTTAAGTTAAAAAGGAAATTTACTCAACAGCGTAAACAATATTTTTTTATTCTATTTACGAATTTTTGTACGGTTCTATTTAACACGATTATTAAAAAAAATATCATTTTACAAAAATATTCTTTAGTATGCCTAGTTTATACAATAAAAGTTATTTTTTACCAAACTTTTTATAGCATTTTTTACATTAATAAAAAAATTAAACAGTGCTGAAAGTATAAAAAAATACAAAACTAATATGGAACTATTACGATTTATATTTCTAAATAATCTAGATTAATGTTGAAATAATGTTTCTTCAAATTGTTTAAATCTGTAATTACTATAAAAATTCGCCAATAACAACTGAGAACTAAATTTTAGACAAAATACCGTTTATTACTATTAAAAGACATTTTGACAAAATGCTACTAAAAATGACAAATAAAATAAATCGTAAAAAGCACATCAAACTTTTCCAGTTACTTAAAGTTTTGAGAAACGAGTAATCCAAAAAAACCTAAACTTTTATGTTTATAAAATTTGAGTATTATTTATTTATTTTTAATGTAAAAATACATTAATTATGTTATAGGTTCTAAATTATTCTATTTAATTTAAGTACTTTTATATGCAAATTTTTTTGTTAAAAGCATTAAATTCAAAAGTTATTTGTAAAGTTTTGTTGTATAAAAAGCCGCTTACTGTATTTAATCAGTGATCAATAACTTCGACCTCTTAACAATGACTTTTATAGACTGTAAAGAACCATTTTAAATACAATTTATTTAAGAACGTTTTATGAAAAAGAAAATGCAAAAACAGCTTTTACGATGTGATGATACAGCGGCGTATGTATTACAAATGCTTAAAAAAATGTATGTGTATCTGTTTACTGCCACTTTCAGTGTTAAATAACGCAAAGTTTTAAGTATACGCGACTTTTAATGGCTGTTACAAAATTTATAGACTTGATTGGATGCATGTATACGGCAGCACAAGAAAAATGTTTTCTTTATAAACTTTTTGCGCTACTTTGTTTTACAAATAAATTTTTATCTATACATGCGCCACGTAAAGAATTTAAATCGATTTATACTCTTTCGCGTTTATAGTATAAAGTTGAACAATAATTCTGTTTGAGGTTTATGAAAAGTCTTAAGTTTAATACATTTAAATAACAAGGGATAACTTAGGTCGGATTTAATATTGTCATTGACTACTTCCGCTTCGGTCAAAGGGAGTTGGAAGAGGCACAGCATGTGTTGATATGTCCTCGGATTTGGTCAGCAGGATTGAAGGGGATGCCCTGCTGGATAAATTTCCTGCTACTATTTCACTTTATTTAGCTCGAATAAAATGTGTCTGCCACAATAAAACACTTATTTTGTATTATTTACATTATCAACTTATTCTTACGTGACAAAAACGGACTGGAACCTTAAGCAGTTTGCACAGGTAGACATTTTGCTTTTAACTTTAATTATAAACTTTCTTAATTTAATCTCAAGGGCATATAAAGCGTATTATTATGTAACTGGAACTTTCTACTCCTTTGTAATTGAAAAGTTCTACAAGAAAACTTTTAAAAATTGTTCGTTTTTGTATGCCGTCAACTAAAAATAAATTCTTTTGATATATCTACATATTAGAATTGCAAAGGAGTCTTGCAGATAATTTGTACTGACCATTTCGTGTATGTAGTAATATACGGATATCGATTCGTCTCCTTTTGTGTGGAATCACACATACGTTGTTGACGTAATATTTTATTTGCTGTGACCTAAATAAAATCAAATATTAATTTTTATTGCTTATGGAAACTAACTTAAAATTTTAAGATTCCATTCGCAAACAAAATTTTGTATTAGTCTATACGGTTAACCCAAATATCAAATTCTCAAAAAGTAGTTTTCAAGAGCACTAAAGAAAGCAATAAAAATGGCATTTTCTATCATATGTAATTCTGGTTCTTGCAGATATGTACTAAGGTAAATGTGTAATCAATAAAGTTTTATTAAAATGTACGACGTCAAAGCTTAATCTTTTATTGCCCTGTTTCAAATTAAAATTTTGTTATGGTGTTTGAAGAATTTGCTTTTAACAAATTAAAATACGCCAGTGATAACGTATTTTTAAGGTTAACTGCCACTTTAACTGTTTTTTTAATAGGGTAGAAAATTAAGTTTTATTATTTAGAAACGTACATGTATGTTTTTATTTAAATGAAAAGTAAAATTGAAGATAAAATAACATACCGGGAACATCGTTTTTCTGATAATTTCATTATAGATAGATTTTATTGGTTTTTCATATTTTTACAAAAAAAACTTGCCGTATGTTAACTATAAATTTTATTACAATTATTCTTATATTGTGTTGTGTTGCCAGATGTGCGTATGAGACATAAAATTTTTTTACCCGCAGAGGTTTAAAAATGCCTTTTATATTCTGACTTATATTATTCCCCAGTTACAAGATTCCGGAGTCTTTATTCCGGCGTGCAAAAGCAAATTAAGCAACTTATCATACCATACCTGTTATAATTGGTTTAACGTTATTAAAACAACAAATTATTAACAATTATAAGAACTGCGACTGTATGTTATTTCTAAACCATTAACAGTTAACGCTTCAACTTACTTCACTATCATATACTAAATTACCTCTAATCTATGATTCTTACAATAATACGTTTTTTAAAAGATTTTTCTTGTTTTATTTGTTTCTTGTTATTACCTTTAAGAGTCGTAATAATAATAAAATAAATAAGATACTTACCGTAATTGTTAACACGAGTACACTAATGGTTTTATTAAACGCAAGTTTACATGAAACTGGCTGCAAAAAAATTATTATTTACAGTTGAACTATTATATATCGAATATTTTTTACAGCTGTCAACAAGATTTAAAATTTCACAAAATATTTATACGGGAGCAAATATTGAAAATTTAAGCGAATCGACAAATCATATTCATACTACGAAGAGGAACTCCTGATAAAATGTCACCAAATTACGCGTGAACATTTTTTTAATTTTTACTTTATATTTGTTTGTTATTAAATTTTTACGATCTAGTAACTATCAAAATTTTGAGCAGAAACCCGCTTTATTATCTGGGTGTTTCTACATAAAAAAAAATCATGACGAAAAATTATTTTTTGTTTGTTATTAATTTATTAGCAAATAAAATTATAAAAATATTCTATGAGCTAATTTTATGTACAACTAATAAATTCAAGAAGAGAAGACGTCTAATGAGGTCACCCCTAATTTATTCCATCAGATTCACTGGCCATTTTTTCGTTTTTCAATTAACGAGGGTATTGTTGCATACGTATGATTTTTGAGCGTATCGTGTCTTTGGTCATTATGTAAATTTATGTTAGACACATACCTCAAAAATTTTGGTTGTGGAAGTGGCGAGTGGACTAAGTAGCTTACTGCTTTCATTGCCAGTCCCAAGTCCAGATAAAAAAGAAGAGTTTTTAAGCGAAGCTAGCACTTTACCAAAGTAAAAGAATAAAAATGCTTCAAGAAATACAAATTGGCCTTGGAACAGGATGGACTATAAGATGACGAAAAACGCGAGAAATAGGACCAAGAATAAGCAAATAATACTATTAGCCACATGGAATGTCAACTCATGGAACAATAAGTACCAGAAAATAATAAATAAATTAGACAACCATAATATACATATATAAGTGAGATAAAAAGAAAAGGAAAAGATACAGCAATGAGAGAAGAATACTAATATACAGCGATAAAGAAAAACAAAAAAAACTCAAGTACTAATACACAAAAGATATCAAAACTACATTACTAATAGTAAGTACCTAAACGAAGAAATTATGCTAGTTATACCGAAATTAGATGGAATTAACACAAATATAATAATAGTTTACGCACCGGATACGGAAAGACCCAAAATCGAAATACACAATTTTTATGACAATTTCAGAACCTGCTCTACAGTATTCCAACACAAGAACGTATTCTACCAATGGGAGACTGCAATGCTAGAGTGGGCAACACAATACTGCCAGGAATAAAACAAAAATTTAACGAACATGATATTAACGAAAGCGGAGAAGACCTAATATAATTCTGCACACTGAATGAACTCAACATAGAGTTAATAACCGAACCAAACGGAAGATCTAACGACATTTTATAATTTAAAAGAAGTATGGCAAAAAACAAAAGCAAGCATACTAGAAGCTGCAATTGAAGTATTATGTAAAAGAAAAATTAATAAAAACAGACTCTGGTTTAACGACAAAATCAAGAAACTAGCAGAAAAGAAGAAGAAAGCGTTTTTTAGATACAGACAGCATAATACACAAAAACAACGCAAAACATATGCGCACGTAAGAAACAGAGTAAACCAAGAAATAAGAGAAATAAAACAAAGCTACTGTAAAAAATACACTAAGGAAATAGAGCATGGCCTATATGGAGCACAACAAAAAATATAGAAAATGATACAGAATTAGAAAGAAGAAATGAATGAATGTATACGAATTAACAACATTGAAAAACAAGAATGTTCAGCACTTTAAGACACTATATGAAAATATCAAATCTGGTAAAATAATAGTTAATAACGAAACTATGGAAATAACAAAAACGATCTCAAAGATGCAACAGCTAAATTAAAAAATCAAAAATTACCAAGCCTAGATGGCCGCTATAATGAGTTGATTAAATATTGAGGAGAGACACTAAACAACTACATCTATAAATTGTTTAATGTGATAATGGCACCGACTTTCCCACTAAATGGAAAGAAAGCCTTAACAAAACCTATATTTAAAAAGGAGAACAAAAGAGAAATCAAGAAATAAATACAGGTATCAGACGAAGTGATTTGCTCAGCTCGTTTCTTTTCAATCTTATGAATAAAATCATAAACACACGTTAACCTTCCGATTACCATTCGGGTCTTTTTTGACTCCAGACGTGTTGTTTTTGTTGTCTTTTCTTAAGTTTTTTTTACAACTGTACTAATATTTTTTTAGCTGAGTTTCTTTCAACAAGGTTCAATAATATATAACAAATTTTTCAATTGTTATTTGTTTTGCAACGTAAAAAAAATATTGTCGTTGGGGTTATATTTGACCCGACTTGGTAACCGACGTTCTAAAAAGTAATTCGAATACTTTGTCAGCATTTGTCATTTAATCTGCTTGTTTCAACGTAATTCAACGTGTTATTCGTCTGAATCATTCCGTCTTTAGTCATTACATTCGGTGAGTTTGTTCGAATCAGTTAAAAGGTGTGTCTGCTGTGTTATTACATTTGATTAGAAATAGTTGTTGTTGAATTATGACTAAAAAATATTTGTCTCAGCGTGAAGTGGAAAAAATAGCTAGCAATATTAATTTACTGAATGAAATTGAAGATGAAATTTTATCTGACGATAGTGATGCCGAATTTGAAGAAGTAACCTGATGTAAACCCGATTGAAAGTTCGGAAGACGATGACAGTGATGATAGTTCGCCCAATGATAAAGATATACTGGTGGGTAAAGATGGTTCCATATGAAAAATGATAAGCCTCATGTTAGAAGACGTAATCAGCGAAATACTCTAAAAACACCTCGGAATACATTATGGACATAATACTTAGAGAAACAAACATTCGAGCCAGAAGAATTGTAGGCGATACGTGGAAGCCAGTAGATGTGGATGAGTTATATGCATTTTTTGGATTACTGCTTCTAGCTGGTGGTTTGAAAGCACGTCAAGAACCAATATTGGAGCTGTGGAGTACGAAATACATATCTTTCCATAGACCAATTTTTTGTGCTGCAATGTCTCGTAATAGAATGAGAGACCTTTTGAAATACATTCGTTTTGACGATATGAACACCCGAGAAGAACGACGGGTAACAGATAAATTAGCAGCTATTCGTAACATTCACAATATTCTCGCTGCAAATTGCAAAAAATCGAATAACCCTAATGCTGAAGTATGTATTGATGAACAACTTGTTCCTTTCCGTGGAAAATGTCCCTTTTGAGTGTATATGAAGTCGAAGCCAGATAAATACGGAATCAAAATATGGGCTTTATGCGATGTTAGTAACAGATATTGCTGGAATTTCCAAATATATACTAGAATGGTAGACAACGTTCCAGAACGAAACAAGTTAAACACAATTTGATCGTTTTATACACGAGTATAAAATTTCATTTCTAGGGAAGCGGGTAGTTTTGGATTTGGTTGAGGGTTTGAGAGAGGGTTATGGTTGTTATGTAGATAGTAATAAAATAGCGATATTTGCTGCGCATATAGTGCGAGTGGTTTGATTGACAACAACATTCGATTATTAACAAATGTACGTACTACAAGCACGTTCTTCAATAAACGTTTAAAACCAGAGTTTGCTTTTCTTTTATATTAAAAGTGTATAAGAACATTACAATGGTATTACCACAGATAATTTTTTACGACTATGTCTTTGGCGAAGGAGCTACTGCAGCAATCAAAAACCTTGACCGGAACAATTCGTAAAACACGTAGAAAAATACTACAAGAATTTTTGCCAAAAAATAATCAAGCAGAATACTCAAGCAAAATTTTATATGGAGAAGACACAATTTTAGTATCTTACGTACCTAAAAAATATAGAAGCGTTATGCTACTTTCAACGCAACACCAAGATTTGGAATTGTCCGGAGAAGACCTCAGTTACAAACCGCAAGTTATCTTGGACTATAATAGCTGCAAAGGAGCTGTGGACAGCGTCGATAAAATGGTAAAGGAATACTCATGCAGAAGAAATACAAATCGCTGGCCTCTTGTTCTATTTTTTAATTTCCTTGATATTGCTGCCATGAATGCATTTATTCTATACACTACGAAATTTGGAAATTTTGAAAAAGGGAAAACATCCCGAAGGAGATTATTTTTGCAAAAACTTGGGTTTGAATTAGTAATCCCACATATCAAAAAACGTACACTTCAAGGATTACCAAGACATGTGCGGAATGCAATAGCGCTGGTTTTGGCAGACACAGAACCAGAGGAAGTGGGACCGCAAGAAGAAAATATTGCTCGCCCAAAAAGAGGTCGTTGTAAGATATGTCCAAGAGCAAATGACTAAAAATGTTCGGAAACATGTGAAACGTGCAACCTCTTTGTATGTAAACAACATTGCCAGAAAAAAACTACAATAATATGTAATAGTTGCTGCCCTCACTAAATTATATTTACATTTTATTTTTATATTTTTATTAGTTTATATGAAATTTAATGTTAATTTAAAATATTAATAAAGGTTACCATTACAAATTAATCGGGTTTTCTTTACAAAATAAGAATAAAAACTTGGGGTCAAATCGGACCCCACTTGGTAATTGGCGCCTCAAAATTTGCTTGGTAGTTCGAAGGTTAAAGGACATTGAAGGCTATTGAATGGGGAATAGAAATGTCAATATGTTGTGCTACGCCAACATACTACTACTCCAACAAATAGGAAAAGTATGAAATATCGAAAATGAATACCAAAACATTGGTTATATCAAAAGACCACACAAGATGTAAATTAGAACTTGAAAGGGCAGTTATAGAACAAGTCTTAAGCTTTAATTACCTAGGTGCTAAGATATCAAGTAGTAGAAATTTGATGGAGGAAGCAAGAACACAAACAATGAAAGCAGCTCAAGTAGCCGGTTGTCTAAACACTACCATATAGCGCAACAAATACATGAATTTGGAAAGCAAGAGACACATATACAAAATAATAATCCGTCCAAAATTAACCTACGTAAACGACACAAAAGCTGAAATCAGAATTACTAAACAGAAAATGAGAACCACAGAGATGCGAATTCTTAGATGCATATTAGGTATCACAATAAGAGACAGAGAAAGAAACATGAAAATAAAACAAAGATGTAAAGTAGAATATGTAGTAACATTCATGAAACAAAACAAACTAGAGTAGAACAACCATGTAGATTGTATGGAACTTAAAAAGTTAGCATATATATACAAAAACAACATAGGATCCGTAAAGAGACCACCAGAACGCTTTTCAAAAAGGTGGAGAACAAGCTAAGCATCTTTATCAGTCGAATGAGGTCAGACTAACAGTAAAAGTTTCTAATCATAGGAAGAAGAAGGAGAAAAAAAAGAAGAAAAAGAAGAAGATCCTTCAGAGTTATATCGTTCTGAGCGTTTTTGGCAACCATAGAGCTAGACAGAACGGATTGTAAATAAATAATTTATTTTTTAGTTTAAGGCAAATGTGCCAATTTTTTACAACGTAAATTCATTTCTTTGCTTTTATAATATATATGTCTTTCACGTCAAACGTCGATCTAGATGTAATCCCAAATATCTGACCTCATCTGTCTGCGAGATGTATGTATTATTGAGGACAACCGGAGAAAACGTTGAACGCTTAGATGTAAAAGCAACATGCGCTGATTTTTTTTTATTAACTTTTACTTTTCACTGTTTAAGCCACAACTCTGCTTTGATGTTATAACCTGATTCTGGTTACATAAGAGTATTGCAATATCTGTTACAACCACAAATGTTGGGTTCGGAAAGTAACGATCTGATGGTATTTTGGCAGCTAACTTAAGTCGTGAAAGGGTAGATCGTAATGTTTTTTGGCTCTCACTAAATTTTAGATTGAATTAAACTCAATTCTAAATGGGGTAAATTTAGGGGGCTGCCGATTTTTTTCTTACTTCGTTAAATAATGATTACTGATTCGCTTACTTTACTTAAAACTCCGTCTAAGACGATTTACGTGTTTAACATGGTATACGCGCTCGGTATTTGTAGCAAAGCTAGGGAATTTACATTTTGTCCGCTGTGGCGACTGTCATCTCAAGAAGAAGATCAACCTGCATCTTTCCAAGTTCTTGTTTACTTAAAAACGAATTTTGTTTCTGTAACGTACGAATTCACGAGAGTTCAACACTTGATTTCTCGTCACATTTGCTTAAGAACTTCTCAAACATCGCCCTCGTCAAAAATTGGTGATTACAAATCCGCGTCAGTATCTCTTTCATCTACCTTATCACTTTGCGTTTGACTCTCTAAGAGCCCCCTAGCAATTAACAAACACACACAAAGATCTTAATCGAAACTCGATACGAGACAATTCTTCTTATCCAAAATTTTTGCAGCGTCAACAACTTCATGTCTTAGCACAAAATTCTAGAACGAAAATAACTGAGCATATTACCATGCACACAATTTGATAAACGTCACATTTCATACTTTAATCTAAACATAAAGTAAACAAATTGACATTTTGAACAAAGATACTAAATAGTTTTAAAAGAATGAAAACCATATACAACGTAAACTTTTAATGATCACAAGAAAATAACGATTTAATAACATCAAAATTAAAAATTTGCAGAAGGACGGAAATGCGAAACACCCGTAAATCCTAAAAAAATATCTTCTAATAAGCGTTTTTGACTCAAAAACCACCGACACTGTGACAACTCGCTTACTTGAAGAAAATTTTTTCAAATTACTCTTATAAGAATAAAATTAAAACTACAAACGTTAAAATCCAATAACCCAATAAGCTTAATATAATTAACAACAAAAATCTTCACTGTTGCGATTAGACCAAATGACCCCGACTCTCTACAACGGTCCCACACTGTAGCAATAGAAGCTAAAACTCATCAGTGAAGTTGACTAGAGCTATTAACAAGACACGTCTGAACAGGATAGTAAGCTTGAGCGTAAAGAAAGCGACTACAAGAGTGTCGTACCGGTGGTCCTCATGAAAAAATACTACTCCGTGTCACGGGTCTGTGGCCGAGGGATTTAATAACCAAAAGTATGCAAAAACGCAATACCAATAACGGAGATATACATAGGTCTACACTTACGCTACCCCATGTCACAAAGACATTAACGTTATAGCCAACACGGTCAAGAGGACGCGGCATCTGGTAGGTTATGAACTAGGGTTGGGTAACCGGCCAACGATCGTAACTTTAGGCTACTTAGAGCATTTCACAATTTGTCAAAGATCATAGCAAAAGAGGCATAAATAGGGTTGGACTACCGCGCAAAAAAGAGTCGCTAAATATAAAATAGTACGAAAAAAAATGAAAAATAAAAAACAGTAAATAGAAGAAAAGCAGAAGCGTTAAATTCCGTAATAAATAATATACGTCAAAGTCGGTAAAATGCAAAAAACTGAAGATCTGAGAAACTGTCAAACTCGACAAGATGCATCACGTAATCGTGGAGAGTCTGGAACGAAAAAGGAAGGTAGTATGTTTGGGTTCAACACTAAACACCTGATGCTGAACAGTAAAAGAAGGGACGCTGCACTTTACAAGATCCGTGTATTGCGTTTCTCCTACAACTAAAGCCAACACCAAGCAATAGCACCTAATTACAAACACTACAGAAAAATAAAGAAAAGAATAAACAAGATAACAAAAAAAAATGAAGATAAAATCACCGTTGATCAAATCTCTCTTCAACAAGTGGTGTCACTACTATAGAAAGTAGTCCGTTTCTTCACGGAAGCATCAGATAACATATATATTGATATGTCACCTTGCGTCGAATAAGGAAACGACCCACAAACTTAGGTGTTAACTTAGCGTAAAATGACGAGAAACTTTGGAGGGGATATAATTCCTCCTCAAAACGATATCTCCAACTTCAAAAAATCTGCATGACGACGCAAGTAATATATTATAATAATTTTTTTTTGAACGGATATAAGCTGGTCTTTCTTGATATCTTGACAAACGTCATTAAAAGCACTGCTTCTAGAAGCTAAATAAGTTTGATTCCTAAAAGAAAAATCGTCATACTCAATATTATTGGTCGTATTACTAAAACAAGATCCGTTAAAACAGATTTCTTGACCAAAATTAGTGAAGTATGGCATCAGATCAGTAACTTCGTAGACGGCCGTCTGGATAGCACATGCCACCTTGGCTAAGTACTTATCCCAATCACGATGATTATTAGCTACATACGATGCTAATTTGGCTTTTATCACTCTATTCACTCTTTCGGAAGGGTTTGCTGAAGGTGATAATAAGCGTTATAGATTATTTGAGATTTATATTAAGCCACTATCTTGGCAAATTTCTTGCTACGGAGTTGTTCCATTGTCACATAAAATGTATTGAAGAGTTTCAAACATTATGATGACATGTTCTTCTAATTGTTTAGTTACTGTTGCAGCAGTGGCGTTTGTAAGGGGAAGAATAAGACAAGTTTTGAAAATCAATTAGCCACCATCAACACATAGGAATAAACACCCTTTGACCATAGTAATGGTGCGACCATATCAGTAGCAATCAATTTTCAGGGTTTCTCTACTACTGGATGACGTGACATCAAACCAGCAGGACGTTGTTGCTTGGGCTTATGAACAATGCACGTTTGACACTTTCATACGTAGCGATCAACTTTTATCTTCGGCTAATAATAAAGTTGAGAAATTCTCTCATACGTTTTTAAAATGCCCAAATGGCTAAAAGCGGGCTCGTCATTCAATTTAATCAATGAACCAGAACGTTTCGCTTTAGGAACCACTTACTTTCAATTATCTAACTTGCTGCATAAATCATGGTAGTTCATCGAAACATGTTTAAATAATTTTCCAATTTCGGTAGGCTTGCGGATCGCGTTACATAAGTATGCATAGTTATCTATCTAGCTTGGTAAGCGGTTTATTGACAATTGCTTCCTCATCGGATATCACATTCAACATAGGTACGATACAGTATCAGAGACAAGTATAGTCTTTTCTTTTCCTTTGCGATGGATAATATTTAAGCTGTACTGCTGCTTACGTACAGCCCAACGCGCTAATCGAATCAAATTCAAATTGTGTAGCTTTACTAAAGATGCATAGTCCGTATTAACGTTAAAATGCTTTCTTTCCAAATGAAGGCGCAACTTTTCTATAGCCCAAAGCACTGCAAGACTTTTTTTTTGTAGTAGAAAACTTTATTTCATTACGTGTTAACGACCTACTGGTATAACAAATAACACGCTCTTTTTTACCTATGGTTTGAGTTAACACGGCAGCAATTCCAAATTAAGAAGCGTCTGTCTATACAGTGAATGATAAGTCGAAATTAAGGCACAATAAAATGAGCGCAGACACCAACTATTAAAAAGTCTAAATAAATTATGCCAATTTTTTTAACAAAATAGTGAGGGTCAGGATTGAACCGGCGTAACAGAAAGTCATTCTAATCAGACGCCTTATCTACAATACAGTCGTCGGCGTGGGAACCATAAAAATTGCTTCGATTTTGTTGGGTCAACCGATAAACCGTTGGCATCTACAAAATTAAATGCTTTAGTTCTGACTTAAAAAGTCGGCACTTATCATAACTCAAAATCAATTTTGCTTCTTTACATCTTTTTAAAACTGCAGTTGCGTGATAGTATCATACAGATAGACAAAAACATAAAGTTCTAATTCGGAACAAAGAATTTTATCAATTTGATTTTGCCGCTAAGCAAGGGCATTAGCTAATCCAAAGGCTAATCTTTTAAACTAAAATAAACCCCTATTGGGCACAGTGAATGCGGTGTATTGTTGCCAATTTAATATCTAACAACGAAATAAATTTAGCATCGCGGAGTTGATCTAAAGTAGTGAAAACATAAGGTAAATGGTATGCAACCCTTTCCGTTACTTTATTTAATTTTTGAGAATCTATACAAAGCTTATGCGATATTCAATTTTTCGATAACGTCTAACTCTAACATTTTATCAAATTTTGTGTCAATTTGTTTTTGCATAAACGTTGAAACTCTATAATAACGTTGTTTAATCGTAGATGCTGAAATTTTAATTTAATGTTAGTATAACCTAAAGTTTGTTTCGATCAATAAGAGTCAATATCCAAATGTAATCTTGAATTTTGCTAAGCTGTAAAACTCGCGCGTGCCACGACAGCTGGTTTAGAGTCGTTGTGTCCGCGATTTCAATTGACGCAAATTTCCACTGACCTTTACGTAAATCCAAGATTGCTTTCAGTAATTCACGCCCAGAATTAAAGCATCCGATATATCTGGCACTACAAAAACTAATCACTAAGTCAACGGAGCCAATAGATTCAATAGTTGCTCCGTTGCTACTCTACATTTAATTTTATGTTCATTACTTAAACCGGTGTCTAATTATCTTAAGCTATCCATCAGAACTAGTACGTCATTACCAAAAATTTGAATATTAAAAAATGAACATTGATTCTTCTCCGAAGAATTAAAAACGTAATCAAATTTCTTGTTTATGTGGTTTATTATACATTGCTAAAACCGGTTGTTCCGTCATCACTTGCATTTCAGAACATGTTTGTTATATAAGAGTAAGGCATATTTCTAAGTCTGTGGTTTGCTGAACATCATTTTACTACAGATCACAATATAGACTTCGATAACGTTTTGGTGATTGTAAAATCTGTACTCTTCTTCGATAGGAAAATCCAAGAGAGCATGGGAATCATCAAACACCCCAATAACTTTAATCGTGATTATGGTTTTGGTGATTATGGAAACAGAAGGTTTGTTTTTGACCGTAACCCAATCAATGTCGCTTAACCAACAATGACAGTACTACTACTTTATATATAAAGACTACTTCTATAGAGTTTAGATTCTGGCTTGGTTCACAAATTGATTACCTAACTCTGTAGTAGTCTTTGTTAGATTGTCGTTTGCTTTTTCAAATTCATCGTTTTCTTTTTTAGTTTTTTAGAGTTTTGAATCTATCTTGGTTTACAAATTAATTATCTTTAGAAATGTTTAGTTAGATTTCATGCGTTTGTTTGAGTTCTTCGATTTCTTTCATGTCTGGATAAATTACATGGTCTAAATCCGGAAGACGTTCTTATCTTACTATTAAATTGTTTTCTGCTTTTAGCAAGTTAAAATTTTTTTCGATGTAAAGTGTACAGAATTTGTGCTTAAACTCCTTTATCGCTTTTGGGAACAACGTATTCGTTTTATTTTTTGAAAAGGAATAAAATGATTCCGTAGTAGAAACTACCTTTTTAGGCAATGACTTGACCAAACTTTGGGAAATCGTTTGCAAAGCAAAAGATACACTTGTGTTTGTATCTTTTCTAGTCTAATCTTGAAGATTGGTCTGGTCTGGTTTGCTATAAATATTTAATTGATCTTCTAGACAGTGTCGCTTCAACTGTACCAGTGTTCAAAAACAAATTCTAAATAATTGATTTTACTGGTTTGAGATTTCTCACCATTTGGGATTTTGAATGTATTGCTTTAGGTAAAACGAGTGCTGTGTGGTCAAACTTCAACATTTTCAACGCGTGTCTGAAGCTTATTTTACCAAAAACTTTTGAAGTTGTTCTTCTTTGCCGAATCACTTCTTCCAAGAAAGACATTAACAGTTTTCACTCTTTTTGTTACATTTGAAGCTCCATTTTAAGCAACATTGCTTTTTTGTTTTTCTTCTTCTTATTTTTTTTGCAAAGAATAAAAAAGACATTATTAGTTTCTTATACAACTTTTTTATAATTCATTTTTTTAAAATCAATATTCTCATTAATTATTTAATAAAAATTTAACTCATTTTTTAAACTTGAAAATGTTAGAAGACAAACGGGCACATTTTGGCGCTTAGACAGAAAGTAATAAATCATAAAAAAAACGCACGTGAGCACGCTGCAAAGTTTACGACTAATTACTTGTGTTTGTGGCTAAAAAAATTTCACTTTGTTGCACATATCTTTTTGATCGGTTATATCAAAATATGGCCGATAAGTAGATTAGCAAATTTTACTTAAAATTAGTTGTCAAAATTAGCAAGTTTTGTGGACATTGAGTATGATCTATAAACGTTAACTTACGGTTACGTTTCAAGTTAATTAGCTTAAGCAATCGTGATTTAGCTATTTCACTGTTATGTTGATCTATGAGATCATCTATTTTTTTTAAACAAACTTATCTGTTTAATAGAAAAATTAAAAAAAAATTAAATTTTGTTTAAAGAACAAAAAGAGGAATGATTTACATAAAAATTATGTCTTAAATTGAAATTATGTATGTACGTCCGTGAAAAAAGAAAGAATAATTGATTTAATAACAGTAGAAAATAAAATTCAGGTTTTTTCTTAAATGTTTCTGTTTTAAGTTTTTATTTTTGTTTATTTTATTAGAAGCAAGAGCTGAACGCATTTTTTAAACATTTTTAATAATGTATGTTTTCAAATTTTACTGTTGTTTTAATTCCTTCGTTTATAATTAGTTATAACTTGAGATTTATTTAAAAGTTTTTTTTTTGTTTAATAAATATTACCGTGGACTTTAATATCACAGACTCTTTTAAATTTGCTTGGTATTCTTGTGTATTTACATAAGTGTATTATTATTGGAATAAAGTAGTTAAAGTAATTAATAACAGTTTCGTAACGGGTTAAAGCACGATTAAATTATAATTTAGATCTATTTTAAATTCGAATTTGTTTTTTGTTAAAACAAAGCAAATTAAAAAAAACTGTTCAAACAACTTGTGTTATCAAAGGTCATATGGGAATAACAAAATTGGCGTAATTATCTATTCGCAATTACACGGTTTGTAAATTTAAACACTAAAAATGGTTTGACTTTTAAAATGCAAGTTACATAGTTTCATTACTATTAAACATTTTTTTTAATTGATTGCTTTTTTTAGAAACGAACTTTTTAAATGAATGTAACATTTGGTATTTTTGAATGATCAATAATATATATAATAACAATAATTAAAAAAAGAAAAATCTAACTTGTAATTTAATAAATATTTATATTCAAAAAAACTTCAATATTTTTAAGATTAATAAACACAAAATAAATTTAAAAAAAAACCACGCCGTATCGCAATTCAAGCATTGCAAACTACGTGTGGAATGAACGATATAAAATGAAAAGCCAGCATTCTTTTATATGAAATCCAAACAAAAACACGAATTAAGTTTTTGTTATGTTCGATGCTTGTGTATGTTAAGACAAAAGAATTTTATAATTAGAACTTGGTCGTAATTGACCAATTAGCATTTGGTATTTTTATTTAGGTAATAAGAAATAATGTATAAAATTTATTTACTTCAATTGGTAAATAGTATCGTATTTTATTAAATTAAATTTAAAAATAAAAGTATTTTTTGAAATTTTTTTATTGATTCTTATTTTTATACGCACAAAAACTTTGCGTTTAGCTAGCAATTTAAAAAATGTTTTTCTAAAGTTTGAGATTTATAACTATGTTTTAGTTCAAGAAACGTGATTTTTTAAAATATTATTTTATTTATTAAGTTTAATTGTTCTATTGTAAAGTTTGTTAGATTGCGTGCAAAGTATAGTATTATTTACAAAAAGTAATTTATACAATACATATTGCATTTTTACTTAATTTTTACTTAATTATTTTATTTATAATACAAACAGTATGTTGAATGGAAACTAAATTATTTGTATGTAGTCCTGAACTGAAATAATAACCATTCTTCACAGTAACGATGTTTTATATTAAACTTGTTCTTGTTTACAAACCTAAAAAAATAAAAAATGCGCAACAGAATATTTGTTGCTAAAAGATGTTTGACTTTTTTATGTACTTGATTAGCACACCAAGCCCAATTGTATTGAGCTAGTCGCCTGCCTAAAGTTACGAGTAAATAGCAGTTTACGTAACAAACGTCGAAAGTAAAGCATAGCACAACAAACGTTATGCTATGAAACTTTCGACGAAGGTAACGTTCATTATTATTTTTTTTTAATCAGAAATATAATGTTGGTACTACATTTATTACTAAATCTGTCCAATTTGACATTAACTTTAAGATTGTTTTTTTTCAGTTTTAATTTAATTTTAAAATTTTTTTAATGACTTTTCTATCTACTGCTGCATAGTCGTTCTAAAATAATCGACGTTGAACACTTACTTTTATATAGACTTCTGTTTTTTAATTTTGAGTTTAAATTTTAAATAACGTGACGCGACAACAACATAATTTATATTTAATTCCTTAATACAAAATTAACTAAACTCGCAAAAGGTTTGCACGCAAAATAACATTTAACTAAAATCAGTCAGTAATTCTAACCGAATACGTTACAACAATCAATTATTAATTTAGTTTTGATGAGATCAACACTGAACTGTAAAACAACCGTCTTAAATCCAGTCGATTGTATAAATATACGTATATGATAAATATCATAATTCTTACATTTTAACACTAAAGCAATATCACTAACATGGTAAATTCAAAGCTTTTAGACTACGGTTTTTGCAAGCTGATATCATAAACTAAAGTTTGTAAATACTTTAATTTTCAATCGATGATTGATTGGATAACGTGCCTCAGTCTCTTAAGAAAATCGCTCTCTTTAAAAAAAAAATAAATAAAATAAGATACAAAAGTACTATGTTGTTAAGTACGACGTCAAAAAACCCGCCGAGAACCGTTGGTGAATTGCGTATCCAAAGAACAAAACTTACCACATTTTGCCGTAAAAAACTGATTTTTGATTAAATTTGTGGACTGTTACATAAGCGAACATTCAAGCATAGCTTTTTACTCAAATTTCAACAAACCATTTTGTACTAGCGAGAAGACACCCCAAGTTAACCTAAACCTAATAGTTCTTAAGGCATAATTACGAGATAAGTGCCTACAGTCAACTCACTTATATTAACTAAACACAATTTTTTTAAATAAACTTTGTACGTACCGTTTATAATATTTTCTCTTAATTCAAACCAAAAAAAAAGTTACATAAAATCAATGTTAAAAGATGTTAAAGGTAAAGATTTAAGCGTAATAAATTCAAGGAAAAATTAATTTTTTCAATAAAAAGCAATATTAATTGATAAAACGAGCCGTTTATATAAACACAATCTACAAAAGAAAATGCGAATTTAGCAAAAAAGCAGCAAACAAATATTTTAACAACGCAAAACAATAAATTTATTGAAAACAAAAATTACTACTTACACCCAATTTTTTTAGGCTTAGTCCTAGTCTTTCCTTGAGAGCCAGAACAGAAAGTAGAACTTGATTTTGTCGTATTGTCGTTCGTGAACCCAAACAAACAAACAAACGTTTCGCAAAACATTGCAGCTTGCTACTTCAGAGTGGTAAATATCAGTGACAAGTTAAATTCGTAATTTTTCAATTTTGTAAGCAAGTTTTGAGTATGAAAAGAGGTCCGTAGGCTAAAATAGTTTAAAAACCACTCCTCTGAACTGTAGTCGTTTATAACTACATATTTTTTGAGTGTTTGTTATCGTCTTGGTCTTCTGCACATTTATTTTGAATCCCATTTTTTTAAACTGCAATTAATTGTTTTCTTATAGCTTGTAATTTGTCGAATTTTGTAGAGATTAGAATAATACCCTAAGTTCTTGTTATGTTAAAAAGTTGGTAGGTTAAAATTTTTCGAGTATAAAATTTGTGCTCGACACGCTTACTTTTTGTAGACGGCTGCCAAACAATTCATTCTTCTGGTAACGTCTTGTACAACACGGACCGTTTCAGCGGTATCTCTAAGCTTAAAAAGACTTTCAATATCAAGTTGTTTTACGCAATTCCACGTGAATATGTAGTCAAATTTTATGTATTTTTGAGTGTTAGTTTATTATTTAAATTAATTCTTTAGCGGATCGCTACCCTTCCACCTGTGATCTTATCGGTGACGTTGATAAAACACTTGCTTTTCGAAAAGTTTCCATGACGTCAAGTCATTGAAGGCTAGGGGTTAAAAACCACTTTATAGGAAGAAATACTTACACAAGTGCGAAGTTTATTCAAGCGAAGCTCGGTGCATTCTTTTACTTTAAATATCGTATGAATTAAGGCAAGTTACTTGCGATAACGCCGTATGTACGTTTTTGTGTCAAATTTTATATTACGTTTTAGGTCATACTGCCCAGTCAAGGGCGTAACTTATACTTGGCTTGTGATATCAACCCATGTAATATTGTTTGCAACGTTTATATAACTATACTTATGTACTGTCTTCGTCCTCTTCAACTACTTCTGTGATACAATAAATATATACCACTATACCACTATAATGCAATTGAGGAATACGGCAGAGATGGCCGATAGGCAAATATTGAATTGGTTAAATACAAATAAACTTTGTAGCAATCATGGTAAAATTCAAAAAATTACGTTTTCAACAAAGAAAAATATGACAAACAATTTAAGTGTAAATTTGCTAGGTATCCAAATTGACGAAAAGCTAAACTGGGAGGCACACATCGACAAGCTATGCCAAAACCTTGCAAGTAACATTTACCTCATTAGACAACTTAGAACAAAATTAACCGATCATATTTTGATTACATGTTATTTTGCAGTAATTCATTCACGAATAAGTTATGGTATAATATTATGGGGAAATTCAGTTCATGCGATTAGGGTGTTTAGAATTCAAAAAACTGCTATTAGAATAATTGCTAGAATAAGTTCCAGAGCTCACTGTCAAGTATATTTTAAAAAATTTAAAATCATGCCGGTTCCTACAATATACATATATCACATGCTTTTAGAAACAAAAAAAAATTATTCAAAGTTTAACACTGTGGCCGATAGACATTCTTATAGTGTTCGGAATGCAAATTCACTCGCGATACCTAAATACAGGCTAGACGTGAGTAAAAAGAACTCAATAGATCTTAAACTCTATAACAAATTATGTTGTGAGGTAAAATGCTTACCTCTTGCCAAATTTAAACTAGTTGTAAGAAACTACTTATTAGAAAACTGTTTTTATAATATAGAAGAGTATATGATTGCACCTCCGTGTAAAGTTGCAAAAATCTAATTTCTTACTTCGATGTTGGTCTATACTTAAAAATTTTTGTTACGCTTACAAATATATAGATATATTCATATACATTATACATACTAACATATATATTCTTTGTTATTTTGTACTTGACGCTGCCAAACAAATGTTTTTGAATTGGTAAAATAAATATATATTCTATTCTATTCTATTCTATATTCTGCTATCACTTCTGTTGTGTTATTTGTTCTTTTCCAGCTGCGGGTAGAGTTAAACGATACCTCCCTAATTTAGTTTTTTTCATCATTTTGGCGCCTTTTTAGATTTAATTTATAATTTAGCCTGCGGCTCACTTTCCTGGAACAATTGTGTTGGCCGTTGCTTATTTTTTTTGTTACAAGAAAACCAGCGTAACAATCTAAAAAAAACTTTTACTTTGTGTTTGCTAAAAAAGCTCAGTAGTCTTTAATATTTAAAGAGCTTGTCTATTAGTAAGAACTAGTGTTGCAAAAAAACGTTTTTTTTTCTGTTGCGGTTTTTTTTGCTGACAGAGCGTTGTATAAAAGTCCTATAAATCGTTGCATAACAACATTAATTTTATTAATTTAGTAATGAGGACACTAATGTGATAATAAAGTTGAAATACAGAAAAAATGTAAATCATGTCATAACAAATTTTAATTAGGCGTTCGTCACATTTTAACATCGATTATTTTTCTTTACAGACCCAGTCAACAAGGAAACATTTTTGAAATGTTTTTTTCAACGTTTTACAAAAGATATATTTACATTTTTAAAAACATTGCAAAAGCGTCTTAATGGCCAGAATTACGTTGCAAAGTCAATATTAGAAAAACATTCTAAAAATGTTTAAAAAATATTCTTTATAATATTATTTATATATATTTATAATATTTTACAAATGTTACATTAATGTATAGAAAATGTATAATCAACGCTTTTTGTTAATATTGCAATATGCTTAAGGGCAGTTCTACAATCATGGTATAAATGTAAGTTTAGTTATACTTGCTTTAATTTTAAAATACTAACATATTTGGCTGTTAGTTTTATTTATATTAGCCAATAACACAGCCAATAACGACAGCATTTTACAATCAAATTAAGTATAACTTAACTGACATTTATACCATTATTATAGAACCAGCCCTAAAATGCTTACAAAAGATAGATAATACATTCTTTGTGTACTCAAAATACTTCAATTTCATATGGCTGCAAACGCATTTGGTGCCTATAACAAAAAATAACTCATTAGCATAAAAGTAAAACAAACGTTATTCATGTAATTATTTTATATTAATTGAAGTAATTATAATAATTCTCACAAAAGTTTCCAATTAATCATGTTTCTATTTTATGGATAGGATCCTTCGAAGTGGAGAAACGGCAACAATAGAAACAACCTTTAGTTTTTATTGTTGCCGTTCCTCCACACCGAACAATCCTATACATAAAATAAAGATTAATTATGCATGTACCTCTTTGTGTAAAAACGAAAACCAGAACAACTAACAATCCACGATTTTGAAACTTTGTACACACAAAATAATGCTGCATCAATATCAGAAAAAATTACATACCAAGATTAATTGGTTATTGTGCACGTTCAAATCTTCCATTTGGCCAACACCATATCAACTTGATAACCTTAAAACATCACAAAGAATGGAAATCATGAAGTATATAGAATGAACGTTTTAGTTTATCACTGCTGTAACAAATAATATTAGACAGCAAAATTTCTTGCAACAAAAAACGTACTATCATAATAAATGCTGACATACTATAAAAGTATCTATTTGACTTTCACTAGAACGCAAATTACAAAACGATTAAACTGATACACTAACAATACATTACACAGCATAGCGATTAATACCATGGAATGCCATGGAAATTGTGGATTCGTTGAAGCTTAAAATATAATGCAATTATAATTTACAAAATCGCCATCTTTTCACGCAGAAACTGGTACTTTGCGCAAACGCGGTTATTAAGTACTTAATTCAAATTTGCAAGAAAGTTTTTAGAAAAACGAAAAGGTTTAATATGTATTTATTAGTAATATGTAACAAATTTGTATATAGTTGTGTTTTTGTTACAATATATAAAAGAAAAAAGTGTATAGGTGAAAGCAAACAAAAATATACTTTTTAATAAAGTAAAAACGTTTTTTATGTTACTAAAAAATGTTTTAGAAAACATTTTTAAAATATTACAATATTAATGTTTAAATGAAATATTTTTAAAACGTAACAAAAATATTTTTTTGGAAAACATTTTTTGTTTCGACTATTTTAAAACGTTGTAACGTTTTTAAAACATGTGGGACCAGAATGAAACAACATATTACGGCATGTTTAAAGTGTCTCTTAACAGTAAAAAATAAATGTAGTAATAGTAAAGAAACAACGGGTCAAAAAGAGCAAATACAGTTTTCGTCAGTTACTCCTACATTGAATCCCATAGAAACTTTTGTGGATAAGATTGCCAACGAAAATCAGATAAATAGTCATGTATGTATAATATTACAAAGTTTGGAAATCCTTTGTTACTGAAAAGCTTTATTTTAGGAAAAAAACTAACGAAAAACTAGCTCAGGCCATTTTTGCTAGTGGATCATCTCTAAGTTTGGTTCAAAATCCATACTGGCTAGATTTTTGTCATTTTATAAAACCAGTTTATAAAGTACCCTCTCGCCATGACATTTCAGTGCCTTTATTACAAAAAGAATAAGAAAACATATCTGCACATGTAAACGAATTTTTAGCGGTATCTACTTCCGTTGGCTTAATGTGTGATGGTTGGAGCAATATTCGGTAAACTGTAAATTTTTATTTAATTCTTGTATATTAATTTTTTTGTCGACGGAAACGAATCAATAGTCAATTTTGTTGTTACGACTCTATCCCCTGTTTTATATAAAATACTTCATACAGGTAGTAATTAATGCGTAAATTTGATATGGTTTTACTTCCTATTTGACTTTACTTTGACACTAAACAAAAAATAGTGTTTTTTCTATATACTTTTAGGGAAAGAAAGTCACACGGCTCAGTTTATGGCTAAACACATTAATAAAATTATTCAAGAAATTGGACCACAGAAAGTGTTTGGACTGGTTACTGACGCATCTAATATAAAAGTGGCTTGGACTATTTTAGAAGCAGAAAATTCGACTACTAATTTATTTACTTATGGATGTTTGGCTCATTCGTTAATTTTCGGTGATATGAAGCAGTTGAGCAGCATCAAAACTTTTGTTGAAGAAATTGTCTACATTGTTAAAGTTGTTCGGAAATCACATCTTTTATGTGCAATATTCAAAGAAAAGCAACAGAGTCAACAGCAGATCTCTACTATAGCTTTAAAATTGCCAGTAAAAACACGGTAATCGTTACAACAAAACGTAACAACATTGATACATTTTTGATGCATGCATATGATTGTAGATGGAGTTCTCTTGTACATTGCTTGGAGAGTGTACATTTAAACAAACAATCTTTAAAAATGCTGGCCATCGATGAAAACGCGCAAGACATTTAAAAAAAACTCTAATGTCAGCAATAATTTATTGAAATACGTATTTTGGTATAAAATAAAAAGTTTCCTTCACCTACTAAAACCTACAGCAAATGCTATCACCTTAGTAGAATCCGACACACCGTCAATATCTAAAGTGATTAAGATCTTCAAAAACTCAGAAAATCACTTTTCTGAATGTTTGTCAATAACTGAACTTACTGAAGAAGAAAGAAAAGAGGCATCTGATATACTTAACAAGCGAAAAAACTTTGTCGTTGCTCAAGTTCATAAAGCTGCAAATCTCTTAGATCCCACTTTACTTGGTTCAGATCTTTCACCAGAAGAACAGGTAAATTACATACAATTCAAGGTAAATTACCTTTATGAATTTTTTTAACTTTAGACTGACGCAACGGAAATCATTTATAATGCTGCTGTCAAAATGCCAGAGCTAGATGCTACAATTGTGCTGGCAAATCTAGCCAATTATAGAGCAAAAAGTGGTTTATTTAGTAAACAATTTTTGAGGCAATCAGCAAATTCCGTAAGTTACATAACATGGTGAACAGGTTTTTGTAATTCTACCCAATTATACAAAATAGCTGTCAGATTTTTAGAGTTGCCGACAACTTTTGCGGCATGTGAACGTAGTTTTAGTACATATGGAAGAGTACATACTTCTAAAAGAAATAGACTAACAAATGATAGGACTGGAAAATTAGTTTACATAGCCCGAAATTGGAAGTTTTTTAGAGGAACTATCCAAATCAGTAGCAGTATGGAAGATACAAAAAATGTTCAAATTTTATCTCAGCCCAGCTCCAGTTGCAGTGAACTTTTTGATAACTCGGACACTGCCAGTGTTGCAGATTGGGAATCGGATAACAGTTCCAGAACTACGACCACCAGCAACAGTGATGAAAAAATAGTAGCGAATGATATATGTCAGAGACGCATCGAAAATAAAAGGGGCTTCGCTGTGCGTTTGTGGTGGGTTAGACTGCATCGACATTTTAATAAAGACGAATAACGCACGACACTGAACGTTTATACAATTTATTTACGATTAATTTAAAAGGTTACGATTACACGTCACTATTCACTATTCAATAATAAAAGAAATAAACAAAACTTATTTAACTAATTCTTAAATTCAATTTGTAAGTGCAAAATGACCGAATTTTGGAACAAACGATCCGACACCCGCTGCTATAACTTATCAAGTTGTCACCACAAAATATCATTTCAATCTGCCCTCTTACAAGTTACATTTTTTAGCTGGTGTCGTTCCGTTCACATGAAAAATGTAATTTCACGCGCGTTCCTATGCCCATAAAAGGCAATTATACAAAATATCAAATCCGTATTGGTTGATTCTAAGTTATTAAGTTACAAAGACTAAACATTTGAAACATAATTTATGGGAACACAAACAAATAAGTGCACGTGTATACAATCCATAGCCGTAGGCAGGCTTATATTCGGTGCCTCTGACATATATATTCAGACTAAGTTTTCTGTGTATTTCAATAAATAAATAATGTATCACATGAATTTCAATATTATTATGTCTATAGGTATTTCTTGTGCAGAAAAAAATTATAGTTGAAAAAAAGAAAATCCGTTATTTTTTCCAAAAAGTTTTTTAAACACTAATAGGATGTTTTTTTTATTTACTTCTCTAGGTATTATTAAAATTGCCAAGCATAATAAAGATCTGTGATTGAAAAAAAAGTGTACTAAGCGAATACTGCAAGTGAAAATTCAAAGGATCACTAGGTATATTGAACCAGCTGTTTGACACGTTTTATTAATGATTATTTTATAAACACTCAACATAGTTTGTTTTTTTTTTCAAATAGTAATAGTAAATAAGATTCTGTAGGTATATATCAAGTATATATAGTGGTATATTTTACATTTATGCGATAAATACTTGTTATCGCAATTTTGCGATTACTATAAATATGCTCAGACGCTTCTAGGTGCGATAATTATAAATTGCTTATCTTATTCCACTTCGAAATATTTCTTTACATACTTTCTGCCAAGTACACGTTATTTTTAAATTAAATTACTGTTTTATTGAAAAAATAGCAGATGAAATATATTCGGACAAACTCTTTTGTGTTTCGTATTAAATAAATAACTTGTCACATTAATTTCAATTGGTTTTTTAGATTCAGAAAAAAAACTATAATTAGAAAAAAAAACTTTAAGCACAGTTTTTAAAAAAAAAACCGGTTCGTTTTTTTTCATTTGCATCACTAGTAGGGACACCCATGTCAGTAACGTCTTGAAATGCTAAAGGTGAAGCCAAGAAAGTCCACGACATTCAGCATCTCACCAAGAGTGGACACTTGCAAACAGCGTGGGTTCTCAAAATGGGCGACTCAATTTTCCATCCCGAATTAATTACCAAATTAATTAACGTTTAATTACCAACACCTCCTAAGTATGTCGGACTTTCAGAAATAAAGAGAAGACGATAACAATGCATATTAATTATCGTTAGTTAACCGTAATATTCAACATTTTATTAAAATAAATAATGCAATTACTTAAAAGTACTAACATGTTTCTTTTAAAAAGGCATCTTGAAATTTCATTGTAGACGAAGTTGCACAGACGATCGTTGAAATTGATGCAATGAAAGTTTCAGATAAACAAAACAAAAAATGTATTTTGGTTAATAAATGAAAGTTTTCTTTTAATAAAATACAAGAAATATGTTACATTCGACAATATCAATATTGATTTCAATAATACGTCGCGACGTGTCATTGACTTTAACACTCGAGTTTTATAGTATGCAATAAAAACCTATTAAATAATTAGTAAAGCATTTTGTGCATACTTGTATTTAATAAACATAGTAAGATAAATAAACAAAAACATATTAATATTTTTTTTTAATACAAAAGTATGTACTTCATTTTGAGAATCTACAGCCTGGAAAATTCTTTTAAAAATACAACAAAAATAATTAATATTGATTTTAAATTAACCGTAATGTTATTGAAACATTTTAAATTCAATTTATATAAATCTTAAACTTTACTGCGATGATACTACAAATACATTTATTTGAGAAGCAATTTTCATAAAGTATTTTCTGTGTTCAAGTATGAGCAACTTAATAAACCGTGTGTAATTTATATTCTTTTAAGCGACAACATTTTTCTCTTTTATTTAAAAAGTTATATTGTGTGAAATCTAAGAAAAAAATTAGCTTTTTGTACCTACAGTAAAAATAATATTTTTTTCATTTTTCAATTTGTTTTATAATGCACGTTATCTATTCTGAAATTGTATTCTAAAAGAAAAAAAGTAGACTTTTTTAAATTAAATTTTAGCGTTTTAAGTCAACACAGCATACATAAAAAACATATTTTTTCTGTTGCGGGAAAAATATAAAGTTTTGTGTCATTTCACAGGTCTAAACTGTTACAATTCGACAATTACTTTTTTCCGGATATATACCGGGTAAGACAAATGTATGGAAACATCGTCATATTTTTTGAGCAAGGATGGTACGAAAATTATAAGATGTGCGTTGGAAATAAGATTATTTAAGGGATTTAAAGTTGTAATTTAATCGGTAATTTGATTATTGGTTATTGCATAATAAATACAAATACTCTTGTTTTTTAAATGGAAACCTATCGTTTTTATCCTAAAATATGATTCATCGATGTAATTTGTCTATGAATCTAATGAAGTATTAGATGTATTCGGAAAATATTAAATTAAAAACGCGATTAAAATAATCTTCAAAAAAACGTTGTGCGATTGTTGGTTGCTCAAGTGTGCCTTATAATAGACGTGTTTATTTTTGGTATTGCGTTTTTTTCTTTTCATTAAGAATTATGAACTCTGATATTGCAAGACCGTCTAAACAAAAACGCAAATGTTTAGCAGTATAATTGCAAAAAAAATTACGGGAGTTGGCAGAAACATTATGAGAAAGTTCAGAAGAAGTTCAGCTGGTCTCGTCGAGAGAGTCTTGATTAAGAAGCTAATTAATCTTAGAGATATTTCTAGTGATAAAGCCACTAATATTGCCCAAGAAACGCAAATTTCTGGCTGAGATGATACAGTGAAACTAAAAACGTTTGATTTTTGTGGCAACCCAAGTTTGTGCGTAGTGCTTAATAACAACACATCTTATGATTACTTTCGTTTGCTAATTACGGATGATTTGTTATCTTATATTGTAGAGCAAACAAATTTTTACGCCAAGGAAAGGTTCTTAGCCAATCTACGTCAGACAAGTCTCGAATCACGGATTGGAAACCTGTTACTATAGCGGAATCAATAGTTTTTCTGGGCATATTTTATATGAGAAACATGCACCTTTAAATCGCATGTAGGATTATTGAGAAAAAGGACGAACTTTTTCGAATTCGTGGTCTTTAAAAATACATGGGAAGAAATAGATTCATGATTATTATGAGATATCTTCATTTCTCGAAAAATCTACATAAAGAAGATCCGGGCTACGGTAACCGTTTTCATAAAATAAGGCACCTTCGAGATAATTTTAATGCACGTATCGAAAAAGTTTACAATCTTGGAAAGTTGTTATTTTTAGACGAGTCCATGGTGCTATAGAGAAAACGACTGATGTTTTGATTTATAAAAAGGGAAAAACACAAATACGGCATAAAATTATATTTATTAACAGAACCAGATGGTTTAACTTTACGTTGCAATATTTTCGTGGTGCTCAAAAAGAATTAGATAACAAAGAGCATGCTGAAAAATTAGTGATGTTGCTGATGAAGTGCTTTGAAAATAAAGGTCATAGCTTCTGCATAGCTTTTGCAATAGCCTCTCGCTATGTCGAAAAATGATTGGGAAAAAAACACATGTTACCGATACTCTACGAAAAGAAAGAAAGAAAAATTCTAAAATCGTTTTGAAAAGTAAATTTAAAAAAGAGGAAATAGTAACGAAGTATTGCCAAGAAGTTGCAGTTAGTAAGTGGTATGATAAAAAAGAAGTGTTGTTTGTATGAACAGAATCTGAAGAAGAAATGGTAGAAGTACAAATGACAAGCGGACCAGCTGTAAAAAAGCCAAAAGTTAATGTAAAATATAATGAAAACATGGCCGGTATCGACTGCCAGGATCCAATGGTGGTATATTACCCGGTGAAAGAAAAATACTAAAGCGTTACAAAAAGCTAGATATAAATTTGTTGTCTATGATATTCGGTATAATGATTGTCGTTTGGAATTAATCAAAAAAATGTTGTCAGAAAACTGGATTAAACACATAGGAAGAGATGCGGGATAAGGTAGTCAATATTATTGTGCTGCATGCAAAGATGAACTGGGTCTTTGCTTGAAAAATTGTTACTTTTATTGCTTACAAACTATTTTTTTCAGAATTCTATTTACTTAACTCTTCTATATGTTTTATTTTGTTTGTTTTTATTTGTGCAAGGTCAACTTTGTCTTTAAGAAAATGTTTTCTTTTGATGAAATAAAATGTGTTTAAAACCTTGTAAAAAAATGTTACCAAATTACGAAAAAAATAATAGTAGCTAGAAATTTTTTTACACTTATCGCACGAAAGAGTTTATATGACCTTTGCAACAGTGTTTGTTATATTTGCCACATTTTGTTCGAACTTTTCTATCTCGAGACCTGTCCCATGGTACGAAATGTTTTTGGACTGGATGATCGTGATTGGGCAGTTGCACTTTTATTGAACTGATTTCATTATTTTCCACAAGGATTTGCGTTATATCCGATTTGATCCGATTAGACAATGTTGCATTTTTAACCTGAATTTCATTTGTGGAATTACAAGTTCTTTTTCCAACTCCAATAAAAAATTTTCTCTACGATGTATTACGATTTTAGTAGTCTTTGTGAGAATTAATATAATTTTCAAAATGTGTTTATCCCAGCCGTGTCAATCATTTCTTTGAAACGTACAAGAGGCTTGTAATCATCGTTTGAATTTGGACGTATTTCTTTTGCAAAAGACCCGATTCAAGATTTTACGTTACTTAAACATACATATTCTGCATTTACGTTGATCTGGGATTTTCTTTGTCTTAGTAGAATCTAAATTGTTATTTTTTATAAGATGTAGCAATTTAATATTTTAACAAAGCTTGTTTGTCTTAAGATTGTTTAAAAGTTCAGTGTATTAAGTACGTGCTTAGTGCATTTGCACTTATGTTTTTTAGGTTGAATTTTATTATATTACATTTATTACTTCGGATAGACAGTTTTATTATTCAGTTTCAACAAGTTAATCTTTATGAGAGTAATTGAATATTTTGGTTAGTATATTTTGTTTTGTTAGCGTTGCCTTTCTTGCCGTAAGAAACAAGCCTTACACTGTGCTTTTGCGTGTTAATTAATTGTTGTTGCATCTTCTTTCCGCGTCTTGGTTGTACTGTATTATTGCACTAAGATTTACGTCACTGCTTATTAACAATAGTAGAGAGTCCGAGGTTATATAAATTGAAATTTATAATTTAAGAAGGAGTTTGTTGTCGTACTGAAGAGATTGATTAACGAAATGTAGTTCAGAATTTCTGGGTAAATTAACCCTTAAGAAATTGATGTATTTGCGGCGTTGCAGAAAGCATAATGAAGTTAAAATGTGTGACAAGATGCCATTTTCGCCTTTGTTACGGTTTATTGATAATCTTCCGACAGATCCTTGTCGATTAAGGGTACCTTTCCGATTTTCTTGCCGACAACATCTGGTCGACCAGAAACTTCTTGCTGGAACTACTACAAAGCAAACTTAATGTATTTATTTAATACCGTTTAAACTTAATCGATGAACGTAATACCGCGATTTAAATGCTTTGATTTTAAGCAGAATAAGAATACAAACTATATTGCGAGCCATGGGTTTACGATTATTATATGGCAATTGTTGTTTGTGAGATTATAAAGACTATATGTATCAAATTCTTTTTATATTGTGTTTTATTGACGTTAAAGACCTGAAAATTAATCTCGTAGTTTAATATTAAGATTTTCAAACTGGTTTTAAAAGTTACACACGGCCGTGCGTTTTCTAATAAAGTTATTTTATTTTGTTTCATTTCGTAATTCTGTTTTGTTTGCGTTTACTCAATTAACTTTAAGGTAACTTTCTATTTTTTTTAAATTTTGCTTTAACTTTGTTTTTTTTGTATTTTGCAACGGGTACCTGGATGTATATTTCCATGTTTTAGCGTCTTTTTAATTTACGTATCATTTTATGGTCTATACTATACTATGGCGACAACAAATGTGATTAATCTACGGTTACTTTTAAACTATTTGCTTGAGCAAAGGTAACAAGTAGTTCAGAAAATTATGAAAACCCAATTCTCAGTCTTATAGCTTAGTTGGCAATTAAAATAAAATTTATAAGATGTTTTAAAAAGCAAAAAGAATTTCGATTCAATTCGCATTAGCATTTACTTGACAAAACCAGGAGTAAATCATTTTTTTGTTTTACATACCCTAGAAGCACAAAATATACGTAATATATTAGTAAATAACATTTGGTAAATATTTAAATGTCACACTTTTTTTATATTGGCCATTTATTGTAATGTTATATCAACAATTTATATAAAATGAATATTTCCTAAATATTAGTTATAAATATCTTCTAAATATATATTTTTAATATATGGCAGACATTAGATGTAAATGTCGTCTCAATACTTGTTTCCAATATATGGAAAATATTACTTTTTAATCTGTTCTATATGTATCTCACTATTATTTGTGATTGCTATTAAAAAAAATAAGCACAACGTTCAAATAAATTATAGAAACTGTTTTTTGCATATATTTACTTATACATTTTTTAAAATGTGTTGTTTATTGATTATTGACCATAGTTAAGTAAATAAAAGCATTTCTTTAATTTATGTTTCTTATTAATAATGACCGTTGAAATTTCTTTGAATTATTTTTTGTAAACGTTAAACAGCCAACTAAGCAAACATCGAATTTAGGGTGTACTCGCTGCGTTAAAATAAATTATTTACAAATATTTCTATATTTAAAAAAATGATGCGAAAATAAAAAATAAGTAAATTAATGAGCACTTACCTAATTATACAATTACGTTGCACTAAAACTCGATATAAAAACTTAAACTTCGCAAACTGCAAACAAGAAATCCAATTGCATATTAGTAAAGAAAACTTTCTTTATTCCTGTTTCTGAATGCTAATAGTAAATTTACAGCCTAATAACAATACCTTGTCTAAAATTTCTTTGCAGCAATTGTAGTTTATTATTGTAAAATTACATAGTTTTAGTTATGACGCAATTGATTTTTTAAATCAATTCAAACGCAGATGTCTCGATTTTATATTCTCTTTGTGTAATTTTAAAAAAATTAAATTGCGTTTATATACATACTATAATTTTGGATCTTTTTATTAAAATATGCGCACATAAAAATAATTTTTAAAATAAGCATATTTAAATCATGAGAACGTCGTGTTAGGGTTTTTAGCAAAAATTAAAAAAAAGTCCAAGAGAAACGTTTAATCTATGAATACGTAAATTTAAAAGTACGTTTAAAAAACTTTGAAAAAAAATTTGTGACTTTAGAATATGCGAACGATATTGTTGGTACATATTTTTATAACATTGTCTTTATCTAGTTTTACAATATCTATAATACATTTTCTACATCTTGCAATAAGTATCTAGAATTAAAAAAATGTGTAAGGTTTTAAAATATATCAATGATATTGTACGTATATATTTTTAAAAATATTAGTATTATACACTTTAACAATATCAAGAACATGTCTATTACACCAAGCAATATTTATCCGACTTTAAATATTGTACCAAGATCATTAGAATATCGTACATATATTTGTGCTACTAAGATAATTTAAACAACTTGAAAACACAAAATACCAAACTCATATTGCATTATAACTTATGTTTCCATATGTAATGGTCGTCCGCTTGTTTAAAAACCATTAATAGTTATATTTATGCTTTGTTATCATTTGATGATTTTGCGGTTGTTGTGAGAATAAATTTTTGATTGCTCCTGTTTAATTAAGTCTTAACTTTCTACGTTTTTCATCTCTATTAGCTGCATCATCATCATGCAATCTTTTTTCATAATTATGTCGTCGAAACGTGTAAAAGTTTATTAAAAAAAACGCGGTTGTTATTAAGGCAGTGTTAATAATGTAGTTCAAGAACAAACTACATTAAGAGCTAAATGTTGGCGCGTGATGCAATAGGTGTTTGATTCCCTAGGATTGTGAAGCTGTGTGTTTAGTTATGCAAATTAGTTCTTTACATAATATGTGTTTTCGTTAAGTTTATGTTTGAGTGAGATAGAAACTAACTTTATCCAGATTTGCATTTTGCGATTAAATAAATACTACACCCAATCAACCCGTTATCACCTCTTTGTCCGAATCAGGAATTATCGTCTAGTTTCAGGATCTAGCCACCCCCAGCGTTCACCAAGAAACAAAATTATCTCAGCTATTTACAAATTAAGTTTGTTGCAAAACATTATATTGCAATTATATTTGAGTTTAGTGTAACTTAAGGGTATTGAATTTATCCAGGTAAATTTTTATTATTCCTAATTATGATTTATGTAATTTTGTGAACTAACTAAAACAATTTAGTGATTGATTCACCGTCAATGAACAAATTTAACCAATCAATAAATAATGTGTATTTTGGTTTAATTATAAGCTAAATAATTTTTTTTTATTGCGCCGTTAATATCTTAGTAAATAAGTTTTTAATAACTTTGTTGTAAACTACATACGTCGCGCGGCCGTTGCAGTTTTACGATTAGCATTTTTTCGTTTATTTATTACGTTTGTTTGCTCACCTAAATAATAAGTAACTATGAAGTTTCATTCATTTTTTTTTTGTTTTTAATTAAATTTCAATGCTTGTACTTTGCAGTTTTGTGTTAATTTATGTAGATTTTATTTAAATTATGTCATTCATTTTGTTTGTCGCTCAATTTTAAAAAACTGACTTCTTACATTTCATATTTTTTTAAATTTGTTTTATAATAAACTTGTAAATTTTAAATTTACCAATCACACTGCTTGTGCGTTAATTTTGTGTTATAATTTCAGATTTATGACATTACAACTCTAAAGGTAGGTGCATAAGGGTTGCAATCCAAGATCTAAAAGCTAATTTAATCGTGTCTTTGAGTGGCGTCTACACCGATTTTAATATTTTATTTCAGTTTTTTCCAAAATAGTCACAAATTTCTATTCTAAGCTAATCTACCTTTTATCACTGAGCACCGAGTAAAAACGCCATTATGTTGCTTTTAATCAGTAATTTCTTTTATTACCATCTTTTGCATGTAACAAATGGTTGTTGTTATTATAATAGAATTTAAAAAAAACATTCTTTTTTAGCCGTAACAACTTCAAACAATATAGCAATTAAAAGTTAGTTTAAGAAAAATGTTATAAAACAAAAGTTAAAATAACAAATAATTCTTATTTCTCGCTAATTATTATTATTTTTTTAAAATCAAAGTTGTACAGAATTTGCATTTATAGTAAGCAACACTTGGAGTTAGAATAACAACAGAAATAAGGACTTATTTAGCAATATAGCTAATAATAATAAATACATTATTATTAAAGCAAACAGAAATTAAATATAAGTATACTAAATAAATGCACTATATTGCAATGTTTAAATCATTATAATTTTTAATAGTGAGTTGTTATCGTACGGTTAGCTCAGGTTAGCATATGTTGGTTTCAAGCAATAAATAATCAAAAATAATTAACATACATTTTATTATACAAAGTAAAAATTATTAATTACAATAAACGTTATAATTAGTGTAATTTTATTTAAATACGGGTCTAGTATAAAGTCCGGACCACGTTCAAGTATTGTAACAAAGAGCGGTTTATTTTCTTGCATGCGCTTTAGCAATGGTTCAAAAATTGTATGTTAATGATTGTGTTTTACATTGTGTTAATTAACGTGCAGTAGAAAGTTTATTAATTAAGAAGTGTATTTAAATCACTCAGGTAAGTCTTTGTTGTGATTGTAAATGTCAATGACATCATTAAAAACAGTAACAGTTTACAAGTTAGTAAAGCACGTACTATTTTTAATTAATTGAACTGTAGTTACAAATCTATGGTTATTTCCAATAACGACGTAACGCAAAGAAATTACAGTAAAGCGTCAATAATGTGGCGGCAACATATAAAGTGTTGCAAAACTAATTCAATGAAAAGTCAAATTTCCACAGGATGATACTGAAAATGAGTTATGAGACCAAATTATTATCTACAAAAGACACGTTTAGATAAAGATTTAAATTGTAAAAATGTTAAACGTTTTAACGAATCCTAAACCAACAACAATTTATCAATACGCCAACTCACTTACGTTTGTGACCCAAAATAGAATTCAGAAATTTATGAATTTATCAAGACAACTTTACCAAATTCTAAGCCATTCGGGCTCAAGCAATTTATTAATGAGTTATTTTTGCTTGGTACGACTAAAACAAAACGTTTTAAAAGCTGGTGATTAACACGATAGGAAGGTTTTTGAAGTTACGCGAAGCTTTAACGCGGCAGGTTGAATTGAAACACGTGAAACAAACCAGGACACAGCAGATAGTTGTTTGCTAGTTTAAATGGAGAATAGCGGGGTCCAATAGCAGTTGTTTAGGTAGTTAATCAAATGTTAATTACGGTTGCAGGTAGCTTCAGAAAAAACTCAAAACAGTTTTACCAGGAATAGGTCTCAAAAGAAAAAAAGTTACCAACAACGAGTCTGGGAGAAAAGGTTGTTTCCTAAGGCTAAGTGTCTGTTTTTATATGCGTTTTAGTTCTTTTTGAGTGTTCTTTGCGTGCATTCTTCAAAACAATACAGTTAAGCAACATCCGAGAGTTCAAAGCTTACTGGTAATTAAACAAAATTTATAATTAATTTCAAAACCAATTACGACCACTCCTATAGTTTTGTTGCAAACTTAAATTCATTTGACAAAAAGTATTTTATTATAAAAGGTTATAAAATAGAAAAACAATGTTTAAACTTAGCACAATCTATAAAAATTTTGGATTAAATATGGTCAAATTAATTTAAACAAACAAACAGTAAACAACTATACAAAGAAAAAAGTAAGTGGCTTGCCATTTTTTATAAAATTATTATTTTAAGATGCGGTTTTCTATTTTTGCTACTTAAACCTGTTCTACATTATACTTTTTGCGTCCAAGTTTACATCCAAGCTTCTATCAACTAGAACTTGTCAAAGAAAAAAGTATAGTGTGAAACAAAAAACTTATTGCGTCTAAACAAGCAAACCACTTAGATTTTATCAGAAAAAAATTTATTTGAGCATGTAAGTAGATTAAATAAACATTTATTAAAAACAAAAGAATTACACACACACGTAAACAATTAATGACTAATTCAGATCTTCATTCAAAAAATGACAATTTGAGTTAGGAACAATCGTAAAAAATTAAATATATAAATGTTTATAAATTTTATAGGTTGTCAAATTCTCTACTTTTATAAACTTCTGTCAAGAAAAATAATATTTATCAATTATCAAATCTAATTATTATTAATGTAACATGAAAATACTAATACAAATAATGCTTACTTTTTCGTTAAATTTTGTGCCAATAAAGATTTTTTTGCTACGTTATTAGATGATCGTAAGTAACCTAATAAGAAAAATAGCATCAAAGCATTAATTAGTCTGCTAAATAAACCAATGTTTATCTGCTCTTTGTTAAGTTGATACGTAAAATTCCTATTTTTACTTTTTCTTTCTTAAATAACACAAAAGTTTATTTATCAGAGAATTATAAACACGAAAAAAAAACTTTGTAAAAAAATAGTTATTGTTATTGTTGTGATTATATATAAAGTATATAACAGTTTATTTAATTTATTAAGCATTTTAAATTAATTCGAATACATTTTCAGTTTTCTCAATTACACCATATGTTATATATTTTGATATTTATTGTTTTCAGAAAAAATCATATTTAGGTCACACGTTATCTTATAGATACAGCAGAAGGTGCTCTCGTTGCAACAAACTTTTAATTCGATCGTTATTGAGTCATTACTATCTTATACCAAAACTTTGTACTTAAAAGTAAACAGTGCAACGAATACTAAATTACGTTTATTAATCTTAAGGCAGTAACGCATTGAGCATTAATAAAATAACACAAATAAATATATTGTTTTATGTTTTATTTCTTAATAAAGGAAGACAAAATTAATTTGTTTTTAAAAATAATTGTGTATCAATAAAAAAATTTCTATTTTTATTATTGATTAAAAACATAGATTACATAGTAACGTTACCATCAAATTCAGGAATTTAAATTATTCTGAAAAAGAATGTTCTCAAAAGTCCAGTGTAATTAAATTTTCTTTTTAAAGCTTTATTCGTACCAATGTAATAGTTTTATTGTGGATAAAAAATTGCGTGAACTTTGGTTTACTTAAATGTATGTATCTAATTGTAAAAAAAAAATCTTATGTACAAAAAGTGAAACGTCGTTTTTAATTCTATTTGTTTGCGTTTTATAATTATTCTACGTTCAGTTTGTACACCAAAAATTATTATTTTATTAAATGCATTATTCTAATATTTTCATTTATTATTTCCCTCCAATCTGTCAGAGTCAAAACTGTCATTAAAATATTTTTCAATTTAAACTATGTTTTTATACTTATTTTAGAAAGTTTAAGTTAAGTCATTACGTTATTGTTCTTTTTTGCCGTATTACGTTTAGTGTTCTGTGTTATTTTGCAAGTTTCTATTGTTCAGTGTTGTAATCTAATCTACAAAAGATGCCCGCAGCTGCAAACATGTTGTTTCAAGGTTGTGTGTCGATGTCTCGATGGGAACTACTCAATGCAATGAAAAAATTGGTGTCAAAATTTCTTGATGAACCTCTGACTCTTCTACGAGTGCTAACGATGAAAGCTTTCTTACAACAAACCCAACAGCTTCTAAATATTGCTTTTCAATAATCAATTATGGCGAATAAACCTAATATAACATCATCAAGATCTCCTTCTGGAATTGTAATAGCCTTCAATATAAAACTACTGATCAGTACCAAATCGATGCTGTACTTTTTAATATTACCATAACCTCAATATTTCCAATTATACTTTTTACCGCACCGATCGTGACAATAAAGGCGGCGGCACCGGTATTTTTGTTAAAATATCTCTTTGGCACCATCAACTCCCTAACCCTGCCCATGATCTTGTAGAATCTGCGTCAATATTGCTTGAAACTTCCATCGGAAATATAAGAGTTGTCTCAAGTTATAAACCACTCAAATCCCCAATTACTGACGACAATCTTGATTGTTTATGACCTAACCATCAACCATCTATTGCAGTAGAACTTACTGCCCGGACATCTTAGACATAGCAGTCTTTCAGAATACCTCTTTTTTTCCCAGTATTCCTGAACTTAATTCAGCACAGAACCTCGCTATAATGAATTTTTCAACGCTTAGAACTGACTCTGCGCTCTGTTTACGTTTTTATACCGATTGGACTAGATAACCTTGGGCTAATCTCAATTATTCATTCGCAAAATTGTCTTGATGAAAACATTACGGTTTTTCAAACAGCAATCAATAATTCCCATAACTTTGCTACCACGGCTACTAACAAATATTCAAATTCTCAACCTATTGAAATCAAACAATAATTCGTCGCAAAAACTACGTTAAACATAAATATCAAAAATTTTTAAAACGCCAATACAAAAGAGATCTAAACAAATTACAAACTGAAGTACGTCTAGCTCTACTAAATTACAAAAACGAGTTCTGGACATCCAAATTAGATTCTCTAAATCACGACTCTAACTCATTTTGGCGCATGCAAAAAATTTTACTTTACGTTTTCTCTAGACTTGATCTACCAATTCATTCTGCAAACGGTCTAGTTTATTTTCCTGCTAAAAGAGCAAAATCACACGCCGATAATTTTTAGTTGCAATGCTCCCCCAACTACCAAATAGCCGACCTTGACCGTGTGGATACAATTAACTAAAGTGTTGTCAGATTTTTATCGCAAAAACACTGAAATCCATCACTTTCACCAGCCTCTCCGTTTGTAATCTCGCAAATTATACGATTTCTCAAGAATCGTAAAGCTCCCGGTCATGACAAAACTTCAAATAAAATTATTAAAAACTTTTCTCAGAAAACAATAATGTTCTTCAGTTCCATCGTCAATAGCATACTAAGACTGAGCTGCTTGCCACGTGACTAGAAGACAGCAGATGTAATAGTACTTCCAAAACCTTTAAAAGATCATAAATTTCTACAAAATTACTATGCGATAAGTTTTCTTCCTGTCATCTCCAAAATTGCCGGAAGAATCATTCTCTTTCGTTTAAACATAGAAATTTTCCGATTAAAAAATTTTTGTGATGAGCAATTTAGGTTTCGCTCTAAGCATTCTACAACTGGACAACTTCTCAAAGTCACCGAATTCTGTTACCATTCGATGTCTAACAATCAAGGCACCAGAGCAGTTGACTTAGACGTTTCAAAAGCATTTGATCGAGTTTGGTATGATGGCTTTGTTTACAAATTAATTTCGGTTAAAATGCATCTTCAACTAATACGTATCACCCATTTCTTTATTACGCATCGTCGCTTCCGCATAAAATAACATAATGTCTCGTCCTCAATCAAAAATATAGCAGCAGGAGTTTTGCAAGGCTCTGTTCTTTCTCTAACCCTTTACAACTTTTACACGTATAGTCTATTTTAGAAAATACAAATTTTTTGTAGAAGAAGATTCTATACAATTTTATTGTGTAAACTACTATTTTTAAAATATAGTACAAGAAAATATTAAAAAATAGAAGCTGTATCGTCTAAAATAGGCTAATCACACATCTAAACCCCCCAATACGTAACTAGCACTGTGTGCCGACGACACCACTATGGAGCCTGCTCTTGGCAAACTAAACACATAATAAACACTTACAATCATCGTTTCAATCTCAAAAGATTTATAATCCTATATTCAAAAACAAAACAAAACAATAATATAAAATTCAGTAAAGTTACTTAAAACTAAAAATAGAAATTTTTGTCATTTAAATGATTAAACTTAAAATTAAGAGAATACCGGTATTTCTTTACATATAGTAAGAAAACAATTTTATTTAAGTTACTTTAAATATTTGCAGTATGCAGTTGTAATATTGATATTAATTAGAGAAATTTTATCATTTAGTATTTAATAAGTTACGTTAAAATGTAAGTTATTTCACAAGAAGAAACCTCAAGTTTGTTGGTAAAGCAGTTTTTAATCGACGAAAAGGAACGTAGAGATAAAAATAACTCACACATACGGATCAAATTTCCAATGGAATGCAGAGTTGATGTCGTCCAACGTTGAAACTGGCGGATAACCTTGGGAAATTTCTCATAAAAACGATGATCAAGGCGTATTTTCTTTACGAAAATCGATTCGGATCGTTGGTATTTATTGTATTATTCATATAGCAAACCCATTCGAATTATTAAGATAATGATAATTTCGTTAAAGGTAAAATCTGTACCACAAAAAAAGTCTAAAACAAATAAAAACTGGGAATTAGATAAACCCAACCAAATAGAAATGAAAGACATACCTGTATTATTAACACAGACTTTTTAAGTAAAGAGATTGTAGATATTAGTTAAGATAAAGAAATTACATGGCTTCAACAAATGAAGTACTACATGCGTACTTGTCAAAGACTCAATACCGAATGAATCTCAAGGCTGACAACGCTTTAAAAAGTATCAACTCCACAAAATAAAAATAAAGGAAGGTTTACGCGCAAATTTAATTAAACTAATACAGATAATTTAAAATCAAGTAATAACAGTAACGGAAGCGTTACAGGCTTGTGGATGTCAAGTTAAGACACCATCTATACGATTAACTTACTATTTCAAATAATTAAATTTTCTGGTGCAGCTCGCCAAATATCTTAGTGTGATAGCAAATAAACGTTTAACCTTCTCTGTTCACGTCAAATCTGCTGTCAATAAAAGTCGTGGTTCACTCAAATCTTTGCCTTCTCTCTTTTGTTGAAAAAAACAAATTAAATGTTGGAAGTCAAGCTGCAATCTCCCAAATAAAAAAAAAACGAGTCGTTCAAAACAAATCCCTGAGACTATCCTTTAGCGCACCCTAGTTCGACAGGAACAAAAACCTTAGCCGTGATGCTAACCTTCTTCTCAGTAAAAAACAACTCCTAACAAGATCAAGAGCAGAATTTTTTTTAAATTCAAACCATCCTAACGCACTTGTCAGGAAATCTACAGGCTACAAAAAATCAAACGCCTAAAAACTATGTTATTTAAAAAATAAACACCCCAAGTATCCTATCGATTAACTATTTTATTTAAATTTCACTATATGCATATCTCTTACAAGACGACGATGTAAAAAGAAAAATTTCTTGCCCATCAGTAAGAACATGATTAGATTCGATTAGATTAGATTGAAGTTATATGGAGTGTTAGATAATTCCTATATACTCTCGGATTTTCCCATTGAAAAAGATTAAAGATTTCATACTCATTAAAGCGTTATCAAAATTTAATATTGTAAAATGATTATAAAATACTACAGCAGATTTAGAAATATGTTTTTTCTTATCTAACGATCATGTTTTGAAATGCTTGTGATAACGAAATGACTAGCTTCTCCGATGTAAATTAATCCACGTGAACACGAAATTAAGTATACACCTTGAGATGAACGTGTAGAAAATTTGTCTTTAGAAAATGAAGAATCTGAGAAATTTTGGATTGGGTATGAAAGTAGAAATGTCTTTAGGTATTTGTATACGATGATTAATAACTACTTAAATATTTCGCTTTATATAACCATTGTTCAGCAAGGATCTAGCAAGATGTCACAGTTCCGAGTCTAGATTCTCAAGTTGACAAATAGATAAAACGCGATGAACAAAAGATTTAATAACACGTTTTTGAAGATATTTGTCCGTATGAGTAGGTTTGTGATAAACGGATTGGCTCAAAAGTTTTTCGTAACTACAGTTTTGAACTATCCCTTTTTTCGTTTCTAGTTGTTACTCTAAAACACGCCACATTTTGACTGTAACTCAATCAGAGTCGCGCTAAAACGCACAAATATATTTCTTTATATACAGAAACTACTTTTCTTATGTCACTTTTATAGAGTTTAGATTCTAGTTTTGTTTATAAGTTAATTACTTAACTATATTATAGTGATTCGTTGTTAAATTGTCGTTTGCTTCTTCAAGTTTATCGATTTTTTTCTTACCTTTTTAGGAGTTTAGAATCTGTTTTGGTTTAGAAATGAATAACTTAACTCTTTAGAAGTTATTAGTTAGATTGCGGTTGTTTTTTGAATTCTTAGATAACTGAATGCAGACTATGTCTTTCAGTTTGGCTTTAACCTTGTATTAGAAACTTATGCATTTTGTTCTGATACATTAATATTTTTGTAATGCAAACAAATACATTAAAAATGTAAATCTGGCTACAACACGTATTCAAATAGAACATCAAATCTGTCTGTATTTGACTGGTTGTCGCCTTTTTATCAATAGCTTCAATAAAATTAAGAACACCAGTTCTAATCTTGCAAGACCCTCGTTGCGTTGAGATTCATCAAATATGTATCGGAATTTCTAATTCAAATATAATAAAATTGAACACTTTTAATATTGACGTGTAATAAAATGCTGAAAATCTCCTCTGCGACAATACAAACCCGCTAAATTGTCACTAACATTTCGCATGTGTTTTTCTTTCTCTTAGCGCGAGGATGTCTTTTCATTTAAATATGCTTAATATTTCATTGTTAAATTTTCTTCCGACAGTAGTGACTTTACATTTTAGGGATTAATTAAATATGACCACGTATATCTTCTTTTACATTTTCATCAATGTGGCGATAATGGACGTGCAGTCCCCTCATTCGTTCAGTAAACAGTGTCTGCTTTTTTAAAATTTTAATAAAATACTTACATACTCTCAGTTTTGTATCATGTGCTGATAAGTAAAACTTATTATTTTAAAACGATTACTGCTCTCTTTTGTATACATGTGTGTATTTTTACAGATACGATCATCTGCTGATAATTTTTGAGCTTCAAATATATTTTTAGTTTTAGAATTTAAAATGTAATATTTTTCAGAATTTCTGCATTTTGCGGGTAGAGTTCTGTGTCAAGTTGAATGATCGGATTTGTTTTGTTCTATTTCTCTCTTTTTTGTTGCTATTTTCCACAAAAAATATTTATTCCTGACAAGACATCTGTATCAGGAATTTTGTTTTCATTAGCTGGCCATTACGTTGGTTCACCCGTAGATAGTTGAAATTGTTCTTTTTCATTGCTTTAAGGAATTCCCTGCCTTGTAGAGTTGTCAGTCTAGAGCCTCAAATTGGATGTTTGGCGTTATAATCTTCAACTGCAAAAATTTGTTACCTAGTGTTTTGAAGAATCCTTCAAAGTGTTGCTTTTTATTGAGGTGTTTGGGTGAACAGTAGATGGCAGACATAGTTATTGGTTTATGATCGTCTTTAATAGTTACACTGGTGGTTTTTAGATAATCTTTAGTAAATTTTCTTTTTTCGTACTGTTTTATATTATCCCAAATGAGGATGGCACTTCCTCCATGTCGTTTGTCACTCAAGTGTTTAGTATACTACATTTTGTAATACAGAATCCGCATATAGTGCTTACCAGTAAACTGTGTTTCAGAGATCATCATAATGTCTATGTTTTTGTCATATACGAATGTTTTAAATTCTGGAGCATGTTGCTGAAGGCCACTGGCCTTCCAGATAGCTAATTTATGTATTATATTTTACACATCTATAAGTTTTACGACGATATGTCCTAGCCTGGCATCTGGTGCATTAAGGAAATATCTTTTTGGCATGAGGCGGTTTACATTTGATGATGCTGTTTCCAATTTTTGCTTATTATTTTCCTTAGGCAGAATGTCTATATAAAACATTAGTAAAAGCTTTCTTGTGGTGCGATGTTTTATATCATGATGTATGTTCACTACGTCGCACAGTGGGCCAAATGTCGAAAAAGCTGGCCAAAATTCAAAAAAAAAATTTCAAATTGAAGTTTTTTGACTAATAGGTTTTTAACTCGAATGTTTGGGCTATTGAAATCCGGCGGCGTAAACGGTTTCACGTTTATACCGAGCGTGCTGCTTCGCTCCAAACATCTGGGTGTTTAACGTCCGTTCTCACGTGGTAAGACAGTCGGAATTCAGTGTCATGTTCAAAGTGTTGTAACTTTTCTTGTAACAAAGATTTATAATCAATTCAAAATGGACGCTGTTCCAGGAAGTATGTAGAGTGATTGCTTATAATAAATTGTTAACGATAATGAAAAATAATACATTGTTTATGTATATTTGTTTATGTAAAAAAATACTAAAGAAAGCACGTTTCGTGTTACTAAAAGTAGTGAAAAAGTTATATATACCGCAATATCCTGCCAAATAATTATAATTGCAATGAATCTAAATGTATTTAGAGTAAAACAATGGGAAAATTTGATGTGCTTTTTAGTGCCACGTTGCAGTAAACACTATCTGAAATATTAATTGCATTATTCACGAATTTTATGAAACTTATGAAAAAATGTATCTATGGTCGCCATATTGGATCTGCCATTTTGAATTTTGCAATTTTGACATTAAATTCGTCATCAGCAACCTCAAAAACTATTAGACTGCCACTTTTGAGCGTTTATTACACTTTTTGTAATTTTGTTTTTGCATCTTTTTTAACATTTTTTATGTAAAATAATAAATTTTTTATTGAAAAAAAACCTAAAAAGCAGTTTTTGCGCAATTTGAACCATTATTTAACAATTTAGTCCGCCATATTGGATCCGCCATTTTGTTATTTGATTTGTTTCGTCATATTCTTCATCAGTATCCTGAAAGTATCCATCATACAAAATTTCAGCCAAATCGAACAACGCTATCCTATTTTGGCCAGCTTTTTCGACATTTGGCCCACTGTGCGTCGTGGCCATGCTCAGCAAATTTGATTTTAATGTTTTCTCACTTTTTGGTCTAAATGTGAGATATTGTTTATTTCGGCTCTTTCATTAGTGTTTCAGTAACACAATACTTTGAGAATATACCAATAAGAGAGTTTACACATGCGCAAAGTAGATTTAATTTATTAATCCTTACAGATTTTATTAGCCACTTGACGTTCTCACAGGGTGCACCAGATACCACACAAATTCAGTAATGTTCCTTTTATTTATTATGTAGTTGTTTTAGTTAATTATCAGCAGTTACATTATACTTTGATAATTAAATTTAATAAAAAGTCGCGGTCAATTCAAAATGAGAACGCATTCGATCGGTACACCGCGATCGATCTGTTGACCACGATCGACTGATTAAACATCTCTGAAATATTAGATGTAAAATCTATAGTTAAAAATTTAAATTTGATTTTAAATTGTTGGGTTTTTTTTTATTAATCAAAATTTTATTAAATTAATTCTAAACTATGCAATTATTAAATAATAATAAATACAAAATAAATCTGCATAAAAGTTTGACATGAAAAAAGTGTAATAATAATTGTAAAGTATTGATTTATCACTTTATACTAAATATTAATCTTTAAGTATGAATGCTTAAATATAAAAAAAACACTTCCATCTGCTAGTAGAATCTTGGCGACTACTTTTTACAGTGAGTATAGCATTACATTATTGATCTTTAAAAAAGTTTAACACAGACATACTAAGATGTTTCTGTATTTTAAATAACTTCTCTAAAAAAACCAATTAAACCTTAAGATATCGGATAAAATAAATGCACACGAACACCTATGCTAGTTAACAATGGATTTCTAAAAGAACAAAAAGTACGTAAAAAAGTTCATACATTTTCTATGGACATTAAAAAAAAATGTTGTAGATCATGCAATAGCAAAGAAAACAATGTTTTAAAATAAGTCGCATATGAAAAAAGCTTAACTAACATATTAAAGATATAAATCAGTTTATGCAATATTATATAAATATCTCTAGTACATCCGCGATTTTCACATTCGCTATCGTTCTGAAAATATCCTCGCCAAATTTAAACGTCGACTATATTAAAAAACATAGGTATCGTCTTTTAATGCATAACACATATTTATTATAACGTCATAACGTCTTTCTTTAAACCACATTTAATCGTTCATATAAAAAAAAATCATAAAAATAACGGATTACTACATTTTGAAAGTGATAAAAAATGATACCTTTTAAATTTACGCAATTTGCAAAAAAGTTTACAGCTTTTTTCTAATTTGGTAATAAACTTGAGGTTGGGCATAAACAAAAATGTATAAAATGTTTTTCGCATTGTAATACGTTATAACGCCTTAATAATATTTTTTATTCTTTATTATGTATAAAATATGCATTGGTTGTAACGTGTTCACACCAGATAGCAAATTTATGTTAAATAACTTTTTAGATAATAATTGCTATATTATTACTAATAAAATACTTGGATGTTTTTTTAATCTTTTGCTACTATAAACAAATATATTACAAAATTTAACTTTATTTTTTCCCATAATTTACTAGTGATTTTTTAATCGTTGAAAGTGAGAATTCGTCACTAAGATTTGATTAAAAAGAAATTAATCTACGCATGAAATTATCTTTGGTTTATCATTTTATACAAGTTGTTACTAAGGTGTAAAATTTAGCAGAAAAACTCAAGAGACTATTGACATATTTATTTCTTAACTGAAGTTGCTTATTGCGCGTATTATTCAAAATTATTTAAAATTTTATTTTTATATTACATAAGATGATAATACATATACATATGTATAACTGTTTATACATACTACATACTTCTTTTTAAACAATCTTTAATTGTTTACGCAAATATACAAAAGTGTAGTCAAAATTTTTCTCAATTTTCCAAAAAAATTTGTATTTTTTTTGTAATTCTTACAAAATTAATTACTGCCAACTTAGTTTTAATCGACATCTGACATCTTTAACTTAACAAACAACGTTATTTAAATAATATAAAATTTCATAACTAACACTGTACGTCGGTGAAGTTATCTAATACGTAGCTTTTACAAGACTGTCATTGTTAGTTATTCTTATAGAGAATGAATAGGTGTAAATTTTAAAAATGATTATGTAAATACAATTTGTTAGATCAGTTATTTTGGTGCATATTTAATCTTAAACCTTTAACAATAAAAACTTTTTTTGTACTCGAATGTTTACTTACAAAATGTATACAAATTGCTTAAAAAATTTTATCAGAAAATAATTTTGAAGATATTTTTTACCGTTAAAAATTATTTAATAACAGAACTTAACTTACTTACTAAACTTAACTTACTTACTAAACGACTGATAATTACAAGTGCCTTATGGATTTATGGACGGACTGTCGGAATTCTCACTTTGTAAACGTTTTTCATTTCCGCATTCTTTTTCCCAAACATGTTCTGTGATGTTCAAATCCGAACTTTGTGGAAGCCAAGTCATGACCTTAAGACTCCTTCCTCGGACATCTAGTTTAAGTAGTTTTTTGCTACCCTGCAACAATGTTTTAGAATAAATACAAATAAATTAGCATCGGCAAATTCTCTTGTTTTTTTCATATGAGTGTACATCTATACTACATAAAAACGATTTCATTATTTTGGCCCATTGCCACATACCCGTATATGTTAAATGCACAATGACCGTTTTGTTTTAGACAGTTTAAGAAAAGCTCATGCAATATTCTGCGTCTGCAAAAATAGACAAAGATGCCAAACAGATTAGTATATTAAAACACAAGTTACAGAATGAACGCGCTTCAAGCACGAGACCGGGTTTCATACACGAGCCGCGCAGCGGTGAGTTTATGAAGCGGTCGAGTGATTGAAACGTATTCTATGACGTGTGTTTTATACTATTTTCTCTATTTTGATACAATAATTAATATTTTTCGTATAATTTTAATTTTAAAACAACATTGGTAAACTTTATTATTTTATTGAATTGGCAACACTTACACTTTGACATACTGAAATTTATGTGTTAACCTAAAATCATAGGAAATTATCTCTTTATACTTTTATAAGTAAATAAATTTGAATTAATAAAACGTGTTTATTTTATTTTGGCATCAAAATTTGAATCTCAATTGTTAAATTCCAATAATTTTGATTTCTTTTTCATGTAACGCCAACTTACGATGCAGAGATACCAACTTTGAAAAAACTAACATTACTAAAATTCGTGTAAGAATTTGCTTATTCTTACACGGATTTTAGTGTCAGAATGGCTAATTCTCATGTCGAAATAAAGAAAAGTTTATTAGTGGTTTAGTAGATCAGCATCAGTCCGAAAAGAAACTATCTCAAGTTATTGAAAAAAAATTAAGAAAACTATTTTACAACAGTTTTAGGGGCCACACAGTATTATCAAATTTTAAGATCATAGACGCTTGAATAGGTTCAAAATAATAAAAATAGGAAAAACTGAATAAATTGTTAGAAAACGTAAAAATAATGATGTGAATTCAATAAAATACTATTGCCACGTTTGGGAAGTATACGGTATTTTATAAAACTAGATTGATAAATCATAAAAGAAGGCTGGAAATAACAAAAATTGCAAAGAAAATACTCTAATATTAACAGAAGTGTCAGTGAGGAATATTTAAAATTATGTACTCAGCACTGATCTCTATAATAATATGGATAGCTGATACTTATGAGAAAAAAATTAAATATGGGATTAGAATGCGTAGAAGACAGCGTCACACAATAGTGAGATTAGCCATAGCTTAACCCACTTGTGGATTTAACGATAGAACGCAATACAAAAAATCAAGAAAATCAAAGAACATAACATACATATTGAAATAAGAATCCAAAGCACAAGCTACTACTAATGCGCTTAAACAATTTTTTTAATATTTTTGAACATACCAATCTATGTAGAAAATATCTTACAAAAATATGAATATTTTTGACAATAGCACTGACAATTGAACTGTCACAAAAAAATATGATTAGCGTTGCATTTTAGTTCCTGTCTCAATAATAAGTGGCGCTGATGATTTCTCTTAAAGTGTCAATGTCAGACTACGGTATCAACCATCGACCTGGCAACATCGGAAAGCTACGCTTCCCTCTGGACGAGTAATCTGTATATTTTTGCAATGTGTTTGTTTGTCTCAAACATGTAGAAAAGGAAGTACATTTGTTTATTGTTATGGTACGCACTACTTGTCAATTTATGTTGACATACTTATAACCTCAAATTTTAGAATCGGTTCTAGCAGCATTATTTGAAGTACGTAGATTGTAAAATGAATTGAATCAAACTTTAAACATGAAATATAAATACAATGTATATTTAGCTTGAAGTAGGAATATGTAAAAGTAAACAAATACAATTGTGGTTTGACAAGTAGTGCGTACCGTTTGTTGACAAATACTATTTCTATCTCTTACCATGTTGTGTACACTTTGCAGCCTGCGATTACTCGTCCAGAGGGAAGCATAGCTTTCCGTTGTTGCCAGGTCGATGGTATCAACTATCCATATTATTATAGAGATCAGTGGTACTTAGCGTCAGTCTCGATTTGTTGATTATAAAATAATTAAGAAAGCATCAAAATGGAATAAATATACACTACAATTTTAGTTTACATTTGTCAAGCATTGAAAGGAATAAAATCGAAAATCGCAAGTATAACATTAATTTTATTTATTTCCACGACATCAGAGGAGGATGAAAACGAATACAATAAGAAATATATAACAATTAAAAGTTTGGCCACAGACATCGCAATACAGTTATTAATACAATCTCCTTTAATTAGGCAACACCTTGTACACCAATTGGTTTAAAATTACATTCAAATAAATTAACATTAGTGAATACAACAAAACTGTCAATCATTACGAGCTTATAGTGATTACAAATATAGTAAAGCAAAGCGCTGTAACGAAACGGCATAAGTTTACCTAGTTAATATTTTGCGACTTATTGCTTTGTACCTGGCTAACTTTGTTGAACCGATCCTGATACCGTAAATTCGTTTAAACCGACTAATCAAAACTTGCTTTCGTACCCTGACATTCTCGATTTAGACCGGCTTTCAAATTTTGCTAATCTCACAATTTTTGTCATTTAATTCTTTTCGTTGCGTATAAAATCTCTGTCACGTTAACACGCCCTCCTTCAGTGTTGACCACCAGCTTCCGCATTATCTGATGCTATTTACGACGACTGAGCTTCAATCCCGTAAGTAAATTAACAAATTGCTTGCAGTTGGCGTAGGATTTGTTGAACGTAAACTAAACTTACTCGTTATTTTCAAAGACACGTTTTCAACTCTTAACGCAGTTGTGGTTGGCGCTTGGTTGATTACGCAAGCCAGAATGGATTATATGTTTGGCATCGCTACCTTTTGGTTTCTGACTAAGTTCTCTAAAATCAATAATTTCCGTTAATAATTCATCTACCTGAATTTGACTTTGTTACGTGAAAAAATTTTTATAACGTAATACCCTGTATATTGAATTAAAATTAGATTCCGGTTTTGACGCCCTCTGCCGATCTTTTCTTGTGACTGTCATTTTACGACGAAGTCGTTAAGCTGACAACTGCATAAAATGGCCTGTGTCGCTTAAAGAAAATTTTCGAATATCATCCTCTGTAATGGAAATCAAATTATAACTTTATTACGTTTTTAAAATAATTTATTTGTCACAGGGTAAGATATTTAGATCCGTTTGGTTAGAGTTCCTTTGTAATTTCTTCTTGATTTAATAGCCGTTCCAGCATGTTTTGGCTCACAAGTTTCTATTCAATAAAGCATAATGAGGGATTAATATCGATAAATACCTTCATGAGACAAGTATAACTCTATAAGGCCTACGTTTAAAACTAAAAAAATTGAAGACAAGAACTTTTCTTCGAGATCCTACTCATGCGGCAAACACCTGCGAAACCAACTTTCATTGAATGTGTACAACAGCATTCGACAATCGGGTTATGTTATGTGTACTTTCTCTTAGCAGTAATTAACAATTTTGTAGATTTTGATTTCGTAAGTCATTGTGTTGACACGATTTGCTACTCAAATTTATTCTAAGCTCACTTACCGGAGAAAACGTTTTCTACGACCAAGTAGGTACTGGATTGTGGGTAAGTTTATTTAATTATTTTATCGCTGTCAGAGAAGTCACTCACGGAACATTGGCTAATGTTAATTTCCGTAATTACGATCATTGTTTTAATACCATTAAGGTAGTTTCATTAATTATTTTGTGCGTATCGCATGCAGTGTACAAACAATATTCACTACGAAGTTTTCTTTGTTGTTCGCTTCGACTTAACCTATGTACTGTGTGTTGGAGATACTGCTGGCATTTATGCACTGAGAATTAGATATACTCTTGTTAATCATCTACGTTACTAAATTAAGGTTTTTATACCTGTTAATTTTTCTTTTATGGTAACATACCTTCCTCTTTTATTGTGGTTACCCGAACATCAGAGTAACAAGGATTACGAACCTAAAAATTCGTTACAAGTTTGAACCGTCTGTTTTGATCGAAGCAGAAGCGTTAATTATAAATGATCTGGCGCCCTTAATTATTATTCACTTGAACCTCCCCTATCTCCGACTGTGTGAGTTGGCCGTGCAAGGTTCGTAAGACCTAAAGCTTGTAACAACTTACCGATGGCTTCATATTGCCTTACAATTAACCCGCAAAACCTCGTAGAGTATTAATAACGTTAATAAAGTCTACCGTAATTTGTTTGTAAAAAGCATTATTATTAATCGATGCTAGTGGTCAAGCGGCCGTAAATTTGTAATTAAAACCCATTTAACCCGATAACAGCACACGTGCATTACCTGAAAGCTTTAATTACTTACCGAAATCACGGATTTTTGTTAACGCAGTAATAATATACTAAAATAATTTCCCAGCACTCTTAACTTGAAATTTCCGTATTTACCCATTATATACGTTAAACTAATTTCTAGCACTGTTTGTAAATTAATTCTTGCCACGCCGTTTACACCTGATGTTTGATTTAAAAAAATTAAATGTTTTTTAGAGATAAGAAGCTTGGGCCGTGTTTGCTTTTGATGCGGTGGCCGCATTCAACCGAATTCCGAATTTAATGCATTCATTGTAAATAATTAGTGTTTGTTATATATCGAATGAGATGAAACTACCCGAACATGTATACTTTATTGCAATAAATACATTTTAGTTTAAAAAATAAATGTATGTTAATTTCGTTCGTTACAGCGCACCGTTTAACATGTTGAATGCAAAAAGGCTGTATACGTTAGTTAAGATAACAAGCGTAATATGTATGTTGAATCGTGCGTACGTACGACCAATTTCAAAGCAAATAATTATATATAAAAAACAGAGTACTTACATCAGCGTTCCGAATATGCGATTAGCTAATGGCACATCTAACACAAATTCCTTAATATTTCTTCAAATTAAACTAATACATACAAACACAGTTACCACAAATAAATTGCCCAGTTTTATAAAATTGATTAAAAGCAAAGTGCGGTAACCTTCTTGAATTCAATCAAGGTATCTCAGTAGGAGTACCCTGCAATTTGTCGTAATGTTTTCTACAGAAACAAAAATCTAAACAGTGGTTTGAATTTTTACATCTAACTTAGATTATCAGAATATTTATCCGGTATAGTTATTATATTCCGTGTATGCCTTATTACTTCGTCATAGCAATTTTCCACAGTAAAAGAACATGTGCGCGTGACCAGAATTACTATGATAACAAAAGCAAATCAAATCGCGCTGTAAAATAAAAATGCATTCTTACTCCAGCAAATTTTTTACAACCAACACATCCAAAACCCCAATTTATTTCCTCAACACCAGCGTAGATGATCTAAGATACTTAAGATGTAGAAACCCCTCAGTGATCTCCGATGCGTAAATGACATTATCACTGAGCAAAATTCATACAACACAAAATCTATACACAATGCTACACAAGATACAAACGTTCAACCAGAAGATGTAGATCAGCCACCAAACAAAAATAAGGAAGAAGACTTGGTCAAGTAATATCATAATGCTTGTGTTGCGTTTAAATATAATATACTTCAAGGACATCCAATTAAAAATAACAAACCAAAAAGATTATGCAGTAAAGTAATTCCAAGTTTTTAAAAATCGAAATTAGACAAAATATCTTAATTAAGATTCCTGATGTTGACAGAAGTCGTTTAGCACCTCGTAATAGCAGTTGTAATAGGCAAAAGAGATTATTTATATCACCTTGGAACTGCATCTGTAAAACTCGATAAACTTTATGCAAGAAATGAAATTCAGGTAACTATTGTCTAAACTAGAACAAAATACATATCATTTTGATTCTGTTTTTTTAGTTTTTTCAGAATTAGATATTCCAACAGTAACAAAATTTACTCTCCGCATAGTTGCTGCAAAAGAACCGAATTCTTGCCAGGGTTTTGTACGATACAATTGCCGCAAAAATTGCGGCAACAAAAAGTACAACTGGGTCTTTAAAAATGTAAAGTGCAATAGTAAATGTCGTTTCAGTACATTGTTTAGAAATAAATATTTCATAAACGTAAGTCTGTTTTATTCAAAAAAATTTTTATTTGGGATATGACACATCGTAAGTGTGCGTTACACAAATTGCTTAAATTGAAACGGTTGTGCAATGAACATATGTGAACGTGTCTATAAATTTCGGTAATGGGTCAAATTCGGCGTTTGTCGCAAACATATTGTAGCGAATTTTATTATTAAAACTAATTTATTTAAACTACTAAAAATATGTACACATTTAAACTAACCGAATTAATTTAATCTAAGGATATTTAATAAAAAAACTTACACTAATTTATATCACTTACACGAAGATAAGATAAAGTCCGCGGATAGCTTCACACACTTGTTTACACTAAAGGTAGGTACAAGATTAAACTCCGTATATTTATCTCCCCACACGCGCTAATTACTTATTTATTTAAACTTGACTAATCCCCTTAACAATGCCGTGTTCACATTATGGGAATAACTCAACTACGATTTGTTTGTTCCGTATTATACACATGTGGGAATCCTTCTCGAGTGTTCCATATCTTTCAGTATACATTCTAGAAGATGGAAAACAACTTCGAGAAGGCTCTTGACTTTGAGAATGTTTCAATATATATCAATATTATTGTAATTTTTGTTGTAAACTAAACTTCAACGACATTATTGAATGCCTTTACAATTTGTGTTTAAAAGTTTTAATTTCAAAAGTTTTGCATTCAAAAGTCCCTGTGCACAAATGGCTTTGCGTTAAAATGTATAATGTGCAAATGATCGCGTTCAGATGTCCTAGACCGTAATTTTATAACCGAATTAAAGTTATTTTTTAAGAAAATGTACCTGTTTGTAACAATAGTTTTATTATTTTTTAACTACAAAATATTTTGAATGATAACTTATAAATACATTTGTAAGTGTGCTACCATTACTACTAAAAATCTTGTTAATCTATTACTGTACATCATTAACTTTGATTTTGAATTATTATTATTAGCTATAACTATATAAAATAATCAATGTTTTAAATAATATGTAGACCTGGTTTTTATATAAATTATAGGGTTGCCTTATTTTTATTTATCGTTTCTAAAAAAATATATTTCTTGTCTAAGAAAATTAATTTCTAATTTTCAGCATTAAAAAAATTAATTAGTTTCTATTACTTTATAGCCACAGTAATAAGATTTTTGTAAAATTTATTGTTCATGTATTCGTCAAACAGATTTAATAATGATGGTTTCGGGTGACGATAGGCTCATAGATTTCAATCTGCATGCGACATCGACTATTTTAACATCTCAATCTTCAATACGAAAAAATCGACAAAAAGTTAAATTGTGTGACAAATGGCCACATTTATAAATTTTATAATATAGATTTTCGGTTGTTTTTCATTTTTATTTACATATACATACAGTTAATTTATTTATCTCATTAGTAACAATTTTTATTTTTTTATGTATATTTTTTTTAGTTGTCAGTTTTTTTCGTGACTGTAATCTATAAACTTATGTAGGTTTGTTTAAAATTTAAAAAAAAAATTTACAAAAAAATAATTAAATAAAACGTATAAAAAAAGAAGTAAAGACATGACTGGAATACGATGGGATCGCTTATAATAACAGAAAAAAAATTGTGTGGTCACCACACGACTTTCCTATAAGGAATCATGAAGGAATGTCTACATATTTTTCTTAAAGTTATGTTGTCAGAAAACCACCATAAAGTGATATGTACACGCTTGTATTGACTTCGTAGCATGTTATAATTTTTTGAAATTTTTATCTTCGGTTTTATTAAGATATAACTAAAATATGCCAAATTGAGTCTTTCTTTTCACATTGATTAATTAAATTTGTGCGCCTTGATATTGCTGTCTCTCTTAGTAAATCAGTAAAAATTATTATTTTGAACGTATCTTGCTTTCCTCTTAAGATATAAAATATTTTCTAAAAAAAAATCGTCGCAGGCTGGATTCGAATCTAGATTATATGTGTGAATTTATTTTAAATTGTAAACAAACTATCTAATAAGCCGTTAAAAACAATTGGAACAATTTACATATGTACAAAATTATATAAGAAAAACTGTTAAAAATGGCGGATACACTCACTTTGGGTTTCCAGTTACTAGAACTATTGGTTCGAGAGTTATCGTGGGTACATCGTTACACACACACACAGACATCCAAATTTTTTTTGTCAAAACTACATTTTTCTGATTGAGAAAACCTTGAAACATAAAACTATGACAAAAACATTTTTATGAAAAAAAATTGCTATTGCTATACTTTCTTTATAGGAAAGTAAAAAGTATAAAAAGTATACAGATTGTTGCAAAAAATCATTAGGAAGGTTCTAAAGGAACAACGTGTGCCAAATTTAATAAGTTATAGTGTCCAAAGGGTTCACCCGAGACTGAGCTGACTTTTATTATCCGTTCTAAAAACATTCCGGCCTGGTGTAATAAGTATGTGATGGTTTGTTTTTGTTTGCAACTTTTCTTTCTTTAAATACCTTACTCATGATACGTACTTTAAAATTTGAATTTTTAAGCAAATTCTGTAAGTAAAAAAACTGCAATTTTCTTAAATTAATAAAATTCTTCTACAATATGTTTTTTGTTACTTTATAATTGTTATTCAAGAAAGAAGGAAAATGTACATCAGATTGAAAAACAAATACATACACCATTAAACTAAAACAGTTATAATTAATAGTTTCTTAAATTAAAAAAAAATACTAGAAGTATTAATCTAATGCATTTGTTCCTATCTTTAATTTTGCTTTATACCAGAGAATTAAAACTGGTATTTTTGTCATAATTCTGATTCTGTATGATTCACAAAGTAATTAGTAATCAAACTAATTACATTTACAACAGCATATTTAAATTTATTTTCTTGTAAATTGCACCAAAACTTAATTATGGCTATTTTCCTTTGGGAAATTTTAATATCATTTGATAACTGGAGGAGAATATAAACAGCTTAAGGCAAAGGAAGTAGAATACTACCCTCTGAGAAGTTTGCTTTGATGTTTACGTTTGATTTCAACCTGATAATGACTTTAAGATTCAATTATGCTTAACTGCACAAATAAATTTAAATGTTTTTCTACTTTAACGTCATTTAAATCACATTAGGGCAACCTTATTTATACCTAATTATCACGTTATAAGCAAACGTTAATATTAATTTGTGCATTTTTTCCATTAATTAATTTCAGCACAATTCCAAATTTGTAATTGTTTGATCTTCTGCAAACACGTGTCATTACAATTAGTCTACTAATGTATTAGAAAATTTAGATCACAGGATTTGAATAGTACCCTTGAGTTTATTTACATTTGAAAATACATCAAAGTATTTCCGAAAAGTTGTTTGTTACTACAGTAAATAACATACCGTTGCTAATTTACTGTGTCTGTATTCAAACATTTCTAACTCATATGACGAATTACATAGTTGGCGACAATGAATAAATGTTTGAAATCGAAACGAGAAATAGAAATTTTAGAAAGGCAACTTTTGCAGCAAAATTTCGTTCAATTGCCTCCTAAGGCAGTTATAAGTTTTAAACAAATACCGAACAAATCCTCAATATTTGTACCATAAGGTTTTTGTCTTCCACAAATGTAAAGAAGGGATGTTTAAATAAATTTTAATATTTGTGTAATTTTACTAATTTAATTTGTCATTGAAGTAATGCAATATTTTTCAGACTTAATAATTTATAGAATTGTAGTTTTGTACAAAATAAATTGCATTTGTAAAATTAGTAAAAATCCTTTTTTGTACTACCAACAGTGCAAAAGTCGATATCTTTTTGTTAGTGTAATTACGTAGTAGGAGAAAAAACTCTAGACCTGCAAATAAAAAGCAGAAATCCATATTAATTAAGTGTTCAAACTCAATTATTATATTAGAACGAGTATACAAGTGGAAAAACTATTTAAAAAATCTTGAAATTTAGTTAAAATTGAAAAACAAACGATGTTAAAGTTAACAAGAAATTTAGTAATAAATAAACATTATACTTCTGGTGATTTAAATTTTTTTAAAATTTGTTTAGTAAAGAATGTAATTTTATTGTTATTTCATTTGTTTCTTATCATTCTGTAAAAATAGTTTTAATTCATTTTATGCTACTTGAATAAATCATTTTGTAATTTAATAACTGTTTAATTATAAAAGACAAGGGCATTTGTTAATTTTTTTTTAAAGCTTTACCTAAGACAGTTATTTATGTAATTAGTATATTACACCAGCATAATATTGACGTTTTAATTTTAACATACCATCATTTTCTGGTTCCTTGTAAAAATGTCAAAAAATTTGAATCTATGTTCTTTTTTACCGCTTAGTGTAAAGGTATGTTTTTCAGCTGGTAGTTCTAATAAGTTTGTCTTTTCTCTTTTTCTTATTATTTTTAGTCATTCTTATTACTGTAGTTTTAAGCGTCAATTCTTTAAAATTTCACTTTTTTAAGAAGAATTTTAATAAAAGCGCGGCGTATCCATAATTCGTTGATGATGCTACTAAAAAATTTTTTTTTAATTTTTAGCTAATTAGACCTCCAGCAAAAATCAGTATAGTGCCCGTACACCAAATATTCTTTAAAGTTTTATTAATTTTTGATATACGTATTACACAGACGAATAACGAATTTTTTAATAAAAATGGGGAGTCCAGGCATCGAAAATGCGAAAGCCTTGACGTACTTGGGTGTGTAGTTCGGAAAAAAACGATAGCGTGACTGAGCACATAAAACGTGTATGCGAGAAAACGGAAAAATCTGTGAAGAGTTTAGTTAGAAGATTGCGTGTAAAAGTAGTACGCTCCGTTCTCCTGTATGAAACCTTTATTTGGTGATCCAAACTAAGGCCGAAACATCACTTTGATATGCTACAGAAGACGCAGAGAAAAGCTGTCCTAAAGATGATTGCGGTCTATATGATAGTGCAACGGAGGTCGTCTTGGTAGTGATTGAAATAGAACCTATTAGAGATTGTATAAAAAAGGCTGTAAAATATTTCGAATATAATATATTTTGGAACAGGATGATGGAAAAGTAGCAGGATAGATAGAATAGAGCTCTCGTTAGCAAGTGTTCGCACGACTTTATTAAAAGACTGGATAAGTGGGTAAAATGAGAAGCGACAGAGTTGAACCACTAAGTTGTCTAATTTCTGACGGATCACGGGTGTTTTGGTTTCTATCTTACAAGAATAAGAAAAAAAAGAAAGAGATGCATGTATTGCGAGTGGATTATGCAAAACACGTCTTAGAGTGTCCAAGGTGGGAGGTTGTTTTGTAACGGTGAAAAAAATATAAAGCTTTAAGAAAATATAAACACTGCATCTTCTTTACTCGACACAATAATTTGTTTAAAAAATAAATTGCTTTTTTTGACCGAAGATATAAACACACATTACTACATTTCTAAACTTTAAAGAATTGATGAGATAGAAACAGTGTTTCCATTGACACCAATTACTTCACAAGAACCATGTAAACAATGAAGAATCAGTTTAGAATAAATAAGTCTACTGTGGCTTTTATACTAAATTAAGCATTGAGTTTACGGTTTTCGCGCTAGACAAAACTTTCATTGCTTGATCCTCAAAAATACAAGCTTCGAAGAGATATGAGATTCAATAAAGTTTAGGTTTAGGATTATTTTTGTATTCACTATTAACAATACAGAAATGTATCATGTACATACATATTGTTACGTATTTATTTATAAAAAACTAATTTATTTATAACGACTAAAACTACGTTTACTTATTATAGAAATATGTACACTTTTAAATTAACCGAACTAATAAAATCTAATAATAAAAACACTTACACTACAATTTATGTATACCGTTGTATAACACTTAAGATAAGATAACGTCCTCGGATATCACTCTTGTTTACACTAATTATCACATACACGATTATTCTCGATTTATTTATGTAGACAAACACGTGTTAACGATTTATTTTCACTTGATAATCTTCTTAACACATTCGCATTCCAGCAATAACTGACCTACGATTTCCATCTTCGGCTTTTATAGACATCAGCGAATTCTTCTCGATCGTTCCTCACTTTTCGCTATATTTTCTAGAAACTAGATAACAGTTCTAGAAGGCTCTTGCATTTGCAAGTAATTTCTCGGACGTTTCACTGCCCCCTTCTTAGGACTGTTCTGTCCCAGAACAGGAGACTGGATGCGACACCGGTAAAGGGATCGTGGCGATAGCGGCAGCTTCCTCCATTTCGGCAACTTCCTTGACCATAAAAGTAACAGTCAATGGACTTTTCCTGACCCAATACTCTCCTCGGTTGGTAACTACAGACCAACACTTGAACGCCTGTTCCTCGGAAGACGACCTCCAACATGTTTCGAACTGTCCTCCAATTCAATTGGTCTAAGCCACAACCAAGCTTGGGTACTGCCAATTTCTTAACATGATGGAACTCCATTTGTCTCTTGAGACTCCATAATGTTCGCCACAGATCTTTGTATAACGGCTTGACACGTGAGTATTTCTTGGTGACCAGATAGAAAACGAAGCGTCCGTCACCACGTAGTCCTAAAACCTTTCCGACCGCCGGTTGCTGTCTTCGTAATTCATCTAGCTGTCCAAACTTCTTTTTAAACACGACTGCAACCCCTTTGGACATGTCAAGCTCCTCGCTCACGCAATGTGCGATGGCGTAATCTTTGTGTCTGGAACAGGTCTTGTTGTTCCTCGGTGGTAACTCCGAACCTAGCTTTTCCAGAACCTCCGTATAAGTTCATAAACTTTTCGAACTCCATTTCTTCGATTGGATTCCTGGTTCTGCTACTTATTACTCTGGTTCGGACCTGAACTTGCGGATTGTGGTTATCGCCAGCAAACGGGGCTAGGCGATCGACGTGGACCACTTTTGGCTTGCCTCTGGGCGGTTTTCGGATGCGGTATATAACGTCGTTAATACGCTGCACGACTTCATAGGGGCCCTCCCATTGCCTTTGCAGCTTCGGCGACAAACCACGTCTCCTTTGAGGGTTATACAACCAAACCATATCGCCAGGTTGAAACCCACCATTTTGCGCCTTGACGTCATATCTTGTTTTCATCCTGTCGCTGGCAATTTGTGTGTTTTTACGAACCTCTTCATGTACTTCGTCTAGCCTCTTTGCCAGCTTGCTGACGTAATCTTCTCCAGCGACTTCTTCTTCCGGTCTTCGTCCAAATTGAAGATCGCATGGTAATCTTATCTCACGACCGAGCATGACACAGGATGGTGTTTGGCCTGTGCTTTCGTGAACGGATGATCGGTACGCCATTAAGAAGAGGTGCAAGTACTGATCCCAGTCTCTTTGATCTTCGGACACTACCTTGGCTAAGTACTTGCCCATTGTTCGATTCATCCGTTCAACCATGCCATCAGACTGAGGATGGAGAGGCGTTGTCCTAGTCTTTTTAATTCCTAACAGTCGGCAAACTTCTTGAAACAGCCCAGACTCAAAATTGCGGCCTTGATCGGAGTGTAATTCCAACGGAACTCCAAACCGGCAGAAAAACTCCTTTACTAATACGTCTGCGACTGTAGCTGCTTCCTGATTGGGTATGGCGTAAGCCACCGTCCATTTCGTGAAATAATCCATCGCCACCAAGATGTATTTATTTCCCGAATCGGATTCTGGGAACGGCCCTGCGATGTCAATCGCTACTCTTTCCAAAGGGCTTCCTACGTTGTATTGTTTCATGGGTGCTTTGCGCTTTCTCGCTGGACCATTTCCTGAAGCGCAGACTATGCATTTACGGCACCATTTCATGACGTCCTCTTTGCAGTTCATCCAGTAGAATCGTTCTCGCACTTTACCCAACGTCTTCTTAATGCCAAAGTGTCCTCCTGATGTCCCATCGTGGAGATGCTTCAACACTTCGGTCACCCTGCTTTTCGGCACTACCAGCTGTAGTTTGTTTCCCGTGCCCTCGGCACTTTCTAGGATCGCTTAAGAAGACCGTCTTCTACTATCAAGGAGTCCCACTGCGCCCAGTACGCTTTGATATTTTTGCCCAAAGCACTCACTTCTTCCCAGGTTGGTCGTCGGCCGCTTTCTTTCCAGTCGAGGAGTAGTCTTATTTCAGGATCGTCTTCTTGTTCGCGACGTAACTGCTCAGGTTCCCACTCATCATCAACCATAGCAGTTCTCCGGAGGCATTCGACTTTTTCTTCCAGTCGCGAACAATGGCTGCAGTCCGCCGGACATGGTCTTCTGGATAAGGCATCAGCGTTCCGATGACTGCTTCCGGCACGGTGTTCTGTGTCGTAGTCATACTCTTGCAGTCTCTCGATCCATCTTGCTACTTGTCCTTCTGGGTTACGGAACTGCAGTAGCCATTTTAAAGCGGCGTGGTCTGTTCTCAGTAAAAATCTTCGTCCATACAAATACTTGTAGAAATGTTCGATGGACTTAACGACTGCTAACAGCTCCCTCCTAGTCACGCAATAATTCCTTTCTGGCCTAGACAAAACCTTGCTAAAGTACGCGATCACCTTTTCTTGTCCATCTTGAACCTGCGAAAGGACCGCGCCTATGGCCATATTGCTTGCGTCGGTATACAAAACAAACTTTCCATCTTCTCGTGGATAACTCAAAATTGGCGAAGTGACTAGGGCCTGTTTTAGTTGATTAAAAGAATTTTCGCAGTCTTCATTCCATCTAAATTCTGCTTTTTCTTCGGTTAGTTTTGTCAATGGTTTGGCAATATTGGCAAATCCGGGGACAAATCTTCTATAATAAGTGCACAACCCAAGGAAACTTCGGACCTGATGTTTGTCGATCGGTCTTGGCCATGCTTGCACTGCTCGGATTTTGTCTGGGTCAGCCCTTACTCCGTCTCTAGATACGACGTGGCCAAGGTATTGGACTTCCTTCTTAAATACGTGGCACTTCTTTGGGCTCAGTTTGAGGTTAGCCCCACGTAATCTCTGGAACACTTCCTTCAAGTTGTTTAAGTGCTCTTCAAACGACCTTCCAACCACGATCACGTCGTCCAGGTAGACCAAGCACGTCTTCCAAGACAATCCGCGCAAGATGGTCTCCATCAAACGCTCGAACGTTGCAGGAGCGTTACACAGGCCGAAGGGCATTACAGTGAACTGCCACAAACCAGTTCCGATCGTAAAAGCTGTTTTTCACGATCCTTGGGTTCTAATTCTACCTGCCAGTATCCACTCTTTAAATCTAACGTAGAAAACCACTGGGATCCTGACAGGGTGTCTAGCGTATCGTCAATTCTGGGTAAAGGGTAGCTGTCCTTTTTGGTCACGTCGTTTAGCTGCCTGTAGTCTACGCAAAACCTCGTTGATCCATCCTTCTTCTTCACGAGTACCACTGGGGATGCCCATGGACTACTTGAAGGTTCAATCACGCCTTCCCTCTCCATATCCGTAATTATTTGTTCGGCTTCTTCTCTTTTTGCCAAAGGAAGTCTGCGTGGATGTTGTCGTATCGGCCGAGCGTCTCCGGTATTAATTTTATGTTTCACCACGTTAGTTCTTCCTTTGGAGCCACTCTCCAGCGCAAACACATCTTGGTACTCTTGGATCAACACTTTAACTTTAGCCAGCTGGTCTTGGCTGAGGTTTTCGCATTTGGTGGTAAGAATGTCCAATAGATGTTGTGGACACTTCTTCGGCGACGTATCTTCGTTCGACTTCACGCATCTCACAATTTGTGATACTGGCGTGCATTGGCCTACCACGGTCTTCTTTTTCAGCGTTACAGGATCTGAGTTGATGTTTAAGATCCTTACTGGCATCGTCTTCTTTACTCGTACTAAAGTTCTGCCAACGAGTAGTCCCTTTTCAACTAAGCCGCCCTCCATTGGTTCAATAGCGCGTATGTAGCCTTCCCGGAGACTTCCATCCAGGCGTGCCATCACCACACTTTCAGTCCTTGCAGGCAGAGTCACGTCTTCACTCAATAAGACTCGCACGGGTGCCTTCTCTGACGAATGAAAAGGAATTTCTTCATTGTCGATCTTCAGGACATCGTTCTTCATATCCAAATGGAACCCATACTTCTTTATCACGTCCATTCCCAGGATAACTTCTTCCGTGATGTCGGCTACCAGTACTTGATGGTCGAGTACTCCATTTCCCAAACCAATGGTTACTTTGACTTGTCCGTGAGTAAGTATTTCGTCGCCCGTCGCCGTTCGAAGTCGTACTGTTACTGGTGATGTCTTCTCGTTTTCCAATAACATGTCAGGACGAATGATGGTCTTCGTCGCTCCCGTGTCAACCAGTAACTGAACGCTTCTTCCATTGATCTTGCCATCGAGATAAATGCTATACAACTGCTCCCTAGGCGATGCCATTTGAATGGTAATCTCCGGGGCATGGCTCGTTGAGGTCGACTTTCGCCCCATTCGGTCGACCCGTTCTAGTTTTCCGGACGCTCTTCTCGTCTTCTTTTGGGCTTAGTACAACGGCGTCGTACATGACCCACTTCTCCGCAGTTCCAGCACGTCAGTTCTCTTCCTCGAGCTTCTCGTTCCCGAAATACCCGTCGCACTATGTCTTCAAGGCTTTCTTCTGTGTGCGAGGATACTTCTGCAGCACAACGGAGCTTATGGCTGCCTCGGTGCGACGCTTGTTTCGCCGCCTCGAACTCCAGAGCATGGGTTAATGCGTCATCTAACGTCTTCGGTCGAGCTAACCGGAGGGTCTGCTGTGTTTCGCTGTCTCGGAGGCCATCTACGAAAGTTTGAATAGCTAACTGCTCCAGGAAGGTATCCGGTGCTGTAGGATACGCAAGCCGTGTTAATCTAGCGATGTCAGCCTCAAACTCTTGAAGACTTTCGGCAGCTTTCTGAACCCGACTTTTAATTTGAGCTTGGTATACTTGTTGAAGATGAGCATCCCCATATCTCATTTCTAATCGTGATATTAAGAGTTTGTAATTTTCTTGCAGATGGTCCGGAACAGTTTGTAAAATTGCCAGCGCTTCTCCACGTAAGGACACGATTAAAGACGTCGCTTTCTGCTTGTTGCTCCAACCATTAGCAGTAGCTGCGGCTTCAAACTGCTTGTAATAGGTTGACCATGGAACTTTACCATCAAAATTCGGTGGTGCAACTTTGAACTTGTGAGTGTTTTCTTCACGATGGTCCATTATTAAATCCTCACTCGTGACGCTTCCTTCGCCGTGACAATTCATCTGCTTCATTCTTTCTTCAATCAGTTTTATTCTGTCTTCTAATTTGTCCTCTATTGCTTCTATTTTCTCATTCACAGATTCGCAAATTTCTTCTTTGAAATTTAGCATATCTGCTTGGGTTTCCTCTTGCGCAATTTTGATTTGATTTCCTACACTAACCTGTATTTGTTCCTCAATAGTCTTTATTTGATTTTCCATGCTCGCTCTTATTTCTTCTTTTAAACTTCTAGCATTTTCTTCCATTTTTCTAGAATTTTCCGACAGTTTTTCTTCAATTTTCTGTGAATTTTCGCCCATTTTTCTATTCATCGATTCGAGAATTTCAATTATTTTTGAATCCATTTTAACTGCTTGCAAACGCGTCACCGGCATAAATTTAAATATAACACAAATATAAAGTTTTAAATACACTACTTTTTAAAATGCAGTTTTTATATAACACAAAATTTAATAACGATTCACTTATTAATATTAAACCACGGAAACGACTTTAATTAATATCGCAATCACGCACTTGTTAAAAGAAAAAGTTTAATAAACACTATTTTAACTTTATAAATAAACACGCTTATCGCGAATCTTAACAGATATTTACGCAATGTTTTTATTACGGGTGCGATATCAAATAACTTAATGGTATTCACACTAAAAATTGCGAACGGTTTGATACCCCACACCTGACACCACTGTTACGTATTTATTTATAAAAAACTAATTTATTTATAACGACTAAAACTACGTTTACTTATTATAGAAATATGTACACTTTTAAATTAACCGAACTAATAAAATCTAATAATAAAAACACTTACACTACAATTTATGTATACCGTTGTATAACACTTAAGATAAGATAACGTCCTCGGATATCACTCTTGTTTACACTAATTATCACATACACGATTATTCTCGATTTATTTATGTAGACAAACACGTGTTAACGATTTATTTTCACTTGATAATCTTCTTAACACATTCGCATTCCAGCAATAACTGACCTACGATTTCCATCTTCGGCTTTTATAGACATCAGCGAATTCTTCTTGATCGTTCCTCACTTTTCGCTATATTTTCTAGAAACTAGATAACAGTTCTAGAAGGCTGTTGCATTTGCAAGTAATTTCTCGGACGTTTCAATATTTTGTAAATAACTTAATGATAGTTTTAAAGTAAAAAATTTAATTCCTTTAACACAAATATTAAATTACAAGCCAGAAACCTTCCTAGAAACAATTTTCTATATTAAATGTAAAAGTAAACACACATAATTATTATGATTCTTTAATTACAACAACGTTATTTTACTATTAATATCTTAGGAACATCTTCATTGTCAACAAAAATATGTAAAGATTGCCACGACTAAAATCTTTGTATCAAGCACAATAATTAGCATGAGCATTAAAATCTTTCGAAAAACTTACTCCATATTTGGTACTAAATCAAGCAGATAAACCTGCAAAACGTAATTTTACACGGCAGCTTATAATAAAAATAAGTGGATGTAGATATAATACGATAAAAGCTTTGTTTTGTTTCTCATGTTTATTGTTTTATTTCGATGGAGCCGATAAAACGGGCGAGGTAAAGATGTAAGTACACACATTTAAACAAGAAAATCATGCTTTAATGATATTTGAAAGCGTTTACATTACTTACAAACGATTTAAAAAATGTAGCCTACTTTAAGCCCAGCTTCACAAACTGCCACTGGGACAGGTCAAAGTCAATTCCGTACAAATGAAAGCTATTACCGTACAGGATAATAAACTATGAAAACATAATATACAAAACTTGTAATAATATTCCGTTTACCCGAATTATAAAATTTGAAAACAAAATAATTTAATGCCGTATGGATTAGTTTTGTTAGTACATCTGCATAAAAACATTGATTTGTAAATTAAATGTTTTAGGTTATGTTTGCAAATTAGATGTAAACTGACTTAAAAAAAACTAAGTTCAAAGTAATTATAATAAATTAAAACTTCGGCGGCAGCGATTAATAATTTTTCACATTACGGCATTCACACCACATCTAAATTTTAAATCTAAACAGCAAGTGAAATTGGTAACATATAAACTTGTTGTGCATTTAAATGATTTATTAATAAAAAGTTAGAATACAGTAGTATATTTTGTTATAAAAAGAGGGTGTAAAAATAGGTTCAATCAAATTTCATTTCCCCGTTACACTCAAAGTATATAATATTTATATTGCTATGCTTTTTGCAAATATTGTTCCCGCACTGTTGACACACAGACTTGGTTTTACTATTTTTATGCTTGCTACAGATTTAACATATTCTCTGTTATAGAGTTTATCTAAGAAGACATTGAACGAGCGATCTCTCTTTCAAATGGTCTTCCATGAGCTGTAAAGCCACGTTTAAAAAAACTTGTAAAATTTATTTTACTTATGTCCAAATGTCTATAAAGCACAGCGAGGGGCCATCATTTTGTTATTCTGGATGTACTGTAAGATGCACACATTTGGTCGACCCTGCCTACAACTCATTTTGTGTTGTTATAATCCAAGTTTGCTAATTGTTTTAGGGTGTTTTTGTCAATTTTATTTGTGCTGTGAATAGTTGAATAAAAAATTATCTCTTTGTTTTTCTTAAGAACTGTTGATATCACTGTCATCTTGAAAACAAAAGTGGGTTGATTTTATTGGTCTGGTTTTATTTGGTAGAAATTTAATTCTTCCGTAATTGTCTGTAGCAGGTTTCCATACCTCCACACGTGTTATTTGTCTGTGGGAATAATAAGCAGATGTGGTAATTGGGAAAATTTCTATGAAGACGCCACGTTACTGTAACTAACACAATCTACACCTTTGAGGGGTTGGATGCAATTATTATTGTATTGAAAGAAACAATTACCAAAGTTACGAAGTTAATTTGAGGGAAACTCACGCATTTGCTTACTTTCAGTGTTCTTATGATTTAAATGGGTTTACTGTTGATAACATCGTATTTACGTCTTTGTTAGATTTCAATTAAGTTTTAAGAAATGCTGGAAAAGTGTCATTATACTTCTTGTTTTAATTCTAAATATTAGATGGTCACTCGATTGTAAAAGCGACTGTACGTACATATTCGGTTGTTCACACAATTAATTATACAATCGTATTGTTGTGTTACATATTATAATACCGTGCGCTTTGATTTTTCAGGTCTCCCACTTTAGTTTTTCATTTTTTTAGCGTTTTTTTTAAATTTATTTTATAATTTAGCACCAGAAAACTTACAACTCAATCAACGGAACAACTGAGTTAGTCGGCCCTCTATTAAATTACGTAACAAACGCTTGTAACTAAAAAATGCTCGCAAAAGAATCATTCCTGTTTCTTGATCCCACAACTCGGTGCAATTTGTATAATTCCTTTTTTTTTATTCCGATAAAAAACAGTGTCGCTAAGAGAGTTTTGACTTCTGTTTTTGTAGTCTTCTTAGCATCTTTGGATATTAAAAAAATTCAACATCAATTTTTTTCTTTGAATATAAATGTTAGTATTTGTCAGAATGTCGTCAATCATCTGGTCAGTAATAAACAAACTCAACGCATCAATTTTCTTTTTTTTTTTGACGCTACCTTTCGTAATGAGTAAAATTATTATGATATTCTTTGCTTTTGTTTTATCAAAGGGAAGAGGATTATTCATCTAGATAGTTTCATTGTTTTGGCTAATAAAAAACCGATAATCATCTTCCCGTCTACTAGTTGTTTTAATCCGCTACTGTATAAATCTTTTCTAAAAACTTTGTCTTCGTCATCTGCATCACTATCAATCAGATTATTATATTCTTATCGTGTGGCTTCATTCCATTTATCTTCTAGTTTTCTCACAACTTCATTTACAACTTTTTTCAATTTTTCATGACTAAATGGGTTTCGTGATTTGAATCTAAAATAAACAAGCAAAAACAAGCTACAATATACTTCTACACATATATATTATTTAGTAGTATGTTTACTACACTTGTACAATATTACCACTTATTACGTGGCTTGAAAATGGCAATACCAATAAATTAGTACTTACATAATAAGGCGCGTGACGGCAAACTCACCCTAAAATTGTACCAGTCTCACTCAGAAGCCCAATTTTAATTAACACGTTGTTGCCAAAAGCTGTATATGCACTGTAGGCGGGGGTAGATGATTCGAATACCTAAGCGCGCAAAAACCGGCGGTTTTCTAGAAATATTTGGTTTACAAAAATTTTAATTTGTGGTCTTTTTGCCGCATACGCGCCCGCCGGAAGGTTTAAGCACCTAATTTGCAACTTCACTACTAGTTCTCTTGCAGAGTTTCCTTTTGTTAGAAAAGAAACATTAACAGTATTTTTAACAAATAAATATTTTCGGGTTTTGAACCGCGTTCCATATTTAACTTTTCACAAGATTCATAAAACTTAGAAAGCTTACAAACTTTGAAAAATTTACAATATTTGATGTTTCGACAGTCATGTGGCTGTCTTCTTCAGAAAACACTGAAAGTTTTAGTTCAGATTGTAAGCTTTCTGAATTTTATAAATCTCGTAAAAAATGTAAATATGAAACGCGGTTCAAAACCCGAAAATATTTATTTGTTAAAAAGTCATGGCCGCGAAAGCCTCAAAAATAATATCAACAGTATTTTATTGGATTTTGATTTATATGGTGTTATAAAAGTTCTGATTAGAAAGATTTTTAAGTGGCTGTTTAAAAACAATAATTACTAAAATTTGCATGTTTGACAGGTTAAGTAATCAAATTAGTTGAATAACAAAATTACTCAATTTACAATGATTCAAATTTACTTAAAGAAGTCAGTATTTATTAACATCGATCAATTATTTGAACTGCATGGCAATTCAGAAAAGATCATATATATGTTTTGTCACTTATCGATAGTTGCAAGATACGAATATGTAGATTGTATTATCTATTTTTTAGTTTTTAACAGTTTTTTTTTATAAAATAGGATTTAAATTATATTTGAAAATAATTAAATGTATGCTTTTCCGATATATTTTATATTTTATTTATTTGTGGCTAAAATCTAAACCATAAAACTGTTGTTTATATATGTACAATTAAAAAATAAATTAGTCAATTTAAGATATACATGTTAGATTTTACTATAAAATTAATAATTTTAGAAGTCTGATGATGATTGTAATACTTGAAACATGTAGCTACAAATAAATAATAAATAAACCATAAAATCTATGGAAGAGGCATAAATTTAATTATTTTTAGTTATCCTAAGATGTTTCTTCTAAACATGCCCAATGTATGTACGTTATTATTTATGCTTATGTTAATGCAGTTTTCTTAGGTATCTACGTATATTTTTACTATTACATTATAATTTTATAAAAACAATCTACAGTGTCACTAGCTTGTCAAAATTTTTGTTTGGTTCCGTAGCTTATACTTAATACAGCTACATATGAAAAAAAAATATCATAAACACTCTGTACTTACATTATAGTCAATAACACAAAGTAAATATTATAGAAACAATCAATATTTATAGTGTCAATGTGTTACGACACTAGTGCAAATTACTGGTTTATTCATTGCAAGAAATACATATTTAAAAGTAATTAGAAGCAAAAGCATTTAATTACTGTTGTCTTTATTTCTCTAACTAAATTCTTGTTTTCTTTTACAGTATCAATTTTTAAATAATAAAATTACAACACATTGTGTTGTTAACAATAATCTTATATTGCAATATTTCTTATATTTAAACAAGTTTCGCATTAAAGATTGTTGTAAAATATTAGATCCATTGAGCTAACTAACTTTATTTTGCACTTCCTAAATGCAAATGTTCATTATAAAACAGACTTTAGTCCAAAACATTGCTGTTAAAACCACCATTTGTTCAACTGCAATCTTCATATTTTCTTCTTATTTCGTAAAGCTCCATTCCTAAGCATAACCTATTAATTAAACTTTAACTTCAAACACCAACATTGTATTTGTCGGAAGAACTCGACTACATTTTTATTTATGACTACTAAAACAAAATCTTGTAAATAAATAATATTTCAAACTGATTTAGCTTATTGGTATTAAAGTTTACCTAAGATTAATATATTAAAAAAATTAAAGTAACAAATGATTTGTGGTTAACTAAAATTGCATAGATTTAAAACACGTAAATTATACTCCGTTCTTCTAAATAGTGATGATTTAAAGAGCGGATAGTAAGGCAAGAAAAAATACCAAAAAAACTGGCATAAAACGCATATTAAACCTGCCATAAAGGCACAAACATCTATTAAAATTTACAGTTTATTTTTTTGTTTTACAATGTTTATTAAGTCCTATTATTTTCCCAAGCACAAATCAAATATTTTTTAATATTTTGACCAAGAAACTGTTGCCTTTTATCATTTATAATATTTTTATAGAAGAAAACAGTTCCGACGAAACAAATCGTAGGTCAGTTATTGCCGTAATGCGAATACAGCAGTGTTAAGAATATTATTCAAGTACTGTAGGTTACGTCCTCCTTTTATATTTAATTAATGAATAGGTTGTAGAATATTTTTCAATTCAAATAAATTTTTAATTATACATGTCGTGTCAATTGTTTGTCATTCTCAGTTAATTGTTCATTTACACTATTTTAATTATTTGACTGTTTTAGAAATATTTTAACAATTTATTCATGTTAATTTATATTGTGTAATTAGTTGTTATGTTGTTTGGAGTTAAGGACGATTCTACTCTAACCTTTTTGTTGGCCTAAAGAAGTGCACGCATGATTGCACGAAACGTCGCCATATAAAAAATCTTAAGTGGTTTAATTTGCCCCTCCTAGTGAAGAATATTTTACAACCTATTCATTAAGATTATTCAAGTTGAAATAAATAAGTCGTTAGCACGTGTGTGTACATAAATATACAGAGAATAATCTTGTACGTGATTTTAGTGTAAACAAGTGTGTGAAGCTATCCGCGGACTTTATCTTATCTTAATTAGTGTAAGTGTTTTTATTAAATATTATTATATTTAATTAGTTCGGTTAATTTAAGAGTGTACATATTTTTAGTATAAGTAAAACATATTTTTAGTCGTTTAAATAAATTAGTTTTAATAATAAAATTCGTTACAAATTGGCGTCAGTGTGGAGTATCAATTAGAATAAACCATTCGCAATTTTTAGTGTGAATACCATTAAGTTATTTGATATCGCTCCCGAAATAAAAACATTGATTTTATAAATAAATAAAACTTTAGTTCGGGATTCGCGTGTTTGTTTATAGCATTTAATCTTAGCTATTAAACCAGTGTTGGGCTTTATTAAAATTTAGTATTAATAAATTTTGTTTTAAAATATTATTCGTGGTTAAATTTATGCCGGTGACGCGTTCGCAAGCAGTTAAAATGGATGCAAAGCTATTTGAATTTCTTGAATCAATAAAAAATGGCCAAGAATCGATGAATAGAAAAATGGAAGAAAATTCGCAGAAAATAAAAGAAAATTCTAGAAAAATAGAAGAAAAATTGTTGAAAAATTCCAGAAGTTTAATAGAAGAAATACGAACGAGCATAGAAACCCAAATTAAAAGTGTTCAAGAAGAAACAGATATGTTAAATTTAAAAGAAAAAATTTGCAAATCTGTAAATGACAAAATAGAAGAAGTACAAGACAAATTAGAACAGAAGTTAAAAGAAAATTTAAGAACCATAAAAGACAAGCTAGAGAAAAAATTGAGAGAAGGAATACAACTGCTTGAAGAAAGAATGACCCAAATGAATTGTCACGGTGAAGGAAGCGTCACGAGTAAAGATTTAATAATAGACCATCGTGAAGAAACCACTCACAAGTTTAAATTTGTTCCACCAAATTTTGATAGTAAAGTTTCAACGTCAACCTACTATAAGCAGTTTAAAGCTGCAGCTACAGCTAATGGTTGGAGCAACAAGCAGAAAGCGACGTCTTTAATTGTGTCTACGCGGAAAAGCGTTTGGAATCTTGCAAACTGTTTTTGACCACTTACAAGAAAATAACGAACTCTTAATTTCACAATTAGAAATGAGATATGGAAATGCTCATCTTCAACAGGTGTATCAAGCTCAAATTAAAAGTCGGGTTTAGAAAGCTGCCGAAAGTCTTCAGGAGTTTGTGGCTGACATCGTCAGATTGACACGGCTTGCGTATCCTACAGCGTCAGATACCTTCTTAGAGCAGTTGGCTATTCAAACCTTTGTAGACGGCTTCCCAGACAACGAAACGCAGCAGACTCTCCGGTTAGCGCGACCGAAGACGTTGGATGACGCATTAACCCATTTTTTGGAGTTTGAGGCAGCGAAACAAGCGTCGCACCAAGGCAGCCATAAGTTCCGTTGTGCTGCAGAAGTATCCTCGCACACAGAAAAAAGCATTGAAAACATAGTGCGACGGGTATTTCGGGAACGAGTAGCTCGAGAAAGAGAACTGACGTGCTAGAACTGCGGGGAAGTGGGCCACGTACGACGACGCTGTACTAAACCCAAAAAAAAACTAGAAAAACGTCCGGAAAACTAGAACTGGTCAACCGAATGGGGCAAAACTCGACCTCAACGAGCCATGCCCCGGATATTACCATTCATATGGCATCGCCTAGGGAGCAATTGCATAGCATTTATCTCAATGGCAAAATTAATGGAAGAAGCGTCCAGTTACTGGTTGACACGGGAGCGACGAAGACCATCATTCGTCCTGACATCTAATTGAAAAACGAGAAGAAGTTATCCGGGGAATGGACGTGATAAAGAAGTATGGGTTCCATTTGGATATGAAGAACGATGTCTTGAAGATCGACAATGAAGAAATTCCTTTTCATTCGTCAGAGAAGGCAGCCGTGCGAGTCTTATTGAGTGAAGACGTGACTCTGCCTGCAAGGACTGAAAGTGTGGTGATGGCACGCCTGGATGGAAGTCTCCGGGAAGGCTATATACGCGCGATTGAACCAATGGAGGGCGGTTTAGTTAAAAAGGGACTACTCGTTGGCAGAACTTTAGTACGAGTAAAGAACACGATGCCAGTAAGGATCTTAAACATCAACTCAGATCCTGTAACGTTGAAAAAGAAGACCGTGGTAGGCCAATGCACGCCAGTATCACAAATTGTGAGATGCGTGAAGTCGAACGAAGATACGTCGCCGAAGAAGTGTCCACAACATCTATTGGACATTCTTACCATCAAATGCCAAAACCTCAGCCAAGACCAGCTGGCTAAAGTTAAAGTGTTGATCCAAGAGTATCAAGATGTGTTAGCGCTGGAGAGTGGCTCCAAAGAAAGAACTAACGTGGTGAAACATAAAATTAATACCGGAGACGCTCGGCCGATACGACAACATCCACGCAAACTTCCTTTGGCAAAAAAAGAAGAAGTTGAACAAATAATTACGGATATGGAGAGAGGAAGCGTGATTAAACCTTCAAGTAGCCCATGGGCATCCCCAGTGGTACTCGTAAAGCAGAAGGATGGATCAACGAGGTTTTGCGTAGACTACAGGCAGTTAAACGACGTGACCAAAAAGGACAGCTACCCTTTACTCAGAATTGACGATACGTTAGACACTCTGTCAGGATTCCAGTGGTTTTCTAAGTTAGACTAAAAGAGTGGTTACTGGCAGGTAGAATTGGAACCCAAGGATCGTGAAAAAACAGCTTTTACGATTGGAACTGGTTTGTGGCAGTTCACTGTGATGCCCTTAGGCCCGTGTAACGCTCCTGCAACGTTCGGGTGTTTGATGGAGACCATCTTGCGTGGATTGTTTTGGAAGACGTGCTTGGTTTACCTGGACGACGTGATCGTGGTTGGGAGGTCGTTTTAAGAACACTTGAACAACTTGAAGGAAGTGCTCAAAGAAGTGCAATACCTTGGAGAAGAAGTATTTAAGAAGGAAGTGCAATACCTTGGCCATGTCGTATCTAGAGATGGAGTAAGGGCTGACCCAGACAAAATCCGAGCAGTGCAAGCATGGCCAAGACCAATCGACAAACATCAGGTCTGAAGTTTCCTTGGGTTGTGCACTTATTATAGAAGAGTTGTAGCCGGATTTGCCAATATTGCCTAACCATTGACCAAATTAACGGAAGAAAAAGCAGAATTTAGATGGAATGAAAGCTGCGAAAATTCTTTTAATCAACTAAAACAAGCCCTAGTCACTTCGCCGATTTTGAGTTATCCAAGAGAACATGGAAAATTTGTTTTGCATACCGACGCAAGCAATCTGGCCATAGGCGCGGTACTTTCGCAGGTTCAAGATGGACAAGAAAAAGTTATCGCGTATTTTAGCAAAGTTTTGTCCAAGCCAAAAAGGAATTATTGCATGACTAGGAGGGAGCTGTTAGCAGTCGTTAAGTCCATTGAACATTTCTACAAGTATTTGTATGGACGAAAATTTTTACTGAGAACAGACCAAGCCGCTTTAAAATGGCTACTGCAGTTCCGTAACCCGGAAGGACAAGTAGCAAAATGGATCAACAGACTGCAAGAGTATGACTATGACACCGTGCCTGAAGCAGTCATCGGAACGCTGATGCCTTGTCTAGAAGACAATGTCCAGCGGACTGCAGCCATTGTTCGCGACTTGAAGAAAAAGTCGAATGCCTCCGGAGAACTGCTATGGTTGATGATGAGTGAGAACCTGAGCAGTTACGTCGCGAACAAAAAAATGATCCTAAAATAAAACTACTCCTGAACTGGAAAGAAATCGGCCGACGACCAACCTGGGAAGAAGTGAGTGCTTTGGGCAGAAATATCAAAGCGTACTGAGCGTAGTGGGTCTCTTTAAGAGTAGAAAACGGTCTTTTTAAGCGATCCCTAGAAAGTGTTGAGGGCAGGGAAAACAGACTACAGTTGGTAGTGCCAAAAAGCAGGGTGACAGAAGTGTTGAAGCATCTCTACGATGGGACCTCCGGAGGACACTTTGGCATTAAAAAGACATTGGGTAAAGTACGAGAACGATTCTACTGGATGAACTGCAATGAGGACGTCATGAAATGGTGCTGTAATTGCACGGTCTGCGCATCAGGAAATGGTCCAGCAAGAAAGCGCAAAGTACCCATGAAGCAATACAACGTAGGAAGCCCTTTGGAAAGAGTAGCGATTGACATCGCAGGGCCGTTCCCAGAATCCGATTCGGGAAATAAATACATCCTGGTGGCGATGGATTATTTCACGAAATGAACGGAGACTTACGCTATACCCAATCAAGAAGCAGCTACAGTCGCAGACGTATTAGTAAAAGAGTTTTTCTGCCGGGTTGGAGTTCCGTTAGATTTACACTCCGATCAAAGCCGCAATTTTAAATCTGGGCTGTTTCAAGAAGTTTGCCGACCGTTAGGAATTAAAAAAACTAGGACAACGCCTCTCCATGCTTAATCTGATGGCATGGTTGAACGAATAAATCGAACAATGGGCAAGTACTTAGCCAAGGTAGTGTCCAAACACCAAAGTGACTGGGATCAGTACTTCCACCTTTTCCTAATGGCATACCGATCATCCGTTCACAAAAGCACAAGCCAAACACCATCCTGTGTCATGCTCGGTCGTGAAATACGATTACCATGCGATCTTCAATTTGGACGAAAACCGGAAGAAGAAGTTTCTGGAGAAGATTACGTCAGAAAGCTGGCCAAGAGGCTAGACGAAGTACAAGAAGAGGTCCGTAAAAACACACAAATTGCCAGCGACAGGATGAAAACAAGATATGACGTCAAGGCACAAAACGGTGAGTTTCAACCTGGCGATATGGTCTGGTTGTATAATCCTCAAAGGAGACGTGGTTTTTCGCCGAAGCTGCAAAGGCAATATCGCATCCGAAAACCGCCCAGAAGCCAGCCAAAAGTGGTCCACGTCGATCGTCTATCCCCGTTTGCTGGCGATAACCACAATACGCAAGTTCAGGTTTGAACCAGAGTAATAACTAGCAACTGGATTGGAGGACAGTTCGAAACATGTTGGAGGTCGTCTTCCGAGAAACAGTAGTTCAAGTGTTGGTCTGTAGTTACCAACCAAGAAGAATATCAGGCCAGGAAAAGTCCATTGACTGTTACTTTTATGGTCAAGGAAGTTGCCGAAATGGAAAAAGCTGTCGCTATCGCCACGATCTTTTTTACACAGTCCTAAGAAAGGAACAATGAAACGTTCGAGAAGTTATTCGCAAATTCGAGATCCTTCTCGAGGTTGTTATCCATCTTCTAGAACGTATATCAAAAGATATGGAACACTCGAGAATGATTTTCAAAATGTGTATATATACCGACGAAAGAAATCGTAGGTGAGTTATTGCCGTAATGCAATAATAATGTGTTAAGAAGAATATTCAAGTTAAAATAAATAAGTCGTTAACACGTGTGTGTACATAAATATACAGAGAATAATCTGGTACGTGACTTTAGTGTAAACAAATGTGTGAAGCTATCCGCGCACTTTATCTTATCTTAATTAGTGTAAGTGTTTTTATTAAATATTTTTAGATTTCATTAGTTCGGTTAATTTACAAGTGTACATATTTCTAGTATAAGTAAAACATATTTTTAGTCGTTTAAATAAATTAGTTTTAATAATAAAATTGTTACAGTATGAACTGTACCTCTTTCATTTTTTCAAAATGTATGGCATAAAAAATGCAAGCAGATAAACAAGTTCCCCATCTTGTTATGATAGTTTCAGGTGGAAGTTTAACATCTGGAAGTTTTTCTTTATAGGCCCTTAATCGTAATGGTGCTTTCACAAAAACCTGAAACAAGAACCAATATTCAAAAAGAGAATCTATATGTTAGAGATTTTTCCCTTTTTTGTGACAAAAATTAACTTGTTTACTATTGCAAACTCGTCTCTAATGAATTCACACACCCTATATATTCCATGTGCTAGACAAGTTAAATGTTTTAAATTCGGATAAAATATTTCTAATGTCTGAGCGGATTTGATCATATAAGGTGCTGCATCGGTTACAAATAAGAGAACCTTCTCTTTTTTTACACCATTAGGATACAGAAGTCCTACAAACATAAAATTATATAATTTTAATTAATGTATTCGATTATATTAATCAATCATTAAAAAAAACTTACGTAAACATTCATCGAAAAAATTTGCAACTGTTTTGTGATTGGTCTGCGGAAATTCTTCGGATGCTAGCAAACGAGCTTTTCCTGGTTCTAGTTCAGACAATTTACCAACTACAAAATTTGGTAACATATGTCTAAATAATTTTTTCTCAAAGTTGATTCATCTGGAACAAGTTCTTCGGTGTATTGTTCGAGGAAATTGCGAAAAATAATATTATCAAGTTTTTCAAGAGGAATTTGAGCCGACATCAATGCTTCGCACAAACCTAGAGCAAAAGTTGTTTTTGATGAACCAGGTTTATTCTGGTGATCTTCTATAACGTTTTTTTAACAATGGTTGTTTTATAGTTTTTTAAATATTTTTTAAATGCAAACCACTACCCAAGTATTGTTTTACATGGTACTTTTTAGTAGCACCGATCTAAAATAATACATATACTAGTAATTAAAAGCATTTAAATTAAGATAATACAAACTTACTGATTTTGAACAAACTTGACAAAGAAGGTTTTCTTCGTCGGTTGTTAAATTATTGTCTAATTTACTCCACTTGTAATAATTTTCAAATTTTGATTGTTTATTAGGTGGGATTTTTTAAAACTTATTCACAGCACAACAGCAATAGACGATCACGGTGTGACAATATCACAGGTATTTATAACAAACAAAGAATATTTTAGTCATGTGTTTCAGCCATTAAAGGAATCCCACCGGACAGAATTAATAATATCTATATTTGTTTGCTTTACTTAGGTACTGAATAGACCTATAAAATATGATTCATTCCGAAATCTGTCCGGTTTTGTAAATAGTGTTCTGTTAAGCCTGTCATTCTACATAATCCTAGTATAAATTCTTACAATAGTACTTCTCTTTTGTATTTAATGTTAATTATATTATTGTACGTAATTTAAGTAAAATTCTGTAATGCGTAATTGTCATCTACCTATTAAAACACTGTTTACACAAACTTTTCAAAATTTATATGTAAAAAAGCAATATAAAATAATACTCTTTAAAAAGGCAAAAAAGACAACAAGTTACACAAAAAGGCAAAATAGGCAGGCTCCAGGCATTTGCTTGACTGTCCGCTGTTTAGTGATGAATAACTAAAAATCAAGAATGAAATAACAGAATAGAATTAATGTAAATGCAGACAAATAAGTACAAAGCCTTGACATATAATTTTGTTTTGTATTTTTATTGTACTTTTAAGTATTACCAACACACATTTTTAAATTTAGTTTATGTATTTTTCGCGTTATTTGTTTTTCAAAAAGTTTAATTTCTATTTGAATTTAATAATTGTAAGCTTTCATACTCGTTAGCAATGACTACCATTCCTTACTCTTTATACAATATAAAAGCTTTTCTGATGTTTTAGTAGTTGATTCGTCGTGCACTATTACTTTATTGTTGCGAGAATTATGGTTAAACTTATAATAACTATTGCGTAAATTTTGTAATTACAATTATAATGTTTAAGAATAATGTTCAAAAAAAAACGCAAACTAATAAACGTATCAAAATCTATAAAAAAAGTTTTAATTTTTATTTAGTTAAAGAACCGCGTTCTGATTGTCAAGGTTGCTGTATAACGCCGATTCGACCTTTATTTTTACTAACCTAGGCTTTCTAAACTATACAGATCAATAGTATAACGTCACGTTGCGTTATTAAATATAGGGTTATACAAAATTTATTTAAGTGATCGTGTAAAAATAATTTTAGTTTGACTTATTTTTCAATTACATTTGTAATCGAAAAATTGCTTTTATCAATTCATAATGTCTTTAATATCCAAATTAAAACGATAATTAATTGAAAGTGTTAAAATAGTCAGAATCGGATTAAAAACTTTAATTGAAAATACATAATATCTCAAAAATGGGCCACGTTTGATCATCTTTAAAATGGAATTATTATTCTGCACCACAAGAAAACTATTGGTATTAAATTTGTAATCGTTTGTGAAATACAAACTGTAAAATAGTATACGTTTTTGTAGTTTAATTATTAACATCAATTAATATTTTATTAGTTTGTTATTTTTCAATATACAAAATTGTGTTTTTTAATTTAAATAATTTGCGTTTTTACGTTTATTGTTATTGTTTCTCTTTAAACAGTTTGATTATGTTTTTTTCGGTGTTTTTTTATCTATCGAAAAGTTTACAACAAAAATATTGTAAAATGCTACTGTTAAGTTTATTTAATTTACAGATACTAATTTGTAAATAACTTATAATATAAGTTTTAATAATTAAAACTTTACAATTTATGTAAATTGGGAAGTGTTTGTATGTATGTAGACCGTAGATTTTAACAAAAGCAACAACCTTTTGGGTTCACAAAAGCAAATCCATAAAGAACTAATTATGTAAATGAAAGGCAGTATTGCTAAACTAGAAAATAAGTAAAACACAATTTAAAAAAAAATTTACATGAAATTGTTTATTTTTAACTATTTACAAAACATCAAATTTACATAAACGCAATACGGTCGTATTTAAATTTAAATAAAAATTATTGTAAGCACTAGCTTATTTAAAATTGATCTAATTTTGTACGTTAGCTTCAACGCATAGTAGAAAAACACACATGTAAATCTATGCGTACAAATAATAAAAAAGAAAACATTTACACAACGTAAGTAAACGTTAACGTAAGATTAAAAAAAGTATTAGTTTAATTGCTTCCTTGAAGAACGTTTATGAACCTGCTGTGGCACTACAATTACACAAAGTAAAGTGCTAGTGTGAAGATTGATGTTTTAATTTAGTCTTAATTGCTTTCTATTTAAATAATTTTAACAAAAAGAAAAGTGCCGTTAAATTTGTTAAGAAAGCGTTTAAGGTAGTTGACATGCTTGTTTACAATGAGTGATGACAAATTGTTTCTAATAATACGACTAAGTAGTGTTCATCAAACATAAAATTGTACGAAAAGTTGGTGCGTTATTAAAAATTGCATAAAGAAAAGTCAAAAACGTACGAGACGTAAAAAACACAAAAGAAGTCGTTATTGTGGTACAATAATAATTAGTATTTTTATTTTATTCATTTTAAAATTATACATTTGATTTCATGTCTTGTAGAAAAACAATCAAAGCTTTGGAGTACCAAGATCAACCTTACAGAGAAGGCTGGGCAGTATTTCAACTACATACATGCATTTCAAATACAAATTTCAAATACATTTTTAACGTGTATTTTGTATTTCAAATATTCTTATTTAGGAAAGATATTTTGTATTTCGTATTTTGAATAAATTATCTTTTTCAAGTATTTTGCAGCACCGCCGCCTATACTTTTCTTTCGTTGTTTCTATCGTTTCTATCTTTCTATTGGTATCATTGTTCGTAGATGCAAAAAAACGGTTATTTCCCTGTGCGGTTTTTTTGAAAACTGGGCAGTTTTTTATGCCCCTCCTTGAATGAAGAATCCAATAGTGTGAATTTTATAAATCAAGTTTTTTAATTATTTCCATTACGCATTTTAAAATATGAACATAAATTATCGGTTGAGTAGAAAATGTGTGTTTCGGTAGAATTGCTTTTGGTGACCACCGCGGCTTTTTTTGCGGCTAAGGGTAGCTTTGTCGATGTTGTAATATTACACCAGCATCGAAACCACCACAATTTTTGTATTGAAATAATTTGCTTAATAATTTAAAATAACCAATAATCTATTATCCTAAAGCAAGATAGAAGAAAGTTGCACATAAACATTTTTATAGAAGACAAAATTTACTATAAAAAAGTCGGCGGAAAGGTACAATTACGTTCAATAGTTGAGAAGATACAAGTGTGCAAAGTTGCACCAAAATTACATTAAAATTCTGTAACTCTTAAACTATTAGATGTAATTATACACTCCCGCGAACTTTTTTGTAGTAAATTTTGTGCTCAATAAATTGTTTATGTACAATTTTAATCTATATTGTACCGTTTTGGCAGCGTACAAGGCGGAAGCTCGAGTGGATTTAATTCTGCAATTACTATAATCATTTTTTATCACTGCTTAATGAAATTAAGAAAAATACAAATACAAATACAAAAAATGAAGTGAAATTGGGAATCATCGCAAGTTCCAGATTTGTTTCATCAGATCGTTTTATCGTTTTCTTACACGAGCTTTCGAATCAAGCTCCCTATAAGTGTTTTCAACACTAAAATGTAAACCAAGCCCCAAGTAAATTTTAATTATCCGTTCGTCACATTTTAACATATGTTTTTCTTTACAAAACTAGTACTAAATAACATATTGTATATAACACGATTAGTACGTGAGAAAAACATACATTATCGCTATTGTTTTATACAGAACTCGCTTTTTCAAACGCTTACGATAATAGTGCACATCTTTTCAATTGCAATATTTCTAATAACTAACGTGTCACATTAATTTTAATTATGCCTGTAGAAACTTTTGTGTGCCAAAAAACCCATAATTTTAAAAAGCACTGCGTTATTCCAAAAAAGTGTTTTTTTGTTAACACCAATCCGCTTTTTTTCCATTGGTTCTCTAGATATTATTAAAATCTATTATATTGACATACATAAAGGCGTGTGACTGAAAAAAATGTGCGGGCGTAATTTATCGACTTTACTTTATTAAACTGACAGTTCTTAAGACACTAATAGAAGAAAGCAGGTACAAATTTATCATAACTAGAGTATACTAAACTATCTGTTTGACACATTTTATTATTGATTATTTTATAAACATTCAAAATAATTTGTTATTTCTTTGAAAGGCTGTAAATACGATTTTGTATATACAGTGCACGCTGTCTATTGGAATCACAGATAATGCTAACAATCAAGTAATGTTATCACTTTATTAAAAAACAGGTCGGACGTATGCTACTATATAGAAAAAATAGTTTTCGACATAAAAGTTTCAATATAAAACATATTAAAGATTTTTTTAGATTAAGTTATGTATTTATTTGATACAATTTAAATGCAAGCTTTCGAACTTGAGCTAAGTTCTTCGTCAGGCAGTATAAATTAAATTAATTTGACAATTGTAAAACTAAGGTAACTAAAAATAATAACTCGTAAGGGAACTAGATAATTGACGCAAGTTTATTTAGCTCTGAGGTCTAAAAGAAAACCACCATAAAAACTCAAGACGTAGCTTAAGCGTAATTGTGGACAAATTAAGATTAGAACATTACAGATAACCAGGTGTCAGATAGTCCGTAACCACTGCCTCTATTGAAATTGTTAGGATATTTAATGATTCCAATTGCTTATCTTTCTTGATTTCCAGTTCTTTGTTTTAGAAATTGTTTTAGTTTTCCCAAAGTTTATATCATAAAGAGTGTTAATGCATGTTTGGCAATGGCAGACTTAGTAGGCTGGAGTAAACGAATTGTACTATTCTGTATATTTTTGTTTGACGTGAACATAAGCTTTACTTCTCGACGCACTCTAAACAGTTTCGTTCTCGTCATCTTTTCGAGACGTCAAATTGTTTGCTACTTAAAATATGCTTGCTTGAGTTAAACCATATTTCTTACAACATTCACGTGTTGTGGTCTTATGCAGTCAGACAACAGCGCCATTTAAATCGTTTATTCAACGTACTAACCTAACAAGACCTATATCTGCAAGACGAGATCTGGCGCCCATTAAAATTAAATGTGTATCACTTGAACCTCATCTCTTTTCGATAGGAATTGTTCAATCAAGAAAATAACAAGAATAACAGCAAATCACTTTATTGCCACAAATTATCTGCATTTAGTTTATAATGCGAAGGATAGATCAACATTTCATTTGGGTCAATAAAATAAAAGTTACAATCTGGATCTGTGCATTGTTACGTCTGACATACAACACATACATTTAAAAATCTTAAGATTTCACACTGCCAACATAGAACTCTTTAGATCGCAAATAAATCTTTCACCTTTAGCTAAAGCTTAGATGATAGATATTTTCTAAATTGTGAGCAAATTGCAATTCCTGGTCTAAAAGACCAGGTTACATTTATTTATTTATTAACTTATTTATTATATTGCGGTTTTCTATTAGTGTGAGTTCCTTACCACGGAAAGCTTTAGAACCCTACCTCTTCGAAATTAAAGATGGGTAGCAAAGCTCGGGTAATAAGACCTATACGGCAATAATCTTCTGTTGCATTGCTATAAGGTATAAGTCGGCACTACTCACTGGTCAGAAACCGCGCGTCGCGCGCAACTTCTCTTATTCTCTCAATTTCCATTATGGAGGTTGATTCCTGTTCCTCGAAACGTCGACGATGATGTCAATTTTGAATTTTTCTAACTAACTACTTTGAAAGAATCTTTTGGGGCAGAGGTCCTGGTTAAGTTAATATTTATCAGTAAAGAATCTGTTGCCAAACGTACAAAGTTAATGAAGGTATTATTCCGCATCCAACCCATATTTCTGAAATCTACTTTGGCTAAAAGATTGCCTACGCAACATTTTGACATCTTTGATGCACTTTAGAGTGTAAAAACGGCTCTTCAGTCCGTAACTAATAACTTGTCAATTTCTAGCCAGCAGATCACAACTGGTTCTGTTTCGTATGCCCAAGCAGCTCGGTTGAGCAAAATTGCCGACAGAGTACAAGTACTTATCGAAAAACTCGTCACGCTTATTCAACAATCTAGAGTTGTTATAGTTCCAAACCCGAGACAAATTTTAAAACAGCAGACAAAACTAAAGCTACCCTGATGAAGGCTTTAAATCTTACCACGCTCGGTCTACAACTAAACCGAGTGACGAAAGTTGGACGAAACTCCGTTGGCTTGGAGTTCAAAAAGACAGGCTTATCTAAAATTCCAGCGGATATCCTGAACAATGAAGGCCTTGTGATCAGACCGCAAAGCAAAACTTTTCTAGTATTTCTTTCTTGAACGTTTCATTTAACCTTTCCCCTGGGTAGTTGAAAGAAGCAATTCTCGAACAAAATTTCGATGCCGTTTTTGACAGAATAGTTAAACAGACTTAAGAATATTTTAAGGTTATAACAAAAATTGGGTACACAGACAGGACAAATACTAATTATGTGATTGAAGTAACTTTAGAGGTACAAAAGTATTAAAATTTGGTCACCAAGAAGGTCACTGCAAGAGCAAGCTTCAATTTGGCAATTGTGCTAAAAAACACGAAAAATTGCGCAAAAACCGCAGGACACCCTATATGCGCAAACTGTATAAGAAATTGCCATAAAGACGATGGAATAAAACATAAAGCGTATTCTAACAACTGCCCGGGGTACTTAATATATTTCATACGGATTATAGACAGTGCTGCAACCTTAAAAGTCATGAGCTTTTTCTCCCGACAATGACAAACACTTCATTGACTTAAAAACCATATGTGTATAATTCTGGTTTAGCATATAGAGTCGCTAGTGCGGCCTTGCCCAAGAAAATTACCGCATTCACTTTTATGCGGTATTTTTCAGCTATTGTTTACAATAGCGCAAAGCCCGTCGGAGTAGTTACAATTATTCACTTAACTAATGACTGCTTTGCCGTATCTATGATCACAGTTGAAAACACCTCCTTGGGTATCGTCGGCGTTTATTGGCCACCAAGAAAGAATGTTCGTATTCTTCTACAACATCAAGTTTTGAACAAATTAAACGACGTCTCAATTATTATAGCAGGAGATACGTAAACTATGTGTTGTAAATGAGCTTAATTAACATTTCACATTTGCTAATCACCAAGCTAATACAAACATCGATGTCACATTGGCAAGTTTTAGCTAGAAAAATTTCTAACTGAAAAGTTATTCCAGAGATGATTATAAATGACTACCGACTAATACGTTGTCATTTAATCGTCAAAAATCTTTGATTCCTAAGCGTATCCTTGATGTCAAACCTTGTCAAGCTAAACACAGTTGTCAGCTTCCACGTGAAGCTAAATGTCACGATCCTAATTCTATTGACGTCTCCATTGATAAGCTGACAAACGGATTCTCGAATCTAGCCAAAATGGCTTAAACCGAGTTCGCTCGAATTTTAAATCTGGTGTCCTGTGGTGGAGTCATTGTGATACAGTGGTTATACAACGATACGAGATATCCACGACATAAAAATTGCTTTAATTATGAACTTAACAAAACCGTAAATTGCAAAATAGTGCAGATTAATTCTTTCAGTAAAATTTTAACTAAAGACTTTGGTTCTTAGAAAGTTTTTATATTATGTTGTTATGGGTCATCATTTCGTGACGTTCCTAGTTTACCAGTTTTTTCCAAAACATTTTTTTCTATATTGTCTAAAAATGCTCTGCGACATCCGATCTGTTGTTGGTATTTTTGTAAATATGTAGGTTACATCCGAACTGCCCAAAAGATCTTGTGCTTCCAGTTTTACTTCCCTAATCTTTGAAACACAGTGCTGGTAATTTCTTACGTAATGAATGTTTTTTTGTAAGTAGTTTTAGATAGCAAGGTACTTATGTGATGTTGCCAGTGGCTGTATCTGTAATAAAATAATTAAAAATCTTTTTTGACGTTTTAAGACCGTGCTGGCCGACTTTATAGAAAAAAAAAATTATAAGTATAAGTTTTTATTGTATTTCCTTACAATGGTTTGTTTCTTTTGTTCATGTAATTACTAGTGTTGATGATTACAGTGACATTTCCTTTGACAGCTCGGAGTATGTGATGTTTAATTTTGACTACTTATTACTATAACTATAACTAGCTAAAAAATCGACGCAAGAACGTATTAATGTATATGATTAGACTACAGTAAAGTACAATCATGCATTTCAGTTTCTTAACGCCACTTTTTAAATGTGCGATTGTTTATTTAAAAAAAATAGTAGGTACTCTTGAAAACTAATAGATTTGCGGTGAAAGTACATTGTTAGATAATTTGTTTGTTTAAAACATTTTTTCACTTAAATTGCCACTTGAATTTTTTTGAAACATACCCCGTGTTGGGTATATAAGATAAGCACGTGCATTATATTTTTTTCGACAAACAACATGTTTATGTTACAATAATAACCGAATTATTTATATGTATCTATTTAATTTTTAAATGTTTTGGAATTATGCTACATACCACTGGATTTAAGGATTTAAGTTAAGTTTAAGTTAAGCAACCTATTCGTAACTAATCTCTCTTGGAGATAAAAGTTAACCAATGCAATATTAGTTTTATATCATTTAACACTCTTTTTACAATGCGGTTTACTATGATTATTAAATGTGTGGTTTTCAATACATGTTATTTCGATAAGTATGTTACATCGTTTAGTACTATATCAGGTGCGCAAAAAATAATTGACGTTCCCAAATTTACGTGAGACAAGTTCTAAGAAATGTTTTCTGTGAAAACAGGGCTGCGTTTGCGGTTATCGCGCATTTTAGTGTTATATAGTTAACAAAATATAATATTATGTTATTAAATTTTTAAATGTAAAGTAATTAGTGTTGCATAAATTTGATAATTTGATAGGTTTTTTTATAAATCTCAATTTTTTTTGTTTGATGTTTATTAGTATTTTTTATTTCTATCTACGTATGTAAAACTAACTCTGACTTAACAGGTATTACAATAATTGATAGTAATCTTTTCTTGTATGTTTTAATTTTTAAAAACAAATGTTTTATTTAAATCTATTATACACAAATGTATTAACCAATTTTATTTTTTAATGATAGGTGATAAAAGCTTGAATTATCACTACATTACTTTACTATATATACAGTACTATTGAAACGTTTCCAAAGTACTTGAAAACTTTGAGACTATTGTCAAAAAAGATCCTGATAAAGTGAAAATACAAAAACTATCCAAAAAAACCTGGTGTTTAGTCTAGTCAGAAGTGTGAAATCATAGGGAAAATACTTTGTCGGTCTAAATAAATACGAGAACGTGCCTGTAAAAATATACAAGTGTATCATGTGACTAATTATCTTATCCAAGGACGGTATACGGTTACAGTGATAAATAAATTGAGTAGCTTTATAATAATCAATAATCGTGTAAATAGTTAGTTAGTTCAAATAAATTAGTTTTAAAATTAGTTACACTATTTTTAACATAGTTGTCTTTAATAATATTTTAAATTAAAACATAAAAATTTTTAATTAAACATTTTATGAATACATTATTTTATTCTTTAATAGTACAGTACATTGTCTTGTATAATCTAATTGATTTGTGTTTTTCTCATGGTTTATTATTGTCTTTACTTTTTGATGAACAACATTAAAACATTTTATTTTAAACAGATAACGCTTTTAAATTAGTAAATTGATTTATTTGTAAATTATAGAGACAGTATTTTTAGTTTAATGCTATAATAAATTTTAAATATTTTTAGATCGTCACAAATTATAAGAATGTGACGGATTTAACTTTCTATGCGATTATTTCTATAATGTATTTTCAAACGTAAGTAAGTTTTCGTTTATTAGTGCAAGAACAATATTGTTATTGTGTAAATTTACACCATACGCATTCTGATTTTTAATTACATATAATTAAACTCACTCTAAGAATTAATTAATTGGCTCTGACTTACATGTATTAATATAACAATATAATTAAATCGCTAATGTTTTACTAATTTTATAGCACATAAAACTTGTAAACAAATGCGTTTACAGTGTAATACTTTGAAATAATTTGTGTAAGAGTATTATATTAACTTAGTGTAATCCAATTTGTAGTTTTTATGTTGGGAAAATATTAAATTATACTTTGAAAACTATAAAAGTTTTTTACTAAACTTTGTTAAATTGAAGCTCAAGGAAAGATTTATGTAAAATTTTAGTTTTGAAGTTACTTTTGAAAATGTCGCCGGTCTTAAAATAATAATTTTTTTTTGTTTTTGTTATAAAAATTATAACAAATACGCCATCAAATATTTTATTAAAAATGTCATTAGAAATGTCTCTAAAATAAACATTACCGCATTTCAGTCACATTCTAATAGTATTACCAGTATTTATACTTGTAAATATACCTTGAGGTTATGTCCTTTTGTCTTGTAAATAAAAAAGAGATTACCATTACTAAATTTTACATGTACTTCTCAATTCATAAGAAAATAGTATTACTTTTATTACCGTATTTATATTTTTAGGTAAATAAAAAAAAACACATTTCTTTCTATAATTTTAGATACATACTTATTGATAGTAAAATTTTAAACGTATAAAATTCAGGTAAATTGTAAATAATAATCTAATTACTGATTTTATAAAAACAATTTTACATAGGTACTATTAATATTTCGCTGTATGTGCAAAATTATTTATAAATAAAGAAAAACTTTTATACTTTAATTTCGTTTAAATATAAATGATACTATCAAACAGAATTTTCCGGTGTAAGAATAAATATTTGTGCCAATATAATGTAATTTATTTATATTTTTGTTCACATAGTCACATTCTTTTTTTTGTTTAAGCGGTTAAATACTTCACTTATTAATGAGTATAATAATTACATTTTCTTATTCATTAATATTATTTCTATTTTATTAATAATTATTTAGGTATTACTCACTTTTGCGTTAATAAAATGTTAATAAATAAGCATACGTTTATAATTACAGTTCATGCTGTAGTTTATTTTAATAATATAATTAAATAAAAACACATTTTATCATATAAAAAACAATTACAATACAAAAGTTGTATAGAAATAATTAATACTTTGTGTAATAACCATTATTTTGTACGCATGCTTCTAATCTAGACTGCATAGAGTTTACTAAATTTTCACACAACTGTGATCCCTGAAAACGTTCCCAAACTAATTGTGAATATAGTTAAAGTAATCCATATCTCTAAGTGGAGCAATTGTAATAAAATATGATATTTATTTTCTTGAAGTCAACATAATTGTGGGTTGACTTCAAGAAAATAAATATCATGTTTTACTAATTGTGAATGTTGGATAATATTTTCAGGTGTTCTAAATTGAATATTACTATCCCAGTTTCTAATCATTGCACCCCACATATTTTCAATTGGATTCAAATCTGGTGATCTCGCTGGCCGTCAATTATTTCAACTTCGTTTTGATCTTCAATCAAGTCCCTAACAATTTGTGCTGTATGAATAGGAGAATTATCCTAGACTACTTGAATAATTTCCAGCTCATCTTGTGGAAATATTCTTCTCACAGAAAGTAGCAAAATATTATCTAAAATAATAAGGTATTGCTCTGAAGTAAATTGAAGTGGTGTCACTTGCACTAACTCTTTTCGACCTGCTTGAGATATCCATCCCCACACTCCAGCTGTCACTCTACCACTTTGCCTATTGTGCAAAACATGTTCTATATTGTAACGAGTGTTTTGTGGTCTCCACACTGTAGCTGGACATTGATCAGTGCTAGAACATACTTTTTCATCTGTAAAGATAACAGTACTACAATCCAAGTTTAAATATTGGCGACAAAAGCGCAACCGAGCTGCACCATGACGCTCTGTAACGTTAGGTTTACTTGCCGGTTTTCTGCAATGTAAATTTGATTCGTGTAAACGTCTCTAAATGGTGGAAACAGAGCAATTAATATTCAGCGTTTCTTTTATTTTTTGGCAAGTTTTAAAAGGATTTTGTAATGTATAGCCGAGTATGTCCGCATCTTCTCGCCGAGAAGTAATTCTGGGCTTAGGTGGTTTGTTGCTTACAAGTGGCCTATTACCAACTTTCTGACCTTTTGTAATCCATTGCCGGATTTGTTTAATCTACAAAGTGTTCTTAGTATCAGATTACATTTATCATTAGTACTATATTAAAAGCCATTATACATTATATATGTATTTAAAAATTTAACGTCAATTTAATAGATTCCAATATCTTATAAGATAGTATTGTTAATGATCATATTTATTACATGCTGACTGTGTTGCAATGCAATGTAAAAAATATACTTTAGAAAAATGCTTACTGATAAGTCAACATGTTGTGATATTGTTCGAGGTGACATTCCTGCTTCTGCCGTCCCAACAATACTTCCTCTTAATTTTAAAGTAGAATCCATTTGTTCTAATCTTCGAGGCATATTCACAAAATATTAGAATCACATAAACAACGATGTTACCACTAGGAACTCCCAATTTAAATTACAATTTTGTAAATGAAAAATTTATATTTATACGACAAAAGGCCATAACCTAATGATATATTTACAAAAGGTAATTTTGAAACTCATTAATAAGTGAGGTATTTATTAATCCGCTTAATCCTAAGATGCATATCCGGTAGAATTGTTTATTAATTTGCACAAAAACATAAAAGCAGTTGTGGTTTCATAAAACGCTTGTTTCAGGGTAATATTTAAGTCTCTTCGTATGATTAAGAAACAATTTAATAATGGTAATCTCCTTTTGTATTTATACGACAACCAAGAAGCCATAACCTCAAGGTATATTTATAGATGTCAATACGATCAATACTATTAAATGTCTTTAAAATGAGCATTACTGCACTTTCATTGACAACACATCATTGATAAGTGAGGTATTTGTTAATCCGCTTAACTCTAGGATGCATATCCGGTACAATGCCTACTTTTACATAAACCGGAGCAACATTCAAATTAAGAAATTGAAAAAATAAACTGTTATTTTATAACAAAAAACAAGTATCGTTGTTACTTATTAATTATTATATAAGAAAAATTGTTTATAAATTATATTAACAGACGCTGCATATTCTTATAAGCAAACATTACTCCGGGTCTGATAAGCCACGTTTAAACATCCTACATACAAAAATAATGTGACTATCAAAACACACATTTCAATAAATTACATTAATAGTTAAAATTTAGACGTAACAAATACTTTTTAAATAATTTCGCAAATATAATTTCGGTATTTTTATTCAAAACATTTATTACCTAAAAATTTGACGATATAGTATGTCCTATGTTTATTAAAAATATGTTAATAAATTGTTATTCAAAATTAGAAAAAAGTGTTTGTTTTTTAAATCGCACAAAAAATATAAAGAAAATTTTGGTTTTATAAAACGTTTATTTGAGAGCTTTTCGTATGATTTGAGAAATACATACAAAATTAAGTAATGGTAATCACCTTTTTGTATTTATACGACAAAGAAAAAATCATAACCTATAGGATATATTTACAGGTATAAATACGATTAATACTATTAGAATGTGACTGAACGTGCGGTATTGCTCATTTTAGGGACATTTCCAATTACTATAGCTGTACATATAATTAATTAATGTTTTTGTGACTTCTTATAACGTAATTTTGTGTAATGAATGTAATAAGCTATTATTTTTTACATAAGTAGAAACATACACAAGCTATAGATTTATAGTCAAGATGCTACAAAAATATTGTGTTCTGATCTCGAAGATTTGCCAGTTGACATGAAAGCAGAAAGTGATAGTAAACTCAAAGAAAATCATTGTTCTACAGCTAGGAAAGCACATCTTCAGGATGACAAAATGTAGATACTGCTACAGTTATCAAGTTGTTTAGAAAGAATGGGTTAGAATTGAGTTCCGAACCTACTTAATCTAAACGAATACGTGCCCACAAAACTATAAAGTCTAAACTGCACAAGGAAATTTTACCACTTGGGAGATTATTGAAGATCCCATCGATACGTTTCATATGTTTTTAGACGACGTCATTGTAAATAGTGTTGCGTACAAATTTTGATAACAAAAGAATATTGACAAATAGTGCTTGGAAACTTTGCGATGTTATTGATTGTTTTTTTGGTTTGCTGTTAGCTACAAGACTTTTGAATGCCAATGACACTATCAAGTGTTATAGAATTATCATACGGCCTTCCAATTTTTAGAGCAACTATGGGGTTGAAACGTTTGAAACAGTTACTACGTTTCATAAGCTTTGACGACAAGGAGACACGCCCACAATGAACAGAAAATGACAAACTCGAGAAATCTAGAAGCAGGTAAATCACAATCTTTGAAAGCACTACTTTCCTGGCCCAAACATAACAGTAGACAAACAATTGATACCTTTCTTAGGAAGATGTACATTTTGTCAATACATGCCAGATCCAAACCAAATAAGTATGTGATAAAAAAATTAATGGGCGTGTGATTCCAAAACGTATTATCCACTGAACGAAATTTCTTATACTGGGAAAAATGAGTTAAAGTTGCTACGGAATAACAGTGGATCCGTGCAAAAAATAGCGCAAACGTACTACAAAACTAACAGAACACCTATTTTATCGATTATCTAATAAAATGGAATTAATTACAGATTAGATTTAATAAACCTGTACACACACACCTCTTTTGATTTATTTTAGTTAATTACACTGCACAACAGCATTTCTGATGATCCTAATTTTGAATGACGATTTCAAATCTGTGATCAAAATTTCTGTATCAGCTCTAGTTTAGAAAATACAACGAAACACAACATGTCTACATTTAATCTTACTTTATTAGGTTCTTAAGTTAAAAAAACTTTCTTTTATAATACTTCCTTGCAGAAGTTAAAGTTAGAGAGCTGTTCTGAATGCTCCAACAATAGTCAGCAATTATGTGTGCGTTTCATCGTACAAAGGTCTTGGTGGAATCGCTCGCCTTGTTCTTCACTTAGATCCCCAAGATTAACTAGAAAATAGTCTAAGTGGTTGTGAAGAAAATGTAACTTAATGCTCATGTTACTTCCAAGTGTTTGAAAGTGACTCACTAGTTGTTGAACGTGTTGGTAATAGTCAGAATTTTTCTTATTTCCCAAAAAATTTTAAACAAACCAAACAAACTCATTTCATGCCTTTTTCTCAATTTTTGTCATAGTGTTCGTAAAATTTGTGTCTTTTATTAATGATCTTATCTATGGCCCGTCAAAAATGCCTGCTTTTATCTTTTCTGCGCTTAATTTTAGAAACTTCTTTGATATAAAAAGGAAACAATTTCCATTTTTGTTAAAACCTTTAACAAATTGTTTTATAAGCCTTAATTTTATTTGCAACGGAGGCAGTATATATGGTCTCTTGATACTAAAGGTGGGTTGATCACGTTTTGTTGTCCCGAGTAGGCTAATACTTTTTAACCCTGTGTTGACTTTTAGCGCTACTATCTCACAAGCAAAAAAAACAGGGATACTTTGTGTTAATACCTTGCTGGCATAAAAAAAAGTTGAGCATTTTTAAATCAACACATATGAGCCAGTTATTTTCTACATATTTAATTTTGTCCAAAACCAGAGCAAAAGATGTATATTCTTCTTTGACTTTTGTAGAATGTGTAATAGGCAACGACCCTAATTTATTCCCATTGTGTAAGAAAACACATTTTTAGACTCCGTTTTGATAAGTCTATGAATAAACGCCACTCACTTAGAAACGTAATTTCGTAATCCCATTGCAGCCATTAAACCAGGTACATCTTTACAAAATATGAAATCATCTTATTCGGCAAAATATTTGAGAAGATTTTGTTATCTTCTGCGTTAATAAAAAGTTTTAGTTTCTTTTGTTAGTAAGTTTTTTTGTTTTAGCCTAAAAGCTAAAATTTCTGAAGCAGACTTCGACAGTCCCAGATCTCCGATTAGAGCGTTTAAATCATCTTGGTTGAATGGTTTTGGCGTTTCCAGATCACATTCAAAGTCTCTATCACTACCGTCAATTTCCATCTCAAAGTAAATTGGCTTCTTCTTTGCAACATCAGCTTGTGTGCTCTTAGGGCTCAGGACACGTCTATGTGCCGATCGTATGGAAGGATATTCCCATGCGGCTCGATTTTTTCGAGTTATGTTCACCAAACAAAAATAACAGTCGTCATGGTGGTTTACGGATTCATTCCAGATCATAGCGGTTACGTACCTGAAACTATGCGTTTTCTTATTTGTCCACAAACGTAGAAACTCAACGCACGTTTTGCATACTTTTTGCGGAATTCAACGCTTATTCTTAATTTCCAGCGGATAGCCAAAGTAATTTTTGTAAGTTTCATTTACAAACGTTGTCACATTTAAACGGTATTCTTTAAATATATACTCTCCGCAAATAAAACAGAAATGGTTTGGATCATTTACACAAACTCTTCTTGACGATGTCATATTAAATTAAAATAAAATAACTCAATAATTTATAAATTAGCAGCAAATATACACGGTAAAACAGCAAGTTTTAAGTGAAAGCTATAACTCGCAAACAAAAGCTGTTAGAACAAAAGTGAGGTTATATTTAGAATCAGCGACGTCAAATTAGTAAAAATCATAGGACAAGTCATTCATCAGTCAAAAAGAGCAATTTTGTTGTCTAGTGTTATAAACAGAATATGAGTCATAAGACCCGGACGGTACGTTAACGTTCGTAAATAACCTGCCCGGACAAGGGTTAAAAGACAACTAGTCAGTTTAGCGTAAGGTGGTAACTATAATAAAATAAATTAAGAAATAACAGTTGAAACTATTGCAAATAAAAATAGAGAATCTTTGTATAAATGTTTACAAAGCCAATAATGTATAGATAAATAATTATTTTTATACAAAATGGTGCAAAAGTGTTAAATTTATTAATTAAAATTGTTTGCAATGAAATTGCCTCTAGGCCACGCTCTTCATTTAACCTATCTCTTCCTACTATTTGTTACGTAAATAAAACCGTAACGTGTAGTAAACGGCAGCTCAAGGCTTTGTAGAGTGAGTCGTACATGGTCCTTGATGTGCTGATTATAAGATAACTCAACGAGCGCCAAAACGGGCGGAAATAGACACTACAGATCCCGTTAACATCTGTCTAACACTGAAAATACATAAATCGCAAAACACAAATATAACAACGAATAGATTCATTTTAACTATAGCAAAAAAAAATTAAAAACGAGTAGAATCAAACAAATAGATAGCAATTAAAGGTTTGTCAACAAATATCGCACTATGAAATGTACATTTAGTCGTGCGTGCATACATCCGACATCACAGCAAATGTAATTATATATAAAAAACAAGGTACTTATAATTACAATTAAACTGATACATATATACACAGTTACCACAAATAAGTTGTTCAGTTTTATACGAATGATTTTAAAGCAAAGTGCGCTAAGCTTCCTAAAGTTAGTTAAATTATTTTAACAGGTGTGCTCTCTAATTTGTCGTAATGCTGTTTGCAATAACAAAAATCTAAACAGTGGTTTTCAATGTCTTCTTCTAACAGAGGTTATCAGAATATGCATACGGGATAGTTTCTATAATTCGTACATGCCCTGTTAGTAATATGTAAACATATTGTTTTGTATAAATTAAGTATCATCATCATGTTTTGAAACAGATGTATCGACAAGCAAACATAAAGCGGGCGATACATAAAAATTAAAGCTGTCAAACGTGTAGTCGTTGTGATTGCCGAGAGATTTAAATTTAATAGGTATTCGTAAAAAACAGGTGAATCAATTGCCGATTACATTTTCGAACTTAAGCAACTGGCAGCATTTTGCAAGTGCTTTTTTAGAAGATGCTCTCAGAGACCGTTTGGTGCTATATCTAAAATACTACAAAAAAAGTTGATTGCCGAAGAAGAAGTTAACATTTGCACAAGCATGTAATATAGCTGAAACATTTGAGTTTGCAGATAGACGTAAAAATGTTTGCAAGTGAGTCAGATGGAGTGCATAAAATGGACAACTCAAACAAAACATATACTAGCAACAATAGAAACGAAGGACATGAGGTAACAAAATTAGTGAAAGCAAATTGTTATTGTTGTGGGAGAAGTCATAACGCAAGCAAGTGCCCAGTAGTTAAATGGGAATGTTACAGATGTAATAAGCGTGGTCATAGTTCCAAGATATGTAAGCGTAATGCATAGAAAAAACAGAAGGCAAAGCAAATGAAAGATTTGAGGTTGACACAGGCGCATGTTAATGTGTTATTTCATTCATAGATTATAAGAAAGGGTTTAGTCATTATAAAATTAAATTTTTAGTATTTTAGTTCCGGTAAAAATGAGTGTTTGGAATCACTTATTGTATGTGTCCCCAAAAAAATAAAGATGTAAAAATCTGTACGGATTAAAGAGTGTCCGTTAATAAAATATTGGAGTTGGAACATTACCCGTTGCCAACCGCTGATGATATTTTTATTTCTTTATCAGATGGGAAAGTTTTCACGTTGATGGATTTAGCTGGTGCATATCAGCAATTAAGAGTAAGTGAGGAGTCACAAAAGTTATGAACTATCAATACGCACATAGTCTTTTTCGATTCAATAGGTTGTCATTGTCACCTCGACGACATATTGATAGTAGGGGGAAGTTTGGTTGAGTGTGCGGATACCGTGAAAAAGGTGTTATTAAAGCTTAAGATATTCAATGTTTAAATAAATTTAGACAAATGTAAGTTTTTTAAAGACTGTTGAATTTTTAAGTCACAGAATTGATACAGAAGGGATTTACCATACAGAAGGTAAGATAATGGCTCTAAAAAATGTCACTTGAACCTAGGAACATAAGTCAGTTGCGCTTTTATTTAGGTTTAATTAACTACTATGCAAAGTTCGTACCGATGTTATTGTTTAGACTTTGTATGAACAATTGGAAAAAAATCGCGAGTTTGTATTTGATGATAATTGTAAGACGGCGTTTCAGTTAAGTAAATAATTGATAATAAGAAATTCTAGAAAGGTGCCGCTAGCTAGTTACTTGCTTCGAAAGAAAGCTAAATTGTAATTATTATATTTCCTATTTTAATTATTTTTTCTACGTTGTCAGTCCGTTGCACGTACGACTAGACGTACATTGCAAGTTGTTGTCACAATTAACTATACAATTTTTTTGCGTTCATATTACATTAGATGTTATTGTAGACCGTGCGCTCTAATTCTCTGAATCTTCGAGATTTGTATATTTGTGTACAAATGTAAATTTATTACTTTTTGGAATGTAAAGGTTAGACCGACAAGGTTACTTTATTGTACAACGTGTTGCTCAAACGAAGGCTTATTTCATATTTTGTCTGTGATACTGTTCTACGTGCTAGCGTTTGATCGCACTTATATAAATATATTTATGTTTCTTCTCCTATCGTTGAACTTCTGTCTGTGATAAAATAAATGTATTCGTTGTTACAACTTATGTGTTGTCATTGGTTGTATTACAGTTTTGGGTAGATTTAAACGGTGTCTCCCACTCTAATCTTTTATCGTTTTGGTACTTTTTTAAATTTATTTTATAATTTAGCACCACGAAGCGTACGACTCAATCATCAAATCAACTGAGCTAGTCATCACTATTTAAGTTACGAGAAAATCCTCGTTACAAGGTTATAATAATTGCAACCACTAACTAAAAATTAATTAGCAAAAATATGCAAATAAGACATACTAAAGTACATACATCAAAATGGATTTGAGTGATGCAAGACGGTTTAACACATAACTGTTAAACTTTCCACAAAACTTTTTTCAAAACGTCCGTAGTTACTTAAGTTAAAAAATTAGCAAACAAAATTATTATGAATTTAATAAGGAATTGAGCCATATAATCGGTAGTTATTATATAGCAGAAATGTAATACCTGTAATTTTGTAGTAGGTATAATGAAATTTTAGTATTTTTTAAAAGTATGTAATAAAAAATAATCAATTAGTTTTAATGCGTAAAAGTTTTAATATAACCGTTTTTTACTTTTTATCAATTTCAGACACTCCTAAGTTATTTTTTATTGGGTGACAGCAAATGCAAACTTTGTAAAACAACCGCTACAACATTATACAATATCATTAAATTGCACAGACGTTTTAATTACATGTAGTGTAATTAATAGGTTTTATCATTTGAGCATCGTTGACTTAATTACTCACCCTTCATATGTTTACCAAAGCTATTTTGTTTACAGTCCTTTAAATTTCAACTTGGTTACAAATGCGATAAAGTAACTATTAATTTTCCTCAGACGCGGGCATCGTGCTTTCAATTTCCTCTTCTCGTAATTTTATTTTCTTACTTATATTTCTAAATAGTACTGCATTTCCAATACTGTTAATAGTGTGGGTAGCTAGAATTGATGTTTAAAATCCTGAAATTTTGCACAAAGCTTTTATCTGCTCATATTCGTTTTCACCTCAGACGCTGCACTAACGTTTACACAAAGTATCTAATTTCTGAAAATGTGTGGGTAGATCAAACTAATGCTTGATTACTAAACGAAGAAATTCTAGTAACTAGAGTGCTTTGATTAATCGATTTTGTAGAAAAAAGAATTTTCCTCCTAAGTCAACAGAATGACGGTTATAAATTTGTATTATATGAAAAGTAGGGTATAAAGAAAGGTTGTTAACCCGATAGTAACAAAGTATTTATTTATTGATATATTAGTTAATTAAAAAAATTTGTAAATTTTTAGTGTTAAACGGCACATTTACGGAACAAATAATAAACATTCAAACTTAGACTAACGCTTTCTTAGAAAAAAAAACGACTTTAAAGCAATCTTCATATGTTTTTGAATTACTGGTTTTAAATTGTCTTTTACATTCTTTCTAACAAAAAGTTTTTTAATTTATTTTTTAATTAATACCAGAAGTTTTTATTTAAAAAAAGTTATGTTCTGTTTTCTTACTGAAATTTCTTAAAACGAATTGAAGTTAATGTCACTGAAAACTTGCTATATTTTAAATAAATTATAAAAACACTAGCTGTACCCTGCCACGCTTCGCAGTAGCACATTGTGATTGAATGGTTGACATTCGTATTAATTAATAATTGCTAGTTTTAATGTAATTATATTTATATACATTAAAAGTGAGGTTAATCCAAAATAAATAATATAATTACGTCCACGTGTTAGATGTAATAAAAAAGATATAACCACTCACTTCTGTTAGAAATCCACTTGAATTATAATAAGTCCTTTTATTTTGCCTGTCAGTTAATAATATTTTTACTGTCAATCTTTGTATAAAATATAACCTCTACTTACGATTTGGTGAAAGGCGCAGTTCGATCACAACACTATCACATCAAAAATTCTTGATTTAAGTGAATATTTAATTCAGATTGTATAATAATCAGAATCAGATGCAAATTTTTTTGTAAATAAACAATGTAATTGGGAACGAAATTGTTTCTCATGTGACTGCGTCATTACTATTGCGGTTGTCAGCGAGTGTTTTCCTCGCTTATAGCAGATGGCGCGGTCACTGGTACACAGCTAATCGTTAAAAAAACTGTTTTCTCGCGGTCGCAGATATATGACTGATGCAAAAATAGATAAAAACAATCCTTGATGCGGATTTTATATCATGTTAAAATTTCAACTCAATCGGTGCAGAACTTTTTGAGTTTTTGAAGCGTACGCAAACCAACATATCATTTATATATATATATATAGATATGTATCTGATGGTGTTTATAACTAAATCAACTTTTTAAATAAATAATAAAACTTAGGCTATGTAATATTTTAAAGATTTTTTGTTTCTGTTTTTGCACAAAGATTTTTAATGCAAGTAATTTTAACCTGTAACTTAATCTAGTATTTTTTAAACAAGTTTTCATAAAAGTTTACAATGTTATGTTTTCTTCTAAGCTTACAAACTAAACAAAAACATAAATAATGTAAATTTTTTTATTTAACTTGCAATGTATGTTAGTTTGTTAGGTTAAATATTGTAAACTGAATTAGAACCACTTCCTCTAATCTGATGGAGTTGAATTTGTACATGTTGGTTCAGTTTTAATGACAATGCATTTTTATAATAAAGATAATTCAAATTGACGTCTAAAATTAGAAATTAAAAATCTTCAATGGTACACAGCCCCTACCCAGAATTTTGTCAACGCATTTAATTATAATAGCTAATTTTAGATAATAAAATGATCAGACTTAGAAATATTGTTAGGTGCAAAAGATTTTGTAACGACTAAAAATTAGTTTTGCGATTTTTGCAACTGGCAGTTAGACAACTTTGCCAACGTCAACGCGCTAATATGAGGTCACGTGAATTAGTTAAGTCTTGAACCGTCAGACGGCGCAGCTTTAGATCAATTTCTCGCCGGATACAGTCATTTTGGTGTTGTGGTTCAAGTACGTTGCATGTAATTATCGTTACGACGCAAAAGGATCGGTAAGGGATACATTTTTTGTCATCCATTGACATCTGTTTTATGAATACTTTTCTTTCAGTAAATCATTTGTTTATGCATAGTACACTGAAAGAAAAAGTGACATTTACCACTCTGAAGATTCAAGCTGCAATGTCTTGCGAAACGTCTGGGGTTTACGAACGACAATACGGCAAAGGCCAAGTTCTACTTCTTGTTTTGGCTCTCAAGAAGAGACTAGGACCAAGCCTAAGTCTGGGTGTTTAACTACGACCCGGTCTAAGCCGAAAGTCGCTTATAATTATAAATTCTCAGCACAATTACCTAAAACAAAAACGGTGTAATCCTTGAGGAAAAGGAGATGCTAACACCGAGAGATACTTCACGGCGTCATATCATATCGAAAGGTATTTATGCATTTTCTGTTAATTTGACGGTGCTATATAGTGTATTACGTATCGAAATTCGCCTTTAATGATTTGAAATTCTGCGGTAAACACACGCTATTATGCGCGTCTACTAATTTAATTGTTGAAATTGTTAAATAATTTATTACGGTGTACAAAACACTCCATTGCGCATGTTGTTAATTTAAATAGAATAGTTGACAAAGATTGCTAATCAAATCGTTATTCGTCAGTCAGTTTTTCTAACCAATCTTCATTACGTCAATTGTTATCATACTGTAAACAAATTTTCTGTAAGGTAATTAGAAACCCTGTTGCAATATCTCACTAATGCGCTTGACTACGAGTAGATTTTGATTTTTAATAATAAGGTATCGCGGACACGTTTAGTTTTAGTACTACCGTCTTTACTTACTTGAGGTCGTATATCAAACTAGAGACGAATACTTGTAGGTCTACAATATGTTGCTACTATTATTTTTTGTTTACTGTATAACAATATTGGTTAATAGCAAAGGCGTAGCCACGAGCTCATGTTGATTTTATGTATATTTTATATTAAGAGTGTACCGACAACTAAATTGTAATTAAAACTTTACCTTGGATTCTCTCTCTCTTCTTCTTCTTTAAGAACAATTTTAAAGTTTTGATATGGAAGTAAACAAAACTAAATATCTGTGATAACTCGATTGTTTTATTGCTTTACGAACATTTGAAAATAGCGCGTCTGGAATATTTCTTTTTTTTTAACCCAAACGTTCGTTTTTTTATACACCACGAAAGAAAAGGTGGCGCTAGGACATCCTTCACCCGAAGATTTTTATTTACCGACAATCCGACCCACGACCATCTGCGAAAGAAAATAACTAAACAGTAAACCGAATACATATAAAATATTTTTTTCACTTCCTCAATTTGTACGTGACAAATAAATTATGGCTCCTGCAACTTGTGCACCTCGATTGTTTTGTGTTATTTTTTTGAACAATTACTGTTACTTGTTTTTCTTCTTCTTTTTAGTAATTCAGTTACTTTAGAAAAAGTATGCTACTTTTGTGCGTATTGGTATAGAAGCTCAAGCTCTTGTACTCAGTAATTGCTTACGTTTTTTGTGTCTTTTCTTTCTACTAGGTGAATTTTTTTTTGGAGTTTCGAACATTAATACGTGGGTTCGTGTTTCTAGTGTGCCACAGTAATAATTTGTATTTCTGGGGGTTTGTGTTTGTTGATGCGTTTTTAATATAAGTATCAACAATACCTAATCAATAGAAATTGATTATAAATCGTTTTAATAAAAGGGAGCTACAATACGAATTAGTTTTGACAGGTTTAGATTCGGAAATTTCTGGAAAGGGTCTTTGTTCGTCTGTGCGTGATGTTTAGCATTTGCAAACAAATAAAACGTTTTTTCCGAGTAAATACACGTTGTTTTCGAAGATAATAAGATTGTAGTAGAAAGTGCGTTTACTAAATTATTTGAACTTTATGAGTTTTTTTAAGGCAATGCTTCTTTTTCTGGCTATCAAAAACTTACTTTGTTGTGGATACATGCTCAACGGCGACGTACTTTACTTATTGTAGGTACTGATGAAGAGGGCATTCTACGTATTAAACTATTACTTCGCTTTCAAGATATTTTTAACAAAGTCAACTCGCGGTGTAAGTTTTGAGGTACGACTTTTGCTGATTTTTCAGTTTTCTATTTTTAGTTCAAAGCCGAATACTGATCCCGCTAATAAGGATTCACTTGCTTACTCTCTTCTGATACGGATTCAGAATCTGTTTTTATTAGTAGTGCTACACTTACTTCTACTTACCCAATAAAGCCTAGGTCTGCTAGTAAACTGAATTTGGGATTTAAAGAAGATGGCTCAATTTTTTTGTTAGAATTTTTAACTCGGGTGGATAAGGTAAGTCTAGCTCGTAGCATTTTTTTTAGCTAAATTTTTTGCTTCTGCCTCTAAACTACTTGAAATGCTCTTTTATTTTATAGAACACGCAAAGAATTTTTAACTGCATGGAAAGATGCAGTCTCGCTTCTGAAATCAAAATTTCTGCCTACAATTTATAGCTAACGCTTTCTGAATAAATTTATTAATCTGTACATTGTAGATATACAATGTTTATTTTAACGGCTAAGGGATCCTTTGCCTAAGGCACAACAACTTTTGATTATTCGACGTAACCTTACGTAATGTTCAACAACGTGCTTGTAGTGTTTAAGACTCCGGTTAGCGATAACGATGTTGACGGTATTGGAGTCGACGGGTTCTTTTTGGTGAGCAAAGAAACAAACATCTACCTCAATGGCAAAGATTGAGTTGTGAAACTAAAGACAATATCAACACATTTATATATTTTTGTTGCTCCAATTAACGTATGTATGTTAAAAAATAATAAATCAAACAAGTAAGGATACAGCTAAGAAGCATGACGCAATCAAAAACAAGTGTAAAAGAATTAGGTACTAAAATGTTCTGAGGCAATAAAGTAAACTATTAGCCTATTAGCAATTTTAAACAAAGTAATTAAATCTGGAAGAAAAACTATTAATAAACAAAAACTGTTCGTTCAGCAGCTGACGAAAATAAATGTCTTAATACAGTTCATAGTTTCTATGAAACTTATAATTTAAAATATCGACGATTTGATATACGTTAATGAACTTCCAAAATACAACACAAAACAATAAATTAATTAAAAACCAAAATTATTCAAAATTTGAAATAATAAAGATGAAGTAAAATACGTCAATTAACTAGCAATTAAAAAAAACTCAATAAATGACAAATGCATGCGCTAAATTAAAACGCTCGTAAATACGAAAATCAGAACGAAAGTTGATAATATAAAAATCAAACGACGGTTACAATATGTACAACAAAAACTAGAAATTAAAAAAAAATAATAATTAAAATACATTTTTAAAAGCAAGCTTTTATTTAAATGTTCTAAAAAAAAGAATCAAACCCATAAGTTTATTACATCATACAATTTGTATAATATAAAATGAACAAGAATACAATATGTCACTTAATAAAAATTGTATTATCCATTTTAAAGTTTTAAAAACAAAATTAGATCTAAATTATATTTGTAAATAATTAAATTTACGCATTTCCCATTTATTTTATTTATTAATTATTTGCGGCTACATGTTTCAATTGTTTTGGTTATTATTAGGCCTCTAAAATTATTAATTCAATGGTGAAACTAAACAAATTTTTTAAACAAGATAGGTACGGAAATGTGGATAAAATGACCCCCCAGGTTAAAATGACCCCTACCAAAACTTTCAATGTATTTGAATTAAGCGGGTATTTGAATAGAGATTTGAGCTAAACATAATTTACAGCGGCATCTATGCTAAAACCGATTAACATCGTACTACAGTTATCTTCGTAATCGCGTGTTTTGAAGTTCGGTGTACACAACTGTCATTTTCCGCTGCTGAAAATTAGTGTTTTTTTTTATGAAACTATTAAGGTAAGTGCAGATCTATGACATTATTTCAATAGCTTAACTCGTTGTACGGCTGTGGTTATACAGCTAGGTATTTAAAGTTTCTTTACTTACTGTGTGTTTATTGACGATGGCTGAAATTGTGTACAGTTGAAGTAAAATGAACCTAAAAGCATTAGACAAAATTGTCTCCGGGCTCATTTTACCTCATGCTCGTAATTTCAGATTATTTTGATCTTGTTCATAATTTAACTTAGTAAATATCTGATTTTTTTAAACTTTTATATAGTCTTTCATAATGGTTCGTAAGTACGTTTGGAAGACAGGTCGACAAAACAAGGAAGAAGATGTGATGATAACTGCTTTGAAAGAAATTTAAAATCGAATTCCTTATAAAACTGCTGCGCGGATGTACAATCTGCTTCTATCAACATTGAAACGTAGAGCTAAGGGCAAAAAGATCCAAAGATTTTAACGTAATTTATTCGGCACAAGGTAAGATATTTGCATCCGGTTTGTTAGGATTCTTTCGTAATTTTTTTCTTAATTTGATAGCCGCTCCGCCACGCTTTGGCCACATGTTTCGATTTAACTAATTAAGTACAAGAAAGAATGAACTTCGATAAATAATTGAAGGCCTATTAATTATCCACGCCGAAAAGGAATGTCACTTCTTTGACATCAGACGATTCGATATATATCGGGTTCTTATACTTAAATTCTTATATTAATGATTTTGTAGACTTCGACTTTCGTGAGTCATTGCGTTGACACGACTTACATTCATATTATTCCAGGCTCACTTACCGGGGAAAACGTTTTCTTTGATCAAGTAGGGACTAGATTGTGGGTAAGTCAATTTAATTATTTTGTCGCTGTCAGAAAAGTCACTTACGGAACTTTGATTTATGTTAATTTCCGTAATTACTTGTTGCAATAACATTAAGGTAATTTCATTAATCATTTTGTGTGTATCGCATGCTGTGTACAAACGATATTTATTACGAAATTTTCTTCGCTATTCACTTTGACTCAACTTATGTATTGTGTGTTGCCGATACTTCTAGCATTTATGGATTGAGAATTAGATATACTCTAGTTAATATTCTACGTTACTAAATTAAAGTTTTTACACCTGTTTAATCTCTCTTTTATGGTAACATACTTTTCTCTTTTATTGTGGTTACCCGAACATCAGAGTAACAAAGATTGCAAACCTAAAAATACGTTACGAGCTTGGACCGTCTGTCTTGATCGAGACAGAAGTGTTAATTGTAAAAGATCTGGCGCCCTTAATTATTATTCATTTCAACCTCCCCTATCTCCGACTGTGTGAGTTGGCCGTGCAAGGTTCGTAAGACCTATAAGCTTGTAACAAATAATAATACAGCTTCAAAAATCTTAGATCGATTTGTGACAACCTTACCAAAACTAATTTAGAACTCCTTTAAATATTAGGCCTTAGACATGAAAGACAGATTATTTGGACTGACAAAAAAAGATATTTGCGAAATGGCCTAGCAACTAGCTGAAAATAAATTGAATCTCTAACCGATTCAGCAAAAAAAAACAATCTGCGGGACCAACTTGGTTTACAAGTTTTCTTCGTCGTTACCCAGAGCTTTCATTTCGGACACCTGAGGCAACGTCTGCGGCAAGAGCTGGTGGATTTAATAAAGAAGCTGTAGCTAAGTTTTTCGCAGCATTAGATACATGCACAGAAAAGCATAATATTACTGATCCATCGCAAATATATAACATGGACAAAAGTGGAATCCAGACGGTACCAAGCAAACTTTCAAAAGTTGTAGCCCATAGAGGTCAAAAACAAATTAGAGCACTCACAAGCGCAGAACGTGGACAAAACGTTACTGTGGTTCTTTGTATGAATGCAGCAGGTAACTTTATACCACTAGTTATAATTTTTCCACGCAAAAGAAGAAATGACTTGTTGTTTTTTGGTGTCCCAGTTAGTACATTGACTTTATAAAATGAGTCTGGTTGAATAAAAACCGACCTTTTTCTTGAATTTCTAAAACACTTTCAGGAGCATGTCCGTAGTGACTCTAAAAATAAAGTGCTTCTAACTCTTGATGGACATGCAAGTCACAAAAATGTTGAAGCTATAGAATATTGTAGAGATCATAGAATTGTATGTGGTTGTATTTTTTTCGCTGATGTCTGCTTATAATGAGGAAGTGCGTTTGTGGATGAAGAACAATTCCGAAAAAACTGTAACGTTATATAATGTAAGCTACTTGTTTGGTAAAGCCTATCGGCGCTCTGCAACAATGAACACTGCCCTAAGTGGTTTTGAAAAAACAGATATCTGGCCATTCCACCCAAATATTTTTTTTGACTGGACTTTTCAACCTGCTGCCACCACTGATAGACCAATGGAAAGTACTGACAACCAAAAAGATTTTTAAGATAATAATAGTTATTTTTTTAAAGTGTATCAAGGGTTTCCATTGTTCATAGATGATAATCAGAAAAACTTGGAATCTACAGAACCAGGTACCTAAAATTTTATTTTGTTAGGTGATTATTTATTTTCCATTGCTTCATATTTATTTCGGTAGTTCCAGGTCCTTCAAGTCTTTACCGCAAAATAGAAAATCGGCGCCAACCAAAAAACTCAATATTAAGTGATGAAACAGAGAACGCATGGCAACCAAGTGGTCGCTCATCAGATGAAGTCAGCATTATCAGCCATGATTCTATCCATGAGCATGATGTGAATGATACCGAGATATCAAAGTGCAATATTCCTACACCTTGCTTCACACCATTTGATATTAGTCCACCCCCGAGTGCCCCAGCACAAACAAGGAGTTCTAGACCATCTCAGGGTGCAACAATTCTGACGTCAACTTCAAATAACAATTTGAGTAAAGAAAAAGCTGTTTTAAAAAAAGGTGTTCGAAAATTACAAGTACGGCAAGTAAAAAAGTCACTGTTTGATGATGATTCAAAAAAAAATAAATTGAATAGACTGTAACGTGTAATATCGAAATTGAGCGAAAATCCGCCTGGTAGTTAGGCAACTTACCTTAAAAACGGAAAATACTCGACCTCGAGTCGTGATTTTCAAGTCACGCTCGCAGAGGGCGCTCGAGAGTAGTCGGCGATCTACAAACTTCACTTGATGTAGTGGTTTTGCGGTGTTAGGAACGTGGAAAAGTCGGAAGGGTAAGAAACATGAGGTTTCTCTTTCATCGATTAATATCTACTACAACAACGTTTTATTTTAGCAATCAATACTAAATCCGATTAAACGTTTGATGCACACAATAAAAGATCGATGTATTTTGCTGCAAAACTCATAAAGTAGGTTAGTATTTCGCACGTGGTTAAGAAAATGGAGGCGTATCAACTAATATTCGCTATTTTAGCTCTTTCGTCTTTTCGTCCTTCTTACTTTTGGGTTTCTAAATGTCTGTTGGAATTTTCTTCCGAGCTCTGTTGAAGATTTTGGACGGCGTGCTTTTGGAATCGCTGAACTAATGCGGTAATCGTAGGCGCAGAGTAAAAGGTTCCCAGTGGATCGCTGGCGCTGTGTTACAGATTGGGGGAATGAAGTAACGAGGTATTTATAAGATCATTAAATTTGGAACCGCAAGGGACCACTAGACTTCGGTTCATTTCGTCCACGCGCTTTGGGGTCAGGACTGCTGTTCTCGCTACATACGCGGCAGTAGGGTAAGATGGAGACTTCTGTGACAAGAGGAGGAGGACCGAGAGACCTTGACCTACATTCAGTGCTTTAAATGACCTAGAGTAACCTTACTCCTCCTCACTGACCTACATTCAATGCTTTAAATGACCTGGAATAACCCTACTCCTCCTCAGGGCCCTACACAGAAGAAGACAAAGACTTTAAATGACCTAGAATAACCCTGCTCCTCCTCACAGACCTACACAGAAGAAGACAAAGACTTTAAATGACCTAGAGTAACCTTACTCCTCACAGACCTACACAGAAGAAGACAAAGACTTTAAATGACCTGGAATAACCCTGCTTCTCCTCACAGACCACCTACAGACAAAGCTTCTAAACGACCTAGAGTAACCTTAAGAAGAAAAATATTTTTATTAAAAAACCGGTGGATGTAGTCGGATTCGAACCAGGGACTTCACGTTTATGAACCAGCGAGTTTACCACTGCACCACGAACCTGTTGGATTCAAACAGTATTGTTGATATATAAGACGATTGAAAGTACTATCTAATAATTTAAATTTATAGCTTACAATAAATCACAAATTAAGCTAAAATTTAACATTCAGACACAAGTAATTTCCGGTTTTATTTATTAATTGTACTTTGTATATAATAACTTAAAATAATAAGTTACAATAAATCATAAATTGCTCTAAAATAAAATATAAAAATCTATAGAACCTATTTACTTACATTATACTATCTGTAATTTCCGGTTTTATTTAAGTAAATTTAACCTTCAGACACAAGTAATTTCCGGTTTTATTTATTAATTGTACATTGTATAATAACTAAATAATATATAAAAAAATCTAACCTTCAAACACATTTGTATTTATTAATTGTATTTTCAAAGTAGATTGATTAAAAGTTGTTAAAAATCTTGCATATTTATCTGCAAATGATAGAACTATTAATTAGTTTTTAATTATTTTATACCACTTTGGATTCATACGTTTAGAATAAATTGTGATTGTAGCACATATAAACTGTTGTTAGAAACGGCGGTGAAAAAAACAAACTAAAAATTTTTGAATACTTATAGACAAAATGTTAAAACACAACTAAGTTTATTTACATCAATTCATATAAATTCCATTGAAAGTTGTTTATAAGTACAGCAGGTGACCTCAATTATATTTAAACTCCAGACATAAGGAATTTTAAAATCAGCTATAACTCGTTGTTGACATATAAGTATAAAAAAAGTAGATTTCTACTAATTTGGAAAAAGATCGCCATAAAACGCATATAATAAATATTTAATAATTTATGATAAGTAAGTTTAGATTTTTACAAGTAAATTATGTATTTATTATATTATTTATAAAAACAAAACTTTACTTTATTTCAAGTTTATTAAATTAGTTGAATGCCATTATTTTGTTATTTAAAAATGTTGTGACCTCCAGACATAAGGAAGCTATAACTCGTTGTTGACATATAAGACAAACGAAAGTTGCTCGTAAACAATAAATATCATTCATTTCCGGCGTATGCGAAAATATTTTTTGTGAAATTTTAAAATACAAATTATGGAATAATTTACAGATTTGTATATTTTTTAAGTAATAGATTTTCTTAAAGAATGTTGCAATTATGTACTTCTGAACACAATTTTATTTCAAGTTTATTAAATTAGTTAGAATGTAACTAAAAGGTTTAGTAACGCATTAAATTTTTTTTCTGTCTGTCCAATCCATAATAAAAATTATAATTATGAGAACATTGATTTCTTACCTTGAAAACAGTTTAAACGTCACTCTTTATGACGTTGCATACAGTATATATACAATCGATTTGGTTAGAAGGATTATATTTCTAGAGATGAACTCCTCAAGCAAACAAGTCACTGGTCGTAATACTGCTCAAAATCGTAAGTTTGAAATTATACAACGCATTAAATTTTTTTTCTGTCTGTCCAATCCATAATAAAAATTATAATTATGAGAACATTGACTTCTTACCTTGAAAACACTCTTTATGACGTTGCATACAGTATATATACAATCGATTTGGTTAAAGGGATTATATTTCTAGAGATGTTCTCCTCAAGCAAACAAGTCACTGGTCGTAATACTGCTCAAAATCGTAAGTTTGAAATTATACATTTGTCTACTAAATCGAATTAATGTGCTCAAAAATTTAAGATTTCTAAGTCTGATTGTTCTCTATATATAGCATCCTTTTCCTACTAGCCGAATGATCGATGATATCCAAATCCATTGCGGTGTAACCCTTTTATGTGTGTGATGAACTCCACGAATACTTTACACCGTCTACATATTCAAGAAGTCATAGACATTTTATGCACTTCCCACAATACTTAAACTACGCTTAAAAATGTGTAAGATAGACGATAAATTGTTTGATTGTTTGTATTGTAACTTAATATATTTATATATATATTAAGTTATATATATATTTTTGTAAAAATTTCGCTTTTTCTTGCCCTTTTACGTAAACTGATGTTGCATTCAGTGTTAGTCGCTTGAGGATGTGTGGATATAAGTGTACTGAAGTAAATTCTTCTTCTCAGAAAATACGGTGGTGATTGTTCATTAACCATGTGGCTTGTTTTTGAAAATTTAAATCCAAACATAAGAACAGTGGTTTGTAGACATAATACACAATAGAATTTTCATCATACACAATCAATTCTTTTAGAGTAAAACAATTTTTAGAAGTCATGAATCCTTGTACATCGATAATAACGATCATATTTGTAAGACGATATAGTTCATTCTACTTTTAATATGTGATACAAACACAATATATATTATAATTTGTTACAAATGACGAATGGCCTTGGTCAGAGCGTTATATGTAAATATTTTGTCATGGAGAATCAAGCAGTATGCAACGGTATCGTTTGGAATATTTTGAGAAGTTTCAAATTCTATACGTAAAACAACTGCTTTAGTAGTCAAAGAATCTTTGAAACAATCAATAACTACTTATGGGAGTTTTCTTTAAACTGTTTTGGTGATGGAAGAGGTTGAGCATCGTGTTCGTAATAGAAAGATTGGAATCGTGCATATATTTCATAAAGCATTACAAAGTGATTATTAGAAAAATTGACGTTAAGGTTATCGTACGGATAACGATCTGTATTTAAAAATACGCCAATATTTTGTATATTGCAATGATCAAATTTACTCATATCTTTTTTTATGTTACCATCTCTTCCAGTTTGAAATCCCAAAATTATGTATCTAGGTGTCTCTAAACTTGTTGCTGTTTTAATAGCCCATGTGTGTTTATCTGTTGTTGGTACAGCAGGATAGACATGTGTTTCCCAACTTCTAAACGCAACTTGAGTATCTATATTTTTATCGATGTACTTTGTTAATGCTAATTCTTCAGCTAAACCAGGTGTAACATGTGGAACTTTCCAAAATATTTTTTCAATCTCGATTTTAATAGGATCATCATCAGTAGATATAACACAGTCAACGTCTGTATTACTTCGTATTAATACAAGTTCTTGGCGAACATTTAAAATAACCTACAACAAAAAAAATATATACTTACATGTATATAAAATTGTTGTAACTTACCTTAGGATAATCTTCCGCAAACCCTAAAAGCCTTCGCAGTGGTATGCAAACATTGAATTGACCTAAATTATTAGTAGTTTTAATTTCGGATGTGGGATACCAACCAGAATTTTGATATTTTATGCTTTCAGTTGGTGTATGCGATATTAATCCTTTCATTGTAGTAGTTAAGCCAACTTTTGTTACTGAATCAACAACAATGCCATTCATTTCATACCTAATCTCACTAAATAAAAATGCTAGACCGTTGTTTGCAAATTTTGCATTTAATGATATGCTTCCATCTTCCTTACGTAATTTACCTTCAATATACAAGTAACTTTGAGATGGTAGAGTACACATATCTTCTTGAATAGGAATGCGAATTTCATCGTTATTTTTGAAACGCGTAGTGTATGGTTGATGGGTGTGTATTTCTGAGTTGACAATAGAATTATCAACTACAACTTTTTCGTTTACGTTTAAGATACTCATTTTAGTACAGTAAATCCCAAAGATTTTAGAAATTGTTTGTTACTAACTGTTAATCGTTTAACGTGCGATCGCTTACTAATCTTCGTACTAAAGGATTGTGTTGTTTTATGAGATTCGGTATCACATACACAAGAATGGTTCTTAAAGCGAAATACCATTATCAAGTTCTTTTAAATGTAGTCCTATTGTGATGACTTCACCTCGAAAATTGACAAGATTTCCATTTTGATCTACTATTTTAAGTGTAATGTTTGAAATAGTTCGTACGCTAATAGGTAAATAGGTGACATGTAGAGGGAATTCAATTATTTTATATCCAGATGGTACGCTTGGAAAGAACTGATGTATAGTGTGGGCCGGTGTTCCATTTGTATAGTTTCCTAATGTAATGTTGCAATCGATTAATAACGAATTGATCGTAATAATGTTTGTTGGATAATATGATTGAGACCATTGATTTGCAGGCAATAACCTTTTTGTGAATCCTAAAAGAGGTCCTATAGAATGTTCTTGTGTAAAATCAATAATGGCATTTGATTTAATTATAGTTTTAAGGGTGTTGTGATTTGCACGTAATTTAATAGTAAAGTTTTTAGGTACAGCACCTTGTAGATAATTTTCCAAATCTTTTATTTCGTAAGAACCTTCAGGAATCGTTACTTTTGTTTTCCCTATGATAAATTGGTTATTTTCATTAGTTACATTCGGTATACTATTAAAACTTGCAAAACTTGTTAAACCAAGTAGGATTTAAATAAATTGGTGGATTAAATTCTGAGCGTAGAATAGAAGTCGATCCAGTAAATGTAAATGTGCACGACATTTCGGTAGAGAACCTTACACACAACTAACTAGTTATCTCGAATGTTCGTATAAAAAGTCTAATACTAAATGTCCGCAGTTGTAGGTATTAAATAGTTGAAGTGCGTCAAAATTATACATTATATTTACGCTACCGCCGCTGCGAAAATAATGAATTACTTCCAAAGGTGGTTTTAAATGTCCTATACTATCGAAATAGATGATTTTGTTACCACGTTTAACGTAAGCCGTCCAATGAGTTCCTTCACCTTGTTGTTCGTCCAGATTTATAATTCCGCACTCATTTTTTAATATAATGCGCGGTAACTTGTCTCTCATAAAAATTCCTCTAAATTTCTTTATTTGAAGTAATTGTATATATTTCGATAGATCGATATTTGTTAACGCTCTGCGTGGTAGCTTTATTGGGAGTTTTTGATATGGATGTATATATAATCCAAGACCTTTTATACGGTTTTAAATAAAGACCTTTTCCTACACTTGCAGCTTCCATTGCTTGGTTATGACGTTTGGTTTCTTCTAATGTTTTTGCAGCAGTTTTTGCGTCATTCACTGCTTTAGCAACAGCTGCTGCCCCACCACCTAGAGAACCTATTGCCCCGAGAGCAGCGAATAAAGGAATTAACGGTAAAAATCCTCCTGTTTTAGGAATAGGAATTATTCTTTGTTTAGGTGGCGAAACCTTTGTTGTCTTAACACTTTCATAGCTTGTTTAACAGTTGATTTTAAGTCTGATTGTACTTTACCACCTACTGTACGACGAGCTAATTGTATCGCTTTTTTAAAACTAATGCTCCCACGTTTTTTCTTCCTTTTCTGCCCCATACCTAATTTAGTTTTACTCTTCATTACACCGGAAATAGTTAAAGCTGCTGCTTTCTCCCCAAAACTAGCGTCTTTTGATCGAAATCTTTGCCAAGCTATAGATCCTAATTTTCGATCTGCTTCGTGTCTTTTTGATAAATCGTTGGTTTGCGAATATGCTATATCGTGTTCTCGACAAGCCTCGTCTAAGGGATTTATACCTTTATCACCTCGAGCAAGACGTTTGGTTAAACGAGTTCCAGGTCCACAAAAATTATATCCAGGCAAATGCAGCTCCACAGGTAATTTATTAACTAACGTATTAATTAATCCAAAACCTTTAAAAGATTTATTGTATGAACGTATGGACATGTACAGTGTTGTAACCACAAGTCGCGTAAAACTAAAGTTATTTGTGCTAAACATGTCTATTTAACTGTAAATTATGGATATATTGAGTAGTAAAGCAATGAATGCGATACAATTCATACATCAAGATAATCAGTTACCAATTAAAAATTATGATTCGAGTATTATATCTAACAAAAAGTTTTTCAAACACGGTTTCCTACTTGGAGAAGGGTGTAAACGGGGACTAATAGTAGGTCCTTCGGGTTGTGGCAAGACGAATGTTATGATAAGTTTGCTAGAACATCCTAACGGCTTACGATTTGAAAATGTTTACGTGTATTCTAAATCATTATACCAACCTAAATACAATTACTTAAGACAACTGTTACAACCACTTCGTGATGTAAAATACTTTGAGTACGATGATAGTAAAACAATTCTTCCACCCAAGTCGGCACGCATAAACTCCATCATTATATTTGATGATGTAGTTTGTCACAACCAAAGCGAAATTCGCGAATATTTTTGTTTCGGAAGACATCAAAATATAGATTGCTTTTATTTGTGCCAAACATATTCATCTATTCCCAAACAGTTAATACGAGACAATGCAAATATGATTATTGTTTTTCAACAAGATCAACGAAATATAAAACATATATACGAAGACCATGTAAATGTGGATATGTCTTTTGATGTGTTTAAAACTTTGTGTGGATATTGTTGGCAAGATAAATATGGGTTCTTAGTTATCGATAAAGAGAGTGGTGTAACTTTCGGTCGTTACAGAAAAGGATTTGATTGTTTCATTAAAATATAAATTGTACTATGCGATGCAACAACAGATAGTTGCAATGAGTAATCGGTTAAAAGAAGAACTAATTCGAGCACGTAAAGCTGTAAAACGTAAGGCCGATAGTTTGAAAGCGGACACATCACAAAAAGAGAGTATTATTCAACAACAGTTTAAACCCATAACTCAACCATTAAAGGAATTATTAACAAATATTAAACCTGATTCAGAGTTTACTGTCAAGAAACAACCTGATGTTACGGTTTCCATAAAAACAACTTTCGTCCGATATTTCTGAGAAAGTCAAACAACGTTCAGTGGAATTAAAATCACAAATAACAGACCAGTTTAAGCCTTCTCACGCTAGTACTCCCACAAGACTCTCAACACATCATACCTCTGAACAACCTAAAGAAATTGCGTTTTTAGATACTGATGTAATCGCACATACTGATGATGCAAGAGTCGATAATATTCCCACGTTAGACGAACTACGAAGCGAACTCGCCGAACTTGGTACAAATCAAGCTTTTCAAGACTATTTAAATCAATATGAAGGTTTGGCAAAGATATATGTAGAATCATTGTTCCGTGATGTAAATAACGAATTTGATCATAATTATGGGGTGCGTTTTGACCCCGCTTTAAATAAATTTCATGTAGGAGATTCAGATCTAGAGTTTGACGGAGAAGATTTGCTCATCAAACGTCCATCAGGAGAAGAATTTCGATATACGGGTACTCCCGGTTTATACGAACTGTTATTTAAACGAATCCCGATTGGTTATAAACAACAAGACCAAATTCAATACAAGGATATAATCATACGAACAAACGCAACACGTAGACACTATGATCCAAAAAACAAATACAAGCTGCTGGTAAAAAGTATTCTAATATAATCAAACCATTATTAGCTACTTCCAATGTCTCGTGTTCGATCAGATTCTACTACTTTAAAAGAAGGAGGACATATACAGATGCTGCAGCTAAATAACAAACGTTTAGAGTTTCTTCCGTGGAAAGATCCTAATAAATTAGTTAATTGGTTAAGAACATTATTAAGCTCTAAAGAAGCAGGTCATACAGGACACACGAACGAAATAATTTACATTCTTGATGAGTTGCGATCTGCCAAGATAATAAAATGATGGGTTGTTAAGCACATTCTCATATTAGTGGTAACCGTAGACCTAAGACATGACGCTTGATAAGTTTGGTAGACATATTAACCAAATTAAAACTCATCAAGAAACTCTTTATTTTGTAAAACAAGTATCTTCTTTACATTATGATACAGCGGTATACGTAATGGGTACGACAGATGGTTCACATATCAACTTATTTGGAAACGAATATATATTCCCTTTGCTTAAGGCTAGCATTATAACCGTGCGATGCTCGCATGATTGTATAATACATATCAACGAAAAAAAATATAAGACTCTACAAGATTTAGAAGGGGTCTTACTAAACAAGGGAGATGTCATTAAGGTATCAGAAAGCGAACAGGTCAGATTAACATCGCAAGGTGAAAGAGTTTTACGATTTAAACAAGACGAAATTAGTTTTGTATTAGAGATCATTGTAAAGGTTCAGTTATGGAGTCCGAACGACAGCAAGTGATTGAAGAACTTCATAAACCGGTTAGAAAAAATTTTCCTCGAAGGCGTGTAGTTATTAAAGGATTGAATGACCTCTTTCAAGCAGATTTAGTAGAAATGATACCCTATGCACGTTTAAATAAAGGTTTTCGTTACATTTTAGTAGTAATTAATACCTTTTCAAAATATGTTTGGTGTGAACCAGTAAAACGAAAAACTGGAACAGATGTAACTAATGCAATGAAAAAAGTATTAGTTAAAGCAACACCTCATAATTTACAGACTGATAATGGTAAAGAATTTTATAATAAACAATTCCAAGATCTAATGAAGGAGTTTGCTATAAATCATTACAGTACTTATTCTGAAAAAAAAAGTAGCATCGTTGAACGAGTAAATCGCACCTTAAAAAATCTCATGTGGAAAAAGTTTAGCTTACAAGGGTCTTATAAATGGTTGAATTTATTACCGTTAATTGTTAAACATTACAATTCAACAACTCATAGAACTACTGGATATAAACCGATCGATGTGAATAAAAACAACTCGAAGAACATTTTAAAATCTCGGTTCGATAATAGAAAAGTCTTGGATTTAAAGATACCTAAATTTTCAAAAGGTACATTCGTTCGAATTAGTAAACATCGGGGGGTGTTTGCAAAAGGGTTTACCGCAAATTGAGCACTGAAATTTTTCAAGTAATGACTGTACAAAATACGAATCCTACTACATACATTTTAAAGGACGTAAAAGATCAGCAGATCAAAGGAGGTTTTTACGAACAAGAACTTCAAGAAGTTAAATATGCAGACATATATTTAGTTGAAAAAATATTAAAACGTCGTGGTAATCGGTTATATGTAAAATGGTTAGGTTTAGATAAATCTCATAATTCATGGATAAACAACAGCACTGTAATATAAACAAATAAAACACAGTTATTTTTAGATTTTTTTAATTATCCCCACCACTTTTAGATATATTTATATATCGTTAACATGAATATTTATTAGTTCATCCAAATCAATGGAGTCGTTGAATTGTGGTGGTAACGTGCTGGAATCCCAGTTTGCAGATGATTCAAAACCATCAATGTTTCTCCACATCTGGTTGTTTGTCCTCTTCGCCATCCGGTTCTTGAAGGGTATCAAAAGCAGCTTTTAATAAAGAATTTATTTTGACGTTCCAATCGATATCTTGATGATCCCATGCCAACGTATTACACGTACCAGGTATTATAAATCGTTTATCGTCGGAAGAACACAAAGCTATTTTATTTATAAGTTCTGTGTGTAGATCATGTAAAGTAGATCTAAACACATACATTTTACACATTATAGTTTCCTTCTCACTTTCAGCAACTTGTTTAAAATCCAGTTCACTAATATCGCGTATTACATATTTTCGCACACCTTTAGCTTTTTAATAACTTGATCCCCGACATTAACACAATAACACTTGACTCCAGCACCGTAGAAACTATGAACTGCTGTTCCACATTTTTTTATAATTAGAAGTGTCATATTAATTTAGTTGCATTTTCATATCTTCGTAAACATCAGGGGTTTGTATTTCTACTATTAAGCTGTCTGTATCCGGGTACAATAATTTTATGTTTTGTTCATATCTTGATCGTAACACTTCATAAAAAAACCGGTACATTACAATAATGTAAACAGGAATCACAAAAATGTTTTGCACCGTTCCGGGTTGTTAACTGTGTAGTCACCAATCGCGAAAAATTCTTAATCCAACAATAATGTTGAGAACCCGTGTTGTTTTTTATTAACAATAAATTAATGTGAGTATTCTGCTTCTTTTTCGTGTAATATAGTGGTCCCACAACTTCAATTATTCGTGTTCCTTGTTCTGTAATTTCTTCTAATCCGTACACGTTAACCGATATGTTGTTGTTGTCTTCAAACTTTTCAATATCAGTTAGTTTCATAGGGAAAGTAATACCATCCCAATTGCATAAGGTTCGAAAATCGGGATAGGACGCAACTCTTTGCGGATTCCCATTCGGAACAACTAGTGCAGATGCCACAGCCCATCCAAAACAGAAATCATCAAAATTCATAACATTGATGACAGCTTTTTTATGGATGATTTCAGCTGGTAGTTTCACATAGGAGGATGCTCTTAAGGGGTTGAACTTAACGAAATTGACTTCTACATGTAGAAATTTCACTAAAACCCATCCTAAAACAAACTTTTGTAACATATAACATTTTTGATACTTTACTCACCCGAATCCTTTTCTTGGAATTCAGATTCTTTTCTATCTAAAATGTCCACAAACTTCTTATATAGTTCTGCAACATTCGTATCCGGGCTTAGAATTTCATACTTTGTTTGAAAAGACTTGATATCTAATACTACTTGTTGCTTTAATGTATATAACCCAAATAATTCACAATTAACTTTAACATTTCTAAATATTACAATTTGTTTATTCATAAGACTGTTTATTTTTTCACTGAACTCGTTCATCAAGTCTACTACTTTTACATGTTGGTTACTAGGCGATAATTTATAACTCATGAGCCTATCTTGAAATGTTGATTCGATTGCTTCGAAGATGTCCTCGATAATGTGCTTTAAGTACATCTTCTTGACACTCGTTGCATCTAACGTTGACGATTACATCCTTTTTGTTGTCATTGCTTACAAAGTACAATTAATAAATAAAACCGAAAATTACTTGTGTCTGAATGTTAAATTTTAGCTTAATTTGTGATTTATTGTAAGCTATAAATTTAAATTATTAGATAGTACTTTCAATCGTCTTATATATCAACAATACTGTTTAAATCCAACAGGTTCGTGGTGCAGTGGTAAACTCGCTGGTTCATAAACGTGAAGTCCCTGGTTCGAATCCGACTACATCCACCGGTATTTTAATAAAAATATTTTTCTTCTTAAGGTTACTCTAGGTCGTTTAAAAGCTTTGTCTGTAGGTCTGTGAGGAGAAGCAGGGTTATTCCAGGTCATTTAAAGTCTTTGTCTTCTTCTGTGTAGGTCTGTGAGGAGGAGCAGGGTTATTCCAGGTCATTTAAAGTCTTTGTCTTCTTCTGTGTAGGTCTGTGAGGAGGAGTAGGGTTACTCTAGGTCATTTAAAGTCTTTGTCTTCTTCTGTGTAGGCCCCTGAGGAGGAGTAGGGTTATTCCAGGTCATTTAAAGCATTGAATGTAGGTCAGTGAGGAGGAGTAAGGTTACTCTAGGTCATTTAAAGCACTGAATGTAGGTCAAGGTCTCTCGGTCCTCCTCCTCTTGTCACAGAAGTCTCCATCTTACCCTACTCGCGGCGTTTCAATTTAAGTGAAAACAGTGCGGACTTTGAATGTAAATGCTTTTGTGTTTCGAACTTTATCTTTGTACATCCGGTACACATATTCGACTACCATTATTTCTATTTTAATTAAAATATTTAACGAACTTTTGGAACTTGAATAATTATGATTAAGAATAATGAACGTCAATTTTTTTTATAATTTAAAGAGAGTTAATTACAATGTTTAACAGACGCCTTAATGTAATGGTTGATCTATAATGATTATTTAACGTAACCTACACTTTTTTTTGCTTTTGCTGTAAATATAAAAGAATTTTTCCATTATCAAGGGTAGAAATTTGGGAGCTATAACCGTTTCTGTCATAAACTAATTTAATGATACTTTTACTACCGGTCGTGATGAACTTGACGTCAAGGGCCACGGGCGGTGTTACGTTGCTTTAACGCGGATAAATTTTGCTACGGGTTACGGTAGCCGCGGAGATACATTTTAAATATTAGCGCTTTAATTTTTTTGGCTCCCAGAGTCTATTTTTGGGACCTGATTTAATCTTGTATTTATATGTTACAATTTTTTTGTGGTGTTATGTAAGGTAATTTATTCTCTGATTATACCAGTGGCGTAACCGTCGAATGGCTCTTTCCGTTCCGGAATTGGCTATTAATAATTATACTCAATAAATGGTTATTGTTGATTCGTACTATATTTCTTTTGGGGGACCTCGGGTCTAAGATCTCCTTTTCTCCTACCTAGACTGTTTATCTTCGACAAAAATTCAAAAAGAGGTGGCGCATTTGGGCATTTAGCTTACCTAAAGAAAACTTTGTGTCTTGCGATTTTCTTTTACCCGACGACCATCTACGGTGAGGCTAGCCGAAAGCTAAGCAACAACATATTGGTAATTCATTTAAGTAATTTGTTCTTTCTTTCTTTTTTTCTCCACCTCCCCTATTGGAACATAACAAGACAAATTAATAAACATAAAAAAGCAAGTGCGTCTTCAAAAGCTAAAGTAATAGGAAAAATCGAAAAAGAAAATTAGATGCCGATGTAGAATGCCTCTATTGCGAAGAAATGTTTAGCGCCTCTACCAAAGGAGAAATGGTCCATGTGTCATTATTGCATGAAATGGTCACATGATATGTGTGCGGGAATTTCAGATAGTAGACTTCATATGCGATAATTGCAAATAGAATGCTTAAAAAACGAGGGGTCATCTTACCCTAGCTAAAGGACCATTTTATCCACTAGGGTAAAAAAGTACGGCTACCAACATTATGATGCATATATTTCTTGTTAAAAAAGACGTGAAAAAATGTAGATTTTGGAAATTTTTTTAAATTAGTAGTGTTGACTATCTAACCTATAAGAATACCTGCCATAACTGAAAAGTATGCCTACCGGAGATTGCCGTTTTTAGAAGAACATTTAACTTTTGATTAGAAACGTTTAGATGAAAAAACCTTGTGCACTTCCCAAGATAATAAAAAAGTTCTTTGGAGGCTACGTAATTCTAGATATGAATCAAAACATTTGCAACCCAACAAAAGAAGTAGGAGAATTAGTGCTGCGTATTGGAAATGGATGAGTAATGCTGGTAAAGGGTAATTAACACGTGTCCATGGATGCTTAACTGCTCCCACTTACCTGACGATTTTTGAAGACGTTATGTTGCCCACGTACGAGCAGTTTATCCCAAAGGGCTAATTCGGTTTGTTCAGGACAATTCTCTTATACATACGGCAGCAGTAGTTCAAGAATGGTTTTTACAACATCCAGAAGTGGAAACAATCCGTTGGCCACCTAAATCACCGGATTGGAACCTTATAGAGAATTTTTGGGCGGCGGCCGTGCGTAGGTGGAACGAACTGAACAATAATATAGAAATACGAAATATAAACAATTTGCATCGCTATATTAATACCGTGTGGGAAAGATTTTGAAAAGCTTATATATGCGCCAGTTTAATTAATTCGATGCCAAATCGTCTACGGGAAAGTATAAATAATAATGAATATTACACTCATTACTAGCATGTAAAACACAAATATTTAAATAAAATAATAAATACTTTTTTAATCATGTTTTTTATTAGGATTTTCTGCATCTAGTTTTGTTTTTGTAATATAGTGTTTATGTATAATTTATAATAAATTCTAAGGTATTATTTCTATTAAAATGTAGTACGTACTATAATAATCTAAAACATAAAAAATGCAAACTACGAAATTGCAAATAGTTAATAACTTAAATTAAATGTTACGAAGAGGAAGCGGAAAAATGCATTTCGCATTTTTCTGATTTTGTGATTTTTAGATTTACAATTTTATTTGGAACTTTTTTAGCGTTCTGTATGAGAAATTAGACTTGATTTTATAAAGGGAGATATGTATCCTTTAATTTTTCATACGAATAATTTAAAAGGAGTAATGGGAATCTATACTGCAATTGTTTGACAAGTAATTACGTTTTAAAGGTGATAATACGTCCTTTGCAAAGAAAATCGGAATGTGAAATTTAATCTTATCCATATACATTAAGATTTTTAGGCTAATTAGTACAGTAATTTCAGATTTGAGCATACAGTTTATCATTATTCTAGCTATAGATGGAACTTATTTAATGATAAATAACAATTAAATTTTTTTAATTACTAAGGCAGAGAACATAAATAAATAGAAAACTTGGCAAAAAAGAATTTAAAACTTTAGGGTACAATTTAAATAAATATTTGCAGGTAAGGAATATGTTCTTTGAACGCTTGAGGCTGCTTATAAAGAACGCTTAGTATCTTTGTAATATCGCTGCAAGTAATGTCTACAATGCCAATGTTGTCAAATTTTGTTATAACGTAAGTTTGGTTGCCTACCTTGCAGGTCGCGCTTAAAAGTGTCTAATTACTTTTTTGAGGCGGTGTACTTATTCCCAAGTTTGTTATCGAATGTGCTGATTTTGTCTGTTTAATAAGATAGTGACTGTGATGAAGTATAATAGCGTCACGAAACGTCGCCGTAAAAAAAGAACCACCAAGATTTACATTGTTACTTTATTGATTTGTTCTATTTAAATTTATTTTGTATTGTTAACAATAATTTATAAATTAATTTTTTACATAATACATATAATGAATATATAATAAAATTAGTTTTGTTCAAGTAATATGTGTTACCTATCGTTTATTAACTTAAACAAATTAATAACTTTTCTATGTTGTTATTATTACACTATTTATAAATATGTAATAGTAATAAGCGAATAAAAAAAACTTTGATTTTCTATCATAACTTGTATTGTTCTAAGTAATAATTTTATTTTTATACGTCCAAAGTAAACGAAATTTCTTGTCAAAATATCAAACGTAATTCATGTTCAAAGAAAACTAAAACAAAACGTCCACATAGATTAATGTTATAATGAATTAGTGGTATTTGAGTAATATTTAAAAGCTTTTCAACATTTTTATAAAATAATACATGCCTTTAATTGACAATAATTTTTTAAAATTAAATTAAGTTTTTATTAGTAGCACTGTAATTGGCACAATAATTGAGCCTTGTTTACGATATTGTGTTTTCTAAACTTTTTTCTAAAACATTTTCTTAGTTTGTTACAGTTTTCAGTAAAACTCATTAGTTTTATGTTAACAAAAAATCAATTTACATAAAATCTGTTTTTTAAAAATATTTTAGTAAAAAACACAGACAAAAACTATAAAAAGAATTAAGTTTACATTTTAGAAAAACATAAATCTCAAAACGTTTAAAAATAAATAAAAATTTTTTTACAAAACTTAGTACTGTAATATTTTTTTGTAAATGTAATCGGTAATTTTGAATAAATTGCTAGATAATTTTATTATGTGAATTAATTAGACATATATCTTTTTGGTATGCATTAATGATGTTGCAAAATGCATCTGATAAAAAAAAATTCGGTTTAAATTATATTTAAAAGATTGCCTTTAGGTAATATCGCAAGGTATTTGTTCATAAAAGAAATTTTGTTCGACAAAGGATACGTACATATGTATCTTATATTAAACTTAAAAAGAAACTGACGTTTTAGTCAGTTTTTTTTTGTGAGTATAGAATGGAAATTCGATATTTGAACATACACATGTAAACACGGTAAAACGTTCTAATACAATTTATTAGAGTAATAGTTTGTTACAAGAACCAAATTATAATTTTTAAGGTTAAACTTTATGGACTGATTTAAATTACTCTTTATTTGACAGCATCACCTAAAATATTTAGAATAAAAAAATATCCAGCAGTTTACGTAAAAACGTATACTGCAACCTATTTATTATTGTTAGAACAAAAATTTAAGAGAATCAAAAATGCGCAAAGGTTTACGTTATTACAAAACGGAAGTAATATTTAACGTCTCAAAATTATATAGTATAACGTCGTCTCGTTAAAAGAAAAAAATTCTGTTTATTATCGATGCATTCATTAATTCGCGATACTTCTGATTTTACTTAAAACCCAAAGCTTTTAAAACAAACGCGTAAACAAAAGTTTTACCATATTTAAATAATCGGTACAACATAAATACCTTGAATTGTCGTAAATCCAGGAAAGAACTTGTGGTTGGATCCTGAGTTGCCAGCTGTATACGGGAAGAAACGTTGGGAGGTATCATCACAGGACTATACACCAACGGAAGGTTTTCAAGAGCCGCCACCAAAGCGAAGATGTAGTTGCGTCGTAACACTCAACGAACACGGTTCTACACTATGTAAAATATAAATCGAAAGCGCGTGAAATTTACTTAAAACCGTAGATTCTACAAATTTGGAGTAACACTCCACTAATTGCACTAAAAATTTACGCGTTCGGCATACTAATTCCTCTAAAAAGGGATGTAGTTACCACCCCAAAACCAACTAACTATCTTACTAAAACATACTGACGACTATTAACAGACTCCTTATTTGATTACCATTTCCACAAAAGCTGTGTTCGAAACTTCAAGAAAGAAAACAATCTCATTAAGAAGTGCGACAAGGAGGCAAACAGATCAAATAACGTCAAAATCGTAGTATTACAGAACGGCATTTGGTTTATACGTAAAAATGTCAAAGTTTAAACTGCCCACTAAATTAAAATAATGATTTTATTCCCACGTCATTTGATTGAACTCACAAAGAAACCAAGTACGAATGTGCCGAGAATGCTCTTAAAACAAAGAACTTTTAAACCAACTTAAAATAAACAAACGGCTAAAATATCTCTTTTTGCTGTCTAAATTTAGTAATTTTTGTTATATTTAAACTGCATGACCAGCTATGTTTACAACAGACTTAAAAACGAGCTACATATGTAGTAGTAGTATTTATAGTCCCAATAGTAAAATAAAACTATGTTAAAAAATAAATTTAAACTTATTTTTTTAAACATAGTGAAAAAAAATCTACAAAAGATAAAATGATAAACAATCTTGGCAAAGAGGTACACTTAATTAAACAAAAAACACTAGGCATGTTAACAAATGCGATCGGCAATCATTCGTGGCCGTTCGCGATGCTATTCAAAAAATTCAAAACATTGACAATACCAAAAAATCTAATCGGTTACTTCTTCTTCCTCCTATCGGAGGTTGGAAATCATCATAGCAATAATCACTTTGCTAATCGCAGCTCTAAACAACTTCGCAGAGCTGCAGTTGTACCATTCTCGTAGATTGTTCAACCATGAGATTCTTCGTCCCATACTTCTCTTTTCTTCAATTTTTCTTTGTATTATAAGCCTCAGCAGATTGTATCTTTCTCTTCCTATTATATGGCCCAGATATTGCAGCTTTCTCTTCTTTATTTTTGTTACAAGGTTACTCCTTCTGTTCATAATATCTTCTACATTTTTTATAGCCCCACATTTCAAAAGTTTCGATGTTTCTGATGTTTTAATTTTTAAGTGTCCATGCTTCTACACTATAGAGTAGTGTGGAGAAAACGTAACATCGCAACATTCGCATTCTGAGGTCTGTATTTACGTTTCGACAGCAAAAAAACTTTTTCAGTTTTACAAACGTGTGTCTTGCTATCTCTAGTCTTAAGTTTATTTCTTTCGTTTGTTCATTATTTTCCACGACCCATGTTCCTAAATACTTGAATGATGACTCTTTCAATTTGTTTGTTGTATATTACTATCTTTGTGTGTATGTCTTGTTTTTTGCGATTACCATAAATTTAGTCTTTTCCAGATTAAACTTTAGACGATAATTATTGCTCTAGGTATTAATTCTTTCAAATCTGTCGCATCGTCAGCTATTATGAACGTATCCTCAGCAAAACGTATGTTATTTATTATCTCGCCATTAAATGTAATTCCACTGCTTTCTTTTAGTACTGCTTCGTAGCATATAGCTTCACTGTATATATTGAACAACAGCGGAGAAAGTACACACCCCTGCCGAACACCTCAGCATATTTTAATTTCATCTGTCAACTCGTTTTTAACTATTACTTTTGCAGTTTGATTCTAATAAAGACTACTTATTATGTTGATGTCACGGTTATCAATATTCTTGTTTTTGAATATTTTTCGTAGCTTAATGTGTTTTAATTTTTTTATCTTTATCTTTATGTTTACTGTTGCTACTATAGAGTTATGGTCTGAGTCTATGTCTGCTCCAGGGTATGTTTTGGCTGAGGTAATAAAGTTTTGAAACCTATTTCTGATTATTATATAGTTGATTTGATTTCTGATGATGTTTGTTTGGAAGCCTGAAAATAGTATTTATTATACCACGTTTTTCATTCTGACAAAATTCTATGAGCCGTTATCCTCTTTCATTTCGTTCGCTGAATCCATATTCTCCGGTGCATTCTTCAGTTTTAGTATACCCAAGTTTAGCGTTAAAGTGAACCATTATTATGGTAAAGTCTTCTTTTTTGGTGTTTTTTAAAACAATTTTGAGTTAATCGTAAAATTCTTCAATTTTACAGGCCTGTTTGCATCTTCTTTTATTATAATACCCACGCCAGATCTGAGATGATTTTCCTCATTTCCTGAGTAGTAAAATGTACCATTCGTAGTTGCACATTTGCCAGATCTTGGCCACTGCACATCACTAACACCAAATACTTTTTCTTCATTCTTTTCATTTCTGCTGTTATATTGTCTAATTTTCCTGCTGAGTATTTTGCATATTATGTAGCAATTCTCATGCTTCTATTCTTCTTGCTTATCATTTCTTTGTTCGCGATTGTTCCCCTCGGAAATCCGATTGGGAAATTTGTTACTCCAGAATATTTAGTATTAAACATTGTCATGATGATTGTTACTAAAGGCATTCTATGAGTCTTTAATGCAGTGGTTCCCCGTTGCTTTCTGCAAATCCATGCCGTTGACTGTTAGCAGTTCGACCGGCTTTAGAATCGATTACTCTATCCAAAGGTAAGAATGTACCTATTTTCTCTAATTAGCTATTTCACCCAAAGCTGTTGGCCAAAAAGAGAGAGATTGTTTATTCCGGCAATCATTCGGTAACTTGTGCTTTCATAATATCTCCGAAAGCATGTCTTGCCACTTGCGCTGGGTCAGGCGTACCAAAGCCTTTCTTCTCCGTCTTCCCCGCCGGTATGGTTTTCACCCGTATACCAGGGCAAAGGGCTTGCGTTATACCCCGTAATACTGGGTTCTCAGCAGAACTTAGCTATCGACGTACATGCGGGGCCCATCCCCGCGACTTGGACGCACCTGCCGGCAATTACCTATGTGGATACAGAAAAGGGTTCTTTGTTATCCCATAGGCTGAGTTAATGCTTATGTATAGTGCCATGAGAGCAAAGGCTAATCGGTTACAGTAAACTGCATTTTATTTGTATACAAAATATTTTCTTAAATAAAAGTTTCATCTTGAAACAGTGCATTATAAATTTTATAATTTTCTATTTTTAGAACACATTTTATATTATGCTTATGTAACAACTTATTAATAACATTGTAAAAATAAAACTTTTGCTCTTAAGCTTTAATCACATTTTAAGGAGTTTTTTTTTTTAATCTTTTTTCGGTGGAAGTGCCAAAGCAATGCAATTCTAATAATTGTTTTAAATAATAACTAATACATTTATAAAGACTTATTAATAGTGGAATATTTTGCGTTAAAAAAATATTTGTTGCATTTAATTTTTACACAAAATATTTTCGTGTATAAACAAACGGGTATAATCTTCGTAAGAATAAATAAATCAAACTTAATGTATGATTAAATTTCTACACGTTACGTTTTTTTACAGGCGGAGGAAACACCACCACTAGTATGATAAACCAAAATTCGTATTTTTCCTGTCACCCATATCCTGCTTTAATATAATACAAGCCATTTATTTTTTTTTTATATTTTTAGTCTCTCTTACTATTGTATACAATGTTCCCGGAATCAAAAAATAACTAGTTTTATTAAAAATTTTACAGTTTTTTCTATCACACAATAACCAGAAAAAAATAGTCCATTTTCTTACTGCCTGACATTTTATTCTAGGAAAATAGATTCTTTTTGTATTTTTTTAAGTATATTTATCACACCTAGCAGTATTGGTGCAATGTCAGCTCTAGAAGCATAGTGGCGCCACCACCACTTTTTCGTTTTTCATCAAAGCATGTAAACTCCAAAAGATGGACTGAGCCGGCTGGACAATTTGGTAAATTTAATTTTTATCAATTACATTTTTTGGTTACTCCTAGTTTCTTAACTCGGCATTAGACAGGTCAAAAATAGTTACGAGTTGTGACACGTGGGGTGTAGCAAACCTCTAATTGATTCGGTCAGCTATGCCTCCCTGATATCAGTTTTCGAAAGATTTTAGTGCTGTGGTCTTCTTCTGAGCGCTCTTAGTAGGTAATATTAAAATCTCCGTATAAAAATATTATTTTTTGATTTTATTGGATATTGCACGAAAGTGGGTTCTTTTAGAGTAAAAAATTAGTTGCCTCTTTTTATTTATTTGCTGAACATTTTTCAATAAAGATACGAAACCAATCGAAACAGAGTATTATAAACAAAATTACAGGCTTTCAAACAAAAAAAGCCGAATAAAATTCTCGCTAGTAACAAAAAGTTATTGTGTATTCAATTAGTACAATTTTTGGAATAGATGATTGCATGCTCGAGACTTAAAAACACGGAACACGCTTCACAAACATATCTAGTTTTTCTGTCTTGTTGATTAGGCTTTCTATTTTTGGTAAATGGCTTTGGCTTTTCACCCAAAATGTTTCTGATATTGCCGCGTAAATCCATAGCAAGCCTGGGGTTAGACAGCCTTTGTCTCTGGTGGTCTTTGATTAATTCCATACCTAATCTTTTTAAAAAATCTTCTTGGGGTCTTCAGTCCATTGTTATTCTCCCAGTGTATAATTATGCTGTTAATTCCCGCAGTATTCAGTAAAGAAAAAAAATGTTAATGGCCATCTGAACCTATTGCAAGATACATTATAAGATGCCGACAATTCCTCCACGACAGCCACTCCACATTTATTGAAATTATAAAAAGAGATTATTTCTGGGAGTTCCTTTTCAGAATTATTGTCTACTGAATCGTCATAATGAAGTAATGATATTAGTAACACAACCATGCCTTTTTTAGGGACATACGAAACAATACTGTATCCCTCCTGAAAACCAAACATACTGAAGTGTATTTTTTTGCCTTTTGCTTGCAAGAACTGAGCGGGCAGATCTGGCTTATTTTTTCTTATGGTTCCTACAGCAGTTAACTTATGACTTTCACGTAGATTGACTACGGAAACATAACTGGTGTACCAGTTATCAAACGTGATGTTACGTTTTGTTCCTGACAATGGGGCAACTTGTCGATCTACTATGTCTCTCGAACGATTGCTTATATTGAAAGGTTGCTTCCCTGCATAAACCTCCATGTTCAAAATATAGTAGAACCTGGAATAAATTTGAGTAGCAAATCGTGTCAACATAATGACTCACGAAATCAAGATCTACAAAATTGTTAATTACTAATAAAAGAAAGTACACATAACATAACACGATTATCGAATGCTGTTGTACACATTCAATGAAAGTTGGTTTCGCAGGTGTTTGCCGCATGAGTAGGATCTCAAAGAAAAGTTCTTGTCTTGTTCTTTTTTTTTAGTTTTAAACGTAGGCCTTATAGAGTTATACTCGTCCCATGAAGGTATTTATCGATATTAATCCCGCATTATTCTTTATTGAATGGCCAAAACGTGGCGGAACAGCTATCAAATTAAGAAGAAATTGTAAAAAAATTTTAACAAAACGGATGTAAATATCTTACCCTGTGACGAATAAATTATTTTAAAAACGTATTGAAGTTATAATTTGATTTTCATTACAGAGGATGTTATTCGAAAATTTTCTTTAAGCAAAACAGGCCATTTTATGCAGTTGTCAGCTTAACGACTTCGTCGTAAAATGACAGTCACAAGCAAAGATCGGCAGAGAGCGTCAAAACCGGAATCTAATTTTAATTCAATATACAGGGTATTACGTTATAAAAATTTTGCTCGTAACAGCACACTAGGCGAGAGTTAGATACCATTTCGAAACAACTCTTTTATCTTCATCTTGAGTTGGCCAACACTCTATCCCCAAATAATTAGAAACTCTTCGACAACATTACTTACCAGCAGTCTGATACCCCTCTACAACTAACCACTGAAGGTCATCTCAAAAAGTTTCAATTATTGGAATCCAATAATCGTAAAGTTTCATCCACTACTAACTCCTTAAAGACGGATGTCAATTTATCTAGTTTGGTTCTCACCTCAGGACAGGAATCGGTGCTCTCTAAGGGTTTGAATTTTGCGGTTGTTCCCAAACGTATTCCTAAAAAAGATATTTTATGTGCTGTTGAGTCTTCGATAAGACATCTTCCTCGCCACATCTCAGATCCCATTCGTATGAACACTGGCAAAATCTTTGAATCATCTTCGTAAGAACCCTGATATTATTGTTCTTTGAGCCGACAAAGGCAACAATACTGTAGTTTTGAATCACATTGATTATGTTACGAAAATCAATTCTATTTTGTCTGAGGAAACTCACGCTCTTCTAACTTACAGCCCCACTTCGAGGTTTGAACGTGAGGTCAGCCAAATTATCAAATCTTCCAATCTACCACTTGAAACTAAACGTCGACTTACCCCATCAGATTCTAAACCACCTCGTCAATACGGACTTCCCAAAATTTACAAACAAAGTATTCCTTTTCGATCTATCGTCAGTACTATCCAATCTCCTAAGTACAAGCTAGCCAAGTTCTTATCCAACATTATTTGCGAGTTTACAGGTAAAACCTCTTCTCACATCCTCAACTCTAAGCATTTTATTCAACGTCTAGAAACTATAAAACTTGAATCCCAAGATCTTCCACTTTTTACTAAAGTTTCTATTGTAACGTCCCGTTAGAGTTCATTACATCCAATTTCAATTTTACATTCGTTCATTTTCTGCAACTAATATTGCACGTAAATTTATTCAGTTTGGCAACGTCGCCTTGTTTCAAATCGACCTGGGTAATAGATTTTAAGCTCACTTCCGTTTGAGCAATCTTTGGTATTTCACACGAGTGGTGAAAGGAAGATACATTTTCTTAATTATGGCGTAAAAACGCATACAATTTAATTTTTATTCATTCCATCTAATTGCTGGTGAGTTTACCTTTATTTTGATATAATTTTTCTATTGAATTTAACATTTTTAGTGATTTTACAATGTTACGCAATACAATTAGGCAAAGGAATTCATTTCAAGGCCGTTGCATTTAGATGTAACGTGAGTACATCATGTAATTTAAAAAACCATTGTAATTGTTTATATTTAGGGTCTTTTCTTTTATTTCGGTTTTTATTTACTGGATTTTCCGTTATTGGAGTTTATTATTCATTGGTTTTATGCTTGCTGTTGTGTTTGGAAATCTACATTCGTTTGGAAGAATCTTATCACTTCGACAATGTGCTATAAACATAAGATATCCGATAACGTCATATCATATATGGTGAGTCAACTGGAATTATGTTACTACATTTTACATTCACTTTAATTGAATTGTGTTATTAAAACTTTTTGGGATACATACTCGATAACAAATTAAACGTTTATTACTTTTGAATTTGATGTCAATTAATAATTAGGTATAAGAGTTTATGCTTTTTATTCATCACCAATTTAAAGGTGATTGGCGCCCTAATATTGTTTTAACCCTAATATGTTTAATTCAAATAGTGTTCATGTTTCTTTAATGTAGTTAGTGTATTATTTTATAGTTGATAAATTAAAGGAGTTCACGTCTGTGTATTTATTTTCATTCAGGCTCACACCCAGAGGTCTGTGCTTCGATTGCCGCCGTGGTAAAATCACTATTTTTGCTTTTAATAAATGTATTTTCAAATTTTTTATTAAACGTTTTTATTAATTTTTCATTACACTATTAAGGATTCACTTATTATCATCAAACAGATTCTGTCTCAACATGGCAAGTACTTGAGTTTGGTTTCTCTTATTAATAAATGTGTATCCTCTATTTACTTCCAATTTGATAACAAGTTTTACGAACAGGTTTTTGGTGCTGCTATGGGTTCTTCTCTATCACCTGTTGTAACTAACATTTTTAAGGAATCCTTTGAAACGGTTGCTTTGGAGTCATCAATATTAAAACCTAAAATGTAGTTTAAGTATGTTCACGACACGTTTATTGTTTGGTCTTATGGTCATCTTGAATTGTCTAAGTTTCTTGATCATTTTAACAATCAACACTTAGATATCAAATTTACTATGAAAATCGAAAGTAATGGTTCTCTTCTATTTCTTGACGTTCTTGTAACTCGTAAGCTTGACGGACGTTCTATTATTGAATCCTTGGTTCATCGTGCCTTTTCTATTTGCCAACTTGAGAACCTAGACTCGGATCTCCGTTATCTTACTAGAACCTTAGTGAACAATGGTTATGTAAAACGAGATATTTATAGAGTTATTAATAGTCGTCTACATCCACGTACTCGATTACCTAAAGACATTTCTACTCCCGAATCCAACCCGAAATTGGCCTTTTTACCCTACATTCACAAGGTTACAGATCAAATAGAGAAACTTTTTCGTAAAAATGGTATTAAAGCCATATTTAATTCGACAACCAAAATCTCTCAGATTCTTCTTTCTCTCAAAGATAAATATCCTACATTTTTATTTCAAGGTGTATACCAAATTCCTTGTTCATGTGGTTTGGTCTACATTGGTGAAACCGGTCGTTCAGTCATTACTCGCATTTCAGAACATGATCGGAAAAGGTATATTTCCAAGTCTGCGGTTTCTGAACATCATTTTATTACAGGTCACAAGGTAGATTTTGATAATGTTTTGTTTATTGCCAAATCTCCACTCTTTTTCAACAGAAAATTCCGAGAAAACAGAAATCATCAAACACCCCAATAATTTCAAACGCGATCATGGTTCTTTCTTAGATTTTTGTTTGTTTTTTCAAGTTATCGTTTTATTTCTTACTTTTTCAGAGTTTAGATTATGTCTTGTTAACTTTCGTGAAGTCCTTAGTTAGATTTCGGTTGCTTGTTTGAGTTTTGCGATTTATCTTACGCCCTGGTGAAGCCCCTAACGAAGTGGGAGAAACGTTGGCAACTTTGGTTACAACAATAATGACACGGTCCAAACCCGGAAGACATTCTTATCTTAGTAGAGAAACAAGAATTACTTACAATTAAGCGGAAAAGCGATTTATCAAAATGGACTATTCACGTTGACTTAAAATATGAAAATATCACTGTCGCGATCCTTTCCCGTAAGTGTTGAATAAACAGAACTTATCACACCTAGTGGAGCGGCGTAGCAAAATTTAATTACAATTACGACTTATTATATTATTATTATTAATACATTCTGGCACGTAACAAAAGCAAAGATAACTTCACTTTAAGAATTTTGGTAAAACACTAATTTTAACAAAACTCATTTAATAAGCTTTCAGCAACAACCCAAAATATCATTTTTACGACAGCATGCAGCTTATCGCTTAGTAAGTAATAATTTACCTGCTTGCACAAACATTTTTAATATTAAATTTTTTGCGATTTCATTCCAAAAATTTCTAAAAATATGCGCTTTTAATAAATGCATATTCATTTATAAAATTTTGTCAAAAAATGCTTGTATGCATTTTGCATATTTTTCTAACATCATCAATAAGTAAACAAACACCTAAATGTCATTAATTAAAATACTTATATTGAAAGCAATTTTTTTTGTTAAACTTTGATATTAACAATATAGTAAATAAGTAAAACAAAAAACTTTTTTATTTTAATGTGACCTTTTACTTTTGATTGCAAATTTAGTATCTGCAATGTAAAATAAAAGTGTAATTTATTCTGAAACTTCAAATAAAAGCGACTGTTTAAAACAAAAATAAAATTAGTAGTGTAAAAGAAAGGAAATGTAAAAAGTAGAACATTGCGGACGTAACTATTGTAATTACAGGTTTACGAATTATCAGAATGATACAGAAATTGTGGTTGCAATATTTAATGTAATTATTATTGTGATACAATAACAGTATAAATATTTTTTTCTAATAAATTGAATAATTTTTAAATGTATTCAAATACAGTACCATTCAGTTTATTTAAAACTTAACCTTTCCTGTATTCCAAACTTTTAGTTTAATAAGTTAAATTTTGCAAACAATTTGCACAAACTACAAGGGAAACTTGGCGAAACTTTAAAGAGATTAAAACTTAACGCTTATTACCAAAATTATTAAATTAACTATAAAAAAAGAATGAAACAATTAAAACGCGTATTGTGTTAATGTTAATTTAATTTTTAAAAAACTTGTAATTATACTTGAGCCAGAAAGTCAATTAAGCAGCGAAATAAAATTAGATTTTTAAAATTGATTTGTACAATTAATATTGAAGATTTGATGCAATAAATTTGCTGTAATTCAATATATGTAATAAAGTTTTTCGTCTGTGGCTTTTCTCGAATAACAAATAGCAGAAACGTTAAATTTTTGAATTCTTGCTCTCATATTGTATATATGCACGTTTCTACATTTTACAAATGTAAAGAATCCTGAATGAACCTAAATTTTCTTTTCTTTGGCAATTTAAATTGTTTTGAGAAATTTCTATCACATTAATAAGTTAAATTTAGAAACGTTAAATTAAACGTAAAACCGGTAGCTCAAGAAATTGTTTATCTTATCCGTGCAGTTGTGCGTTTCGATAATTTATCTTTCTTAAGGATTAATTTCAATTACAGATGTTTTTTTTCCTTTGCGGTAAAAAATGATTTTTTTGTGTACGAGGAGTTGGATGAAAAAAAAATCTGAAGAGACAGATGCGGGATTTGCGTTGTAAATTACAATTAAAACGATGATAGGAATGGGCATTGTTGTAATCGTCCAATTTTCACATTTCCATTGAGAACGTGCGCGTCTGCGCTTGTAAGATTCAGGAAATGATTGGGCGACTGCATATCTATATAGGTATATCTTGTGAATGAAACTGGCGCTTGGTTGTGCTTGCCATGCCCGTTGTCAGTCGGTTTTCACAACCCGTTAAGATCGCACTTTCTTACACACGGTCAGAAAAATTATGACGACTATGAACGAAAACATTAATTTAATACGAGCAAAAGGAAAAAGTTTTTATAAAGTACTTTGAGTGTTGTTAATCAACGTAGTTTTTTAGCAATGAACCGGAAAGTAAAATGTAAATACTCAAATAGTTTTAAATAAGTTTCTAGTCCACTTAATGTTATTTTTAATTTTTTAACAACAGTATTTAGGTGCAAAATATAAATAAGCTTACCAAACCTAATTCGTTTAATCTTAAATTGTACACGAAATTTTTATGTGAGTTAATACTTTTGATATGACTTTTATGAATACAGTGCGTTTTGTAAACAAATCGACTAATGACGTATTTAACGAAAAGGAAATAAAAATTGGCATGGGATTGAATCGTAATAAAAGTTCGACGATGTGACAATTTGTGATAAGTGCAAAGAAAATAAATCGTAAACACCTACTAAAATAAATGGAACGAAAACATTCACCTAAACTATGATATGATTTCAACAACAGTGTCGGTTGTAACAACGACGACCTCCCTCAATGTAAACAATACTTCAACAATAGATTTTAACGTAAATACATCAATTTCTAATTACCACGTGTATTCGTCCAGTATTATCGACGCCAATTACACAAATCTTTCGTCGCTATTAAATTATAATGAATCCTCGACCCTCGTATTTCCATCATATATTCGGACTACATCGATGGTGTTCTGCATCATTATTATGTGTTTGGGTGTTATTGGTAACGTTATGGTGCCTATCGTTATTTTTAAGACTAAAGACATGCGTAACAGTACCAATATATTTTTGGTTAATTTAAGTGTGGCCGATTTAATGGTGCTACTTGTTTGTACTCCCACGGTACTGGTCGAAGTAAATTCTAAACCGGAAACTTGGGTACTAGGGGAAGAAATGTGTAAGTAGTTCATTTTCTCTTTTATTAAAACTAAACAATGATCATGTTTACAAACTCTCGCTCATAAAGCTTACCGGAAAGGAAACAATTCGAAAAAAAGGATTTAACAATTAATTACATTAAGCTTATACCTATAATATTAAAAAGTCTATTGTCCTGTCATACAAATGAGATGCAGATAGTTTTTTTAAACGCCGGCTTATAAAAATTTATATCTTTATTCACATGACAGATTTTTACACAAATTCTACAATTTCTACAAGATTTTTTAAATGTAAATTGTTTTCTTACAAACATAAACGAATCCTTTTTATTAGATGAATAAAACATGAGAACCACTTAAAAAACTACTTTATGTTAAATAAAGCTTAGGCAAATTATTGTTAGTATGTACGACTTTTGATAAAAACTCTTTTATGAATATGTATTTATACAAAAACGTTTTGATAAATACCAGCAAAAAATCACGCATACTAATTTAATACAACTTTAACAAGCTACTTAAATTTGATTTATTTATCAAATTAAATTATTTCTTTTTTTAGAAATTTGAAGCTTTAGTTAGATGCGTACAAAACAGAAGTTCATACTCTTAATTTAATCAATTATTGCTAACACAAAAAGGCTTTTTGTTGATACTTTCTGGAATTGATATCAATATTTGTTAACAAAGTTTGAAACCACATTACAAGTTTACTCGTCTAAAAACTTTAATTAATTAACTTAACACACGTAAACATTAAAAGCCGGTTTTCTTAAGTGTCATCTAAATTAATATTTTTTTCTTTAAAAAATAATTTAATTAAACTTTACAGATTTAAAGCAACATAAAAAAATTAGTGTTATTAAAATTGGTATAAATTTGTGCGTAAAAATATCTTGATAACAAATATTAGATGCCGCGAAAACAAGACTGATAATCTTAATACAAATTTATATCACTTTTAGGTAGGTTTTTAAACTAGCTTTAATGTATTTTTTTATTAAATAATTGTTGTAATAACAATAAACTTTTGTTTAAAGTTAACTACTACAAAATAAAGCCATTTGAACAATATATTAAAGTATACAAAATGCCATCCGCAGATTTTTTTGCTTATTTACATATTATTACTTTAGATTTTTATATATTACGATATATCATAAGTTAGTTCCTGAATACTTTTTTCAGATTTGTGAACGAGTTTTGCAATCATACTTTGCAATAGAACTAATTTTTGCTAAATTTTTGTATAAAAATTCTAATCGATTATATACTTATAAATGTATTTCTTCGCAAAAGAATACATTTTACCAAAATTATTTGAATATAATTGGTAGAACCAAAAAATTCTTAGTAAAAGCTGCTCTTTTATTTTTTTTATAGCACCAAGTGTTTTTAAATTATTATATAAACAGCTTATAATAATTTTTTTTAAATTTTTATCTGCACGTTAATTATTTTTAAACAATATTTTAACTAAACCCAATTTTATACGTTCCCTTCTAAATGGCGTTAAAATTTTAGCATTTTGTTAAAAGTCGTCAATAAACTCGAACGAAATTACAGAATCTCGGCTGGATTATTGTATTTATTTTCAAAGTTAATTTTACGTTTTCTGGAGACGACGATCTTGATGAAGTTTTAGGGTTAATTAGATACTTATGTCGAATCAATTATTATTAGATACTAGTGCTACATCGTTTTATTGCAAAGATAAAGCTTGCCCTAAATAGTCTTGAGATTTTTAATTAATAAATGCAGTCAATTATTTTAGTTCGTACTGTATCATACCTGTCATGTTTATGTTAATGATTTTAGTTCAGAAAATGAGTCTTTACTGTATTATACTCCGGTAAAAGTCTTACCGGATTTCAAACAAAATAAATCAACTCAACACATATTTATGATTAGTAAATCAACATTATCAGTTTTCAATATTTTGTCAATTCTGTATTTACCAGATACAAAGGTCTGTTGATACCAGTTACCGTTCTGACGTTACCAGACCCATGTGCCTGGTAAACATACAGGGTGCTCCAGGTGTTGGTATTTAAAATATCGACTTGAATTTTTTTACACAATAGGTCATTCTACTCAATTTAAAATTGGTTTCGTCATATACAAAAAGTTGCATTTATGTTTTTTTTTTCAAATTATTATTATTATTATTATTAAGTCTTTTTAATTCGGATTAAAACGAGTCAAAATTTTAGAGGCGAGTCCTAGATTTTCTGATCAATAAACCATTAAAAAGACGTCATCTTTGAAAAATCACTGAAAAATCACTGTTGGAAATAAATGAGCGTGTGTTTTTCCCCTGAACTTTTATTCAAGTGCTTATTGATTCACCAGTTTGAGGTACCGTGTCCAAACACAAAACCAAGAATAACTCAGCTTTTTCAAATAAAACACTCTGTATTTTTTTACACCGTTAAATTTAGTTTTTTATAGGTTTTCAAATGCTTTAATAACTTTGTATGGTTTTTTTGTGAAAATGACAATAACAAAGTTTAATAATTAAGCGAAACATAATAATATAAAAATAAATTAATAAACATCATTGGAAATTTTAAGTACAATTTAGATCAGTATTCAAAATAAATGCTCAAATAAGCCAACATTTTGTTTTCTACAAACCGCTAAACGCCCGAGGGGTTACGCACGGCAGTACTCTGGTGTACATGCTCTGTGTATTTATATGTTATCTGCAGTACTCATATGTACTCTGCACAACTCATATGTACTCATGTGAATTAATGTATTCAGATAATGTATTCATTTAAATTCATGTGTATTCAAGGTGTACTCATTTGTACTCAAAATATACTTTTGTGTAAAATACGCCTCCAAATGAACTCGGTGTATCACCGAATGCTACCGAATCTGATGTTTGCATCAGCCGGGTGATTTTGGTAGTGCGTCAAGTGTTTTATAAACGTGAAGGTAAATATTTTATTACGCAATGTTTTTTAAGAGTTCAGTAATTTATTCACTATATAAATGTAATTACATAACCGTTATTTTAATTGTGGTATAAACTGCATCATATAGCACTTTTCTATGTGATATATGCATATCTAGTTTTAGAATTTAAAAATAATACGGATGTTATTATACAGTTACTAACATTATGTTGTTCGAACTCATTTTGTTACAAAATAGCTTCAATTTCTCATACTGATTGCTTGATTAATAATGAAACGCCTACTTGCAAACACCCGATAATAATTTACAGATTCCAAATTAAAAAACTTTTAAATTTTGCCCTGTATTTCTATATGGAAGAAAATGAAATTGCAAATGCAACTATTAAATTAACAGTATTTGATCAATTGGAAGATCATATAAACACTGTGAAGGCTTCCCCAAAGTACATAAAAACATTGCTTGTTGTAGCGGGATTTGATAGCATTACAAGTTTATCCGAAATAAAAGATATCAATTATGTCGAAGAATTTGCAGGGAACAAAATCCCTAATCTTTTTCCTAGCGAAAAGGAACGATTTCTTAGTATGTAAGCACCATGCCCTGAAAACTTTGAAATCGGTTACAAGAAATTGATATTCCAATTAGCGTCACTTTAAAAAAAACCAAGAACGGCAAAAATTTCAACCAAACCAATTCGAAAAATTGTTAAAGCGCTCATGTCAGTTGCTGACGTTGATTTGACCTTTGAAAATCATGATGCGTCAGTTCGAGCTAAATCTTACATTAAGAAAAAATGCTGATCTGGACCCGAGTATTAGAGAAGATATAACGGCTAATGTAGATTTGTCGAAAGTAGAAGTATCAGAATGAAGATCACATCAAAGATGATATTAAGTTTTACTGCACAAAAATAATGTAAGTTTTAAAAAGAAAGTGTTTTCAACATATATGTTTATAATTGGCGGACGTTTACTATACGAAACGTTGTATGCCAACTTAAAAAATGTAATTCTGTCACTAAGCACTGTATGTTGGTACATTCAATCAGAGGAACGAGTCGAAGAAGTATATTTTACTTTGATCGTTTAAACAAATATTTAAGACAAAAAGGTTTAAGTGGAGTATAACGCAGTTTCTAATAAATTGGCAAGACTCACGCTTCCTTTGAAGGACAATAGACTGCTTGATGAAAATGCATATTTGGCCATATCTGCATATCGCATGCAAGATTATTTTCATAACTATTCGTATTATAATTATGCCCATGTGATAATAACCCAAGCTTTGGGTGCGGAAGCGCCATCGCTTTGTGTTGGCTTGTTTGTAATGAATAATCGGTTTACCCATGAAAATATTTTGGAAAGAAGCGAAGTTATGGATAAAATGGCTTCTGATAAAAGCGATGAAATTGGTTTTACAAAAGAAATCTGATAACACTGATACAAAGTGGTACTGGTATTATTTAATATTAATTCTCTAGATGCGTATTTAAGACACTATTCACATTGGTACTAAATTAATTTACAAGTTGGTAAACACCAAGTTTCAACAAGTCACATTCAAGAATTAATTAGAAACGTTTCAAAAGATAACCACATGTACAGACATAAGCGGCAAAGATAAAATCAATTTTAAGAAACACAGAAATTATCTTGTTCTTTCATTTCCTTACTAGCTTCTGAAAACGCCAAAGAAACTAAAACATATTTAAAGCTAATTCATAACATCTTATCTTCATTTTTGGACAAAAATTTAAGCGTAAGCGAGAACGAATATACAAAATTTGGTTTGTCGTATTCTTTCTCAGAGGTTGGAGACGATGGATACTATCGACTCAAGAGTATACGTTATCAAAACAAAATTATTTCTAGTAATTTATTTCACTGTATAGAACTCAATACTCATGCGCTTCTAAGTTTAGTTCGGAAATTCCAATCAGTTTCTTGTTTAAAACCAGAAATGTTTTTGGCCTGATTGTTTTCTAGTCAACCATGTGAGCAGCTGTTCAGGTCGGCGAGATCTTTAACGTCTACTTTTTCCACCATCATAAATATTTCAATTTTACTATTGCTTAATAGATTACGCCGCATCCAGTTTATTGAACATGCAAAAATAGACTTGAAATCATCAAACATCACATTTTTCAAACCACGAAGAGTTCACGAGGCGACGCTAGTGGAAAAATTTGATGTAGATTATTACAATGCCGACAAATTATCTAAAATTGTTGAAAAAGCATTGTTTGCAATAAATTAAACTTATTATGAATCAAACTGGATGAAAATTGTTTTGCTGAAAATCGAATTCCACAATCCAATTCCAATTTAGATGAAAATTCCTTAAACCACTTTTCTCCATTTTTTTAAAGTAAATTTGAGATTCTTATACAAATAAATTAATTTGTTTTCACAGTACAGTAACAAATTTTTCTTACAGTACATTGGCAGTTGATTATTTGTTCTTGATTTATTTTTTATTCAATATTAATTAATATTTACCATTCTCTTGTAAACATAGTTATACCTCAAAACGTGTACTACACATACGTTTTTATACGAACCAGATGTACTTATGTGTACTCTGCTGTAATCACTGTACTGATCTGTATTTAGTCTATTCTTCTGTATTCAAATGTACTAGTCTGTACTCAAGTGTACTCATATGACCGCAACGAGTACTCACTGTATTCGTACTCAAGTGTACGATTAATTACGTCGTGATTAACTCCTCGTAAACGCCTAACGAAAAAAAACTTGATTTTGACTAGCTTATCTTGCTCAATTCTATTAATTATCCTCAATAATAATTGGAGAAACTGCGTAAACTTGTTTTTTTACGTAACATCATAAGACATAGTTCATTGGTGTTAAATCTGAGGAACGTGCAAGCTACGCAATAGTACTTCCTTGTCTAATCCAACGGTGAGAATAGAAACTGACAAACAATTCTACTGTTATGCCACTATCATGCTGCAACCACATAAATCTTTAAATATTTACATTTACATCTTCAAGTGATATTGAAAGATCATCTTAGAAAAATCGCAAATATTCCTGCATATTCAAAACTTTATTGAGAAAAAAAAGACCTATTGTACAAATGTCGATAATTCCTCTCCACTCATTTAAAGACCATTGACTTTAGAAATTAACGTATCAGAGCCAATGGGGATTTTTCGTTGCGTAATAATACATATTGTGTTGATTAACTACTCTATTGCGTTTAAATGTGACTTTGTCACTAAACAAAATATCACCATTTTCTTCCACAAGACCACTCATTCGATTTGAAAAGTTTACTCTATTTTAAAAATATTTGTTATGTAGTTCTTGGTATATTTCCATATGCTAAGGGTACGTCAATTTCTGCACTAATCTTCCTGCTGCTTATTTCTGGATTTTCTTGAATTTTTAGTAGCATTTGTAACACATTTGCCTCACTTACTCGACTACCAAAAAATCCTTTTCTAGCCAACATACAATACCAGTTGCTGCAAACCTTTCTGCTAGTTTTCGCAAAATATATGTTCTTGGAATTGTTTTTTACTATTATATCGTTGAAAAGCCTATAAAAATGAAATTTTACAATGTAAAACTCAGTTATTCATGGTTTTGCGTGTTGACACACCCTGTATATGGTACTTTGAATAGATAAATCAATAAGTAGATAAGTACTTGAATGAAAGTAGGCTTGGTCCTAGTCGCTCCTTAAGAGCCAAAACAAGAAATAGAACTTAGTCCTTGCCGTATTGTCGTTCGTGAACCCAAACAAACTGACGTTTTGCAAGACATTGCAGCATGTAATTTTAAGCGGTTATGTTGCATTTAATGAAGATCAAAAATGATTTATTACTGAATACAATAACCCCAATACCATAACTGCTACCGTGCGGCGTTTTTACAAAAAATTAAAAATTGCTCCTTTTACTACGTTGCTTTTTCACTCTTGCCCGGTCATCGTGCATACCCAAACAAAACTGCAATTTGTCGCTAAAAGCTACCGTCTTCCATTCCTGATCCTACTGAACTTGTTTTCTGCAACTTAGCAGTCGATTAAGTTGATACGCAGAGGTGAACGACGATAAACGGTTTGAATTCTAATAAGCTTTCTATGTTCTGCAAATCATTAACCTGCAATCGCCCTTGTCAAAATGAAACAGTACTTTAATGGCCAAATTTCAAACCTGTTATTATTGCGGTCTCTCATTCTTGATCGGCGTCCTCTACTTTTGTTTTGCGTATTCGGTCTTCTTAGAACCATGTCTGACTTCAGCGCACCATAGTACTTAGACTCTTACTTGTCTTAATGGTAATTTTTCTAAATGATAAACCAGTTTGTCTTAGACCTACTATTTGCCCCCTATCAAACTCGATCAGTTTATGGAAATTTGAGTGCTTTCTTGCTTAAAGCATAACAAACAGATTAACAAACCACTTAGAAATGTACTGCACAATAATCAAAGGCTTGCTGTAGCAAAAAGGTCAATAGTCACTTATAGTGTTTTAAATAACAATAATATGTAGAAAATTTGAGAAATACAATCATGACTCACTTATTGTTATTAATCGCTGATTTTTTAATCTATAAATGTGGCAATTATAGATCGAACATTGTACTGTATCCGTATTCTATATGATTTTTTTTCATTTGACAGATACTCACATTAAACATTCCACAGACTTTGTAGAGAAAATGAAAAACTTGCTTATAACAAAAGAAGATATCCTAGTTAGTTTTGACGTGGTGTCCCTTTTTACAAATGTTCCGGTCGACAAACTGCTGTTTTTGCTCGAGGAGACAATTACTGAAGAAGAAGTTCTGCTCATCGAACGTTGTCTTAAAAACACTTATTTCAGTTATAACGGCAAAACAAGTAGAAAGCGCGGCCATGGGTCTACCGCTCTCTTCAGTTATAGCCAATATTTACATAGAGTATTTGAAACTAAAATTATGAAAAATGTTGAGTTAAAACAAAAAACTTAGTTTTGATGTGTTGATGCTTCATGGCAAAGATAACCTAATTAAGTTTTTTTAACATTTAAACTCTGCACATAATAGCATTAAATTTACTATGGAGTTAGAACATAACAGCAGTCTAGCGTTTCTTGATGTACTGGTGATAAGAAAAAATAACGCAAAATAGGGGCATTCCGTTTACAGAAAGAAAACGCACACTAATAGATACTTAAACGCCAAAGCTCACCACCACCTAGTAGAGAAGAATACTGTTTTACATACTTTAGCTAAAAGAGCTATACGTGTCTTAGATAATAAAAATCTACAAAACAAAAAAGAAACACTGTTAAAGTCCCCGCAACAAAATGGATACGGGTTGAAAAAGATTCAAAACGCATGGAAGAGAGCAATAAATCCAAAAGTCAAAGAAGACTTATCACCTCCTACTAGCACCGCTGATTTACCATACTGTATAGGTTCGACAGACAAAATAAGCAGGGTGCTAAAGAAACGTAATATCAAAACTGCCTTTACGACTAAAGATGCCCTGAACACTTGGTTTACTTCTGTTAAAGACAAAGAAGGGGCTCTAAAACATGCGGAAGTTTACAAAATTCCATGTTTCTGTGGATCAAGTTATATAGGACTTCTATTGAAGTTAGACTGCAAACACCACAGAGTTACAAAATTGGCAGTAGCAGAACACGTGTAGAACCAAGGACACACACTAAACTTTGACCAAACGAAAGTGTTGGCTAGAACTCCGTTCCACTTTCCCAGACTAATCCGCAAAGCTGTGGAAATAAAAAAAACATCCATGTAATATGAACCGAAAAAACGGTCTAAGACTCAGCAAAACTTGGCTACCAGTATTACATCCTCTAAGACAAATATCAACTTTTTTGGAAAGGACACAAACAATTACCCTAATCGATAATAATATAAATATTGTTTCTTACAGTTTTTCCTTTAGTGACATCTACCACTCTGAAGATGCAAGCTGCAATGTCTTGCAAAACGTTAGTTTGTTTGGGTTTACAAACGACAGTACGGCAATGGATAAGTTGCACTTTTTGTTTTGGCTCTCAAGAAGAGACAAAGGGTCAATTTGATCTTTCGTAAACTTTAAAACGTTAATTGCGTGTATTGGAATTGGAACTTTGTAGTTCTAGGACACGTGCAAAACTTTAAAAAGTTTTTTATTCTTCTACTTAAAACCGCCAAAGTGATAAATTTGACCATTTGCAAAGTTATTGTAATATGTAAATATTTTACAGTCCATAATACGTTATGCGCGTGATTTTGATTACTTATAAATTAAATATCAGCTATTTGTAAGTAGTGACTGTTTGGGTCAATTCCGGACACGTTCCTGTATGTTGCTTGCAGAAAGACAAGCACGCACGTGCTTATTTATGAGCTAAGCGTATAAAAATGCAGCGTTGTATTTACAAATAAAATTTATCAAGATATGGAATTTTGCTCGAATTTACTCTAGAACAAGCATAACATAACATCCATTTGAAGTAGAAGAATATGATGAATATATTCTCAGTGAAAATGATGAGGTATCTGTAATTCGTGAAAATAACGGGTTTTTTTACATTTGGTACTCGTAAAGTCAATCTTAGTTCCCAACTGTGCTCTTTCGAGACTGTAATGAGTAGGAAAAGAAGCAAAAAAACTGCAAAAAGTGGAGATGTGTAGGCAGTTATAGAATGTAACAAGCATAATGTTAGACGTGCACAAAAACGGAATATAATTCGTGATATTCCTAAATGCATTCCATTTATTCATAAACTATTATATTCAAAATTGTACTGTAACCGATGCCAAGAAACAGCTGGAAGATGATGATTAGACTATATCTATTTCAGAACTTGAAACTTTCTTTGCCGTTTTCTTGTTTGTTATCTATGTGATGCTTGTGTTTTAGAAGTCAATAGCTTATGGTCGAAGGTGTACAGACCTGATTTCTTTAGTAAAATTATGTCGCGTCAAAGGTTCCGTGACATTATGAGGTTTTTAAGATTTGACAGTCGATCAACTAGAAGTGATTGTTTGAACGATGGCAAATTTTGTTTAGTATTAAAAATATGGGACAGGTTCATATCCAATTGCAGATGCTGCTACACGATTGGAAAAACATTACCATCGATGAATAGCTGCTGCCATGAAAATCAAAATGTCGTTTTACTCAACAGAAAACCAACAAATCAGTGTAACGGCGATTCTCAGGTAGTTTCTTAGATATGCAGCGCGCTAACAAAAGATGCAAAAAAAATTAATAAAACATTTAGAAAAATTGCCCAAAATTAGTCAATTAACTTCCGAAGTCAGAGATGCCAAATAATTTGATTTTAAGACTAAACTATTAAAGTCTTATCTGCAATAAAAAGTTACACAGGAATAATATATAGATTCAATCTCAATATTACTTAAAACTAAGAGAATACCGGTATTTCTTTACATATAGTAAGAAAAACAGTTTTGAATTGAGTTATTTTAAATATTTGCGGTAAGCAAATTTAACTTTTATTTTAATTAACAGAAAGTTAAACTTGATTGCTTTTACATGACTAATTAAACATATTTAAATGGCACATTTAATTAAAGAATATTAATATTTAATATCTAATAAATTAAGTTAATATGTAAAATTATTTAGTAAAAAAAAACAAGTTCGTTATATCAAGCCAAATTTGTAATTGACGATAAGAATATAGATAAATGTAACGCATATGGATCAAATTTTAAGTTGATGTCAATCAAAGGAATGCAACGCTAATGTTGGCGGTTACGATAGTAATAACCTTGAAAGATTTCCCATCAAGAATCGATGACAAAGGTATTTTTTTCAAAAAAATTAATTTGGATTATTGGCATTTATGTCTTATTGATATACCAAATCCATTTAAATTATGAATGTAGTGACAATCTCGCTAAAGATAAAATCGGTATATTTTTTTTTCTTTAAACAATTAGTTGACGTAGTTGATCAAATGGAAAGAAAATACTCTTGTAAAGCAGGTCACGTAGATGGCCCGTTCACGTTTTTTATCACATACTAGATACTTGCTGTAGTTAACAGTTGGATAATTTATAAAGCCGTAACTGGTAAGATTTTGTCAAAGAAGAACTTTTGTTTTGGAACTCCTCAAAGACTACATCAAATAAAACTAAATGTCTGAGAGCCCGCAACAGTACAAACGGTCAATCATGTTCACAAAATCGACACAAATGCCAACTTTTGAAATGTAAAAGAAAAGAAACAAAGGAACTGTGGTATATGTAGCACAATTGTTTAACAAAATTTATCATTTCTATAAACCTGTTTGCATTATTTTTTAGTATTATATTTTTCAATAAATAAATTTTTTAAATTAAAGTTTATTTCTGATTTTAAACTGTTAAATTATAGAAAGGGTCAATTTGACCACAAGTGGCGCTTTTAGGTGTTTACATTCAGTGGCGATTCTAGTGTTAAACGTATGTAAATATTTTTAAAAGTAGAAAAACATCGCACATTTTTTGTCAGTTAAATAGCTTTGTTATCATTTCATTGTAAAGATTCCAATGGCAATCATTAAAATAAAAAATATTCGGTACAGTCTTAAAAATCTAAATAAGCATTTTGTTAAAACAAATTAATAGTTTTGGCCAAATTCCATAAGTAATTCGTTACGCGCTCTTGCTAAACCATTAAATAAATAAAATAGTATTAACAGTGTAACATCAACTTCACAAAAAAACTTAAGTGAGGTTTTAAATTAATTATTTGCATGGCATTGGAAAACGTGCCAGTTATTTCAATATTATTTATTAAATAGTCACTTTTTACAACAAAACACAGAAAAAAAACTATTTATATTCGTCATTTTTTTAGCGCGCAATGTAATATAATTTTTTTTTCTATTTTAGTTACTAAGTGCCTAATTAGCTGTAAAATAAAACACTAATCGAGGCATTTGTAAAATTATTAGATAGGTCACAACTTCATTACCGTGATTAATCATTTTTAAAAAACCAATTTGTGAATTTAACTTAAAATAAAAATTTATTAATAGCGTGGTCAATATTGACTTTAATTTGAATCTTAATTATATCGTAATACATACACAAAACAATAAATTGTAATAAAATGCTATTAATTGTAATAAATTGCAATAGCGTTTTAAATTATTTTTATAGGACACGTGGTGATTTTTTCAGATTATTTATCTTGCTTCTCTATTTGCCATTGTTAAAATTTATGAGTAGTGTTAACCTCTGATGTATACTTTGCCAAAATGTTTATGTTTTATACATGTTCATATGTTTGACGTTAGTGAAATAAGATTCCCAACAGCAATAACTGTTAACCTTAAATTTTCTAGTTTAAGATCTTTTTTTATAAACATTTACGTCGAATCGTTTGAATGGATTATACAGTTACATATATTCGAATAGTTTTTCTATAAATACTTCTAAAGAAAAAAACTTTTCGCAAAAGTGTATGTCACTGTCAAAATAGTGATTTTGAAATATTACTTTAAACTAGATCAAACAAAAAAATATTTCTCGGAAACTATTAACCTTAATAAGAAAATTTGTGTTTTCATTCTTTGCGTAAATAGTTTTTATTCACTACTCTTAAGCGTGTATTTATTAATGTAGACGATTCCGAAAATAAAAACGTTAGCTAATTTTGTGAGCTTTACTTACCTATTTAGATCTATATGGTTTTTTTTAATAAATTTAAGTAAAAACGCTTAATATAATTACGTTTAAAGTAAATATAAATAATCCGACTATGTAAAGGTCAATGTTCAAAATTTAAAGATTTTATTTGCTGGACGTTGAAATCGAAGATGCGCATAATCAACAACTTATCAAATTCCCAAAGGATTTTTTTCTTTGATGAACGGTTTCGAAAACACCGTTCCTAAAGATTTACAACTTTTAACAATTTTTTATTTACCGTTCGTTTCTTTTAGATTCTACTCTCAAATTTGCTGACATCAACCTGTGTATCACGTTTTGTTATTTGTGTTTTTACCGTTTCGGCTACATTTTGATAAAAATGCGTTACATGTAAACTTAACGTTTTTAAGATCCATCTTTTTTGTCGTTGTTTTTATAAAACAAGTTTTCTAGTATACATTTTTTTGGATGAGATATATATCACATAAAGTACTAAACTATTTTATATTCATGAGTTCAATAAAGTTCGTCTTATGTAAACTAACTACAAACAACTTTGACATTTGCTTGCTAACTGAAAGAACAAACAATAACACTGACGCATGTTTTCTTTTATTGAATTGTGCAATTTAATATATGATAATGAAGAAAGGTTTTTCTTAAATTGATTAAATTCATTTTGTATTATTAAAAGGTAAAATAAGACAAAGAATGAACAGTAGGATGTAATGGAATAAATTTGTTTTAAGGTCAAAATGCTATATTAAATTTCTAAATTAATTTATTTTGTAAATCTATTCTAAATAAACGTTTAAACATTTTTTAACGGCAAATTTAAAATGGTAGCAATCAAATTATTTCAATTTTTTTAAATTTAAATAAAACTTTGACATTGTTTGGATAAAAGTTAATTGCCCATACAGTAAAACATGTTTATGTATATCGATTTGTGTGTCTGTACAAATATTTATTTGTTATAACCGCTATTTGTTAAAGTTACAGAACTGTTAAAGTTGTAAATTGTTATTTTTTTTTAATGAATAGAGTACAAAAATAGTAGCAGTTGGATCTAATTCGAGTTTAATAAATAAATAAAATAAAAGTGCTCAAAAAATTAATGAAAATGTTTTTTAAAAACTGTTTAACCAGTAACTTAAAGGCAGGCAACTAGCTCAACATAATTTGGCGAGAGAGTCGCACATCTTAGTGTACTAATCATCAAATTAAAAAAAGCGCCAAAACGGTTAGAAACTATTACTGGTAGATACCGTATAAATCTGTCTAACACTGAAAAAAAACAAATGACAAAATACAGGTTATAACAACGAATATATTTATTTTTAACAAAAAAAGAAATAGGTTAAAAAGTCGATAAATATCACAGTCAATAATGTTGATGCAAGCTCCGCAAGGTAAGAGACACTACAAAAAATTAACGTAGTACATTATAACATTATAAATTAATATGTAATCAAAAAATTAAAGTTTTATTCAATTCAAAACTAGCGAGTTTACAACCATAACCAAATCGCACTTAGAATAAATTTAAACCGTAATTGTTCAAACAAATTTACGTTTGTTAGTCGTGAAAACATCTATACTTACGTAGCACGTATTTTACGTTCAACATATACACAAATTAATAGAAAATAAGGAAATTGTACTCACGATATATATTAGAAGTAAGTTGCTTGTAAGTCAAACAATGAATCGTCATAATCAAATGCGTCAAGCTTTCGAGTGATTTTGACTATTCTTATTGCAGCTGTGCCTCCAAGTTTAGAAGAACATCACACGAAATACGTTAGCAACCTGTCTTTAGATTATGTTGAGAAATTGATGTTAATAAACTATGTCTCCCTTAGTACGTGCTCCAAGTTATCGATTCCAGAGGAATGTATTTAATTAACATGTATCATTCCAAACGAGCAAACACGTGGCGGTAGCCCAAGTCGCTATTATAATTATGGAAACATCAAATTATCTTATTAAAATAGAAAGATTTTCATATACAATCCTTCTCACATTCACTGAAAATGTCGTTTTTCTTCTTATTAATTCCATACGTCAAAAAAAAATGACAGTCAACATTCTGAATGTAGCAAAAGTGCGTTCCAAGACGGAACTTATACAGTACGCAACCTATATCAAAATACTTTTACTATAACAAATTTTCTTCCAGCAACATATAAACCTAGAAAGTAGACACTAGATGTTTTCTTAATTCGCTAAGAATTACCAATCAAATGTGTCCAAAAGTCGCATGAAGCAGAATAATACTTTAAAGAACCAAAAACTCTAACCGACAGAAACAAATAAGTACTTGTTAAAAGTTGTTCCGCTATAAAAACAACAAAGCAACGCAGTCTAATAGAACATTACTGAAGGAATCTTACTCAAACCAAAAAAAGAAGAGGTATAGGAAAGATAGAAGTCTAGACCACGGTCAAAGACATTGTTCTAGAATCCCATAAAACCCCAGCCCAAAATACAAATCTCACCCTGAATATAAGTCTCAAAAAAATCATAAAAATAATGACAAAAATACTATAGGGAAACAGAAAAGAAACAATACTCAAACTCATGAGACTAAGAAATGTCCCAGAAACCCTATCACAGCCTACAGTTTCCTTGTTGAAGTGACGGACAATGTGTGGCATCAAAGTTTTAAACGCACTTTAAGACCTGCCGACAAAATAGAATAGCACGTCGTTGAGCCTCCCAGCGTTAGCCCATACAAGTGCACGTTATCGCAACCAGTACTCTCTTTACCACAATAGTTTTTCTTCCACTTAAGCAGGAATCCAATTTAAAACCAGAGGGAATAAGGTTTAAGAAATTTTTCTACCCTGAAAGTAGATAAAAAAAGCATCTCTAAATTTTGTCCTATAGTCAAAATAAAAAGAACTTAACTGCTCGATTGTACCCGGAGACGGTGCCTTTTGTACAACCACAACATCCTACGCGCCAATTAAAAAGAATTGGTCACCTCGCCAAGCTCCATTAAATATGCCGTACGGATTCCGAAAGGTATTATGCCTAGTCCAAAGCTTGAAGCTACCGGTTTTAAAAACATCCTTCCTGGATTGCGTAGCCGTCGGGTTCCCACAACAAACATACCTCCTCCCACTTATGGTGCCAGACCAAAATAAGAGAAAAAAGAAGACAGAAAGAAAAAAAATACGACGTTGTTATACAGTTTGTGACAACTTCCTAGATAGCCAAACCTAAATAACCTACTCTACTACCCAAAAAACCGCCTAAATTGCAGTAAGAAGCAACAAAATAACCAAAACGTCAATACATAGTGTAAAAAACCAATTTACGTTAGACTTAAAGACGTTAAAGACGGTACGATATCCTTTTTAAAAATAGAACCAAAACAAAATAATAATCACTCACTACGGGTAGCTTTTTTAGGCAAAATTTCAAACATACCAAATTAAGAGGTTCAAACAAGACCATTAAGTACTCAAACTAAAATCAACAAAAATCCTGTTGCTCTAACTGAGTAATCCGATCAGTCGCAAAACCTCGAGCCAATAACTATAATGACCACAAAAAAACCTTACTTTTCCACTAGGAATTCACTCATCTACAATAAATATTAACAACGACGGACATTATATTTACCAATCAATTAATCAGATACGAAGAGAACCAAAAGGCGATTAACCCAAATCGAAAATTAAGGTAATCGTTCAAAGAAGTTACAGACGATCACACGTTGACAGACCGACCGGACCGGAGTTTCATTTGAATTAGAGCCCGAAGAGCTTTGGTATAAACCTTTATTGTGCCAGATACCAGTGAATCGGCTTTGGAAACAGAACCTTTAACATAAATTACTCTCTCGTGGGTTCAATCCCAATGTGGTTTTTTCTACGTTAAGGGATACGGTGCGTAGCGTTTTACAGTTAGAGAAGGAAGCATCTTTTTCCGTCGGTTTTATTTCTTCAGTGTTTACGGATGATAAGATAGCTGTTAACTAAGCAATTACAGAACCACAAACGTTACTAAACGAATTTGTTGGTAATTTTTTTTCTATTTTCAAACGAGCTGGTACTTTGTGGGTGCACATATAACGTCGCTGTCTACATATTTCGTCTATTGTAGAAGAAGAATCAAACTGTTATCGCCAATTTAGGCAGTTTTTTGGGAGAAGGTTCGTCCTCACTCACCAAATTCATGATTCAGGTTGATGTCGCGTGGTGGCTTTTTACAAAATTATTTAATTCTACTATTGAAATCTTGACTAGAAAGACTTTGTGTTTATTTAAGGTAAATTGAGATTCTTTGCGTTCTTGGAAAGACGTAGTAATATTATTAAAATCAGAATTCTTACTACCTGATTACGACAATCAGCTATGGGATGAGATTCGTAACCGAACAATGGGGCATTGAGAATCGATGGGCATGTGACGATTATCAGAAGTCTTTTTCAGTTATTATCTTTTCTCGCTTCTGACGAAACTCAGCTTAAGACTACTAATTTGCCTTAGGATTAGCACAAATTTCTAAATTAGCTCAATTGATTAATTACGGCAAGGAATTATTTAAACTGTCAGTGGACAACTACAAACCACCTCATTTGCGTCAAACCACTCAATTGTTGAAACTTGCATTGGCTTACGTTAGTGACGCATCGACTTCTTCTGTTGCTTCTATTTCTAAGAATTGTTTGGTACGGTTCAAAGAAAACGTTGATATTGGGGTTTTTCAAACCATTTAGGGTGGTCCAGGGTGACAAATTTTACAATTTTTGGGTATTTGTCTTTCTCCTTCTTTTGTGTCTTCTTTTAGCTTGGCTAACGGCAATAAGTGTACTGTACTAGAATCGCACGTATTTGACGTTTGACAAATACACAAAATAATAAAAAATAAATAAATTGTACTCACGATTATCCAGTCATGCTAATAGCTATCGGCATGTTTGAATCGTCTCCTAAAATCAATAAAAAAATGTAAGGAAAGAAATAATTACATATAAGATAATACCAGAAGTAAGTTGCTTGTAAGTCAAACAATGAATCGTCGTAATCAAATGCGTCAAGCTTTCGAGTCATTTTCACTACTTCTATCGTAGGTGTGCCTACAAGTTTAGTAGAACATGTTGAAAAATTGATGATAGTAACCAATGTTTCTCTATCTTCACTATGTGCTGCAAGTTACCGATTCCAGCGGAATGTATCTAATTTACATGCACCATTCTAGAGGGTAAACACGTCGCGGTAAATCAAATTATGTCACAAAAATAAAATGTAATTCTTATTCCAGAGAAACTCTCACATATAAAGTAAAACCAATGCATCCATTTATAACTCGGATGAAAGCAAATAATAATACTGAACGCGCACGTTAGATTTTCATGTGCAATCTTTCTCACATTCACCGGAAATGTCCTTTTTACCTTTATTAATTACATACTTCAAAACAAAAACAAAAAAATGACAGTCAACACTCTGAATGTAGCAAAAGGGAGTTCCTGGACGAAACCTATACAGTACGCAACCTATGTCATAATGCTTTTAACATAACATATGTAGCACAGTTACAAAAGGCACGATGTTGCGAGACTTGCTTTTTGCGTTTGTTGTTGTTTATTTTGCGTTTGTTGTTGTTTATTTTGCGTTTGTTGTTGATTTTTGCGTTTGTTTGTTTTGTTCTGCACTTCGCAGTTTGAAACCTTCCGATTTCAAATTTTATGGAGGGGGTGTGTAACGTCCCGTTTGAATTCATTACAATTAAAATTCAATTTTACATTCATTTATTTTTTGCAACATCTTGCGCGTGTCGTAGTGATGCGAGGAAGTCAAATTTTCTTGATTATGGCGTAAAAACCCATGTAATTTAATTTTTATTCATTCCATCTAATTATTGGTGAGTTTACCTTTATTTTGATATAATTTTTCTATTGAATTCAACATTTTTAGTGCTTTCGCAATATTGCGCAGTCGTTAGACAAAGGAAATTATTTCGAAGACCGTTACATTGAAGGTGTGACGTAAGTACATGATGTCATTTAAAAAACCGTTCTAATTATTTGTATTTAGGGTCTTTTCATTGGATCTTTTATTTTTATTTGGATCTTTCTTTTTATTGGATCTTTTCGTTTATTGGATTTTTATTCTGGATCCTTTATTTTGGTTTTGTCGTGTAATTAATGGATTGTCAGCTATTGAAGTTTATTCTACATTGGTTTTATTCCTGTTGAAGAATTTTATCACGTTAACCAAGATGTGCTAAAAATAGAAGATATCCGATAACGTTATATTAAACATGGTGAGTCAATTGGAATTAAGTTACATTTTACATTCAAGCAGTTAAATTGTGTTGTTTAAAACCTTTCGGGAAACCTACTCGATAACAAATTTACCGTTTACTATTTTTGGCATTTAATATTAATTACTTATTAGGTGTAAGATTTTACGCTTTTTATTCATCACTTAATGTGGTTGGCGCCCTAATACTTTATTTTAAATACTGTTTTATTCTAAATATGTTTAATTCAAATATTGTTCATTGTTCTCTAATGTAAATAGTTAGTTAACTATAGTTCACGTCTTTGTAGTTATTATCATTCAAACCCATCACCTTGAGGTCTGTGCTTACGATTGCTTGCCGTGGTCAAATTATTTTGCATTTATTAAATGTATTTTTACTTTTATTATACGTTCTTTATTCCGTCAATGTATTTTTTATTACAAACACGGAAATCATCCAAAATGGGAAATTGTAATAATTTGACGTACGTTTTGGCTCTTTCAATACTAAAATCTTATTTTTGGGGCACATTATATAAGACAAGAATCTTCCCCATTAAAAATTCTGAAAGATTCTTGATCATTAATTGTTCTAGATTCAAAACCAATCTTTATTTTATTTTAAAAAGATTAGTTTTTAGTAATAAATATTATAATAATTTAGTAACGTATATATTCTTTATTGTCTACAAAAAATATTGACAAATTTCTTATACGTATTAAAATTATTATTTTCAGCAATAAATTAAATAAAAATAAGAAACAGAAATTAAGACTAATTAAACTAAAAATAAATCATTAATTACTATACAAAAACAATAATACATAAAACTAACTAAAAAGTTATAATTATTTTTCTTCAGCGCAGCGGTTGCCATGAACTTCAATGATCAGATTTTCAAATATTTGTGTCTTGCACTTATTGGACTCGGCGTTCAACTGCAACTTTAACAAAAATGAATACTAAATATATTAATTTTAAAGTATATTTACAGCTTATCCAAAATAACTTGGTAAATTTTTATTGTACTGCAAAATGATCATTTATTCTTTTTTCTAAAACTTAAGTATAAAGCTATCGCTTGGAGTTTTTTCGTATCGCTATAAAAAAACAACACTTTCTAAAATCAGTAATTGCAACTTACTAATGTTTTATTTGTTTTGGTTTTTCTAAATTTTCAACATCTTAAGTTTTCATCGGCAGTTTATTGCATACAATAGCTTGAAACTGATAATTTGCTCGCTAGCAGGAGCAATATTTAAAATTTCTGTAATAATTTAATTATTAAATTTGATTTGTTTATTCTAAGACAATGAATTTAATGGATTAGCATTATTATAATGTTATTTATAGAATTAAATTACTTTTTCAAACCAAAAAATGTTTTTTATCAAAACCTGAGTAAACCCAAATTAAAAACTGGAAACATGCATACAATTAAAAATGAGATTTAATGTTACAATAAAAAATTTGCTTACGGTAAATCCAAGTACCTGCTGCAAACAACTTAGTGGCATAAAGAAAAGTGCGTATTAGACGAAAGGTACAAAAATACAATGCAAATATTTACAAGGGTTAATAAAACTGCAAACGGAACTTGTCCATCTTAAGCAAACAATTTATAAACAGTTACTTAGAAGTAGTAAAACACAATTTTAAAAACTTTTTTTTATATTTTTATTATATTTTTTTATAATGAAAATTTCTTCTAAAATTGTGCATTATGACTTCTCGTGGAGTTACTGATTAACATATTATTTAGTTTAATCAGAAGGTGCTTACAAGGAACGCTAACTAGCTATTTTTTTATAGATTTTATTAAAATAACTTATGTGTATATATTTCTATAAATAGAATTAAAACAAGAAAGTAATTAATCCATTAATAACTACTTGTCAGGTATAGCTTTAAAAATTTTTAAAAAACCGTAGTTTAGAATAAGATAAGTGTTAGAAAGAAATAAGTATAGGTTTGTCTTACAAATGTTTGATGCAGGTACACAAACCGAATGCACGTAGTCATGTTTCTAAAAACACTATTTAGCGAGCTTACTAATTACATAAATTAGTAAAAATCACAATTTTTCGTAAACGTAAAAATACAAAAGTAAAACGCAAAAAATCCAATGTTTTAAGTATTTAATCGACAAAATACAACTAATGTTCACAAATTACTATTTAATATTCTTCAATATCTTTAATTGTCTTACATTTGATGTTTCTACACGTTGCATTTATGCAATTATTTAATCTTTATTTACTTAGAGACAAATCCTTACCGTTATAAGCAGGTAAAGTTTTGTAAACCTTTGTAAAAATAGATTTATTTAAAAACGTACCATTGACAAGTTCTAAATATGCCCAACGTTTTACGTTTTTAAAATAACAAAAAAATTATGGCTCTAAAAGTATTTAAAATGCTTCAACAAGTAATAAATGGCTTAATTATTATGATGATGATGAACCACTTTTAATCAGTATTTATTAAAAAAATAATTAATTAACAATGTACATAAGTATAATTGATGTGTCCCTTTCAAACACTAGATATTCAAAATAAGCTAAATTCAACACAATTATGAATATTGACTAAAAATTCGATCTAATAATAGTACCTGTGTATAGTATATAGTACAGTATTCAAGTTTCTTTAACAATATAAGACAATAATATTTTATTAAGATTGGTTGTACACACACAATCCATATTACTCTCCCTAAATAAATTTAATGTAAGTTCTATGTTGCTTTACAATATTTAAAAATGATAGGTTGTCAATATTACATCTAATTTAATTTTACGTGGTCATTCAATATTGGTTATCCTACATAAATTTAACGTCTATATTACATGGTTTTATTACATTGGATAATAATAGGCTGCCAATCTTGTAACAAGATAGGTTTTAAATGGTCAATATTGGACAATATTTAAATATCCGAAACAGATCGGAACCGTATGGTTCCAACTTTGTGTGCTACTAGGGTAACGAGACAAATGTATTCACTTGCGACGCTTATTACATAAACAACTCTTTAAAATTGTTAAATCTAAAAACATAAATTATATTGTTTGCAAAAATATATTTTCACACTTTTATTTTATAATAGATGTCTTTTTTTTACTGTTTTTGAACTAATTTATAACGATGACATCGAATAAAGTTTTACACCTTTGTATTAAATTGTTTTTATGGCAATTTTTTTAAATTATTAATATTAAAAAAAATCATTTTTGGCATATTTTTATTGGTATTTTAAAAACTGGTGTACGAGATAACCAAAAATATAGTTAAAATAACTTTTAATGTAAATTTTAACCTTTTGTGTTTTGTTACAACGACAAAAAGAATTAATTATTAGAGACACAAACATAGCATTAGGTAAGCATTCAAATGCACAAGTATTAAAAATCTATAACTTTGTTTTTATACCTATCTTTATTTACAATGTTAAATCGTGACCTACATGATTTATTGTTATAATTAATAAATTAGAAGTATAATTTGATTTCATGTTTCAGCAACGCTTTTAAAGCTGTAGCTATTAGGTAATTTTTAAACGTTTTATAATAGATAAAAACACGCTGCACGGTGACATGTAAAAATAAGTTTATTGAGCTTTTGGTAACTGCCTGAAAATTTATAAATTTATGCAGTTTTTACAGTATTTCCGTTTAAGCTAAAATTAAAACACAGTTAAAAGGTTTTGAGTTGTTTTGAGTAAAAAAAATTGTATTTTTTAGTATTTTAACAAAAACGTTTTGTTTTTTGTTATTTTTGATCAACATAAACATAAACTTTCTTAAGTTACGTCTTTTGTATCTAATTGAAAAGTCACGATAAATCTGCTTCCTAATTCTTTCTTATATTTTAAATTTGTAAAGAAAATCTCATATAACTAATAAATTTTGTTTTTTTAATTATAGTTTTTATTATTCTGGTATATATTTTTTAAATTTGTTTTACAAATTACGTTAAGTAAAATTTAAAAATTTAAATTTAGATTAAGAAGCAATGCACTGCACGGAGATAGAGTTATTGCAAAGATTTTAAACTCTAAGCTAGAAATAAATCATTGGGTAATGCACTTTAGTTCAGTATTGCTAAGATACAAATTGACGAAAACGAAGATGGCTTTGATGTACTATTGCATAAGAGTGTATTCCGGTAGAATACTAAATTGAGTGTTAATTATGAACTATTAATATTATAATCTTTTACCAATATCTTTTATGATAATATAATACACATTCTTCGTTAAATAGCTACATTTCAAACACCTCACTATTTTAGGTTAAAGTTCATATAATATATAAATCCTTTCACTTTATATAATTCCTGGCTTGATGTCAACCTTAACGCATTACACTGAAATCTACTAAATCTCGTGCTTTAATTTTATTCTACGTGGTTCAGATGTAAGTAAAATAAAGAGAACCAAATCGTTTTTGTTTCTAAATACAAGCACTATTATAAACAAATGTTTAAAATTTATACAAATAATTAAAAAAGTCTTAAACGCATCTTTAAAAAAATATAAATAAATAACTAGATGTTTTATAATATTCAGAATTGTATTACCGTTAAACCTTATATGTGCATTTCCTTAATGATTATAAACAAAATAACTTGTATTGTCTTATAAAGTAATGTAAATATCATGCAATAAATTTCCTTACTACATGTTGTTTTAGCGTAGGTTAAACTACGTCATTTTCACATGCAAATAAACTAGTTTTTAAAAAATATAAAATTATTAAATCGTAATATTTACATTTACTTTCTTCATAGCCTTTCATAATAAAATTTATTGTTTTTATATCTGACAAGTACGTAATTTAAAATGCCATTACAAGCTTAATAATCATATTTCTGTTGTTAACAACAATAAATTAGAAAACATTAGTTTTAGAATTACATGTTTATATATTCGAAACACACACAAAATTAGTAGTAGTATTAAATAAAAACTAAAAATATGTAAGTTTTAAAATTATATATTTGCTAAGTTATCATATACAACCACTGCCTAATTCGTTATTTAGTTTTTTCTAAATTACTACGTTAAAGGTAGGAGCTTGTGTATAATGCTAATAGCATTTAGGTGTAAATTATGACGTTTGTGTTCACTTCTTGTAATGTTACTTATATAAACCGGTTTTGCTTCTGTTTTTATTAATTTATGTTTTTTTATGAAACCGGTCTAATACTAATAATAACAATAACATTTATTAACATAGTAATTTATTAACTACGCTTGATTTGAATTTAAAAAAAATAAAAGTTTATTCACATGATTAGTTGCACAATTGCGCGTGGGTTTTGAACCTATATGAACAAATCATTAATAAAACTAGAAAAATATAAAAAAAAATGTGTAAAAATATACACGTAGGTTAATTTGTAATTAAAAAAAATATTTAATCGTAAAAAAGATTATAATTAAGTCATGAATTAAAAAGTTGTTCTGATCGGTTTAAATTACAGGACAATTCAATTTTAATGTTGTTTTGTTCAATTTTTCAAAAATTAAAATGCTACAAAACACTGATTATTGACTGCTACTTATTATTAAACTGCCATTTTTTGTACAAGTAAAATACTGACATTATACTATTAGAAACACATATAAAAAGTAAAGATTTTGAGGTAATTGTGTTTACAAAAAGAAATAAGAATAAGAAGTATTAAAATGTGTTTTTTAAATATATATGTAATTAATTCATTACCTACAGTTTATGTTTGACAAACTCAAATTTAAAAGAACCTGTATTTATTAATATAATTTGTATTCTTAACAACTTAAAATAAATTAACGTAATTAAAATAGTTATAATTCATTATGCAAAAAACGTTTTTATTGAGACAATTACTACTAAATGAGTAACTCTGGTCACAACACATACAAAATTCAAAATTTTTGTAATCTAATTATTTTTTTAGCAAACTTCTCACTAGAATTTTGAAGAATATGAACTAAGCAGTGTTCAGTTAGTTTAAAGTAGCTAAGTCTCAGGAACATTTTATTATTTCATGTATAAATAAAAATAAAATAAATTAATAAACAAAGAAGCTCACGGAAGAGCTTATGTGAGTGAGGCTACCTCGTTTAATTTTTCTTTTTTCTCTGTTTATCAAGACTTCACAGTCACTTAACAATCTTCTTAAATAAAAAGTTTTAAAATACATGAGAATACTTTTTTTTAACTGCTTTTTAACCAATAACATATATTTGTTTTTTTCGTGAATTTTGGATATTGTTATCATTCGGCTATTGTTATCAAAAACTTCAAGCCCCAACGTGATTCTATTAAGCGGCGTGCACTGTATCTACAGTAATTTATCGAATGTATTTACGCTTTTACGTACAGATTCACGAACAATTAAAAGGCTTTTAATTGTTCTAAGCACCATTGTATTGTTTTGTCTTTTATGAAAATTTCTTTTATTTGTACTATCTTATAAATGCCACACAATACTTTTATTTATTTATTTTAACAAATACCTAAAATTGTCTAGTTGGAATGTGTTGTTCATGTTTTGTTTGAATTTTCTTTAACTTATTTATTTCTATGAAGTTGTAGTGTATAATATGAAAATAATTTAAAAAAGTAATTATAATAAACTTTTATATATCCCAAAAGTGAAATGTTTTGAAAGTCACGTATTTTGACCACAATATCTGTACTGTTGTGGTTTCTACCATGGCTGGGGGAATTTTATTATGAATCCGGTGAAGATGGTGGGATCGCTAAACTAATGCGAATCGTAGTCGTAGGGGAAAACAACAAAAATAAAGGATCCCAAGGGATCGTTGGCGTTGTGCTCAAGTGAGGTAATGAAGTATCGAGGTATTTATAAACTCCTTAACTTTGAGTCGCGGGAGACTTACTAGCTGTCGGCTCATTTCGTCCACGCGCTGCGGACTGCTGCTATCGCTACGTACGGTTCGTGTTAAGTGAAATCGTGCTCTCGTACATCTTTCTTTTCTTGTCGACTACAATTATTTTAAATTTCTTGGATTAAGACTAATGAACTTTTGTAACGGACATAACTGTGATAAATAATATTTAAAGTAATTTTTCTTTAACAGAATAAGATAATGAACGTTTGTAATTGGTATAACTGCGATTGATACTATGTAACGTCACTTTGCCTTATAACAGTAATAGTAATGCACTTTTGTAACTTGCCGAATTAAGTTTAAGACTATCTAACGTCATTTTGCTGTATAATATTAATAGTATTTATTCACAAGATTATCAAACGCCTTATTTGTAATGGTTGATCCATTACAATTATTTATCGTAACTTCCACTTTGTAATTTGTGTTTCATATCAAATATTTGTGCTATTATCAAGGGTAGAAATTTGGGAGCTATGCCGTCTCTCGGAAACTAAATAAATGTTACTTTTATTACCGGTCGTGCGAACTTGATATCAAGGTCAACGGGCGGTATTGCGTACGTTAACGCGATTGCGATTTGCTACGATGTACGGTAGCCGCGGATTAATTGTTTAATAGCAACGTTTTAAATTCTGTTGGCTCCCAGAGTCTATTTTTGGGACCTGCTTTAATTTTAGGTGTAATTTGTATGTATATTATTACCATTTCGTGTTGGGGTTATGTAAATAATTAATAGCGGATTATACCAGTGGCGTAACCGTCGAGGGGCCTTTTCTTCCGTTCCGGAAGGGGGCTATGAGTCAATAATTTCAATAAATGGTTATTGTTAATTCACAATATGTTTCCCTTTGGGGACCTCGGGTCTAGGCTCTCCTTTTCTCCTACCTAGACTGGATATCTGCGATAAAAACATTTCGAGAAGAGGTGGCGCACTTGGGCATTTAGCTTACCGAAAGAAAACTTAGTGTTTTACGATTTTCTTTTACCCGACGACCATCTACGGTGAGGCTAGCCGAAAGGTAAGCAACAACATCTCGGAAATTACGTTTAGGTAATTTATTCTTCTTTCTTTCTTTTTCTCCACCTCCCCCATTGGATCATAACAAATATTGTAACAACTATTACATTCTATGTCGGGGGCCAGAAAATAGTAGAAAATTGACTTATAACTGTATATAGGATTTGTATAATTTGTTAACATATTTTTTTTCGAGATACATTCTTAAATCAAAATAATTTAGTTCTTCTAGCATTTCTTCGGCTTGCAACTTGTTGACAATGTACATATTGTGTAATGCAGTACATGCTTTTATTATTTTACAAGCTTTTACAGGATTGTAATGTAAGACAAAGTCTTTAATAAACAGCAGAATTTAATTTTAAGCACACCGACATTTATTAGTATATGAGCTTCAAAAATCTTGCAATTTGTGGTATTTATTTTAAGTATTTGCGTTTTTTAGTTGTTATTGCATACAAGTATAACGTCTTTTGAAAACTACTTGTTCAGTTTAAATTCGTTAGCAGGCATTTTTAAAAATCTTATTATCCCAGTTGTGAGGCAATTACGTCATACTTTCTAGTTTTGGTTTTTTAAAACTTATACGTCACAGTGTTAGCTTTCAGTGGGAGTTGACAAAATTTTATAACTATCAATGTAAAAATAAATATGAGTGAGAAATAGAAAGATAAATAGTCAGAGTGTAAGAGTTGCGACAGCATTCTTTACCACCTAGATATATCGGTATTACGTTTTAAACTACTAAGACATGAAATGTTACTAAGAGGGCCAATGTGTACTCAATTTTGTATTTTACCTTTTTGTAAAGTTTATGGTTTAACACATTCGCTAAAGTCAAAGAAAACCTACTTTACACAATATATATGTTTGATTATATATGTGTGATTTTTTAGGACATCAGAAAGCTTAACTTTTTTTTTAATTATTACACATGTGCGATGTTAGTGTATAAGATTGATTTGGTAAAACGAATTACAGGTCATATATGTGTGGAACAAAGAAACAAATTACTTAAAAAGAAAGATATATACTGACTTCCAGAAAAGTTGCAACACCTAGAAGTTGTTGAACGATTCTATTGAAATTTTTAGAAAACGTCTATTTTCATGAAACAAAGTGATGAATAATTAAAAACAAAAGAACAAAAGTTTAAAAATTTTTTTCAATAATGACTTGCTCCGCCTTGATTTGTAATGCACGCATTTAGACGTCTTGGCATGCCATCAATCAAGTGATCTATAGCTGCTTGTGGTATATCGCCCCAAGCTTCTTAAATCCGTAGCTGGAGATCATGTAAGTTATCTGGTGGTTGTGGTAAATTACCTTGTCGCTTACTAATCATATCCCATACATGTTCAACGGGCGACAAATTAAGCGACCGAGCAGGCCATTGGAGGACGGCAATGTTAGCTTCTTCCAAAAACCGTGTTGTAGCCCTTGCCGTATGAGGGCGCACATTATCATGCTAGAAAATGGGATTTTGCAGCTTCTAAAGATATAGAAGCCCAACTAATTGTAGCATATTAGCAATGTAACCAGCTGCGTTTAGGTTGCCGTCAATAAAGACCAAGGGTGATCTACTACCATAACATATTGCACCCCATATTATAACTCCTTGAGTGAGGGCTGTGTTGCGTTCCACTAAAAATTTTGGATTTTTACGTTCTGCACGCATCCGTCTGACTCTCCTACGACCATCGTGCGCCTAATTAACCCTTTTGTTGGCCCACTCTAGTCTGCGTAGACGGTGAAGTGGTGTAAAGGGAAGACATAACAAAGACGATAGGAACGCAACCCATAATATCTTATCCGGCGATTAACAGATGACATTGACATTCTGAGTCCTATACCTCTCATCCAATCGTTTGCAATTGATCGAGTTGTTGAAAATCTGTCCCTTGTGGCCAAAACTCTTAAGCGACGTTCTTCGCGATCTGTAGTCCTCCAAGGGCGTCCAGATCCACAGCGACAATGTTGAACCCCTTCCTCGGACTATTTGGACCAACATCTCAACACCGATGAAACATTTCGGTTTACACGACAAACAATTTCTCTTAGCGAAAGTCCGGCCTCTTTCATATCAATAATACGGCCTCGTTCAAAATCACTTGATTGGACAAAACGTTGATGTTGACGTACTCTCAGCATTGTTATCAAGTTAAGAATGAAATTGTGAACAAACAACAATTTGCAAACTTGAGAATTACTAAATGGACTACTACTTCAAATTTATTCTATGTTACTATGGAAACAACAGGAAAAAAACAAAAATTACTGGCTAGATTTTATTCAAATTTTAATCATCATTTTGTTTCATGAAAATAGACGTTTCCTAAAAATTTCAATAAAATCGTTGAACAAGTTCTAGGTGTTGCAATTTTTCTGGAAGTCAGTATATTAATTCTTTAGATTGTTACTTATTGACATGGTACTCCTTAAAACAATTGTTTATGCATAATTTGATAAGTTCGCCAGATTCCTTACATATTTTACTGTTGTATTTAAAAGCACAAGCGACCTCTCCACAAAACTAAAGCTTCATCAAGCGACAAATTCTGGCCAGGGCTGTAAGAATGTAATGTATATTTTAATGTTCAGTAAAATATTACTCAAAACCTAATCAATCTTATGTATTCTATGAGAAATAAAGTCTGCTTTATCGTAAAAATAGAGACACTAAAGTATACTTCCGAAACGGATTCTTGACATGACTTACTAAATAAAAAATGTTCATAAAAAAAATTGTGCTTCAATATAGTTTTATATTTAGTTTCTGTATATTAAAAAAAAATTATCTCTTCAGTTGTGAGCATTGACCACTTTTATGTATTTGAATGACGCTTTAGGTTTGACTGTTCATCAATAATCGGATTATGAAATATAAGCGGAAAAATATCAAAAGCTTTAAAATTTTCTAGCATATTTATTTTCAAAACTTCATCTTCCAGAAAAGGTTGTAAAATTGGTTACATGTCAGTATTAGTTAATTCTTCGTCATTATCTATGTTCATGTCGTTCTGATTTTCATCTGAGTTTGAGTCACAATTTTATTTCGAACTGGATGGGTGAAAACTAGTGCCTGTGTCTTCAAATTCTATCTATATTATTTTCACCAGAACACTAATCATCTCTCATTACGCGTTCAGTTTCTGCAAGCGGTTCTGCTTGTAACAATGATATATAGTAGATGTTTAGGACCGTTCTGCTAAGGAAAAGTGCAATAATTACTAAATTTCAAATATTGTTTATTATTCTTAACTCTCTTAACTCGCTATTGTAAACCGTCTTTGACAGTTTTTGCGCACTTGTCAACATAAACGTCAAATTATTTTTGAGAGATTTTGAGACTTTGGGAGACTCATAGAATCCGTTCGAGCAATAAAATGTTGTATTCAACTCGTTCCTGTCTAAATTGGACGCTTTTTTTTCCATCGAGGACTTTTTAAACTCTCATTTCACTCGGGTTTAAAAATGCCCTCTTGGGGAAAAAGCGCCCAATTTACACAGGAACTCGTTAAATAAACTACTATTTCTAATACACAGCACTTATTTATGTACAAAAATACTTTTTTAAATTATTTTTTAATACAAAAAAGCCAGGATCAAGTCACAGCTGGTATATGCACAAGACACATCTGGTTGTTAGAAAACCTGACTTCAAACATATTGTAAACTTTTAAGCCTTAGAATGCGTGACGAACTTTACCACAGACCTAGATATTTTATATTAACGCTATTATTTACCACAATTATAAAAACCCCAATTTTGCAATCTTGCGGTTCAAGAAGATTTAAACGGTTACCACTTAAAAGTTGCTTCTCCTGCAACTGTTGCACCTGTTACCTTTACCGCCCATTAAATCGACGCTTTTGAGATTAATGATTGTTTCAAATTATGTGAAGGTCAAGGTTTAAAGGCTTGAAGAACCAAATAATTTCATTTTTATTTATTTTTTTTTATAATTAAATGTTTTTTGTATAAAATTTGAAAACATTAAGTTAAAATCAAACCAGAATGTATTAATTATTCCGTTTGTTACGGTCGAAATTCTTTTTACGTACGCCTATGTGTTTCAACGTGAAATTAGATTCGGGTTGACGCCCTCTAACGATCGTTTTGCGTTGCGGGTCATTTGGCGGAAATTCGTCACACGTAAATGTTATAAAATGGTCTGTACGCATTGAATAGTTATGTTATCAATTACCATCTGGAAAACCAATTATAATTAGTGAATGATCTAATTTATTCGAAGCGTTACAGGGTAAGCTACTGCCGTTTGTTAGTGAAAATTCGTTCGTAATTCTTTCTTCCTTTTAACAGCCATTTTGCGTTCCTTCCTTTTACATCTGTTACCTTATCGATAAATGGCTATCGTAAACGACTGCTAAATAAGTCAGCACGTTGCCGTACACGGGCACTGGCGGAAGGTGATTTCCACGCCACGAAATTGGGGTCTTGCGGAGCCTTCCAGGGCAAAGAGTGCTACACGTGGATGACACGACATGACTTGTATTAACCACCTATTTGTGTTCCAACTATATTCAGTAGTCTATACCGAATTACGAAGGGATGAACCTCGACAAATATTTGGATGGGACGATACTAACTTTTTCTTTATAAGGCTTATGGTTATAACTAGTTAAACCACCGACAAGGGGTACCACAGCATTCGACAACCGGGTTATGTTATTTATACTTTCTTGTACCTTAAGTAACGATTGTTGTAGATGTTGATTTCGTGAGACATTAGTTTGACACGAGTTGCGATTCAGATTGTTTGCAGGATTGTGTGTGTGTCGGGGAAAGCGCTTTCTTTACACTAGTGGAAATTCCTGTATTTATGGTAAGTGATATTATATGTTTTATTTCGTAGTCAACCCGGTCACTCACGAAACTTTTGCTATTAGTTCTGTAATTATCGATATTGTTGTTTACCAGTTAGGTAGTAAATTTTACTTATGTTGAGTTGCGCATGCTGTGTACTACCAATGATTGATTAACGTTAGTGCTATATTAATTCCACACGCTTTGTTACGATAAGTTAACCTTAATGTAGTAATTTATTATCACACATATTAATAATTATTTCGTGTATTTCGCATATTGTATGCAGACGAAATTTACTACCATCTACTCTTCGCTATTCATGTCAACGTAATCTACGTATGTGTGGTGTGTTGCCGATACTTCGGATATTTAGTTATACTCGTACTAAAATTATTCTTGGTCATGCTATCCAATTGTTATCAATTCGAACGTTAATCTATTTATTATTATAGAGGAATTAAAGTGAAATTGTTATTAACGACTTAGTTTGTTTTCTTTCGCTTCTTTCAGCATTACGAACCTAACACCTTGTTACAAGTTTATACCACCTGTCTTGAGCGGGACAGAAGTGACTTTGGATAAGCTCTGGCGCCCTTAAGTATCTTTTCGATTTTATCTATGAACCCTCCCCTCTCACCGACTATTGTAAGTTGGCCGTGCAGGTTCGTAAAATTGCAAAAAGCTTGTAACATGTTTTACGAATGACAGTTTGCAAATTATTAGTTGATAATTTACGATTTAATTTTAGTTAATCTTGGCGTACGCTAAGCAAGACTTTCGCAAATTATTTTTTCTTTATATCTTTATTTATTTATTTTTCAATTGTTTAGTTGATAATTTTTAAATTTGAATATTACTATTGTCTGAATTGTTTAACCGATGTATTTTTATTTTGTTTACGTTTAATTTTTAACTTTTATGTTGATTAGATTAATCCTATGACCAATTAAAGCTACCAGACTAGTTTCTTAGTGAATGAGCCTAGAAATTTTGCAAAAACATTTAAAATTCTTAGCTGCTTATTCCTACATCTTTCTGATAACTCCTTGTTGCATAGAATCTTAAATCTACAATAATCTTGGTATGCTTATCTACAGCATTATTAGATATAGTGGGGCTGAAGTACAGATTAAAAACGTTTGACAAATTTCTTGCCATATATTTTGTGAGTTGGTAGTATCACTAAAAAATTGCATCACTTATTTCAAAAGGGCCAAGTCAACGAGCTAATATTTGTCTTGTCATGCGAGATTGCTGCCTTTTTTCTAAATCGTTAACTATATTGACATTATTCAAAATTTGCCATTTTGAACAAGCTAATATGTAACACTGAGCAGTATTAACAAATATGTACTTGACGTAAATTGTGAAATTGTAATAGTTTTGACATAAGAAACATGAAACAAGCGGTTAGCATCACTCGTCAAATATTGCAGAATACAAAACGATGGATATCATTTGTTCGTATATCTTGAACGCCTAAATTCTAATTATAGCCTCGGGCTGTTGTGTTACTTTTTAATAAGATTAGATAAGATCATATATCGAAAAATTAAACACTTAAGATTTAGTGTAAGAGTAAGTACGAAAATGTGTTTCTCGGACACTACTGAGCTGTTAAAGGTTAAATGGTTGGTTCTTTTTTGTTTTTTTTTTCAAACAATAGTATGGTAGTGCTTGTTTTTCAACATTTGTATTATTTTTTTAGGTTGTCCTGTAATAGTATGGTTGCCATTTAGAACTCCATCTTGACTTGACGATTTCCTGCTCAAAATGTTTCTTTTGTTACTTTTTATTTTTCTTCGGGTACATCTTTGTTGAGAAATATGTATAGTGTGTTTAATTTTATTTTTCCTTTGTCCTTTATTCATGAGATCATTTATGTAGTTAATACAGGTTTCTTCCTTTATTTGAGTACACTATATAAATTAATTAATTTTTTGTTCAAGGCAATTATCATATTATAATGAGTATGTCACAGGTAGAAAATCCAAATTTAGTTAAAATAAAAAAAACCGTTGTTAAAGTTTTTTTTAAATTTGACAGATTTAGTAACAAATGTAGTACCAACATAATATTTTTGGCAGTTAAAAAAATTTTTTTTTGAAAGAATGTAATTCATCGCATCGCATTAACGTTTGTTATGCTATGCTTTACTTTTGACGCTTGTTACGTAAATTAATATTTAGGTAAGGTCTCAAGTGTATGCTACAGTTTGTAAAATATTTTTGTTTGTTCTTTAGCTTTTAAGGTTTAGGCCAGGGGTGTCAAAAATAGTCTTGTGCGTTGATTGTGCTTGTTGTGTGTAATTTATTTAAGTGCGCGTTGCGTTTCTTGTAATGTCTTCTAGTAAACCACGGAAAGCTGATAGCGAGTGTCGAGTTTTTTAAAGTAAGTGGGAACTGTCGTATTTTTTATCTAATAGAAAGGCAAACCACTTTGCTTAATTTGTAATCAAACAATTGCTGTTTGCAAAGAATTTGACTTGAAAAGACACTATGAAACCAATCATAAAGAGAAGTTTGACAAATTCTCTGGCGAGATCAGGCTAGAAAAACTAGGATGTTTTAAAAGTAAATTGAAGGGACAGTAATCGTAGTTTATAAAAGCCAAAGTTGACAGTGAGAATGCTATGAGAGCGAGTTATGTAATTGCAAAGAAGTCGAAATCTTTTAGGGACGGCGAATTCGTTGAGGATTGTATGTTAGATGTGGCTGACATTTCATTCCCATCCCAGAAACAAGATATACCCCTGTCCAGGCATGCAATTGCTGACAGATAAAATGAATTGGCGAATAATTTGCATAATCAACTTAAAGAAAAAAATTATTTTTTATTTTATTGCTGTTGATGAAAGGGCCGATATCAAAGATATAGCACAGCTTGCTGTGTTTATTCGGAGAATCGATAAAAACTTTTACATTACTGAAGAACTATTGAAATGTGTACCTTTGAAGTATACTACTACAGCTCAAGGTATTTACCAAGCGATTGAGCAATGAATTCAAAATAATTAACTTAATTGGGGAAAATTATGCAGTATTACGACTGACGGTGCACTAGCCATGGTTGGAAAAAAGCCGGTGTTGTAACAAAAATACGTAAGAAAATTTCAGATGAAGCTACACCTGAACACGAATTTGTAGGGATCTACTGTATGATTCATCAAAAGTCCTTGGCATCTAAAATACTTCATTGTGAGCAGAGGCCTAAATCACCGTCAATTCACACAATTTTTAAAAGATCTCGATGAAGCACATTCTGATATTATATACTTAACAGAAGTTTGTTGGCTTGGTCACGGTTCAATGCCAAAACGATTTTTCGAATTGTTAATTTTATGGCTGAAAAAAGTAAACCAATTAATCATAGCGACAAATGGTGCGCTTCTCTGGTGGATATGACGGAGCATTTCAATAACTTAAACGTTAAGTTTCAAGACAAAAACATGATTGTCACGCAAATGTACTCAAATATACAGGCGTTAAAGATAAAATTAAAATTGTTGGAGTCCCAATTGCGAGATCAAGTACTTCACCACTTTCCTAGTATTCGAACATGTGGTACCTACAATGCAGAGAAACTAACAGAGTTTACTACTTTTCTACTTGACCTTATAACGGAGTTTGAAGGTCGTTTCGCAGATTTTCGCCAACTGTACTCCTGTGAATTTCTTCTGTTTAATAATCCATTCACCTTTGAAGTTGCCAAAGCGCCAACAAATGTAGAAATGCAACTAATAGACTTGCAATGTGACACTGTTTAAATGACAAGTTTAACGAAGTTGATATTTTGACATTCTACTCAAAATATTTTAAAAGTCGTGACAACAATGCCAACATGCACAAACACGCTCCTCGTATTGTATGTATGTTTGGAAGTTCATATATATATGTAAACAGATGTTTTCAACAATGAAAATCAACAAGTCCAAACACCGTTCAAGACTGACAGAAGAACATCTTCAAGCTATTCTTAAAATTAGTACATCTGATTTGACCCAAACATGACATGAGTCATCGAAATAGTAACTATACCTAACTTTTATTTATTATATAGATATAGAATCTGTATCTTATGTTATTTTATATATTTCGTTGAATAAAGATTTCCGTATTGATATAAAAACAATTTTTTTTAAGTCGGCCCCCCAAGCATGCCTCGAAAAAAAATTGCACTCAAGCAAATTGAGTTTGACACCACTGGTTTAGGCCCAAAAACAGCAAATTTTTTAATTAATTGATTGTGTTAGATATTTTCTTTAATGGCTCATGTCTTTTTCGATATGTTCCGACTTTTTCCTATATCTGTAACTGTAACTATTCTATACGATGCTTGTATTTTTCAGGTATTATTATAACGACTCTTTCTTTTGATCTCATTTCTTTATCTATTCTTCTGTAGCTAAGTAGATATTTGCCGTACTGTTTTTGTTCTTTTCTCTTAGTTATATGTCTACCTAGTTTTGTTTTTATTTTTTGTACACTGTTATTATTAATACCGTCTTATGGTTTGTTGTAAAAAAATCTTTAAAATAAACATTCAAATTGCAAAACTAAATGTAATGCGCCATGTGGATTTTTTAAAACTACAACACTATTAAACGTTTTATTATTTGATAACGTTTCTAAATTTTCATTAAAGTTAAAATTTGTATTATTTTATTTTATTTTTATTAGAGTTATTAAAAAGAATGGAAATGGAAAGAATAAACGTTAAAGTGTGTATTAGAAATTGGAATAAAATGAAAAAAAAAAACATAATAAAAATTTGTTGGTTGTTGTTAGTTACAAAAATTGAATTATTTAACCGCTGGTTTTTAATTTTTTGTAAATTTAGTCATAGGATAACAGTTATTTTTGTTAAAAAAAATTTATGTAAGTAAATAAATCCCAACTGTTTTAACGTATAGATTTACGTTTTTTATTAGTCTTTGCTTGGAATTTACTTATAGTCACTTACAGTAATAAAAAAATCTAAAGAAAGTTTGTAGTCAGTCGTAATTTTTAAAACAAAAACAAAAATATAGAAGGTCTAAGAACAACAATAGGTACATTCGTGCTTGTCTACAAACTGCTTTTACTTCCGTGTCGATAATAAGTATGTTTTAGCAGTAAAACAATAATAACCATAGCTTTCACAAATATTTTTTTTTTACTTTTTTTTATAATTTACAGTGCGCAATTATATATTCGTATACATTAGAATATTTTGTGTACATCCGTAATTCCATTGTGGGTAAATATTGCAATGTCTAATTATTACCTTAAATGAATGAAATTTTATACATTTTCTTGTTTGTTATTTTTACTGTGTTTATGCGTTTTGATTTATCTTTAATATCTTTTTTTTTTCTAAAACTTTCATTATTTCTGAAACTGCCTTTTAATTATTTATGTCAAGGTAATTATCATTATACTAAACATTATGTAATAAATTCAATATTATTTTTATTTTAAAAAATAGATCTAAGTGGTACTGAAATTATCATACACTTCAAATATTTTATTTATTTTTATCACACTTGAAATATAACTGAGTTAATTTTTTGTATATGAACACATTTAATATTTGTAAAAATATCTAATAAATAGATTTTTAAATATTTTGATCACGAGGCACAAATAATAGTTTCTCACTGCAAATTGCTGTTAGTATAATCACGAATTTAATTTATCTTTGACAAACAATATTAAAATAGTATACACACTGAAATTAGTTACTTGTTTAATATCGTTTATGGGTCAAGAACCATTGATGCGAACGTTACTGTTTATTGACCACATTTTTATTAGTACTTAACGTTATTATTGTTTATATAAAAATTGGTTCCTTCTAAGACTGTGTTATTTTAATTTTTTATTTAAATTACGTTGGGATCACTGCTAAAGTTTCTATTTTTAAGTTATACATTTTAATTAGTAATGATAATAACTCACAACACTTTTTTTTATAGCTACAAGTGCAATTACGTAAACGCCAGACTTTTTAATTCTATCTGGTGTAATATTTTGGTAAATTCATCATATGCGTCATGAATAAATCAAAATAATTATTTTAAGCAAACCTATTTTTATGCCGACCAAATTGAATATATTATACGGTGGTAAACCTCGTATAAATCAAAACAATACGTCCAAATTAAATATTTTAACAATTGAGTACTTTAATTAATTTTTTTCGTTTTAGCAGTTTGACAATTACGTTTATTAATTTAAAATAAACAGTTTATTATTTAACTTGTGTGTAGTTTATTTATAGTATTAAGTAAAGACGCTACTGTATATAAACGATCTGCTTAAACCATGTATTAACATAAAAATAATATTACATAAAGCAATTAACGTAAGGTACGTCAAAGTGGGCGACGATACTTCTTGACAATGTTTTCTGTATAAGGCTATTCACTCTACATTATAAAAATGTGAAGATACCCAGTTGCAGACAGATATTATCTTAACCATTTCACTTGAAGTACTTGACTTTTTTGGCTACCAACTTTATTAAATTTTACCTAACGGGATTCTTAGTTTATTAATAATAATATAGTAAAACGCATTTTTGCGTTATCGGTCCTTAAAATGTATAAGAAACGACGCTTAAAACATAAGTTAGAAACATAGTCGACTACTAAAGGTGATCCTGGATAAGCGGTCTTGAGCAAGATAAAGTTGAAATATATTCATAAAAAAGTCAAGCTTAATTTAATTTATTTAAAAAAAACTTCTTAAACTATGTTAAAACTTTAGAATATTAGAAATTTAAGTAACAATGCTGGGTTTGATAAATAACATTTGCGTATTAAGAAGACATTCTAAAATATGTTTCTTTAGACTAATAGCAACGATGTAGAAAAACAATAGATCTGTTTAGTAAGTTGTTGAAATTGAAACGCTGCCAAAAGCCATTAAATAAGAATTTTTGTCTTTGTTCTATAAAAAATACTGCGTTACATATAAATGCTATGTAATAATCGATAGTAGAAAGTAGTAATAAATAAATGTGTCCAAAAAATGCAAAACAAGCTCATATTTTTATTTTTATTTTTAAATGTGAATTAAAGTCGTTTTACTATTATTTTAGAAATGATTATAACGACTTTCAAACTACTTAACATATACTTAATCAAATTTTATCAGTTTTATTTATAATAATAATGAACAAAAAGTTAATTTGTAATAAAATATTTATTAATTTTTTTTAAATTAAAATAGTTGGACTTTAAAAAATTTTTAATACTTCATCAATAAAAAAACTTAGGTATTAAAATATGCTTATATAATATAGTAGCTAGTAGCATCGAATGCCTTATGATGTCATAAAATTGAACATATTACATGCAAGCTAGCCTTTTTTTATCGAATTACACACCCTTTAACGGTTTTATTACATTTTATAATACACGTTTTTCAGTACAACTTTATTCTTAATTTACATAAATAATTGTTTTTGAATATTGAGTTATTCTAAAATAATAAGAATTTTTTAAACTGTTATTTTACTATTAAAAAGGACAAGTGTAGTAAATAATTTTATTAATATTCTCTAGTATTCTTAAGTTTTAGTAAAACAGTTTTAGTGTTAATACGTTTCCTCTGAAACCTTATTTTAGTATCAATAAAATCATAAACAAAAAACAATTTTCCGCTAAAGTACTTAATAGAAAATTTGGAAATAACGAAAATGACAATCTTAGTGCTTTCGATAAACTTAATTTGATGTTGCAGATTAAAATAAAAATATGGTATATACAGAGTATTAATTAGTTAAATAATTACATTACAAACGCTTTAATATGGATTCTGAAAATCTTAATAAATTTAAATTAGTCTTCATAATATATTTCTATTAGCTGCAATTTAGTAGCCGGACGATGGTTATTGTTTCTGAACTGCAGTTGCTGCAAATCATTAATCGTCATTACAATGCCTAAACAGATTACCGAAATTGTAACCCGTTCAGCATACAATAATTCACTAATTGCATTAGTTTACAAATCTGTTTTTTTTGCTGAGGTTTGAATTTTAATCCGTAATATTGACAAAATATGTTGTGATTTCAAATACCGTTTAGATTTTTTCTATCACATCCAGATAATGCTCGAATTAACAAACAAAAAAGTATGCGTTTTTACTAACTTATATAAATTTATTCTACCTAATAAGGAAAATTGGTAAGATTACAATGTTATTACAAAAAAAATACATAATTGCTTAACAGTATTAAACAAAATTTAAACGTTTATTAATTAGACATTACCTTCTTGCTTGAAAGACCGTTTAATTGTGTCTTCTTTCAAACACCAGTAATAGTCGGCCTGCAAGTTTCTATTCCACTTTTTTTGGTACCTCTGTTCTATTTCTTTTATATCTTGATAGAGTTTCTCTCTTTTACAAGTGATTCAGCCTTTCTTGTCAACAAGAGTCATTGTATTTTTAAACTTATTATCCAAAATAAATTTTCTAATTTGGACACCAATGAAAATATTTTTTGCGTCAGATAAACTAAAAAATTTATTACAAAGATGTTGAAAACAGATTCCATCCTTATTCAATGCTTTTAAAAATTGCTTTATTATACCTAATTTAACATGAAATGGAGGTAAACCTATTTTATCTGCCATATCTTTCTTTGTCCAATGCAGCACTTGGGCTCTATTATTCCATTCATAAATGAAACAAACTGCTGATCTAACAACATACATACATAACACTTTTAAATCTCCACATAGTTGACATTTGTTGTCTTTATATATTTATTTTTTCCAACAGGAACTTAATCATATCTGGTTGTTAAAGTGAAGTAAATGAAAAACTGGCACAGATGTGTACTTATCTCTATTATATAAATCAACACTTTAATAAGCAGTCTCCAATAACTAGGAACATATGCTGGAGCACCTAAATTACGGTATCACTTCAATATACAAAACGACCTTTTTGCAAAAAATATTGAATAAACTGGCAAGTCAGTTTTTTGCTTAAAATCAAAAACCTAAAAACTCAGCAGCATTTTTTGGAAAGTCCAAGTTTTGTACTAAATCATTGAGTTCGAATTGAATAAGTTTTTGCGGCATTAAGCTATTTTATTGTTCTTAACTGTCATAAATTTTAATTTTTTGCTATTGTAAACCGTCTTTGACAGTTTTTGCGCAGTTGTCAACATAAACGTCAAATTATTTTTGAAAGATTTTGAGACTTTGGGGGCTTCCTAGTTTCTGTTCGAGCAATAAAATGTTGTATTCAACTCGTTCCTGTCTAAATTGGGCGCTTTTTTTCCCTCGCGGACTTTTTAAACCCTGGTTTTACTCGGGTTTAAAAATGGTTTCTTGGGAAAAAAAGCGTCGAATTTACACATGAACTCGTTAAATAAACTACTATTCCAATTGATATCATTTTTTTTCCGGAACCTTGTAACATATGCGTTACTCAAAGAAGATGTAAATTCTATAATTTCTGGTGGAAGTTTTAAAAGCATATTAAATCTATGTAGAACCGATCGTATAACTCATGGTATATCTGGATATTTGATGTCTTCTTTTTTTTTAATTGCAACTTGTTACTTTAAGTTAACATTAAAGACGAAAAACATGTTTACGGACTAATTTTTATAACCGCACTATCATTTTATCTGTATTAAATCATGTCGTTTCGTCTTTATTTAATATATTATTGGTTTGTGTTTTGTTAACTTAAGGTAAGCTTTTCTGTTTTAGTCAATTTTACAATTAACTCAGTATTTTTAGTATAAAACAACAAACAAAAAATTATATTAAATTTTATTATAATTGACTAAACAAGATCAACCGTTTTTTTTATTTAAATTTGAAACGCCAATTAAAATTTTTCGTATGTATTAATTCAAATATTTAAAAATTTATATGTAATATATAACTAAAAATGTGTATGCTTCCCTTAGTTGTTAATACAGGCGGGAAAAGGATACAATGTTTTAATAAACGGGTATGAGACCAGTTAGTCAAGACAGCTACGTCTGGTATATTCGGAATCAAGGAATAAACGTTACGTCCTTTATGGGATGACAGCCGAAAGAAATAAAAATCTGCTATCAAAACTTGCTGGTCTAAGAATGTGCACGTGCCAGCTTTTACAAGAACTTTGGAGCAGTATATTTGCTGCAATAGGAGATGCAGAAGAGGATATTTTGCCACAACGCAAAAGGAATCGATAGGAACAGTACGATATGTCCCAAAGATGGTAAGAGCATAGGGATGACGGCACTGTTGAAAATGGTCATTAATGATTTCCTATGTAGGTTCCAGTTACGGCGAAAATATTTGTGGAACAAGTGTCAAACAGTCTTGCTTTTGACAACTACATAGGAACAGTGTTTAACAAAGCTTTTAAACTAAAATGCCGTTGAGTCGAAGTGAGGGATTTATTTTTAAGGAGGAACCAAAAACCGTGTGTTTGGTCTTGTTGGCTGAAACAGTCAATTTGTTTTGACATCCCAGCAAGTCAGAATGTTCATGCTCTGTCATGATTTTGTCTCTAGGTTGCGTGTGTTGTCTGCGGACACTGTGATAGTAATATTGTCCGCGTAAGTGATCAAGCGACTTGATAAATAACTGCGAATGACGCGCACGGCGTCTGCAGGCAGTACTTAACGACGAGAGTTTTAATTATTGGTGACCACCATACGTTATTGAACGCTTCTGAAATGTCCATAAATATGCATAGTATGTGCTTGGAGGCCTTCGTTTGTACTTTGTCATTAATTTACGAATGGCGTCTGTCGTCTATTTGCCGGGAACGAAGCCGTACCGGCTGGAATAAACTTTGTAAAGGAATGATCTTTAACAGTGCTGGTTCGAATAATTTGCTAAGTTCTGAAAGTAGCGAAATCGGACGATACGAATTGGGATTTGAGGTATCCCTTTTACCAGACTTAAAAATCGTTATTAGTTTACCAGTTTTCCAACTATTTAGAAAATACCCACATTGGACACAAGACTTGAATCTTGTACAACTAATCTTAGTACGTACAGACTTTGTCGGGTCCAGGAATTAGGAATTCTGTTAGCCACCGACGCTATATCCTTTTTTGTAATCACCCAGTCATGTCAGGACTCAATATTTGCAGAAGATCGGGATCTAATTTGAGCTTGGTAAGGATTGTCGTTTGTTGGATCATCGTCCGGAAACAAGGAACTAGTTATTAACTTGATTGTATTGAGCTCTGTGAGAATGTATCTATTACCGTCACGGGCGTTGGACCATGGCTGGATATCAAGAAACGTTTGTGAAGATATCTTATAAACTAATCTCCATGAACTCGCCTCCAAACTTCTCTCTACAAACTTTTGTCATGAGCTAGCGTTTTTCATTGCCAGTTTATACCGGTAAACCGCGGCCTTGTACAAATTTAACCATTGAGTTTTTAGCTCTACTGGGGTTTTTTAAGTATGCAACGTACAACTCGTTTTAACCTATCTAGCTTTAGACTCCACCACGGTACACCAGCTCAAGAATTCAACCAATTTCGCTTTAAGCCATTTTTGTTAGATTTGAGGATCAGCCTGGTCAGTTTATAAATAGAAACGTCTATAGAATTAGAATGGTGACACTTAGCTCCACGTGGAAGATAAGTAGAAAGTAGGGCGCTGACAACTGTGTTCAGCTTGACAGGATCTATGCGTTTGACATCAAGGATACGCTTAGGAATCGGAAACGATTGATGATTTTTGACGGTCGAATCAAAACGTATCAGTCGGTAGTCACTTTTAATCACCTCTAGAATAACTTTCCAGTTAAACATTTTTCTAGCTAAAACTTATGATGCTAATGAGACATTGATATTTGAATTATCTTGGTGACTAGCAAAGGTAAAAGGTCGATTAAGTTCTCTTACAACACATAGATACGTTCGCCACGAGGTTTTCTTTACTTTTGTCTTGTTCGTCAGTCTGCAGGAAAATCAAAGCGGCGATTTTGAATTGAAATCTCTTGCTATAATAATTGAGACGTCACTTAGTTCGTCCAAAACTTTATCTAGATGTTGTACATGAATATATATATTGACGTCAAGCTTATTTAAGTGCGCGGGGCAGTTGTTAGAAAACGTTTTGTGTTTTATGACATTGCTTTTATGGCATCTTGCGTTTTTTGTGCAATCTTTTGTATTGTGTTTTTCAGCACAGTTGTGGCATTAAAGCTCGCTCTTGCAATCACCTTGTTGATGACCAAACTTCTGGCACTTAAAGCATCTTACGATGCGCACATGGTCATTAACCCTGCATGAATTCCAAGCTACGTAGACTCGACGATCACAACTGTGGATCGTTGAATAGGCGTGACGAATTTGTCGGAAGATACTTTTACTTTGTCGGCAATTCTGCTCGACGGAGCTGCTTAGGCATACGATACAGGACCAGTTGTGATTTGCTAGCCAAGACCTTACAACTTGTCAGTTATAGACTACAGGGCCGTTTGCACGCTCGGAAGAGCATCAAAGATGTCTGAATGTTGCGTAGACATTTTTTTAACTTGGACATAACCAGGACCTCTGTGCGATTTGCACTTACATGACATCAAGGAAGAAGGAAGTGTATTGTTTATTAGTATCCGATCATCTAAGACACTGAAGATTTGACTTTTTACTGATGCCCATGGTGATGAAATTATTGATGTGTGCTGCAGGCAATATTTATCATTGCGATCCTAAAATGAAGGTACAGACTAAATAGGGGCCTTGACAATAGATCAAATTGAACGACAAGTAAGATAAAAATAGGCAATTCTGGCAACTGGTTGCGTTGACGACAGTATTAGCAATAAAATGAATTATTTAATTGTTATTGGGAATGCCTTTAATAGAAGTGCAGTTTTATTGATTTTTAAGAATGTTAGTAGTATTCATTTGAACAGCATTTTTTCTGAATAGAAAAACTCAAGTAGGTACTTAACAACGCAGAAGACATTCAAAACAAATAGCAATAAATTGAACACGTGCATTAAGTTATCATTGCGATACTTTAAATTTTCACTGCGAGTTTAAATCGCCTATATAATCAAAACGAATCTATTCCATATTATACGACTCAACTATGGTCAATTCTTTAAAAATGTCTATATAAAATAAAAACGAGTTGACACAAAGAAAATAAGTTCAGAATTTTTTGAAAAACATTTCAAAAAACTATGTTTTGCGCGAGAACGTCCTCTAGCAATTACCGCTACTTATAATTCGATGCCAAATTTATTACACTGCTATTACAGTAATCACCACTACAAAATGATAAAAATATACATTTTTTTAAAACTCTGAACAATAGATTTGTTTAAAAAATAATTTTAATGCTAAAATTGATCAATTTTGTCTTGCATTAAAAAATAGTTTTTTTTACTGAGTTGAGTACCTTGCATAGCAAGCTAAAAATGACTCATCTGGTAGAGTACAAAACAAATCATATACAAACCGTAATTAGTATTTAAGAATTGTCACTTATATAGTTTTGAATTTAATTAATTAATTTGTTTTTAAATTTACAAGGTAACCTACAGAACCCTTTATATCGTGTGTCCCGAAAATTTTGAAGCATACAGATTAACACGGAAAATTTAAAAGTTTTGGTTTACCTGTTTCCAAAATGTTTTTAAGATATTTCCAGTATTAGAATATATGACAACGTGTACCAGACAACGTTTTGCGTAATAATTTTCGAAATTCAATAACAAATATCAAAAATATTTCTAAAAATGTATCGCGTGGTAAAAAGCTTAGTTTAAAATACAGATGTAAAAAACTTATCAGTAATAGCACTTTGGTCTAGTGACATCAGTCGTAAGACTGCGGTTATATCGCGGCTACGTACGAAGGTTCAAATCCCGATGCGGTTCTGTTTTTTTTATTTGTATGATTATTTTAAATAAACGACGATAATTTTTTATCTGTAAAAAGAAATAATTAAACGTGTTAATGGTTTTGATTAAATTCATAATGGATTAATGATACCTGCTATTTTTGATAACTATTTATTTGCTTAAAAGATATTAAAACTTTTTTGGTAGGTACGTTTTAATTATAACAATAAATAAATTTAATTGTTGAGATTAATAACAACAAATACTAAGATACTAATAGGCAATTATCATCGTGTTTAAATCAACCGCGTGATAAATATTTATGGTGGTCCTGAAAGCAACCGATTGTGAAGGTTCAAAAAGCTCTTCGTTTTGTACCGACTCATATTTGCGTAAAAATTCCATTATTTCCTATTGTAGGTATGACATGAAAAAATAGAAATTACGTCTAGCTACAATTAAACAAAACGTAAGACAGCCGTTGCAGGCGTCGAAAAAGATTGGAACATCCAAAATATCTGATATTTAGCAGATTTCACACTTGGTGTAAAGGTTTTTCTGTTCGTTGTTTAAATAGTTGCTGTGCGCTGTGTTATCAGTTTTAATATTGTGTTATACATTTGTATAAATAATGAGGAGTTTATCTTTCGAGTAGCAAATATTCGTTATTCGTTTGAATTTGGACGGAAGTAGTTGTTGTGAAATACAACAAACGTTTGCAGGAATGCTTAAAGATGTGCCAAGTTATTCGGATTTCATAAAATTGTGGATAACTTTTTGACAACTTGATTTGTTAGAATCCGTAGTGATAATGTGTTTAAACCACCACGAAAATTGGAAGTAAGGAACATCAAAGTTGTGTTAGCTGCAGTTTCCATTATAAATAAAACATCCGCGCGGAGCGTTCAGGTAGAAACGTTGTTTTCACTGATAAAAGCACATTCACTTCACACAACGCATCTAATACACAAAATTGCAGAATCTGGGGCGTAAACCCTAATATATATTCTCAAAAAGTGAATGTGTAGGCCGGATTGTTCCGTGATAGAACTCTCGGCCTCTTCTTTATTGAAGGCAATCTCAATGGGATGTCTTATTTGGAATTGCTCCAGAATAGAGTAGTTCCAGGAATACGAAAGCCAGTGGAAGATTTGCAGCAAGAAGTTTGGTTCTAACAGAACGGCTGTCTGGCGCACAACTCGGTGATTGTACGGCAATATTTAGCAAATACCTTCCATGGTGTTATTAGTTTACGCGGACAAGTTTACTGGCCAAAAGGATCTCCTAACTTAGCACCTTGTGATTTATTCCTGTGGGTTCATCTTAGAAACAGGATTCATCAAATCCGTCCCGATTTTTAAGAGAATTTAAAGATCGCAATCTACGAAGAATTCCAGCAAATTAATGGCTGGCAGCTAGCAAATGTGCGTCAGGAGTTTTACAATAGACTGTGCTACTGTCGAATACAAAACGAAGAGCTTTTCAACACGTTGACTGCCGCAATAGTAAAGAAAATAGGATCTTAAAGGCCGAGCACGTTTTGATCTAATTATTATAGAATAAATGTTATTTAGTATAAATAAATTATTTTTTTACTAAAAAGCTGTTATCTTATTAGTTTTGGATCACTATATGATTCACGCGGCCCTTATCAATAAAATTGTTTCTACTAGCCGTGAGAGTCGTACTCTGCTTCACGCATGAAAACGAGTCCATACTCGTATGAAACTTGCAGGATTAGACCTGATGTAAGCATCAATGTCATCCCTTTGTTTTTGCTCATTGTAACTTTGTTCGTGCAAGAGATTGGTACAGAGACATCCAAATGAATTACGAAGAAGAGCAAATAATGTTGCAACGGAGGTGGCAGGAATGCCTCTCCGACGAAGATGATGACCCCTATAGAAGATTCAGGTACTGAATATACACCTAATTTATCAGACTATTCATCGGATACTGAACCACTGTACAAGAAATCAAAAATTATCGACAATTCCAAGAAAACAAATCTTGACAAGCCAAGTACTTCAGCGGCATGTAGCCAAATGTGCGACAATGTCTTGAGCACAATAAACGCAGTTATTTAAAAAAGTATGGAGATAAGTGATGATGAAAGTAGTAATAGTAGTTCTTGTAATGAAGAGCCTAGATGCAGTGACAAACTAAAGTGGGATGAAGTAACTGGACTAAATTTGAAACTGTTTACTTTCGCGGAAACAAATGCTGGCGTAAAGGAAGAAATATATGGTAAATATTTTGATAAAAGTCCTTATGACTTTTTCAAGCTATTTTTAAGCAATGAGGTGTTGGAATTAATGGTGACAGAGACAAACAGGTATGCCAATCAGCAGAAAGCTTCTATAAACATGCCTAGAGCTAGAATTCGAGAATGGTATGACACGAATCCTGAAGAAATTGAAAGCTTTATTGGAATCTTGATTTGGACTGGTCCAAAAGCGTCTTGTATGGAAATAATATGAAGAACGTAATGTCCCGAAATCGATTTCAATTACTTCTTAAAAATTGGCATTTTCATAATAACGAATCTTTAACTGAAGACAGGTTACAAAAAATTACTCCCCTAACAACATTATTGATTAGCAATTTCCAAAAAGTAATCGTACCGAAAGAACAAATCTGCATTGACGAAACGATGGTTCCATTTTCAGGACGATTGAGTTTCCGTCAGTACATTTCAAACAAAAGACATACATTTGGAATAAAGCTATACAAATTATGTCTCGAAAAGGGGTACACTTATAATTTTCAGGTTTATTGTGGAAAAGATAAAACAATAAATCAACCATCGTCTGAGAAAGTTGTACTTTCCTTGGCAGATAACTTACTAGATAAAGGACGTACCATATACACGGACAACTATTATACAAGCGTTTCTCTAGCTCACGAGCTGCAAAAAAGAAACACCCTTTTGGTTGGAACACTAAGGTCGAACAGAAAACTTAATCTCAAAGATGTAATAGAAAAAAAGCTGCAGAAAGGAGAAATTGTTGCTGCCGAAAATAATACTGGTGATACAAAAATGGAAAGACAAACGAGATGTTTGTATGTTGACTACCAAACACACTGATGAAATGCAAACTATTATTCGGAGAAATAACGAAGTGCAAAAGCCAGTCGCCGTAGTGGATTACAATAAGCACAAAACTTACATCGATCTTTCAGACCAAATGAAATCGTACACGACCTCACTTCGAAGAGGAGTAAAGTGGTACAGGAAACTGGCCATCGAACTTATCATGGGTGCAGCTATGGTAAATGCGCATATTATCCACCAACAGGTGGCAAATGAAATGTTTTTAACAAAATTCAAAAAAGATCTTGTATTAAAATTGATAAAAATGCCACTGCTGATGACAGAGATGACCAGCACATGTTAGAGGACATGGGCAGCAATAGACGTCGTAGATGTGTTGTGTTATACGAGAAGCTATCAAAAATAGACAGAAAACATGCACAATTAAAAACGCTACAAACACGGTATCCATGTGGCAAATGTGATAAAAGCTATTGTTTACAATGTTTCTTTGAGGTTCACACATGCAAAAAATAATTTTATATTAACTGTTCTTTTTCTGTTATCTTTTTTTAAAATAAGAATTTGAAATATTTTATATGGCACTTCTTTACTAACATACAATCTTCAGACAATAGGACTAATATTTCAGGCCCTGAGAAGCAGCACTCGATTCACGTAAGGACAGGCCGAAAGCGGTATTTATCACTTACAGCCGAGTATATTGGATTTCATATGAGTTACATGGATCTGAGAAGCGTAGATAGTTTCTCTCGGCTTCAAAGCTGTGGTATACCTGAGAATCAATTGGTAATGCTCACGGCTCTTATAGAAAATATAGTGAGGATCGCGTTCAGCTTCTCATGGCAGTCAACGTGTTAAACACTGGATTTAAGCAAACCTTCCCAATCGGTTACTTTCAGAACCACCATAAGTATATATCTGGGGGTTAATTCAAACAGAATGATGATGCCTATTGTATCTTAGTATCTGTTGTTATTACTGCCAACAATTAAATGCATTTATTGTTATAAATTAAAATGTACCTACCGAAAAAGTTTTAATATCTTTTAAACAAATAAATAACTATAAAAAATAGCAAGTATCATTTCATTGTAACTAAATTTTAAATAATATTTTAATAAATCCATTATGAGTTTATTAAAAACAGTTAACACGTTTAATCATGTTTTATTACTGATAAAAATTGATTTTCGTTTATTTAAAATAATAATACGACTAAAAAAACACAAACCGCATTGGGATTTGAACCTTCCTACGTAGTGGCGATATTATCGCAGTCGTACGATTGATATCACTAGACCAAATTGACTGATTACTGATACGTTCTTTACATCTATATTTTAAACTAAGTTTTTCACCACGCGATACATTTTTGGAAATATTTATTGATATTTGTTATTAAACTTTGAAAATTATTACGCGAAACGTTCTCTGGTACACATTGTCGTATGTTCTGATACTAAAAATATCTTAATAACAATTTGGGAGCATATAAATCGAAATTTCCAATCTCCTCATGTTATTCTGTATGCTTTCGAATTTCCGGGGCACACGATACAGCAAAGCAAAACGTAGTCAATAATACAATTTTTAAATTAATTAACTAATTCTACCACCTAGACAAAATACGTTTTAATTGAGATATTAAATCAATAATTTATTGTCAATTTTTTTTTATACTATTTGTGTATTTTTTATATAGTATAGTATCTTAATAGTATTTTTTTATTTAATTGTTGCTTGCTTCGATTTTGGTTAAATCAAATGTAGCTGCAAGTGGTAAAAAGTTTTACTTATCTGTCCTAATTTTTTTAAAATCTACCAAAAATCTTTATTTGTAGTGATCATAGCAATTTTTTTAGTTTAGGTTTTTTAATTTTTTTTATTGATATCTGAGTAAAATCCGGAATAATATTTTTGTAGTTTACTACATTATAAGATATATCGAAATTATTGATTTTCTGACATGAATGTTTAACATAATATTGAGTGTTGTATATACATAACAACAAAACCTTATATTTCACAAAGTAAAATGCATTATTATTGAATAGAACAAAAAATGAGTAGTGGTCGTAACTTCTTTCTATCATATATATTAATATATTTTTGTTGTGGACTTGCTATAGAAAAAAAAATCATTAATGTTTTGAATTTTTAAAAGGTAGACATTTATTAACGTCATATTTTGCTAAACAAAGTACATGTAGATTGTCGTTTATGCATCAACCTTAAAATGAAATTTTATTAAAGTTGTATTACGTTCACAAATATTTTAAACAATTTTTTTTAAATTAAAATTTTTTGCTTAATTTTGGTATTATTATTAATACACAATTCAAAATGAAATAATTTGATTTTTATCTAAAAAAAAATCTTAGAAACAGATCTTTCTTAGATTAAAGTTTTTTTATCATTGTATAAAAAAACATTACGTACATTATAAAACACAATTTAAAAAGCATTTTAGTATTGTAACAAATTATTTGAGAAAAATAGTATTAAAACTTTACAACGTATTTTAAAACAAACGTTAGTTTTTTTTTCATGTGTTACTAACAAAAACAAAAAATTAATGCAAAATTTTAAACAAAAGATAAAATCAATTAACTAAAATTATAAACATTTTGATTATGAAATTTTTGATGTATTCATTTTTGTATATCAAAAAACAAGTTTTATATTATTTATTTGACAGTATAAAAATAGTGTGTACGAGAATTTGTAAAATTAATTATAACCTAAAAAGGTAAACATTTTTTTAAAGCTTAATTACAATGTAGTCACCATTAACATTTTATCGCAAAGAACGCGCTGAATATTAAGTCTTACAAACCTGAAGTTTTTTAAATTACTTTAATCTGCTTTTATTTTTTTGTTAATTTGAAAATGTTATTATTACATATAAAATATGTACGGTATCCATACGACAACATTATTTTATGTTAAGATTCGTTTTTCTCAAGAAATTCTAATATAATTTTGTAATTAATTGGCTAAACACTGCAAAAAACTTCTCACATTTATTCAGGAAAAACGCAGTGTATTCAGCGAATGCCATATTTATAACCTAATTACCAAGTAAGTAATATTAAGGGTCTTTTGACATAAGTAATAAATAAACTTAATTCTTACGTTAATAAAATTTAAACGTGAGGTTAGACGTAATTATTTAGTTATTTTTAAATTTTAATTGGGCAGTTCTAGTCAGCGTAAATAATACTAATAAAATATATGTAAATTTAATTACTGCAATTAAAATACTTTTATTTATAGTACTTTTTACTTATGCACATTTAAAAAATAATTGTTATTGAAGTTTTTAACATTGAATTAAAATCATATAAATCATTTTATAAATATTTTACTACTAAAAACCATGCAATCAACTTTTAAAAACTGTGTCACGTATCGACGTCAGACGCGTTTAAACGAAAAGATCAAACCGCGAATATAAAAATAAAGAATAAACAAAAGCGTTAACTCAATAATAACCTGGTTATTTGCACTTCAACCGACAAAAACTAGGCGGTATAATTCAATTAAGTAGGTATGGTGAATATCCATTCTTCAAGTTTTTGCGAAGATATTGTTTTCGAAAAGTATAATAAGAAATTTATGTCATGCGAAAAATCAAGATGTAATTTTTTTTCTATATTACAAATTATGCTTCCGTAGTTTTTTGTGGTTATATTGCATTGATCCGTTTGTGCTATAAAATTAAAGTATGCTAATTAAGCTTAATTAAAGAACAACAAAATTGTATAAGTAATTTGGTTTAGACACGCAATAGAAAGTTGTTTGTAATTTTTGGTTTTTTGTTACTTTTAAACTATATATGCTTACACATTTGAGTTTTAGCTGAAACCACTAATGTGTGTTACTATCTAAACAACTTGTGAATTAATAAAGCTATTAGGAGGATCTAATGTGACTGATGGTAGTGAATCCATCAATCATTGCGGTTTAAAGCGCGCTTTAAAGTTTCAGAAGTGTATAGCAATATTGATTACAAAAAGTCTGCGTTTACAATGTTTACATTATCAAAAAAGAATTAATTTTTAAAATTATTTTTTTAACATTATCACTTTTTATGAAAATGATAAATAGTACATCATCTGCATTTGACGCAAAATAAATTACCAGCTTCCTTCTTTTTCTAATGTAATTTGCCAATATTTAAATAATACAATAAATCATTAATTTATTATGATTTGATTACAGTTCAAAACTTACAACACGAATTATTAAATTAAAGTCAAAAAAACTAGAATTTATTGTTTAAACTTTGATTGATAAAAAAATATTTTTTTAGATTTGCAAATAAATCTTGCGATAATAGGCTAAAATTTATTTGAAGTTTTGATTTGATTAATTTAACTTTCTAAAATTTAGTTTATATATTTAATTCTTTTTTTGTTTTAATTTAATTTATTATTAAGGTAAAAGATGAAACTGAAGATTTTTATACTAAATTTAGACTTTGTATTGTAAATGCATTTACTTAGTTTTTTTATTTTTGGTAAACATTCTATATTTTTAGTATTTTTAACGTATTACGTGAATTTGTAATTTTACTGTGCAGCAAAGACAAATTAGTTTGATATATACATCTTTTAAATAAATATTAAAATTTATAGAAATTGTGTTGCTAGATGTTGCCTATTATCGTGTCCTTCACAGTCTAAGTTAAAAAATTTCTATATTAATTTATTATTTTCCTTCTGGTGTTTTTCAAGTAGTAATTGTTTCAATCCTAATATGATTTAATTAAAAATTAATTAATTTGCTTTGCATATTATTAGTGCCGACGTTTCGCAGACTAAAATGTGTCTACTTCTTCGGGCCAAATTATCCTGTGCAATAATTACATGAAATTTTTAACTGCAACTTTAACAATCATTGGTAAAGTATAGTTTGGTCAATGTGATTATTGTAAGCAGTTGCAGTAGAAAGTTTCATGTAATTATTGCACAGGATAATTTGGCAGACACATGTTAGTCTGTGAAACGTCGCCAGTAATAATATCGAAACCAAATTAATTTTTTGCTCACCAAACGACCTCCTAATGGGATTGAAACCATTACTACTTGTTAAAAAAATTATATTATAACAAAGGGTTGCTCTACGGCCGCTTTCCTGCTCCCATCCTCCAGGCCTTTCTATCGTTCCATTCTTCGTCCTCCAGTCCTCTGGTCATCTTCGCTGTCTCCACCCCTTGGATCCATTTTTTCTTTGACCTTTCGCGTTTCCTTCTCTCAGGTGGTACCCACTTCATCGCCTTCTTCGGCCATCTCTAGGCCTCCATTATTTGTACATGCCCGTACCAGATAAGTTGTTTTTTCTTCACTTCCTCTATAATATTCCTCTCCACTTTAAGTTGTTCTCGGATGTCTATATTTCTTCTTCTATCCGTTCTTACGAGGCCGCAACTTTTCCTCCAGTACTGCATCTCTGTTGCCAACAGGCGGGACGAACTGTTCTTCCTCAGCTGCTATGCTTCTGCGCCGTAGGTACTACAGCCGAATAAATTATCTTTTTGGTATTATTTGATATTTTCTTGCTCCATAGTATGTTGTTTAAGGATCGTGTGACCATCCTGCCATTATTTATTCTATAATTGACTTCTTCTTTGCTATCTCTTTTTTTGTTTCTGATTATTCCCAGATATTTGTAGATTTTGACGCCTTTGAGGGTCATTGTTCCCAGTTGCAGATCTTCAATTTTGTCATTCCCTATTACCAAATACTCCGATTTGTTAATATTAATCTTTACTCCGGCTTTCTGGTAGTATTCGTTTAACTTTCTGACCATATAACTGAGGTCGTCCGCGTCTTCCGCTATTACTACTTGGTCATTCGCCAAGAAGAGAGTATACGGTTTATTATCACCGACCTTCAGTCCCATGTTTCTGCATTGGCGTCTCCATTTCTCCAATATTCTTTCCAAATCTATAGTAAAGAGTGTAGGGGATAACCCACAGCCCTGTCTAAGATTCCTCGTCGCATTTGTTAACGTAAGGTTCACATTGAAGTTTGTCAATTCATTAATAAGGTTTGCAATAGGCACGCTATTGTAGGCCTTTTTTCAATAAAACACATGTGCACTTCTCTGCCCCTCTCCGAGCGCTTCCTCACTACTTGTTGTATTGTAAAGATGTTGTCCACTACTGACCTTCTAGCCCTGAAACCACATTGCTCGTCTTCTATTCTTCTCTTTATGAGAATTTTTCAAACTTTGCTGTATAACCTTCCCATTGATGACATAGAAATTCCGCGATAGTTGACAGAATTATTTTTTGAGCCTTTCTTATGTATAAGCGTGTTATACGATGTCCTCCACTCGTCTGGGATAATTCCACCGCTTATACACCGTTGAAAGAGTTTGATGAGCATATGGTGTAAGTTGCCCGGCGCCTACTTTATGAATTTCGCATATATTCCTCCTAGATCAAGGGACTTATTTGATTTTAAGGATTTCAGTGCTGTTTCTAGGTGATGTAATTTTAACACCAGTGGTTGATATTATATTGGCTTGCGTTTGAGTGTGGAGGTTGGGTCTATCTTTTATTAGTAGTTGTTCAAAGTAGTTTTTCTATTCCGATATATTAATCGGTGATATGGCGCAGGATTCATTCTCTGATTTCCTGATTTCATTTATAACTCTCTACGTTTCAGAGCTTTTGGATCTCTCAACGTATTGCTCGATATAATCACACTTATCAACCCAAATTTTATTCCTCCTATTTCTGTGCTGTTTCTCGTTTCACTTCCCGGTTCATTTTTTTATAAGTTTGGTAGTTGTGTTGGTCCCTGTTGCTCAGCCATAATGTGTACATTCGTTTTTTTTCCTCGATTTTGATTGCAATGTTTCCATCCCACCAGTATGGTTTCCCGGGTGTCTTCTTCTTGGTTAACCTGAACGCTTTCTTTGTCGCTTCCTTTATGCATGCTATATGTTCATATTCTTCTTCTACTGTCCTTCTCAAGGTTTTTATCTTCTTGCGAAGTAATAACATTCTGCTAAACTTTCATTGTTTATTATTTTGAAACGTGAATTCACCTGATGACGATTGCAGATACCACAGCAATTGAATCGTTGTGTATATTCGTTTCAAAATAATAAACAATGAAAGTTCAGCAGAATGTTATTACTTCGCATCAAGCAACATTGGTTAATACAAATAAACGTTTTTATCTTCTGTTCTACTCTTCTTCGATATAGGTACGCAGTGCTTTCTTCATATAGACTTTAAAGATTGAACCGTTCTTCCGTGGTTTGTCCTATATTCTCATTCCCTTCCCTGTTGTTATTGTTTTATCGATAAGGTAAGTATACCGTAGAAGTAAGTAGATGATGATCCGAGCCACAATCATATCCTGTTTTTACTATGACATCTAGAACGTTCAGGCGCGTTTTTTGTTTTATTACGAAATAGTCAATTTTTTTTCATCTTTGATATGTTGGTACCACGTGTACTTATGTATGTCTTTGTGTTCGAAGAATGTGTTTGAAATTCTCATTTCATATTCCTCGCTTATATTTATAAGCCTTTTACCATTGTCGTTTGGTACATTTTCTCCAAATGGACCGATTACTGGATTGTTCGCTTTACTTCCTACCTGATTGTTCAGATCTCCTGCTAAAATTATTTTATGGTTCCTAGAGATATCCTCTATTACACTTCTTAGCTGCTCCCCGAAAGCGTCTTTAATCGCAATGGTAGCGTTTTTGTTAACTCCATACACTGCTAGGATGCACAAAACATGGCTTCTAAAGGACATGTTAATCGTCATGATTCTTTCACTGACAAAATGCCAATTCTTCACATATTTTTGAAATCTGTTGTGTATCAATATGAAGATCCTGCCTTTGCTCTTTCGTTTTTGTTCACTCCACTATAGAAATGAATGTAGTCTAAGTTGTTTTGACATCCTCTTCCTTTTAGCTTGGTTTCTGACAAGATGCCAATATCCGTCTTGCTATCTATCATTTCCTAATTATAATTTACGTAAATGTGTTAGTTTTCTACGATTACAAAAACTATCATAAACTAATATCAAAAAACAACTGACATTATTTTTTTTCTTTAGGTTATAACTGGCAGGGTGATTTTAAATAACAAAATAAAATGGTTTTTATTCACATTGTCGATTTTTCAATTAATTATATAGCGTGTTTCTGACACGATTACAAAATCAAGGAGTAGTTTCTCTATAGCGTTACATAAAAATTTTTCTTTAAGAATTTGGTCTAAAGGGGCACATTCTTGAAGTATTTGCAGTTGCAAGCCGGTTCTGACTATTTAAATAAAGCAAGATTGATTGTTGATTTTAACTATGCGGTAAATACTAAACTTAACTAAATGTATTTTGTGTTCACGATTACGTTTATCTGCGGTTGTAACTAAAACCCAACTTTAGCTAAATAAACAAAAAAATGCAATATGAAAACTATTATTTAACTTAGAACCCAGTTTGCCTCAATTTTTTCAGTTGATGTTCAGTGATTTCTTTTGATAAACTTTATTTTGGCGTGTGTAAAAATACTAAAAGCGTTTAACATGTCCCATAATGTTGATTCTGTATCTCGATGTGAATTTTCTGAGCGATTGCAGTGACTAAAAGCTTTTGACCCAAAATTTACTGCCAGAGTATTACTTTGAGATTATTTAGATTAGTGTAGTTTTACACAAAATGAGGTGCTGAATTTTTGCAAATCGTATGATTGTATTAAAAAACTCTGATGAAATTCAACTTTTAGTGGCTGTTTTTGTTTAATGTTTAGACGGATATTTTAAAAATACTTCAATTGAACTGTTTCTTTTACTAGGAATATTTACTGGCGACTTGTACTTAAGTTTTTTACAAAATAATTTTTGCGTAAATTTGTTTGCAAAACAATATAGTCTATGCACGATGGAGCTTTCCCTTATGCAAGAAGTCCGTTTGCTGTTTTTTATATATAATTTTTACGGATCATTGAATTGGAAAAAACGGTGTAATACAAGTATTAACGTTTTAAATTTTGTTCTAAGGCTATATAAAAAGTGAAGTATACAAAACTCTTGTAAATAATAGACGAGTCGCAAAATCGAATTTTTACCGCGGTAAGTCTAATTACACACAATGTGCAATTATTTACACAAGTAACAAACAATTTTCGGCAACGTCTGGAAGTTTGTTGTAGCCGATGTAGGACATTTTAAACATTAACTTTCAAGTAATAAAATCTGATTTTATTTATTTTCTGTATTAGCACGTTGCTGATAGTAGCCGAAAATTACCGAAATACTTATTTTGCATATATTTGCAGCGTTCTTATTTATTGAAATATGTTGACTGACTTACGTAACATTACCTACATTTAAACATCTAAAATTACGTTATCCTTCTTCTTCTTGTATTTCTTTTTTTTGACAAGAGCATTTTGGTGCACTTTCACTCGTTATTTATATTTAGCACTATATATTTTTGTTTCCAGTTGACTGACGATACTATTGTGCATTCACAAACGTTGAATGATTTCTATGCTATTATGAGTAGCACTTTTTCACAGCTAGATGCTATAGGTGTGATTGTTTTCTTATTATCTAATACATTTGTGTGAGCTTTAATTCCAATTGTTTTCGTGTTTTGAATAATTTTCCGCCACGACTTTTGTCGATCTAGGGGTAAACTAAGGTATTTTGCATCTATTGCGTGTTTAATTTATTTTAATTGAAAGTTATAGGTAGACCTTTTTTTGTAGTAAAAATTACTTGTACAAATTTATCCATTAAGTATCTGCAATAAAATTTAGTACATTTTATACGTGGGTTCGTTAACCACGAGATAGCGTCGACCACAACACTATTAAACATTTAGTACTTTTGATAGGTAATTGTTTAAAGACTCTCCCAGTCGTTATATTATAACCTGGCAATTTTTTTAAATTAATACGTTTTTCCCTTTTTTCTAAGTGAATTTTTAATAAGTCTAATTTATTTGGTATGGAACTTCTAAAATTTTATTTATTTTATTTGATTCAACAGATAATTTACCCTCATAAGCTTTAAACATCTAAAAGATATTAAAAAATGCTCTAGTTTTTTCGATATTACTACTGATCCACATTTCCTCTTTTTTTTTTGCTTTCCATAGCGAGTAATCGTTTTGTCATATGCCACCACTTGCGCAACTTTCGTGTCTTAGCAATGTTTTGTCTAACAGCGGCAACTTTATTTGTGTTTGCTAGGAAATAACGACTCATGCTAAGGTTTGAATAACTTTTGTTGTGTTATCTACTACATTGTCTATTTCTTCAGCAGTTTTTAGAAGACTATTAATGTTGATTGATTGCTCTACTTGCTCTCTAAACAAATCCCAGTCAGTTCTTTTATTGAATAAATGTAGTTGTTTAGTCGTATACAGTATATCAACATATAGAGTAATAACAACTAAATATTGATTCGAAGATCAATCATGGATAGATTTTACCTTCGTTTTTCTGTGGTTGATTCTTTTTGTAATACAAAAATCTAAAAGTTTTTTTAATCCGCTGACCAATAAGTTGATTGCCTTGTTGACAGATGGTTTAAGTTTAACTTTAAGTTTAAGCTTTCATGACTGCTAGTAGTTTTCGAATTTTAGTTGTTGTTGTCCAAGACCCCAATAGACGTTTTAGTGTTGAAAACACTTATAGGGAGCTTGATTTGAAGGCTCGTGTAACGAAACGGTGAAACGCTCAGATGAAACAAATCTGGAACTTGCGGTGATGCCCAATTTCACTTTATTTTTTGTATTTTTCGGATGCAGTGTTTATTATTATTATTAAACAAGATATTCCTTATGATTTGTTTTATGTTTTAAAAATATAATAAGTCTTAATTTCACTCAGCAGTGATGCAAAATGATTATAATAATTGCAGAATTAGATCCGCGCGAGCTTCCGCCTTGTGCGCTCCAAAAAAGGTACAATATAGATAAAAATTGCGCATAAACAATTTATTGAGCATAAAATTTACTGCAAAAAAGTCCGCGGGAGTGTATGATTATATCTAATAGTTTAAGAATTACAGAATTTTAATGTAATTTTTGTGCAACTTTGCACACTTGTATCTTCTAAACTATTCAATGTAATTGTACTCTTCCGCCGACTTTTTTATAGTAAATTTTGTCCTCTATAAAAATGTTTATGTGCAACTTTCTTTTATCTTGCACCGTTTTAGGGTAATAGCTTATTGGTTATTTCAAATTATGAAGCAAATCATTTCAATACAAAAATTGTGGCGGTTTCGATGCTAATGTAATATTACGACATCGACAAAGCTACCGTTAGCCGCAAAAAATCCGCTATGGTCACCAAAAGCAATTCGACCAAAACACACATGTTCTACTAAACCGATAATTTATGTTCAAATTTTAAAATGCGTAAACGAAATAATTTAATACACTTGATTTATAAAGTTTTATAATAAAAACTATCAGTAATTACCTACTAGTTTAAATCATAAACGATTTCACTGTAAAGTTATTAACATAGGACGAAAGTAGGTAAAATAAAATTTGAGTAAATTTTGAATGTCGAAATTGTATCAACAGTCAAGCAATTGTAAAGGTTATTATCGTTATAAATCTGTTACGACTAGAGAAAGAAATCATGTTAAAGTAAAGTTCATCTCTTTATTGCTTTTTTATAGTCAGTAGCGCGTTTGTTTAATATTAATAGGAGAAAAAAATTGTATAACCGGTAAAAAAAGGAAATTTAATGAAAAAAACATGTCGATTATTTCGCGTCGCAAAATGCTGTTATTGGGAGTACAATCTGCTGTAAATTTTCTTTAGATATGACAAGGAATCGCGACCGCGACAAACTGTTGAAAAAAATTCAATTTTTAAACTGTGGATGCACATTTCCAAAGATGAAATCTCCACTTTGCAACTTTTACATCTGAAAGGATGTGGCAACGTAGCTCGAATTGTGTCATAATCTTAGAAGCTGTAGAACTGTGCACCGTCATAAAACTCGGGTAAAATCCAGTAATTATTTAGTTTTCTAGTTTTTTTTAAATGCGCATCAACTAGTTAGAGTGTGGTGGAGCAATTGTCAGGAATCATGCAATATAAATTATTTATTTAATCATTGAATGATCTAATCCAAGCGTATTCAATCAAAGTCTGGCTAAATTTCTTAAGTTCCACTTTGGTTCTAAAATTGATTGTGACTAGAGAAAATTTTACATTTTTCCGAATGCTTTCAAACGTATCTAAGCCAGCAGAAAATGAGTCAGTGGACGTGAATCACAATTTTTTTACCTTTCCTTGCATAACATGCTTGTGAGCGCAATATTATTATTTGAGGTTTGCGAAAGTGACTTTTTCCCTTGAAAATATTTTGTGTCAAATAAAGTTTGATGTTTTGAGATTTTGTTGCTTGCTTTGTGTTTCTTAGCGTATATCACTTGGAAAAGAAGAGCTAAGCGTTACCAACACAGCCCAAATACCCATTTTTGTGCTTCTCTAGAAAAATTTTTTATAAACGATGTATCCTCCAGTTTACAATCATTTCGCACTAAACTATTGCATACTACTAAAGCTATAATTGGGAAACAACAGCAGGAACTGTTTGGATTCAGAGTTTTTAAAACTAATTCAACGCTGAGCACAATTTCCGTTCTTTTTGGACAAATAAAGGGCAAACAAATTGAACTACAAAAATAGAAAAAATTGGTGACGCTGGCTTATTTACATGCCATGATGTTTGTTAAAGTGCATGGATTTCAGATAACGCGATTGGGTTTTTCTTTAGATACGCCACTGGAAGCTGTTTTATCAGCGCGCAGCAATTCTTGATAATGAACGGTTCTGCTGATAATTTGTTATGGCAAAAAAATCTCTATGAGCCATTGGTGTTGCTGATTTATCATCTTCCAGCGATGAAAAGGTTATGGGAAACAATTTTATGGACAAAAGTTAAATACAAACAATTGGTGAATTATCATACGACCAAATTCTCGTTTAATATGTACCTACAATACTAGTTATTTGTGTTTTATTTTTTTGTTATTTATGTATGCATTCTAATTTTTGAAAATTGTAATAAACCTTGTTCATTATATTACGTAGGTGTTTGTTTTCAACATCTTCCGATAATTGCAAGATTTGCGATATCTGTAAATTTTTAACGATATAATGCCTTCCAGTTATAAATCCGTTGCCTGGGGTTTTAAGATACTGTCTTTTCTTTTGTTATTATATTTTGGTGGGTAGCTTACAACCGCAAGTTTTTTAGGTCTTAATTGTTTATGTTATTTCAATAATTGTAGCTTATTGATATAGTATTTATAAGTAATTAGTTCATGGTGTTAGATTTTATTCTGTATATAACTTGGGAACCAGATAAGAATGAAAAGTGCTGTATCTTAGAAACTATTTGTCGAAAATCTTGGATTTTTTATTAAATCACTAAAATACACTTATTAAATGTATTATTTGCGTAATTTTTGTTTAATACTTTTTGACTTTTTGATCTATTAAAACGAAGTGATAGGGAGTGAGTTAATGTTTTTTTTTTGTAAATAAACAGCTGTAACTCTTAAACCACTGAACGGATCTCAACAAACTAGGTCTCGTTAGTCTTCCATCAAACCCATCTTACCTGTGATTTATCTGATTTTTATTGATGCCGCTAGAACTCATTGATATAAAAACAGAAAATTGCAAAATTCTCTAAAAAATTTAATGCAATAGTATGCGTCCTTAAATGGTCTAGCACGTTTCTATAAATTCTAAAAGTTGCCTCATCCGTCTAAAAAAATTCAGATAAAATTTTTCTATTTTTCTTAATTATGCCAACATCCATTGACAATAATTTATTCGTCAGTTAAAGTTTTCGTCATTTAAAGGTTTAAGTAAAACCATATGATATGGATGCAGTCTAAACATTTGAAATAACGAACTATTGTAAAACAAGTAAAGTATAACTTCTTGTTAGGAGTAAAACTACAGTTTTTCTTTTTTAATGTTTTATTAAGAAAATTTTTGTAAACTTAACCTGTTCACTTCATTAGTGGTGAACAGGTTAAATTTACAAAAATGTTGCTAATAAAACCTTAAAAAACAAACGCTGTGGTTTTATTCCCAACGTGAAGGTATATACTCAAATAAAACTTAGCTTTTTTGGTACATTTAGTAAGTGTACTTTAGTTAAAAATCATTTAAAAGTTTTAGGCAACGGTTACACTTTTTGGTAACGATCTTAGAAACCTGAAAAGAATTTCCACAATTTTTTTTGCCATATCTTATATCATCATCATATCTTATAATTGTGAAATTGATTTTTATTAGTAAATATAGTCTCAGATATTAAAATAACGTCAACTTCGTTATTTTGTAATCAATGTTAAAGTTCTTGTGTATGGCGTTCTGTACTGATACTGAGCAACTGACCCATTATGATAGTTTGGTAACAAGCTTAGTAATAGGGTTTATCATTATCTCCATTTCAGTGAATAATTTTTTTTAAATAATATTGAGTTCAGTTATGCCCTTAGTATCAACTCTCACTTGGTTGATGTTACTGCAATTGTGTGTATGTTGTAAATTATATTCTGCCATCTGGGCGTATGCTATATACAAGCACAGATTCTTACCTTTTCTTTTCACATATATTTTTTGCTGAATTTATTTATACACGATACACTTTCTATTGTCAGCAAAGCAACTTGTATGGTAATTTACGCATTTTACGTTACTTGATATTCCTAGGACAGTTTTTAATTAAATGATTATCTGGATTTTGACTCAACGTGGCTCTTTATGAAATAAATTTTTGATGTGATCAAAACTCGGACATTGCGTGCATTGAGATGCTTCTCTTTTAGAACCAGAAGCTTCAATCTAAACTACGTTTTTGGTTTGTTTTAAAATCTTGGGTATTACAGATGCTGATAGCTTTATGTTCTAAATTATGTAAATTTTGTTTTTGTGTTGCCAACATCGCAAACGTCAATATTCGTTCGTTAGTGTAGTTACGTAATGAACGAAAAAGGCTCTAGGGTGGCAAAATGAAAACTAGGAATCCACATAAAATTAAGTGTTCAAAGTCAATTAATGTATTAGAACGAGTATGCGACAAGTGGAAAAATCATTTTAAAAATCTTGAAATTCAGTTAAAATTGAAGAAAAACGATGTTAAAGTTAATGTCAAATCTGACAGATTTAGTAATAAATGTAATACCAACATTATATTTTTGTTGATTTTTTTTAATTTTTTAAAAAAAGAATGTAATTTTATGAAAGGCAACACAAAAAATAATGTACATTACTCTCGTCGAAAGAATCATAGCATAACTCACTCACATGCAACGCTCGGCCGTGCGGCCTCGCGTCGCATTAACGTTCGTTATGCTATTTCTTACTTTCGACTCTTGTTACGTAAACTACTATTAACGAGTGCTATTTAAGTTAAGTTTTTTAATACTACTCTAACAGTTTTATCATTTTTGGTTTTATATAAAAATTATGCAAATTGTGCGATAATGCTGGTTAATTTTCTTTAACAAGTCCAAGTTCTAATTTTTAAGGTTACAAGAAAGAAGTTGGCAATATGTCTGAATAAGCTTGTGCGTGTCGTGTTTCTTTAGTATTTATTTGACAAGATTCAAAAAAGTTGTGTTTTTTAAAAATTAGTTTAACAAAAGGTGTTACAATTAAACAATAATAATAAGACTCAGTTTTGTTATTAACACATTTTTTTATTTCTTTAATAATCAATAAATGTTTATAATTAAATTTTAAAATGTCAAAATATTTAACATAAACGTAATAAGATTTAAAAAAACGATTTTATAATTAGTTTCTTATTAATTTTTTTAATTAAGAATTAATTATGATTTTATTTAATTGACACATAAAATCTCTACAAATAATCTTTTTTAAAACCAGTTTTGATTACATCAACAGTTTTTATTACATGATACTTGTAGAACGAGCAAAATTTATTAGAATTAGTTTACAAACACTACTTAAATTAATTTGATTATGAACGTGCTTCTGGTAAATAAATATTGTGATGTTTATAGACGAACCGTTATTAAGAAACTTTTTTATTAGAGAAAATGTATTTACTGTCCATTATTTTAGTAATAACTTTATTAAACGAATTTTGTATACGTTTTATTTATTTTTTGTAAATAAATACTTTTAGAACAAACTATTTAAATGTTTTTGCATTATCTACAACGTTTTTATAAAAAAAAAACAAAATATAATATATGTGAATATAATATAATTTTTGGATAGACAAAATTGATATTAATATGGCACATAAAATCAATAATTTGATTTAAACTTAACTTTAGCAAAGCATAAACTTTAAAAAGTTCAAGAAACTTTGTAAGTATTTGACATACATATAAACTTTTAACACAATAATTCAATTCGGTGTTTAAACAAAAAATAAATAAATTTTAGTTAAAAGTATGCTTTAGTTACTTCTAACTATGAATTCTAGTACTCTTATTTATATTTTTTTAAATTAAGTACTTAATGATTTAATTTAGTCAATTTTTATTTATAACTAAGTTACCACTATTAAATTTTTATTTAACAAAGATGAACTTTAGTACATTTTTATGCGTTACAATAGTATATTGTATAATGAGTAAGGAATGCTTGTCAGTGCCGGTGAGTATGAAAATTTGCAGCCGAGCCGAAGGCGAGGCTGTCAATTCATATCGTATCAGTTGGCAATACACATTCTTTACGCATTTCTACGATTATAATATATTTAATTATTAATCAGTCAAATTAAACTTTTTATGAGAATTAACAACGCGGAAAATAAATAATTTAAATTTAAAAATTTGGTTGATAGTACTTGTCGTAATAACTCAAATAACAATTAAAAATTATATGTCGAATCTTTGTATTTATTTTATGTCAATTTGTCAGTGTTTATTCTACTAGTTCTAAGGGTAACTATTATTTGACTTTTAGCTTTTTACCTTTATTTAGAAAAATTGTAAGATTCATTTACTTGCTTTAAGTACATGCAGTTTTAGTTAACTTTAAATAATTTACTATTTGAAATTTGTTAAGACATTGATTTCAAACAAAAGTTAATATGAATGAGCTGGGCCAGTTTGAAAAATATCAATCATTTACAACATTTTGCTTTTACAGCAAATAAATCCAAAAAATGTTTTTATGCAAAAGCCTAAATTGTGAACAATGTCTTAAAGTTCTTCCAACAAATACTGTGTTGGTGTGTAAACGTTATTTTCTTACAAGCTGGTATAGAATATGTAAAAATGACTTATAAAGCAAATAAAGTACATTTATAAATATTTAAAAAATAATTTGTAATTAATGGGTATTATTAGAAAGAGCGCTTTACGAACTAAAATAGTATTTTGTAGTTTTAGAGTAAAACCTATTTTACTGTTTTTATAACGAACATTTAGAAAATGCAAGATAAAGTTAATTACTCTAGTAGATCTGATATGTTACAAAAACCTACTATAAATAATAAAAATTAAATATAAGAAATATTGCAATAAAATGAAATTGATCAAAATGATACTGTAGCAAGAAACAAGAAGTAATTACTTAACAGTGATTCAGTGATTCTGCTTATAATTACTTTTAAATACGTAACTTTTGCAATGTATAAAACAGTGATTTGCATTAGTCTAGGAACAATTAATTGTTTTTGAAAATTTATTTTGTGTAATTTATTATAACGTAAGTACAAGGCGTTGCATTTGTATCAAGGTTATATTATAATTAATACGGAGTAAAACTTATGAAAACAGAAGTAATATAAGAATAAATTATAACGTACAGATATCAGGCATGTGCGGAAGAAACATCTTGGTGTCTTGTAACTATCGACAAATGCCAAAAGATAATTAGATTTTTTGGAATTGCCATGCAGTTCATAAAACTGATTGTTGTTAATAAATACTAACTTCTTTAAGTTAATTGAAACAAATTTTAGTAACAAGTTTTTAAACAACTGATTCTTACAACTACTTTATAACACTCCAACAATCCGATAAATTACTGTTGACGTTTACAAACATAACCTAAAATATTTAATTTACAAATCAAACCTCTTTTACTCTATATGTAACATTGAAACTAATGCAATTGCATCCACAGGGTCCTAAATAATTTTGTTTTTAAATTTTATAATTTTGTGCAGAATATTCGTACACGGCTTTTACATTAGGTTTTCATAATTTATTATTTATATAATCGCTTAGACCTGTACGGAAGTGACTTTGACCTTTTAATTTTTTTTAAATGTTTTTATTATAATTTTATTGATAACAAAATCAGTTAAAAATTAAGTAATTAATATCATCAAATTTAGTAAAGTAAAAATTGTTTAACCAAAACTCAACCTATTTACCAACTATCTAGTAAAATTATTTTATTTATTAATTTAAAGCCATCTAAAAAGTTGTCCTAAAATATTCTTAAAAGATTTACTGAAAATCACTTAACTGAACACCAAATTGACAGATTTTGATTTAGTTATAAAGTTTTGCTTAAGACCAACAATATACGTTTACTTAACGATAATTTATCAAGTTATTTTTTTTTAAATAGTTTTAATTGAATATGCAAATATTTATAAAAATAATAAAACATGTTTACATTTTTTCTTTTCCTATACCTTAAATAAAAAAAATAATTATAAGTTTTTTGTTTTGCCAACAGTTTTAGCTAATATTTAATTATGATCAGGGTTTTAAGAAAATGTTTAATAAATCAAATTATATAAGAAATTATAAATTTCCCTAATTAAATAATAAATAAAAATTAAGTTAATTGAAAGATTAATTTAAAAAAAACATGAAGCGTGTCAATTTGTACCAACAAAAATGGTACCATAATACGATTTAAACACTAACATTAACTAAATTAATTCACAGGAAATCCTATTCAAACCATTAATTTTAGTTTTAAAATTTTTTTATATATAAATTATTTTTTTATTAGTCTTGTGTTTTGTTTCTAAAGAATGTCTAACCAAAGTTAAAAAATTTTTATTTTTAAACACTATAAAGTTTGGTCAACATATTTAAAATCGCATTCATAATACGTTTTTTTTTAATTTTAGAAGATATCAATATTTGTTTGTAAGTGTACTTACGTAATAACGAACATAAAAACTCTAAAGCCGCAAAGTAAAACTGTGTTTTCGAAGTCAGCTTTTGTTTAAGTAGTTTTTTCATAATGAAATAAAAGGCATTTTATTAAAAGAAAATTTATACACAACGTTCTATAATAAAGTTTTAAAGTCATTTTAAATCATTCTATTACAACGCCTGGAGCAGGTTTGTAGTTAGCTTTATCTGATTTTCTATTTTGACAGTTTGTAATAGAGGTTATAAAGATGTTAATTGTTAAATTATTTTTTTTAACTAATCGATCAGAATCTTATTATTTGTACAGTTAATGACGAATTGTAACTTATTTACTTTTTAAAAAATCAAAATCCCCCACACTTGGATCGGTATGACATTACAATTGTATTTAATTTAAATAAAAGAAGCCTGTATTTTAAAGAAATTGTACCGACTAAAAATCATTTTTGCGATTCCTGCAACCGCCGTTTAGGAAACTTTTCCAACGTTGGCACGGGAAGATAAGTTTCAACTTCTGGCTAAATACCAGACATTTGAATTGTTATTGAAGGATGGCGTGTTTCACTAGCGAACAACCTAAAGATTTGGCATTTTGTTACCCATCATCGTCTACCTTATTGATACGTTTTTTTAAGAAAATTCTGCTATACGATTTACATAGCAATAAAAATGCGTCGAACATATCTTTTCGAGTTTGATATTTGTTTGGAGGTTAATACTTACTTGATTCACACCCGACCCCGTTTCGCAAACTCCGTTAATTTTTTTAGCCCTTTTGTATAACCCCAAATGTTTACCTAGTTAAAAGGTTGCTTTTGCCATTGGATTAATCAACATCCTAATCGTCGCTACTCGAAAACAAGTGCGGTGTGATCCTTAAAAACAAAATATACTAACCCCAACGTATACTTTACGACATAATATTCTAGCAAAGTATTTATTAATTATCCTTAATACGATGATGTCCTAAGCGGGAACACGCATAATAATGAACCAATACGACCGCGTGTTGTAAGGTAATACGTATCGAACTTTGCCTTCGACGAGTGAGAATTTTAGTCGGTAACTGTTTAATTTACATGAAATTTGATGCGGTGTAAGAGAGACTCCATGTAGCGTTACTAATTTAAATATTCTAATCTACAAAGATTGTTAATCTAATCATTATTCTTGTGTCATTTATTGCTAGCAATAAATTATTAAGTCAGTTGTTATCGTACTGTAATAATCTTTATGTCAGAGAATTCAAAGCGGCGGTACACAATATGGATACTCACAAGGTAACTAAAACCCCAAACTGTTATATCTCACTCCTACACTTGACGTCAAGCGGTTTGGGGAAACTTTGATCTGTAATTATAAAGTACTGCAAACGCGTTTAGCTTCTATTATGTCTGTGTTTAATTGATTAATGCTGTACGTTAAAATAGGAATTAATGCTTCTCGATCAACTATATATTTCTTTGATTTTACTGGATACGATATGATTACGATTTAAGCGTCATTTAGACGATGTATCTAATAGCTATATCTCTGTATAACAATCTTGTAGCAGTGGCCACGAACTTATGTCGATTGTATTTATAAGATTTTGAGTTTGGGTTATTTTCTTTTCTCTAGCCCAGACGTTCGTTTTCTTATAGGATTACCTTCTACACGTAAGAAAAAGTGACGCTAGGGCACGGCTTACTCAAAGAATTTAGATACGGACAATCCAACTCACAATTATTTACGACGTAAACTAGCTAAAAGGTGAACTGTACATCTATTAAACCTTTTTTCACAATAAATTAAGAAATAATTACACATATTACGCTTCTAGGTACTTTTCTAATTTATGAAAGGTAATGGTTGCAGCAGCTTAATTTTCTAGTTTAAAACTGGTTGGAAATATTTTTATAAATCTAACTAAAAATAAATACAATTATTACTTATTTATAGTTTTTCAACGTACATAATTAAAAAAAGTAAATTGATGACTGAATTGATAATAGTTTTAATAAATCTTTAGATATCAGTTTAGTGTATTGTTATTGTTTATTAGTTTAAATAAGAATTAAATATTTAGTAAACTAAAATCAAAAATTCTTTTTTTAACATTTTCACTAATTTACGAAAATAGACCAATTATTGTGACTGCTACGTTTTAGTTTGACAGTAGTTGGCATTACTTTCTCTATAGCAACTGAAAATAAACGCAATAATTATCTTAGTTAATTAATACACTTTTTTGTGTATTTAATGGGACAACTATTTTAGTACGTAGAAATTAAAGTAATGTGCTATTTTACTTGTTATTAAAATTTTACTTGTTAGTAACGTGTTACTCGTTAGCAACACAGTAACAAATGCAAACAATAATTATTCAATCAATTTACTTGCATTTTTATAAAACTTACAGTCAAATTATGAAATGATTTTCTACTTGGGTTAGATACAAAAAGATAAACGTTTATGAATGTTTTGACGTTTGAAGTTGACAAAAACTGTTGATACTCAAAAACATTTACCTCTCTTTCTACTGATACTACTCCTTTCTATATATCTTTACTTGTTATTGTCAAATTTGATCTTCCAAGATTTTTTAAACCAAAAATACTGTTTTCTTTATTAATTAGTAACGCTGAGCTGAGGCAATCAAACGAGAATACTAAAAAAACTTTAAAATTGGTATCAAAAGAAGAGTCAAGTTTATCACCTAAAAAGTTCAAAGCAAAGTTACCAGCAGTTCTCTGGTAAGATAAATAAAAATATGTGCAAGAGACACATGTGTATATTCTAAATGCGTACTTTGTCAAAAACAGTTAATTATAAGATTTGTTAGCGTTAATTTTTAAACATTTATAGATGAAAACTCTTAAAGCTTCAACACTGTCGTCAGTTTACTTGACTTACTACTACTAAATAAAAATGTGGATATTTCTGTACAATGTTCTGGTTATCTAAAAGGTCACAATGACGGTTATGTGAAAAAAAATCTCAAGTTCTAGTAATGAATAATGTAAAGGAGTTTTTAGAAAAACCTCCGGAATTCAGATTTCTGCTTATGTAGTTGCGTTGTAAAGAACATGTCGAGATAAAGAGTTACGTGGAGTAAAAGTAGATAATGTAGAAGATTGCAGGTATATTTTGGTCAAAAAATGTAAATCATCGCAAACTATTTATATTTTATAGACAGTCTAAGTATAAAAGAGACACTGTGGCTAGCGTAGTAGTTTTGTTGCAGAATCCTATGTCAAAATACATTCTAATTTGTCAATATCTGCGTCGTAGTGCGTTTCTTTATCTTCTAGTATAATATTTAATAATTTAACAAATTGTTTATTTACAATTTACGCTAATAAATAAAATGAAGTATTACTAACTGAAAAGTTTTGCTAACAAAGAAAGCCCTACTTTTCTTAACAATCTTCACAATATACGATGACTAACGTTTGTTTTGTAACTCTAATTGTAGACAATTAAAAAAATTTTTTTTTAATACTTCCGTAAAAAATGAACATATTTTGTAAACAATTTGTGAAAATATTCTGCTCTTAAATTCTATTTGTTAACACGTTGTTGCGCAGAATAATCTATAGTATACTATTGCAAACATTTACATACTTATCACAAATTTATTATGACAATTTATAAGAATTTATTTAATTATTTTGAGACTCCTACTCGATAAAATGTAATTCCAAACTCTACTGAATTGGACCTACTAACTAGAAAATAATTAAGTACTTCGTTTAGATTTAAACCGCACATCAAAATGGGAAACTTTATATAATATCACGATACCCAACTACTTTTTTTGTCAATTTGTCAACTTGTAAAATACATAACTCTTCGTTCTGCATGCACCGTTTAGAGCAAATATTATAGTCACTTTCATAAATAAAAACTAATCGTTTAGAGCTTCACTAAAAAACTTTAAAATGTGTTTTGACGTTAGAACTTTAAGCTTTTATGCTTTGTACTTTAAATTCAGTTTCTTCAAAAATGTAATTAGTTGATATTTTTAAATGTCTTCACCTTCATTTATTGTTAAGTACTTTTTAACTCATCTATACTGACGACGTTTTTTGTGGCTTAACTTGCTCAAAATAAACAAAAAATAAAATATAGTCTAAACATTTGTTATGTTCAATAACTTTCACTTTGGTTTTTGACGTTGAGAGAGACCGCGCGTGAAACTAACAGTGCGCTCAGTGAGATTTCTATTTTAAAATATCCTATACCATCTTTGTTGTAAATGGAAAAATTAACTTTGATTTGATCTAATTAATCTGACAAAAGCATCATATCTTAGTTTCCTTCTTCTTTCAATTTCTATTACTTGATTTTCTCTGTTTAGTGTACACTTTTGCTCTAAGTATGTATATTCTTATATTTATTTTATAATGTTTTTCTATATTTCTATAATAACTTCTTTGAAATTTGTCATAGTTTTTGTTTTTGCAGTGTTTATAGTTAAACCCACTTTCTTAGAAGCATCATTTAGTTTTTGATGTATTGAGTCTAGTTGATCTTCATTTGTTACAAATATTATGACGTCGTCGATAAAAATGCCGTTTGTATCGATGCCTAATTTAGGCATTTGAAAACATCTTCAAGTGCGAATATAAGTAGTATAGTTAATAATCGATAGTTTTGATGATTATGTATAATTGGAAATGATATTTTTTTGTTTTTTTGTTAGTATTTTAAGGGTTAATAAATGGTCCGTTGTACTGAACTTTATAAGCTTGTTCATTGGATAAATACATTTCTATTTAGATATTTTATAATTTCTTTATAATTTAATCGTGTTTAATTATCTTTTTTTAAAATAAAATTGTTATGGCTTTTTTCCACTTGTTCATTGTCAGATTGTTTCATCCGGACGTTTTTAGTTGTTTCAATTCTTTAATTGCACAAATTATTTCTTCTTCTTATATCTTATTTCTAGTTTTTTTTTTATTTTTAGGGGATTTTTTGGAACTTGTACAATTGATCATTAAGTTATTTTACTGTAAAGTTTGTTTTGTTTATTTTTTTTTGTTCTCTTCGTTCTTCATTCTTTTATTACCATTATTGATTGTTCTGTTAGTTTAAAGATTTCACAAAAAAAATTCATTAAGTATCACAATTTTTATACACGTAATTTATAACGTTTGTTAGTTCGTTGAATTTTAAATTTATTATGTTAATTTGATGTTTGTTAGTCATTTGACTATAGATTTTTTATTTATGTTGATAAAGTAATCTAAAAATGTTTATTTCTTACAATAAAGAAGCGTGCCTGATAAAGTGTTTATTGCGAATACGAAACGTCGCAATTAACTGAATTAGTTAATTGTTAAGTAATTTGGTAATTCTACCCCGCCTACGTAATAAAATTGATAAAACTGTTTGCAAAAGCACTGAAAAAAAAGCAACTGTTCTAAATACTTAAGGAATAAGTTTTCAAAACTCTCTGATACGAAAGTACGCGAAAGATTATTTGTTGATCCACAACTTTAAGAAGCTTTTCAAAGATGAAAATTTCGAACGTATCATAAATGATTTAGAACCGGCAGTATGGACTTCTTTTAACATGGTCTGCAAATATTTTTTGGAAATTCAAAAGAGTAAAAATTATCAAGATATCGTGGCTAAATTGCTGGAAAATTATAAAAATTGTGGAATTTAATTAAATTTCTTTCTTGCTAATTTAGGAAAGATAAGTGATAAAATAAGTAAGTTATGAACAGGAAGAGTAGGTGAGATTTTGTCATAATGGAAGAGTATTGCTAAAGACAAAGCAACAGCCAACATAGACGGTATAAATATTTCTATTTATGTAAAATTTTGATATCAACAATTTTCCTTTGTGTACAGTTGTTTTTGTATTGTTGATTTTTGTACATATCTATTTTTTTGAAACTTCTATTTAACAAAATTTGTAAATGCTATTATTATAACTTGAAACGTAGTCATAGCAGAAAAATTTGGTTTTTGGTTATGATTTACCTTGAAGACTGTAAGAATTATACAGCTATTATTACAACAGTTATTTCAAAAAAATTTAAAGTTGTCGAGCTAGTGTAATAGGTCAATTAAAAAAAAATTAATATTGTAAGCAAAGAAAATTTTCTCTTGCTGACAACCCTTCTCCACCGCTTCGTACACAAACACAAATTGCCAATGCCTCCGTAATTCCGAAAAAATCAGAGGTGCCTAAAATCAAAAGGCGAAAAGAGGAGGCTATTGAAATTGCTACAAAGAAATATGAAAAAACATTTGGCCGACCATTAGATTTAAAAAAATTAATAATATATCAAGATTGAAGAAGAAAACTGATTAAAAAAACAAGAAATAAAGTTATAAAATTGTTAGATTGGGAAAAAAATTACTGAGAGCAATAGAAAGCGAATCTCATCTAGCTATTGAGAGATTTTTGGAGCTCTTGTACATTGGTGTTAAAGAAGAACATTGAGAAGCCTCTACGTCTATTGGACTATCATCTGTTAACATGGCGGCGAGTTTTACTACAAGAGTACCACACAAGTTTAGTACAACAAAACACTATGAAAGGACATTTGAATTGATTAAGCTTAAAACCTTTATCTCTAAATAAACTGATCATATATTGAAATTGTTTATTATAACACTCAAACTTCTTTTGACTTCTTGTTCTTGATCGCAAATAAATATTATAATTGTCGTCATTGTTTCCTTCTTCTTCTATTACACCCTCAGCTGGTTCAAAATCGGGATCGAGTACAACACGGACAACAATGATTTTTGGAAAATTTTTAAATTTTACGCGACAAACATAGGTAATGTAAAATAGAAAATTGTCGCTTGAGTTGGCCAAAACATCGTTGTATTATTATTATTCTTTTATTTAACAAATTATAATAATTTTGCTCAGCATCAGGTGCAGGATTTCTAAATGGAGCCATGGAGCATAGCTCTATCCCGTATCCATCATCTCCATATAGCACAACATTTGCGTTATTTCTCAATTTTGATCTAATCTGAGAATTTTTATATATTCTAGAACTGTGAATAGATCCAAGCCAACTAATGTCTGGGCTAGTAAAAATTTCTTTGGCATTGCAAGTGGCTTGCACATTTAAAGTTGGTCTACCTTTTCGGTTGATGTATTCATGGCGATTTGGTTTCAGTATTTCTATATGAGTACAATTAATAACACTCATTTTTGTAGAAAACGTGTACTTGGTTTGCCACAACTGTTTGGCATACATAATTTCCTTATTGGTTTCTAGAAATTTTATCTATTCAGTTGATTGAGCAATAATTTTGTCAACAATTTTATGCACGGTTTGTGATACCGTAGCTTGACTCACCTCAAGTTTTTGGCCAATACCTTTTTGATAACCGGGATAGATAACACAAACATATTTTATTTTATAAACTGGGGACAAAGCGCTTCTACCAATATCGCCATTTGTTCCCAAAAATCTATTCGCAAGCTACTGTACATTTTGTTTTCAAAACGGAATAGAACTTTAAAATCACTTTGATTGAATACGCTTGGATTAAATAAATAATTCAATGATTAAATAAACAATTTATATCGCATGATCCCTGATAATTGTTTCACCACACTCTAATTAATTGACGCGCATTTTAAAAAAAACAACAGAACCAAGTGATTACTGGATTTTATAGCGGTTCACAGTTCAACAGCTGCTAAGATTATGACACAATTCGAGCTACGTTGCCACATTCTTTCAGATGTAAACGTTGCAAAGTGGAGATTTCACCTTTGAACAACAGTTTAAAATCTAAATTTTTTTCAACAGTTTGTCCCGTTTGCTATTCTCTGCCATATCTAAAGAAGACTTACAGCAGATTGGACGCAACACGAAATCATCGACATGCCTATTTATTAAATTCTCTAGGTGTTCTTAGCGTGATCTTTTGACGCAAAAATAGTAAAACTAATCTTATAAGCGACTTATTAATTGTCAAAGACAGAGAAAAGAAAATATTAAATTTGCTCTAACCGTTTAAAACAAAAGGGATAGAATTAAATTTAAATAATCATTCTTAATTTTCTTGCGTTAGACAGTTCATCGCATCTCTCGTACAATAATCAAAGAAAAAACTTACAAGCGCATATCCAAACAAATTTAATTAATTTTAGACCTTTTATATGGCGCCTAATCCTAAAATTGAAGATTACGTATTGCGGTTTGTTGGGTCTTGAATGGACGCAGATTGGAAACAATTTGTCACTACCTAATAACTTTATACAAAACGTACACGCAAAGAAAAAAAATAATAATAATAAATGTACGTGAAAGAAACTAATGACGAGCTGCATCAGTAACTCTCCTTTTGCGAGTACAAAAAAAAACCCACCCTTCAGTAACTTTTCTTCGGATAAGTGAAAAAAAGCAACGCGTAATTAACTTTTTCGTGTAGGTAAAAAAAACCAGCTCGTAAATTAACGTCCATGCGCGAGTATGTTAAGAAACAGCCCGACAGTAACTTTTTTTCGCGAGTAAGTCAAAATAAGAACTCCTGTATGCAACTTTCTTCGTTTTTCGACCGCGTCAAGGTTTTAAAACCTTTATTTAAAGCTTTCCTCCTTTTTTGTATGCAATTTTGACTTTATTTCCTAAAACGCTTTTTTTTGATTGGTTAGGTTCACGAACCCTCTCAGTACCAAATCTGCCAATTGGTTTTTTCTTTTTGTTATTAATTTGTTAAAAGCGGCGTTATGCTTCTTTCTACCTTTAAGATGTTACGACGTTTCGTTACTGGGCGGCACTGCGTGTTTCACATAGAATAAAAATTTACCGATTCTACATTTTTTTTTCCCTATTAATATTGAACAAATGCGCTACTAACTATAAAGAAGCATTAAAGAGATTAACTTTACCTTAATATGAATCCTTTCTGTAGTCTTAACAGATTATAACGCTAATAATCTATACAATTGTTTGACTGTTGGTACAATTTCAACATTCAAACTTTACTCAATTTTTATTTTACATGCTTTTATCCTATGTTGATAAATTTACAGTGAAATCGTTTATGACTTAAACAAGTAATTACTGATAGTTTTTATTATAAAACCTAAATCAGATTTATTAAATTATTACTTTGTTTATGCATTTTAAAATTTGTACATAAATTATCGGTTTAGTAGAACATGTGTGTTTCGGTCGAGTTGCTTTTGGTGACCATCGCGACTTTTTTTGCGACTAAGGGTAGCGTGGTCGATTTAATATTACAACAGGTGTCTGGTGTTGTTTTTCTTGTAAATCATGCCGGCATCAAAACCGCCGCATTTTTTGTATTGAAATGATTTGTTTAATAACTTAAAATAACTAATACACTATTACCCTAACACGGTGTAAGATAAAGTTGCACATAAACATTTTTATAGAGGACGAAATTTACTATAAAAAAGTTTACGGAAGGGTACAATTACCTTCAATAGTTTAGAAGATACAAGTGTGCAAAGTTGCACGAAAATGTCTCACATTACATTAAAATTCTCTTAAAAAAAAACTCTTAAACTATTAGATATAATTATACACTCCCGTGCATTTTTTTGTAGTAAATTTTGTGTTTAGTAAATTGTTTATGTGCAATTTTTATCTATACTGTAGAGTTTTTGTAGCGTACAAAGCGGAAGCTCGCGCTCACTGCTGAGTGAAATTAAGACTTATTATATTTTTGAAACATAAAACGAATCATAAGGAATATCTTGTTTAATAATAATAAACACTGCATCCAAAAAATACAAAGATGAAGTTAAATTGGGCACCCCCGCAAGTTCCAGCTTTGTTTCATCTGACCGTTTCAGCGTTTCGTTACATAAACCTTCTAATCAAGCATCCTATAAGATAAGATTAATCCCTAAGTTATTACTTTAATCACAGAGTTTTCTTTTTACAAATTTCTATTTTACTTTTTAACGTTATTTATTTGTTTTTGTTTTGATAATATCACAGACAGTCGAGTTATGCGAAGCGTAAACAAAACAAAATTAAATCGAAATTAATTTAACACGATATCTAATAAATCTCTGTTTACATAATAAAACTTTGTTTAATTACGTAATAACAAATATTTACTAAATCAATTTAATAAATAGCTAATAAATATTTATTGAAATTGTTTAATATTAATGTTCTTTTCAGTAAACTTTTTCTAAAATTTGAAATTTAGAGCGTATTTTAGCGTTACACAAAAAATTAAATTTTTTTCTGAGTTGATTCTTATATACGGTTCAATTTTTTAATTCTACATGAAATGTATGTAACAATAACTTGTATATGCAGAATTAAAAATGTGCGAATCAGACCAGACCAGGGCAGATTTTTATGTATTGGAAGGAAATCTCATCGGATTTAGAACACCTCGACCGTGAAAAAAAATGTGACTCAAAAAGATTTAGAAAATGCTTATTTTTTATTAACAAATAAAATGTTACTTATGAGAACGTAAGTTACATACCTCTGTACTGGTCAAAAATAACAACATTTTAATAAACTTAATTGGTAGTTGTGGAAATGGTTTAAAAGGCGTTACAAAAAATTTTTAAAAAGTACATAAAATTAGCAAAACTGAAAAATTCTATTTAATAAAGTATCACGATGGCAGCTTTAATGTACGCCAAAATCGTTAATATGTTAATGCTATGATGTTGATGGAGTGGAAACGTTGTTGACAAGATACTTGATGAGGTAATTACAACTTTATGCCGTTGTAATTGGTCTGTTTTATCAAAATTTTACTAAGCTATGTTTCTGTTGACGTGATTAAAACGTGTCGAGTAAAGCAAAAAGGAAATATACGTTATTCTATGCAATAAATAGACGCATAAAAATGTATATTCATGCGATGCACATATTGTATTATGCATCTTAAAAAGTAAATTTAGCTTTAATGCTGCATTTGTACTCTATGAAAATTACGTTACGATAACATTTATTCAAAGCAGACTTTGCACGTACAAATGCATAATCGTTAGACATATTTCCTGTACAATTAAATGTCAGTGTCCTATTTAGTATTCTAAAAGTAACCAAATTCTTTCTAATAAACATTCTTGTTTTTTCGGTGTTAAAACAAACGCTTACTTAATAAAAATTTAAGCTGTTTTTATTGATAACATATTCAAGTGCAAATTGATGTTATACGGGCAGGACGTGGCAAAAATTCGTTTTTAAAGATGGCATCCTCTTAAGTGCATATTGTCATTAAGAATGCATTAGCTAGAAAAACAACAACGAAAGTAGGCTAATAAAGCTTTATTTTTTTGGGGACACCAAAAAGTGTTATTAAGTTACAGGCATTTGTTTCTTTATCTAATCTAAGTTGATTTATTAAAACACATCTAAAAATAATAGAAGCATAAATTAAATGTAATAACGTGTGTGTGGTCGTACAAATACCAACTGTCGCTGGGTTCAGGTGCCAGCGAGCAAAAACTTTGTGGTCTTTTTAAATACGTCTTGCTCTCGATGTTCGTAGTTATTTTTATCTCCGATAGACTGTTTATATGGGACAATATTGCATGAACAAATTGCCGCTTGCACTTAGTAGCAGTTCTCAACTGATAACAGAATTAGCCTTCTAATACACTAATTACAAATGAGTAATGAAATTCAAGGTTGGCGGCATATTTACATTACTGACCTGATAATGAATTCGTAAGGCGCTGTTCTAATTTTACTGTATGCGATGCACAGTTAATATTTATTTATAAATGTAAATTATTCAAAGATAATGTTTAAAAACGACATTATAAAGTCAAATATGCATGAAACATTTTAACGCCACTTGTAGCTTTAATCAATTAGGTCAATTCCTTCGCCTTCTGTTTACACACAAAATGCGACAATATCGCTATCTAAGCGTACACTTCTATTGCCAAAATAGCTTTTCCACTAAATAATATTACAAACACTCATTACTCTACTGACTGTTTCTAATCAGTTTCATTGTCCCACTTAATTAATTCCGATAGCATCCTATTACCCATTTTCTCCTGGACCGTTAAACAATATTATTACATCACATTCGGGGTAATGCATTCTCGGGGAAAATTCATTCGTTTCCACATTACGAAAGATACATTTATGCCTATTTGTGTAATGGACTAAAATTATAATTGTAAATTTTCTGTAAACACAGTCTATATATCAAAATATTAAAATTAATTTCACCTTAAACATAAATCCTAATTTTTTCCTAATTTTTTTTGCGGTAATATTACTTTTAAATTGAATAAAAACTTGCGTTTTTACAAAATTTATATTCATTAATGTTTGTGATTACCTTTAAAAATAACGCTTAGGTTGCTAAAAACTTTTTTAAATTTTTTCATTGGAACAAAAATTTTAAATTGCAAAGACAATTTATTCAAGCGTTTGTATTTTTTAATACGTGCAAACCGGTACAGCACAGCAAACCACCTTCGCGAATAATTATTTATCACAATTTCTAAAGTGTTCGTAAAAGTGACAACGTATTTATTTTTATAACGCAGTTGACACTTTAAGTTAAATATATTAATAATAAAATACACCACAAAAAAACGACCTACTTACTGCATTTATTTGCCTCAGCGCAAAAATTAAGTTTTGAAAGTACTGGTGGTATTTTTCATTGTCAAAAAATTACGCAAAGTTTAAATAAACATATTTAATGGATACAAATAACAGAAATTTTAGTATTAATTAGTTAAAACTTTTAAATTGTAAACCATTAATTTTTGTTAGTGAAAAAGAGCTTGAACGAAAGAAAAATTGGTTGTGGTTGAAAAGACAGTTTGTTTTTTTTAACAAGACTATTAATAAACAACTTTGTGTTTGATAGAATGTACACTCTAACTGATTAAGTTGTTTTTAATTATTTGCATAAATATTTATAATGTATTGATTGCACATCGTTAAATTTAAACGTAGTTAGCTTCAATAAAACTTTTACCAAATTTGTTTATAATAAATAAATTATAAACTCGTTTGTAATAATTATTTGTCAGATGTACGGTAACAACTCGCGTTTTGAATGGGTTACGTTTTATATAATAAATGTTCTTTCTCATTAAGGGTCTTAGTGAACACAAACCGATTTTGTCTTAAATCGCATTGGCAATTTAAAGATAAAATGGGTTTGTTTCTTCAATCCGAAACTATTGACTAACAGTTAAGTTCCTGTTGGAACTAAGCAATTGTGTTTTTGCTTCAGTTCAGTTAGTGTGTTCTGGTATAAAACAAATTTGAATCGTAAAAATCTTAAAACAAAACAATTTCAATTTTTTTAAATCAAATTGTGTGATGACTACACAAAATCGAAAATGTTTTCAACATATTAATCGCAACAGTTACGATATTTATACAATGCAACTGTTTCAGAATCTAAATAACGTTTTAGTTCCAAGTTCTGATACTGTTAAAACTTAAAAGTGAATTAATTAAAAACTCAATCTTTATTAGTTTTAATACAGCTTTATTTATGGCAGACATTTATCCTACTGTTACTTTTTTAGCGTTTTCAAAAAAAGGAAAATATACTTTTTGTAAAACCACTTTTGGTGACTGAGTAACATTTATAATAAACGTTATGTCAAATGCCGATGGTTCAGGCGGGCTAAATAAAAAAAAGTTAATGAATAAAAAGAATAACACCAGCAAAAGTTCGTAGCGTATCATCATTTCGTTCATAATTATTTCAATTATTTATGTATTATCCACAAGCTTAACCGGGGTAAGTAATTGAATAAATGTTGAGCAAATGCTGCGTGGAAAGCGTTTATTTTATCCGTAATTAAAGTTTAATTATTTTTACTTTCCTATAAGGAATGTATAGCGATCGCAATTTTTCTTCAAAAAATTTTTATTGCATAATTTTACGTTTCAAGGTTTCCTAAATCAGAAAAATGTATTTTTGACAAAAAAATGTTGGGTGTCTGTGTGTAACGATGTACCCACGATAACTCTCGAACCAAAAGTCCTAGTAACTTCAGATTTGGTACAGAGCTGGCTTTTCATATTCTCTCGATTTTATCAAAAAATGAGTCTGATAAAGAAACAGGAAGTGGGTGTATCCGCCATTTTTAACAGTTTTTTTTATATAATTTGGTACGTATGTAAATTATTCAAATTATTATTTATACAGTTACTTATAGATTTAACAACTTATTCAAATACATTTTTTTTCTAACATTAACAGTTTATTCTATATTCGATTTATAATTTAAAGTGAATTCTATACATAATCCTAGGTTCGAATCCTGCTTACGACGATTTTTCTAAGAAAAAAATTTTTCTGATTTTAAAGGAAAAAAAAGATACGTTAAAAAATAACATTTTTTTAATTCTTTTGATTTGTTTATATACGGAGTGTTGCATCTTATTTAAATTATCTTTAGATGTGCCCAAGATAACTCTTGCTCCAAAAGTCCTAGTAACTTAAAATTTGGTATGGAGCTGGCTTTTTATATTTTCTTTGCTTTGTCAAAAGATGGGTTTGATAAAAAAACCGAAAGTGGGTGTATCCGCCATTTCTAACAGTTTTTCTTATATAATTTTGTACGTATGTAAATTATTCGATTTATTTTTACAGTTTCTTATAGAAACAATTCTTCTTAACAATTTATTGAAATAAAAAAAATCTAACATTAACAGTTTATCAGATATTTAATTTGTAATTTAAAATGAATTCAGAAATATAATATAGTTTCGAGTTCTGTCTGTGACGATTTTTTTTCTCTGACTTATTAAAGGGGTAAACAATATCAAGGCGCACAAATATAAAGTTTAGTCAATATGATCTTAATAAAATCGAAGAGACAATTTTCAAAAAAATTATAGCATGCTAGGAAGTCAATACAAACGTGTACATTTCAATTTCAAAAGTTTTATGACAACATAACCTTAAAAAAATATGTAGACATTTGTTCATCATTCCTTATAGGAAAGTCGTGTGGTGACCACACCAGTTTTTTTACTTTCCTGTAAAAAAAGTATAGCAATCGCAATTTTTTTTCAAAAAATTTTTATTGCATAATTTTACGTTTCAAGGTCTCGTGAATCAGATAAAAGTATTTTTGACAAAAAAATTTTGGGTGTCTGTGTGTGTGTGTGTGTGTGTCTGTGTGTACCGATATACCCAAGCAATACAAAGGGACATAAGTATCATACATGTTCTGCCGAGTGCAAAGTTTTTTGCTATATTTGTGGAAATCTAAATGTTATTAAAACAAATTGTTTCTCATGTTAGTTAAAAAACGCAAAACCCAGTACAATATAGTCGTGACCAACTTAACGAGATTGGCTAGCTAAAGTTAAACGGTTTTATCGAATTAGATGTTTTAGCAATATTACTACTTCTCCAACTGATAACCATCATTTATTGATGTGTATATCACAGGTGTTACAATTACAACCTTATTAGACTCTGCCGCTAGTCAAACTATTTTAGGAAAATATGTATTACCGTTGATCGACGACTTAGACCTTTACTTTACCCGTCCTAGGGAAAGTATTAATTTGTCAACCGCCAATGGTAAACTACAATCTATATTAGGGGTTGTGGTCAAAATAAACAATTTTAAACATACATTTTTTGGTTTCTAATACGATTTCTAACGGATTGACACTAAGTGCTGATTTTTGTAAAACCTTTTGCATAAAAGCCGATTTTTCTAGTAATTCTTTTACTCTATCTTCTTTGGAGGCCATTTCTTCAGTTAGAACTGCCGCCGATTTTAATTCTCAACAAAGTGAAACACTAAATAAAGTCATTGAGCAGTTTAAAGACATTAGTGGTTTGTTAGGTCGCACTCATTTAGTTTCACACAAGATTGAAACTAAAAACTGCATGTTTATTCGTCAACATTATTTCCCGATATCTCCGGCAATGTTGGATTTGGTAAATGAAAAGATAAACGAAATGTTTTACTTTGACGTGATTGAACCTTCTACATCACTTTGAGCTAGTCCAATTGTCTTAGTTAATACAAAATCTAGAGAATATTGACTCTGCTTCGAAGGTAGGACTTAAATTCAGTAACAAAAATAGATTCTTACCCTTTGCCTTTTGTTTCAAGTATATTAGATAGCTTTGCAAGATGCACGGTACTTATTGTGACATAATGTGCATTATGTATATCGTATAAAACCACATGGCGCATTTATGCGCGCACACATGTTGCACCGGAGGCTCGAGCTTCGGGAGTTGGCAGTTAGACTGAGGAAATAAAGACGTTAAATCAAAGCTCGTATTTATTCACCAAAACCTACACGTTACAAGTATATTACATAGTGGCAGCGGTTAAAAATAGTAAAAAATTACAAGTTAACTACAGTGAAAGTAATTTAATTATTACACGGTGGTGACCAAATCCGATAGGACAGTTTACGCGGAAAACTTTTAAGGTATAAGTGCAAAATTTCATAAAATGCAGCAAGATACAAGTTTAAGAGTTCCAAGTAAAATGGTCTTTGAAGAAAATGTAGCGATCAATTAGAAGCCAGCGAGAAAAACGAGAAAAGCCATAAACAAAAGATTGCCATCCTTATGAACCTAATCGAAGATGAGACGGTAGAAATTTCTGAAACTTTCAAATACAGCGAGGATGAGAGTGCCGAAAAATTTGAAGACGTAATCAAAAAGTTCGACCAGTACTGTCAGCCACGCAAGAATGTAGTCTTTGATCGTTTTAAAATTTTCTCGAGATCCCAAGACAAAGATGAAACGGTATATAAATATGTAACTGAACTGAAAAAATTATCTTCTCAGTGTAACTTTGGTGAACAAACTAAATTTTTGATTCGCGACAAGTTAATTTTAGGAATTAACGACAAAACAGTGCATGAACGGTTGTTACGGGACGCGGAATTGAAATTAACAAAGACTTTGGACTATTGTCGTTCAAGTGAAGCAAGTCGTAAACAAGTGATCAAAGTCACAGGCTTCAGCGCACGCGAATTCAGTGTCGTGAATAAAAGAAAAACCTTGTTGGTGTCAAAAACACAAAGCGGAAAACTTACTATAAAATGCAAAAGGTGCAGTTTCAATCACAACGGTGATAAAAAGTGTCCTGCAATGGGAAAAACGTGTCTTAAGTGCTAAGTGCAAGAAGAAAAACCATTTCGCTAGTGTTTGCAATAACCAGAAGCGCGTCAAGGAAATACGCGAAGAAAACGACTTCTTGGAAGAAGATCAAGACATTTTAGCAGTAAGGAAACAAACTAAGTTGGTCAGTGCAATTGCATGAAACGAAATTTTACACATTAATGGGAAACCAATTTCCTTTAAAATAGATACAGGGTCGGAGGTGAATTTAATCTCAGAAATGATATACAACTCAATACCTTGCAAACCCGAAATGACGTCAACAACAACAAAATTGAAGTCATATTCAGGACATGCGATTAAAATAAAAAGCAAATGCAAGCTGTCATGCGAATACGGAGGAAGTTATAAAGACAAGAATTTTTTATAGCAGATAAGAACAGCGAATGTATTGTGGGATTGGATGACACAGCAGGCTTTGGTCTGATACCATAGACGCATGTGAATGTTATTAAAAACATCAAGGCGGATGCTGACATCACATCAAAATACGTAAAACCTTCGCGAATAAAAAGCAATGCGTATCACAACCCTTAATAAAAGCATTAAAAGGGAACATTATGCATTACCTACAGTCGATCACATCTTAGCAGAGTTAAATGGAGTAAACCACTTCACTGTATTGGATGCAACGATGGCGTTCCTGCAAGTACCAATCGATGAACAAAGTTCAAATTTATGTACCATAGGAACGCCATAGGGAAGATATCGATACAAAACTAATCCTAATGGGATAAACAACGCACCGGAAGTTTACTAAAAACTGATCAACAAAGTCTTTGAAAATCTAGATGGGGCTATACCTTACATAGACGATGTGCTACTTTTCGAAAGAAGTGAAGAAGAACACAACGCAAGATTAGAAAAAGCACTGAAAAGAGCGAAAAAATTTAACGTTAAGTTTAGCAAAAGCAAGATGCAGTTAGCTAAAACCGAGGTGAAGTTTTTGGAGCACCGAATATCAGGAAATGGAATTTTGATAGAAAATACCAAAGCCGATGCAATTAACGCATTGAACAGTTCAGAAAATAAAAACGAACTACAGAGGATTCTACGAATGGTACATTACCTAAGAAAATGTATTCCAAACTTGTCCCAACATACGAGTGCTTTACGTGCTTTGTTAAATGACAAGGATACATTCGTGTGGAAAAATGCTGAAGAAAATTGCATTAAGTTTTTGAAGAAAACAATAAACGAAGCACCAGTTTTAAGATTTTACGATCCAAAGAAACCACTTTGCATATCGGTGGATGCAAGCAGTTATGGCATAGATGCGGTTATATTACAAGATGACCAGCCCGTAGGGTACAGTTCATTGGCTCTTACCGACACACAGAAAAAGTATGCGCAAATCAAAAAGAATTTATTAATTACATCAACCTAGGATGACCAGCACACAAAAAATCAATAAAAACGGACGCTAAAGAATTCTAAGACATTAAAAAAAGAGTTACATTATTCAGACGGAATTTTGTGCACAGGCGAAAAAGTCATAATACCCGAAAGTGAGTAGGAACAGTTCTAAACAAAATATACAACTCACCCCAGGGGGCAACAGCTTGTCAAAATAAAGCAAAAGCCTTATTATACTGGCTCGAAATGTCGAAGGATATTGAGCAATTCGTATTAAAATGTACAATTTGCCAAAATTACTCGAAATCAAACACCAAACAACCGCTTAGAAATTACAAAGTTCCAGAATTACTATGGTGCAAATTAGGGATAGATTTCGCGGATGTCGACTTAAAAGATTATTTAATAATAATTGATTACCTATATTTCGAAATTCATTGTAATCAGAAAAGTGACATCGAAGGAACCCGAAGCGATAACAGACATATTTGAAGAAACATTTTCATATTTTGGTACCCCACAAGAGATAATAAGTGATAACGGACCACCGTTCCTTCAACAAACTTTGCCGAATTCATGAAGTATTACCACATAAAACATACTACACCAAGTCCTACATACGCAAGATCGAACGGATTAGTAGAACGTGCGGTGCAAACAGTTAAAGGTTTAATAATCAAATCAAACGCGTCAAGTAACAGCATACCAAGTGCGATATTAAATTACAACACGACGCCTAAAGATAAACTAGAACCTTCACCTTCAGAATTGCTACAAGGTAGAAAATTGAGGTCTAATTTGCTAATGACAAAAACAAGCCTAACAGCAAAATACGATTGTAGTAGACCGTTGGAAACAATCAAGAATAGGCAAAGTAAAAAAGTGAAAAGTTATGACGAGAATGCTTCGACAGCATTTTCAACAGGAAGCAAACAAAGGATGAATGAAACAAACCAACCAAGACGATTAACCTTAAAGCCGTGTTATTTAAAGGACTACGTTATGAATTAGTTATATTTTACTTAAATTTTAGAAAGGACATGTGACATAACGTGCATTATGAATACCGTATAAAACCGTATGGCGCACCTCAGCGTGGTACCGTCGTTTTATACTGGATTTTCCGATAATTGTTTCCTTGATTGTAGATATGATGATAAAGGTCGTAAAAAATCTAATCGTAAGCGTAATCGAAAAAACCCGTTATTCTTTTAAAAAACTAAATATGTTATTAGCCTTTACATCAATTTTAACGAGTCCAGATTTTTAACGTTCATTTTTTATACAAACAGATGCATTAGATGTTGGACTAGGTGCGGTTCTTATTCAAAAATATACTGAAAAACAGAATATAATTGCTTACGCTAGTCGTACTCTATCCAAGCCAGCGAAAAACTATACAGCTAAAGAAAAAGAATGAGCCGCTGTGCTGTTTCGCATTATGAAATTTCGTTCTTGCGTTGAAGAAACTAAATTCACTATTATTACAGATAACTATTCATTATTATGGTAAATGAAAGTGAAGCAACTTACCGGTAGATTGGCACGATCGAGCATAAAGGCACAACAATATAATTTTGAAATTCTCTATAAAAAAATAAAACTGAATACCGTTCCCGACGCTTTATCTAAAGCACCGTTAGAAGTAAGTCTGTTAAAACTTGATAACACAAATTTAAATCCTTGGTATCAAGCCATATTAGTTTGGGTAACTAATCAAACAGAAAAGTATCCTTCTTGGAAAAATCAAGATAATATTTTATACAAATAAATTTTGCGTAAGTACGACATTGAAGCAAATAGTTTTGAATGAAAAATGATTATTTCAAAATCAAAACGTGTAGAATTACTGAAGTCTGCTCATGATGATCCTACATCAGCACATCTTAGTGGTTTTAAAACTTTCAAATAATTATCTGAAGAATACTATTGGCCACGTATAAAAACTAATGTTTTCAAATATATCAGGTCATGTAAGATTTGTGTTTAATAATCAAAGAAAGAGTCGTCGAATTTCTTTTGCAATTGATGTAGATTTAGACGATCCTTTTCCTTGTTCTACTCACGGTAATACGTATCTTTCAATTGTTTTTGATTAGTTCGCAAAATTTGTTTTAGTCCAAACATTACGGCAAACCACCGCTACGGCAATAACCAAAATTTTGGAAAACTAAGTTTTCTTAGTTTAAAGTGTTCCGCAAATTATTGTGTGCGATAATGGTCAGCAATTTATCAGTAATGTGCTAAAGAAACTAGTTAGAACGTACAAAGTACAAAAACTGTGGTTTAATGCTTTGTATGATTCTCAGGTAAACCCAACTGAGCGGGTAAATGGAGTTATCATAACGGCTCTTAGAGCATACGTTAAGGACAAACATCAAACTTGGGATCACAAAATACATAACTGCTTATGTTATTTGAAATTCCGTACACGAAGTTACAGGTTTCACGCCTTCTTTTTTCAACTTTGGTAGGACTGTACCCAATTTAGGCAAATAATATGGGCGATTTAAAGAATTAGATCCTCAAGAGATTAACTTTTACTCGAGAGAGTAAGGTTAAAGATATGAACAATCTGAATCATCTTTATCCGGATATTGTTAAGAAGTTGCATATGGTTTATAAACGTTATGCGAAAACTTATAATATGCGTAAGCGCCCAGTAAAATATGAAGTAAGTGACTATGTTTGGAAAAAGAACTACATCTTGTTTAGTGCTTTAGATCATTTTAACAAAAAATTAGCTTCTCGTTATGTTTGATGTCGAGTCACCAAAGTTACAGGTTTCTTGACATATTGGTTAACTGATGAAGACAAAAATAATTTAGGGATATGGCAGGTCAAGGACATTAAAAGCAATTACACTGAAAACGACTAAGATTATTAATAGTTTTGTTAGATATTAAGTTGATTATTTTGTTTTGAGTTTCTGAAATAAGGTGATTTAAAAAAAAGAAATCGTAATTGATCTACAGGAATCTCTAATCTAGTGATATCTCTATGATTTTGCATAACATTTTTGAGTTATATTATTTATGCCCAAGCGATCGAATGCAACTCTACTAATTCTATTAGCGATTGAACATTGCTATAAAATTCAGTCATTTGAGAGGTCAAAACAATAGTAATAAGCTTTTTTATTTCAAAGCTTTTATGGTTTACAATGTTTGTAACCGACGTTGAAATTTAGCAGTGAATCTTTTATGTAAGGCCCCGTAATTAGATTCATCTGGCTGAATTTGCGGTTTTCTGTGTGTTTTTTTTCGATTGATTAGTTCGATGTTAGCATCGAAAACGTTTTACTCGTTATTTTATTACGTTGGATTTAAGTTTATTTGTATTTAATAGTTATTTCACAATTATTACTGTTTTTTTTAAATGCATAAAGTTCCGTGGTTTTGATTTTGATGTAGTGTTTTACGTTTGGTTATCTCAGTAAAATAACCATTCTATATAATTTACGACGTCCTTTTTGGAAAGTAATTTGATCAATTTTTCTTGGTATCTATACTTTTGTTTATGTTGAGTTCATTTGCGAACCACCTGATAATTTAACGGAGTAAGCATTTTCGGTGAGAAGATTTTCTTTCTTTCAAAGGTCTACGTGACAAGACGCACGTGGCAATTATATTTTTCATCTTTGTTAATTTACGTTGTTTAGTGTTGCATCTTTTACAAAGATTTTACGGCGCAAGTTCGTTGAATTAAGTGGGATCACGAGGTGTTATAAGGAGTAAAATTTTGATTTTGGAGAGGATTGTTTCGGTGGCAATTAAGAAATACCGGGTACCGTTATGTAGTTGAGTGGTTAGGGTACTTTTACCCTATCGTGATGTAATACCGCGGAAGTTAGATGGAACCGTGAAAATTAAGTGTAGTGGTGGAAAAGTTTGATTTTCCAAATTTCGTAATTTACGGTTTAAATAGTCTTCATGGTTTCCAAAAATAAAACTCACGTTTCAAGTTGGATATGCAATCGTTGGGTTGTGCTACATCCAGTCTTCGCATTTGTGCGGATTTTATTTAAGTGTTAAAAAGAAAATTCTTCCGCCGTCATTGCAATTGTTTGGGGTACCTTTCAACTGGCCACTTAGAACCAACCACCGGTTCTTTCCTGAAGTTACGACAAATTCAAGGCATTTATTTTGCACCATATGTATTTAATCGTGAAGATATTATTTACGTGATTGAGTGTTAAAAGCTTTGAATTTCAAATAAAAGTTTTAAGTGTCTCGAATTGATTTAACGTTAATGTAACTAATTATTGTCCGTATTTATCGGAACTGTGTCATAATCCCGAGTTAAAAATTTATTAAACGGGACCGAATTTTCGATTCATGATATATATATATTAGTTTTATATTAAATAAGTTTATTTTTTTTTGTAAATGGGTAATTTCGACGCGCACACGGCCGTGATAAATTAAGATTGACTAATTTGTGTTTGGTTTTATTAAATTCTGTATTGTGCATTGATTCTAATAATTTCAAATTTTGTGTTTTTTTCAAACGTTTATTTACGTACCTTTTGTTGTTTTGTTTTGGTTAATATTTGTTGATTACTATACTTTATTTTGTGTCATTATTTTTTTTTGTGTGTTCAAATAAATGTTAGATTGTTAAATGTAAAGAGCTTTTAATTCCGTCGGCCTCCGCGTGTGTAACTTTATTAATTTATTACAGATTTTAGTGAGATACACTCTAACAAGGTAAGTCCGTTTAGAGTGTATCCTTCAGGAGCGGACTTGTGGTTGGCAAGGGCCAGAAGTCCATTAAGCTTTACTCCTTCTTGGCGCCCTTTGATTTCGACATTATTGCTTTTCGATTTTGTGTTTTCGTCAAGTTGATCCAATTCAATCACGAAACTTTTAAATATAACCCACCCCGTCTCCACTGAGCAGCGGCACCCATCATTTGTTACCTCATTACAGGCAGTGACATTGTTTCCAACTTTGGCATGTAACATGTTCTGTGTCATCATATGGCAAAAATGTTAAACAAGTCTTTAAAAAACCACCTTCACTGTTAATCCCAATTTTTACATAGAATTCCTTTGCTAAATTTGACTCACTTAGATAATAAGCTACTAATGCAACCAAGTTAACACAGTACACAACTGGCATAATACTTTCAATCACATTTTTTCTTATTTCAGCATTACAGAATGAGTAAGAATAGAAATGGCGTGTTTTATCTAACTTAGAAACTTTAGGCTTTAAGTTCTATGACATTTTTCCCGGCGTTATACAAACTTATTTTTTTAACTGCATTTAGTGACAAAAAACAGTATAACTGAATTTTTTTAAAGTTTTAGTATTGAGACGAAGCTATTTAGGTTCTTCTACCTTCCGCTTCCTTTCTATTTTAATTTGCAAGAGAAAATCTTTTTCATATTTAAATAAATTGAATGACGGAATATTATGAAACTTACAATCTGTTATTGGCAACCTTCAGCAAGTTCCATCACGTTGGTAATTTTTTATTAAGAGTGCACAAATGTTTTTTCCTCTTTGAATTTTTGCATTACAAAAGGAAGATGTTTTTAGACTATACGGTTTTATTATTGCTTGACTGATGAGTCTGATGAGATTAATGCACGTAAATGGCATACTTTTAGTATTTAGAGAGGGTCGAAATAGTACCACTTGGCAAATCATGCAGGTGCATTTAATTTCATTACGCTTGAGCCTTATTTTGACATTTTTTTAATAAACAATTTTATTAAATAACAATTTTTGTCAAAACTTGCAATTAATTTTTTAATCAAAACTTTTACCTGATATTTTTACATTTTTGACGGTTTTATCAAAGCAGCAATAGCAAATCACTACACGTGAATTGTGAGTCCTACTACAATTTAGCATTGCAGCTTTTTCTTTCACCACTTAGCACAAGCAACAGTTATCTTTAACAAAAGTCAGTCACTATGTTTGTAGGAACAAACTTGCAATAATTTTCTGACATTGAGTTTCTTATGTACTAACGAACTTTAAATCATTGTTCTGGCACCAGCCATCTATGTTATCTATTTGAAATTTTCTGCTTACTCTTAATTTTGATAATTTTAAATTTAATAATTTCTTTGTTTTTTACTGAATGTTATTACACTGCAAAAACATTTTGAATTTATTGGTTTCTGTTTTTATTAATATCTCATAACGTGCTTATATGTACGTACATACCAGACTTCAATTTTGGATTTAGTTCAATAAAAACATTCTTACAAACAAGAAAAAATATATTTTATACAAGTTGCATATAGAATGCCTAAAATAAGCCAAACCAGGTAAAAAAATTAGACTGCTCTTAAACTAAACCAATATTGTGTTATCTGAGGTGTGTAGGTTAGTACCAATCTTTTTATTAACAATAAAACATTATAAATAGAAAGCTTGCATTTATTAATTTTGTTTAAATGTCTTTTACATAATTACGGTGGCATATTATTATTATTATTACCCGGTATTATAATTATTAAACTTTCCGAGTTAGTATTTGGTGTCGCCCATATCTGCTTTTTGGTGGTAAAGTATAGTGAAAATTGACATGTACAACTAAAATTGACAAACGTGGTCACAGTCTTAGAACTAAACCCAATTTATAAGCTTGCAATAAACACTTAAATTTTTTAGGTAAATAAATAAAGTACATCACATTTTTACATTACACTTTCTTACTTACTTTTTACGTCCTGAAAACTTATAACTCTTCAAGTTAAATTATATACTGTAATAGGTATATATCATTTATTACTGTCTCAATATGTGATTTAAAAACCGATAAAAAATTATAGAAAATAACGCCCCATTAAAATTTGAGAAATGAATTAAAAAACAACAGTAAAAATCTATTTTCGACTTTGTTTACAATTAAATATATAAATAACTCTTACGTTAAAGTATTTTACAAAAAAATATCTACATATAAATAAATATAAAATATTGGTGGTTAATTTAGATATTAGTGACTGCATAAAAAACAATAAATTTATTTTTACAACAAAAAAATAAACGGGTAGTTTCCGGGTAAGTGCCCATTCTAAATAAATTATTAATATTTAACAAATATTTCTCAAATAAAAATTACACTTTTAAAAACAAAATATTTGCATAGTGCATTTTTATGTGCTGAACTATATTTAGTAAGCAATACAAAAATAAACTGGTTTCACTTCGTATATATTATAATAATTTATTATACAGCGTGTCAGCAAAATTGTAATACATACGTGGCCAACTTTCTTAAGCCGATACAGTATCGTACATTGTTTTGAGCTCCTACGTAAACAGGTTTTTCAAAATATTTAAATCACTTAATATCAGCACATAAAATTATGATCTTATTTATGTGACTTTAATCACAACTACTGTTAACTTAATGTTTTATTAAAACTTAAAATTCTTGTCTGATAGTCAACAACTACATTTTTAATTTTCAAACGCTATTTTAATTTTAACATAAAATAATAATATTTTTGTTTCATGTATTTTTTGCAATAACTAGTTTTTTAATTAAAAAAAACATCGTTTTATTCGTGTTCAAGTTTTAGATTGCAATAAAAATCATTACTGCAAATGCATTTTTAACTAAAAATAAAAATTCAGACTACACATTGTAATATTTGATTACATTTTGGTACATGCAAAAATGGTATTAATATTTTAACTTATTGTTACATCAAAAAATTTTATAGAATAAAATTGTAATTATATGTAAGTTTTTTAGTTAAATATATTTTTTTTAGTTTTAATAGAACTACGTTTTTAATAAGAGTTAATTACATTTTAAATAATTCAAAACAAAACCAGTTTGAGTAAACCTTTAATTGTTTGTTTTTTAAATTTAAAATATTAACATTTTTACACCAAACTTTATTCGCATGTAGTTTCTACATTTCTATTTCATTAAATATTAAAATGATCAAAACAGTTTTTCTTAAAATATTTTATTTTTTAATTTGATATAACTTTTTTATAATGCCTAGGATGCGAGATACGTAAATATATACATAACAACCCGTTATGGATTCATAACGTCGTCTTATTACGCTCTCTTATCACATACTCAGAAATGATATTTTTTTTATATGTTTGTTCAGATTTAGATGGTAACAAGTTTTCTATTTTTTTCTGTATTTTTTTAAACATATTTAAGCAATTGTTGTGCATTTATTGTGATTGTAAAATTAATTTGACAAGTATATAATTAAACGCCTAATGATTACGGTCGTTAAGCAACATACATACCTCGGGCTAGAGCCTCTCGGGCTGCTTTACGTTGCTCTTTAGGCGCAATCAACTTACTAACGCCCTGGGTGCATAAGTAACTGTTACAGTTTGTAAAAATCGTTTTTTTTTATTTCTTTAGTACAAAAAATGCATTGTTTGTATAAGCTAAACAAAATTAATTTTTTTTCTTAAATATAAAAGTTCGCAAATTAACTGAAAGTAATCAAGCATCAACAAGTAGGTGAAACGTAAAAAGTCATTTGAATTTTGGCTTTACTTTAGTAGAAATATACAATAAAGAGAAATCGCAGTGCGTGCAATTAAAAATGTTAACGCCTAAGTGTATGTTTAGAAATAAGCTAAAGCGACATCTCAAAATCAAAAATTTCTTTAGTAGAAAGTTGCAAGATTTAAAAAAGAAAAAAAATGTAATTAATAAGTACATGTTAGTACTAAAGCTAGATTGTTTTAAAGTTAAGTAGTGATCAAATACAAAAATGCTTACACCACTACAGAGGAACTTATATTCTAAAGGGTGGTTAAAATTTAGTTAAAGAAACCGGCAAAAAAACTAATTTTAAAAGTACTTTTGCTCAACAACACTTTTCTTCTCGTTTCTATTTTTTATTTTTGTGTTTTTAGATTTTCCCAAAGCTTGCTGATTTTGCGATATCATCTTTCCATCTCTTCCATGACTTTTCTTTTAATATTTTCTCAGTATTTGGTTGTCATCTTCCTATTCGTTTTTTTTTGTCGCTAATCTTGGAGGCGTTTGTTGTGTGTAACTCAATTTCATTTTAAACTACTGCTTCTGATACGTATGCTTTCCGTAACGCTTATTTGCACTAAAACACTTCATGTCGTGTAGACCTATTGCACCATCCTTAGAAAAGCATCAAAGTCAATGAGTTTAATTAAAACTAATATTAGAATGTAGTCCAAAGGTAGCAAACTCCATAAAACTAAAACATTAAAAATTGTTAGATTAGATTGTTTTTTTAATTAAGCGTAAGAGCTGAACACGTTTTTTTTGCAATTTGCAATATTCTACAAGATGACACTCAAAAAAGCTCTGAGTATTTTGCTTAAAAAAGTTTGCAGTGTTAACAAAAAAAATGCAATTGTGAATAAAAAAAATTAATGAAGATCACAGTTAACATTATTTTCTGAGAACTCTTCATGCTAATGCTCTATCATAATTTAGTTTAGAAGAAAAAAAATTATTCAAACTATCTTGCAACAACACTCTGAAAACAAGATTTGCTGGTTAGAGTTTAGCAAAGATTTGGATATCAATGAAAAATGAATATCTAACTCTGAGTTTAAAACCTGCATAAACTCGTATTCCTTTTACAAAATCGTATTTATGCAAAATCGAATTTTTATGGGTTTTTTTAATATATTTTTGACACCGTTACAAAGCTTTACAGGAAACTGCCCATTATTCAAAAAATTGCCAATTTTTGTTATTGCCATAAATTTGTTAGTAGTCTTTTGCATAGCCTCCTAATTTTAAAATTTTATGTTTTAAATATACCCCTTTTTTGAATTTTTAAGAGAGCGGTAATAAAGTTTTGACCCAAGTATGTATACTATTTTAATCGCAATAATTATTTTTTTTATTTATGTCCTTTAATATTTTTTTATTTTTAGAATGACGTTTTAAACAAAATTACTGTAAAATTACTTCTCAACCGTAGGTGACAAGTAAAAATTGTCACTTCCCGACCGCTGAAATGATAACAGCAAAAATTAACTTTTTAGTTTTTTATGAATTAATAATTTGGATGTTTCTATAATTATTGTAAATAATTTCTCTCTCTCATTTTTTTAACGGTAACAAAGTACTAATTAATGTAATAAAATTAGGTGTTTCTAATAAACTTAAAACATATTTAATTACTTTGAAAAATATTTATAAACAGAACACTTAATTATTGTGTTATTTTAATATGTGAATTTAATAATATGAAATTTATATATTGATTTTAATCTATAAATTATAATAAATGAAAATTGTGTGAGTGTTTTACATTAATTTGTTTTTGAAAATATATTTGAGTTTGCAAAAAGTTGAATATTATAGTGTTATACCAAGAATTTCCATATTCACTAGACAAAAACCAACGAGATTCTCAAACTAAAGCTATGCCAGGATTTAGTATTCGCACTAAAATGTCACAACTCTATGTCTACTGCATTATTCAGCATCACCGTTTAAAAAGTACTTTTACCAATGATTGTACATCGATTTAAACAGTAATTTAAACAATTTTAAATTAAATTATGAATATTACACAAATTGAATGAAATTTTTTTACGTTATATAGCAATGATTGCAAAACAATTATGTGTGATGAAGCATTAGTATAAAAATATTTTTTTACAATTACTTTAGTACTAAAATTACAAATATTAGGTAAACGTTTACAATACAAATGATTATATGTCAACAAGAAGCAAGTAAAAAATATTTAGAAACATTAGAATCTAACAATCAATCTAGTTTATGTATTAGTGTGTCTTTGGTAATAAATGTTGCAAAATAAAATTTATTGATCTTTTAGTAATACAGTTAGACTACTTGGATTACTTTAAATTGATCGATCATGTCAATGATCAAAGTTATTTATGAATCTTGTGATGCCCATACTTCTTTTTATCTCAAAGAAGTACTGGATAAATATATTTACATTATTTACCTCTATGCTGTAAAGATTGATTGACAAATGACAAAATATGACAAATGAATGTTGGTTTTTAAAGCCACATAAATATTTAACATTGAATTTTTTTTTAATTTTGGTGCACAAACAAAACAGTGCTAACTTTAATTGGATAAGTGATATAATATTTGTTTTATTTAATCGTAAACTTTTAGTTCCACAAATCAAATTTCCGAGATAAACAATTTGCAAAGTTTTATAATTACCGTTTTTCCTCTACAAAATAGTAATATTAATAATTTTATCAAAATAGCTTATACTAAAGATATTTGTCTCATAAATTCTACTGATTAATACTATAGAAATAGTTATCAACAATGCACTGAAAATTATTAAGACTTACTCCAGAAGTTGCAAAGACATGGTTAAATATTGTGCAAAGAAAAAAACAACTAATAAAAAAGAATAGAGGTTAAGGTAAATAAGAAAAAAGAAAATACCCATAAAAAAACAAAAAACATGACAAAGAACATGTTTAAAAAAGTACATAAAACTAAAGATTTTGTAAGTTTTTTTAGGACGATAGTAGTTACCCCAGAATAATAATAGCAATATAAAATCACATCTAGAAGAAAAAAATTTTTTTTTAAACAACCTGAGAAGAAGCAATGCAATTAGATGCAAAAAAAATTAAAATTAAAAAATTACATTAAATCCAAAACAAATTATACGATTTAGCAAAACCGACACAAAACTTCGTACTACTTTTAAATAAAACACAAACAGCTTTCAAAAGTATTATATTTTTATGAGTATAATTAAAAAAAAGTTTTCAAAAGGGAAGGAACTAAAGTTGTCAAGAATACCAAAATTGGCTGCATCATTACCTATATGCATCAAATTATGCACAAATTCAACTTCATATTAAAATTTTAAACGATTCAATAAATTATTTTATATTCGGTTTTGCATAAGATAATAACGATTCCTAATGATTTCTATTACTTAAAATAGTACAAGCTACATGAAAGGTAATAAAATTTAGATACATGTCAGGTTTAATAATTTTTTTCTGGTCCTGTATAAAATACATATTGTCTAAATTCAGTGGCATTCTAACGCTTAACTTCAAGTAATGATCGGGGGTTTCTGGCAAATTTACAGGAAAAACTAAACTATCTGAAATGACTTCAATTTGTCGCAATGATAATTTATTAGGTGGTTTACCATTACACCAAAACTCTAAAATTGTTTTAACAACACCTAAACAAATCAGATGCATATATTAAGATAATTACGTGTGCAAGAAACTGAATTTTTACAACATGATAACACTTGACTTGCAATTTCAGGAACGAGTAAATCCGTTGTGATAACGAAACGATGCTTATAACTTTTTGACTTTAAATTTTACAATAGTACATCAAAACACCACTAAACTTAGCTCCCAAAAAAGACTTGCGGCACTATTACATTTTAGAACCTTTGTCCTACAACAATGTTTTTTCTATCTTATACAACGGTTTGTTTTAATGAATTGTCAAAACCATAACATAAAATTTTCCAAGAGCAATACTACGAATCAAATGAACTGAACAACAATGAAATTAGAAAACATAACGCACAATAAATCTCACAAAAAAGAACGTTATAAACAAAGTCAGCATCTAACAATGATTCTAAAATAAACAGAGGTTACTTGGGATTAAAGCAATATAGAATTATAATCCAAATCATTACGACTGAAACAAAATACTAATGACCGACGGAACTAATAAATCAAAATACGATTTTAGTTTACGTCAACAATAATAGACCTAAATAAATTCAAGTACATTTGTATTTGTCAAGTACTCATAAAATAAAATTAAAGTTAAGATGAATTTGATCTCGTCAAATAATTTTGAAGTAGCAATGTAAAATTGTGTTAATAAATCATTAATGAATAAAAATGAAACAAAAATCACACAAAGGTTACAATACTATCTATTATCGAAAAATGTTTGACGTCTATATATTTTACTTATTGAAAAAAATTTTACTCACAAACATCAGGAACCGGTATAGATTTTGAGAAAAGCTCTGTTCACATATAATCTAAAATCTAAATGTTGGCACTGACAGGTTGATAACCTAACATGGTTTTTCCGCGCTTAACAATTTTCTATGTCACTTAAACTCTAATTATCAAAATATTCGTATTACTACAAAATTAGAAAAGGACTCTTTTTTAACATTTTTGAACGTTGTAGTATCCCAAAATGCAGGTAGTTTATTAACATACTAAGCCTATCTAAAACCTACTGGTACAAATAGATATTTAAATAGATTTTCTTACCACTACCCTTCTCAAAAATTATCAAAAGTGAGTTTATTAGTGCATAGTTCAAAAAGCATTTAATCATATAACTAAAAGATTTATAGCATTACTTGTTTTTGTGGTCGTGCATATATTATATATTCGTATTAAAGAAGTTTTTTAAGATTTCAGACAATCTTCTAAGTCAGCAGTAGCGGGATTTTAAAGCGCGATCAATCGGTTTATTCCAGGCTCTAGATCAAAATTTATTAGTGCAACAGGCACCTAAGCAATAATGATTTTTTTCCACTACTAGTTGTATACACTTGCATTATTACGTATAATAGAAGGCCGTGAAGTTGTACTTTTTTAAGCGCAGGTAAATAATATTTCATTATTAACTACTAGTTTACATTTTCTGATAATACTACAACAGTTTCAAAGAAAACAAGTTCACCAAACTGCGTACCAAGAGCAAGAGATTTTATTTAATGCTAATTTAAGTTTTCAAATCGCTCAATTAATAAATTAATTTGATTTTAAAAAGTAAGTTATTTGAAGTTCGCGCTTAATTAAATGTGAATATTATTGAGTTAAATATGTTTTAGATATAATCAATGCTTAAAATAATAATGTTTTTAAACAATTTAAACAACTTTAGCAATAAAAACTTACGTTATCTGTTTATTTTTGTGTTTTAAATCACAATTAAGAATTACGTCAAAATTAATTCTATTAAACTAATGACAACTGTTAGAATTACTGACTTGATTTTTAATTTAAAATTAATATCTTAAATTTTAAATTTGATTTAGTAACAGGTAGAAAGGTTTTAATAATTCTAGTAGTAGTAAACAAACAAAGAAAGGTGAAAGATGATATTGCCGTAGTCGAAAAACAATAAATTTTTTATGGACCTCTCAGCTTTGTAACGTCCCGTTTGAATTCATTACAATTAAAATTCAATTTTACATTCATTTATTTTCTGCAACGAATATTGCACGTAAATTTATTCAGTTTGGCAACAGTGGCACGTCGCGTTGTTTTAACGGTACTTTAGTATTAGCTTAAACTTCACATCTTTGAATTCACTTCCGTTTGAACGATCTCGCGTAGTTCACGTGTGTGATGCGAGGAAGACAAAATTTTCTTGATTATGGCGTAAAAACCCATGCAATTTAATTTTTATTCATTCCATCTAATTATTGGTGAGTTTACCTTTATTTTGATATAATTTTTCTATTGAATTCAACATTTTTAGTGACTTCGCAATATTGCGCAATCGTTAGACAAAGGACTTTGTTTTGAAGGCCGTTGTGTTAAACGCAGCGTGAGTACATAATGTCATTCAAAAAACCGTTCTAATTATTTATATTTAGGGTCTTTTATTTTTATTGGATCTTTCTTTTTATTCTGGATCTTTTCGTTTATTGGATTTTTATTCTGGATCCTTTATTTTGGTTTTGTCGTTTAATTAATGGATTATCAGTTATTGAAGTTTATTATGCTTTGGTTATATTCCTGTTGAAGAATCTTATCACGTTAACCAAGATGTGCTAAAAATAGAAGATATCCGATAACGTTATATTAAACATGGTGAGTCAATTGGAATTAAGTTACATTTTACATTCAAGCAGTTAAATTGTGTTGTTTAAAACCTTCCGAGAAACATACTCGATAACAAATTTACCGTTTACTATTTTTGCATTTAATATTAATTACTTATTAGGTGTAAGATTTTACGCTTTTTATTCATCACTTAAATGTGGTTGGCGTCCAAATATTTTATTTTAAATACTGTTTTATTCTAAATATGTTTAATTCAATTATTGTTCATTGTTCTCTAATGTAAATAGTTAATTAAGTATAGTTAATAAATTAACGGAGTTCACGTCTTTGTAGTTATTATCATTCAAACCCATCACCTTGAGGTCTGTGCTTACGATTGCTTGCCGTGGTCAAATTATTTTGCATTTATTAAATGTATTTTTACTTTTATTATACGTTCTTTATTCCGTCAATGTATTTTTTATTACAGCTTTACTTCGCATCCTCTCTCTTCTCTTAAATAAGCATTGTTTTGTTAATTTTTTATTTCTAATATGTACTTAATTCTATTTTTATTGGTTAACATATGTTTTATATTCTACATTTTTTTTTGTAAAAAATTGAATAAGGTACCTGTTCCCAATAAGGCCATGCTAATTTCAAAGGCCGCTAGAAAATCAAAATCTGTATTGTATAGTAATCAAATTTATCAAGTAAATTCTTTACACTATATTTATAACTAACACCTATAATAATTAAAATCTAAATCAGTTTTAGGTGCATTTCTGATTTTTTTTTAAACATTGTAAGGGGCTTAATTAAGACCATGGGTTCTTATTAAAGCTATAGCTAGTGCCCAAATATGGCCCACGTAATAAAAAAGCATGTTATGCTTGATAATTATGTTTATTTCTTAACAAAATATATCTATTCTTCAAACATATTAAACAAAAATATATTAATTCATTACATACCAGTTAAAGAATAAATGTAAATATAATGTATTAAAATTTGGCAAAAACAAACAGAAACAGAACAAAAATTAAAGATTAATATAATCATAGAGAAATAATTCCTAAAACGAGCTGATGCCGGCAATCGTAGCTTCACTCTGAACACGACGGACATATAAAGGAAGGTTCTTTATTCTTTTCGGTTAACTCCACACAATCTTCATGGACATACCGTAGGCACATATTCCATAGTCGCATATTCGCCACCTTATCTTCGTCACATAAGTGACAATACCATTTTTCTATTACTTTTTTTGGTTTTTTATTTGGACGAGATTTATTCGTTTTTGAAAGAGTTTGATCTTTTTTTTCACTTTGTAATTTTTTTTTCTTCAGGCGTGGGTGATACGTTCTCAAAACTAGGTATAATCTCAGATTCTTGTTCTAGAGATTATTTTTTTATAGGGCTACTTCTTTCACATATATAGCTACTGAAACTCTCATCACTCGAAGAAGAATCTCTTACAGAATCATCGCTTGCAGTGTCAGAGTCTGAGGAGTTGCTTACCTTCTTAATTTTCTGAAGATTTCTATTAGGTTTTTGAGCTCCACTTGCTGCATGTTTCTGCTGGTCATTTTGTATTTCTGTCACTTCCTTTTCTGTATTCTAAGATCTTCTCATTGTAAGCTCTGAAGGCCCAAATTCACTGTCTGGTATAACATTTTGGTCGAAAGCAAAAATTCCGGTCGCCCGAAATCCAGCTGAAACGTTAGATGGTGTTGCCGCTCGTGGCCATACTTTGCTAAAAATTGCTCCGAAATTAAACTTTGTTATTCGGTAGTTAGGCTTATTTGTCTAGAAGACTAAAACCTTGTCATCCTAATAACTTTCAAATGGGCCAAAAACAGACTTGTTCATTGGTTGTAACTGATGGGTAGTGTTACTAGGAAAACAATACAAAGTTATATCATGTTTATCGGCCTCTTCGACTATTGAAAAGTAAAGTTGAGAGGATGCGCCGTCAAATATGAGAAGAACTTTCTCGTTTGGCTTAAATTGCGAAAAGTGTTTAATCCAAGTTATAAAAGTTGAAGTATTCATGCTGCCTTTGTCGATCATTTTTATAACAGCTTCCGGTGGAAGGTTCTCGAACCATTCCTGTTTTTCCCTTTTTCCTTTCATTAAAATTATTGATGGTATTACTTGTCTAATTGCATTACCACATGCCACTATGGTAACATTTTCAGCATGTTCTTCTGAAATGATATGAACATTTGAAGAACCACGTTTTGCAAGCACTTGTGGTTGCTTGTGCAAGGTCAACCTGCATCCCTTTTCGTCCATATTGAATATTAGATGCGGTTTATTCATAATATTCAATTCCTCCAAAATATGACGAAGTTTTGTAAAATGATCATTTACAATAAATCTATTAAGTTTTGCTGCTCTTGCAGCATTCATTTGCTGTGCTTTGCGTCTTGCACATCCGCATGTCGCTTTAGAAAAAGTCGGAACCATTTTCTTTCTGCAGTTTTGTTAACATCAGAAAATCGGTGGTAATTCCAAGTAGCTGGCAGTAGGCAAAAACCGATCTTCTCAGGAGCTTTGAAGTTAACGGCATTCCAATGTCGCATAATCTAAATATTCGACGACATAGATCAATCTCCTGAGCAGCTGTTAAAACTGTTGGTCGACCCAATCTTTTCTCACTTACACCAGAAGAAGAAATTACATGATTTCGCAAAGTTCTTTGAGGTATGCCATAGTTTATGCTAGCACTTCTGACAGATGATCTTCCTTTCACTGCGTTCATCGCACGCTGCAGCTGTTCTTGCGACCACTTTGCTCGTTTTTTTAGAGTTTCCATTATACCTGTTCATACAAAAAGATGCACTTACTGAGCTTCTTACATTAAGAAGATTGTTTACTCTGTCAAAACCATTTTCCTCTAGAGGCTCTATTTATGCTTTGCGAAAATTTGTACTTAGGAAATATATTTTTCAAAATTCGGTGACGAATTGGATTAAGTATAAGTAAGTATATTTTTTGTCAAAGTTTTTTTGGGATACATAAGCTTATAATTACTGACAAAATTGCGTAAGCTTATAATTTTCAAAAAATCGACATAAATACAAAAATTTGAATCAAAATAATTCAAATTAAAAAAATTCTCTACTTATGATGAAATTGTTCATCGAATTTCGAAAAACATATTTCTTCAAATTTTCTTTTTATTAAATAAATAAATCTCTCTAGGTGGTAAATGGTTTTCACAGTGGATCGAGGTCCTCTCAATAAATTAATGACTAAAATATTGGAAATTTATATTAGGCTCTATTTAAGGCCCATGGGCTTTATTTGGGCCAAAATGATGGTCCTTATAAGAGCCCCAGCAAGTTTTCATGTTTTGAAAAAGTTAAAAGGTCGTAAAGCAGCAAGGAGTAACAATACTCTCTCAAAAAACTATATCAGTAGATAGCTAAGACTACACGCTTTGCTATGGTACCAAAACAGAAAAATATTTACTTACTTTTATACACAATGCGAGCACTTAACAAGAAACGCTGTTTTTATATCACGGAGATGCAACATACCCCTATGGCGGTTATGTTCCGAATGACGAACGCGCGCAATAGGTAACACAGGTTTTAACTGGTTCTTTTGAGACAGTTTGCAAGTGAAGGAGTCTTGTGTGATTTGTCTTTAATGCTCAGGGTTGCCTTATTTAGTAGTGGGCCATATAAGGACCCCTGGCCTTGTTTGGCTCAGGTACCTTACAAATTTTTCATTTACTTTTTACTTAAATTGTAAACATTGAAAAAGGTGAATAAGTACATAGTAAACATAAGTAAAAGATGTATGTATAAGGATTTACGGGAAATCTTTAAAACATAAAATGATTTGCTAAAAAATTACTAAGATGTACAGTCGTGGTCATTGAAAATGAATCCAGTCAGGTAAAAAAAAAAGAACGTGGTCACAGTCTAAGACAGAAAAGTACCGTAACCCTTATAATCTCTGAGGTAATATACATCACAGTATCTATGATTTGTTATTTATAAAATTTTTACAATTTTAACAATGAATAAATAAGATATTTCTATTCTTTCTTTCACGAAGTATTAACTTTTAATAAATTTATAATTATAAAAAGTGCCGAAATGTCACAAAACAAATATGTGTAATTTATTCAAAGTTAATACTTCGTGAAAGAAAGAATAGAAATATTTCATTTATTCATTGTTAAAATTGTAAAAATTTTATAAATAACAAATCATAGATACTGTGGTGTTTATTACCTCAGAGATTATAAGGGTCACGGCACTTTTCTGTCTTAGACTGTGACCACGTTCTTTTTTTTCTACCTGAATGAATCCATTTTCAATGACCACGACTGTACCAAAACTGAAAAATGTACTTGGATTTATTAGGATGTACCAGGATTTATTAGGATGAAGTAGGATTTACTGAGTATTTCTATTAATTGGAGACAGAGTTATAGGATTTACTTAAAAAAGAGGATGTAGGTATACACTTTTCAGCAGTCGTGTTTACCTTTCGGGTTGTGCTCAGGATACGTCGCATTAAAGAAATGGCGTACTTCTGTATGACTGCGTTTTTCTATCACCGTATCCTATCATCAAGATTTCTATACGTTTTTTTGTACAACGCTCTATAATTTAGCACTTCTGGCACAGTTTCAAGTTTTTGACGTTTGTTAAACAACATAAACTAACAAGTGTTTTTAAGGTTGACTAAATCTTCAGTTATCCAGTTAATATCTATTTCCAATCTGTAATTTACAATAACGAAGTTATCTTTAGAGATAACTATGACAAGCGGCATGTCGCTGAATTCTATTTGAAAATACCTTTCAAACAGTATGCAACTTGATCAACATTTCTATCTAAAAAAAAATCAAGTTAGCTCCTCAATTAAAAAAATAGCAAAACTGTAAAAATAATAAAAGGCTTTGTAAACTGCATTCATATTAAATTTTATCGAAGCTTGAATAGTTTTGAAATAACAAGGCCGCACTTTATACATTTGGTATGTACTATATAAGTTATCCAATTTGGCATCCATCTCCTAAATTAATGTTTTATTAAACCGTATGTTATTTAGTTACACCAAACTACAGTATAACTAAAACAAAACGTCGATAAAGTACACATTACTTTTACGCGCGTAATAAAACAATTTGTTACTTGTAATGTAGAGCGGCTCTCCTTGAGCTTCTGATTCTTAAAGGAATTTCTCTGTACGGCATATATCTTAAGCTTTAATCGGTCACTCTTGAACTTTGAGAAACTAAAACGTGTACTGAAATTACTCGTACACTATTGTTGAGACAATTCTGTAGATTTATCTTTTTTTTTTTAATAGCCCTTTGCATAGCAATATTTTACACTGAGCACAGCGTCGTAAGCTTTTTGGACATCTGATTTATTCTCTTTTTTTATCTTTTACATTAACATAAACTCATTTTTATTTATTAATTTATTTTAGTTAATTAGACAATAATTTGTTAGTTTAATTTAAATTTGAACACTAATTTGTGAAAATTTTATATAGCTTAATCTAAATGCGACATAATAATTTACCCAGTTTACATTTGCTGTTAAAACAATTTTGTCAAATATTGCTTGTAGCATCTTGTAATATTGTAATCTAAATATTTAAGCAAAAATAATGTTTACTTAGTTAACATAAATTAATGTTGTTTTTATGATTGATTTTTTATTACTGCATTTGTAATAAATTATAGTTCGTCTAAAATTTGTAAATAAAACTTGAATAAAAAGTTGGTTACGACTTTTCTAACAAAAGTTAATTCAAAAAGTCGCATTTTTATTAGAAATCATGCTGTAACCATTATAGTCTACAACGATAAAATAAAGTTGTTTCAACATTAATATAGAAAAAAAATCACATATTTAAACGCTCAGACCTAACGCACATGGGGTGTTTTAATAGATGTAATATAATTTGCCTTTAAGTAAATAATAAATAAAACACGCTTTTATGTTATGTGTGGAAAACCTACTAAATAATTGCGGCAATAGTAAAAAAATATTTTTTCATACATAGAATATTTCAAAATATAGATACAAAGAGGTGTCTCATAAATATTTATTATTTAGGGACACGTTGACGCAACAGGTACTTAATCCAACACCAATTTTGTTCCATAATAAAAAATGACATTTTCTATACTACGTTAGTTCGATAAAATTGCGCACGTCCTTGAATAAGTTCAGACAAGGTCCTTGTAAAATACGTCTGCAACGTTTAATTCGTAATCGTTTCTAAAGTAAACTCCTGCTGTTGTGACATAACATTGAGATTTGAGATTGACCTTGCGTACCGAGAAATCAATAGTAAATATTATACAAAGCAACAGTTGAATAAACTTCCAAAACTACTAAAGCGCACATAAATCCGAGTGTAAACCCTTTTATTGCGTTATTTTATTTTCTTGTTCAACATATTTTAAGTTTCCGCGTCATATCGTTTAAGCGCGGCATGGTATTACTATTAAAATGCTTTCATATAAAAAAATTTAATAAGTTTGCAACAAACAAAAATGCTATTGTTAAATACTACTCGGGTATGTGTAGTACGTCTATCATTTAATTTCCAATTACGCCATGCCCATATAAGACATAAGAATGCAATGTCATCAAAAGCCTTTCTTTCTTTTTCCGTTATCCCAGGAAACAACACTAAAACTTACAGTCAACGTCTTGAAGTTACCTTGGCTTATTGGTATTTGTGTAATACTTTTACTAACAATGATTTGTTTTTACATTCTTTTTCCAAACTTTCGTCAAGCGAATATTCATTTTTTAACCGTCCCGAAAAAATGTTATATTGAGCTTTTGGTGTTAGTAGCAAAGCTTTCGTTTAGGATGTATCAAAACTGTTTACAAACGTCCGATGTGATAAATAAAAATTGACAAGACAATGTATTATACATTTGTTGTATCATCGTTGAAAGCTTGAGAAAAATGAGTTCTATTTTAAGATGAAAGTTTAGAATCGTGTAAGTGTAGCTAATTGTTCGACTTCCTTTTATGTAAAGAGCATTTTACCATTCCAAACACAGAAAACTGTATACATTAGATCACGGTCATTTATAAAATAGAACAAAACTTGTTTGAAATCTTATGCATTATGTACTACAAAGCATGTATTCGTGTACTAACATCTTGTATTTGGCTAAATAGGGACGTTTTACTTTTAAGCGCAACACCACCTTAACGAACGAATTAATTTTAGTATACGTTTCGATTTAATTTAATCGTTAAATCCTTTTAGCAGAAAATAAAGATTTTATTTTCTTTTTGCATAAACAAAGTTTTAGTTCTTCCGGTTCATTTGATTTTATTTAACTGTCTTGTGTACGAGCGACGTGTATTAAATGTCTATTGGGTTTTTAATGTTGGGATGATGTGACAATAGAAAAACGTAGTAAAAGGTATAACAAACAGATTATTTTTACACGTGTCTGTTACCGCTTTCGTTGAAAAAATTTAATAAAATTTTAAGTATGAATATGTTCCATACAAGTAGGTGTATAAATTGAATATTGGCAACAGAAGTTACATATTTCATTTTGACAAGGAAGTTGCAGTCTGCACTTTTGAACGGCAGACAAATAAAACGAAGTACTACATTGAAATATATTAAGAATACAAATGTTTTAATGTTTTTTTAAATAAATCTATTTATGATAATATTATTTTAAAATTATTTACAATCTAAAAACAAAGTGTAGGTAAGATAAGAAAGACTGCAATGCAAAACTTTAAAGTTATACTTTGTTTTTATATTATATAATATCGGAACATTGCACAAACACACGAGTTGCAAATCTTCAAATACTTTAAAGTTCTTTAAATAAACTTAAAAGTAGATAAGCTTATGCATCATTTTAGCAACGGGTAGATTGCAACGACGCCAACCGTTCTTAAATAGGATATTTAAAAACGTTTCAGAAAGTTTGACACACATTGAAAATGTGTTTTAATAAACTTTTTTTGCAGATATAGTTACGTAACTCAGTATTATTAAAGTTTTATTTTCATAAACAACAAATACTTTTATTTATCATTCAAATTATCATCTACATAATTATGTTGTGAGTTAATTACCCACATAATAAATAGTTAATTAAACACAATACTAAACAATTACAGTACCGTAGTGTGTCTTAAACGTTTATTTGACTAACATATTTTTAAATGACTGCACACGTACATACAATATTCAAAAAAAGTATTGTAACAAGTAATAAGACACATAGTACGTTTATTAAAAGTTAGGCAACGGTATGCTTTCCTTGTGAGCAATCTCATTTCCGTACGGTCAGCCATTACCGTAAAGGTCAATGTTATTACTGTATAAAATAATAAATTATAAAAGCATAATTTAGAAGATTTGTACAAATATTCCTTGCATCAAAATTATATAATATAAATTATCTAAGGCTGTGCGGATGTTGTTTCATTAGAATAAAAAATTTAGTTTTTAAATTAAATGTTTTAGGTTATGTAAGCTGTATTTTGCAAATGCCATTAAATATAATTACACATAAAAAACCAAATTTTAGGTAATTAGAATAAATAAGAAGCACATAATTTCTTTTGATGCAAAAGAAACGTTAACAGTAACTAATCATAGTATTGTTTGTGTGTTATTATAAAGGAGTTATAATTATGAAGACAAAGAAGTAAGTATTTATTAACATGATACATTTCTTTTTAATTGCATTACATTTCAAAAGTTTTTTGGCATTTATCAACAGTTAGTTTTCTTTCTGAGCATGTTGATATGTGTAGGTGATTATTTATGTTTTTATTGTAGCAGTTTGCATATAATAAATACAACCGTGCTGTGATAACTTGTTATTGACAACATAAGTAACAAACATGCACAAATACTCAAGAAATATAACATCAAATTGTTTATAATACTACTATAAAAATTAAAAATTTGTTGAATCTTGTAGAAGACAAAATTCCTTTTAATAGCTGTGAAGTATATCAAGTTCCATACGCCTACGACTAGGTATACATTAAAGAAACTGGTAAAATTGTTGATACCAGTCTGAAAGAACACAAAAGATATCTTTCTTAGGTTACTAAGTTAACCATTGCAGAACATGCACACTCTGTATAATATATACTTTAAAAAAACCAATACGTTTGCTAACACAAAAAACTACATTTAAGAATGACCAGAAACGCAAATTACTAATTTTTTTTATAATTTTAACAGAGACTACCTGTTATTTTTTCTATTTAACACGCTTTAAACTACGTCTAAGGTTTTTTATAGTAGTTTTTTTTAAACCTTCAAAGAAATGCTGTAGCTAAAAAAACAACAGCAATTTATCAAGTTGTTTAAATTTTATAAGTGAAAACGTAAGTGGATAAAGGTGTTATGTTGCATTTTAGTGTAGATCTATCTTTTGAGTAAAACATTAATATTTAGTTATTTATATTTTACGGTAATTGCCAGATGACAAAAGTGTTATGTTCATCAACAAACTTTAGTTGTTACTTAATGAAGGTGGTATGGTAACATAACATTTTTATTACAAGAGCTAGTTGTGATTCAAGTGTTCTAGTTTAAAATATGTATTATAACCCACATAATAATCGTAGTGACGCCAGTAAACTTTTTTGAGACCTAATATTAAAACGAACGTTATTGCTGAAATCTTTGTGAAATGAAAAATGATTAGAAAAATCTTTTTGAAAGTGATAACCAAACTTGCCGAACACAAAATGAATAAAAAAAACACACAATGAAGTGATCAAAGATAACAATGTAGATCAAATTCCTGTTACCGCTAACAACGTTTAAAATAGTATACTTTTGAAGAATCAGCAGTAACCAAACAATATAGTCTTTGGACCTAAACTAAAAATTTTCCGAAAACAAATACGTCGCTCATATCGTTAAAGAAAAGAGTCTGCAATATGCAAACAAAATATATAAGAACATCAATTAATTTTTTTTATTTTTGTTTATTGATGGAAAAGTAAAATGTTTCTGGAACTCTGCCATTTTAGATTAACTGAACACTGTTTTATTTTATATTAGTGATGTGTTATATTCTATATAAAATTTGTTTATACAAATCGCATTTTTTAAAGAATTTTTCACTCATCACTTATAATTGAAAATTAAAAAAATGTTTATAATGTAATATGAATTATTGATTTTTCTGTTTTTTATTTTTATATTTTAAAGCAAATAAAAAATTAGTTATTGTCCAGTTATAAAAAATAATATAGTTTTAGTAAAGTAATATTTCCAACTACATTATAAACAAAAACTTTTTAAAACTTTAAAGAAATATAATAAATGTTTTTTTTTTGTAAAACAACAAAACGTTTTGCTTTTCTTAAAATGCAAAAATTAACAAAATTATTTTTTTTCTAAAATTTACAAACTTTAATTCAGAATATTTGCCTTGGTTTTGCCTTCATCATTTTGATAATCTTAGGTTTAAAAAAAAAGCAACAACTAAACAAAATTATGAATTTATTGCTAGCAATAGATGGTTAAACTCATAAAATAAGAGATCAAGGAGTAGTCAAATAACTGTAAGTGCCACCCAATAATGCTGCTATAGATGAATATTTGATTGAGTTTAAAAATTTGATTGCATCAGAACATTTTTTACTACAGCAAATATACAACGCTGATAAAACTGGATTGAGTTTCAAAACAGTCCTTACAAAAAGTTTTGCTTTAAAACAAGAGTTATGTGCCTCAAGCTCTAAGATTGAGAAACAAAGTCTTACCTTAAATAACATTAACAAGAATTTTTATCCAGTGTATACAAGAATCAGGAAAAAAACGTGGATAAACGGAATTTTTTCGTTGGTTAAAAATTTAACAAAAAAATTGTCTGCCAAATAAAAGTTTACTTTTAATTGACAATGCTTTATCTCACCTTTTTGACATGGTATATTAGAGGGTAGCGGGTAGACTTCTTCTATGACCCCGACAGAAACAAGAACAGGTCTCCTTCAAAAAAATGCTCCTCCTGACGCAATCCATGTTTTTCTCTAACTTTCTAAATAAAAGAAGAAATACTGTCTTAATTTCCTAAAACTATATTTACGCTATCATATACCACACATATCTCTACCAATTCAACAACGCGCAGTGACAAACGTGGCGTTTTAATGCCAGATCCCTTTAAATGATGTTTTAAAACACAATAACCAAGAACTCATAATTGCGACACATAACTGCAAAACCATGAAAAGTGAAACTCAGCTCTACGATCTAGAGTATAAAGCAAAGAAAATAAAATGGGACATAATTGGTTTGTCAAAAATGCAAAAACAAAGCAAAGGTTTAATCATATTACAATTAGGAAATGATCTTTTCTACATAGGATACGACAAAAAAAGCCAAAGAGAAATAATTTTTTTTAATAAGAAGAAACTATTACCTGATTAAAGAAATCCTAGATAGAATTACATAATTATATAATTATTAAAATCACCGATAAGACTAAATTGATACAATTATATGCATTAACATTAATGCATGACAACAAGGAAGTAGCACTTTTATACCAGGACATAGAAAGAGCAAGAAAAGAAAACAAATGTAAAAAAGACATAGTAATGAGTAAAGAGTGGAACTTGTGGCAGTAAAAATCTTCAAAAATTGCGTCATAAATTGCATATAAAATTTTCTAAAATTGTATTAAAATCTAGTAAAATTTCATTATAAAAGAGAATAAAATGAAATCAGTTGGTGTATGTGTTTCGTAGTATAGATTATTTTCTCATCACTTACATCCATTTCACTGTTAGCGCTATATGTTTTAATTAATTAATAAATTTAAATAATTAAAGCTTAGCCATCTTAATTACTGCAACACGTCTCATAATAGTCATGTTTTTTGCAACTGTTTTTAACTGACGGATGAGATCTAAGCTACTCTGATCAGATCCGGTAACATAAGAAGTCTTTTTTTGAATTTAATATAACTACACCAAAACTGATCTGTGCTACATTTTCCTTACCCTTCAAGCGTCAAGAAACTTTTAGATCACTTTAAGTGTAGCTTAATATAACCTTAAATTGGTTAGATTAGTTGTTTATACGGTTTATACAAAATACACAATACAGCTGTTTTTTTGAAACCGCCAAAGTTTTTTAAAGATCAGATCAGTTCAAATGTAGTTCCAGTTTGGTTCAGATAAGTTGAGCGTTGAAAAGAACACGATTAATATCTCATTCGTTATGATATGGTAACACGCATTAAAAGCATAACAAAACTTTAAGATAAGGTGATTATGATATTAGCGCCGTTCGTTTGAAACAAGTTTACAATGTTGCATTATCAAAACAGGACAATTCTGGACTGCCTTTATTTATTTCTGAAAAATAAACGAATTTAAACTACGTTTCGATTCCTAGAGTATCTGCAATCGAAACATGTGTACATTAATTTATTGTTGAGAACCAGTAGTATTCACAGCTATGGTATTCACCTGATGACGAGTGCAGATACTCTAGCAATCAAAACTTAGTGTATATTGTATGTTTATTTATTGTTTAAAAATAACTACAATGGTAGTTAAGAATTGTGCTATTTATCACAGTTGTTACTAAGAAAACCAGGAAAAATTTTAAAGTTAAAATATGTCTAAATATAGAATTTACAAGTGATTTAAATTTTTTTAATTAAACTTTAAGAATATTTGCATTGTTGTTGAAAATTGCTGAAAAATTGCAATAACATCCAAAATTGCAAAAACTGCAAAAAATTGCAATGTCACAACTTCCATGAGAAATTTCAACTCCGTATTGGGACATAAACAAAAACAAAATGAAGAATATATAGAAAATTATGATTTCAGCGTATTAAACTTAAGAACAGACATACTTCTGAACTTCCTAGAAAAACAGCAAATGTACACCGGGAATACGTTTTTCAACAAAACACACCAAAGATAATAGACGTGGATCAGCTCTAACGGAAACGCTAGAAAAAAAAATTGACTTTATTTTATCATTATCCAAGGATATAATAAAAGACGTCACAACCATAAATACATTCAACACAAGCATCAATCACAGAATGATTAGAGCAAGAACAACCATTAAAAAGACACAAATTAAGAAAAAATACAAGGAAAAAACCAAAATTTTAATAGACACAGAAAAGCTAGGAGAAATCAGAAAAAACTTCTAAGGAAAAGGTACAACAATATTTAAACTAGTCAGAAGACCACGAAGACCTTAACAAAATAGCAGAAACACTCACAACTGTAATAACTAAAGCTTCAATAGAAATAGTAAAAAGGAAACAAAAAAATAGAAAAACGAAGATTACTGTATTGCACAGGACAATATGCAACAGAGCAATTATAAAGAAACACGAAAAGAAACAAAAAACATATCCGCAAAGAAAATTTAATAAAAAATCAAAAATAGAAAACACAAGTATATACAAGTTTTGATACGAATAATCCTAAACGGAACAAATTAGAAAAAATTATAGCACATCAAACCACTCATTAAAGATGAAGGTCTTCATAGAGAAAACATTAGAATACAACCTTTTACTATATATGACCTTTGTAGATTACGAAAAAGCCTTTGACACTATAGACTGGGCAATATTTCATGAACTAGGCAACGCACTAAAACATATTGAAAAACATATATAACAAAACAAAATCTACAATAAGACTACACAAAGATTCACAACAGATGCATGCATATGAGAAGAGGAATAAGACAGTGCGATACCTTATTGATGTAAAACATTTTTAAAAGATTAGAGCAGACAAATTAAATACTAACATCAATGGTGAAAGACTTTCAGATGTGAGATCTAACGTACCAATATCAAAATAACTAAATCATTAAATGGAGACCATGGGAAGAAAGACGAGGAAAAAAGAAACCAATTACACGATAGCACGACAAAATCAAAAAAATTAGAAAACTTAAATCACTAGAGGATGCTGGAAGAGAGAGCTGTAAGAATAAAAGGAAAGCTTATGGCCAAGTCTGGGCGTAACAAACCTCATAAGAAAAAAAAGCCGTCAAATATTACCTACATCTTACAACCTATAAATGTCTTTGAAAGCATAAAAATGAAGTACCGGAAAATGCTGAAACCACTAGCACAATCGCCAAATGAAGCAAAAGCACAAAGCAAACTAGTCCTTTTTGCTGCTTGGCAGAAATTGGAGGATGAGAAAGCAACATTATTAGTAGATTAAATTCTCTTCAAACGCACCTAAGTAGTTTACCAAAGGTTAACAAGAATTTACAAGTTAAATTTGCAATGATAGAAAAAAGTCCAACACACAATCCTCAAACATTTTAAAAGAAGGAAAAACGAACGGCATGCTTCACGGATGAAGAAGAACTAACACAAGAGATCGAGTGGGTAAGAGTAAAGAATAAAAAGAAAAAAATAAATACTTTGCTCACCCCCCACAAAAGAAACAAAAGGTTTTAGAAAACAAAACAATACAACCAAAAATAGTTTCACAACCGCCGCTTATAATTGTAGAAGGAATTATCAACTTTAATGAAATCCATAAACGCATAAGTAATTTCGTGGTTTTTAAAATAAGATTATAAACAACAAGAATATCAAAATTAACGTCCCAGATGAGAAAAACAAGCAAAATAGACCTATTAAGGTAATGGCTACTAGGCTTCATTATTCCTGTAATACAAAAAAGATAGTTAGCAAACTCCAAAAAATAGGATACAAAATATTTAAAGCTAAAAAAAAATAAAATACAAAAAAAAAACATCCTCTAAACATGGTCATGTTATTTAAACATGAAGATATTAACAAAATTTTTGAAATAAAAGATATCAGACATTCTAGTAGAAATCTAACCCATCAAAAAAAATAAACTATTGCTACAATGTAAGCGGTGTGAAGCATTTGAGCATACACAAAAATACTGCGCTAAGGAACCCAGATGTGTAAAATCCACGGGTAAGCACATTACTGCAGATTGCAACAAGCAAGAGGAAGCTTCTCCAAAATGTGTAGGCACATTGTAGGAAAGCACATCTACCGTGAATGTATAATAGCCAAAAAATGCAGTTAAATAGACGCTCAAAGTGATCTTAGAAGTTGAACTGTTTGTTAGAAACATTCAACAAGTGTCCTGGGATAATACTCCAGAAATTAAACAAAAGGTAAACGGAAATAATTATCCAAAAGAGATTATTATAACTAATTACAAAAAAGAGAAAACTAAGAAGGTGGCTTTAAACTAGAGCTCTTATAGATAAAACAGCCCTAAATAATGCCACTTAACACCTAAAGCGAGAGATCCTACGAATCAAAAATGAATCTATGAGCAACTTCTATCTGACCAATGATATGCCTTTGGAAAACCACGAAAATTCTAAAACGGTCTATTTTACAAAACTCATCAACTAAAAATGCAGATGATACCTGGGCACATAATAATAAAAAAAAGCTAGTAGATTTGCAAAGCACTAAAAAAATTTTTTTTAACCAAATAAAGGAGAAAATTCACAAGACTGGGCAGATCCAATACAGGTAGATACAGTCGTTAGACCAGTTACACCTAATGAACGAAATCAAGACTAACCTTAATCAGAAAAAACCTCATGGCTTCGATCTTATTACCGGTAAAATTTTAAAGCAACTTCGAAAAAATGCCATCGTAAAACTGACTAATCTCATCATTTAGATTAACACTGCAAGAAGCTTCTTCATACAGGCTTATATCAGTTTTGCCTGTTATATCAAAACTGTATGAAAAATTACTTCTCAAAAGACCGAAACCGATAATCGAAAAGAAGGATTTTGTTGCTTTCCATGAATTTGGCTTTAGGAAAAGACATTAAGTCATAGATCAAGTACATATATAGAATCACAAACATTATCAGAAAATTACTTGAATAAAAGAAAAACTGCGTTACTGTCTTTTTAGATGTAGCACAGGATTTTGACAAAGTATGACGCAAGGGTTTGTTTCACAATCCTATCTGTCAGAAAGGTACTTTAGAATAAAACAAAAAATACTTATTCTAAATTGAAATAAATCAATGCAGGGGTGTCACAGAACTATCGCTACCTTGTCGATGACACCGCAATGTTTGCAGTTGGAAGTGATCACGAGAACTCCAAACGTCTATTAACAGGATCAACGCCTAGACTAGTAGATGGAAGATAAAATTGAATAAAAGCGAATCCGCACATATCAATTTCACAAATAAACAAAAACAACACTTACACGTTAGAGTTAATGAAACCCAGATCCTATACACTAATACGGCTAAATGCTTAGGTATGACACTCTATAAGAGGTTACACTGGAAGACCCATATCAAAAAGAAAAGAGAAGAACTGGATTTAAGATACAAAAAAATGTATTGGCTAATAGGACAAAACTCTAAGTTGTCTACAAATAATAAATTGCTACTTTATAGGCAAATAATAGGGCCTGTTTGAACATGTAGCATCCAGCTCTGCGGTTGTGCCAGCAAAAACAATATTTTTTTTATTCAGAAATTTTAAAATAAAGTATTAAAAGCATTGTAGATGCACCTTGGTTCTACCGCAAGCTATATCCATTGGAACCTCGGGATAAAAACTGTAGATCAAGTCGTTCCTAAGTTTGCTAGAAGTCATGAACAACGGCTTATTCCAAGGACCAAGCTTTATTGAAATATGTTTAAATACTGTGTATAAATTTGTATTGAAACCAGTAATAGTAAAATATACGCTAGAAATAATTCATCAAATTTTGTTTGAAAACACTAAACATTCATATAAAATCTGAAGCTTTTGCGGCTGTTTTGTTTATGCTTATTAGCGGCTTTCGGCTTAGACCGCGTCGTAGTTAAACACCCAGACTTTTTAGGCTTAGTCCTAGTCTCTCCTTGAGAGCCAAAACAAGAAGTAGAACTTGGCCTTTACCGTATTGTCGTTCGTGAATCTAAACAAACTGACGTTTCGCAAGACATTGCAGCTTGCATCTTCAGTGTATTTACCATTCTGAAAATGCAAGCTGCAATGTCTTGCAAAAGGAGAGACTACAACCAAGCCTAAAAAATCTGGGTGTTTAACTATATTCAACGTCCATTTCTGTTACATAAAACTTCTTGAATTTTTTCTGTATTTAACGATATTTAACGTAATAATTTTATTTTGTTCGTTTAAGTCTGTTTTTCAATTTTTTTAAAAACCTTTCTTTGCTGTATATGTTATAATTCTTAAAATTACGTAAAGTTAAAATTACAGCTTTTGCAGCTTTATTGATGACGATTGCGATTATGTAGTCAATCGTGGCTTAATTAATAATTACAAATTTTTTATTTTTTTTGTAGTCTTTTTGTATCATTTCTAACGTTTTTTTAAACATTTTTTTATATTATATGTTTTCTTTTTTTGTTGAAAATATATCTCTATTTCTAGCATTGGGTAGTGTTCTGATGAGATTTTTTTTCAACGCAATTATTTATTTTCCGTTTTCGCAGTTGTATTGTCGTTCATTCTCTGTTGTTATAAGTCATCCATGTTTGTTTTTGTAAAATAATTTTTTGTTCAAAACTTTTTCAATATTAATTTTAGTAATTATGATGTGTGTATAAAATTGAAAAATGAAAAGTAAAAAACTACATGACTTTTGCAGATAAATTCTATTTATTTTTGTTTTATGTTTGCAAAACAAAGGTTGTTACGTTTTTACAAAAACAATATTTTCTATAGTACAAAACAGCAGTTTTTTTTTAAAATACTGAAACGTTTAGCTTCGAGAGCACTCAAAAAACTACTATCTACGTCTAAAACGTTTTCGAAAGAATATAGAAGATTCTCGACGGATGGCTAAATTATATAAAAGCGACATAAATGAATCATAGGTCAGTTATTTCAGTAATTCGAAGTCGGCAGTGTTAAGAAGGTTATTCAAGTTTAAGTAAATAAGTGATTAACGCGTGTCGAAATAAATACGACGAATTAAAATTGTGCGTGAGTAATGTAAACCATAAGTGTTAAGCTGAAGTTATCCGCGGACTTTATCTTTTGTGTAACTGATAGTGTTGTATAAATTAGTGTAAGTGTTTTTATTAAATATCCTTAGATTTAATTAGTTTGGTTAGTTATACACGTGTACATATTTTTAGTATAAATAAATTAATTTTAATTATCGTTACAATACATATTTGAAATAGTTCTTTGTTTAGTTTTTTTAAAAAAGTGTGAGAAATTGTCTAACACATGAGTGCAAAAGAATATTTTTCTAACTGAAAAATATAAAAATGATGTAAAAAAGCTGTGCATAAAAATTGCTAACATTTTTGATGAAATTGTATTTTTAAATAATAAATTTAGAAATATTCAAGAAATAATATCATTTTTTATGCTAACGAATTGACAGATTCACATTCAAAATTGTAGTCTTTGGTGAGTTCATTCATACTACTCAAACCAGAAAAGCGAATGTTTTATAAAATTTGTAAAAACAACAAAAATGTGTTGTTATTCCTGTTGTAAAAGAATTATATTTTAAATTGACAAAAAAGTTTATATTACGATTAGGACAGCCTGTGTTGCATCATACATTACTTATAATTAATTTAAAATCGTAAATTATTTTATTCATAAAATTTTAATTTGATTACATAGTTACGTTTGTTTTTGTTGTAATTTGATTACCAAAACACAAAAGCTTTTACTTATAATAAATTTTACTTGTTCTTAGTTTGAAGTTGATAAAATTTCTTTTTAAAATTTAAACTACATTATAAAAACCTGTTTAATTTTTGTATCATTATTGGGTTGGTATTTTATAACGTTATAGTAAAAATACACCGGATGCAAATTTTTTTAAATATAAACGTGTATTTATAAATTAATTTTGACTTACGTCAAAAAAAATTATATAGATATCATTTATACTAAGAAAATCGTTTAATCTTTTACAGCTGTGAAAAATGTTAATAAATGTTATCTATTATTAGTAATTTCACACAAAATCTGTTAAAACAAATTATTTTAAAACGTAGACAAAGTTTTACGTAAAAGTAAGTACACCAAGTATTTTTTTACCAATTTCTAAAATTAAGATAATTATAAAGATACGAAGTTAATTGCTGGTTTTACAAATTTTTGCAAATCATTAAATTACGTTTTAATTAGATGCTTTTAAAACGCGGGCTTTAGGTATGTGTAATTAATTTATTTTTTAAGGCAAAGTACTTGATTAATTTTTATGCGTACATCTCCTTTAGAAGATTTTTTATACGTAATAAATATTATCTACGTTTCCTTTATGGTAACAAATATGATTTCGCAAATATGGAGTAACCGTATTTCTTCTTTTTTTATCTTAAAATTAATTTAAATAAAGCTGACATTTATATTCAGCAATTTTGAATGAAGTTATTTAGTTCATGAATTTCTCCTTTTCTGTGATTTCTGCATATTATTCAGTCTCGCCAATTCTATTGCTTAAAATAATAACGTAATAATAGAAAAGGGTAAGTTTATAGGATATAAAGGGCAGACGTCGCAGTTTACAAATATTGCTCAGTTATTTTGAGAAAACTGTTATTTTGTTTATTATTATTTTGCCGAATTGCTCTTTATCTGCAGAAATTATTAGATTCCCTTGAGAAATTACATCTTTGTTAGAAGATATACTTGAGGAACGATTAGAACATTATTACGTAAGTTTCGCATGATGTCGACGCATATTTCGTTAAGAACTGAAGCAGATCAATCACTGCTAAGTAGACCTAGAAGAAATGTCTATTGACGGAGACGTCTTAACGTTATTTTTACACGGCACATTTCCGCATATTTATAGAACCATTTTGTAAGAAGTTTCTTTTAAGTGGTAGAAAATAAGATGTTTCTCAATTTTCGAGTAACACAATGATCATAAAAACAGTCAAAAAAGTATGCATTTTATTTTGATTATTAAAGCCAATTGTCAAAATATTTTCTAGTGTTCAACAAAAACTTGCATAAGCGGTTTCATTACGTTTTAGTAAACAAACTTTTAAGTAGATAAAGTATAGTGCAAAACTTGTTTTCATACAAATGCAATTTAATGAAACATCTTATGATCGTCTATATTATTAAATTTTTATTCTTTTAAATAGTATAAGAATGCAACACTTTTTCAGTATTACTTACGATTACTTTACGTTTATTATAATTCTTCTTCTATTGCATATTGTACATAAATTATTTAAACGTAAATTTCTTTTTGTAAGTTTTGACTGTGATCATATCAATTAATGTGTATGCTTTTTATTTATAAATTTAATTTACACTTACAATTCTAAAATTGCTGGGTCATGTAATGACAAATTACACCGCAAACTAATATTTTTACGTTATCGTAAAAAATATCAATTATTTAACGACTTAGTTTATGCAACAATGTTTTATGCGTGTAAAGTAGGATACTCTAGTTCTACTACTATTCTTGATTTAAGCGTGCTTCATCTCCGGTAGTCTTCCGGTTGATATATTCGGCATGTTAAATTTATTTGAAATCTGTTCTTCGTTAATAAATCTAATGTTTAATAATAGATAATTTTAAATAAAAAAATTAGGGCGTGTACTAGTGTACACATGTAAGAAGTGAAACTTCTTTATGGTCTTATTTTTCGCAAAATGATCTACATGCAACTTTTCAGAAATTGGTTAAATAAAGTTAAATTAGATAAATTTTAAACAAAAGGATTTTATTATCATAGACATGAATACAAATTTTTGTAAATCAATTAACTAATTTTTGTAGATTCAATTTCATATTTCAGTTACCATAAGCCATTAATTACAAAAATATATAATAACGATGACAATGATAGTAATAATTCTATTACAATTAATGAAATGCTGTAATAATCTTAGTAGCAAAAAGTTAAAGTGAAATAATTGTATTATTTGTATTCATGTCTATGATAATAAAATCCTTTTGTTTAAACTTTATCTAATTTAACTTTATTTAACCAATTTCTGCAAAGTTGCATGTATATCCATTAATTGATGTTCATTAAATTAGCAGTCTTATTAATTAATAAATACTATTTTAATGAAATCATATACATTGACCGATAGTTACAATAAGAAACTGAGGTTAACCTTAAATATTTTAAATTTAAAATTAGATAAATTTTAAACAAAAGGATTTTATTATATTATAATAGACATGAATACAAATAATACAATTATTTCACTTTAATTTTTTGCTACTAAGATTATTACAGCATTTCATTAATTGAAATAGAATTATTACTATCATTGTCATCGTTCAAACAGAAACTGCGGTTAACCTTAAATATTTTAAATTTAAAATGTCATCGTTCAATTAGAAACTGAGGTTAAGCTTAAAAATTTTAAATTTAAAATGTCATCGTTCAATCAGAAACTGAGGTTAACCTTAAATATTTTAAATTTAAATTAATAACATATTTCAGAATTTATACTCTATGTCAATTACACCCAAGTATTAGAACAATAGATATAATTACTTACTTTTGTTAAAAATCCACTTGTATTAGAATTAAAATTAAGCCTTTGATTTTGTTGATCACTTTAGTATTGATATATTATTTATCACGTCGCTATTGCTTTTTAGAAAAAAGATGGCGCGTAACGGAAAAATGTGACGGTAAATTTTTTTCCAACGCCGATAAAGAAGTTTCACTTCAATAATTATAAAAAAAATATTAAAATGTAGTGGAAACATTGATATTAATCAAAGCATAAATTAAGTTTATAAAGCATTTATTTGCATAAATATAAAAATATTCACTTTTACTTTTGTTTTATTTGGTTTTTTTGATACTTTTAATATATTACTTTTTGCCATTTTTTTGTTTTTTATTATCTTTAAATTAATCAAATCAATATCTAAAATTGCGACGAATATAGTAATAATTTTTTTATTAGTAAGACAAATTCTTTTCTATATTTTTTATTAACATTTTGTATTTCATTTTTTACTGTTGGCATATGTGAAATCTTTTAGATCCGTATGGGTTTTAATAAGTTTAGCGCCATAGCATACACCGGTGTCTGCTGGGTTTACTTTGGCTTAGGTCAAGGCGTGACATCGGTGCTGATCTGACTAATGCATTCTCCATAAGTACTCAGAGAACACGATCTTTTAATATTTTTTAGAGCAGCGTGCCTGCTAGGGTTTGCTCTTTAGACAATCAGTGCCAGGTTGTGAATATGAATTTTAATTCTTTTGTTATATTGTTACGTACTAAAAGATGTTATCGTAAATTGCCTACAAAACCCGGCTTGCTCAGTGAGATGTTCGTAGGTGGTACAATAATTGAAATTTGTGAATTTTTGGATGTCAAAGAAAAAAGCGTAAAAGAAAATCAAATAAAAACTAAATCGGTAGGGCGCCAAATAAGGTCGCAACATTTAACAGCTTATAGGTTCTAATTCACCAAAAAACTCGCCTGGTAGTTTTAATTCTCATGGGACTTACCTTTGAAAATTAACGACATAGATCTAAAAATTATACTTAAACACAACAAAAAAAATACAACGCGACCGGGTGTAAAGAAAAGACTCAACTTACAAGTTAAATAAGAAACTTTATTAAAGAAAAAAAACAGAATCTGGCGTGAATGAATTACAACATCAAAAATAGCAATAATAATAAAAAACTAAAATAAAATTAGTTTTTTCATCGGTTGAATAAAACAAGCAATGTTAATAATAATAAAATTTGAAAATTAACTAATTATATTAATAGAGAAGAAAAAAAATTAATGAAGATCGAGTTAATACACAAAAAAACATAATAATAAATAATTTTTGTTCCTACTTGAATTAAGTATAAGATAAATTGGTTTCTTAAAGTCTTTTGGTCACACATACAATGGAATAGAGTGACTCCTTTTATTTCATGTTACAGCAGTATCAAACGTAATACTGGTAGAGGTAGTAAAGATTTACTTCTGTTTGTTACTTCTCTCTTAAATTTACTTTTACAATAATACTTATAAAATTTTAACAACCCCCACTGTAAGCAAAATTATGACGTACAAGTTTTTAAAAGAATGAAACTAAAAAGTAATTTTTTTACAACTGAGGTAAAAGCATTTATTAAAAAAGTTCTATAACGAATTTAATCTGAATAGCTAATTCTTGAAAAAGCAATAATAGCTGTAAAATAAATACCATCGCATCATCAAAGACAACATAACGAAAATTTCAAATAATACCAATGCCGGAAGTATTGCAAAAATAAACCGACAAATTTAACATAACGCTGACAATATATATACGTAAAACAAACATTTTAGAATAATACAAAAATACGTAGGTAAAAAAACAGTAATGTACTAATTAAATCCCGGTGCAATCAACGTTCGGTTGATGACCTCAGGAACTACGTTCAAAAAGAAAATTTTTGGCTTCGATCAGTTGTTGATAACTTGTATAGCTTTGTGTTATTTATTTACCTTAACCTTCCAGTTTTGATAATTGCTTTAATCTTTCAGATTTGTTGCTTGTTTGTCTACATTTTTTAATATTAAACCTTCAATTAATTTGGGTGTGGTCACCATTGTTATTATTAATATTTTACTTTCAGTCGTGTATAATTAATTAACCTTCAGCTTATATCGAATTTAAGTATTACTGTTTACTTTCATGACTTAAACCAAACGAGTAACCTTAGTAATTGTTTGTATTCAGACCCGGTGGTGGCTATTTTAAATTGTCGAATGCAAGTTTGCATTCTCAGAAAGTATCGGCAGTATTATGCACAGGTTTGTTACGCTGGTTTTTTGGTAACAAAAAAAAAGAGGCAACGGCTAAATTATAGATTAAAGCTAAAAAGACGCCAAGAGGATGAAGGATTAAAGTAGGGAGAGATCGTCTAACTCTACCTGTAGCTGGAAAAGAACAAATAACACGACAGAAGTAATAACACAGAATATATATTTATCGTATCACAAAAGTAGTTGAAGACGGAGATAGTATATAAGTATATATAAATTATGCCCTTAGTCGGGACAACAACTCGCACATCTACGTGCCCTAATCAATCTAACTTTTAAATTTAACGAAGGAATGACTTCACTTTATTAGGTTTAACTTTGAGAATGCGAAAATGAAAGTATCGAGAATCCAAGCGTACTTGATAAGTAGGTGACACACAAAAAAGTTTAATATTAATTGTGATTACAATCTAGTATGTACGCGTGGCCATTCTAATAATCGACACGACCAACAAAGTAAAATAGAAAATGCAATACTTACAGTTGTGAATATTCGATAGGGTTTAGCTAAGCCCGTACCAGTCTGACCTAAAACGTAATATGCAATTTGACACAAACGTACATACTGTGTGAGCACAAATAATTTGATTTAATGCATGCTATGCTTGACGTAAAAGAATGCGCCGAGCTTCCCTCTAATTAACTTCGCAGTTAATCAGTATTTCTTTTTATAAAATGGTGTACATCCTCTTAACCTCTAGCGACCTGACGTCATAAAAATTTTTCGACAAAACAGGTGTTCCAGGTGTTACAAACGTCAATGATAACTTAATGATAACGTTACAGGTGGAGGGAATAGACCTGGTAAAGAATTAATTTAAGCACTCAATGCAAAAACGTTATAAAACTACATACCCCAAAATAAGCTTTCAGTCAATATCACTTAAGAATTCGGCCACATATTTACATAGAACCAACTAAATAATGAAAGCTTTTTGTTGGGCTGAAAAGATCGTTACCTAGGGATGGATGTCGATGAACAAATTTTATACTTGAAAGGAAATTTTGCATACTCGCGAATTGAACTACTAATTTTTAACATAACAGGTTGTAAATAGTATTACAAGAGACTTTATAAAAAATTAAGTCTCTTTATTGAAAACTTCACTGAATGATATTATTGCAACTGTATGTATTTGTTAATTTTTGATTGATTTTGACTGAAATTTGTTTATTGGAAAATATAAAACCAATTTGTTACTTTCTCTTCTTATTAAATGGTTTGTTATTTTCTTCTATCTAATTTTTTTGATACTGGGTTTATATGTACTTTTGTTGTCTCCGAACCAAGGATTCTACAGGTACGTTAGGAGTAACGCCGTTTTTTTTCCATAACATATTGTTATCAGCAAGACACGTTGGAAAAAAATGTTGGTAACAGCATTTAAATTGTTTTTTACGTTTTTGTAACTTAACTGTCTCATTAATATGGCAATTTTGTTTATTTTGTTGAACAAACAAATTTGTTTCTTAAAAAAATCATTTGTACTGCAATTTTTGTTTTATTTGCCTACTGTGACTTAAAGGGACCACATAAAATATTTTACAAAAAATGAACAAACCATTTGCATATAATAAGGCTTCTAGACCGCGTTGCTCTTTTCTCACAATTAGTTATAGATAAATATGTACCAACAGCCTTAGAAGCTCACAAAACAGTGATGGTCCCATGGGACTAACGCGGCCGGTTGAGGCAAACTACGTACTGGTCTCATAGGACCAAAATGAACGTGTTACGGTTAAAGTTTTATAATAATTAACAATAAAAAACAAATCTTTTGTAACTTTTATTTTTTTTTTTGTTAAAACGAGTGGTATCTATTTGTAATAATTTATTATTATTAGGATTGTATTTTATGTTTTGCTACTTTTGTAATAAAAGAAGATTGCAGGTCTTTGAAGAATGTACGGTTATTGGAAAGTTTGGCTTCATTAAAATTTGGTGAGCGAGATCAAACTAAAGATAAGGCGATGCTAGAGCAATGCACAAACTGTTGATACAATTTTAAGTAAATAAAAATTACTATAATGCAAAGCTAGCTGCCTGACTACCAAGTGCAACCAAAAAAAAACTTCGACTTAACCAAGATCCAAAGAATGCAAGGAAGATGCTGAGTAGACTATTCAATTGATAGTAAAGTTTTTTTTCGTGTTCTGATGTTTTTTGAATTATTGCACTACCTTATCTAAATTGGAATATTCTAAACTGCATTTTAAAAAAAATGTAATTTAGTATGATAATTTATATATTATAATTTTCGTTTTTATAATTTGGGTATAATGATGGAAACACAATTATTTCTTTGTCATAAACGTTTTTAAAATTAACATATTATAATCAGCGTTGATTAGTAGTTTAAATACTTAGTGCTAGCGGTAATTTACCTCTTATATAGACCTTAAAGCGCGTCCAGATAGCAGCGCAATACCGCGCAAAACGTTCGCGAGCGTTCACAAACAATTGAGCGTGTTAAGTAAAAACAGCAGCAGTTTTGAGTAGATGCGCGGTTAGTTTGCTAGAGCTAAACATCAACGACGATTCTAAAATTACAGCAGCTGCTTTCATTGTTTTGGGTGAATGACTGGATGACCCGTATATTTCAAAGCAGAAGTTTATATAGCGCCAGTGATTTGCTTTGTGATCTAGCAATTGAAGATACGGGGCAATTTAAAAATTTTTGCCGTTTGTCTTCCAGTGATTTTGAATTATTACTAAATCTCATCGGTCCCAAAATACAGAAGCAAAATACCAATTTTAGGTTAGCTATCCCCATTAACGAAAGACTGGCTGTAACGCTTTGGTTTTTGGCTACTGGAGACTCATTCACCAGCTTGATGTACAGTTTCAAGATCTCCAAGCAGGGTATCTCTACAATAATTATGGAGGTATGTGTGGCATTAATAGAGGGATTAAAAGAATACATTAAGGTAAGGAAATATTTTATTTTTATTTGTAAATCGCTAACAATTTAATCCCGTAATTGTTATCAACATCAAATGTATGAAAATAACCTCGCGTGGTAGCCATAGGACTTTCCAAAAACTGATAATTAGACAAGCCCTGTGACTGAACGTCTTTACAAGAATGATCAGAAACATTTAGTGATGATGAAGATGATGATGGTAGAGCATAAAGATACAATAAAAATGGTGGTTCATGAGTATAAGGTGATGCTGAAGATGCATGTACAGATGGCATTCTTGATTGATTGACTGTTTGCATAGATGAATTGTTGTCATCGTATTTCCCCATTTCAGCGTCAAAAATAATTTTATTTATTTTATGCATTACAATAGAGCAAAGTCTGCCTTCAAATTTTTGTATTTTGGTGGCTATATCTTGGTCAAAAGTAAAGCATTCATCCTTTGAAGTATTTGACACATTTTGAAGAATATCATATGCAGCAGATATTCTCGGATCTTCCTGTTGTTTCCTTTTGTTTAATGACTGTTTTTTGGAGATAAAAACAGTTTTTGTGGGGGTGTCTGTTTGTTGATGTTGTCATCTGAAGTTAATTCTTTGACATCTGCCTTTTCTCGGTTAATAGAATCTGTTCTACTTGAAACGTCCACCTCTGATTCGGAATCGCTTACACCGTCAATGTCAATATCACTAGTAGGGACCTAGAAGAACAACGATTAACATTGTTATCTAGGACAGAAATCATGTATTTTTAGATAGATTTGCCGCTGTTGCATAAATAAAATGCCCTGTTTCTACATAAGAAGCATTTATTTCTTTTATTTACTTGTTGCAGACGCCGTCTACTAAAGAAGAATGGTTAGAAATTTCCAATGAATTTTACCTGCAGTGGAATTTTCCACATTGCCTAGTCGCAATGGTTGGAATACATGTAGTTCTGCAGGCTCCTGTAGACAGCGACAGTGAATACTTCAATTATAAGTCATTTTTTAGTATTGTACTTTTTGCATTGGTCGATGCAAACTATAATTTTGTATTTGCGGACGTCGGTTGTCAAAGACGCATTTCAGATGGGGGAGTATTCAAACACAGTTTACTATGGAAGAAAATTGAAAATAGTACTTTGGCATTTCCTGAATCAGCAGTTCTCCCAGGTTGACAGAAAATTATACCATTTGTAATGCTGGCTGATGATGCATTCGCACTACATGAACATGTCCTGAAACCGTATGCAGGTATGCATAATAAAAGTTTTTTGGAAAGAATTTTCAATTATAGATTGTCGAGAGCACGATGGGTGGTTGAAAATGCTTTCGTAATTGTCTCTGTCGTTTTCCGAGTGTTAAGAAAACCAATGCTGCTAGAGCCACCTAAAGCAACAGTTGTTGTATTAACTGCCCTTTACCTACATAATTTCTTAAGAGCAATATTTCAAGAAACATATACACTCCTAAAGAAACGCTGGACTATGAGGAAAATAATCAAGTAATTGAAGGAAGTTGGCGACGAGAAGAATCTGCAAACAAATCATTTCTTCTTTTGAGGAGAGTTTTACAAAAATCTGCTATGAACGCTCAAGAAGTTAGAAGTGAATTTGCAGAATACTTCATAAACAATGGAAGTGTAGTTTGGCAAAACGATTATGCATAGAACATTACACAGATTGCTTTGACAATTTATTTTAATTAAATAAATCAAGTAGGTATTATTAATTACAGTTTTAGTGTTGATGGTTTCTCTAACTTGATTTTTATTTATCATAAATGCGAAACTTGAAAATGCAAACCACTTGCTGACATAAACGTCCTCCTTTCCTATTAAAATTTATTGTATTGAATTTAATAAAATACATGAGTATACCATAATATTAATACCTCTTCCAGTTTTGGTTGTATTTTTAATTTTGGCCCGTTCCCTTTGAAATGACGACAACAAAGAAGACATTTTTGTTTTTACCAAATCAACGTCGCAGTCCATTTCTAATGCGATTTGAACCCATGCGTCATGTTTTTTATTTCTAAGATGGTAATTTTTATTGCTAGACTCCAATAATTCCGGCTTTTCTTCATAAACATTAATTAAATGTAGAACTTTTTCATGGTTCCAGAAACTTTTTTTTGTTTTAGTGTTAAAAACACTTATAGGAAGCTTAATTCGAAGGTTCGTGTAACGAAACGATGAAACGCTTAGATAAAACAAACCTGGAACTTGCGGTGGTGCCCAATTTCACTTCATTTTTTGTATCTTTTGGATGCGGTTTTTATTATTACTAAACAAGATATTCCTTATTATTCGTTTTATGTTTTAAAAATATAATAAGTTTTAATTTCACTCAGCAGTGATGAAAAATGATTATAGTAATTGCAGAATTAGATCCACGCGAGCTTCCACTTTGTACGTTGCAAAAACGGTACAATATAGATGGAAATTGCACATAAACAATTTATTGAGCACAAAATTTACTACAAAATAGTCCTGGGGAGTGTATAATTATATCTAATAGTTTAAGAGTTACAGAATTTTAATGTAATTTTTGTGCAACTGTGCACACGTGTATCTTCTAAACTATTAAAGGTAATTGTACCCTTCCGCCGACTTTTTTATAATAAATTTTGTTGTAGTTATAGTAAAGTTCATTTTTTAATGTTTTTTTAATGGTCAGTGGCACATTTGTTTAATATTAATAGGAGAAAAAATTATAGAATCGGTAAATTTTTAAATTGTTAAGGAGACTCATTGTTATTGGTCAATTTTTAAATTATTCAAATTACCAGTCTACTAATAATAAATTCGTTAACTTTCAAAATGTATTTTTTACATATGTTTCGAGCTTTAAAATAATGAAGCTCATCTTCAGAAGTCTACAAAAAATATTTACAACTTATAAAAAGTTAAGATTACAAAAAAATTTTTAACCTACATTTTTTGTGTCAAATATGAAAATTTGTAACTAGATAATTAAAAAATCTAAGTTTTACAAAATGTTAAATGTAAATTATTTTAAAAAAGGAAGATGGTGCAATTTAGAAACAAATCTAAGAAAATTTAAGTTTAAAATCATAATTGAAATTGGTTTGATCGTTCAACAAAAAAATTTTATTTGATATTTTAATATACATAAATCAACTCTAATAATTCAAGAATTTTTGCGTTATTAATTTTATTAAAAAGATGAAACAATTTGTAAAAAAAAGAGTATGACGATTATCCAAAACATGTTGTACAAATGTAGATTTTGCTGAATTTGGATTAAAAAATAGTTCAAAATACATTAATAGTATACATTCTTATTTTTGAAAATTGTAATACACTTGGTTCACACCTTCCGATAATTGCAAGATTTGCGATATCTGTAAATTTTTTTTTAAATTTTACCTAATAAAATTTTGAAAAAACGGATACAATACTAGTGAATTCATTTAAGTTTCAAAGTTACACACCTTGCTGTTACAACATATCCAGATATACGCAAAAAATAATTTGCGGTATTCTTTTTACAAGCAACCAAATTATGTTACAGCGTCTAAAAATAGTTATAAAAAAAATAATTTCTTATGCAAATGTTATTGAAATTATGCGATGTGAGCGACGAAAGTAACAGTCATTTACTATCACTTCATTCTATATGTATATTTAACTTTTTACGTTGCTTAACTGTAGGTAAAGTTTACTTTTTTCTTATTAGTACAATTTGATTTAATTTATGCCACAAACATTCCAATATAAACGTATATGTTATTAGCTAGTATTTATTACTATACAGTAGAATTGCAGATTTGGTAATTTCCGCATTCTATATAAACGTATACATTATAATTTCGATAGTTTTATTTTAATAATATATATGTCAACATACGAAAATGCTATTTAAATAAATTCTTTTGGCAATAAAATTACAATACTTGTATCGCTTAATTTGAATACTCAAAGTCACGTCTAGAAAATGATGTTCAAACATTGTTTTAAATTAAATTTGAAATTGAGACATGTTATTGGATCTACAATAAATCTTTATTGTGAACTAAATAAAAACATGTTTTAATATTACGTTTCTATTTTTAGTATATTTAATCAAAGCAATATACAAATTCCAGTTCATTTTAAGACTAACAGCAAAAAAAATAACGTTGTGTAGATACGCGAATGTCTATTTTGTAGATGTATAAGATGTAAAGCTTGCAAAAATTTTATTTACATATGTAACACTTCTATATAAAGTAAATTTATTTTTAGGGCAAAACTGTTTGACTGCATTTCGCTCTTAAATAAAGTTATAAGTTTTTTTACATCAGTTCTTATACATGTATAAGAAATAAAATGCGATGCTGCGACACAGTAAAATTAAATATAAAGATTTAAAATAACATTAACATAAATGAAAACATTTCCGGTGTTTAATGGAGACGTCGTCAATTATATTATGAAATCTGTGAATGATTTGGAAAACTCATAAATGTTAAAGTAAACCTGGACACCAAAAGGCGCCAAGAAGGTTTATAACTCAAAAAGGGCATTTGGGCCTAACTAGAAGAACACGTCTGGTGTTGTATACATTATCTGAACTTACCCTTATAGTGTCTGGTCAGTAAATTATAAAAAAAAACAAATAAAATTGACTCGCGAACAGGTTAATTGAGTAAAAGCTCTGTTATATTAACAATTTAAGATTTATTACATAAAAGAAATAAAATAAAAATGCAATAAACAAACAAAATTTTACATACAAAATAAATATATAATAAAATCGGTTGATAAAAAAAAATAATTAAAAAAAAATTTAAGTGAAGCGTAAATTTGAATTTAAAAAAAACAAGTTAAATTTAACGTAAAATTAAATTTAAGGGTTTTGTGTACTTAAAACTACATAATTAACAATGTAACTTGCAGCTATATAAACGCCAAAAAAATATATATAACCGAGATGCAATTTATGGTTTTAATTTAGTTGAGAGTACAATTATTCTACGCTTGAATATTTGTTTAAAACTTGTCTAAATGTTTTTGATTGTAAAATGCACTAAGTTGAAGTGACGGTACGTTAAATTGCGTCAATTTATTTGAAAGTTTTTTAGAATTAATAGCAAATTAAACGGTATAAATATTACTTTAAATATCTGTTTAGAATCTCGGAGTCTTTTCTGGTTGATCGCAGTCCCCTAGTATACTAACCGATGATGATCTCAGAGTTGCTGAGGTAATTGGAGTCTATCTGCTACGGAGCAAAGATGAATGATGAATAAAAAAATTTAAATTTTTCCATTCATAACGTTACCGAAAAATAGTTGTGTTTGATAAAGGATAGAATTATCGTTCCAAAACAAAATTGAGACATTAAACTCTCCACTTAACTATTTCACAAACAGATTTTAAACCCGCAATCTACTATCTTGAATTTAGAGACTACCACATTTTCTTGTATTTCGAGAGAAAATTTGCATTTAAGCGTTTTTTTAATTGAAAAAGATTTACAATACACAGACTGTCAACAGGTATTTCAAAAAGAACTCCTTTATGATGAAAGTGCAACCAACAAAGATGAAAAATTAAAACGATACGTAATTTTACGTAATGTTTGTTACGATGTTTTTACACCGTACTTGCAACCGTAAGCAAAAATAAAAATGAATAAACAAAACTCTTAATGGAGTTACCACAATCTACTGCTTAAAAAAATTAAATTACTCGTACCTCAAAAAAATTAAATAAGAATTGTTGGAACTATAAATTATAACGTAATCTGAATTTATTAATATAAAAAAAATACGAAATTGGCAGAAGCACAGCACACGGATATTTAATCAACATAAAACTTATGGTTTATTTACTTAAAAATTTGAAATAACAACGATGATTAGCATTACACCAAACTTATTAATTAACAGTATATAAAATTTGACTAAAAGCAAAACTCAAATTAAAACGAACGCAGGTTTGTCATTAAAATGTTCCAAAAAGTCAAACGCAGGTTACAAGTGATAATTTTCTTTCATTTTGTTTTTTAAAATAGTTTAAAATCAACTATTTAAACAAACTCAATTATTCATAGATCTCAAAACCTGTTACGGTAATTTTCTGTATGCACGCCTTTGTTGTTACGGTCGAAATTTCTTTGGCGCACGCCTATGTGTTTCGACGAAAAATTAATTTACGTTTTGGACGCCCCCTAACGATCGTTTACGCGTGACTGTCATTTACGACGAGCTCTTCAACTTGGAAACTACATAAAATGGCCGGCGAATTGACGAGTGAACATTTTCTAAAATTATACACCATCATGGTGAGCAATCTATAAGTGTAATACACTTAAAATTCGTTTGCGTCGTCACCGGGTAAGATTGTAACTCTCATTTATTAAAACTTTGTTGTAATTTCCTGTAATTTGACAGCCATTCCGCCACGTGCGAATCCTTAGTTCTAATTGTTAATTGTTAATGAGGAGTCCATTTATCTCGTCAAACAAATATTCTATGAGGCATACGACTTATGGCAAAAACCGAATGTATCGAGGTTAACTAAGAACTGTCGAGATTCTACTCATGACTTTGAACTCATAACGTTTGTTTTTTTAAGTTTAATTTTGATTTTAGTAGCCGTCCTCAAACAAGAATGCTGGCCGATGAACTCTTAGATTTTGGTGAAAAACCGAGGTAAGCTAATTCAAAGCAAATATTGCTTTGAATTAGCCTACCTCAAACGTATTTTATTAAAAAAGGTTTATAATATGATTTTAAAAATATCAAAAATAACAAAATAATAGCTAAATGAAAATGATAGAATACAATTTTTTTGGCATAAAAAAATTGTCATGATATTTAGGAAAACAAGGAATACAATATGTATTTTTTATTTTCCCAAATATGATAACAAATTTTGTTTGTTGCATTAAATTTTTTTGCAGAAAGTGCGCGGTTTTTCTTTACATAGAACAATCGGCGTTGACTATCTTTTTTTTTCCAAACTATGATATTTTCCATCAAACCGAACATCAAAAACACCTTGTGCCCACAATGTAAAAGGTAGACTGAGTGGCCTAATTTTTTGTGGTCATCTACTATGTCCCAATTTAAGATAAGCAATAGCAGTATTGCTGCGAAATTCTTTTATTGAAATCATATCCTTGAAATGTAGCAAGTTATATAAAATAAAACTGTTTCTAACTGCTATATCTTCTATACTGTTAGATAAACACCAATACTACTTTTTACTTCTAATGACTATGGAATGTTTCTCAAGTGGCCAATCATAATAATCCACACCACCTATGTATTTATTGTAATTATTAATCAGCTTGGACCGTGTAATTGAATTATGCCCTTTTTTGTCCTTATCTCAACTTTGGACTGCACAGATTGGCTCCACAGTGTCAAAATTGGTTTCCATTATAATGCACTTGTCCTTCTATCTCACCATAAAATTCTTATTTTTTTGGTGAAATCGGTAACCATACATTCCTTTTTTTTGACTTATTAACTTCTTTAACGGACATCAAAAGGCATTTTTTGTCCTGTTGTCTCTAAATTCTTTCTCTTTCAAAATGTTGAATAAATTGTAGTTATTAAAAGAGTAATTATAGTAAACTGTGTATCCAAACGGATCATCTACCACTGTCAACATATTTGTAATAACCCTTGTTGCTAAAGAAATATTTGACTGAATCACTTCCACAGTAGAAAGAGAAATTAAGGCAGTATCCACTGCTATCACACAATGCTCACAATTTATAACAAAATTTGATTGGATTTCTCTTTATAAATTGCTTTAGTTTATGGCGGCCGTAATATCTTACCATCATCTCGTCAATAAATAGATGTGTTTGGAAAGTCTCCCATTTCCAAAAGTGTTTATTGGCAGCATCAAGAAGGGGTCTTACTTTGAATTCCTTATCGTGTTTGTTTTCATTTGCTTTTGTATTATCTTAAAAATGTAGTAATGCCTTTATCTCTAAATGTTGGTTTCAACTCGTGGTGTCTTTACTAATTGTACACCCAGATCTTCAGGTTCATTGGGCAGCTTATGATATCCGGAAAAAATAAAAATCAACTAAATATCGTTATATCTTTAATTTCTACAGAAAATGTCTGTTTATTTTTTGTTCAGCTCCATAACGAATTATTTCGTCTACGATTTTCTGATACACCTTTTCCGAGAAAAAATGTTCAAAAATTTCCAACATGCTTATTTCAGACAAAATCAGCAACATATCGGCAAACTTATCTTGCGGCGTGTCAGTATTTTCTCATATTTAAAATAGTGAATTAGTTTTTTTCGATTTTGATATGTTCTTCGCAGTCATTATTTTTTTACTTCTTCCCGACAGCTCCTTTTGATGTAACGTTGATGGCTCTTGTCTGGCTAATACCGATAAAAGAATATCATTGTCGTAAACGTCATTGTTAGCCAAGTTTATTTCCGTTTGTTTTGCAACATCCGATACAACTGGTACATCCACATCGTCATCGTTGATATCATCTTCATCCGTAAAGTTCATTCACTTCAGGTGGTGAAACTAGAATGTCCACATCGATTTTTTCCGAATATAGATACTCGAAAACTTCTTTTAATATTTAAAAAACTTGTCTACTCATGTCGGCTTATTCTAAAGAAAACTATATAATAAAGAAAAATATTGTAGATAAAATATGACACTAAATCTGAGCGTCTTCGTTTGAGGACACAATTATTTTTTAACGATTTCCAGAAAATTGTAATAAAAATATAAAACCGTTATATACCACAACAAACAAAAGATATGCATGTGTTTTGAGTTTGTAAAAATAGTATAAATAATGACTTACCTAAAGTACAGCAGTACCACTGGTCGACGGAGCGATTAAGAACACAGATTTTCAAAGAATAATACAACTGACTTTTATAAATCTTACGGCGAAACTAAACGCTCTCACGCAAAGTTATATCTATACACGTGCACTTAGGTTAAAAATAGATTTGCATTGATTTATTTTTATGGTTCTAGCAATATTTACTTTAAATGTCCTCAAATGAGGAAGGTCAATGTTAATGGGTTAATGACAACAGTTGCAATACTTTTCTGCAAAATAAAGAAAAAATGGCGTAAAATTGTTTTAAAAGTCCATTATAGTTATCGGCTTTTTGATCAACAAGAAATCGGAAAATTTCAAAAGTATTGTCAAAAAATGTTCAAAGCTTACCATCAAACAAGATGTAATATGCCGTTTAAAATATATTATTTACATTTATGTTTGGATTTTTTCTTAAAAAAATTATCTTGGTCTTGAAAGGGGGACAAGTGATAATTTTTTTCTAGCAACTTACTATTGTTGGCGCAACTAACAGATAGAGTAATAAACACGCATGATGTTCACGTGTAGTAACAGTCAACCCCATGGGTTGAAAAATTCGGCGTGGTATTTGATCGAAGTTTTGTACACATTGTGCAACTGTACTTACCTCAAGCCCTTAACGTTTCTCAGTTTTTAGTTAAATTTATGTGAGCTATTTTCGAGATAATTTTTTTATGTTCATTATTTATTTACTGTACGATATAAAAATCAGTCTTTGTGAATTTGACTTTGGCAATTATGTTTCAATCTATTTTGAAGATTGTTACAAGCTTATAGGTCTTACGAAGCTTACACGGCCAACTCACACAGTCGGAGATAGGAGAGGTTCAACTAAATTAGAGTTAAAGGGCGCCAGATCTTTTACAAGTAAAGCTTCTATCTCGATCAGGACAGAAGGTTCATGCCTGTAACGAATTCCAGGTTCGTAATCCTTATTGCACTGGTGTTCGTGTAACTAACCACAAAGAAAGATAGGTTACCATAAAGAAAAGATAAAACAGTTATAATAACTTTAATTTAATGAGGGGAGTATTTACAACTATAATTCAGCAACGTAGAATATTAATAGGGATGATTCAACAATGGAAAGTATCAACAAGTATAATTCATTAACGTCGAGCCTTAATAACTATAATTCATTAACGCAGAGGATTAGTAATCATAATTCAGAAACTTTTATGATACATTATAAGTACATAAATGAAGGAAGGGTCAGCAACCCACAATACATAAATACACCTAGGGTGTCGATAAGCGAAGAAAATTTCCCATTAACTAACGAAGGTTTACAGCATGCAATATCACAGAATTACATATTTACAAAACCTAAATGGTATTGAAACTATTGCAATTGCGGATATCAAATAAATTAAATTTCGTGAGTGACTTTCATTGACAGCCACATAATAATTAAAAAGAGAATTGTGGGTACAATCCAGCACTTCCCCGAAGAAAACGTTTTTCTCGTTGAGTAGCATGAAATAGTATGAATGTAAGTCGTGTCAACGCAATGACTCACGAAAGTCGAAGTCTACAAAATCATTAATATAAGAAATTAGATATAAGAACCCAATATATCTAATGCTGTTTCTCCTAATTATTAAGAGGTGAGTATCGCTATCGACTTATGTCAAAAAAGTAACATTCCTTTTCGGTGTGGATAATAGGCCTTGAAATATTTATCGATGTTCATTCCTCTTTGTATTTAATTAATTAAATCGGCGTGGCGGAACGGCTATCAAATTAAGAAAGAAATTACTAAAGAATCCTAACAATACGGATGTGACGAATAAATTATGTTAAACACGTAATTAATTTATAATTTCATGTCCATCACAATGGATGTACTATTAAATCTTTGGATTAGACCAATTCAAACGACACAGACCATCTTAGGTAGTTGACAGCTTGAAAATGAATTCCGCAACATGTTAGTAACCAGAAAGATCGGCAGAGGGCGTCAAAACCGGAATCTAATTTTAATTCAATATACAGGGTATTACGTTATGAAAATTTTGCACGTAACAAGATACATTGAAATCAATTTAAATTTCCCACTTAAAACAAATCGCTACCCGTAGCAGTGTAAAAACAGTTTTTATCCCCAAATTCACAAATATTCACGTGTAGATTGAGCGATGTGCATGTGATTACTCTATCTGTTGGTTACGTCAACTAGAACATAAAGTTAAAAGTTTGGTTCTATGTGGTGTATTGCTGCAACACTAATTCCCACAACAAAAATGTCTTCTTAGACTATTTTTTGCTTTAACAATTCTACATGTGCTTAGATTTGAGTGATTAGTTATGTTTTTCAAATATTTTTTACTTTTGCAGTATAGTAGCTTTTGTTTATGTTTGTATTATTATAATTTAGAAAATGCAGTTAAAGCAAGTTAACAATAGTTTGTTTTAACTATCTAACATCTTTACAACGATGTTTTTATAACCATTTGTAGACTATCGAATTACTAAAAATTTCCATTTACTGAAAGTTACTACAAACTGAATTATTTAGCCCTATAATGTCTCACGTTAAATTATTCATCTTAACACAACGTGAGAAAGTAAGGTGTTACCAGTGCTGTAAATAAATAATTTTTAAATTATATAGTTAAATCTTTTTTTGTTTCAAAAATTTTCTAGTATTAGATATTAAATAAACTAGTCAAACTTTATATAGATAACAGATAATAGATGAAATAATCTGGGTAGTAATAACGATAGATAGAGTTCATTTGAAGAATTCCTATAGAATCCAGGAAATAACTAAAAAAAAGATAAATATTGTAACCAAAATTTTACGGGACACTGGATTTTTTTTATATATATTATTTAAATGATTTAAATGAAGAATTGTATATGTACAGATACATATAACATATATTTTTAACAGTATCTAGATACATATAAATAGATAAAAAATGTGAATCTAGATTGATGTATCTATGAGTTTATATAGATAGTTAATTCTAAAACGTATTTTATAATATTTTGTTACAAGCTTTAGGTCTTACGAACCTTGCACGGCCAACTCACACAGTCGGAGATAGGAGAGGTTCAAGGAAATTATACTTAAGGGCGCCAGATCAAATCCAAATTAACACTTCTGCCTCGATCACGACAGACGGTCCAAACTTGTAACTAAATTTGAGGTTCGTAATCCTTGCTACTCTAATGTTGGAGTAGCCAAAATTTGTTAATAGGTAACGACAATTAAAAGAGAAAGGTATGTTGCCATAGAAGAAAGATTAACAAGTATAACAACTTTAATGTATTAACATAGAAGATTAACAAGAATATATGTAATTTCTCCACTCATCAATGCTCAAAATATTAATAAGTATAATTAACAAATATAAAAACTTTTATTTAGCAGCGTAGCATATTGACAGAAGTATGTTGAATTCCTCAATTTATAAACATTAGACAAACTAACAAGTATGATTAATAGGTGTAGAAACCTTGAATTAACAACATAAAAGATTAACCGGAGAATTGTCTAATTTCTCGATTCATAAATGCCGGACATATCGGCAACACACCAAGCATATACTTAAATTTCGTCAAGATAGCAAAGTAAATTTTGTAATAAACATTGTCTACTTTCAGCATGCGATACACTACAAATGACACTTGAAATTACCTTATTGGTATGTACACAATAAACGTACTTATAGACACCGACCGTAATCAAAGTTCCGTGAGTGACTTTTATGACAGCGAATAAAATATAATCAAATTGACTTACCCAATCCAATGCTTGCTTGCGTGAAGAAAACGTTTTCCCACTGGCAGCCTAAAATAATTATTAATAGCAATTCGTGTCACACAATAACTCACGAAAAAGGAAACTACAAAATCAGTATTAATAATTCATTAAATGCGATATAAGAACCCGTTGTATCGAATTCTGTAGGTTGTAATTACGAACAGGTGGTTGATAACGCAATCGATTATTGTCCAAAAATTAGCATCTCCGACGCATTGCTCGACGAGACCTCGCTGTTGTTTAAGTAGCAGGCCCTCCCAAAAGCTTATACGTTCGATAGCGGTATTTATCAATCGTACTTATGCATCATTATTCCTTATTGGAGCGAATAGAGGATTGCAACGTCGTGGAACCGGCTATCACATTAATACAGAAATTACGAAAGAATCTTAATAGAATGGAGACAAAATATCTTACCCTGTGCCGAAAGAATTGTAATAAATTCGCAATCGCTTTATAAATTTGTATTCATCACAAAGGATGCCCTTAAAAATTTAGGAATCAGTTCAAGATTCTTGATACCAACCGGTTCAAGTAGTTGACAGCTTCAAAAATGGCCTCGCAGTCCACAAAAACGTCGGCAGAGGGCGTCAAAACCAAAAACTAATTTTTAAGTCGATACACAGGGTACTCCGTTGTGAAAATTTCGCACGTAACAATTTTAAATATAAAATTTTACGCACATTCTTATTTGACAGTATTGTAAAAGTTTATACAGTGCGGTAAAATGAGTACTAAATTGCAGACATTGAAAACAGTTAAATAGTATGTTAATTAATACAATTTCTTTAAAAATTTTTGATAAGGAGAAGCATCAAAACACATTAAGTGTCTATAGAAGGTGACGTTTTTTGCGGTTAAGTGCAAGCATCTGTTTTATTAAAAATTGTAGTTGTTACATGGCAGGTAAAAAATTAAAGAATTGTTAAAGTTAACTAAAACTGCAATAAATTTTCACTTACAACTATAGAGCTAAACAATGGCATGTCTAGGAATACATTTGAAGACAAGCATAACAAGAATAAATTAATTAAACGTAAGAACAATTACAACACAACAGTAACAAACGTGGAATTGACAATGCTATCAATGCAAGGTTTTTTTAGTTATGTTCGTAATAATTTATTAATTTAACCTTAATTTTGGAAAAAAATTAGAATATTGTCAAATCCTCTAAAGATTAAAGATACCAAAAGCATGGAGAAAAAAGCATAATAATACAATTCTTTAAGAAATGTAAAAAAACTGATGTTATTATTAATTATTATCTTTGAAACATCTTTCCTGTCAAGAAAAAAATTGTAAAAATTGACACGACCTCGATCTTGTATCAAACAGAATAGTTATCAGTAGCATTCGTAGTTTTTCGATAAATCACTAATGACATAACCAAGAAAAGGTTGAAATACAATTTTCTCGGAAAGCCTACTCTAAATTTGGAACTAAAATCAAGCGGACAAAACTGCAAGACGTAGTTATACACAGTATTTTTCTGGTGCAATTTTTAATAATAAAAATAAGTGTATGTAATACAATAAATGCCTTGTTTTGTTTCTCATGTTTCCAAGGTTAGGATGTAAGTACAGATCTTGTAAAGTTTTTATAGCTAGCTATAGTCGAAGTCTGCGCCTCCTCTTTCTACGAATTGGGATCCATTTCGTAACTCTATTGATCACACAATATGTTGTAGTATATATGTTTCTACTTTTATTCGTCATCTAATGTCTCCATTTGTCATTCTATCCATTCTGGTTAAAACGCAAGTGCAAGGCTGCACGTTTGTTCTGTTATTTATGTCATATTATTATCTACTTCTGAGTCCAAAATTGCGATCGCTATACATTCCTTATAGGAAAGTAAAAATTGTAACCTAAAGTTGCTTAAGTTCGTAGTCTGATGGATTGATCTACCCATTCGTGTAAGTTCTGTGCTGTAAAGGTATTGTATTAGTTAGTTGTCCTAATACTTATATGTCGTTGACTTACAATTTTTTTAATAAATTTTCAGTGGTTTAATGAAGTGCTTACTTGCAGCACTTCTATCCATTTTGGTCAAAAATTTTTCCTCAATGTTTTAGCTTTGTTTCTCACTTCTAATTATAAATGGTATAACATTTTTTTTTATTTTTGATAATGGGATTTTCATATACTAATTTGTAATGTGCTGACGTTAATAATGACTTGAGCTATTCTAATCTTTAATTTCGTTGTGATTATCTACGTGTTATGAAGCGTTGTTTTGAAATCTTTTTATTCGAAAATAATTAAATTGATGAGTAAACAATTTTTTTAAAAGTTACAGTAGTATAAACAAACTTCATGTATAATATAAAATATCTTTAATATGAAATGAAACAGTGTTTAATTAATTTAAAATGTCTGAGTTCTAGAAACATTTTACTTTTTTATTAACACATTAAAGTTTTTAAAAAATCGACAATTTAAATTAATACTTATTTTAATAAGTTTAATAAGTTTAATTTTTTCAGTAATATCTGTGTCAGAAACAACAAAAAAGTTTTACTTCAATTGCTAAATTTTTTTTTAAAGTTTGAAGAGTTTTGTAGTTAAATAAAATTAGCAAATTATAAGAAAGAACATCTAAATCGGAACGTATCGAACATTATCAATCCCATAAAAACTACGTGTTTTGCGCAATAACAAAAGAATTTGGTCAAAAAATTATCAAATTATTGATTTACTTAATTCAATTCACAAATAAGTGTTGTTTAAACATATTTTTTTAATTGAAAAATAAGCATTTTGTTAATGTTATTAAAATTATTATAAACAATAAACTAGCAATTATAATTAAATCCAATTGCATATAAATAGTAAATCAATATAAATACAAAAACAAAAAAAGTTTTTTCAACTATTGTGTTTACATTGTACATTAAAATGGTACTTATGCTAGCACACTGAAAACGCAAGTTTTAAGTAATAATCGCCCAAATGTTTTATTATAAGAAACAAGAAAACTTTATTTTTTCTGATTCAGCCATGCATACATAAGTGAAAATTAATTAAACTAGGTCAACCGTATCATTTAAAACGATTTACCAATACTAACAGTATTGTAATAACGTAATAAGTCAAGAAAACACAAAATATATATATATATAACACATATGTATATTGATAAAAATTATTAATTTTTTTAAAACAATATTTTGATAATGTTTAAAATTGATAAGTTTGTTATACAAATTAATATAATTTAGTTTGGTAATTATTTACACTTTCACTGATTTTTTTAAATTAAAAAGATTAATCGCTAATTTAAAAATAAATTTACAAATGCAGATTCTTGGTTGTATTTTAAAAATGCAACAATCTCAAGTATTTACACAAACAAATGCTATTTATGCACTTAGATTTATTGTTGTAAGATTGCGATAAATAAATTTCACGAAACCGTTAAATCATGTCAGTTTAGTGTTAAAGTAGCAAATGAAAAAGGTGTATCGTGAAGGGTGTTTATGCTTCTGATGTACTCTTGCACGCTCAACTTATTGTAATTAATGGCAGTTACCATATGATGATTTTTATCTTAATGTAAAACCGTGGAGACGTACAGTAAATGAACATCTCGCTTTACCTCGCATCTTTAGAAAGTCAATCATCTAAGCTGTGTAATATATAAATTATGTAATAAAGAGAAAATATTTTTTAATTGTATACAATACAAGGTAAAGTCACCTTTAGCCTTAATTTTCCCAAAAAAGTAATGTTATTATAACAATTAAATATCGTGACTCATTAATAGTCAAAAAATTATTTAGGTCACAAAAACGTTTAGTAGCAACAATAATTAATTAAGTTTATTTAAAACTGAGAATACAAATTGTATTCGTACATGTTTAAATGCAACACATATTCTTGACTTAAGTGTCTGTTAGATGTTAGTAACCAAACAAATACATTCGTAACAAAGATTCTGACAAGCAAAATACCATGTTTAAGCAAAAATTTTGTTACGAAAATGTAATTACTAAGTCTATATAGAAAATGCTGGAATCCAAACAATTCTGCTACAATTACAACTTTTTTTTAAAAACAATTCGAGTTATATTTACTTGATAGTTAAGATTTATGTTAAAACATAAACGTGCTAATCTTTAAACACAACTAAATTTTATACTATATGTATTTTAAGATGTGTTTTAGCTTTGTTGAAAAAATTTTAAGGTTTATTTAACTTGAACAATTCAACTAAAAAATTTCAGTTTTAGGTTATTACACATAAACCTTAATTAATGCAAATAAAAATGTTTAATAAGCAACAAAGTAATTGCCGATTATTTCATACAAATAAAATATTTATTTTAATACAAGGAATGAACTTGAATCAATTATATGTTTTTTCAGTTTCATGGTAAAATTCTCAATCCTATTTCTAGCTCTATAAATTAATTCATACGAGTTTCATTGTGAATAAATATATATGAAATATTCTCTATTAAGTTTGAAATATATTTAAATAATTGATAGATAGAAGCACCCATACATAATAATTCCATAATTTTAGATGTAGAAAATAATTTAAATAAACGTTTAGTTTCAGAAATGACACACATGCATTATTTATAAACAAAATGCTCACATCTTTTACAAACATTAATAAACGAACGAAGTTAATGATTTTAAACAATAAAAGTAGTGTCTATTATATATACAATAATTACAATTTACAAATTTCCTTTATTCTCACTTTTGTATAGGACACATACCTAATATTCTAGTAATAATTTCTTATAATAAATGTCACTAAAGTTAACATAAAATATACTGCAACCTAATAAGTTTTTATAAAGTAATGATTTTCAAGTATTTAGTATTTAATAATAGAAACTAAAAAATTACAAACAAACTATAATTAATAATAACTTAATAGTAGGTCTATATATCTTTACTTGTAATTATTTCTTGCATACAATTAGATATACATTCAAATAGTTTTTGAAATTCTAAATGCTATTTACGACCAAACTTTATTATACACATGGATACAATATCTAAATAGTCATATATAGCAACAAATAAAGAACTAAGAAAGAAAGAAAAGCATGATGTAATTTGAAAAACTAAAATAGTACGCACTTCTAACTGAGCTCAAAATGCGAAAAACTATATAATATCGTCACGAACAAAATGCAATTTAACTTTTTTTGCAACTTTTACAACAAAAAAGTTAATGATTGTTTAATCTTTTTTTAAAAGCACTTTATACAGTGTAAATCGTGTAGTAAGTAATTTAATGAACTATTGACATATTTACTTCTAAACCGAAGTTACTTAATAAGCATATTGTTAAAAACCATAAAAATGTTTATTTAAAATTTTAATTTTAAATTACATATACATTTGTAAAACTGTTTATACATACTACTTATTTATTTTAAAGAAATATAGAATGTTCAATTGTTTACGCCAATTAAGAAATTTTATACTTTTACTCAATTTTGTTTATTGTTTATTGTTTAATTTTACAACAAATTATGTATGTCAACAAAGTAATCTAATACGTAACTATTACAATTAATACTGTCGTTGTTAGTTATTTTTATAGCAAACAAATAGGCGTAAATTGCAGGGAAGATTAAATAAATACAAGTGTTACCTATCTGTTATTTTGGTGAATATTTAATCTTAAATTTTTAACAATAAAACTTTTTTTGTGCTTGATGCTTTAACTACATAATGATCTTTTTACCGTTAAATAAAAATTATTTAATAACCAAACTGAACTTATTTACTAAACAATTTATGAGGACAAGCGCTTTATAGGCTTATGACCGGACTGCCGGAATTCTTATTTTGTAAAGGTTTTTACTGAGTAACCGACTGTTTACTAAACGATTTTTACTGTATTTTTATTTTTGCTTCGTTAAGTTAAGAATTTATTACTTCCTTTTATTACGATCTCAAAGACGATAATGTTTTTATTCGTATTGTTTTGTTTTTTTTTTCACCTTTCATGATTTACTTGCGGACAGTGCGTCGACGACTCAGATCATTGGCACCGTACCGCTAGTTGTCCATCGCTATTCTATATTTCTTCGTATAGCTTTGTCTCTCTCAGAAATTTCAGGACGTTGCTAAATTTATTTGGATTCGCTAATACCATTAAGTTATTTATCCCATGCTTCTCTCTATATTCTACCAAAATTGGACATTCTTCAAACACGTGAAGAATAGTGAGATATGCTCCGCATTGTGCGCATCTTTTCGGGTTTGCTCCGAGTAGCAGGTAACTATGAGTCAGTCTTGTGTGTCCTATCCTGAGTCTGGTCAGAACCACCTGATCTTTTTTCTTTTGTGACTTCAGATTCGCTTGCGAGCGTACCTGAGAAGCAAGTTTTCTCAGCTGAGTGTTGTTGTTATCCCACGATATTTGCTATTTTTTATTACTATTGTTAACAATTTCTTTCAGGACATCTGTAATGGTAATTTCCTCTGTCGCCAGCGGATCGGAACATTCTATGGCATTTTTCGTGTCTTCGGGTAGATGCCCATGGTTTTCTTTAACAAATTTAATGATTTTGCTGGCATTACGTAAAGTGTTCCATTTTTCAATTACTCTTTTCGTTAAAGCGTCATTTGTTAATGTGTTTTGCAGAGTTTTGACAGATTTAAGGTCACAGAGAATTACGACGTTTTTATCTGATACGCGTTCGCTCACTTGTAACGCTTTTAGTAGTGCCACACACTCGACATTGTAGCGCGTGTATATATCACTCATCCTCCACGCTAGTATTGCTCCATCTTGTATCACATAAACCTCGTTGCGGTCTTCAGTTGTTCGTATTCTGACTAGAATGCGTCTGCCTTGACTTTCATTTACGCTGTTGGCGATGTGAGGCGCTTCCAGCTGCCATGGTGGGGGAGCGTTGGTTGATTCCCAGTACTTTTTATTTAGCAGGTTTTCAGAGTACAGCTCTTTGTGTAGACCTATTATTGCCGGAACTGTTCGGGTTTGCTGACATTCATATTTGTCGTGCATAGGGGGATTCGTAATGATGTCATACAGGAAGTGCTTGGGTTTTGTACAGAGTTTAACGGCGTATCGCAGTCTTTGTTGTTGCAGTCTCAATTTTAACGGTAGAGTATTATTTGTTACGTTGAGGCTTTCAGTTGGAGACGTCCTAAATCCACCCGTTGCCAATAGCAATGCCTTGTTCCACAATGACTCTATTTTCTTAAGGTGTGTCTTTGCGGCCGACCCGTACACTACGGACCCGTACTCTATTTTACTTCTTACAAAGCAGTTAATCAGTTTTTTCAACGTGTCTAAGTCCGCATCCCATGTGTAGCTTCCTAGAATCCTAAGTCGATTTAGCGTTAATCTGGCCTTCGTAACCACATTGTTAATTTGTGATTTCCAAGTAAGCTTGGAGTCTAAGGCTATGCCTAGGAATTTTATTTCGTTTACGCTAGGTATTAATACATCTTTGAGATATAGCATAGGCAAGGGCCTGTGTTCATACCTGAGTCTGCAGAAGTGTATAGTGCGAGTTTTTTCAGATGAGAGTTTGAATCCCTTTTCTTCTGCGTCTGCAACTACCGTTGCAATATCTTCTTGCAGGCCGACTGATATTTCCTGCATATCTCGACCCGTTTTTACAATGCAGAGATTGTCTACATATAGCAATGCTCGAAACGTGTTCTTTATTTTGTCAGCTATGTTGTTAATTGCTATTGCAAAGAGAGTCACACTAAGAACCGAGCCCTGCGGTATGCCATTGCTTTGGGATACTGTGTTTGATAGCGTACTTCCGATTTTTACTTGCATAGTTCTGTTTTCTAGGAAGTTTTGAATCAGTCGGGGCAGGCGCCCTTTTAGGTTCGATTTATGGAGTTTTTCTGAAATTCCATATTTCCACACTGTATCGAACGCCTTTTGTATATCGAAAAAAACCGCTTGTGCGTGTTGTCTGTTTGTAAAAGCTTCGTTTATAATGTAGTCCAAATGTATTATCTGGTCCACGGTTGAATAGCCTCTCCTAAATCCTGCTTGATAGTGGCTGATTCTTTCTTTACTTTCCAATATCGTGACAAGGCTGAAGTTCACCATCGATTCCAACACTTTCGATAAGCAGGAGGTGAGTGAGATGGGCCTAAAATTCTCCATTTTGCTTCCGTCCTTCCCTGGTTTAGGTAGAGCAACGATCGTAGCTAGTTTCCATGCTGTGGGATAATGCCCTGTTTGCCATATAGAGTTGTATATTGACAGTAGCATAACTTTTATTTCTAGGGGAAGATGTTTAATCATGCTAAAAGTGATTTTATCATGTCCCGGTGCTGTATCTTTTGCCCGTTTAAGAATGCTTTCCATCTCGGCCATAGTAAAATTGTCATTGTAATTATCGCCAACGTCGGAATTGAAATTTATTTTGTCTTTCTCGCGAGTGCTTTTTTGTGTTAGGAAGGGTTCGTCGTATTGTGCGTCGCTTGAGATGCTTTCAAAGTACTTTGCAAAGAGGTTTGATACCTCCCGAGGGTTTGTGAATATTTTTCCGTTTACTTCCAATGTTGGGTTTTGAGGTGCTGAGCTTGTTTCTATTATAGATTTAACTTTCCTCCACATTTCAGATTGTGCACTCGTGCTACTTAGACTAGATGTATAGTTCTTCCATGATAGTTTTTGTGCCTTTCTCTTCTCCCATCTTTCCTGTGCTCTTGCTACTTTAAATGCTATTAGATTTTCTTCTGTTTGGTGTTTTTTATATCTGTTTAGCAAACGTTTCTTCTTCCTGTTTAGATTTTTAATTGTGTCGTTCCACCATGGCACTGGAGAACGCTTCATCTTACCCCCTGTCAGTGGCATTGACTTAGAAGCTGCTTCAACTACCGAGGTCGTAAAGCTAACTATCGCAGATTCTATATCGCACTCTAAGTTTGGTGTTTGTATAACTTCAGCGAGGTGCGCCCAGTTTGCTTTTGTTGTATTAAACCTCCAGTCTGCTTTATATGTATTTGCTTTTATATTTGATTGGAGCACTATTGGGAAGTGGTCGCTATGGTGAAGGTCTTCTAGCACCGACTAGGTGAAGTTCGTAGCGATTGTTGGCGTAGCGAGAGATAGGTCAATAGCACTGTACCCTCCGGAGGATTCGTTAAAATGCGTAGGGTGTCCTTCATTCAAAACTATTAGCGAATTGTCATTTATAAAGGTTTTAAGGATTGCACCTTTATTGCTTGAGCAGGAGGAACCCCATATTGTATTGTGACAGTTAAATTCCCCTAGAATTAATTTTGGTGACGGGACTTGGGAGATCACCTCTTGGAGTTGTTCTACCGTCCACGACGTGTCAGGTAAGTGTATGTTTACTAAGTTAAGCTTGAATTTATTTCGTATCTCGACCGCGTTTGCTTGTAGGGTAGTGTTTATTTTAATTTCTTTGACAAGTAAATCGCTCCTTGCTAAAGTTACTACTCCACCGTGGCTTCTACCAACTGGCTCTATTGCAGTTTCAGCACTAAATGTCGTATAATTTTTAACTTGGAACGTTTCGCCCGGTTTTAGTTTGCTTTCTTGTAAGACTATAATCATAGGTTGTATTTCGTGTATCAACTGTCTCAGTTCGTCATATTTGTTTTTTATACCACGCGCATTCCATTGCAGTATGGATTCGGTTGCCATTTTGGGTAAAATAATATAAGTGGATATAACGTATGTAAGTATAAGTTAATAAATAAGTCAAAAGGACGAAGAGGACAAACATATAGGTCACTAACAGGTAGAACATTTATCACAGTATGTATATCACAGATTGGGTTATATATCACAGTTTTTGCTTTTTTGGTTTGTATGTCGTAACACTGGGGTTTTTCCTTAGGTTGGGCCGGGGAACTCCAAGCGGCCAATCTTGTTTCCGTTTGGCACTTTGGTTCGATAGCTCCTGGTCAGATTCGTCCATCTCTTTTATGGAGCTCTCTGACATCTCTGATGCGCTGGATTCCATAGTCCAGTTGGATAGTGCTCTTGTGAATTGTGGTTTCCGTATTGTGTTAGATGGTGGTGGCATCTCCAAGTCGGGTCTGCTTGTAGGGGCTTGGGTTGTATCGCTTTTTCTCGGTATTTCATCATCCTTTGTCATCGTATTGTCACAGCATAAGTAACAAACAGCAGTGCAACTCGCGGGCGGTACCTTTGAAGTGGGAGACTTAAATTTGTTGACCTTGAAGACGCCATTCCGGTATAGCAACAGGGACGTAATGTGTACAGAGCCGACTTTATTTTTTTTGTAGCATCTAATTTTTTTGGTATATAACATATTACCATACAGCACTTCAAAATATTTTGTCAAATCACAATTTTAACATCAGAATGGATAACTTAAAATTTTATTATAACTAATTGAGAACGCAAAACAATCGAAATTGTTTAAAAACTGAAATTAGCATTCTTTCTTGATACAAATTGAGCTTAAGTTAGTCTGCAAAGTTGTGTGATGACGTAACTAATGCTTAAATTTGAACATAATTTTTTTGTAAGATTTAATTGAGCTGTCATTAAATCATTGTCCAAAATATTTAATTGAATCGAATAATTTATTACGAAATATCTTACTATAATGCTCATAACAAAAAAAATGTTGGTTTTATAGTACAATGATAACAAGGTAGTAGAATATAAAAAATATATTATGGAAAAAGAAATTTTGATAAAAAAGTATCAACTCACACATACATAAAAAATATATAATTTACACACTTAATAATTGTGACGCCATATAATCAATTTATTTTTATTAATATGTTTAAAATGCCTATTAATATCTTTTAAATCGTAAACACAAACACAAAGACCAAATTACAGGTTAGGTAATCAAATTGTCTGATTTTGCGGGAACAAAGCTGCTAGACTAAAATGGCGTATGCGCGAGAATATGCGCCAATCCTTCCCGCGATTGAGAGTTTCCCTGCTGTTTGTTATTTATGCTGTGGTATTGTTGTTTAGGTTTAGACGATAACTAATTTTCTGTTTGTTTTTGAACAGTGTTTTGAACATAATTTGGTATCATTCTTACACATTTATTATGATTGTAAAATTCATTATGACAAATAAATTTTGCCTATCGAGCAACATAAATCTATCGGGCTATATCACGTTGCTCTCTAGGCATAATTCTTACTAATTAATTTAGAATTCTTCGTTTAGGAGGAGCATATAAAACCACTTTAATCTATTTTTGTGACAACGTTTCGTGCTAAACGCGAAAACTTCATCAGACCAACTGTAATTTATTAAACTCGTAAGTCAACAACATAGTAACAACAGAATAAATTAACAGATAGCTTTTAACATATAGAACTTACAGAATAAAAACAAGTTGATCAATCCACCGACCAAGGACATAAGCAACTTTACGAGATTGTGTTTACTAAGTAATAAATAAAACATAAAATGGTCAATAATTAAAATGTTTATATAACGCAAGACATAAACGTTCAACAAACAATTGACAAATATTGTGTAATCAAAAATTTATGAATGTTAATGGAAAGATAAGAATAAAAAGATAACACAGAGCTGAACAACGATAAATCCAACTTATATAGTTATCTCACAATTTTAGATATTAAATTATTATAAACGCTGCTTAAATTATTGATATCGTTGTTAAAATTAATATTATTATTATATATATATTGATGTATAAAATTTCGGAAACTGAACGCTTTTTCAAATTGTTTTCCACATCTAAAATTGTGAGATTGTTAAAATTGAAATTGTGTCCCGTGTGTATATGATGTACATGTACAGCCAAAGATGTATTGCCTTTTTTTGTGCTACAATCATATTTATGGTTGGCCATCCGATTTTTTAGCTTCTGTTTAGTTTGACCAATATAACACAACGTCATGTTTATCTATAGTGTTAGTTCTATTTTTAGTATTACTGTACAGCATGTTGTAAATGGTGTTAGTGTTATACAAGGTTATTTTGATGTTAGGTGTTAGTATCGGAATGATTCTTTGTGTTAGATTTAGGACGTTTATGATTTTGCTGTAAGTGATATTAGTATTGAGGTTAGCTTTAAGGGTAGTGTTAAGGTTAGTACTAAGTGGGTTAACTGGTGGTGGGATAGTATTAGTTGTGTTAGTGTGTAACAGTATTTTTTTTATTATATTGTTAGGATAGTTGTTGTTTCAAAGTATTTTCTTTAGAATCTTACAGTTTTTTTCATGAAATTGAGGACTGCTCAAACCTATAATTTTATTTTTCATAGCCTTAATAGTATTAATTTTTTGGTGGTGCGGATGTTTAGATAAGTAATTAATCGTTCTATTAGAGGCTATTGGCTTAGTATACCATTCAGTAATTATCGTATTAGTACTAACATCTCTGATCAGTCTAACATCTAAAAATGGTAAAGATCCTTGTGTTTCTATTTCAAAAGTAAATTTTAAATGTGGATTGTAACTATTAAAAACGTTTAAGGTATTATTAATTTCAGTTTCTGGAATACATGCAACGATATCATCAACATAACATAATAAAAATGTTGGAGTGTAAGTCAATTTGTTTTCAACATATTTTAGCAGGTCATGCATTGTGAGATTCGATAATATAAGCGACGCCGGATTTCCCATGGCAGTAACGAATTTTTGAGTATACATTTTGTCATTATAAGTAAAATAACTAGTCAAAAAGGAATTGAATGATTTGTACGACTTGTAAGACGATACAGCTTTTTTCAATTTTAACAATTCCACAATTTTAGATGTGGAAAACAACTTGAAAAAGTGTTTAGTTTCCGAAATGCTATACATCAATATATATAATAATAATATTAATTTTAACAACGATACCAACAATTTAAGTAGCGTTTATAATAAATTAGTATCCAAAATTATAAGATAACTGTGTAGGTTGGATTTATCGTTGTTCAGTTCTGTGTTATTTTTTATTCTTATCTTTCCCTTGACATTCATAAATTTTTGATTACACAATATTTCGTAAATTTGCCTATGTCCTTGGTCGGTGGATTAATCCACTTGTTTTTATTCTGTATGTTTTATATGTTAAAAATTATCTGTTAATTCATTTTGTTGTTACTATGTTGTTGACTTACGAGTGTAATAAATTACAGTTGGCCTGATGAAGTGCTCGCTTTTAGCACGAAACGTTGCCACAAAAATAGATTAAAGTGGTTTTACATGCCCTTCCTAAATGAGGAATTCCAAATTAATTCGTGCATATACAGAGAAGGAGAAAGAACCTTTACCAGGCATAAATTTTGTAATAACGCTCTTGGTGTATAAATAACCAGTAGAATGGTTTTTTAGCTACGTATTTTTTTTTGTATTTATTTAAAAGCCTTAATTGGAATTAGGAACTTTTTTGGCTATAATTATAATACAATATCTAACTAACGTGAACTGCCAAATTTGTATACATTGCGGTAGTGTGAACAGTTTTTTTTGGTATCTCAATAATGTGAACAGAACAAATTTCTATGGCTTAAACAACAAGTTTTTGCTTGCATTGGTTTAAAGAGACAATGCCGTACTTGTTATACGTTTGCTCATTATTTATGTACTTACTAATCAATTGTATTTGTGCTTTTTGTTTGTATAGTTATTTATACAAGTGAAATTTATAAAGTTTAAAACGGAAAAATTAAAACAGAAGTATTATTTATTGCAAGATAAAGAAAAAAAAACAGAAGAACATATAATGGATACTGCACTTTCATAAAAATATGGGGAAAATATATGTTGAAATAAGAAAAACAGATTATGGATTTTAGAAACCTAATAAAACTGCACTTTAAAATCATCCCGTTTTCTAATCATAAAAAAAGCTCTATACAAGTGGTTTCTTGCCTAACGCAAAAGAAATATGCCAATTATTATATTATATATTATGAAATAAAGAGCAGGCATTAAATTTGTATAAAACATTAATCTCTGATAGCATTGTAAAATTTAATGCAAACGACGGATGGCTTCATTGTTTCCAAACTCGATACGGAATACGGTTGTTTTCTCGACCTAAACTGGTGCTTTCTTTTAAAAAAAAATTGTCTAAAATAATTAAAGAACTAGAATTAACTAAAAAACGAATTGCCATTAAGCGAGCTTAAAATATGAAAGAAGATACTACTAATATTTGTTTTTAATTTTTTATTATTATTGTGTAATTAACGGACAATACTTTTATTGTTTAAAATTAATGACTTCTTAATGACTTATATAAAAATTTAATGATATTATTTATAAATAATGTATTGTAATACTTTACAAGTAAATTTTGATTAATGAAAGTTTATTGTTTTATTGTAAGGTGTTTAACGATTTAAATAGTTGCAGTTGTATTTCTGTTCTCTTGTTTTCTGAATACACAAAATTTTAATTGAAAAAACGTATAATATTAACCCGAATTTCTAAAAAAAATCAACTTTACCAATAAATATATTTTTGCAGCGTTGGTTTTAAAATAAGCAAAAAACGCAACAAATAACTACTGACCAAGTACAATAGACATCTCAGCAGGTATAAAAACATAATACAACATGCCGAATTAATACAAACTTAAAGTCAAAGCCATTTATATTTTATATAAAATAACTTTAATATTATATTATTTATTATTGTTTCAGTAATAAAACGCAATTATAACATATCAAATAAATAATTTCATTCAAAATATTTCTAATAGCTTTTTTTGAAATTGACTAATTTTTGAATTTTTACGAAACTTAACAGTTACAGTTCGTTCAATAAAATAAAATTAATGGAGTATTAAAATCAATATCAATAGTTTTACAGTAACACTCTTTATACAAAATTTTAATTTTAATTTGAGATCTATTGTAAACAATCATTTGAACTTTATTTATACAAGTTATAGACTTATAATCTTGACAAATAATCGATTGTTCCTTTAAAAATAATTATCTTTATTGGCACGGTAACATATACTTTTTACTACATTACTGTAAATTACTAATAAGCCCGAAAATTAAGTTTTTGTTTAATGAAATATGTTGATTATATTATATATATATATATAAATATAATAATTTATTTGATTTACATTTTGTTTCTAAAGCTTTTAAATACACATCTAACTTTTAAAATTTATAATTCTTTTAATTTTGTGTTGCACTAATTAATAAAGCATTTTCTTATAAAACAACGTTCATAAAACGTTGTCTTTTGTTACTAGTCTCATACTTTAAAGTTTTAACTATTCTCTGTACGGCGAAAAGATAGAGTTAAGTCCCTCCCATCAAATAGGCGCTAAATTTGAATAAATTTTTTTTATTGGTTAAAATTTTCAAGTCAGTATTACAACAAACAAATAACATACTTCAGTTTGACCTGAGTTTAACGTTCGACATTTTGGTTAATTTATTCGCAGCTTTAAGTTTTTGTAATTTTCATTCATTTGACGAAATAGTATTTTTTAATACTTTGAAAGACATTTGTGTATATTCGTGTGGAGGATGACTTCTTTATCTGAATCATTCTATTTTTTTAATGCAGAATGTTATTTAAACTCTCATAAAATATGTCATAATTTTAGTTCGTCAAATTTGTTAATAAGTAAAAACTTAATGACGCCCTTGTTTATACGCGTTTGAAATGTTTAGTTGTTCCCTCTAAGTTTTATTTGATAAATTTTAAAAATAAATGGTGTAACTAAATTAACAAAGTTGTAAACGTATTTATTTGATATAAGTAGAAATTTATAATTTTGTACATTAATTGAAAATTATACTTTTTCCTATGTACTTTAATCTTTAATGCCTATATTATACATTACATAATTTTTGAATTTTCGCGTTTTTACTAATTTGAGCCGTGTAAACTTGTCTCTTCATAGATTGGTTTAAATTATCATACAGAATTGAAGGAGGGGCTTAACTCTATCTTTTCGCCGTACAGGAAATAGGTGAAAAAGCAACAAAGAATAAAAAAATAAACAAAGCATTAACACCTGCACCAAAACGTAAATTATAATTGGTTTTAAAAGCAAATAAGTCTTAAAGTATTTAATTAAATACGTTTATACAAATAGTGATTACATTTGTTTGTTTTTTTTGTATCTACGTTTTTTGTAAATTATATATATTTTAACAATAACAAATTATAAAATTTGTTTTGAAATTATAAAATTAATGAATTCATTAACATAGTACTTTGTTAAGTCGATGTTCGTGTAACAAAAAAAATAAGCGTCGGCTAACACTGTTGTTCCCGGAGAGTGAGTCGCAAGTTTTGTGATGCTAGATTATAAACTAAATCTAAAAAAGCCCCAAAACGATAAAAAACTAAGTAAAGGAGATATCGTTTAACTCTACACGTAACTGGAAAAGAACAAATAACACGACAGAAGTGATAACACAGAATATACATTTGTTTTACCACAGACAATAGTTTCAAAAAGGACAAAGAAGGTACATAAATATAATTACGTAAATTTTCCAAACGCTAACGTTTAACTTTTACATTCGAAGAAGGACTTTACATTCGTAAATTTAAAATGGCAAAAGTATATAACAACAAAATAAAGACTTCGAGACTCAACGCTCACTGCATACGACTTTGTGACGCACAAAAGAATTTTATAATTAATTGTGTTAACCTAACGTACGGTCAGCAATCGACATGATCAACGAAGTACTAATCGTAAAACTAGAAATGGTAATACTCACAATTAGGTTTTACGCAGTAGAGGATTAGCTAATTCCGTACCTGTATTACCTTAAAAGAATATCAAATCTAACACAAAACGTACATACGGCGCTAACACAAGTAAATTTCGTTTTCAAAGCATACAATCATTTGAGATAGCGAATGCGCAGCATTTCACCTCGACTTAATGCGCAAACTGATAGTAGCAGTTCCTCCCAAAAGAAATCGCAATATTAAAGGTTTTTAACCCCTTGACGGTATGAATAATTAAGTTATAGCAACGTGAAGTCATGGAAATTTTTTCCCAAACATGCCATTTGTTTATCTTAACCAATAAAGGAAACGGGGGTAAGGAAATCCGCGTAAATCGACTTTCGCTTAGAATGACACAAAATTAATTTGCATATTAACGTAGAATCGCTTAAAATAACTTAAAGCTGAAAGCCTTGTTGGCCCTAGAAATACCGCTAAACGGAGTTCGCCTGTATTGCGCCAAACATTACCGGAAAAAAATAAATGCGCGCTTATAAAAGTTTGACAGTTGACAATTTTATACTCGAAAAATTTTAACCTACCAACTTTTTAACATAACAAAACTAAATTGTTTCTATTATTTAACATTTTTCAAAAAATTTTTCTGAAGATGAGCTTTATATTTATAAGCTTGAAACATATGTAAAAAATATATTTGAAAATTAGTATTTATTATTGGTGGACTTATAATTTAAATAATAATAATAATTATTAACCAATAACAATGTATCCCCTTAACAATTTAAATTGTTTTTGTTTGTGTGATGCATTATCTTTGACAATTTTTAAAGTTATTTTTTGTACACAAAATAACACAATTTATGCAAATGTAATAAATTTTCTAATTTTTCTAACCAAAACATTTTACGGTTGCAAACTTTCTACAGTATAATTAGTCTATGTCAAATTTGACTGTACAAACTTGTGATTAAATGTATTTAATTGGCGTTTAAAACATGTACTTTTATAATAATAGTTTTTCGTTACAAATATAATCACACAATCTACCTAAAAGTTATCAAAAGCACATAGTATTAGAATAATTTAGTTCGTAGGTTTTAAATTTAATGAAATGGTATGAATCTAAATAAATTATTGAATACGTGTAATGTTAATAAAAGAACGAGTCGTTACGAGATATCAACTGACACTTTCCAGAAAACTAGATGGAGAAATAATGTTAAAGACGAGTGTTAAAATGGCAGTGTAAATCAGTATGATAAGAACCTGGAACGTATATGATTCGAATACATGGTTTAAGTGCAAAGATATTTACCTCTACCTACCAAAATGTAGTAATTAGGAACAATAAACTTTGTAGCAAATAGTGAGTTTAATAACGCATTTGCATTATCGTACTTTTGAAAACTATTTAAAATAATTCTCTTTATATACAATATACTTTTCTATTATATAGTTATTATTAGTGTTAAATAAGCAAAATACGTTTAACCAATTCTCATAATTTTACAATTAATTAAACAATCTGATTTTGTTAATCGTAAAGGTTTTCTAATTTAAGTCTTATTAAGAAAACGCTTTTGTGCTTTTGTTGGAATATACAAATTTCGCTTTTTACTAATTTAAAACAAAATCATTCTTAATTAGATCCCAACAATTTTACTTAAGGTGTAAAAGTTATTTAACTTTATATAATATCCAGGTTTATTTTACTTAGTTACACTTCAATTTAACTCATTTCCAACACTTCATTTCTAAATTATGGAAGCGCGTTTAATGAATCACATTTGTTTCTGTAAGTTAATTTTGCAATTTTGCTCAGCCTGTACTTTGTTAGATTAAGAATTGTATAAAGTAAATAAAATATTTTTAACGTTATTATTAAAATGGCAATTAATTAATTATATTTTACTTAAAAACGACACATTGCACTTATGTAATTTTTTTTTTGTAATGTAGGTAAGTTTGTTTTAAGAAGCCGCGTTGTCCCGCCTAGAAAAGAAAAAGTAACACATTTAAACAGGTGAAAACGTATGTAATCAATGAAACCCCAAACGTTGACATAAGAAAACCATTTTAAAACTTAATTTTTATGATTGTTACAAAACCAATTAAATAAACAAAATCAAATTAAGACTGCTCATCCAACGGCAGACAAACATTAAAATAAAATGTTTTTAAATTATAGTTACAAAAGAAATATAAAATAACCAATTACAACTTTAAAGAAAAATATTTTTAATAAAATAACGAAGAACTTAAAAATTTTAGTTAACTAACAAAGTGAATCGTGAAATCGTTTAAAATACAATCAACGAATATAATATTTTTGTAAGTACAACAGTGGTAATAAAACAATTGTAAGTTGCATGCAAACTTCATCTACCAAAAACACATCTAGAAGGGCGCAACCTGAGATTTACTGTTGCAACTAATTTTATGTAAATGGCTATAGAGATGGAAACATTGAAAGCTGTTTTTTGAATTACGCGGGTATAAATCAGTTTTCAACGTTTCCATTTCTATAGCCATTTGCATACTATTGTAAATTTATACCATGAGATATCCCTGTCGTGGAATTTATATAATAATATAGATCTAACAATACATTTGTGAAAGTACAGTACAGTGTCCTCCAACTGCTGAAGAGTCCCGGAAGGGCGCAACAGCTATCCAGTTGTTCACTCTGGTAGTATTTACACATTTGCATTAGCATTGTTCCTTTACAATTATTGATATGGAGGGGGTAAATACCCAGGGGATAGGTAAATATTTCTTGGGTATTTATCTTAGTATTTACCAGAAGTCTGGGTGAATACTTAAAAACTGGGTATTTAAAAAAAGGTATCGTTGATCTATTTTTATCTTAAGCTGAAGTACATAATAATTTTTTATATGTTTATATGCAGACTCGGACAAGTAGGCGCGGCCAACTGGGCGCGGCCAAGTGGACGCGAGCCAACTGGGCGCGGGGACAACTGGGCACAGGGACAACTAGGCGCGAGACAACTGGGCGCGAGACAATTTGATGCAAATCCTAAGTACCTAGCTATACATATACACAAGCTTAAATTATTATCCACAATTATTATTAGGTACCTTCAAAATCATGAATTGATTATCAAAATGAAACTATTGTTATTTTCATATAATTCGACGATGAGTTAATACAGAATTCTAATATACAAGGTGATTCTAAAATATGTCGGACACAGATGATAGAGTTGCAGGTCTAATTACTGCTGCTCAAAGAAATACAATGTATATACTGATGAGATGGGGCAGTCTTTATAAAAAAAACAAATTAAGAAGAAAGCTTTTTATTTCTATGTTTTCTTTAGTAGAATAATTTTAAATATGAAACATCCGGTTTGGCACCGCTAATAGTAAAATTAAAGAATTATAATACCTTTCAGAACTTTAAATGCAATAATTACCGTATCTTTATGCTTTCATTCAATTTAGTAAAATGAAAGAAATTGTTGCAACAAAACAATAATTTATTATTTATTAGAGTTGTTGGCTTAATTATTATTTATTAGAGTTGTTGACTTTTGTTTTTTGTTTTATTTTTATCACGTTTATGCCTACTTAAATGATAATAAGGGCATTAATAAATGTTAATTGTAAAATATGTAGAAAACATCCTAAAAGTATGTATAATTGCATAATAATATTGTTGGTTTTCGTTTTGTTATTTTTTGTTTTAATTTAATTTTTTTTTATTTTTATGACTTAAACAATAATATGCCTACTTAAACAATAATAGCGTCATTAACAAATTAATGTAAATTGTGAAATATGTACCTACAAAAATTAATATTTACAAAGCACCTATCTAGGTACCCACATATGCGTGTAACAATAATTTATTATAAAATTAATACTAATTTATTTGATAGTTGTGTGCAATTCCTCGTAAATAGTCAACTAAATCTCTATTTCCGTAGTCTCTCACAATTCTTAAAATCCGTTCATCGGCTTCCCTATATTTTTTTAGTTTTTGTAGTGGAGCATGCCCAGCTACCAGCTGTTCGTAATATACATCACGATTGGCTTGCACCTTTCGTAAACCATCAATTAATTTCCATATTGTAAGATGATCTACACCAAGCTCCATTTGTAGACGTCGATGGGCAGCTTCTGCATAATTGTTTGTTCGATCTTGTAAGTTGAGAACCCTGTCATACATGTTCCACATCGCATGTGGAAACATTGGTTGCCGTCGTCCATTTCCTCTTCTATTTATCCGACCAATGTAATTGTCTTCAAACCAATCTACAATAGCTTGCAAATCGTCGGGCAATGTATCAGATAACGCGTTTAATGCATTCTGCATATCTTGCATTGGAACAAAAGCTAATGCTATAATCATTTTTGCAGATAATGCAAATTCCGCGTCGTTATTGTAGCGGTTAATTAAATCCCTTTGACAAAGGTGTTTTTTCATATTTTTCGCTAAGTGAAAAAAGCAACCCCGAATTTCTGCTTGTGGAAAATTGTTTTGTAAGCTTTGAAAAGCTGCAAGTTCAAAATCAGATGTAATTGATTGTGGATTTATTGCCGGTGCTAATGTTTTGATAGTTTGACAGAAATTGTCATATGTTGCTCTAGTTTTATTTGGAAGAAGAGCATAAAATACAGGATGCACACCTCCATATTTCTTTGCCAAAACAACATAAATTTGTTGGAACAAATGTAGAGCGATCCGAAACGTTCCATCCATAAAAAAGTCGTCGCAATTTTGTGTCAATTCTAAATTTCTTTGACGTCCAAAAATTAAAATTCTGTGTGGTCGGGGACCACTATCAGAAAGTAAAAAGTTTTTAGTGTTACCAGGTGTTGACTCGTAAATTTTATAACGTTCTGGAATTTGAAGATCTTCCAAGGTTGCAGGGTTTGGTGGTGCTTGATTAACTTTACCTCGTTTCTTTCGTACCAGTTTCTTTAAAGCTCCTTGACTTGGAAGTGCTCCCTGGCAAGCTAGAGTCAGATTCTGGGAACAGGCACCTATCACTTGACACGTCGCTTCTTGCGTTTCTAGAGCACGTTTTTTGATTTTAGTTACTATTTTATCAGCATCTACTTTATCTGCTGATGCATCGTGAGTATGCTCATTTATATTTTTTATAACGTTGCCGTTTACCACGTGCACTCGTGTTTTACACTGCCTCTTTTGCTCACAGCGCCAAAATGTTGTTTGTCCATCTACGGATAATTTGTCAAACACGTATAAATAACCGTCTTTAACACGTTCACTGCCGTACGATACGGCGGCTTTCGTACTGCTTTACATTATGTCAGACCTCTCAGATTTATTTATGAAACTTATAACCACAGCGGCAGTAAACGTGTTAAAAAACTTTTCACGATTACGTTGTGACTTAATAGAGTCCATTTTGATGTTGTCACTTCAAAATGTGAATATGGAATAAATATAATACCCTTAATTAAACTGTAATTAAGTAATTAGTAATTAACCCCCTACTCATAACTGGTATTTGTAAGCAATAAAATAACATTAGAAGTCGTATGGGGGCTCTAACTTCATTATTTTGTACTTATATTTTGTCGGTGATTATGAAAACAATACAATCGCTTTTATTATCCTATTGTTAGTAATCCACTTTTCAAAATTAAAAATCAATTATAAGGAAATATCCGTACCGAATACCCGCACTGACTCGTCACAATAACACGCGTTTATAGATAATTCCAATAGTAAATTTATTGTTTTGAAAACCATTTACCAAGAAGTAAGGCGTCTCGCGCCCAGTTGTCTCGCGCCTAGTTGTCCCCGTGCCCAGTTGTCCCCGCGCCCAGTTGGCTCGCGCCTGCTTGGTGCGTCCAGTTGGCCGCGTCCAGTTGGCCGCGCCCAGTTGGCGGCGTCCACTTGTCCTAGACCGTCTATATGTGTAGGTTATATTTAATTAACTGGTTGTTTATTTGAAAGGTGAAATTATAGCATTTGCACAAACAAACAATATTAAACATTAAAACATTAAAAAATCAAAATAAATCGAAAATTACGTATTAGTTTTACTGGAGTGTTAAAATAAAAAAAAAAACAAAACGGCGACAAGTGCCATAACGTAAGTTTGTCCCACGTATAATATAGACAAAATGTTATCTGCTACTATTTAGAAAAGCAAACAAATTAATTTAAGTATTATTAAAACAAATTGTTCAATATGTGCCGAAGAAATAATTTTTTTCCTAAAAAAAAGCTTATTTTATCACTATGTTGTAGTAAAGAACAGTAAACAAACTGTAATTTAAGTTTGGTGAAACTTAGAACAAAAATAAATTCAAGACCGTTATCGCATTACGTGTGTAATTTACTTCACGGTTTTAGGAATTTCATATTTCTTCCAAGTAGTTTGGTTAAAGTATTTCCACGGTTTTGCACAAGGATAACACTATAAAAATAAAGTCGAATTGTTCAATATAGTAATGAAAAAAAAGCTGAATTTACAAACAAATAGTGAAAAGTAAAAAAAAACAATGGGAAATAAAAAAAGACTTGCTCGGAACTTTTTATTGTTAAAAAATATAAAAGTGTTCAATCTAAGTACTGCAATGCTGAATATAAACATGCCAATGTAAACAAAATAGAGAAACATATTAGAAAATGTTTCAAGTGCCCCGTTGGTTTAAAAAAAGGGTTAGAACAGGGATGCAAAAAATGACAAATTTTTTTAAAAACAAATTCCAATTACATCAAACTTGAAGTTTCGAGAACATTTAAGTATTGATGTTGATGATCCAGATGAATTCTGCCAAGCTAGTACATCTTCAACTGATACGTGTACAACAGTCTCAGCGACAAGAAGTTCACTTCCGAATCACTTTTAAAAACGAATCTGTTATGAATTTTGTGAGTTGAATACCACAATCTCTGTTTGTTGACTTTGTCATCTCTAAAGAAAACAAGCACGACGCGTCATATTTAGCGCAGCAAGTTGAAAAGGTTATGAAAGATTATGGTCTTGAAAAGTTTTTTGTTATTATAAGCGATAATGATGCAAATATGAGAGCAGCTTTCAAATTTATACACAAAAAACATCAAAATATTGTTCCACTAGCTTGTCTTTCTCATCTTTTACAATTATTATGTAACGATATTTTACAATGTAAATCGATTCAAATTTTTTTGGCATACGCCATAGAAATAGTAAAAAGTATTAAACGCAGCCGCTTTTTACAATCAATGTTTATTAAAATTCAAAACCAAAAGGTTACTAATGCTGCCATTTCATTAATACTCCCTGTAAAAACTAGATGGGGAAGCTATTTGCAGTGTTTCCAAAGTGTAAAAGTTAACAAGTTTGTATTGCAAACTTCAGCAGCTGGTAAAGCACAGCTACCCTCTAAATTGAAAAAAAAGACAGATGATGAAATTTTTGGGGTTCGTGTCGAAAAATAGTTGTATTTAAAAACCAATAGTAAAGTTAATCATATGCCTCGAGTCGAAGGATCCACAAATTCATTTGGTCTGTAGACACTTTAACCACTTAGAAAACATTTTGTTAGAACAGCTTCTAATGTCTCCTTTACAAAAAGCTGAAGAAAAACTAATTCTGGATAAGTTTAAGAGAAGAAAAGAATTTAGTATTGGTTCTTCTCACCTTGCAGCAGAGATTTTAAATCCAATGATGCAAGAATGTGATTTGGCACCATCTGTTTTATTGATAATTTCATGTTCATTTATGAAGTTGGGCAGTAAATGAAATTTGGCAATATTCAACTAAAAACAGCCCTTGTTCATTACAGGGAAAAAGATGGGTTATTTGGAAAAAAAAATTGTGGGAAGGGTTAGAGAGTTTGAGCTAACTATTGTGGTGGAGGAGTTTGCGTCACACTAGTATTTTAGTTGAAGTGGCTTTGCACATTTTGAGCGCACCTGTTAGATCTGTTGCAACTGAAAGAAGCTTTAGTTGGATTTACAGTAAAAAAAGAAACTGTTTAACATCTGAAAGAGCCGCTAAGCTCATATATGTATCATATAATTGAAAGCTTATGCACTATAACCAGAAGACAATGGCAAAGAAACAAAATAAAAAGATTTAACTAACGAAAAGAATCCAACACAAGAAGAAGAAAATGTACAATTATTTACAACTGAAGAAAATTATACAGAAACAAATAATTCGTGCAGTTAGTCTGATAATTCAAAGTCTAAGTCTCATTATGTTATTGTTGTGATTTTATCAATAAACTAAATTAGGTAACATAAAACAAACTACAATAAAACACAACAACCGGTAAAAGCGTACAATACAATTCGCGCTTTACTTCTTCAACTTAAGTTGCTAACCTGATTTCTTATTTTAAAATATAAAAGTTCCTACTTAATAACAATAGCCATGTTGCCAAATTGTACAAAAACTTAATGTTTTGTCACAACACTTCTTTCGAAACCATTCTCGCTACATTGAACTATACTTAACATCCCACGGAATTTTTCGAACGTTATGAACGGTTTTGTTAGGATGTCAGCTGCTTGATTTAACGCATCTACGTGTTCAATGTCGACTTCTTGCTCAGAATATTTTTCTCAAATGAAATGGTACCTTATTTGAATATGGTTGGTTTTGTTGTAAAATTCGGGATTTTTTGCTAATCTGGTAGCACTGGCATTATCCATTTGAAGACATGGAATGGATTTCAATTCAGTCAATTCGCTTAACAATCTTTTAAACCATATAATCTCTTTCACACCTTCGCTTGCTGGAATGTATTCAGCTTCAGTTGTTGATAAAGCGACACACCTTTGTTTCCGACTAAACCAAGTTATAGCAGCACCAACATACTTGCATACCATTCCTGTTCTCGAGTATCTTGTTTTGCAGTCACCAACATAATTGGCATCGGTATATGCTTCAAGTACGCAAGGTTTATGATTTCGATTATAAGTAATTTCCATTTTAGGCGTTCTTTTCAGGTATCTAAAAATGCTCTTAACTGCTTGCCAGTCAAACATTTTTGGACTTTCAAGGGATTCCGATACTGAACTGACAGCATATGCAATGTCAGGTCTTGTTGCGATCGATAAGTACATTAAACTACCTACAGCTTCTCGAAACGGCATGTTTTGCTCTAGGTGTTGATCTAATTCCTTTTCTGAATTATCATGATAAATACATGGAGTTGAAACAGAATTTGCATGCTCCATGTTAAACCTTTGTAAAACACGATTGACATAAGCCTTTTGACCTAAGAATATGCCATCATTAAGCAACAATAAAATCTCTATGCCTAGAAAACAGTTTACTAAATCTATTGTAATTTTAAATTCTGATTGTAGCTGTTTTACGAACGTTTCAACTGTTTCAATGTCATTCCCCACTATAAGTGCATCATCCACATACACTACTATAAACATTTTAATTTCATTAGTCCTTTTAACAAAAAGACAAGGATCAGCTTCACTCTGTTTAAAGAGCTGTCTTTCAAGCATAAAATTTACCAATCGTTTGTTCCAGCACCGAGGAGATTGTTTCAACCCGTAAATGTTTACACACTTTTTCAGTTCCATCTATGAAGCCTTCTGGTTGTTACATATATACTTCTTCCTTCAAGTCACCGTACAAAAAAGCCGTCTTCACATCAAATTGCCTTAATAACAATTTGTCAGAAGCTACAACACTTAGTAGTGTTCGAACTGTATCGAAACATGCTACTGGACTAAAGGTTTCTCTATAATCAATGCCTGGTTTTTGCAAATAACCCTTTGCAACTAATCTTGCTTTAAATCGTTGCACTGATTAATCGGGTCTTGTTTTAACCCTTAAAACCCAACGATTTCCAATTAATTTCTTTCCTTTTGGCAGTTCTATTAACTCCCAAGTATTATTTTCGTTCAATGAAGCAATCACTTCTGTCATTGCTTCTTGCCATTTATTGGAATCTTTAGAGTTTATGGCTGCATTATAATCTTCAATATCTAAGTGTAGAGCACATAACACATAATCACTTAAATAACCAGGCCTTTTTATTTGCCTTCGAGTTGATATTTCATAAGAGTAGTTTTCTTCGAGAATCTCATTTATACTTTTGTTGGTTACATTAGGTAACGAAATATGCTCATGTTAGATAACTGCTACAACTTCCTCCTCAGCTGATGCTTTACTTTCATGATCACGAGAAACTTTAAACTCAACAGTTTTCGATGATGAGATATCTTTTGAGTCGCTGTGAGTTTTTTCTTTACTTTTATGTGGCTCAGTTTGCTCCTGATCTTCATTCTTAAATATCACATCCCGACTGGGCGTTACCTTATTCTTCTGCCTTATCTACACTCGATACGCATTTCTTTTTCCACAATAACCTACAAAGCGACCTACATCACTTTTCTTATCCAATTTTCTCCTTTTTTGTTTTGGTATATATACAAAGCAAGCGGTTCCAAACATTTTAAAACAATTTGGTGGAATACCACTACTGCTGTACCATAATTCATATGGAATCTTTTCAAGTATTGGTGTAGGTCCAGTTTGATTTAAAACATAACTTGCCGTGTTTACTGCTTCTGCCTACAGATTAATTGATAACCCTCTGGAATGAATCATTGTTCTTGCAAATTCGACAAGAGTACGGTTTTCCTTCTCTGCTGCACCATTTTGTTCAGGGTTATACAACTTTATAATCCTCAAACTGATTCCTCTTGAATGTAAAAAACTTCGTACATTTCCATTACTAAACTCTGATCCACCATCATATAAAAAAGTTGCTTACAGTGTGAGCCCTTGTCTCAGCCTCTTGCAGAAATGTCTTTAAACATTCAGTTACAGATGTAAGATACACTTCAGTAGAAGAATTCATACACACACACATGTCTAGTTCATATAACTCCTTTAACCACACGTCTGTTTTTCAAAAATGCACATTTGTTTCCAATTGCATGAAACTCAAAACCTTAATTTATGACTTGAGTAATGGAAAATAGGTTCCTGCCAATATCTGGTACATACCATACACTTTGTAAATAATTTCATGTCCACACTCCATTTACATTCATTTCCACGTTTATTGTGCCTTGCCCATAAGCATTTATAATTTAATGATTTCCTACTTGGATCTCTTTTGGATTTGAAAAAGGTTTATAAGCTACAACATATTCCTTTTTCATTGTCACGTGCATAGAAGCAGCAGAATCCGCATGCCATGTATCTAATTCATCATTGCCATTTTTCATACAGATAAATGCATCTCCGGAAAGTTTCATGGTTGAAAAAGTCTTTGAATATACCGACAAACTCAAACCGGTTCTCTTTGTCGGCCTTTTTGGACAATTCTTAGCAAAATGACCTAATTTATGACATTTGAAGCACTTCCAATTTTTTCGTCCTTGAGCCTGCTTTTTTAAGTTTCCGCCACTTTTACAATGCTTTGCAAACAACGCCGTTGTCTTGTCTTGAAGTGGCACAGACTCCGAAACGCTTTTGAATTCAAAATATTCAGGAGGAAACGATGACATTACTCGACTCATTAACAAAAATTCAAGAAGTTCTGTTTTCGCCAGTCTTTTCAGTTTTTTATTTAATTCACTGAAGATTCGCTGTAACAGAGCAATGTGACTCTGTTGGTTTCTTATTACTTAACTAAAAAAGCTTTCCATAAGTATATCTACCCGTTGCCCCGAACTCTGTTAATAAATTGAAATCAATCTATCCCACACAGCCTTTGCACTTTCACACGTGGCAGTCAAGTGAAGGTTGGCTTCATTTATGGTAGTCACCAGGGTTAGCTGAGCTAGCGCATTCGCTTTTTTGAAAGCTTTAACTTCAGTTTCATAAACCTTTCTTTGTTTGTCAGAAGTTTCTAATAAAATGATTTGACTCGATTTGACGCCGCCACTTATTCCAATTGTTTGCGCCTTCCATTTTTTCCGGAACATGTTTTTCCATATTGCCGCTAGATCGATTCCGTTATCCCTATTAAAATCGATCAAGCGCCAATATGGAAAAACATGTTCCGGAAAACTAATGAATCGGAACCGTCACGAACCACTGACCCGAACGGCGTAATATAAAGGCTTGTCAGGATCCTATATCTTCAGTTTCAGTTTTTTTCTGAAAAAGACGGCGACGTGACTGTCGAAACGTCAAACATTGAAAAATTTTCAAAGTTTGTAAGTTTTCTAAGTTTTATAAATTTTGTGAAAAGTGTAAATATGGAACGCGGTTCAAAACCCGAAAATAATTATTTGTTAAAAATTTTTTATTTAAATCACTAAATACATTATTACTCTTTTACGCATTGTAACTAGAAAAAATAGTATTTTATGTAAAATTCATGATGTATTTTTAATTATTATGTGTGTTTTTTTATTACTTTAATCTTGAAATTAATAAGTTGTTAAACGTTTATAAATTTCAATTTTCGTTACCATACCTTACACCAATTCAACTGTTTTGAATAGTTAAAAGTAAATATGTAGGTAAATACCCGTTTTGGGTATTAACCCGGGTATTTACCAATGGTATTTAACCTTAAAAATAAATATCTGCGTAATTTGCATCACTACTTACAATGTTATACGTTGTGTTTTTAGCCTACGGTTAATTCTAAACTTATTTGTATGGCATGGGCAAAAAAACAGCTTTCAACGTTTCCATCTTTATTGCCATTTACATACTATTGTAAATTTATACTATGAGATGGCTCTGCCACCGAATTTCACTCAAAACTAATTTTGTAATAGGTATAAAGAAATAATTACATATTTTGTCTTAACTTAAACAATAACTTTACAACAAAATAGCAACAAAAATGGAAGCAAACATTTTAAAATCTCACTAATCGTCAGTGAGCGAGCTTTGAAAGTTTCTGTTATTTTTAATACCTACCGGCGTTATCAAAAACTACGACATTTCACCAAACGTATTATTTGAAATAGTTATGTTGTTGAATTAGAAATGATATAATGAAGCCGTACCACATTACGATTCAAAAAACAATTCTTTAATTGAACTTTATTTTTATCATACATATTTAACCAAACCACAGTAATAAATTACTACACACTTGAACTGAAATTCGAAATCTAAGTTTTCTTTTACTATATGGCAAAATATAACGTACAAAATAAAAAAAATATTTGAATTAAATACAATTGAATTTTAAACGCGTAATCAAAAATGGCGTAAAAAATTGCACACAGCAACAACAAATTGGGCGCTAAAACTCAAATGCATATTAAACAACAAAGTTAATATAAACATTACGCTCAAAATAATCTAAAAATTGAGATATTTGAAAAACTACTGAGTTTAGACCTATGGTCTATACAGGTAAATTAGTTACAAATTAAATTATCTTTTAAAAGAAAAACTTACTTGTCATAATACATAAAAAGTACTACTATTGTGGTCACGGTAATCAAAAACATGCGCAATGAGCTGGACTAAAAACTTTCACATTGGAACAGAAGAAAAGCTTTGCCATCGCACAGATTGTGTAAAAAATGTAATTTTATAACAATGTTTTTGAGTAGTTTTGTTTTTGTAGAACTTTAAGATAATGTACAAAATACGGTGTAACGTCAATTCATCAAACGACATTTCATCACGCGATATCTAGTCACGAATACTTCATCACGACAGTAGTTTATCATTGCGACACTATTACATTCCAATTCATCACTTTAATAATTCGTCACCCACAATCTCACGACATTTATTTGCAAAATTTTGCTGTAAAATAAAACAACACTTTTAACTGCACGAAATTATAAAATTATATTCTAGTACACGGAATTACATTTTAAAGACATTCTGGGCATCCGATTTAGTAGGGAAACATGTAATTTTTTTAATTTTAAGTAAGTTTAAGTAAGAACAAGTTTAAATTTGTCACGATACACATATGTTATACGCAACTGTAAACAATTCATACAATTTCAATTAAAATTAAATACAGTCCACTAACAATTTTTATTATTAACGATTTGTCCGCAACATAAAGAAAGGTGGTGCAAGGTAGCGACTCATTAGACGAAGTTGGGTACTCAGAACTTGACCCACGACTATCTTTGATGTAAGCTTGCTAAACCGGTGAGTCGACAATCTACTTTAAACTTTCTTATGTTACACCTTCACAATTTGTGCGTTACAAATTGTCGAATTTTTAATCAATTTTTCTACAATTATAGGATCGGCTTTCAAATCATTACACATTGAACTATAAACTCGATCAATGAATAAACAAACGTAAACATTTTAAAGAAGTATACGCACACTTCTTCGAGAGCGGGATATCAGATGAACCTCGCCGACCGATGGAAGATTCTTTACCGATAATACTTATTTCTTTGATTTTCACGCTACTTATTGGAGATTACTAAGATTATTTGAATAAAATGTGGTTTAAGTTCAAATAATTTAAGTGCTATTGTAAAGTTGAAGGTTTATTTAAACAGCTTTTGCAGTATATTCAATATTTACAGATATGTAACGCCTGTGCGATTTTTAGTAATAAACTGATGCTATTAAACTGGTTTTTAAAATAATGGAATAAAAGATCTTATTTATCTGAATTTTTTCGAATGAAATAATTTTCAAATGTAACCAAATGTGTATGAATCATTTAAAATATTAAATCATTATTAAAGTAGACTAATTCATCACTAATCAAAATATTACAAGTACTGAAATAAATTGTCTTCTGTGTTGAAAGCTTAATAACAAGATGTTTATGTTTATTAAACGTTTATGATGACGTTTATATACAAATAACCGCAACGACTTCAGCGGCAGTTTTATCTTTGCTTTACTTCTTTGGGGATAAGCACACTTGTTGGAAGCTTAAGGAATGGTAGCCGCGCGTTGCTTTGTCCAAGTATGCAATGGTCTTATTGCCTTTGTTTTAAGTTTTCTTACTATATAATAAAATAATACAATAAGTAAACGCAAATATGTATATCTTTTGGTTTTTTAACAATCATAGACATTTTTTCAATTTTACTTCTTTAGTTATTTTATTAATTTTACGACAGAAGTTGTAATTATTAATTAAAGTAAACTGTTGATAGCAAAACACTAAAAAAAACAAAATTAAAGTATACAGGTTTTAGAGTTATACGTTCTTCTACCTACGTGTTTTGTTTTAAAATCTTAAAAATTATATTAGAAACACCAATTAATGTTTAAAAAAAATAAATAAACGACAAGTTTAACAGCTTATAATTAACAAAATAATTTTTTAGCGTTCAAATGTGCGCAAAAAACAATTATAATGCTATTATTAAACTTTAGTTGGTAAAGAGCACAACAGAAGCCAAGAAATACAAACAAGTTTTCTTAATAGATGAACAGATATGTTGCATACAAATTACACTTAAATATTTAAACGCGTCTTAAAAAATATTTCATTAGGCAGTGAGGACTTTAATATCGTTTAATTTTTATGGTATTAACAAACTTATGCTATTACTTACTCCGTCGTTAACTCTAAATAATTTTTAAAAATTGGCAACGAAATCTACATTTGTTTTGCAGAAAAACCGGTGCCGTAAATTGTCTTGACGTCTTTCTTATAAATATTCCAACATTGTACTTAAATTTTATTTTGCCGAGCTGTAACGAAAAAAATTTACATCTGTTATATAAGAGTGGTATTTCTTTTTATTAAAAAAAGCACAGCTGTAATTTTCAACAAATATTATATTATTTGTAGAACACAGTATCTAATAATAACTAAAATTTAGAAATATAAACGGTACAATTACAGTTTTAGAAAGAACTTAAATTTAAATGGATGTGTATACAAAAACGTTACTTACAAAAGTTTACACCATAAAAACTTTCCAACTACTCTTGGTTCGCTGAACGTTTTTAAGCCAACCGAGTCACTATTACAACTAACATGAAATTTTAACTTTAATTAAGTCATAAAAAGAAACATCCAATTATAAACTAGCAAAAAAACTTCTTCACCGAGTATTACAAATATATTATCGTTATACGAACATTTACATTGTTCGTACAAAGGAGGTAAATGCACATAATACAAACATAAATTCTAACAACTTATTTTAAAATGCGTAATGGCTTAGCGTTTTGTAACCATATTGGTTCTTGTTTTAGTACTTGTCTCATCCAAAGATTAATACTAAACTTTTATAGAAGTTATTGTAAACGTGCATGGATTTTGAAATTACTGCACGTTATAATCTGTTTAAGAAGCTTAAACGTTGTTAAAGATTTGTTAAAAATAAATCGTTATTAATTTTCCACTAAAAACTTTTTTTTATGATTTTTCGCCTAGACGATCGAAGTAACCATCTGTTTATTAATAAGTTCAATTTTGGTAGTAAAAATAGACCTGGGTGCAATAAACGTTTTGAAGAACACAGTAAATCTAAACGCATTTTATTGCCAAGTTCATTAATCAAATCAAATAGTTATACACTTAAAAATTGTCTGAAGGTGATGCCTGAAAAAGCAACTTTATTGCTACTAAATCTCTGTATGCGTTTATTAATGCATTTGCTTATTATATATTTTTGTCGCAGTAACATAATTGCGATTTTAAAATAAATCCGGTAATACACATAAAGGTTACATGACAAAAATATGTAACAACAAGAATACTAATAGAATTTATTTTAGCAACGTGAGTAGATTTAGTTTAAATTTAAAAAAAAAAATGTTTGTATACGTTAGTGTAGTTACATGAATTATTCAGTGGTATTAAAATTAGTAACATAAATAAAATTTTATTAGAATAATTTTTATCAGCACCAACAATCTAAAATAAGTACTTGTACAAATATGTTAAATTGACGTTTATTTGTACACTTATTTAACAATAATATATTTTAAAATGTTAGATTGAAAATGTAGCTGCAAATAATACTAAAAACACATATATTAATGCTGTATTTAATGTTAAATTTTTAGTTTAAAATTAGAACAATTTATGTAAAAATTATTTTTTTCAAGATTATGGAATTTCTTTATTTAATGAGTTTTTGATAAACAACTAAAAAAATAATCACAATTTATTGCAACGTGTAACTATGAATAGTGTCAAGTGTTCATAACAAAAAAATCGTTTTAAATCATAAAATTATATATTTGAAATTTTTTGTATGTAAATAATTTTTGTCTGTTTTTATTAGTTAAAAACGAAAACCTTCAATATTTATTGACTAACCCGTTTATACAGAGCTATTAATTAATAATTATACCCATTAGAATGCATCCTTTAAAGATTTGATCTAAAGTTGCCCAGTTTTAAGATATTTGCAATTAAAGTTTTCAGGCCAATTGTGACTATCTAAACAAATGGAAACTGTTTGTCGATGGTAGCTATGCGGTAAATAATGGATGTAAATGCTGTAAAATCCGTGGAACGTTTTGATGTATTGTGTTAATTATTGTTGATAGACGGTAATATTTACTACTTAGTATTACTACCAACCTAGCTTAACAAAATGTACTTTGTGTACATGGTCACGTTTATCTTTAGTTGTAACCAAAACAAGGATTCAGATAATGAACCCTCCAGTGGTCGAGCCTCAAATTGTAACAAAAATGGTTGCGTCAAGTCTGACGGACCCATTTCTCTTTTGTATCTCGTATTTTCAGTTATCCTAAAATTTTCAACGTGCATATTGCTTGCTACCTAGCCAAAGTTTGCTTACAAAATTTGCTTTTAAAAAAAAAAAGATGCCCAAAATAAATTAAACATGTCTATTTTCTAATTAATTAAAAAAACTTTCTACAAAAAACTCAAAAGTTATTAGAATACATTTTTTAAGTAACGATATATTATAATAATTACATTATTTAATAGTTAACTTTCTAAACCATGCCTAAACACGCGTTACACAAAAATTCCGCATAAAAGAAACAAAAAAATTTTTTGAACATTATACAAGAATATCTAGTTTTTGAATCTTTTAAGTTTTTTCACATTAAGGTTATTTGGATCTCCACGAGAAGTATCTACAGAAGTTTTAGCTATTTTTCGTCTCCGCTGGCGAACGTCTGGTAGTAAATTCTGCAAATAAGATCTACGTTGTAAGTGATTTTCTGTCAGTTGTAGTGCTAATTTTTTTATAAAATTTTCGAGGTAAATCAAACTTTAAATTATTTGCTAGAAACATTATTTGCGCATTTATAGCTGCTATATCTTCTAGTGTTCCTATCAACTTTATACAGAGTACACATCTGATCTATTGTGTCAACTCCTTCCTTTGTTGAATTATAAAATGTCACAATTTCAGATTTATTTTTATCACCTGTAGAATGGTCGATAGTATCATCGTGATGCATAGTTGAAACAAGTATAACATCTTTTTTCGAAGAGTGTAAGAAACCATAGTTGTGTTTTTTAAATATCCAATAATACTTGATGAAACGGGTTCCAATTTTGTATTGATAAACTCCAGTGGAAGTTCTTTTTATTTTTTTCTGACAATGTCTACATATGTTAACCTATAATCGTCTAATAATAAGTTTGCAGTCAAAGGAAATGAAGTAAAATCATTGTCGCAAGTTACATTCCGACCAGTTCCAGAAATTAAGGTAATTAAACTTTTTACAACACTCCCTGAATCATTGCGATATTGTCCTTCAGGTGTACCGAACTTTTACATCTACAAAATTTTGATTCCGTGTTTGTTGCCTTAGATAGAATATATTGTTTAAATCCATATCTTCCTCGAAATGTTTTCAACTTTTTGTCCATTGTTACGTATTCACTCACTGTATAATTATTCTTGCAATTACTCATAAATTAATCAAATTCGGTGTCGTTTTCTCTGTCTCACAGTACTTCGGTATTTAAGCGACTAGATTTCAATAAGCTGCTAGATATAGCAAACTTAATAAAACTTTCTAGAAAATCTGTGGGGTTTGCGTTACGTTGTCTCGTATATTTTTTTAAAAAGTTGTTCAATATATTTCTTGGTATTTACGACCAATATGTTCAAAATATCGTCAGAAAAAAAAGTTTCCAATTGTCAGCCACAGACTTAGCTTCTGCAGCAAAAAGCTGTTACGCCCGGTAGTTGAGTGACAATATTATGTTGTAAAGTTCATCTTATTTTAGACAGAGCATGTTTCATCTGAAAGGTTTGTTGCCTGTTTCTATAAAATACAGAATTCTAGATTTTGTTGCAGGAGGCCCTAGGTTCACACCACTTTCCGCTTCTTGTTCTGATACAGCATCGGAAGAAACTTCTGCAGGGGCATCTTCCGATTCATCGTCGAAACGTTCTTCAGTTGCTTCAACTTCAGCAAGTAAACGAAGAAAACTAGCTTGCTCGGCTTTATATGACATTTTTATCTAAACATTTATTTCTTGTTAACTTCAAGTAAACCAAAAACAAGTACAACTTACTAGTATCGTAAATACCAAAATTGTTTTGTAATATAAGATTTAAACTTTTATTACGCAAATGATCGCACCAAGTCTGTGAGACTTTACCTTTAATAACACAAGAAATAACATAAAACCGTTTTTGACAACTTCTGTATCGAAACTGAATCTAAATATAAACAGGTACCTAAAAGATATACTATTCAACCTATCTTGTTTCTTAAATACACAAAGAAATATGGGCGGTGGGTCTGTGAGACTTGGCGCGACCACTTGAGGGTTAAATGCAAAATTCAGGTTTCTTAGAACTGAGTTCGACGATCTGATTTATTTCTATCTCGATTTTTGAACGGATTTCTTTAGTTGATGTTAAGTGATTCGTGTAAACGTACTCGTACTTCATTTAATTTTAATTTTCTTTATGTACAACAGTGATACCGTGTTAACGTACGGCGAATGTAATTAACGTGTCCCATAGTACGCTACATCATGTTTTAAAGATTTTTTAATTTTTATATAATGTTATTTTTAGATGAGTGTTGTTTTATAAAAATGAAGTGTTGAATTTTCACAACACGTATGTTTGGAATGAAGAAAACCCTCATGAAATTCAACAAAGCAACTTTAGGTGGCAGTTTTCTATTATTGTTTAGTAGGGTATTTTAAGAAATAGTTGAATTAGACTGTTTATTTAACCAGAAAGGCTTACCGGCGACTTGTGCTTTTACAAGAAACTTTTGCGCAAGAGTGCGATGAGTTACCCCTTAAAGGTCGCAGAACGATGTGGTTTATGCACGATGAAGTTACTCCGCATGTAAGTTTCCCCGTTTGCGATTTTTTAAATATAATTTTTACGGGTCGTTGAATTTGAAGAGGTCAGCCTGTAACCCAGATATAAACTTTTTAGGCTTTTTTCTGAAGTTATGTGAAAAGTGAAGTATACAAAAACTCCGTACATAATAAACAAAGCAAAATCGATTTTTTGCAGCAACAAATGCAATTAGACAAAATGTGCGTTTATTTTGCGAGTAACGAACAATGTTCGGTGACGTTTGTATTTTATTTAATGGAGGAAGTATTATCTAATGTACTTCAATAGAATGTACACAATAGCAACTTTATTTAACCACAGCAATTTAACTACGCGTTATCCGATAAAATTATTTTGTATTTATTTTTATTTTTAGTGTCAGCAAATCGCGAAGAAAAAATTTGCACTTCTTAGAACGTTTACTTATAACTCGTGGTGTCAACAACATTAGGAGACTACAGGTTCATAATTTACAGTTTATTTTGCTAAAAATTTTGATTTTTTAAAATATTTCAATAGAACTTTTATTATGACATTTTTTGCTTGTATTTATGCTTCAATTTTACCTACTTAAATTAGAACCCGTTAATCAGATAGACCCTGTATAGTTGCATGTTATTGTTCTGCTATATATTAAGTGTTTTTTGATATCAGCTTATACACATAAATATTCGAATATAACTTTATTTACATTTGAATTTAAATTAATTTGACAGCAAGATTTGTTTAACCTTTTAGTCTCTGGAAAATACTGAAATTATGTCAATTAATTGGATTGTATTTCCTTACTGTAAAAGATGTAATAATGAAATTGTTTTTCTCCTTTTTTTAATGCATTCACGCTGTAGTACGGGCATTAGATAACTAACAATGTAATTATTGTGGAGAACTGAGGATGATTATAAATACTGATAATGAGTTGTAAATCATAGCAGTTCTATTGCAATTGAATATGCCTTCTTACGTTACTTTAGATTTAAAAGCACGTATTATTGCCGAATTAAGGCAAGGTAGCACTGTCAGTTGAGTTCCCGCGTTGTTGGATGTTTTGAGAACGTCTGTGAGACGTGTGTGTGTAAGATAAAACTGCAAGTATACAATTGAGAAGACCGTCGGTAGTGGTATGCCGAAAAGTTTATTGAATCTCATTGTGCACGATGAAATAATCCATTTTCCACTGTCAAAAACGGTATACAAGAAACAGGTTTTCCCTGCTGTATTTCTACGGCTTTGTTAAAAATTTACGATAGCGGTCTAAAAAATATACTGCAGTATCTGAAGAGATTCATACCGAAAAAAGAAAAGAAGTCGTATGGGGTTTGTCTAACGCTATATTAAGATCCTTTAGAGTTTTGATAAAGCGTCATGTTCAACGACAAAAATTCGTTTAATAGTTCTAACAATAAACCTATTAAAAATTTTTGGCACAGAAAGACCCGTTATCATCAAAAATGCATTAGTCCCTGTAAACACAGCGGACGTTTCTCAATGAATACTTGTGGTTGAGTAGCTTACTCAACCCGGTCCAAGAGTTTGTTGGGCTGTTGAAGAGCGTTTAGATTCTAACGCATACGTAAATATGCTATGCGACGTAATGCTACCGTCGGTGCAAATTCAATATCCGGAAAAAGACTATATTTTTTAACAAGTAAATATTGTTTTTTATTGTTACATCATCCTAACATCTTTGTACTACTACAGCATACTGCAGCTATTTTTGAATTGAATTAAATTTGTTACGTTATTATTAATCTATTTTTTATAATTACATTTATTAAGAATTGTGCAGACTTGGCTTTGGAAAAACAACCTGTGTGTTCTGCCATGGCCCGATTTTAGCATTATTAAAAACGTATGGGCTCAAGTCGTGCAGTTAATTTGAAACCAACAAGATTTAAATTTTACATCACAACTTTTTGATGCAATTTAAAATGCGTGGAATGCCACAAACAAAAATTTTATTGAATTATTGGTAGCATTTATACCCATACAGTTACAAGAATGTAATGACAACCACGGCGGTGATACGCATTTTTAGTTATATATTATATATTTTTGTTAGTAAGCAGTGTTTACTCTATTTTATCTAAATAAGTCTTCAATTTTTTAAGCAGTTAAGATATGTTTATAAGTAATTCAATGTGTATTTATTTAAGAAAATTAAATTTTTTTCAAATTCTTACAGACTTATTTATCTAAATACGTTTTGACGAATCTATTATTTACATACTATTCCGATTTACAGATGGTAAGCTCTTAATTACTTATTAAATTTTGCTAAAATCTTAATCCTAAATTAACAGCACAAAAATATTTTGTAAAATTCTGTAAAAAGGTAAATACACATTTAACATAAATTGGGAGAGGCAAACATTATTTCGGAAGAAACATGAATTATTGCTAATTTGCAAATTAAAGTAATATACAAACTTAGATAAACATGCGTTTTTATAAACTAACTTAAAATTTCTGCAATAAGAGTAAGATCAGGTTGACCTGGAGTCAGATAAGTTAAATCACAAGGATCGCTAGTTATTGAAGTTAATAGAAGAGGAAGGACAAGGAAATGTATTTAAAAAAAATGTAAATAGAATGTAAATATAGAATGTAAGGTAACAAGTGTAAAACACGAACTAATTTTTAAGCTAAGGCAACAAATAAAGTTAAACTTATATGTTAGAATTTTGAACCCGACCACGGACGCGCAAAATTTCCTCTTTATCAAGAAATGGAGAAAAACCACTTAAATTGGTTTTAATTTTATTGTTACGTTTTAAAGCTCGAATTTGTTCAACAAAATAAGTTTGTTGTTCTTGCCTAATAATGCGTTTTAAAGCAAATTCTAATTCAAAAACAGTCAAATTTGCAGTAATTTTGTTTTTAGATGTGACATTAGTATAAAATCTAAATACATAAAACTACTCGTTGAAGCCTATTTAAATCAGATTTTTTTGGTATTCCTTGTAGACAAACTTCTTTCAATTCGGGTAAAAAATTGCAATTAGTTATTTCAGTTTCTATACTATGACAAAAGTTAATATTGGAAAGTTCATTTGGGCCAAAAAACCAAAGAGGACAATTATTGATTTCCTATGGTTGTAAGCCTCTTGAAATATAAAACTTAAAAAAATTAAACTTGTAATTACTAACATTAGAATGTCTTCCGGGTTTGGGCCGTGTCATAGTTGCAACCGAAGCTGCCAACGTTTCGCCCACTTTCGTAAGGGGCTTCATCAGGGCGTGAGATAATTCGCAAAACTCAAACAAGCAATCGAAATCTCACTAAGAACTTCTCAAAAGTTTGGTTCCTCTTATTGAAAAGTGTCTATCCTCTACTTACTTCCAATTTGATAATAAGTTTTACGAACAAGTTTCTGGTGCTGCTATGGGTTCTCCTTTATCACCTGTTGTAGCTAACATTTTTATGGAATCCTTTGAAACGGTTGCTTTGGAATCATCAATATTAAAACCTAAAGTATGGTTTAGATATGTTGACGACACGTTTATTGTTTGGTCTCATGGTCATCTTGAATTGTCTAAATTTCTTGATCATCTTAACAATCAACACTTAGATATCAAATTTACTATGGAAATCGAAAGTAATGGTTCTCTTCCATTTCTTGACGTTCTTGTGACTCGTAGGCCCGACGGACTTCTAGGCCATTCTGTTTATCGAAAACCCACCCATACGGACAGATACCTTCATGCTTCGTCTCATCATCATCCTGCACAGAAACGTTCTGTTATTGAATCTTTGGTCCATCGTGCCTTTTCTATTTGTCAACCTGAGAATCTAGACTCAGAACTCCGTCATCTTACTAGAACCTTAGTGAACAATGGTTATGTAAAGCGAGATATTAATAGAGTTATTAATCGTCGTTTACATCCACGTACTCGATTACCTAAGGACATTTCTACTCCCAAATCCAACCCGAAATTGTCCTTTTTACCCTACATTCACAAGGTTACAGATCAAATAGGGAAACTCCTTCGTAAGAATGGTATTAAACCCATATTCAACTCGACAGGCAAAACCTCTCAGATTCTTCCTTCTCCCAAAGACAAATTTCCTACACTTTCATCTCAAGGTGTATACCAAATTCCCTGTTCTTGTGGTTTAGTCTACATTGGTGAAACCGGTCGTTCCGTCATTACTCGCATTTCAGAACATGATCGTTGTATAAGAAAAAGGTATACTTCCAAGTCTGCGGTCGCTGAACATCATTTTACTACAGGTCACAAGATAGATTTTGATAATGTTTCGTTGATTGCCAAATCTCCATTCTTTTTCAACAGGAAATTCCGAGAAAGCATAGAAATCATCAAACACCCCAATAACTTCAATCGCGATCATGGTTTCGAACTATCCCCTCTTTGGTTCCCGGTTATTACTCATTTATCAAAAACACGCCCCCTAGCAACCGCAACCCAATCAGGGTCGAGCTTGATCATCCGTGACGATCCTTTTCCTTTAAATACGGAAACCATTTCTTCTTAAGTCACTTCTACGGAGTTTAGAATCTGGCTTGGTTCACAAGTTGATTACCTAACTCGGTAGTGGTTCTTTGTTAGATTTTCGTTTGCTTTTTCAGGTTATCGTTTTCTTTCTTACCTTTTCATAGTTTAGGTTATGGCTTGTTTTACAAGTGGATAACCTAACTTTTGAGAAGTTCTTAGTGAGATTTCGATTGCTTGTTTGAGTTTTGCGAATTATCTCACGCCCTGATGAAGCCCCTTACGAAAGTGGGCGAAACGTTGGCAGCTTCGGTTGCAACTATGACACGGCCCAAACCCGCAAGACATTCTAATGTTAGTATAGATTCCGGCCGTGGAAGCCTTCGCTATTACATAAACTTGTAATTACTTAATCTTATTTAAAATTGAAAGATGACATGTTCCTCCACTACATCAAATGCGCAGAATGTTGTTAACACCTTGCCTAAAAAGAAAAATCCCAAAAGAAACCAATGGCTGGGCCAGAGAAAGGAAATGTCTAAAACCCGCATGTTGAAAAATAAAATAACCCACAGTTGTAACTAAGGGTGTGCAAACCTTCAAAATTTTTCAGCCGAACTTCAAGTAATAGTTCGAATTTGATTCGAAAATTATTTTCAAATCTTGCGCCAAAGTAACTATACCATAACTTAAATCAAGTAATCATATTCTTTTTTGAAAAATTAAAAAAAAAACACCAAAACGGTAATGTTACTACATTTATTACTAAGTCTGTCAAATTTGACATAAACTGTAACATCTTAGTTTCATGTGGATTTTTAGTTTTCATTTTGCCACACTACAGCTTTTTTCGACCACATTGACGTCTGCATCACAAAAAATAAATGTATTTAATATGGAAATATTAAAAGGTAGTATTGTATTTTTTATTATTAGTTAAAGTGAATGTTTTGGCTTTTCATCATTTAATCTGTTTACTCTAGAGTTTTTGTAAATTTTAATTTATATATGTATGTAAAATATTGTCAAACAATAGGTTTAATTTGAGGAAACAAAAAAACGTTAATGCCGCAATTTGACTCAAACAAACTTTTAGGCAATGTTTTTGACGGCATGTTTAAATCTGATCATTTTATAAATGTCACGTTTGAAGTGAGATTGCATCTCAATGTTTAGATTGTTTTTGGTTCTTAATGAGTTTTATCAATCTCAGTTGGATTACAATTGATATCAACTGACTCGAACAAATTGGTTCTTTTGTTGCTTAGCTTGCAGTTACGTATTCTGCTTCGGAAGTAGGCAATGTTACTACCCTTTTGTCGTTGTGACATCCACGAAATATCTCCACCAGTTAAAACTGCGGTATACTCATTTATTGACTTTTGTGAGCAACGGTCTCCTTTACGTATGCAATAATTTGTTTAACAGTTTGCCAATGCTCACGACTAGGATCTGTTAGAAAGCGACTTACCAAAGAAACAGCAAACTTGATTTCGGGACGAATAACACGTACATCAGGCCTCCAACGCTGTACGATATCGAACATTGGTCGTCTATTGCGTTTCTTCATCATTGTTTGGACTCATCTCTGTTGTCAAATGTACGTTGCATTTGCTAGATATTGACTTACTCTTTGCGCCCATCACTGCAAAAGAATTTTACTAACAATATATTTTGTTGATGACGGATAATTAACGAGAACTATAATTAACGCAATACATAAAAAATACAGATCTCACAGCATTTACATCATAGTTTAACTCAAAAGCCAATCTTCACTTATTTAAGTAGACAAAACCGATCTGAAAACTTTAATTGCAAATATTACTTTAGACCACACCAGAAAAAAATTTCATACAACGCCACAAGCCAAATATTTGTAAAGTTTGTAGTCGTTTATCAGAAATAGTTTATATTGTGGCAGTGAGATGTAACACGTGCGAGGTACGTGTTCCAAGGTCAAATCAAAATTTTATTTTAAAAAAATTTGACTTTTAAGTCTAAGCCAAGTTTTATGTTTCAAGCCAAGTTATTTGGCTTGGTGAATGTTTAAGCGGCTTTGACAATTATGCGATTGTTCATTTTAAAAGTAACATTTTTTTTAACATGAATAGAGGTGATGTTTGCTGATCGTTGCTGTATTGTTTTGTGAATGCAGTCATTTGTTTATTTTTGAACTCTATTTCATTATCTGATATAAACACTACTAAACAATGTATGACCCATAACAAACATCGGTAGTATTTTGACCTGAAAATTGCCTAGTCCTGCTTTTTTAAGGTGACGATGCGTTTGTGCTATCGTTTAGCATCAGCAACAATGGTAACGTGCAATTTGCAGGTCGAAAAATTTTCATAACAAATAAATTGTCAGACTGCAAAGCTTGAAGTTACTGTTTGTTGTTGCAATAAAACTTTATAAAGCCATTTTCTGTTATGGTTGTGACATTAACGGCAGCTTTGACAGAGAATAAATTATTTTGTAAATGACGGACAAAAAACGCGTATTCCTGTATCCTAACGCCAGCTTGTCCAATGCTCAATTATAACCGTTTCAACTTGTTTAAGATTCAACCAGTCATCGTTGTGATTATTTTCCGCGGTATATTTAAAACTTATTTAAATTATGCGGATATAAAATTAGTTTGTCAGTACCTTCACCTCTATAACAATTTAGAAATCTAATATTAACTAAAATTTAGGTCTTACGAACTTTGTACGGCCAACTCACACAGTCGGAGATAGGGGAGGTTCAAGTGAATAATAATTAAGGGCGCCAGATCATTTATAATTAACACTTCTGCTCCGATCAAGACAGACGGCCCAAGCTTGTAACGAATTTTTAGGTTTGTAATCCTTGTTACTCTGATGTTCGGGTAACCACAATAAAAGAGAAAGGTATGTTACCATAAAAGAAAGATTAACAGGTATAAAAACTTTAATTTAGTAACATAGAATATTAACAAGAGTATATCTAATTCTCAATTCATAAACGCCAGAAGTATCGGCAACACAGAATACATAGGTTAAGTCGAAGCGAATAGCGAAGAAAATTTCGTATGAAATATTGTTTGTACACAGCATGCGATACACACAAAATAATTAATGAAACTACCTTAATGGTATTAAAACAATGATTGTAATTACGGAAATTAACATTAGCTAAAGTTCCGTGAGTAACTTTTCTGACAGCGATAAAATAATTAAATAAGCTTACCCACAATCCAGTACCTACTTGGTAGAAGAAAACGTTTTCCCCGGTAAGTGATCCTGAAATAAATTTGAGTAGCAAATCATGTCAACACAATGACTCACAAAATCAAGATCTACAAAATTGTTAATTACTGCTAAAAGAAAGTACACATAACATAACCCGATTGTCGAATGCTGTTGTACACATTCAGAGAAAGTTAGTTTTACAGGTGTTTGCCGCATGAGTAGGATCTCGAAGAAAAGTTGTTGTCTTCGGTTTTTTTAGTTTTAAACGTAGGCCTTATATATCGAGTTATAATCGTCCCATGAAGGTATTTATCGATATTAATCCCTCATTATTCTTTATTGAATAGAAACATGTGGCCAAAACGGGGTGGAACAGCCTGCGACGACTAAATTATTTTAAAAACGTAATGAAGTTATAATTTGATTTCTATTACAGAGGATGTCCTTCGAAAATTTTCTTTAAGCGAAACAGGCCATTTTATGCAGTTGTCAGCTTAACGACTTCGTCGTAAAATGACAGTCACAAGAAAAGATCGGCAGAGGGCGTCAAAACCGGAATCTAATTTTAATTCAATATACAGGGTATTACGTTATAAAAATTTTGCACGTAACAAATTAATGATGTTACTTTTAATTCTGTATCTGAAATGTCAGTGTCGACAACTGTAATATTATTATTTATCAAAAATGCGTTTGTAGTAGATAGGAAATCAGGTCCAGACCACCAAAAAAAGTTGGTCAATATTTTAGAAACTGTAACCCTTCGAGAGCTGTGATCAGCAGAGTTTTGCTCGGATTTTACATAACGCCAGTGGTCACTTGGAAACAATCCTTGTATAGCAGCAATGCGATTGGCTATGAATATTTTGTACTTGTTTGGAGGGGATTGAATCCAGTTTAATACTATTGTCAAATCGGACTATTTTGAGAGCATTTTTAACCTTGTGCATAAGTTGCGCTCGTAGCACAGCCGAACATAATTCCAGTCTTAATATAGTTATAGTATGCAATGGAGCAACCCTAGATTTAGAGCACAGTAAATGTGTAGAAACCTGATTACCGAAATTGCACTTTACATAAATGCACGCACCGTCTGCGACAGAACTGCTGCCACAAAAACCGTGCAGCTGAATTGTAAATTTAGGACCCAACATTACACATCGTGGGATCTGTAATAAGTTTAGATGAAGTAATTGCGAATTAGCCACTGAAAGTGAATAAGAGAAGGAACTGATTCATCCAATGAAAGTTTGAGTTCCCAGAGTCATTGAATTATTATTTTTCCTGTAATTAAATAGGAGAGAGCAAACCCAATGGGTCAAAAAGCTGAAACACTGTGTGCAGTTGCACATTTTAATAAATGTAATCAGAAACAGAGTTCCATGAAAGGCCTAGCGCTTTTGCGTTAGAACGTTCTCCAGGGGAACAATGAAAAATGGAGTGTTGGACTCGGTCTGCTGAATGAACTGTTTGATAAAAATTTTTGAATTAGAATATTGACTGTATCGAATTTTTTTTGAGAATTGCATGGTGTGGAAGATAAAAATTGTGTATATGTTTTATTGACATTAGACCATCAATAATGGAATTACTGTCTTCTTTGTAGTGTGATGGAATTTTGAATGGGACTCGTAAGAACCAAAATGTTGTAATGTTAATGGTTGCATTTAGAAAAAAAAGCAATGGCGGAGCTGGTTTAAGTTTATCTTTTCTTGTTTTGAAATATGTAAATCAAATTCAGGCGCGAACGTATTTACATAATATATTTACACATTACACTACATCACTTAGAAACAACTAAAATATTTTATGTAATTGAAAATTTGTTGTGGCATTGTAAATGCAGCTTACACGAACTAATACATTAGAGAGCTTAATGGCGTCTCTTTTTATGCCCAAAAAATGTACGGGCAAAATAAATATAACGCTGTCATGCGCAAAGAGTGCATAATGAAAAGTAAGTTTGGTTGTCTATGCACACCCACGTATAAAACATTACATATAAGAAATTTCTGTACAACTATATAACGACATTTGTATAAAATCAATACCAAAGAAACCAAACCTAGATCAAGAAAAACAAACGTACAATTATGTTATTAATTTACATTGCAAACTATAAGTAACAAAATTTTAAAAAAAGTTTGAAATTTAATCACTGCTTTAGAGATTCACAAGCGCGACTTGGTTTTCAAAAGTTTGGCTTGAAAACAAACCAAGAGATTAAAAAATCAAGCTAAGTTTTTAGATAATTAAGCCAAGATTAATATTAACCAAGCCAAGCTTTACTAGTCAAACTTTTAAGTGTTTACCAAGCTTTCAAGCGTTTAAAAGTAATATTATTTTGAAGTAAAATTTATGTCCCAAAATGTTCCAAAAAAATTTATCGAAGGCAATTTACACAAATCACTTTAGCAAACAGCGACAACTAAAGAAATCAAAACAGATATTAAACAAGTGGTTGAACTAAGTTCTAAGAAAGTTACATTTATAACGTTGCAACTTTTTTTGTTTGTTTAGTTGATGTCTTGTTTTGGTTATAACCGCAGATAAACATAATCGAGTACACAAATTTTATTTTGCTAAGTTAGGTCAGTGTAAACACGAAGAAATCAAGATTAGTATTTGCCGTAATTATTTTATTAACAATTTATTTTGTTGATGGCGGATAATTAACGTGAACACAATACATGAGGTTTTAAAATACGGTTCTCACAGCAATTACCACATGGTTCAAATCAAAAATCAATCTTCACTTATTTAAATAGACAAAACCGACCTAAATACTTTAATTGCAAAATTTAGACCCAGAAACACCTTGTACACTAGGTTATTTCATAACTCGGGATCAATCAGAAGTCAAACGGGAACGCGTCATTAAGTATACACATTCAATCTTTGCACCGTGAATACTATCTAAAGGCAGTTTTTTTGTGCCTGTTGCCCTGCTTACTACACGAGAATAAATTTAGTATTGCTATAACCATAAAATGTTTATTGTGTATTTTTTACTACCAAATTAATAATTACGTAATTAAGTAAATATTTTGTTGCTCCCACGTGCAGATGCGTTGTCCCTTCACTTCACTTCAAAATTATGTACCCCAGGCTAGCAGTTGGGCGATTGTTTATATCGTTTATATTATGACAGTGTGCTGTAACACGTGCGAGAACGTGTCCAAAGGCCATACACTACTTTTGCGGAAGAAGCAAAAAAAAGTTTGAAATAGCATGAAAAGTTTGAAAAAAATTGAGAAAGTTTGAAGAAGTTTAAAAAAGTTTGAAAACTTAGAAAAGCTTGAAAATCTAGCTAAACCTGTATCTACAAACATCAAGCCCAGCCAAGTTTTTATTTTTAGAAAGCTTGACTTTCAATCCCAAGTCAAGCTTTTACGTTTTAAGCAAAGTTTGACTTGGTTAATTTCTAAACTTCTTTAAACTTGGCGTATTTGAACTTATTAATGCAATAAAATACTAACCTTATTTTATAAAATTTCAAATTTTATTTTTTTTTTGTCAAATATTGCCAATATGAATTATTGAAAAGACTTGCATCCGCAAAAAAATAGATATATAGACATATGTTAATGATGAATACTTACTACTTAGTATTAAATGTGTTAACAGTTTTTTTAAATTCTGTCTTTTTTCTGATTAATAGGACAACTAAACTTAAACTTAAATTATAAGATTTACTTCATAAATAAATTGTTAAATTAAAAAAAAAGTCAGTAAATCAAAAAAGTAGACATAAGCAAGAATTAATAACTACACTATAGGCTTGTTTATAAAACGTATTATTAAATAAAAATAATCTTAACAACAAACTTTGATTACGTTAGTTCTTGTTTGTAGTATTAAATATTTACAACATTGTAGGTTTGTTCGTGTTAATTTATGTTTTATTTATACAGTATTTATATTAGTTCTGGCGCTATATTTAATTAGTACGTTTAATGGTACACACAAAAAAAATGTTGTTTTGGTTTGTAAAAATTTTTTTTAAGCATTATTATCTAATTCAAATTGACCCAAATCGTATTTTTCAACTTTTGCGATTTAATTAAAAATAATACACGATTGTATGAATTAATATTCTGTATAAAAAATAATAAGAATGATTGTTTTAAAAATAAAAAGTTTTAGTTTATTTTTAAAAAAATATTTTTTAAAATAACTGATTAATTTAAAAGATGATAATTTGTTTTGTTGAGGTTATTAAATTGATGTAATAATGTTACAGTTTATAATTTATGTGCTTCTCAGTAACAACACTTGTTTTAAATTCTTGGATAAAAGCCAATCCGGCAAGTATTATATGTTTAATTATAAAATATTTTTATCTTCACCAAATTTTACATAGAAAAATGTTTAGAAGATTAATATTTCTAATATGTAAAATTAAAAATGGGAGTGTAGTAAATAACGAAATATGAATAACTAAAATTTAAAATAATTTTATACAGACTTGTGTAGAATAAAAATGATGGGTTTGAAATGTGTACGCATGTATTTTTACATTACTCTTAAAAATATTTGTGTCAGCCTTAACGTATTCAAATATAAATGAGTTTACATTTTTACAATTTTTTTTATAACAAAATACACATCCTACGTTGTTTTTTGTATTTTTTTCTTAGTTGTTTAATAAATAAATTCTTTTGTTATTATTAGTAATAATAAGTAATTAATTTTACATCTGTTAGAGTATTTCGTAAATTTTTTAAAGCAACTATTGAAACACGTAAATCAACACATATGACAGCGGACCTATTTTAAAAACTAAAATATTAGTTCAAACGCAATAGTTATGATTAATTTCTTAATGTGACATCGAAAATTTATTTACCGAGACTATTAAAATTATGTAGAAACAGTTTTGTTGAAATTCGTTCAATAATAACGATCAACAATAAAATATATGTTTAAGATTTTTTACATTTCAAACACTACATTACATTGTTTATTTATTAAAACGAATTTTTTTAAATTATTCAGCAACAATAATAATAAACGAATTTAGTTTTTATTAAAACTTTTATTTTAAACAAATAACTAAAGAATTACTCAATACAAAAAAAATTAACGATTTGGAAACGCCAGAAATTTTTTTTAATACTTAATTATTTTTCTGTCAAAAACTTAATTATTCTTTTTGTTGACATAAATGTTTTAGTTTTTGGTATAATGTTTCTTTAAATAACAAGACAGTAAAGTTAAAAAAAAATGCTTAGGTTTATATGGTGTTTATAATAAAGTGACTTCTAACGAAAGTGTTTATTATTGTTGTATTTCTTAAAATGTAACAGTAAACACATAGCTTTTCTTGTTTTTCTTCGAATTTACGACAAATAAACAAATATTGTAAGGATTCTAACAAATAGCCTTTTGCTCTTAAAGTTAAAAAACAGGTAATGCCAACGTGAATCTTTTTTTATTTATGAGATAAAGCTTTTTAACGATCCTTTCAATTTCTTAATTTTATATACTTTCTCTAAATCTCCTCTTAAATTTTAATGGTAAGTTTTACAACTTTTTCTGATTCTAAATCTCTCTTAAATTGTACACTATAAATATCGTTTTTATGTTTACTCGTTCAACAAATTATAAAATTACGAACATAAAAGCAATTGCTTCTAGTACACATTAAAATAGACTCGAATTTTTAAACTGTATTTAACGTGTCTACAATAAAAAGTTGTAACTAACAAACTTTTCAAAAGTTAAGTAAATGCTTCTAAATGTGTACTTGTACAGTTTATTGTTGTTAATAAACACCTGTTGACAAATATAAAAAGTATACAAATGAGTACAAATAACCCACAGGTTAGGATTTGTTTTACTTTTGTGTTTTATTATTTGGGCGTAAGCCAACAACTTGCTTTATTTTATAAGACGAGTTTAATTACTTTCGAAGAAAAACAAATACTTTGCTTTGTCATTCATTAGAATCTCGCGAATTCAATAGATAGCAAAGACCATTTGATTACTTAGATAATCGGATAATTGCTCAATTGGAAAAGCAATAAATTTCGCGTTTAATTGCAAAACAAGCGAGACGTAAGTAAAAAAAAAGACAAGCGATGTTTAGCAACTTACAAATACGTAGACGGAAACAGTTTACAATTATACAATGTACCATAAATATAACAAATAATCCTATTAACGTTGTCTCTAAAGTATTTCATACTAATTTATGTATTTTAATAAGTCTGAGAATGCAGCATTATTTAGCAATGTTCCAAATGTTGCATTACAAAGGTTATGAAAATTTGCCACATTTTTAATTTGCATTGTTAATTTTATATTACTAAACAATTTTTATATTTATCTACAACATAATAACAATTGATTACTAATTTAACAATATACATTAATATACTAAGATTAAAAGCAAATATTTGCTTTAAAATTATAAAAGTGATTTAAATTTTAGTAAACTCTTTATTAGTAAATGCAATCTACAAAATGTGTTAGTTAAAAGAGATTCCACGCGTTTTATATGGATTTTAGTTGTCATAAAAACAAACAAACAAAAATAAGCTTTATTAATGGATGAATTTCAAAGCTTTAGAAATTTAACTAACAGCAAATCAGTAAAAGCTACTTTTACGTAGACAAAACTTAAATTGGACACGTTAACAAGCACAAGGTAACAAGCACTACATGGTTTTAATAAAAAAAAATCTTTTTTGATAAAGCCTTAGTAACATTTGATTAAGAATCACGTAAACAATAGACGTAAGCAACATCATAAATCCAATTGGTAAAGATAAATTGAGATTATTAACAATTTTGATAAAAACAACTAAAGATTAATTTGAAAATTGTCTTAAATTTATTAAAAGTTAATTAATGCATTGTGACAATATTTTTTATTCGGTAAAATTTTTCATCTTTCTCTAATGTACCACAATAACTGATTTCTTCACTTAGAAAGAGCATACAAATCCAATTCAGTTTATTTGTGGCAACGTTTTCTTCTTCGTGCAAACACTTCATCAGGCCACTGAAATTTATTAAAACTCGTAAATCAACAACGTACGGTAAACAACAACTAAATTAATTACACATAAATTTACAACATAAAACTAGATAACCTCGAATAGAACGTCCCAAAACACACCGGGATCAAAGTTTGATTGAAATTAAAATACTAAAATATAATATTACGATAATAAATTATAAAGAATTATTGTTTATTATCTTGAAAATACGATCCAAACGCAAACTTTTGTTCTCAAAGTGATGAAAAAGGTATTTTTAAATTTTTAGTTATTTTTTAACAAATAAATTGTAAAAGTTTAAAAAAGGTAGTTTGTTGACTTATCTGCGCTGGCTAGGTTAGGCCGGAGATGGTCGTAGGTCAAAATGTTTTTTTAAAATTTTTTTTAAATTTTATTTCAAGAGGTGGTTCGTCTAGCGCTCCTGCACTGCGGTCTCCTTGGTTCTTTTGTGCATCTCTAAATTTTTACTCCCCATCAGTTCTGTTTCGTCAATGAAGTCCAGTTTTCCGAGAATCGTTGTGCGTTAGATTTGATACGCTTCGCATTTGCACAGCAGATGCTGCGGAGTCTCGTCGTCCTCTAAGTATCCGCGGGCTGATTTGCAGTCCCATTTGATGCGTATGTTTGTTAAGGCCACAGTGCCCTGTAATTAGTCCCGTGAGTTTCTTTAATTTTTGTCGACTCATTCTTGATAGTGCAGTTTGAGTGTTTAATTGTGGATCTGCAACGAAGAGTTTTGTGTGCCTCATCCCTGAAAAGTTTTTCCACAGTTTTTTATGCTCCGCTGCAAATTTGCTGCGAATTTTTTTTTTTCGGTCTCGTATGGGATTCCGAAAACGGGTTCAGGTCCGATATATGTCCCTGTTGTGCTCTGTTTTGCTAGTGCGTCCGCCATTAGGTTACTCTTTACTTTCTGGTCTTTTGGTATCTAGATGAGCTGCACTGGTTGGCGAGTAGCCAATGTTTCCAGACTGCTTATGCATGCCATAATCAGTTTGGACTTTATTACTGGTGATTTTAGCGCCAGTAGTGCTGCTTAGCTGTCAGACATGATCGATATCGGCCCATTTGTGTATGATTTCGAGTCGATGATGTTCCTGACACACCAGTCAATAGCAATAACTTCAGCTTGGAAAGCGGATGCATATTTACCCAAAGTCAGCGAAAATTGCTTCCCATGGTGCTTGCCTCCATATACTCCTGCTCCGGTACCGTTCCGATTTTTGACCCCATCTGTGTACCAGAAGTTCCTTTAACCGCGCCCGGGTAAATGTTTTTTGTCCATTCGTCCCATAGCGGTATAATCACTTTAAATTTCTTTAAAATGTGATAATTTTTTTTAAAGTTGGATCTCATATTTAAGATCGTTTCTTCACACAGCACGTTGTATATGTCCGGTTTGTTTTTCCCGGTGATTGACGCGTGTTCATTAATATGCAGCTTGTATGCTGCTTGTCTTGCTTGCATCATTACAACGTGGTGTAATGGTGGAAGTGAAAGTAGTGCTTCCATGGCTGCTGTGGTCGTGGTTCTCTGCACTTTGCTTAGCTTTGCAGTTGTGCTTTTCAGGTTGGTTCTCTCACCCCATACAAGCGCGCCGTATGTGATGGTGGGTCTTGTTACGACAGTATATAACCATTTGGACATTCAATCCCCATGTATGCCCGACCATCCGTTTGCTTGTATTAAAAACCCTGATAGCCTTCGTTGTGACTTTTTCTACATAAGCATTGAAAGTCAATCTGATATCAAGAGTAAGTCCCAGATATTTGACTTTTTTTGTCATCGAGAGCGTAACTCCGTACATCGTAGGTAGTTTTATGTTATCCGTTTTCCGTCGTTTGGGAAACGGAACAATTGCCGTCTTAGTTGGGTTCACTAATATTCCCTCTTTTTTGCAACATTTTTCGACGGTGTTTAGTGCACTTTGCATTATGTTTGATACAGTTGCCCCAAACTTCCCGTTTGTGATAATGGTGAGATCGTCGGCGTATCCTAAAGCAAATACCCCTTCTAGTTCTTGTAGTAGGCCGTCCATGACGAGACACTACAGTAGAGGTGATAGCACCCCGCCTTGTGAGCATCCGCCAGCCACTTTGGCTTTTACAGTGCTACCGTACAAAGTAGCTGTTACCGTCCAATTCCTGAGCATTGAGTTGACCTAGTTTTAGATTAGAGGTGTGATTCCTTTTTTCTCCATTGTCCTTTTAATTGAGGTTAAGATAGTGTGGTCAAATGCTCTTTCAATATCTAGGAAAGCACCCAATGCAATATGATTGTATTGAATTGCATTTTTGCATCTGCTTACTAGTTGGTAAATTGCTATCTCGCAAGATTTTCCAGATTAGTAAGCATACTTGTTTCAGTGCAGAGGCGAAGCCTTTAGTGCCCCGTCCCGTATATACCTGTCGACTACTTTTTCAAGTAGTTTTAAGATGCAAGAAGTTAAGCTGATTGGTCTGTAGGATTTTGCCTGGGCGTACGTAGATCTCCCTGGCTTTGGCATAAATACCACTTTTACAATCCGCCAGCTGTTTGGTATTTTGCATACTGCGTTTTGAAAAGCAATGAATCCTTTTTGCAGCATGATGGGATAAATTCCATCGGCTCCTGGAGACTAAAAAGGTTTAAACGTATTGACCCATTCTAGGTTTTCAGGATTGATTATTTTTCTCACTAAGTCCTAGTTCCTTTTGGGTGCCCGTCTGTTTGGTACCTCTAGGTCTTGGTGCTTAAGAACTTCAGTTAACGAAAAACCCGGGAAGTGTTTTTGCAGTAATTCTTGCAAAGTACTTTCAACCGTGTCTGTAAACTTTCCGTTTTCGGTCAGCAAAGAACCAATGTTTCCAGTGCGGCCTTTGCTCAGAGTCTTTTGGAGTCGAGAACTTGTAGGTTTGTTTTCTACGTACCTACAGTATCTTCTTCATAAGTCTCTTTTTGCTTTTGTATGGCATTGTTGTACGTTGTGAGACTGGTTTTGTATTCATCCCAGTCTCCGCTTTTTTTGGCTGTATTAAATAGCCTTCTGGTGCGAGCCCTTGCTTTGTCAAGCTCCCTGTTCTACCAACTTATCTTGTTTGGGGTTCGTTTGACAGCTTTTGAGCAGCTTGCTTCAAATGTGGATTTTAATGAATTAACAATACTATCCGTCATTAGTTCTAGCTCGTGCGTTGATCTTGCAACTGTGGGACAGTCCTTGATTTGGCCCGCTAAAGTTTCGTTGAACAAGTCCCAGTCGGTTTTTCTCGGGTTTCTGTATTCCATTACAAGTTCCCTGTCTGATTCAATGTTGAATCGAATGTATCTGTGATTAGATAAAGAAGGTTCATCTGATACATGCCACATTTTTATTGCTTTGCTCGCTTTTGGACTAGCAAGCGTAAGGTCAATAACTTTACTGCGTGACACGGTTATGAACGTGGGCGCATCTCCGTTATTGATTATGTCTAAATTGCCTTTTAAAATAAATTCTAAAAGTTTTTCACCTCTTGGATTTGTGTTTGTGCTCCCCCACAAGGTGTGGTGTGCATTAGCATCGCATCCGAGAATCAACGGTTTGTTGTCCCCACTGTTAATCAGTCTGTGGATTTCTTCCGGCGGCGGTGATCCTTTCTGGTCGTAGGTGAAGTAACCGGATCCTATAATGAATTCCCTTTGGTTGCCTTCCTCTACTACAGATATTTTAGCTGCCACTAGGGCTCTAGAACATAAATCCCACAGTGACATTAAGTTTAATGCATTTTTTATAATAATGCATGTGTGAGGGTTGTGCACAGACTGGGCCGCAAGCAGCCATCTGCCTGGACGGTTCAACCCTTTTATTATTTGCTTGTGGATCCATGGCTTCTGGACAACGGCAATGTCAATATCGTGTGTTACGATATAAGCACTGAGGGCCGCTGAGGCTGCCCTACGGTAATGTATGTTTATCTGAACCATTTTCAGCATTAGATTTGCCGTCAGCAAGTTCTTTCTGGCTCTGGATTTACATCCATTGCCTCGTTGACATCCCTTGTAGCATTCGGTTCTTTGTGATCCTTAAAAACTCAAGGTGCAATTGGTTAGTTGACGCTTCCACCTTCTCCCAGGACGCCTTGTCCATAAACAGGACGTATTGGGTTCCTTTAGGATCTGGTTAAGAGTTAACTACCCGCCACGTTTCAGTACTAATGTTGTTCTGTACCGATATTTTTTTTTAATAGGGTGGCCGGTTCCAGTGCTGTTCCCGGGACCCAAGTGATAACCTTCTTGGGTGCAGAAAGGTCTTTGAGATAAATATTCTCTAATTCCCTATCCTCACCCAGTGGTTTCTTAATATTTGACGTGCCGACTAGCCACTCTCAGATTGCTTCGTTTGCGCTCGTTATTTTCAGAAATCCCCCTTTATGGGTACATTCCTGAAAACGCGGAGAAGCTTGTCCCTTCTCCAATTCGTCAAACCATTCAAGTATCAAGGATTTATGACCTCGGATTTTTCAGGACTGATGGTGTTTTCAGGAAACCCTTTTGGTATAATTGCAAGAGCAATTCCCGTCGGAGTGTACCTGAAGGTTTTTTTTGGGTTCCTTCGACCTCCGACTTCGCTTTACCGGTCGGTTCTGCGACAGCGGTGTGCTACTGTTAGAAAGGTTGCGTTTTTGCGCCCCTGTACTGACAGTGACATACGCCGTCTGGTGTCGTTGTTGCGTTCCTGACGTGTCCGTTTTTGCTTCCTGTATAGGTGAGTTTTGCTCTCGCGTCCCCGCCATTGAAGTGGAACCGGTTGCTTGCGCTCCCGATCCCTTTTGTTTTTTAAGCTTTTGCCTTGTCGCCCCCGAAAGCTTTTTGGGATTTTCGGGTTTGCGCTCAGCGTCAGCCGTTATTTTTGGGTTCTGCTTAGAGTCCCCGTCTTTTTTTAAATTTTGGGTTAATGGTTTCATATGTGTTCCCACAGGTACCGAGGAAAAGAAGGTCGCCGTGCGCAGAGCTCCGATACGCACGGAAGGCTATGTACAACGGGGTTCGCCTGGTGCCCCGAGGTTGAAACCAATGACGACTGGTCTTCTTCAAGAATCTTTCGGCCTGGTCCTCTCCACCTTAAATTTAGGTTTTTGGTGAGGTTGTCTCCTCTTCGTCCGGACAATTAAGCCAAGATCCCCCAACACCGCTTGCTCGTGAGACATGTCTACAGCAGCTGCCGTGCTTGCTGATCAAAGTCAGCAGAGCAGCGGCAGGCATCGTTATCCCAATGTTGGCTCTTGCCACGACACTACAGCTTGAGCTGGGAGAGCTGGTTCGCGTGATAGTAGTATTGGAGTATTTACCGATTTTAGGCCGCAACTCCAACGCTTGCCAAGGTAAACAGGGTTGTCCCGGGTCAGCTGATGAAGCTGCGTACCGTTACATCCTATTTACCCTCCTATCCACCATCTGGAAACGCACCCGATAAATAGCTCAACCCACGGGAGGTCAAGATGTTAGTACCTAACTTTGTCCAGCGAACCGGTGCTCTACGTCAGCTTTCTTTGACAATAGAAAAACAAAAAATAAGTTTAGGCTAAGTAAGGGTACCAAAAACCCGTAACCCAACTATGCGTTTAGAATAAAATAACAGAACGTTATAACAAGGTTCTCGCATCAATTTATTTGAAACTACCCCTGAATCACAGCAAGACATCAAAGAAATGATTAAAAGAAAAAGTTACACAGCGAATTACAAAGTTAATTATCTAGTCGTCGGTATACATCTAATTATAAATACATAAATCATTTAAATGTAGTATATACGCAGATGATAACAAAAGCAGATATGATAAAATGGCTTAAAATTAAAGTTAGCGTTAAGTAATAATCAGTTAGTCGTTTTAATGAAACTTTCATTTTGTAAGACATTTGCCATCTTTGTTGTTCATCAAAAAAGGTAAATGACACGAGTTCTTTTGGTAGGTACCAAAATAACCGTAATGTGTTCACTACACGTTTAAATAACTGTTGATTGTTTTATACTTTTTTTAGTTTTTTAAAAGTTAAAGTTCATTTCTAGGTACGTGACATGCTAAAAGAGTTTTTCATAAACCATTGTTAAAAATATACAAATCTGATTCTCTTCACATCAAGTTAAACTGGACCGTGTTTAGGCAATAAATTTATGTAGCTCTTAATCAATCTTACTAGGAGCGTTAAAAAATATTTTTTATGGCAGACGCATTTCAAAAAGAGTTAGACTTAGTGACTTTTTGTAGTCGCCTTAAGGTTGGTCTTTTTTTCGTTAGTGTTGGGCAACGGTAATTATGTTAGTCTAACTCAATTGATTATATTTAAAGTCTCAGGATTTGAGTTAACAGCTTAATTATCTACTTGCATATTTCAACGCAAGAGATTTTAAATTTTTTGAATATTAAAATTTCCGACAAAAATTTCTGGATTTATCTCAAATGTAATGATTACTAGCTAACCAAAGCATTTATTTGTATCAAATAAGATACTTTCAGTATAACATAACCCGGTATTAACTGTAGTATTGTTAAAATTCGTATAATTAGTTTGATTGCAAAATCTCCTCGACACTGCAGTCTTAGAGTGCCGATTGTTACGGTAAGAACCTAAACCTGGAGTAGGGTGCGATCTCTTACCAGTAATTTAGTCACGATAAAAGAAGTAACGGCAGATCGTGGCAGTTAATACGATTTAGTTTGGTCTTTGCTGTGCCGATTGTACTGTTATTAAAAGAGCGCAAAAACGGGAGAAATATACACTACAGATTCCGGTTTACACCTGACAACGCTTAAGGTAGATCAATTGACTAACATAAGTATATTTATTTTAACGATAGCATAAGAGAATAAAAACAAATAGAATAAAAAAATCTATAACGACTAAGGGCTTACAAACAATATCGCAGTGCAACTAATAATACAGGGTCCTTGAATTAGGCAACACTTCATACACATAAGCAAAAATTAATTTCAAGTTACATACAATAAATTAACGTTGGTGAATACAACAAAAACACGTTGTCAATTAGGATGAAATTATGATGATTGCACAATATTGTAACAAAGCGCACCGTTTAAAACTTGTTACATAAGTACAAAAACAAGAGTAATCTGTTGAACTGTGCGTGCATACGACCGACCTCAAATACGATTGAGCAAAACCACTATGCGCTAAGGTTTCCGTAGTCATTTAAGGTATATCAACATGTTTGCTTTCCAATTCGTCGTAACACTTTCCACAGTAACGGAAATCTAAGCGGTGGCTTCGATTTCTCATCTAAGGTAGATTACAGAATACGCATCCGGCATAGTTTTTGTATTCAGTGTATACCTTATTAGTTCGTCTTAAGAATTTTACAAAGTAAAAACATGTGCGAGTGACCAAAGTTGCTATAGTTACAAAGAGAAAACTAATTGCGCTGTAAAATAAAAATGTATCCATACCCCAGCAAACTTCTCACAACCAACACATCCAACATCGCAATTTATTTACTTACTACTAGCGTGAAAAATCTAAAACACTTAAAATGTATAAACCGCTGTTGTTTGCTTAACGTTGGAAACAGAAAAAGGCTAATCAGTAACCTCTAGTGCGTAAATGACATTTATCAGTAGGCAAAATTAATTAATAGAGGTTTTTAACATAACACGATGCTGATGAGTCTCCACTTTCAGATACAAGTTTTGGTGCAGTAAGTAATAAAAATCGAAAAAAAAAAAAGTTTTTTTTCTTTGCAATTCTCTTTCGACATTGAATATGTTGACAACTAATTGATGAAAAACTATAGGATTGGAGCTTGGTCGTTTTAAGCTTTTCGAACACTTATTTTGGCATCATTGAGATTTGTAGCCAACTTATCTGAAGTTTCCATTTTCTTTTTTTTTTTAGAGAATCAGATAAGTTACTAATAGTATCATTAGTTATAAGAACTGGTGTTGGCTTAGTAAGTAATTTAATATTAATATTAATATCTTTAATCGTGCTTTTTTGTATCGTTTTTCTTTTTTTTTGTAAGCGTTTATAAATACTTTCTAATGACTCTACAAACTGTTACTCCAAAATTACTATCCACTACTTTAAAATTAAACCGAGATTTAAACTCTTACTGAAATACCGGTTCTATATTCAATAGAACAACACGAACATTTAAAGATTACACTGCTAATTATCATGATAAGGAACGTAGTGAGCGACCGTTTTGCAATAACTTACAGAATAATTTTAATAGTAGTTGTGTTGAAGTATACTCTGTGACATAAAAAATGCAACACCAAGAAGGTGTTAGAATTTTTGGATCAAACTTGGCAGAAATGTTTAAATAGTCAAAGGTAGTAATTGATTAAAATTTCAAAGACTATAATAAAATAATGTGTTGGACAACCTCTATTAGTTCCACACTCCCTCACACTTCTTGGCATGGATTCAACCAGGTGGTCAATTTTTTCGTGAGGTATTGCATCCCAGGCAATTTGTGCCAGAGAACTTCTAGTGTCTGTATGTCTTATACATGTTCCATGGGCAAAAAGTCGAAAGATCTGAGTGGCTATGGCAATATATTGATGTTAGCAACCTTAAAGCGCTCCATAAAATGCCTTGCAATATGGGGACGGGCATTATCCTGTTGAAAAATCAAATCTTTTAGCTCTTGGAGGAATGGAACATATCGGCGTGCATTTATATTGCCTCGTATGAATACCAACTGTGACTTGCTTCCATAAACAATAGCACCCTATACCATAACCATCACGTCTACGTCTGACCATCATGCAACCATCGTGCATTCCCAAGCAAAATCGAGATTTGTCACTGAAGACCATTCCACGTCCTAATCTAGTCGCAAGGTACACCACTCTAAACGTTACTGTCGATAACGAGCCGTCAGAGGAAGCATTACAAGAACTAATTTCTTCACTTAGAAAGAACATACAAAACCAATTCAGTCTTTTTTGTGGCGACGTTTTGTTCTTTGTGCAAAAACTTCATCAGGCCACTAAAATTTATTAAAACTCGTAAATCAACAACGCACGGTAAACAACAACTAAATTAATTACAGAAAACTTTACAACATAAAACTTGATAGCTTCGAATAGAACGTACGAAACCACATCGGGATCAAAGTTTTATTGAAATTAAAATACTAAAATATAATATTATGATGTTAAATTATAAGGAATTATTGTTTATTATCTTGAAAATACGATCCAAACGCAAACTTTTGATCTCAAAGTGATGAAAAAGCTATTTTTAAATTCTTAGTTAATTTATAACGAGTGAACCTGTAACGCAAGAATTGTAAAAGTGTAAAGAAAAGTAGTTTGTTGACTTACCTGCGCTGGCTAGCTTAAATTGGAGATGGTCGTAGGTCAAGATGTTAGTACCTACATTTGCCTAGCGAACCGGTGCTCTACGTCAGCTTGCTTTGCGATTTTATTTGAGACTAGTACTGAATCACAGCAAGACATCAAAGAAGTAAATAAAAAAAAAGTATTACAAAAAATTCCAAAGTTAATTATGTAGTCATCGATACACATCGAATTATAAGTACATAAATCATTCATATGCAGTATATACGCCGTTGATAACAAAAGTATACATGACAAAATGGCTTAAAATTAAAGTTAGCGTTAAGTAACAATCAGTTAAAGTTTATTGCAGATTCAAAGAATAAAAAAATGGATCTATATTCAAATAAGAAAAAAAATAATTAACCTACAGGTTCCAAATTAAACAGAAAAAAAAATATTTTCTCAAACAATTCCTAACTATGCGGAACTGATCGATTTTGTCATAGAACGTAGTCGAAAGCTAGCCACAATTGTTTCAGAGAAAAATATTTTCTACAACTATACTATAATAAAAACCAGTACTAGTAAAGTTTATAACGTAGTTAAACCTAAAACTAATGAATAACTAAAATCTAAAGTTGTAACTCAGTTTATTTTTAAATCAAATCAAGTTAATCAGGTATCGCGAAATAAAAAGAAACAATACAATGAGATCAATATGTCAACAAATCGATTAAAATGTTTTAATTGTTTTAGTTATTGACTGTAACAAAGCCAAGTCGTTATTTTGTTATACTGGTTGCAAACCAGAAGTAAAAAAATTGAATTGTCCCAATTGTAACGTTCATCGTTCGGAAAACAAATGTAAAAAGAATTTAAAAATAAATAGTAACTCGGCAGTTTCTCGCAAAACTCGCTAAACTTATAGCTTGTTAAATACTCAATTTCTTATTGAGGTTGTTGATGGACCTATTTCTGATCTTAATTGTAATAATGTTGTCAATAATAGTGACCCATTATTCATCGGATCTGTTGATAGGTCAACTTTGTCATTGGTAGAGCAATATTCGAAATTTGTTTCTTCTAACAATGTTGTTGCAAATTCGGTTCTCTCAAAAAAAAAAAAAGATTTGGTAGTTTTCCCAGTTGAATATGGTCTACCAAAATGGGGTGCCGATTTATCGGTAATTATTAAACCTATTACAAAGACAATTTGTATTGACAAAAATTGTTGTTGTGATTGTTGTAAAAATAGGTTTTGTGTTTTTAGTAATAAGTTATTGTAAAAGTTGTGGATATGGAAAAATAGAAATTTTTCGCAAAGAATCCAAGTCAGGTGTTGTAACGTTCTGTTAAAAGTTTATTACATTTAAAATTCTATTTTGCATTCACATACTAATTTTCATTTAAATTTGTTTAATTTGGCAACGTCGCGTCGTACTTCGAATCGACCGAGCAATCGATTTTTGTTCGTACTTCCAGTTAAGCCATCTTTGGACTTGCACGTCGTAAGTGTTGCAAGGAAGATAATTTTATTATTAATGGCGTAAAAACCCATACTACTAATTTCCAACTAATTGCTGGTAAGTTTATCTTCATTCCGATATAATTTTCTATTGAAATCAACATTTTTAGTGATTTCACAATGTGACGCAATGCATTAACACAAAGGAATTTATTTTCAAGGCCGTTGTTTGTAAATGAACGTAAGTGATTTCATGTCGAATAAAAACCATTTTGATTATTTATATTTAAGGTCTTTTCCGTTATTGGTCTTTTTCTTTATTGGGCTTTTTTTTACTGGATTTTTTTCTTCATTGGATTTATATTTTTTAATTTTGTGCCTGCGGTTTTTGCTTTCCAATCTACATTTGTTTGATTCGTTATTTCATTCTGGAAGAAGCTTATCATTAAAACAAAGAAGGTGCGATCAATAGAAGACCTCAAATAACGTCATATTATATTGATGAGTCAACTTGGAGTTTTTCTACTGGTATTACATTTTAAATTCAAATTAATTAAATTGTGTTATCAAAAAAAAACTTTTCGGAATACTTACTCCGTAACAAATTAAACGTTTATTACTTTTGAATTTGATATCGATTAATAGTTAGTTATAAAATTTTTATGCTTTTTTATATATCACCAATTTAAAGGTGATTGGAGCCAAAATAATATTCACTTTTTTTTTAATATAAATAGTTAGTGAAATATGTTATAATTGCAAATAAATTAAAGAAATTCACGCCTGTGTATTTTGTTTTAATTCAAGCTTGCACCCAGAGGTTTATGTTCTGACTGCAGTCGCGGTAATAAAAATTTTCGCTTTCGATAAATGTATATTTATATTTTGCACGTTTATTATTTATTTTTATTGCATTGTCACTTATAGTTTGTTGTCAAAGATTGAATTTACTAATAATGATAATACGATAGTGAAAGCTGCTAAACAGTGGTTTATTTTGATTGTTTTAATAAATGATAAAAGTTTTGTTTCCACGTATGGCACTTTTTATTCAAGGTATTCAATTTGTAGTATATTGACCAAAAAGAAATGAAAATCTTCGCAAGTATAAATTACACTCCTTATTCTGCAAAACATTTTCTAACTGAAATGGCAAACTCAGAAATAATTTCAGTTTTGCAAATGTACAACGTTTCGGTAAAAATTGGAAACAGAAACTTAAATTTTACTTTTTATTATCTATCGTTTTTGTTAGCTAGATTGCTATTAGGTTTGGATAACGTTTTTAAAACCAAAATCTTTACCAATTCACACTTAGATTTGTGGTGGTTTGAAGACGAACCCCAAAACGTGTTTTAATTTTTTTTAAACATCCCGAATCAACAAATACAGCCTAGTTACGTAATAGCCCCCTTACTAAAATTCCATTTGGATCTTTGGTACCACTGGATTTTTGGACGATGCAGAAACAGGTTGTTCTTGAGCGATGACTAAAAGTCCATTTGGTTCTTCTGGTACCACTGGCACTGGTACATCGGCTACATCTGCAGGTGCATACATTTAGTCCTGAAAAATATTTTTATTAAATGGGAATATCCCAGTAGACAAAACATTTTTTACTGTTACACCTTGAAGATACGCTTCCATAAAAATCCTTGTGACTTGTTGTTAAGTTACCGTTTTACCATGGTGGTTTTTAAACCAAACATGTAATTTTTGATTATAAAATGTGTTTAAAAATTCAAAGAAATTAATGTCTAACGGCTGAAGCCTGTGGGTTGCAATGTGGCGGGTAGCAGAAAATTACAATGCCATTTTGCCTTGCAAATGTTAAAACATCTATGTTTTTGTGGCTAGAATGACTATCCAAAAGCTAGAAAACTTTGTTTTGAGGTGAAACATTGTTGTGTTTTACAAACCATTTGCAATCATTTTAGAAATACTACTCCATTTATCCATCTCTTTTCCTGGGCAAATCCTACTGAAACCGTTAGAGCATAGTTTCTTAAATCGCATTGAATACTTTTTCTGGGAAATATAAAAACGGCCGTAATTTATGCTCCTAGATTGTTTACACAGCAAGCTGAAGTGAATTAATAGCCTCTTTTAGCACTTGTTAAAACACCAACCTGTTTTTGACCTTTAGCTGCAAAAATCTTGGTTGGTTGAGTTGGTAATGTGCTAAGCGCTGATTCGTTCACGTTTTAAATTTTGTGTGGTTTAAACTTATGCTTTTCCATTATTTCCGTTAAATGACGGAAAAAAGTTGAGGTCAGTTGAAACTGCAGGCTCTTGCAGCTCAAGTAGCTTTCGGTATGCGAAGAAATATCGTACGATTCCGCAATCTAAATAATTTAAACCAACTTCTACCAGCCACTTCCTTTTTAGTTGAAAATCTGCGAGGAAGTTTTTTCTTAACAGCTATTGCATACGCTACCCTTCTAACATCGACCGAAGTCATCCCGAATAATCTAATTTCCAAATCTTGTATTTACTATTTTTCTTCTAAATAGACGTCAAACGTCGCTTTGTGCTCACTTAAATATCTTTTTGAAGTATTCTCCTTTTTAGCACGTCGCCGTAATGTGGTAAACGGAACCTTAAAAGTTTTGGACGCCAGTAACTAACCGATTTTACCGCTCTTAACACCATCGATGCCTCTTGTATAAACAGATGAATATAAAATAGTAGTGGTAGGTGAGATGGCATAGCATGGCATGTACACACACGCACAAACCGAAATACTACCTCAAAAATTTTAAACTTTGAACAAACAGTAAACCACCGAGAGTAGTAATAACATTCTGCTGAACTTTCATTGTTTATTATTTTGAAATGAATATACACAACGTTTCGATTGCTGTGGTATCTGCAATCGACATCAGGTGAATACTAACAAACTTAGAAACTACTGGAGCTTATATACTAAAGACATGTTCGATGAAGCGTTCAAGCGTACAAAATCAATTTAGCGTAACAGATTAATTAACAAAATTACTTAGTGAAGTGTGTCACAGAGAGGAACATTGGTACAAACGGAAATTTAAAGGAGCGGCATTTATCAACAACAACAAAGAAATTTTCAGCCAGCCAAGTGTCGAGATAAGCAACATATGGAAACCACTAATCGAACCTCTAAAACAACTTAAACTTCACTAAGTAATTTTGTTAGTATATAAGCTCTAGTAGTTTCTAAGTTTGTTAGTATTTACCTGATGACGATTGCAGATACCACAGCAATCGAAACGTTGTGTATATTTATTTCAAAATAATAAACAATGAAAGTTCAGCATAATGTTATTACTTCGCATCAAGCAACATTGTTTAATACATTCAAACAAACCGAGAGTAGTTTTAACAGTATTCTCAAAAAATACAAAATAAATTAAAGTATACATTAGATCGTGTACGGGTGACCAATAACAAACACAAAAAGATTTATAACACAAAATTTAAAAATGTCGGTTTTTAACAACATTTATGTATCAACTCGTTAGCGAATAGAAAGAAACTAAAAATCGTGTCGGTATAACGACATACGCATTCTTCACGCTGAGCAACATTGGTGTTGCCATATCTTTTCGATTTTCAAAAATTATAGGCGCTATGCCATCTCATTGACTGGCAGCCGACTTAGAGTACTTTCCCCTAGTATTTTTGAATAATGTTTTGGTTTTTACTCCAGATTTTAGAATACATTGCAGCATGCTCAGCAAAGTATTTAACCGATTGTTGTAAATGTGAATCCGGAAAATGCGAATTTGGTTGTACAGCAGTAAAATATCATGGATATTGTGTCAACTCGAACGGACTCTCTGTTGATCGTGACAAAGTTGAACCCGTTGTGTCATTTTTTGCACCACTAAACGTAAAGCAACTGCATACATTTTTGAGTATGGCAGGATGGTATCAAATGTTCATGATAAACTTTTCAACCATTGTGGCACTGTTGACCAATTTTTTGAGAAATAAATCAGTTTGAACTTAGAGAAAAGATCAATCTTAATCTTTTGAGAAGTTAAAGTCCGTCCTATCATCAACACTAATTTTAGGTAGGCCAGATTTTGAATTGCCGTTTCTTTTGTAAACTGACGCAAGTTTCAGAAAATTTGGAGCAGTATTACTACAAGTGCAATCCGACGAGGAAAGTGTCATTGCATATAATTTTCGTTCTTTATCCTAAGCTGAGCTGACCTGGTATGTATTCTGATATCCAAAGGTATATTTGGAATTGCGACATTTGTTAGAGGCTTAAGGCAGATAATCAACCACTCATGTGGAAATATTTCCACGTTATTTAACAACTCCTTGAAAAACAGTATCAACTGATTTAATGGGTCCTTATATTCTCGTAGTTCTAAAGAAAATGTACATCTGTTAGTATTTCACAACTTATTTACAAAATGAGTGGAATTAACTCCTATACATTAAACCACATCCAAAATCATTGTTGAAAAATTTTGTTTGCACATATTAGCTAAATTCGGTTGTCCACGCATTTTCTTTCCGACAACGGGAAAAACTACATTGGTCTTCTTGTAAAAGACTTTGCTTGCGATTTTAACTTGGAACTTATTGTAACTTATCTTGATAGTCAATTTCATAAGAAATAGGACACTAATCTCAGGTGAATTCAATTTGCATTAAATTATGTTGTCTAAGAGTCAACTTAGTTTTTTTCTGCATTTTTGAATTTCGGCCGTGAATATCGTACAGAAAAAGAGATAAACGTTTGAGATTCTATTTCAAAACAAATATCAAAACAAATTGTTGAAAACTCGCAAAAGAATTGATCTCACAGAATATCAGAGCTTACGCAATTGTTTGTTGTAGCTGAGAGTAACCTATTAAAGGCTAACCAATTTTAAAGTTTACGATATGACCTTACAAGAAGAACTGATCACTTAAGAGCGGGAATCTGGTACTATGCAGTTCCTTTCAGTTGTCATTGTCGTTGATATTAATACATCTGGAGTATGCACACTGCAGGACTCAATAATGGAAAACAAAATCGGAGAATATCGGAATGATTTCACAAAAAATCGAACAACACTAGATCACATATCCTTATTAAGACAGATCATAGAGAAATGTAATCAATTTAATGTTGATTTATATGTTCTCTTTATAGACTTTAGTCAGGCGTATGATACAACTCTGAAAAACAGTTGTATGTAATATTAAAGGAGTTGCAGGTATCACAAAAACTAACAAATATAGCAAGGATGTTTTTAGAGAATATTAAAGCAAAGTTAATGGTATAAGATATGATATCCACGATAAGGGAAAATGGAGAAGTAGGTATAACTTTGAACCGAAGGAGGAACATAATAAACCGAGTGTAACAAGCAAAATAAAAAACAGCAGAATAAAGCGGCTCGGACATATGGAAAGAATAGACATATCAAGGAAAGTAAAAAAATTCTATAAAAGGACTTTGGTAGAAAAACGATTAAAGACCGCGATCCCGTTGGATAGATAAGGTGGAGAAGGATTTGGAAGTGGCAGAACTGGAGAACTGGAGAATAGTAGTTTGGGTTAGTAAAGATTGGAGAAAAGTTAGCGAAAGTGTGGTGCAGGTGCAAGATCAGACACAAAAGTCAGTACTATGTGCTTAAAAATTAGCCAAGAAACTCTAAGGGAAGGGCATGACCCTGAATGGGCTGCAAATCGTTCTTATTAACAAACCTGGTTTACATCACTAAAACTTTATTTGTACACAAAAACTTTGTCCCGCTTATTTATGAGTAGAGTGTACTTGTAATTTAATTTGTCTGTCTGCGACACTTTTAAAAATTACTCAAAATTTTTAAACTGAGTCTTTGATAATTATAAATTAAATGTATTGTGATTATTGCATGGTATCTCTAATTAGCTACTGAACATCTATCTGTGCGTAATATCTTACAATTTATGATTAACTTTTTTAGCATATTGTCTGTGTAAAGATTTTTTATGAACTGCTAAATTTATAAATTTAAATTGTTTTAGTTATTAAAACACGTTCTTTGAGTAATTACATAAACTTAAATATATAATTTTTATATCTAAATTTAAAAACGTTATGTCTAAAATTTGCAGTTACATAGGATATAATTTCCACTAAAAAACTCGAATCTAAAAAAACATTAAAAAAAAGATAAACCTAAACAAATAATAAAACGAACGTCAACGGCAATATTTGCTTTTAATCTGATAATTCAATTAAATTAACGCAATAACAATATCTTTATTGGTACTTTTAATCGTATACTTTAATTAAGATTAACGCAATAACAGTATCTTAATTGGTGCTTTTTATACAACCCTGGTAAAGTGCTAAAATTTATAGAGTATGCATTTTTGTAAGTACATTACTTTAGTAAGGTTGTGCTTAAATTTCATCTCAAAACGACTCTTAAGTTTTTACTTTAGTAACTAAATGCAATATTAATTGTGTAATTTAATTAGAATACAAATTACCAGAACGTAATCAATATGACAGTGACGTTGTTTTTATCATATAAATTTAAAATGTTTCATGACTTTTAGTAGATACTGAACCGGAAATGCACAATGCGATTTAATTAAAGTAATATTAAAATAATTGTATTTAAATCTGAAATGTGCAATTTGCATACGAGAATATGTAAATAAACGATTCAACATATTAGTAGTTCTTCGTCAACATACTGATTTTCTATAAAATTGTCTCATTATCTTTATTAAGGAAATTAAGTAAGATTTACAATATTAATGTTATTAAGTTGATACTGTTCCACTTTTAACTTTTATTACACGATTGAACTAATGCGGTAATATATTTAGCTTTACTTCTTGCTATCAAAAGGCACCGTCCTGTAAAGAGGCGAGCTAATGTGTTCGTTGACGTTTCATCGAATTAAACACACACATATATGTAATAAAATCTTTTAACCCAAGTTATTCGATAAGACACTAAATGAATATTGAAAGTGATTGCTTTAAATGAATTGTAACGAAGCTTTTTTCATAGTTTTGTTAAGGCAAAGTATGTTATTTGCAATTTATAAATAACAAAGCAAATAATTATGCTAGTAATTTAAAGCTTTATGACTTAAGAAATAAAATTTTCTTGTCTTTTGATTTTTTCAATGGCATTATTATTTATTAAATGAGACATAATCAAAGTTTTACTGAACCTAATAAAAACAATTTTAATAAAAATTGTTTTGCCAAAACGGTAGAAATATGAACCTTCATCTGTCATACACAACAACAACACAACAAATATATCAATAAAGAGAGATAGAAGTTAAAAAAACGATGTAGAATTAAGCATATAAATATCAATTAAGAGTTCGTCAATAAATATCATAGTTAATAATGATAATGCAGGTCTCTTAGATTTGGCAACACTTTGTACTTATAACTACATGACTTAATTGTATTACAATATTATGGTATAAATTTATGGGTAAACAAAAAATTTAAAAAGACTTATCCTAAAATTAATTCTGGCAATTGGTGTTAGTGAGCAATGTTCACATTTGTACGGGCTTCAAGTTATCGACTCTAAGGAAATGTACTTATTAAACATGTGCTATTCCAATGAGGCAAACACGTGGCCGCGACCCAAGTTGTTATGATAATTACGAAAAAATTAAATCGCGTCACAAAAATAGAAGTTAATTTTTACCTCAGCAAAAGTATCACAAACAACAGATACGAAACAAAATTAGTGCGGTACGGTACGGTATTATTCACCTTTTCATTATTTACGACTTTGTTGGTCTGATTCTGTTCCATTTCTACAAATGGGTTTCTCTACATTAGGTTTAGCATACAAGTTGGAGAACTCATCCATCTCTTCAACCTCGGACGTAGGTTCATTAAACGAATGACAAATTTTTAACTGATTCCTATGAACTTTTCTAATGTAACCATTCTGGTCTAGTTTTACCAAATAGACTGATGGACTAACTATCAACATTAAACTAACTTTAACCCACTTCAAAGAAACTTGATCGTTCCTCAAATTTAGACAAACTCTTTGACCGATTTTTAAAACTGACGACTTAGGCTGACTGATAATACTGTGCTCCTTTGACTCTACTAATGATGACACAGGCGTACGAGGAGTGAAACTAATAACCTTGCTATAGGTGATAAACCTGTTACTGATGACGGTGTAGACCTGTAATATAAAAGACAATCGCAAAGACGTTGCCCTGGGCGATAACTCAGCCTACTCTTTAGAGTGCATTGTCTTTGTCAACAGCTTTTTAAAAGTTTGAACAGACCTCTCCGCTAACCCATTTGATTGAGGGTTATACGGAGGTGCGAACAAAAGGTTAATGTTTTTTGACTTGCAAAAAGATTGAAATTCTTTTGCACTGAACGGAGGACCATTATCACATACAATGGTTCGCGGGAATGCAAATCGTAAAAAGACGTCCCTTAGCATTTCCTTCAAATGATGAAAAGACGTGCCATTCTTTATTAGAAAACACTCCACTCACTTTGAGTACCCATCACATAGAATAAAATATTTTTGTGATCTTAATTCAAATAAATCTAGGTGAATACGTTCCCATGATATTTTTGGTTCTGGCCAAGAACGATGCGTACTATTTATTGGCGATTTTTGTACACTTTGGCAAATTTCGCATTGACTCACAACCTTTCTATATCACAATCTATCGAAGGCCACCAGACATACGATCTTGCGAGAAACTTGGCGCGCATAATACCGGGATGTCTTTGATGAAGAATCTTTAAAACTGAGGTTCTTAAAGACTCAGGAATGACGACACGATTCCCATAAAAGACGCAACCATTGGACACGGACAATTCGTTCTTTGAATTTAAATATTTTCTACATGACGAATTACTAGGAATCGACGGCCATTTATTGTTGACGTATTCTACCACTTTTAACAGTAAATTATCTATTTTGGTTTGTTCACTTACTTATTCGTGTGCAATGAGTGGTGTCGACAGGTAAATATAGTTGCAGTCTGGCTTCTCCACTATTTGTTTGGACGGGAGACGCCTTAGGAATATGCTGCCTTTTTTATAAATAATTTCGTAATTATACGCTGACAGAATTATGGACCAACAAATAATGCGAGATGATGCCATCACCAGAACTTTTTTACATACTAAAAATAATTAAAATGATCAGTAAAAATCTTAAACCGTCGACCAAACAAATATTTGTGAATTTTTTTCACCCCAAAGATGACTGCAAGTCCTTCTTTATGAAGTTGACTATAGTTTCTTTGGGCCGCAGACAGTGACGCGGATTCAAACACAATCAGACAATCAACTCCACGACTTGACTCAAGACTGCTCCTACACCATAAGCACTAGCATCTACAGTTAAATTAACTGGTTTAGACGGGTCGAATAAGGCTAACAAAGTTTTCTCACACAAAAAAGATTTGCTCTTTTTAAATGCCTCGTTGCACTCCGGTGACCAATACCAAAAAACACTTTCCTTTAAAAGACTATGGAGTGGTGCTAATAAATCTAGACACATTGAAATAAAATTCCTATAAAAATTAAGTGCAGACAAATAAGGCGTTAGCTGGGTTAAATTTTGAGGAGTAGGAGCTGACGCTATTTTATCAATTTTAGTTTTTGAAGGACTTTTTCCTTGACCTGACAAGACGAAACATAAAAACTTTAACGACTTTACGTAAAATTCGTTTTTGGAAATATTTATTTTAACATTATAGTCATTGAGACGCGACAAGACTAAATCTAAGATTTGCTTACAACCTTCAACATCATTGCCACCAATTAGTATATCATCCAAGTAAGCACTACATTTATCTATAGAATTCAATATCGAATCAATAACCATTTGAAATATCGCTGGGGCTGACGACAATCCAAAGACTAAGCGATTATACACATACAATCCATTAAGAGTGTTAAGACCGTTAGTAAAGACGTAGTTTTCCGTTCTTTTTAGGAACACAGACTAAAGGACTAGCCCACTGACTATGCCTTTGGATATGATACCTTGTCGTTTGAGGACCTCCAATTCGCTAGCGACTTCAGTTCGAAGTGCATAAGGAACATCGTATGCTTTGTGAAAGACGGGAGACTCTCCTGCTTTGTCAACCAAAAACTTATCTATTGGCAGTTCATTATCAACTTTAGAGAATGCGCGGGGATATTTATTAGACAACTCCTCTATTATTTGAGAATTCTGTGGTTCCACTACAAATATTTGGTTTTGATGTAATATCGTCAAACGCCAAGATGGATATAAATTACTCAGCCAATTTCTACCTAAAATAGCAGGACATAACAGATTTCTAACGACTATTAAATTTAGCACTCTTGAATGAGTTAAAGGGTTAAAAGAAACTTTGACTAATAACAACCCACTGATTTCTAACCCATGTCTATTTGCTGTTACCAATTGACCCATAAATGGATTTAATTTTATATGTGACAATAACTTACAATACAGTCCAAAGCTGACAAGCGATGGCGAATTCCCACAATCTACGAGAAACTCGATCTCATAGGTGTGTACATATAAAGTAACTCGGAAAGGATCTGAAAAAAATTAGACATAGCATTACAAGCGACATTAATAAATAATTGACTGTTTCTCTTGCAGAATTATGCTGTATGACCTTTTCTTCGACATGTGAAACACTTCCAAGTTTTTGCAGGACAGTTTTCTGGTTTATGTTTGGAAAAACACTGAGAACAACTTTTGAACCGAGGACAAACGAACGACTGATCTGACTTGGGACGATGTGCACTCTGGGAACGATCTCTTCGAATGTTGTACCGTTTTCCCAACAATGCATTCTTTGTTTGTGGATATCTGTTCTTTCTTGTGTCTACTTTGATGACTTTCCCTGATGTCACATTACCAGCTGCAGCGTTACGGAGTTGAACCGAGCTCTTCATGAACGTATCCATGTCGAGAATGATCTTACAAGCTGAATCGAACGATAGCGTTCCATCTTCCGACAATAATTTTCTAGTCATAGCTTCATTTTAAAGACCACAGACTAGTTTGTCTTGCAATGCTTCGTCTAAAAACAAACCAAACTTGTATGTAATTGATAGACTTTTGATAGACGATATATAATCTGACCGGTTTGCTAATTTCGACTAAAAAACTTATAAAGTTTAGCAATCGTGCAGGTTTTTGCAGCAAAAGTGCTCCAGACAATTCCTCTACGTGCACGACGCGACATTAATATACATTTTAGAGTATGATTCTTATAGTTTTTTACTAAGCTAACACTGATTGTGAGTTTACGTCAAAAGCCATCTTATTTCTTAACTCCTTTCAAACGAACTACTCGCTATTGTAACTATTAATATACAAGGCGTTTTATAACAACACCAATTTATTCCAGTTAGGCCGTGTACGTCACCGGTGGCCGACACGACATACCTAACTTTAGATTGTCATTCGGTGCCGCCGGCCAGGCGTTCTGTATAAACTACTATTAACACATTGACTGCCGATAAAATTTTCATAAAATGTCCAAAAAATGTTTTTTTGTTTTTAGGTTTAACTAGCGCCGCGTCCGCCACCGGTGGCTGACATTTCAAATAACACTATAATTTACCCCAAAATAATCTCAAAACGAATAAAACAATTGTATTTTGACCTATTATATTAAATTAAACCTAAAAACAAAAAAACATTTTTTGGTCATTTTATGAAAATTCTATCGGCAGTCAATGTGTTAATAGTAGTTTATACAGAACGCCTGGCCGGCGGCACCGAAAATTTTTTGGTCATTTTATGAAAATTCTATCGGCAGTCCACATGTTAAATAAATGTTTTTCTATAATGTATGTACAGGTATTGCAAACTGTAGAAAATCGTTTCTTAAGTAGCACTAGACAATTAACTCGCAAAATTAACGGATTCCATGCAGTACACCAAGTTATGAAAGGTTATTCTCTGCACCCTTATAGCTCATTAGTTAACAGACGTTAGTTTTGCACCGCGACGTAAATTTTGTGAGTGGTTGCAATAACAAAAAGCTTTTGACCTAGCTTCAGTGCCATCGTGTTATTTTCAGATAAGTAGCATAATTTGTAAACTGACGCGTCCAAAAAAATCGAAATCTGTTATTTGTTCTTACTGGAGTCATATTAAAAAAATACCACCTATTTTTCTCGCAGCAAAGAAATTATTAAAGACCAAAAACTATTGAATTACATGTAAAATATACTCTAAAAAAGAATTTACTCTAGCTTAAGTAAAAATCGTTCTTATAAAGTTAGTCGTTAGTATTGTTAAATACAATTAAAGTCACTAGTGTAATGTTACTTTTAATAGTTGGAAACAAACAAAATACTATGTTTTTATTAAAGTATAATAAAAATACTTTTTCAAACAAAATTATTTCTAACTAATTAGAGGATTAATTGTCACTTTTTAAATTGAGGTAATGTTGTTATACTAACATTAGAATGTCTTCCGGGTTTGGACCGTGTCATAGTTGCTACCGAAGCTGCCAACGTTTCGCCCACTTTCGTAAGGGGCTTCATCAGGGCGTGAGATAAATCGCAAAACTCAAACAAGCAATCGAAATCTAACTAAGAACTTCTCAAAAGTTAGGTTATCCACTTGTAAAACAAGCCATAACCTAAACTATGAAAAGGTAAGAAAGAAAACGATAACCTGAAAAAGCAAACGAAAATCTAACAAAGAACCACTACCGAGTTAGGTAATCAAAATTATAAAACTTGAACCCCAAGATCTTCTCGTGAGCTTTGATGTTACTTCACTTTTTACTAAAGTTCCTATTAAGGATTCGCTTATTATCATTAAACAGATTCTGTCTCAGCATGGCAAGGACTTGAGTTTGGTTCCTCTTATTGAAAAGTGTCTATCCTCTACTTACTTCCAATTTGATAATAAGTTTTACGAACAAGTTTCTGGTGCTGCTATGGGTTCTCCTCTATCACCTGTTGTAGCTAACATTTTTATGGAATCCTTTGAAACGGTTGCTTTGGAATCATCAATATTAAAACCTAAAGTGTGGTTTAGATATGTTGACGACACGTTTATTGTTTGGTCTCATGGTCATCTTGAATTGTCTAAGTTTCTTGATCATCTTAACAATCAACACTTAGATATCAAATTTACTATGGAAATCGAAAGTAATGGTTCTCTTCCATTTCTTGACGTTCTTGTGACTCGTAAGCCCGACGGACTTCTAGGCCATTCTGTTTATCGCAAACCCACCCATACGGACAGATACCTTCATGCTTCGTCTCATCATCATCCTGCACAGAAACGTTCTGTCATTGAATCTTTGGTCCATCGTGCCTTTTCTATTTGTCAACCTGAGAATCTAGACTCAGAACTCCGTCATCTTACTAGAACCTTAGTGAACAATGGTTATGTCAAGCGAGATATTCATAGAGTTATTAATCGTCGTTTACATCCACGTACTCGATTACCTAAGGACATTTCTACTCCAGAATCCAACCCGAAATTGGCCTTTTTACCTTACATTCACAAGGTTACAGATCAAATAGGGAAACTCCTTCGTAAGAATGGTATTAAACCCATATTCAACTCGACAGGCAAAATCTCTCAGATTCTTCCTTCTCCCAAAGACAAATTTCCTACACTTTCATCTCAAGGTGTATACCAAATTCCCTGTTCTTGTGGTTTAGTCTACATTGGTGAAACCGGTCGTTCCGTCATTACTCGCATTTCAGAACATGATCGTTGTATAAGGAAAAGGTATACTTCCAAGTCTGCGGTCGCTGAACATCATTTTACTACAGGTCACAAGATAGATTTTGATAATGTTTCGTTAATTGCCAAATCTCCATTCTTTTTCAACAGGAAATTCCGAGAAAGCATAGAAATCATCAAACACCCCAATAACTTCAATCGCGATCATGGTTTCGAACTATCCCTCTTTGGTTCCCGGTTATTAGTCATTTAACAAAAACACGCCCCCTAGCAACCGTAACCCAATCAGGGTCGAGCTTAATCATCCGTGACGATCCTGTTCCTTTAAATACGGAGACTATTTCTTCTTAAGTCACTTCTACCTAGTTTAGAATCTGGCTTGGTTCACAAGTTGATTACCTAACTCGGTAGTGGTTCTTTGTTAGATTTTCGTTTGCTTTTTCAGGTTATCGTTTTCTTTCTTACCTTTTCATAGTTTAGGTTATGGCTTGTTTTACAAGTGGATAACCTAACTTTTGAGAAGTTCTTAGTTAGATTTCGATTGCTTGTTTGAGTTTTGCGATTTATCTCACGCCCTGATGAAGCCCCTTACGAAAGTGGGCGAAACGTTGGCAGCTTCGGTTGCAACTATGACACGGTCCAAACCCGGAAGACATTCTAATGTTAGTATAGATTCCGGCCGTGGAAGCCTTCGCTATTACATTAATGTTGTTATATTTACTTAGAACTTAACGCAGAACAAAAATTTAGAAGCAGACAAGTAGTTGTAGAATAGACTTGTTAAAAATGTTGTGAGCTCTCAAAATGATTTTATCAAAAATATAAAATAAGTTTTCATACAACCTGCAATTTTTACCTAAACAGAAAAGAATCGCAAAATATGCGTTTTTATCGCATTAATAAATCCTACATCTAATGAACCAATACAAACATTAATATAAATTTTATTTTTTTTATTGTAGCGAACTTCAATTATTAATTTTAATTTAATACCAATCTAATGCTACTGTTCAAATTTAAGAAAAATTAAATAACGCAATTCATTATTCATACCTTTTTAATAAACATATAAATTTTTGTTTCTTTTCTAATTAAAAACAACGCAGCAATTTACCACAAAGCAAGTATTTTTAGAATTTCTAAATTAATGAATATTGAAATTATGATAACAAGTCATTAATCATACAAGGCGTTTATAAAATTCTGTTACCTAAATATCTATTATATAGAACATGTAGAGGTATATACAAAATTTAATTTACTAATTGTTATGCAAAATCTATAAATTAATACTATAATACGTATAAAAATAGAAATTTTGTAACAATTGTGCAACTTCGTTAAAATTGAAACTGTTCAAAAGTGTTGTTTGAAGTAGATGGAGAATAATAATAATAATAACCGTGTAATTAAATTTTCAGTAAACATCATAACAAGCATCTACTTGGACAATTTATTGCAATTTTTTATTTTAGTAACAACAAAATAATATTCATTAACAATTTTAAAAATTATTTAACAATAATTTATTGCATTGACGTGTGTTAAGAAATAATTAATGCAATTGTAAAGAAAGTTGTTTTTAATGAAATTGCTTTAACACGTTTGGTTATAGAAAAACAGACAGGCGCCACTATACATCCTACATTATAACAAAATTAAATTCCATACATATATTTTAAAGTTTATGTATTAATAAATTTATAAAAGCAAAAAATAACAAAAACTTAGATACAGTATATTTTTCATGTTAAATGCTTGAGATAGAAATAAATTCAGGAACGTGTATTCAGATTTTGTTGTTAGCATGTTATTAGTTAAACGTATTTGGCAACAGTTTATTTACTTGCATAAAAAACTCTAAAAGTATACATGTTCTTTGCAATTAATCATTAATAAAAATTTGTTTGACTGATAACAATAATTATCGTTATTACTAGGTAGAAAACGGACATTTTTTCAAACTTTACACTGCTGAAAATTAAGATTGTAAACAAAACTATCAATTTCTTTATTAGATATAAAAAATTCAGATAATAATGTTTTTGCTGAGTTATCTATTCTATATATTTTGAATTCACATGACGAATTTGCATAAAAATATCTATTACGAACTAACCCTGACACTGCTTGTGTAGATAAAGAATAAATTTTTAAAATATCTACAAATAAATTCCTATTAAAAATGAAAATTTTACGGTTAAATTTGATTATAACATTTAATAATAAACAATTTTTTTTAAATTTGTAATTGTGTGTTTCTATTTTGGTTAGGTTAAACTGGTACTATTGGTAGCAACAGTTATCTAACATTTTAGTTGTATACTATTGGTCATTTGTCAAAAAAAGAAACGTTAGTGACGTTGTTTATTGACTAATGCCACTGTTTTATTGTTTTATTCAACAGTATTTAAATTTTTTATTTATGTTTGTGTTATGTAATATTTAAAATGTAACATAAACAATACTTTTAATTTCAAATATTTGTAAATAGTACTAACTACACTAGTTTACAGTTTAAATTTTACTAGATGACTTAATATGTTGTAATTTCAAATATGATTTAGATTTTTTTCTATCACATTCAGATATAGCACAATTTAACAGATAAGAAAATTTTGATTTTTGCTAACTTTTTTAAATAGAATTGCAAAAATCTGCGAGTCTTAACTAAAATGTGTGACCAATTTAACAAGAAAATTTTAAGAGAAGTGCTTTATGGTGTTTCTGATGTAGAATCTTCCGTACTATGCAACAGTTACAAACTATTTGAAATCTTCGTTATGTTGAATTAGATAAGTTTTCAAAATAGGTAGGTTAATAAATATTTTTGCATTTAAAATCATTGAAAAAATCACGATTTTTGTGTAACCATCCCTTGATTGCGCCGCTTCCAAAAGGTTTTTAGTGAAGTCTTTATATGTGATTTAGTCTATACATTTTTTCCTGTATCTCTAAACCAAATAATTTTTGAGAATAATTAGAGGGTTTTAATAAGAAAAATTGATAACACTATAATATTTTTATAAGAAATATATATCTGATGAATAGTATTAATTAAATTTTAAAAGTCTAGTTAATCAGACATTTCTTTTTTTGTTTGAAAACTATTTAATAGTTTTTTTGTGCAGAAACTAAGAATTGTCTTTTTTTATACACTTAAGAGTAATTCGGCTGTCATGTTTGTATTCTACCTTTTTTGGTACCTATATTCTATTTCTTTTATGTCTTGATGAAACTTCCTTGTTTGTTCTTTGCTCATTTGTTCAAGACTGTTAAAGAAAAATAAGGAGGTATGCAAAAAATGAATTTTGATGCTCATATTACATTCTAAATTGTGAAGCTTATATAGCATATTTTTAACGATTTCTTTATAATATTGTGCTTTATGATTTTCCAAAAGATTGTTTATTACATTTTCATCCAGGCTCTCCTTTCAACAGCAATCACCGTACAACATTTGTTAATGTAATACACAATGATTTGGCGTTAAAGGCAATAAAGTGTTAAAAGTATAGTAAAAGGAGAGTACGAAAAACTTAGTGCAATTTCTAAAGATGGGAACAAAAAAAGCGGAATATACCACACAATTAAAAAGATTGAAAAGGCCGATGCTTTAACGCAGTGGGTAGTCTAAACCTTGCAAGTGAATGGTCCTTGGAGACTTGGAACAAACTGATATCAGTGTATGAACAGAGTTCAGAACAAAAAATAGATCGATTAATTTAAAACTTTTTTACCCTCAAAAGGAAGCCGGAAGAAGACATCATAACGCACATTTTTCATTTAGAACGAAATTTCACCGAACTCAACAAAGTATTTAGAAGGTTAATAAAAGAGGAGGTTTCAGAACTGATACTTCCTAGCAGAATTATGTCTACTCGTCCAGTTGAATACTTTGAATTCAAAAGTGCATGGGAAAGTATAACAGTGAGTTAAAAAACCATTAACAAACTAACGGAACGTCTTAGACTGATTGAATTGAGATAACCTGCAAAGAAACGCGAGTCAACAGCAAGCAAGACAAATCAAACGTTTGTAAAAAAAAAGAACAAATTAAAAAAATCTGAAGTGTTTCAAGTGCGACAAAATTGATAATTTCTTAATCAGATGCCTAAAGAACTTGAAGAAAAAAACATAACAAAGAAGATATTTGAAAACAACACGTGAAGCATTTATGTGCAGTGAATTTGAAGACGATAAAAGCTTTTGAATTGCAGATTTGGGTGCAACGGTACATATAACTCATAATAAAAGCTGGTTTGTAAAATATGCCAAATTTATTGAACCAAGACCCATAAAGTTAGGCAACAACAGTGCCATGCGTGCTTACGAAGAAAGTTTTATAAATGTTAAGATAACAAATTTTGGAAGTTAACCAATTTTGTCCAATGTGTGTGTTTAGCAAAAATGGTTAAATAAGGTTAGGCGGCAAGAAAACTGAAAAAGGTTTGGACTTCTTAAATATAAAAGCGTGCAATCTAGAAAAAGCTGCTGTTGTGTATTTAACCACACGAAAAAAAACTTTGCAGTTATAGCATAAACGTCTTTGTCATCAAAATAAAAAAAAACACTTAAGAACCTTTTTAAAAATAGAGGATATCAAGATTAATTCTGAGGAAATTTGTACTGCGTGTGCATATGAAAAGCAGAATTGAAAACAATTTTATATTCGTCAGGATAAAGCAACTCAACCACGACAACGCATTTATGTGGTTTGCGGACCCATGCAAAAACAATCCATTGGAGGGGCTCACTGCTTTCTGTGTTTCAAAGATAAATTTTTTAATTATAGACAGGTATTTTTTTATTAAAACAAAAATTGAGGTAGTCACATGTTTGAAATAATTCTTGAGTGAATGTGAAAATGTCAAAAACAGTGGAAAATAATTCTCTGTGATAATAGTGGCACGAAATTTAATAATAAAGAATTTAATTCTGTGCTTCGTTTAAAAAAATTAATATATGAGGCACTTAGGGAAAAAATAGAATAGCAGAGAAAATGTACCTAAATAGAAACGCTAAAAAATGAGACGAGAACAGTGTTTTGGGAGTTTTTGTTGGCTATTGTGGCGAAAAGGATGGTTTTCGCTTGCTGAAAGAAAATAAAGTAACAAAGAGTAGAAACCGTCTGTTAATAGACGAAAAAGTTGTTCAACGAAAAGATCCAGCATTAATTCAGGAAGTTGATGACGAGCAGAAAGAATTACATCTAGAAGCATTTTTGAAGAGTAAAGACAAAACCAATGAGTCAAAGCCTACCACTACGGAGGATGCAGAAGAATTTACAAAAGTAAAAGATCAACCTTTACGACATCGAGAACGTCAAATGCCTGGTTCTCTTAAAAATTATATTCTAGTTGCAGAAACATTGGAAAAGGTGCCACAGTCATATGCTAATGCAATAAATTGTAAAAATTCAGACAAATGGAATATTATCTGAATATCAAACGTAAAAAATAAAACGTCGACCATGCAGACAAACAAAACTTGACGGTACAATTGATCGTTTTAAAGCGAGGTTAGTAGCAAAAAGCTACAGTCAAAAACCGGGAATAAAGTTTCAAGAAAGATTGGCTCAGTTGCAAGATTCGATACCATCAGGTACGGTCCTGATGGTATTGAATTCAGTGTAGCAGCAGCAAAGAAACTTAACCTACTACAATTCAATGTAAGTACAGCATTTCTATGTGGTACTTTAGAAAAAGAAATATATCTGAGCCAACCAGAAAAATTTAATGACGAGACAACATAAATGAAAGTCTTTATGGCTTAAAACAATTGCCAAGATGTTGAATTAAAAGGTTAATGAACTTCATTTGCGATCAAAATTTTTACGTAAGCGGTGAAGATACGTGTTTATTTGTAAGCAATGGTTCAAGTAAATTAATTTTAATAATTGAAGTAGATGATAAAAGAGAAATACATTGCTTTGTGAAGCAACTTGCAACAAAGTTTAAAAAATAACAGTGATACCATCCAAGAGTTTTTTTTAATTTTTTTTTTCATCAGGCTTCATATATAAACAGAATACTGAAGCAATTCAAAATGATTGATTGTAATTTTGTTAGTACCCCATTTAAACAATACAGTGGTAAACAAGTGAAATTAGATAAGATCGTTCCGTTTTGAGAAGCATAATGTTTTTAGCAATTACTACACGTCCGGATATTTTGCTCGTGATACGTGTTATTTTACAAAAATTTATCAAGGTAACTGTAAAACTATGACCGTGTACAGTAATGCAGTTTTACAAGGGATGTTAACACGCGTAGGCCAACACGGGTATAGTTTGCAAATTTAGTAACCCAGCTGTGACATGGTTCAGCTGTGTACTGCTGTCAACGACCGAGGCAGAATATGTAACTGCTTGTAAAGCTACAGACAAGGTCATTTTGGTAAACAAATTATTATGTGAATTAATTAAGTTAGAAAGTGATGTACCTACATTGTTCGTAGACAATTTAAGCGCAATTAAGCTTACAAAGAATTCAGAATTCTATAAACGAAGTAAGCATATCGAAGAAACTTTTACGACGTCTGTGATTTTAAGTATTGCGTAGTAGATTAAAGCTGGGACAAATTTCAGATCAATGTTAAATTTGAGAGAAAGTGTTGAGATAAATTTGATATGGTGGCAATAATTAAGTTGGTAGTTGTGTTTATTTTTTTTTTAACATTGAGTGTGTAACGTTCATTTACATAGATACATAAGTTTTTCATGTGTTGCTAACAAGTTTTTTCTTTGCTTTTAATAAGTATTCATAGTCGCTATTTTCTCTTTGATTATCAAAATTTACAACGTAAAAATCCAAAATTGAGAATGCGTTATCTCATACACGTTGAAAATGGTGTTTAGTAGGTTTAATTTCTGCCTCCTAAAACCCTTCAAAATGTAGCGAGTGATTGCAAATAAAATGCCATGTTATTCTTTTCTCTATCGCGTTATTATGAATATATAGCTTGTTTCCGATTAAAAAACAATTCAACTTTTTTAGAGTAGACTTACCGGTAAAATTAGCACCGTTGTTTGGATATAAATAGGTCGCCCACAACGCAATACAAAACTTCTCAAACACAGTGACGGTAGCGAAACAAATGAACAAGCGAATGTAAGCTTTTGAAAGTTTACTTCCTCTGTTTCCTTTACTTTTAAGCATAAAAAGAACAGCGTAATCTACACTTGTGGGTTCAAACAAAAATAAGCACTCTACTTGTTCACAACGTAAGTTTTTCATTAGTGGTTCTAGAGAACGATGTGCAACCTAGTAAGATCTCACATAATGTATTGTTTGTTTAAAAAGAGTTCACTCAAAATTGATGCAAAAGTGATTTCTTGTAGACGCAAGAGTGAGTCGTAGAGCAGTGTGTATTGGTCGAAGGTGTTCTTGAGAAAGTATTAATTTGGCTAATGAGTGTGCACCGAAAATTAATATTTGATGTTTTTTTGCTCGAATTGTGCAATATTCTTCTTACCCAAAGAATTTTATTACTACATAAAAAAAGTTTTAAACTGTTTAAGTTAGTTTGATCATGAAGTACTTTTGATCGTTGAAGTGTTTTAATTTAAAAGATTTTGATTAAGACATTTTTATTAAGCAAAATCGGGTTTCTTTGATTTTCAAGCAAATAAGAGCACCAAATTTTTTTTTGTTCTGCGACAATTGCAATAGAAACAAAGACAGTATGCTGTAATTCTTTCTAGAGGATTCAGACTAGAAACATTCTCAAAGGAAAAACTTGAAACAGTGAAAGATTTAACTTTTTTAAGCTCTGGAAGTCTTTGTTTTTATCAACTGTGGGTCATTATGATTCTTTAAGTAATAGCCAATCAGGACCATAAAATCAAAGTTTAGAATATTTGTAAGGAGTGACTTCACGGGAAAGTAGATTAGCAAAATTTGACTTTGATAAAACATGTTTCCAAACAGCATAGCTCTTGAATTTTACTTATTCTTTTAGCAACGAATGTTTTTAAACGAACAGGAGATAATTACTACCAACTTAGTACAATGGCGGGGTCTTACCAGAATACGCTTATATTGGAACAAAAAAGATTACAACAAATTTTACCTTTGTACAGTTGACCAAACGTGAATACAAGCTTCTTAAGCTCCCATAGAAACATGCAGCTCAATTTTGGTATGATTGTCGCATATAACAAGTCTTGGCAGTGTTAAGTCATTTAACTTAGGTAAGTTATTTCTAAGATACGACTAACTCATTTTATATCCCCAGGAACTGAATCGCCTCATGATATCTTTAATAATTACAAAGATTGCAATAGAATCTTAGCGCTTTTGATGCAGGGATAAAGCAATCCAAGCGGATCAAATACTTGAGCTATATTAAATAAAATAACTCGTCTTGTGATTACAACATGCGCGGGTTTAGAGATAGCAAACAAAAATCATTCGAGTGACTAGACCACAACAAACCTAGCGTTTTGGCATTTTTGCCAAAATTTGAGATGACAGAATAAACGTTTGTTGGTTTAATCCCTATTGAAATCCGTACATTGTTTAAAATCTGCTTTCTGACGTTACATCTACTAGCTAGAACTTCAGTTAAAGACTTACAAATAATTTGTGCTTTTCTATGCGATTTAGTGTCGATTAAAACATTATCGACATAGGTATTATTTAATATAACTTTGGCGGTTTAAAAACTAGATTGAGGACAATTGTTTGCCAATTTAACAAGACATGGAGTTGCAAAAAAACTAACAGAAGCGGTACGTAGGTGACAGTGTTCAATTCATATGTTTGAAGCGGATCGTCAATTTTGTATCATTAAAGAATTTTTTGCAGATATTATTACGCAATGTATTTGTATTAGTTATAGAATCTTTACATATTTACAAGTTTTGTACCCATGGAACCGGATCAACCACAAAACTGAGCTATTTGAGGTCTTTTGTAGAAACGTAGTTGATAATACAAAGGACACCATTTATCTAGAAACCTAATTCTTTTGAATTTATTTTCTGCACTTAAATAAAGTTTGCAGACAACCTTGCCTGAAAGGTCTTTACAATCTGTATTGTTCTTTCCAGCGTTTCTTGACGTAAAATATGTTATTTTTACTGACATTAATGGAGCAGCCACTTCACTTAAAGATCCATTTTTTTTCAATTTTGTTATAACTTTTGATTTTTGAGACTAGTGTGCTGCATTTTCGAAAATTTATTTAACAGTAGTTTTTAAGAACTGTTAAATTTGGATGCAACGAACGACTGTGACGTCAAGTCTAAATTACACTATTAAATTTTGGTGTTTACATTTGGGTGTTGTTAACTGTACATTCTTATAAAAATGTTTGAAAAACGCATAAAAAAACAGCGTGGTACAAATTTTTCTAGTTTTTTGAAAAACAAAAAATGATAAAACTATAGTAATAGAATTTAAAAATAGTTAATGTTAAAACATAAGCAATACATCTGAAAATATTATGATTGCAAAATTTCTTAGTTATTTCTTATAAAGCTTTGTATATTTTTCCGCTAAAATGTACAAGGCCAATTTGTACTTGAGCGCATTACTTTTGTAATTTTTGTCAAATTATTTTACATTAAACGAAGCAAATTGGTTCTCGTTAATTTTTTTTTATTTTCTACGGCAAACATTGTAAAAAAATTAAAAACTAAAAACATATTAAATAATAGTATATTGTTTTTTTGGATTAAAAGTGGGATTTTTTTGTTAAGCAAATTTTACATTTGCTAGTCGAAGCGAAGCGTAGCCGAGCAGATGCAAAACTGCGAGACAAAAAAAACACTTTTAATCCGAATGAAATATGCTATTTTTTCTCTAACCGAAATCACTCATTTAACTATTAATTTGTGCTTTGAATTTATTATAATAAAGAAAATATTGGTATAGAGTGGTAATAATAAACCTAGCGCAGTTGTCATTTCCGATTTCACAACGTCTGAAAATATATAACTATTAATGAAAATGTGTTAGACAGCTTTAAAAATTGGTTCAAGAATAAGGGTACTGGCAGTTCCAGTGGTTTATTTAGTTCTAATACATGTTGATTTTTGTATTTTCACCTATAAATTAGATCTTCAGTTGCTTTTTTTCTCTTCTTAGAGCCTTCGATTAGGTGTGAAATGTTTTATTTAATTAAACAACCGTAGTTGTAATTACGGCGACGTTTCGTGGTCTTTGATGTGACCACTTCATCAGGACAAATCTTTATTAAAAAAGTTAAATTTAGTATTTTATACCCGTACATTTACATGGATAAAAACTTAAATTATACAATGTATAACTTACCACTAAATTATCGATTGTCCTTGTCTTAACATTTAAAATACAATTAGAATACTTAAAAACTCTATATGAATTTACATTAAAAGAATCAGTCCTTAATTAAAATTTAATATACAGTTTTTGTGGTGTAAACAATCGGAATGTATAAATGTGTCTATAAATGTATGAAGATATGATTATATGTTTGTGATACTCAATCTGTTTTTAATAAATAAATAGTTGCATTTAATAAATAGTTGGATTCAATAATATGTATTAACATTTACTTAAAAATTAGAGACATCATAAATTCTTGTTTAATCGTAGATTTAAGTCGGATCATATTTGTATTTTATTTTACTTATCAGATATTTATATATGGTACTTAGATTTTGTAAATCTGTTTTAAAATTTACATTGTTGTTGAGTTTGTGTGTTATTTTGATCAAAATTGTTTTGCAATATCTTTTTTATAATATATTTAGGATAGTTGTTATTGATCAATATGGTCCAGACGATTTCTAGATTTTTTTTATGATATTCAGGACTACTAAGTTTTATAATTTTGTCTTTTATTGATTTTATTATATTTATCTTTTGATTATAAGGATGTTTTGATAAATAATTTATAATCCTGTTGGACGCCGTAGTTTTTTTGTACCAATCTGTAGTAATTTTGTGTTGATGTTTTTTATCATGTATTAGTAAAATCTCCAAGAAAGGAATTTCATTGTTTGTTTCTAATTCGTGTGTAAATTGTAAGTGTGTATTGTAGCTATTGAAAATACTTAAAGTATGATAGACTAAAGATTTGGGTATGCAAGTGATGATGTCATCTACATACGAATATAAAAAGGTAGGTGATACTCTTAAGTTTTTTTATTACATATGATAATAAATCATGCATGACTAAATTAGCAAATATTGGAGAAGCTGGTTGTCCCATGGCCGTTCCAAATTTTTGTTTGTAATGATCATTATTATACGTGAAAAAACTATTGTTAAATAAAAATTCAATAATATGTATCATTTCATTCACATTAAGTGTCGTATAATCTGAAATAACCGTCCAGTATTTTTGGATTACGTTTATTGTTAATTCTTTGGAAATGTTAGTAAATAAGGACTTAACATCGAAGAAAATTAATACATAATCTTGAGGTACCGTTGTATCTTGAAGGTTGTGAATTAGTTGTAATGAATTTTTTACATTGTATTGAAAAATATGAGAAATATTGTTAATGATATTACTTACAAAATTGGAAAGTTCATATGTTGGATTGCCTATGCACGATATAATTGGTCTTATAGAATAATCACTTTTGTGCGTTTTAATTAAACCGTATAATTTTGATATTGTACCTGTATATGTTGTTAGTTTTTTTAATGTAGTTAAGTCAATGTGTCCTTTTTTAAATAAGTCTTTCACAATGTTGTTATTTTTTCGTTATATTATGTTCATAGGATCATAATTGATTTTTTCATATATGTTGTCGTTATTTAATAGACTTTGTATTTTAGTATGATAATCTATTTGGTTGATCAAAACAGTAGCGTTACCTTTATCTGATTTTGTAACAAATGTTTTTGTTTTTAAATAAAAATTGTTTAGTGGATATGTATAATTTGTTAATAAAGTGGTCGTGATGATTATTAGAGCTTTTATTTTGTTGTTTCTGAAAGTTTGTTATAATATTAACTAAATTACTTCTCAGGAAATCTTTGTGTTCTATTGAATGATATGTTAAAATTGTTTCACATTCTTTAATTAAATTTGTAATCGGTAAACGGTTCCGTTCGTATTTAAAAACAAATTTCGGAGACAGTGACAACAATTGTTTAACTTGTTTAGGGATACTTATGTTACTTAAATTATGTATGCACTTATCCGTGTTAATGTCCGTGTTGTAATTTTGTTTGATGGATAATTTGTTAATTTTTTTTTGTAATTGAATGTCATTGTTTTTTAATCTGTTTTTTAATTTATCATCAACACAAAATTACTACAGATTGGTACAAAAAAACTACGGCGTCCAACAGGATTATAAATTATTTATCAAAACATCCTTATAATCAAAAGATAAATATAATAAAAGTACCATATATAAATATCTGATAAGTAAAATAAAATACAAATATGATCCGACTTAAATCTACGATTAAACAAGAATGTATGATGTCTCTAATTTTTAAGTGAATGTTAATACATATTATTGAATCCAACTATTTATTGAATGCAACTATTTATTTATTAAAAACAGATTGAGTATCACAAACATATAATCATATCTTCATACATTTATAGACACATTTATACATTCCGATTGTTTACACCACAAAAATTGTATATTAAATTTTAATTAAGGACTGATTCTTTTAATGTAAATTCATATGGAGTTTTTAAGTATTCTAATTGTATTTTAAATGTTAAGACAAGGACAATCCATAATTTAATGGTAAGTTTTACATTGTATAATTTAAGTTTTTATCCATGTAAATGTACGGGTATAAAATACTAAATTTAACTTTTTTAATAAAGATTTGGCCTGATGAAGTGGTCACATCAAAGACCACGAAACGTCGCCGTAATTACAACTACGGTTGTTTAATTAAATAAAAAATTTCACACCTAATCGAAGGCTCTAAGAAGAGAAAAAAAGCAACTTAATACATGTTCAAACTGTGTATTTAATATCAATGTGGATAAACAATAACTGTAAAATTGTTAAATAAATTTCTCAAATTAAAAGTACCAAGTTTTAATTTAAATAATTACTTTTAATACTAGGATTAAAAGTGACAACTTTAGCTCCTATTATTAAAAGTAAATACTTCTGTTGCTGAGATACAATTTTTTTCTCTCAGTAAGGAAAACGTCAACTTTAGAGACTCCTGACAGTAGAATAATGTCATACTTTTGTAACTGTTGGAGAAAAAGATAATTTTCTTTATTATCTTGACAATTACTGTAGAGGTGGAAACGTTGATAAGTTGATTTTTACCCGCGTAATTCAAATAACTTTTGAATATACATACATAGTAAATTTACAATGTGAAATCATATTTCGCTTATGTTTTTTATTAGATTTGCAACGAAAAAAAAATTTTAAATTCTAAAAACAAAATTCAATTTTTTAGATCCAGTGATATCAAAACTATTAAAATTATAATGTAGCAAATTAGTTTTTTATCTATGTATGAATTGTCATTGTAATCTTTTTTGATAACAAGTAAAATGTAGTTTCTATGTGAACCATTTGAAGGATAATTGATTTTATTTATTTAAGCTTAAATTAAAACTAAACAAATTGACTACAAATTTTTTGAATGTTTTTTTACCAATATTTGAAAAGATACATGGCCATAATAAAAAATTACATTTTTAAATTATAGTTTTAGTTTAAATTGTAACAAAAAAGTTCTCAGTTTTTATTGAAATATTTACAATTTTTATTGAAATATTTACAATTTTTATTGAATACGGATATTGAGAAAACCCCAAAACAGGTACAGAAATTTTGGTGTTTGTTGAGCTGTGCCCAGCTCGCAGAAGTCTTTCTTTCAAATAAATTATTATAATAATTTAGATACAGAAAGAACAATTAAAATCAAAATTAAATAACATTAAATTAAATTAAAAAAATATTAATTAATTGTTTCAGTTATATCTAATATTTTTGTATTTTAAATTATACGTACAATAACATTTTTATGCATGCCGCTAATTTCAAAAATTTCAATTTGAGCAATTTGACAACACCCTGTAAAAATGCAATTAAAAGCGACATAAATATTTACGTTAAAAAAAATGTGTTTTAGTTGGCGAAAACGTAATTTAAGGTCTGTTAACTCGTGCCAAGCAACGGTTTTCTTTTATTTGCTGATTTGTGAGTACATTGTTACTTATGCTTATATAATTTTGCGTTTAACTAAATAAAAAACAATTGTTTATATTTTTAAAATATTTATTATTGCTTGTGATTTATAATAATAGTTTACTAATTTTTTTTATTGTTTCTGCTGTACAACGTTTTAGAAAAAAATATAAATGAATTACTTGTTTAAACTATAATTTCAAAACACAAAGCGATTTTTTGCGAAGAACAACTTTAAAAATTCACTATTACATGTGTTATTTTTTTTATTTGGAGATATTGTGCATTTTTGAATCAAACTGTGCAAACAGTGCTTTTTCGCAAAATTTGAATCTCATTGCAACTATACTATTGAACATTGTATTGATGTTTTCTCAAACGTTTAAAATTTATTTACAAATTCTTTGTTTCATTCTGCATTATAAAACTAATTAATTCAAACATCACAGAATATGAATCAATAGAGTTATGCAGAACTGGCAAATTTTATACTTCCTTATATTAAAGATTTTCTCAAAGAAACGCAAATTTTTCGTTTTAAAATCAGGACATCGCTGTGACTACAATACATTTACATTTTATGGTTTCACTGAGTTTTAGAATCTGATACGTTTTACGCTTATATTAGTATGTGTAAATGTACGTATATTATTTTGTATACTTTGAGTTCAAACTGAAATGTTATTTTCATCTTTAATTACTACTAATGCTTCAATTGGTTAATACTTTTCTATGTCCGTATACGCATTCAAATAAAAAAGTCTTCAAATTTAATCAAGACTGAATTGCAACACTTAATATAGTTCTACCGGACTCGGTGTAAATGTGTCTTCATTGTCAATTGTAAGTGGACTTTATCATTACGTTAATAATCAAACGAAATTAAATGACCTTAAGATTTATGAGATCGTGTCAGTTAAAGTCATTGACTATTGACTAAATAATAATTCGAAACAATTATATTATGTTTTTTGTAATGTAAACGTACAATCAACTTTTCATGTAAAATCTTGTATAATTTATTTTTCTAATATATTTTTAAATGCGTTGACGCTTTAATTTTACATCAAAAACAGTCAAATTTGTATGAGAAAAAACTTTTTTTTAAATGAAAACCAATTTCGTTTAGGAAATCAAAAATGTAGTAATTGAATACTACACACTTAAATTATATCTGATAACAATTAACAATAAATGCTTACAAAAACTGTAAATGAAATACATAATTATTATTGACAATGGAAAATGTAGTAGTTGAAAAAAACTTTTACTGTAGATTTGTGAGTGCATAAAAAACAACCAGTAACTAGCAGAAATGTTTTAGTACACTAAAAATATCTATTGTTTTTTGTAGTTAATCTACCAGAAAATTAATTTTTACGTTTATAAGTATGAAAAATGACAACGATTACTTTAATACACTACTAACCCCGATTACACGTCAAATTTATGTGGGAAGTTTCATTTTTACAAGTAGGACTAATATAAACTCTCTCGTTTTTTACATGTAGTTAAGAATTTAAGTATTCCGAAAAATATTTAAGTTAAACAATACCTGATAGGTATACAAATACAATATTACTATTCAATAATGCAAATTATTTAATGAAAAAACTTAAAATAAAATGTATAGATATTTTAGGCACATTTAAAAACACCAGTTTCTTAAATTATTTTGTTTTGTAGTTGTTTATAATCATACAATGTTTTAGTATATACCAAAAAGTGCAATTTTTAATTCTTTATTAGAAATATAAAATAAATTGTAACTTTTAGTAAAAACTTTTATCTAAAATAAACTTTGTAACAAATTTTTTTTAACTAACTTTTTTAAAACTTGTGAGTTATGTTCTAAAGTACAATACAGTTTGTTTTTTGATAACAAAAAATTGTTATTTTAACATATTATTTTAAAAAAAATTATAACAATGCAACAAATTTAAAAATCGCAAAAAAAAAAAACAATAAAAAACTGGCTTCAATTTACAGCTTTGTATGCAGTAATTGTTTTATTACTTTTAAACCAGTTTTAATATTAGTTCTTTAAAAAAAGAACATGTACATCAAATAATAAGAAAAAAATTTGGTTAACTGTTTTAATATTAAAAACGTGTTTCAAATGTAAAACAATTTTTGCTTCGTCTCTCGGAAGTAGACTGTTTCCTGAAAGTATTTTTAGATGTGCTAAATACTATTACTAATTGCATTTCAAACTTAGTCCGTGCGAATACACAAAAATCTAAAATTTCAAAGAATGCGTGTTTTAACAACGCCAATAATGTTTAGTAATACAACTTCAATTAATTTAAATTAACGTAAAAAAACGATTAAATAGAAAAATAATAAATAAATCAATTTGCGTTTGTAATGTAAAGATGTTTTTATATTTTGCTGAAACAGTTAATAGAATGATAATTTATTTTAAAAAATTGTTTTTGCGAATTGTTTGTTACATTAATTTTTTTTTTAATTAAATATTTTGTAACGGGTTAAATAATAACACTAACATAGGCAGTCAGCGGGTTAAAACAATATTAATTGTAATAAATAATAATATTAAATAACATTAAAGAACGAGTTTCTTAAAATTAGTCTTATAAAACGAATCCAACTTTAAGAAACTAATGGCGAAACTGTTGAGTTTCAGAAAAGTTTTATGATCGAGTTTTTTATACTATTTTTTACAATTTTAGACAAATTGTAAATAAAAATTCAAAATTATAAAAATTCAGAATCCAAATTGATACTAAGTATTTTCAAGTTACTTGTCAATTAATTAAAACTAAGTCACTAATACCAATCTTGTAAAAAAAAACTCACAGATATCGCAAATCTTGCAACTATCGGAAGGTGTTAAAAACAAACACAATATTACATACGTAATATAATGAACAAGGTTTATTGCGATTTTCAAGAATAAGAATGCATACATAAATAATAAAAAGATTAAAAAACAGAAATAACTAGTATTCTAGGTGCATGGCCGCACTTATTTATTTTCTCAAATCTAATCAGAAATTTTGCCAGACTTTGAATACGGTCGGATTAAATAAACAATTTATATCCCGTGATCCCTGGCAATTGTTTCACCACACTCTAATTAGTTGATACGCGTTTAAAAAAAAAACAAAATGATTACTAGATTTTACCAGTTTTATAACGGTTCACAATTCAACAGCTTCTAAGATTATGAAACGATTTGAGCTACGTTGCCACATCCTTTCAGATGTAAAAGTTTTAAAGTGGAGATTTCACCTTTGGAAATGTGCATCAACAGTTTGTCGCGTTTGAGATTCCCTGTCAAATCTAAAGAAGACTTACAGCAGACTCGACATGCATTTTTATTACATTCTCTGAGTGTTCTTAGCGTGATCTTTCGGCGAAAAAAAAGTAAAACTAATCTTATAAGCGACCCGTCAATTGCCAAAGACAAAGAAAAGATAATATTTAATTTGCTCTCTCTGTTTACAACAAAAAAACTCGTTAAACGATAGAATTAAATTTAAACAGTTATTCTCAGTTTTCTCGCGTTAGACAGTATCTCAATTCATCGTAGTTCTCGTACAATAATCAAATAAAAAACTGACAAACGCATATCCAAATAAATTTAACTGATTTCTGACCTTTTTTTGCACCGCGTTAGGGTTTTTTAATCCTTCGTTTAAAACTTTCCTCTTTCTTTGTACGCAATTTTGACTTTATATCCTAAAACGTTTTTTCTGATTGGGCAAGTTCACGAACGCTCTCAGTACCACATCAGCTAATGAGCTTTTCCTTTTTTTACCCAACCTAGAAGCGGCGTTGTGTCTCTTTCTATTCTTAAGACGTTATTACGTTTTGTTATTAGGCGGCGCTGCATGCTACAAATGGAATAAAAATTTACCGATGCTACTATTTTTTTTTCCTATTAATATTAAACAAATGCGCTACTGATTATAAAAAGCATTAAATTGATGAACTTTACTTTAACATGATTCTTTTCTCTAATCTTAACAGATTTATAACGCTAATAATATTAATAATCTTTACAACTGCCTGACAATTTCAACATTCAAAATTTACTGAAATTTTATTTTACATACTTTCATTCTATACAGATAACTTTACAGTAAAATCGTTTATGACTCAAATTAGTAATTACTGATAGTTTTTATTATAAAACTTTATAAATTAGATTTATTAAATTACTACTTCGTTTACGCATTTTAAAATTTGAACATAAATTATCGGTTTAGTCGAACATGTGTATTTCGGTCTAGTTGATTTTGGTGACCACCGCAGTTGTTTTGCGGGTAAGGGTACTTTTGTCATTGTGGTAATATCTGGAATTGTTTTTCTTGTAAACCATACTGCATCGAAACCGCCACAATTTTTGTATTAAGATGATTTGCTTAATTTTCTTAGATGTATATCGACGGCGGGATAACAAATCAACGTACTAGAAGGGCACCAACTATGACAAATTTTTGTTAGTAGATTAACATGTGACCCCCGTTCCGCTTAGTGATAAAAATGTTTCTTTTTCGGACACATGTTGAATTATGTTCTCAGACAATCAGCCGGATGCTATATCACTCTCCTTATGAATAGCAATGTCGTTATCTAGCCGAATCGTTATTTTTGTGAAATTGGAATGCTGTATAACTTATAAGGGTTCCACTCATATAAACTCTCGTTATCCACTCTCGTTATTTTGAACCATAACAATTATGATATAACGGCGGCGTTTTGGTAGCCGTTATAAACATAACGATTGTGATGTATAGGCTTGAGAGTTTATTTGTGTGAAAAAATTAATTTTGAAGAAGTTTTGCGCGTTGCATTATACGAGGAACTAGAAAATGCAATCAGAAAAAGAGTCTTTTTAGTTTTACCGTCTATTTAAGAAAGTAAGGTTAGAAACATATTCTTTTATACTGGCAAAGAAACATTTTACGCGAAAACAGCGACCCGTTTGCAGTAACTACGTAAACAAAATGTATAAAAAAATTGTAAGTTATGTAACAGTGTGTTTTGCAATTTAGTTTTATTTCGAATTAATACAAGATGCTTATACTTTTACGGATTAATTAAAGCCAGTATTCAATAAAAAAATTTGGCTATCGAGGGATGATGTGCGTCACTTAATGGAGGTCGTAGCAAACATTTGAATTTTATTTCATACAGTACAGTTCAGTAGTTTTAGTCTGGATTTTTTCTATTTCAAAATCTACTGGCCAGATGTTTTACGACGGCACGGCGCGTGCCCTATATCTTATTCACTCTTATACGTTCAGCGGTCGTTTGTTTTTTTAAAGGCGATACCTTGTTCTAAAATAAGAATTACAAGAAAGTGGACGACATCTCGATATAATTAGAATACCGATACAGCAAACCTATTTTCCAGTGATTGTTATGTAGATCGTTATCTTTGACCATTAAAATCTGATAGCGATTGGTCGCTAAGTATAATGAGAGTGTTACAGCATCAGGCTAAATAAAGTAAACCCAATGAGAATAACAAATAAACTATTACCTTAAAACGTTGCAAGATAAAGGAAACTTGCATATATACATATACGTTACATTCTATAGTTTAGAAGATACAAGTGTGCAAAGTTACACGATAATGTCTTACATTACAAAATTCTGTAACTCTTAAACTATTAGATACAATTATACCCTCCCGCGGACTTTTTTGCAGTAGATTTTGTGCTCTATAAATATGTTTTAGTGCAATTTTCATCTATATTGTACCGTTTTTGCAGCGTACAAGGCGGAAGCTCCCGCGGATCGGATTCTGCAATTACTATAATTATTTTTCATTCTGCTGAGTGAAATTCAGACTTATTATATTTTTAAAACATAAAACAAATGATAAAGAATATCTTGTTTAATAATAATAAACATTGCATCCGAAAAATACAAAAAATGAACTTGGTAAAGATTCTTTATCCTCCTCTGTGTGTAACTAATTGAATCTATCTTCTTCATTAGGAGGGGCATATAAAACCACTTTAATTTATTTTTGTACTTTGGTACTTTGGTACCATCTGATTATAAGATTATATTATTTGATGTTACATCTTTATTCACCAATATCACTAAAGAACTTATAGTTAAATTACTAAATGAATATTGGGTTGAGCTAAAGAGCCATACCACATTAGAATTAGTTGAAGTTGTACAAATCATTCAATTCCTGTTTGACTAGTTTTTTTACTTATAATGACAAAATGTATATTCAAAAATTCGGTACTGCCATGGGAAATCCGGCGTCGCCTATATTAGCTAATCTCATAATGCACGATCTGCTAAAATATGTTAAAAACAAACTGACTTACACTCCAACATTTTTATTATGCTATGTTGATGATATCGTTGCATGTATTCCAGAAACTGAAATTAATAATACCTTAAACGTTTTTAATAGTTACAATCCACATTTAAAATTTACTTTTGAAATAGAAACACAAGGATCTTTACCATTTTTAGATGTTAGACTGATCAGGGATGTTAGTACTAATATGATAATTACTGAATGGTATACTAAGCCGATAGCCTCTAATAGAACGATCAATTACTTATCTAAACATCCACACTACCAAAAGATTAATACTATTAAGGCTATGAAAAATAAAATTATAGGTTTGAGCAGTCCTCAATTTCAAGAAAAAAACTTTAAGATTCTAAAGAAAATACTTAGAAACAACAACTATCCTAACAATATAATAAAAAAAATACTGCTACACACTAACACAACTAATATTATTCCACCACCAGTTAACCCACCTAGTACTAACCTTAACACTACCCTTAACGCTAACTTTAATACTAACATCACTTACACCAAAATCATAAACGTCCCAAATCTAACACAAAGAATCATTTCGATACTAACAACACCTAACATCAAAATAACCATGTATAACACTAACACCATTTACAACATGCTGTATAGTAATACCAAAGATAGAACTAACACTATAGATAAACATGACGTAGTGTATAAGCTTGATTGTACTGGATGCAATGCGTGTTATATTGGTCAAACTAAACAGAAGCTAAAAAATCGGATGGTCAACCATAAATACGATTGTAGCACAAAAAAAAGACGATACAGCTTTGGCCGTACATCATACAGACACGGGACACAATTTCAATTTTATCAATCCCACAATTTGAGATGTGGAAAACAACTTGAAAAAGCGTTTAGTTTCCGAAATGCTATACATCAATATATATAATAATAATATTAATTTTAACAACGATACCAACAATTTAAGCAGCGTTTATAATAATTTAATCCAAAATTGTGAGATAACTATATAGAATAAATCTATCGTTATTCAGTTTTGTTTATCTTTTTATTCTTATCTTTCCCTTGACATTCATAAATTTTTGATTACACAACATTTGTCAATTGTTTGTTGAACGTGTATGTCCTACGTTATATTAAAATTTTAAATATTGACCATTATATGTTGAATGTTGTATTTATTATTAATTACTAGCTCGTAAAGTTGCCAATGTCCTTGGTCGGTGGATTGATCCACTTGATTTTATTCTGTAAGTTTTATGTGTTAAAAATTATCTGTTAATTCCATTTTGTTGTTACTATGTGTTGACTTACGAGTTCAATAAATTGCAGTTGGCCTGATTAAGTACTAACCTTCAGCACGAAACGTTGCCACAAAAATAAATTAAGGTGGTTTTATATGCCCCTCCTAACGAAGAAGATTGAATCAATTAGTTACAAAAAATGAAGTGAAATTGGGCACCACCGCAAGTCCCAGATTTGTTTCATCTAAGCGTTTCATCGTTTCCTTACACAAGCCTTCGAATCAAGCTCCCTTTAAGCGTTTTCAACACTAAAATTGCACCAGTTTTATTAAAGCATGGAAAAATTGTTATTATAACACGCAAATAAAGTTATACGTTGCGTGTTTTGAACTCATACTCTAGTGTTAATATAAAAAAATTGCTAAATATCAATACCAAAAAACAGAGTTTTGTAAACACTATAGTACTAATAACCAAGTAGTGATCTTCAAAATATAAAGTTAAAGAAGCAATTGTAGTCGGATTTGTCAACTACGAAAAAGTTTTTGATTGTATTAAAACATGACCAGTTTTAAAATTACTCAAAAACTGTAAAATAGATTGTATATAGATACATACATGCTTTTGAGAAACAAATTCTTGTATTAAAATGGTATTTTAGTATAGCATTTTGCACTATTTGAAGTATCCATAAAAGTGTTGAGCACGTAATTGTGTAATACAGAGTGTTTTGAATGAAATTTCAAAGATGCAGAGCTTAAAAAGACCAAAACTTTTTTTTTAATTGGAGCGACCTAGTTTGGAATTCGATATCTTGCAGAGAAATAATTTTTTTGTCAAAATGATATAACTAATAACTAGCCCAAAAGCAATGGTTTAGCAAGAGCAGTTTTTTAAAAGATGGCGACCATCTAAAAAGTTTTTTGAAAATCTAATGAAACGTTGAGAAAAACGTAAGAACAAAACGGTCTTTAAATAAAGAAAATATATTTGACGTACTTTGACTGCGGCTGAGAATCTCCACGTAAGTGGTAGAAACTTATCGCAACAATTAGATATTAACCGATCTACTACACGGAGGATTTTTAAGAAGAGTAAAATGCACCTTTATCATATTCAGCTATTGCAACATTCAGTTGAAAATGATAAACAAAAAAGATTGGCATTTTGCAGTTGGGTTCAACAAATGATAAATGTACTTGCTGCTTTTTTTGATTTTGTCCTGTTTGTGGATGAAACCGTAGTTCACCTGACTTTTTTTTAGGGTTACGTCAAAGATGTAGTTTATGAAGCATCACCTACTACAAGGGATTATATGAAAAATATAATTACACAAATGTTTCAAAATAATCAACCCAACACATTGAGGAATGTTAGTGCTTCCCTTAGAAACCGATTGCAGAAATGTATCAACGCTGGTAATGGCCACTTTCAAAATCGCTATTAATTCAAAAATTATATAATTTTGCGTATAAGTTTCTTTGTTTTTATTGAAATTAGTGTTGTTTTTTCTTAATTTAATTTTTCGTACCTTGTAATTTTTTTTGTTTATTATTTTTATAGCTTGTTGTACTAAATAACTAAATGTGCATTTATTTTTTTTATAAAGGTACTTACTTATTTGTTTGTCAATATTAGCAATTGTTTTCGTAGTATACTAGATTACCAACAAGGAATTTAATATTAATAGTCGTTGCCTTTTTGAAGTTCTGCATATTTGACCTTTAATACAAAACACTTTATATTACACGATTAAAATCTTTATGAATACGTCAAATAGTGCTAAACTTCATACCAAAATATCATTTCGATACAAGACTATGTTTCTCAAAAGTATTCTCTGAAGTCATACATTTAGAAGAAACATTTTAAAACTTATAATTTTGTAAAGACTAACTTAAAGTATCTAGAACCTTATATAATTGCAAAGTAGATCTCAAGAAGATTCTAAAAACGTAATGTACAAGATGTTCTGTTTAAAAAAGTTTTATATATTATGGAATACCCTGTTTAGTAGAAAATATAAAACTTTAAGAACCCTACAACTTTTGTAAATATTTATCTAAATTTTGTATAATAAGGAACATATTTTAGGAAAACAGGTAAATCCTTCTAGTGTAGAAGGGGGCGATAGAAAACACTACTGAGTGTATTTTTTGAGGAATTTTTTTGTGAACTACACAACATAATTAACAAACGTAATTATAACACAGGTACATAGAGCTAGCAGATAACTAATTATAAAAACTTAATTCAAATGTGTTGGCACTAAAATATAACAAAACGAAATGTAAACTCGAGGTCGTAACATTTTAGTGATAAAATTGTTATATACAGTACTAAGATTATTAGTATCTGTATCAAAATTCTCATTGTTGTCATATTTAGTGATAAAAATTATATCAAAATCAAAATTATGACCAGTATTATTGTGATGCAGAGCAAGAGCTGAATCTGTTTTTTTGTTTTTGCATTCACAATGTTGATTTTTAATCTGATTAATCATTTTTTGTTCAGTTTGATCTATATAACATTTATTGCATTCCATGCACACGATTTTGTTTAGAATATTGTGTTTGTTGTTTAATTTTGTTTTGGAGTAAATAGTGTTGTAAATAATGCTGTAATTACAGGTCGCTATTTTTAAGTTGGTGTTCTTTAAAATTGGAATGAGTTTTTTAGAGAAACCGGGAACGTTTGTGATTTTAGTATACTCAAAATTAGAAGTCGATGGTGATGGCATGTTATTAGTCTTCGTATGGAATAACATTTTGTTTATTAAGTTTTTAAGATAATTAGATTTTTTGTATAAAATTGTGGATTGTTTAAACTAATGATTTTATTTTTCATAGATTTGACTATGTTGATTTTGGTCTACTCTGTATAATGAAGAATCATACGATACTCATAAAACACATACAAAAGGTTTTTGACACATTGAATTTGCCAGTGATTTGCTATGAAGTAGAGGATTATTTGTACCATACACAATGCTATACGTTTATTGTTTTTTTACCGAAGTGCATGTTATTGTCTTTTTCAAATAGTGACAACTTAGTTCTTGAGTGCAGATCCCACTTTTTATTTTAGTAGTAGTATACTCAAATAAATCCTTGACAGACTCCCACAAATACCAATCAAACAGAATAATATTTAACAATCTAGGAGACTATTATAGGACAAATGTTTGAGAACATCATTCATCGAATACTAACAGTTGCGTAGAATGTTTAAGGTAAATCGTGTATAAATTAAATTTAGAGATATTTCTGACTTGTTATGTCACCTTAGTGTTATTGCAATTTTTCTTTAAACTATACTTTAGGTTGCGATTTTGAAGTAATGGCGTACTAAAATCATCTATACTTAATTTCAAATTTGAGTTGTTTTGAATTCAATTGTACTTCTAATTTAGGTATTTTTTCAGTATTAATTATTAGAGTAGTATTTACATATTCTTTATGTTCTGTAAATTTCTCAGTTTTCTTTAGGTAATTGTTGTTTCCAACTGCACAACTCTTCTATGAGATTTTATAAAAATCAGTATTAGTAAGATTTTGGGTCAATCATTAGGTCGCAATCTTTTCAATTTTTAACAAAAATATTTTTGATTTTGAGTTAAATCAGAGGCATTTTACTGTTGTAGTAATTTTAATTGTTCTAGTGTGATCATGTATGTGTGATTATGTAGGTATTAAAAATTTTTGTTATTGCAATGTTTTTTTTTCACGTAGGCAGTTTAGTACCTCAATATCAGCTATCGCACGACCAGCTAAGGGAGGTAGCAGTGAGCATTTCAGCTGAGATAGAGTGCTTATCCCTCCCCCGTGTTATTTAATGAACTCCAATGTAGCACGATGGAATAAGTCGACGTCTCCAAGCCCCCGACAAACCAACACCAGTACATAAAGCACCAAATAGCAAGGTCCCCGGTGAAGCTTTCTATCTCTCCGCCCCTTTATCTTACAAAATAAATTCTTCCGCTACCTCGCAATGTTTAAAGAATCCTTGCCATTTTCGCATAAATGCACCAATATACTGGGAATACTGGAATTGAGTAGATTGCTGTCCGTTCTATAGATTTAAAGCGCAAAACAACTCACATAGACCCTGGGCGTATTGAACTGCGTACGGCTAGCACAAACGTTTTATTTGCCGGAGGGACAAGTCTCTCCTCTACCATGCTTTATTTGAATAGTGTTCGGCCTTTTTTCTCCTTTTAGAATTAAGTCCCGATTTACCGGCGTGTGTTGGTAAAACTCTCTACCGCAGGCCGTGCTTCGAGTTTTAGTTTGAAGATTGAATCAAGTTTTCCAATTGGAACTAGGCCAAATTTACCGACGTAGAAAATAATTGGACGACGATGGCACAGCTGTGTCTTTAATCCCTGTTCAAGACCGATTCTGGGAATTAAATGGCGTAACTATTACTCTAAGAGCAGCAGTCACATCACAAACCGCTTCCTCTCGTATAGATTGTACACAATTAAGTTCACAACCCGCGGTCGTTGTACCGCAGTAGAAGGGAGATTTACGTCAACACGACTATTACCACGTTAGTATACGGTACATTTCGGCCATTGACCAAACCTAAACTCAAGTTTAGAACTTGGAATTTTGTAAAAACGTATTCGTTCTAAGATCAACAACGCCACATGGTAGAGTGTAGACTCGTGTTAGTCATTTAGTTCACGTCTCTACTAGAATCTAGCCAAGAAACTGTTCAGAGTGCACCGCGGGGAGACGACTAACATTACACTTTGCACTTGCGTGGTACAGTTAAGAATATTTTGCTATTATTTAAATACAATTTTTGAAATTTGCGGTTGTAATATTTACTATCTAACTAACAACTTATATATATATATAGTTTTTTACATGTTATTGTTTTGTCTTCATTTAAGTCTTGTTACGTTGATTTTTTTGTAATTTAAAGAGCAACGATTAGCTCAGTTTATTCGGTGATTGAGTCGTAAGCTTCGTGGTGCTAAATTATAAAATATGTTTAAAACGACGCTATAACGATGAAAAGCTAGTGTGAGACACACCGTTTAAACAAATGGCAAGACAGAAGCTGTAACAAAGAGTATATTTATTTTATTACAGACTGCAGTTCAACAATAGAAAAAGATACACAACTATATTTATATAAGTTTGATCAAACGCTTGCACGTACGAATTATAAAATAAGCCTTGGATTGGGCAACAGGTACAACAAAATGACTTTGTCGGCCTAACTTTTACATTCCGAAGAAAAATGAATTTGCATTTGTAAATTGTTACACACAGATACAAATCTCTCAGATTTATAGAATCAAAACAGACCATCTAATAATATGTGACAAACATTAAAACGATTATATAATTAATTGGCCTAACAACTTACTCTGTAGGTTCAGTTGTTCTTGCTCACTGACTACTAAAATACCAAGAGTTAAAATAGAAAATATGATACTTACAATTTAGTTTTCCCTCAAAGCATGCGGCTAGCTAGCGGCACTTATTCAAAATTTCCTAAAATTAACTGAAATCTAACAAAAACGTACATACAGTGTTATCACAAGTAAAACTCATTTGATTCATGCGATTACATGAAAACCAAACGAATACGGCAAATTTCTTTTAAATTAGTTTTGTAATTTTGGTGTTTCTTCTAATAATGTGACAATTGCATCCAACCACTTAAAGGTGTAGATAGCGTTAATACAGGAATGTGACGTCAGCATGAATTTTTTTTTAATCATAACATCCCCTTATTATCTCTACTGACAAAAAACACGTGTGAAGGTATGGAAACCCGCTACAGAAATTACGGAAGAATTCAATTAAACCACAAACATAAAGAACAAATGCTTACCTCAAATAAAAACTTTCCCTCAAGTTGCAACAATATTGTGTTCAATATTCGTACGGATGCGCGTAAATAATTAGGAATGAAAGTCTTTTTGAGCATCTACAATGCTAGATGATGTCCGCGTAACTCTAACATAACCGGAAGAATAATTGTTTTTAAAATTTGACATTTATCCCTGCAAGTGCAACAAAAAGTGGGCGTTCGGATAATAAATTTTATACAGGGGACAAACATCATACTAAAACACTTTTAACATAGCAATCTACATCTTTAAATAAACGTCTTTTTTTTCAAATAATCTATAGCATGTTATAATTTAATATAACTATTTTAATTATAATAAAATACTTTATAAAATTAAAGAATAAATAAAAATTATAAAAAGATTTAAACATAAAATTATTCTATCATAACAAAGGCTTCTACGGCCGGAGTCTATACTGAGATGGGAACGGCTTCCGGGTATGAACCGTGTCATTGTTGTAACCGAAGTTGCCAACGTTCCGTTTATTTCATCTTAGTATAAAACTATCCTACTCTAATTTTGTATAGGACGGCTTTAGAATTTAAAAATGTTGGGAAAATTATCATTAGATGGCTAGGTACCTAAAACATTTCATTCTTTTTTTGAATCTCCGAACTAATTTGCTGGTAAAGAAGTTGTGTAGATTTTTTCTCTTCGGGTTTTGACAAAGACGCTTCCCAATGACAGCTGCCATTTAGCTTTCATCAAAATCCAACAACGGTAAAAAGCACATAACTTAACACATGTAAAATCCCGTGCAAAGAGTAAGTGTTTTTCATCGGGCCGTTTGTAATCGGTATTAAAAGAATGTAAAAGTTCTAATATAACTATAAATACCTATAACGACAAAAAAACGTTGTCAGCTGATTTTACATCTTACAACTTTGCTAATGGTTCTAATATAACTAACAAACCAGCTTCATGAAAGGTTTTCATTTAGATGATAACAGTTTTTTCCAAGATTTTTCTGGTAAGACAAACTATGAAAACCAAACTTATCAACGTAAATCTCTCATTTACAGAAACAAAAACTGCAAAAAATGCACCTAAACGTAAAGCAACACTTATCTGAAGAATAGTATCATCAAAATGAGTTTTGCGGGAAAAGCTTGTAACCATCATCCTGGCTCTTTCTCTTTCTTTGAGCTCAAAGTCTGGCTTGTTGCACCAGATTATTGACAAAATATGTCTGTCCCAAAATTTTTGGATGTGACAAATTTCTTTTTTAGGTTAGTCATTTTACTAACGGTTAAAATAATTTATAATTTTTCTTAAATCATTAAAAGCAACAATGTGAGATATAAGAGAGCATACAAAAAAGATTGAAACCAAAAAAGCTGAAATAACAAATTTTTCCGTACTTCGAATTCCCAAAGTGTCGCAATTAACTGACACTTGTTTGTATATTATAAAGTTCTGATGTTCTGATAAAATGTTTGAGCAAAACATTAATTTCAAATTTACCAGTTTCTTTTAACAGGACGCAAAATGTTTTGACAAGAATTAATTACGCCAAATCAAATTAAAAGTATCGGTGAAGTCAAGTTTTAACATGATCTTGTTTAAGTTTTTGCCAAGAAAATATCTAGCAGCGTGTGTAATAGCATCAACACTTCCCCGAAATTTTAAAAACTCAATTGATAAGGTTAGCAAATGCTCTCCATCATTTTTTTGAATGCGACTACTATAATACTTTTAGAAGGCAAAACGACATAAAATCCATTTTTCTTTTTTAAGGCAAAAAATGAAAATTACAATAGCTGTCAAAACTTTATTTAGTTTTTTGTTTTTTATTTTAAGAAACACTGCAGTGTTAGAAGAGGGGGTGAGATCTCAAACGATTCAAAATGTTTAGGGTGTTTTGATTTCAGTATACAAAAAATGTTTTTATTGAAATCGGCTACAGCATCATTTCAACAGAGTATTCCTACGGTCGTCTTAGACCAGAATTCTCATCAAATTGTTTGCCAATAGAAAAATTTTTCTGACTGTCTTGAGGTACATAAAAATTCAAATAATTATTTTAATTTTGTTAAACAATACTAACTAATGAGGTTTTTCTGTCCTTTCTTTTAGTACTGGGTAATTTAAAAACTTTGTATGTATACAGAGATAAATTTGTCTAGCTTTTAAAAGAGTTATCTTTTAGACAGGAATCGATAGCGGCAGATACAGATTCAGCTATTAAATCTTAAAAAATATAAGAATTTTTTTTTATCAAAACTCTACATAAATTATACAAAAATGTAACAGTGCTGCTAACAAAAATTTTATTTCTGTCAATAATTTAAAAAAATACAGCCACATTCTGTTATTTTTTAATAATATGATTTTAATATAATCTAAAAATAGCAAATGTTAACACTTTTAAAAAAACTGACGCATTTGTATTACGTCTATATATAAAACACGAACTTTAATCGCATTAACTCATAATTAATGTTTTTGTATAACATTTTTTACATTTTAGTAATCTTATTTAGAATTTTAATTCTTCTTTTAACTTTAAACTTTACAAAATTTCATTTACTTTTTAATTTAGTTTAAAACATTTTTTAACAAAATATTTTTAGACGTAAATATAGAACAGGTTTAATTATAATTTTTAACTCGTGATAAATAGTGCTTTTAATATAATTGTTCAGCATATGTTAGAACCACAGATGTACGGCAACAAATAATTATTTTAACTTAGAACATCGCTACAAATTATGTTTAAACAAGACAAATTAATTTAACTAATTTTGAAATTTTTATACATGTGACTAAATTTACTAAAATCAAATAAAACCTAATAGTAATCTTAAAAAATAAGTGTGTTTATAGAATTGAAATCAAGTTTTTTTTTTGGATTTCAATACGCTTAGAATTCAATATTTTCAACAATGTGTCACATACAGTGCTAGATGGACCAATTATATAAAATATAGCAATGTAGTAGTCAGCATATTTGCCTTCTAAGCAGATGATCCAAGTTCGATTCACGGCCATTGCATAATCTTTTATTAATACTTTGCAGTACAAAAATGAGATTGATAAAAATTCGCCAACCTAATAAAAAAACAATTTCAAAATGTTTATATTTACTTTTACATTTACAAAGGAACCCCTAAACGTATTACAAGTTTCTTTATGGTTCAGAAACAATACGAAATTATTTATTACTGTCTTAAACACAACCTAAAAGGGAATATATCTTTTAATAATAATAAAATTTATGAACACTGAAGTATAACAACGCATCATATAAATTTTAAGTTAATAAAATGCGTTTGGTTAAAAGTAAAGGTCAATTAATATATTAAAAATTAAATTTATTTGTGCTTGACATTATACATTTTTAAAAATACCGTTTTTGTTATTTTAATTGATAACAAATAAATTCAAATCCCGCACTTAAACTAAAAACATTAAAGTTTTACCAATAATGCATATGGTTTGTATTCTCGTCTGAATTATTCTTAAATAATTTTAGAGGTGTAGGTGACTATCATTTAAACGTTTTTATAAACACCGTTTAAAGAAGATACCAGAAAAAGTAGAATGCAAACAAGTTAAGTGTTTATTGTTGGTCACTAAGTAAAAAACGCTCTAATACTTTGTAACGCAAAAAAACTGTAATGAGTTTTATCTACATTTTATAATATATAATCATCTCACTCACTCATATAATTCATATATTAAAATTGACGTTTTTCTCTAAAACTAGACTGTAACCATCGTTTGATTTGTAAATGTATTCTTTTATGAAAGATCCGGTATTTAGGGTTGTATTCATTTTGTTTTTTTTTATCATTTTCAGTAATTTTGCACTGCAACATCGAAGTAATTTCACGTTTTCAAACTATAATTAAGTTTTTTTTTATTTTATGTTATAGGTACGTATTTAGTACAAATGTACTTAAGTCTACGCTCGTTTGCTTTAATCATTGTTACGAGGATTCTCTCGTAACTTTATTAGTGACGACTAGCTCAATTTATTTGGTGATTAGATTGTGAGTTTCGTGGTGCTAATTTATGAAATCAGTTTAAAAAGACGCCAAAACGATGAAAGATTAGAGTGGGAGACACCGTTTAAATCTACCCAAAACTGTAATAGAACAAATGACAAGACAAGAGTTGTAACAACGAGTATATTTAACACAGACAGTGATTCATAGAGAGAAGATACAAATATTGCAACAAGTGTATAAGTGTTACAAACCCTGCTCGGCCCACTCGCACTAGTCGGAGATAGTAAAAGGAGATAGAATGCAATAGGCGACAGATCTTACTAAGTAAAAACCGTTGTTTCGATCAAGACAAAAGGTCCAAGTTTGCAACAAAATCAGGTTCGTAACCCTCAACCGACAAAAAAAAAGATAGATAAGTATAACAACTTTAATTTAATATTGTCGATTTTTAACAACGAGCATTAAAAATTTATCGTAAATTATTCAACGAAGGTTATATAAACGCCGGAAGTAATGGCAATACACAACACATAAACTTAAACTACACATAAGGTATTTATAGAAAAAACATAAATTGATAATGATAAGTAGTCTATAATTAACAGCATGCGCCACACAAAAATAATTAATGAAAATACCTAAATGATAATGAAAAAATTATTGTATTTACGTTAATTAGAATAACAAAGAAAATGTTCGTGAGAGACTTTAATGATGACACAAATGTAATTAAATAACACTTACTTACAATCTAGTACTTGCCCAAAGAAAACGTTTTCCTAGTTGAGCAAATCTAGAATATTAATAAACAGAGCAAATCGTGTCAGTACAATGACTAACAAAAGCAAAAAATCTACAACACTATTAATTAATGCTAAAAGAAATTACAAATAAAAACTCGGTTATCGAATTCTGTTGCACACATTAAATTAAAGGAGATATCGCAGTCTATTGATTAGTAAGTAACAGTACATCGGAGAGAATTTTCTTCTCAAAACTTTATTTTTAGATATAAAGTAGACTTTCCAAATTATAATATTTTCATTACGGTATTTGGTCGATATTAACCCTTTGTTACAAGCTTTTGCTGGTTTTACGAACCTGCACGGCCAACTCTCAATAGTCGGAGAGAGAGGGGGTTCATAGATACATAAAAGATAATTAAGGGTGCCAGAGCTTATCCAAAGTCACTTCTGTCTGCTCACAACAGATTGGTAAGAAACTTGTAACTAGATGGTAGGTTCGTAACTGCTGAAAGAAACGAATAAAAGAGAAAAACTAAATCGTTAATAACAATTGCACTTTAATTACTCGATCAAATATATCTATATATTATATATCTAAATATAGTCGAAGTTAAATAGCCACATCTAAGTAGATACTAGTGAGAATATATACAACATCGAATCACAGTAGGATCGGCAACTTACACTACATAAGTGAAGAACATGGCGAAGAATAGTTTGCAGTAAATATCGTTTACATAATTAATAATATGGCATTAACGACAATAAGACAAAATTAATTAGTATAGCATTAACATTAAATTATCACAGTAAATAAGGGTAGGACACAGCATACGTAGTATAAGCAAATTTACTAACTAATGGTATTACAATTACGATAATCAGTACGAGGTTATGATTAGTGAAAGTTTCGTGAGTAACCTCGTTGACGACGAAAGAAAATTTATAAAAACACTTACCAACAATACAGGAATTCCTTTTGTGCAAAGAAAGTACTTCCTTCGACACGTACCTTGTAAGTAATTTGAATCGCAATTCGTGTCAACCTAATAGCTCACGAAATCCAAATCTACAAAGTCATTACTTAAATTTTAAAGTGTACACCTAACACAACCCGAAAATCGGATGCTGTTATACCTCTTGTCTGTGATTTAATTAATTCCAACGGTAGGCCTTAGAAATATTTAGAATCGTTCCAACACAATATTCGTCGAGGGTTATCTCTCGTCTTTCGGTATCGACTAGAATTCATGGGCCGGATGGTGGTAAGAATGGCCGGTGACGATACGAATACCCCACGATCGCAACGAAGTCACAACTTTCCCTGGTGGGCTTTAAATTATAACCAGAATGCCCTTAGTTATGAGGTAGCACATGGCGGCTAACCAAAAAGACATAAAAATTACCTTTAATTAAAGAAAGAAATAAAATCACTTACGCTGCGGGAGCAAATTAGTTATTTAAGGAAACTACATAATTTCCATCGTGTCCCTAACACGTGGATGATTTTAGAGAACGAACTTTCACTCACGCAACCCTAGATACTACCAGGTACGATGTTACAATCAAAATGTCGTCTGCTCAATCCAAAGTGACCAACGAACCCGATAGATGGCGTCAAGAAATATAAAAGCAACTTTTAATTAAACTGATATACAGGGTAATGCATTATTTAAATTTATGTACGTAACACCTTTACTGCTCGAGAATACACCGAACACATGTGAACTAACACGTGTCGGGTCGTGCTAACAAATTAACATAGAAATTACTAAAAAATTCTAAAAACTAATAGGAAAAGTTTACTCTGTGATGAATAAACTAATAGAAACGCGTTTTTTATATCATAGTTTTAACGCACGCCGATGATGTTAGAAAATTAATTTAGACATCGCAAGCACGATTTTAAGTAATAAACGCTTTAACGTCTTGACAGGAAGTAAAGTAAAACGAAACTCGTTAGAAGGCGTCGAAAGTAGAAATCTAACATTAGTGTAATGAATATACAGGGTAATACATTTTTAAATTTATGCACGTAACAGAATCTCCCCCTAAAAAAATTCAGAGAAAAGAAAAGAATATAGGAAAGGTAGAAGTTTAGGACTAAGTAGCCCTAAAATCTTTTTAAACTCCAACCCTTAGATACAAAACTACCCTGAAAATTGTCCCCAAAATTTCAAGTACTATAATCTCAAAACTAGAATTCGAATAGAAGAAAAGGAAGAAGAGAAAAGAACTATCAATTGCTAAACGAACACCAACATCCAAAAAACCCGAACAAACGGAAGTACATGAAGTACAGAAAACGGAGTTGTAGTCTGTCTCAAATTTTAAGACTTACACAGTAAGAAAAATAACTCATTAAGCTTAATGTAGCAAAAAAAAGAATTAATTAAAAAAGAACATAAAGAGAAAAGAATATAGTTGCAGTGAATCCAAGAAAAAAGACAAGGCTTAAGTCAGAGAGAAGAAACTTTCAAAACAACCAACCCAATTCAAACAATAAAAGAATTCAGAAAAAGTAAGAGACAGGAAAATCCCCCTAAAGGTAGAAAGAAGAGAAAGACATAGCGCAAGACAGAGAAAAAGATAGGCCAGATGATATACCTTGTCCAACTCTCACTATGTAAAGAGATGGAAATAGTGATCCAATCCTACAGCCGAATCAACAACTTTGAAGACGAATGAATAAGTATAAAAGAAAGAGATGTGGCATGTAGGTGAGAAACTAATCAAATAAAAGTAGAAAAAAAAATAAAAAGTTAGAAAGACAGAAAGGAAGAAAAGAGACAGACGGAGAAAGATAAGACAAAATGTACATGTCTGATTTGTTCTTCTCTCCGTAGAAGAAACCAAAGAGAATCACTAAGCCTTTAATGCCTAACCAACCGCTTATAGGTTTATAGGTGTTACAAATCCTGCTTGACCAACTCAACAATTTTTTAGACACACTTCATATGTACATAAGGTCGATCAAACGCTATTATAATACAAATATGCAAATTTGATGATTGAGAGAACCAAAGCGCACCGTCTAATAACATGTGAAACACAGCAAAACAGTTGTATAGTTAATTGTACCAACAACCTACTATGTAAATTTAGTTGTTCTTGCAATCGATTGACCACAAAAATACCAAGAATTAAAATAAAAAGTATAATACTTACCGTTTAGTTTTTTTTTTGAAGCATGCAACTAACTAGCAACACCTTCCCAGAGTTTCCTAAAAATAACTGAAATCTAACAAAGACGTACATACGGTGTTATCAAAAGTAAAACATATTTGATTCATACGATTACTGAAAAACAAATAAATGGTCTGCGTTTCCTCCAAATTAATATCGTTATTGCGATAAACGGGCTCCCAATGCGTTTATAATTGTATGAATTTAGCGAAGGTTTCAACATCTTCAAGCAACGTGGCGTGACATTATCATAAGAATTTTTTGAATAAGATAACGTGTTTTGATATCTCCGAATTAATAAAATGACATGTGATTATCCGCTAAAAGCAATACGATACAATTAAAGTAAATCACAATAACGTAGAGAAATGCTTACCCCAGGATAATTTTTACAAAACAGTGAAAATATTACACCCATCTACACCATGGATGAGTGTGTATAATTTAAAGTGAAAACTTTGCTGAGCACTTACTTAGAACATGTATGAAGCGAACCCCACAGACCCGAAAAGTGATTTGGCATTTGTCCTTGCCCGTGCAACTAAAAATGGGCGTTCCGAGAATAAATCTGATACAGGGGACAAACATCATACTAAAACACTTTTATCATAACACATTTTGCTCTCATGTAATGATTTTGCGTTTTTTTTTGAGAACAATGTTTGTTGCTTATGTTTAACTACGTCATAATTTCTTTCGTGTCGTTTACTTTGTTTGTTTAAAGACTTTCATAGTACCTTTTGACACAATAATGTAGTTCGCGGTGGGTTAAACATTTAATATTCGGGAGTGGTGTCTGTAGGGATTATGAAGAAAGTTCAGGAAAAATTTAAGTTTAAGGAAGTCATCCTATTTCGTATATTTTACGGTCTCGACGTTTCACTTGATTCCGTGTTTAAGTTTTGTATCGAAAAATTGTGTTATTGTTAGTGTATGTGCGACACAATTCAACTTCGCCTTTCTTGACGGTTTATTCATCTTTCGGCGGACCTAGTGCAATCTTATAAACCACCCAAATTTTTGAAAATACCATTTTGGAGGTTTTTGACTAATTCAAAAGCCACCTACTTAGCAACTACGTAAACAAATTTAAGGTATTTATAATTACCGTTTAAAATCAATTGTGACTATAATTTTTGCGAACTTAATTACTTTCAAAACTTTGATTTTAACGCAAAAAGTTTATTGCTTGTTTATCGTACCGTTAAGAAAGGTTTCATTTTACGACACTTACGTTTTCTTGGTTGTTTGTATTATTTTAATGACAATATGTAATTAATTTACAATTTTAAATATCGTTCAACAGGACAGTGATTTTTGGTTGGTAAGGTCTAGAAGCCTAGTTAAGCTATTCACCTCCCTGCCGCTCTTTTGATTTTAAGTTTAGTTTTACATTGTGGATTTTGATGCCATCTTTACTGAGCACCGGCGATTACATTATTTATATTGCTTTTATTTAGGAATCTTTTTATCAACATCTTTTTGAACTGACAATATTTGTCGGAATAAATTAAAATCAAAATTAAATTTAACATAAAAACTGAATTAAAACTACACATTTGTAACTAGGAACTAAAATTTTTAACTTGCGGATCAGAAATTTCAAAATTACGCAGTCACATGGTACATTCACTAAACGTGTTGCATTTATTATTATTTAGAAGAAACAAGAAAAAAAAAAGAAATCAAGATAGTGGATCACAAGGTTTTATAGAAATCGTCAGTTGTACTGTAGAAACTGCGTATTACAAAACTTGCAGTCAAAGACATTTCTGCAGAATATCATCTAAAAGTTTTACCATACTTTTAAATTTAACTGAAGTCACAATCATAACAGAAAACACAAAATATAAGTTATTGTTGTTTTGTTGTAAAATTGTGTACAAAATGTAACATAAAGGCGCTTGCTCAGTGAGATGGGCGTGAACGATACGTTAATTTAAATTCGTAAATTTTTAAATGTCAAAGAAAAGGTCGTGAAAAATTAAATAAAGACTAAATCGGTAAGGCGCCAAACAAAGACACAGCGTTTAATAACCTTTAGGTTCTCATTGACCAAGAAAATTGTACAGTAACTATATTGTTACGGGACCTACCTTTGAGAATTAATGAGATAAAATCTAAAAATAAGTTTCACTAAGTAAGTAAAATAACAAACATTTATTATAAAACAGAACCTGACGCAACTGAAGTAAATAAAAAACAACAATGAGAAATATTCATTTATGTCCCATGTTCAAAAGAAGAGCATAGCATAACAAATGTTAATACAGCGCAAGGTCGTAGATCTAACGCTGCATGTCAGCTTTGACTATTAATTTAAAATCTACTACCAACTCCGAAATTATATAATAGACTTTTTAAAAGGTTTTTTTACAATTTTAAGACTATTTTAAAGACTTTTAAATGTACTTTTAAGCAGACACACGTGTTAACTTAAATAATAATTGATTTTAAAGCATAGTTTTACGTAAATTTAAATTTATCGTTTTGCCGCTCTAGAGTTTTCTTGTTATTACGTAACTACACTGACAAATCAATATTGATGTTTGCAATGAAGATAGCAGAAAAAATAAATTTTTATAAATTACATAAATAATATTAACATTTAAATATCATCTACTAAACATATTGAAAGAAAAAAATAATTAGGCAAAAAAAATTTTTTTAAATAAAGTTTGGGTTAATACCAAAAAATTAATTCAAAAACAACCTTGCGTAGCGTAAATGACTAAGATTATATTGTAACCTAGAAACTAATAACATCTACGTGTGTACAAAAAGTGACTGATGCTGACTTCCTACATCTTCACACGCTTTTTTAAAAAGTCTCAACTGGAATGGACGTGATTTTACGTAATTGACAATTTGTACGGCTTGATCGAGAACTTTCGGATAGCATTTTCTTTGCGACAAGGGCATGGCGGTGTAACATGCAATGACTGCTACTACATTTAGGTGTCACATCCTTTATTCTTGTTACAACTATTTTTATTTTGCCGATCATACTGCTGCTCCATCGCTGCACACGTTAATACATTGGTTCCAATCAATTTGGTGTTTACTCATGTAACTATCAATGACTAAAAATATTTCCTCCAGTTGTATTGGTCTCCAAAGATGCACAGAGAATTAAATATTCTTTAATAGATCCTTTGAAGAGGTATCTCATAAAACCAAACAGCACTGATAGCCCTGATAAACTTTCGTCAAGTTGTATTGCAAACATCTTATTGTCTTTCAATCTACAAATTAATTTATCTTCAATGTGGCCTGAAATATTATGAACTCGATTAGATACAATGTTGTTGAAACAATAAACTGCTTCAATTGTGTGTGGTTTACTAGCACGAAAAACTCTGTAACTTAGCAAGAATGATGCTTGTGTTGCGTTTTCATTTTCTGTTTTCACAGATCTGTGTAAAGCAGCTATAGCAGTTTTATGTACTCTTTTGGGTTTTTTAAAAAAGGTTAAACTTTTATCTTTCAGTTGCGGGTGGTTTGTGTAAAAGTGTCGTTTAAGCTTTGCAGGTTCCAGAGACATATTACAGATAATTTGTTGCAAATAACGCATTGTCCATCTGGTTTATCAGCAATTCCTATAAGAATAAATCCAAAAGATAAGTAAGATTTGTCATATTTTCTCTTTTTTGAAGAACCTGAGCTTCAGCCCTTTTGTTAGTTGGTATAATTTGTTGGTCTTGCCCAGGCAAGGGTCTTTCGTATTTACTGTTCATTGAAATAAATTTACAAACATTGATAATAATCAGTAACAACATAAATAACTGCCATGCTCCTCTGATTAAGCTATTCCTGCTGTAAAACCAGACATTACCTATTGGTTTTCGTACTGGGTGGTCTCGTGCCAGGAGAGCTCAATAATAGAAACATAGAGGCTTGTGCCAAGTATCACTGCTTTTTCTGAAATATTTTTAGTAGACTCTACTGGTGAACATCTTTTTTCTTTACACAAATTTCGTAAATATGTGCAGTATTATCGCGGTAACTGACTCAACTATTTGATGCACCGCTCGCGCCCGCGTTATCTCAACTGGCGAAAAATTCCCGCACCGCCCTGTGCTTTTGAAGGTAGGCGCAACAGCGCTGCGCGGGTATGAGTCTTTTGCACGAATTTTTTATTATACTCTCGGACAGACGGCAAAACCCCTATGACTCTTCCACAGAACCTCAAGGTTCCGGGGACCACCTTTTGAGGAATCGCTGCACTATACTGTCATAAAACATAGAAAAAATTATTTTTCCGTCGATCGTTTATTAATACTTGTATTAACGTATAATAATGTATCAAAAGTAGTGCGGTAATAGCCCCTATTACCGCACTACTTTTAAACCAATGAAATCAACGAATTTCTATTAACGCTCTATTTTTTCTAACCAATAAAATCGTAGAAAAGAATTAAGATTTTTATGAGGTTACGTATATTGTATTAGTACGTTTTTAAATAAAAAATAAATTAAAAAATTCACCCGTGCATTATTATAAGTAAACATTTCCAATAATTGTAGGTTAAGTAACCTGATCACTAAAATGAAAGCAGAATGATATACTTTGGAGTTACCAAGATGCTAAAAGAAGCTGATAAATAAAGTCCTTATTAACAATAATTGTGGTCTACATCATCTGACTATTTTATGAGCACACAAATTGTCAATTGGTTTTTATCGATGATTTTCAGTTGCTTTTGCGGAGCCTTTTTGATATCAAAGTTGTGATGTTTGTATGTTATATGAAATGGTATATAAAAATAATCATAAATAGATTTTAGTTAATTACATAAATAACAACGTATATTTTGTATAAACCAATGCTTATTATATAACTGTGTTGTAGTGATACTCGTGTACTTCTTTTGCATACATACCGAAAACATTACGTATTTATAAAAATAAGACAAAGAGCATTGAGTTATCGTTACTTTCTTCGACATTACCTTCTTCATCTAAGCAACTACTTCTCTGCCATTTGCACTAATTTGTAAAACATTGCTCACTATGCTTTGCTAAACTACAAATGAACTTTTATCAGATTCAAATTGTATCGATAAGTTAGTGAACAGCATTTTTATAGTAAATCATAAACTAAAAAGATTTACTAAACAATTGTGTAACTAAAATTCAGCTTTTTGCATGCTGTTCATTTAAAAACTACAATGTGGCACATTATGTTATGGTTAATATGACAAATCTATAATACGAACAAACGATTATGAATTTCTCGTGGGTACATACCAAATTTTTTTCTTTAAATTGGCATTACGTAAAGATTGTTATAAACAAAAGTAACACAACAATCAATATAGAAAATATATATTTAATTTATAAATAGGTGAACTAGTTTCTTCTCTCTAAAGCCATCATTCGAAACCCCCATCATTCATTAGCGACAACACTAAACTATAATTCATGGCAGGTTTTGTACTCAAACCCAATCTGTCGTAAGAATTTGTTTATGACATCTGGTTCACCGTTGTAATTAACATTCACTTACATTTTCCAAACTAAAATGTTTATTGTTAAAACTTTCTTATCTACAGAAGTAAATATGTGTTAAAATTACCATTGTTTTTACCGTACATTTTTAATGTTTCCTGGTTTTATTCCTAATAACAATATTCGTCATTTATGAACCATTTTTAAACGTATAAACACTTTATTTGCTGTATAAATAATTTTGATTTGCTTTTTACATCAAGTGCAGCTTCTGTGTACAAAGAAAACAATCCCACGATTACCTTTCGGCTGATAAAGAAAACTTTTTAATGTTTCGAGATGTAATTTTCTTCGATTTTCTAGCATACTGTTAATCACATAAAACTAAAAAATTTTGCAATCATTGATATTTTCAAAACTAATTATAATCAATCCGATTAAAATTTAATTGACGCGTTGAGGTTATACAGCATTCCCATTACTTAAAAATCCCACTACCGTTGATACAAAAATAAAACAATTGTTCAGTAGATAAAATTATAAAATTATAAGTAAATGCAAAAAATTAATAAGATACGATCGACGGAAAAACTTAAAAACCAACTTGTTTGATAATATGCAATTAATAATCTCGACAACATTAACGCTCTCGCTCGCTGCGCTCGCTCGCGCGTGAAAATGTCTCGATTATTAATTGCCTTCATTACCAACCTTGTTGGTTAAATAACTAATAATTGTAATCAATGTTACCTGATTTATTTACACTTTTCAAAATTTTATTTCCCATCTACATAAGCAGTTTTTCATATTCTTTACAATTTCTACAGAATCAATTTTAATTCTGCTTTTTCTGTCAGTTTTTGAATTTCCGTGGAAATATTTTTTTTTGAAGTGGTTCATTTTTTACAGAAAAATTTTTAAAAACACCGTATCTACATACAAACAACATGACGTTATTGTATAGCTTACTTTCCAAAATCATACAAATTCAGTTTCTCGAATTATGATGCAATTGTAATAAAAAAACTCATATGGTCACCACACGACTTTCTTATAAAGAATGATGAAGGAATGTCTACATATTTTTTTAAGGTTTCTTTGTCATAAAACCACTTTGAAGTGATATGTACACGATTGTTTTGACTACCTAGCATGCTATAATTTTTTTGAAGTTTTCTCCTCGATTTCATTAAATATGACAAATTAAGCTTATGTTGACATATTGACTAACCCCTATATTCGTACGCTTTGATATTGCTTTTCCTTTTAGTAAACCAGTAAAAATGATAATTTTTAACGTATCTTGCTTTTCCTTCAAAATATAAAATTTTTTTAATATCTAATAAAATGTTAACGTTAAAAAAATTTTTTATTTGAATAAATTCTTAATTCGAATGATTTGCATATCTACAAAATTATATAAAAAAAACTGTTAAAAATGACGGATACACCTACTTTCGTTTTTTTTATCAGAACCATCTTTTGATAGAACCGAAATAATATGAAAATCCAGCTACGTACCAAATTTCAAGTTACTAGGATTCTTAGTTCTAGAGTTATTGTGGGTACATAGTTACACATAGACACACACTGACACCCAAAATTTTTTTGTCAAAAATACATGTTTCAGATTCAGGAGACCGCGAAACTTAAAATAATGCAAAAAAAATTTTGAAAAGAAATTGCGATTGCTCTCCAAGTAATACTAATAAAACCAATAAAATTTTTTGAAATGTTCTTTCTTGTCCTGTTAACAAAGTACAACAAAAAAATAAAAAAAGGCAGATTGTCCATTGCACCATTTTTACAAATATTTTTTATAAAAAACTGGAAACTTACAGTAAAAAAACAAAAATAGTAAGGTCAGTATTGAAAAAGATCTTGTCACCAAAAATTAAAAATCTAAAAACGAAGAAGATGCCGAATGCTTTTTTTGTGGGAAATCATATTTGGCAACTGGTAGAAATTGGATCAGTTGTATGTTATGCAAAGATTGGGCCACATAAAGAATATGCAGGAACCACGAAAACGTAAAGTGCATTTTTGTGATTTATCAATAAACAGTATTTTATGTTTTTGACAATGTTTTGTTGTGCTCACTTTATCTTTTTATATGCTCATATTTCCATAAATTGAATGTAATATGTGTTTTTAAAAATAAAAATAATAGAAAATTTGTGCAGTATAACAAACATTTTATAAACTGTGGCGATGTTTTTCTCGTAACTGAAAAGAGCGACGACTAACTCAGTTGTTTTGGCAATAGAGTCGTAAGCTTTGTTGTGTTAGTTTATAAAATAAATTTAAAAAGGCGCCAAAACGATAAAAGACTAGAGGGAGAAACGCCGTTTAAATCTACCCGCAGCTGAAAGAGAACAAATGACAAAAGAAAAGTGGTAGCACAAAGTACATTTATTTTATTACAGACAACAGTTCAGGAAAGGAAGGTACATAAATATATTTATATAAATTTTATCAAGCGCTAACACGTAGGTCGGTATCACAGACAAAATATAAACTACGTTTTCGACCGGGCAACACGTCGTACAACCAAGTGAAAATACAAAAATACAAAACTCGAAGATTTTGATAATCAAAGCACACCGTATAATAATAAGTGACACACAACAAAACGATATTATAATTAATTATGTTAACAACTTGTTATGTACGTTCAGTTATTTGTAGAGTCGAAGTAAGAATTAAAATAAAAAATATAATGCTAGTGGTCTTTTTGTAACATTGTTTAAGACGTAATTGAGATCTAACAAAGACGTACATACGGCGTTATCACAAGTAAACCCCTTTTTAACATGCTTATATTAGCTTGACCTGTATGTATCTATGTAACGAAATCTTTTAACGTAATTTTCACCAATTTCCAAAAGTGTGTTTAACTTGAGAATTTGTACACGTGTCAAGAACTGATGACAATACATACATATTGTATCCACCGAACGACGGTAAATGTTATTCTTCTTTACCAATTTAAATGGTAAGGAGTATGATACTGAAATTTCACTACGGTATTTTTATACGTACATTTTAAAAATGATTTGAATTATTATGTAATAGTATTAGATGAAATAGAAAGGTTACGTAAACATGAATGAAATAAACTTAAATTTATTGCCATACAAAAGCTATTCTAGAATCAAACTTTTTGATTATACATACTATTGATGCAATTTACTATATTTTCATAATTCTTCTTTTACAAATAGTTACTAATAGAGTAATTGTAAGATTTAATGTCAAACACCCCACGTTTTTTTTTACTCTGGGTTTGCGTCGTGCTTATAAACTCGTTGCACGTGCTTTAAAGGTTTGCTTCTATACTTGTATTATAATATACTATTTTTCACTTACATATCTCATTTATTTTTGTTGTTTTTTTAACTGTAATGTAATAACGACGTCTTTATTGCGATAACCAAGTTCTGAAACGCTTTATGGTGACACAGTGGTCTCACATCTATATATATATATATATATATATATATATATATATATATATATATATATGTATTTGAATGCATTTCACGGAACCAAGGAGACTACGCAGACAAATGTAAAGTTGATGAGCTCGAGATCACAATGGAATCGCGCTATAGCTATGACCAAAAACAATCCGAGACCAACGTGATCTCAGATGGCAGTCAGCGTCCTCAAGCCGCTTCTACTCGTTTTGATTAAACGATTGAAATTATATTTAAATGGAAAATGTAATTAAATGTAAAAAAAATATCTAAATAATTTTAAAGCCAATTGTTATTAAAATCGTTTTTTATTATTATACATAATCATTATTTAGAACTATCTTTTCTAAGTTAAAATAAAGTGAGATTATCTTTATTATTTTTCTTCATGTTTTTTTTGTGAAGTCTGTTTAATCTTAAGGATACGTTTATACTTAGTAGTACTAAGCAGCACAATTATTTACGGAAATGTATTTTGTTTTTTACATTGTTGTAGTCGAGTACATTTTTAATTATGTTTTTTGTTTAGTGGTTTACATACACACACAAAAACGCACATAACTTCATTATTTTTCATTATCGTTGTTTCGTCCTTGTAAACATCCTTTCTCTAATTTAATTATAAATATTTGTAATTCCTTGTTCCTTGTATATGCAACAAACATTTAAAATACGTTGTCACGGAAAATATATTATTGTAAAAAATATAGGTAAAAAACACATCAATTTTTAAAAATTTTTTATCGATGTCGACACTTGGAAAAAACCGTATCGGGTTTTGAACAAAACGATTTTCTTGGTCGAATTGATTTGAATATGGTTGTCAATAGATGTTAATACGTTTAATGGAATATGGTTTGCGATCGACATTAATACAATTTAATTGAATATGGTTAATTAGAAGATTCAAAGTCGATTATGGTGGCATTCGACTAATTAGCACAAGATTTCGCATCTGGCAAATAATATAATGAATATCGAAGAAGACCTTACTGATGTGTAGATGGAATAAAAGACATTACCTTTTTCGCTCAGATTGATGTCGCTCTGTAGATTACAGTTTACTAATAGAACGGTTCGCCTCCTGGTATGTGATAATTTTAGGTTTTAATCAAATTAATAATTCCTTATTTTAGGAGTTTGGATGAAAGCAACTACTTCAGTAATTTGCGACGTTTCGTGTTCTGGATGAACACTTCATCAGGCTCGCTCACACTAAAGGCGGGTTGCACAAAGCAAATCAAAAATGTAGCAAGTGATTATTTCTGAAATCAATTGTTACATCACGAATAAACGTGGTTTCATTGGCTATGTAGCAATTGTTTTGAGAAATAATCAGTTGTTACATTTTTGATTTGCTTTGTGCAACCCGCCTTTAGTCAAGTAATTTTTTTTCTAAAATGATTGAGTTGAAATTAATACATTTAAATTTAATTTTAATTTAATAACACTGAGTCAAGTAATTTTTTTCTAAATTGATTGAGTTGAAATTAATACATTTAAATTTAATTTTAAAATTACTTGACTCAGTGTGAGCGAGCCTGATGAAGTGTTCATCCAGAACAGGAAACGTCGCAAATTACTGAAGTAGTTGCTTTCATCCAACCTCCTAAAAGAAGGAATTATTAATTTGATTAAAATCTAAAATTATTACAGTTTACTATGGAACGCCGTTTTGCTTTTTATTAGTAAATTTAATTCCGTTGCATTCAAACAAACTTCAATTTTTAATAAGTTTATTTTTATGTTTGTCTATTTATTTTAGTACATTTAAATGGTTTGTTGAACAAACTTAACATATTTAAATTGTTAAATAAAAACGTATTTACTCATGCAATACATTTTGCTCAAAATTTCTAACAATCATATTAAAAACTTTAATTTAAACTGAGAAAAAAAGTATATGAACAAACATTTTAATTTATGTAACACTTTAAATTGTAGAATTAAAATGCATGTCGAATTAAAACGTTACATGAATTAAAATGTTTGTTGATAATTTTAATTCTTCAATTTTAAATCAAGAATTAATATTACCAACAAACATATTAATTCTGAATTAAAATGTTTGTTGATAATTTTAATTCTTCAATTTTAAATCATGAATTATTTTTTCCGACAAACATATTAATTTTGAATTAAAATGTTTGTTGATAATTTTAATTCTTCAATTTTAATTGGCGCTGTAGGTTGCGGAGATTGTAAGTACTCTAACCAGTGGTAAACTTGCACTATAGTTTGGTTAGAGTACTTACAACTTCCGCAAACCTAAAGCGCCAATTGAAATTGAAGAATTAAAATTATCAACAAACATTTAATTTCAGAATGAATATGTTTGTTGGTAATTTTGTTCTTGATTTAAAATTAAAGAGTTAAAATTATCAACAAACGTTTTAATTCAGAATTAATATGTTTGTTGGTACATTTAATTCTTGATTTAAAATTGAAGAATTAAAATTATCAACAAACATTTTAATTCATGTAACATTTTAATTCGACACACATTTTAATTCTCCAATTTAAATTTTTTTTTTTATTTGTTAAATAAAAAGTGTTACATGAATTCAAATGTTTGTTTATATACTTTATTTCTCAGTTTAAATTAAAGTGTTTAATATGACTGTTAGAAAATTTTGAGCACAATATATTGCATTAGTAAATACGTTTTCAGCTAACAGTTTAAATGTGTTAAGTTTGTTTAACAAACAGTTTTAATGTATTAAAATAAATAGACAAACATGAAAATAAACTTAAAAAAAATTGAAGTTTAAAATTGTAGCAAATCAAATTTAGTATTTAATAGTAAAACAATAAAGTAACTGAAAGATTTAATTAAAATGTATAATATTGAGTTTTAGCACCATTAAAATGTTAGATTAAAAAACTTGATGTTTTTAACTGTTGATTACGATCAGAATTTATGGCTGCTTTTAAAAATGCTCAGCTCCTATTTAGTAAATTTTAAATTACATTTAATGATAATACTCTAGCTGATGAAAGTGCCAACAATTGGGAGGCATTGTGTAATCTTGATCTAAATATTGATGAATTTTTTTTATAAAATAGAAGCGGTTCATTTGTCGTTAGAAACTACACAAATAAAACAAAGTCCTCCATCTCCTATAAACTCTGTAGATCGCACATTCATTTGCCCCGAATGGACTTGCCAAAATTTGACGAAGGCCTCAAAGACTGGCCAAGCTTTCAAGATTTGTTTAATACGCTCATTCATGAAAATGATTCGTTGTCAAACGTAGAGAAATTTCAGTATTTAATTTCCACCTTATCTAAAGAACGCTTGACTTTAGTTAAAGATTTACCATTGACTTCGAATAATTACGAAATTGCACATAAAACATTAGTTGCTTGTTACCAAAATAGTAGAGTATTGGCCACTTTTTATTGGCAAAATATTGCTAGAGCTCCGAAAGTAAGTACGCAATCTCCTCAAACTGTACGCGATCTTTTGAATGTTTTTGTAGAGAATTTAGCTGCCATTGATCAGATTACGGGTATCAATCATTGGGATTTTACATTATTTAATTAGAAAAATTAGAACCAGATATTCGCCAACGTCTCGAACTAAATAATTCTCGGCCACATCTTTATAAATTCGAAGTTTCTTAGCGATCAATGTCGTGCTTTGGAAGCAGCGTTCTTCAACAATAGTAGTTTGTCGAATTCTGAAAAATCTCGCGGTGGTCTTCTCGGTACTTCAAAAAATAGTAGTAGTAGTAGTAGTAGTAGTAGTAGTTGGGACAATAAGCGTTCTCAGCATTCGTTTGCAGCGACGACCAATTTGGCATCACCTAAATCTTCTTGTTTATACTGCAAAAATCATTTGCATTTTCTGTTAGCTTGCCCTCGTTTTGGTAAACTCAATCCGCAGGAGCGCTATACAGTAGTCAAAACTCGTGTTTGTTTAAATTGTTTGAGTTCGCAGCACTTAGTGAAAACGTGCAAGTCAAAATCTTCGTGTCGACATTGTTCAAAGCGACACCATTCGTTGTTGCATTTTGGAAAAAGCAGCGTGAAAGAGTCTTTTCAATCGACTGTAGAATTATCGGAAGCTCCTTTAGCTTTAACCTCAGTGAAGTCCACTAATTCTATTTCGTCTAGCATTATATTGTTGGCTACAGTTTCTTTATAAGTCTAAGATCGTTGGGATACTTTATAAACATTTAGAGCACTTTGCGATTCAGGTAGCCAATCAGCTTCGTAACGGAAAATTGTCGTATCCGCCTGGGTCTATAATACAACAAATTTTTGAGTTCAATCGCGTGTTTAGACGACACGTCAGTTGAGTTAGCCGCTGGAATACCAACTGCAATTTTTGGCCAGTGGGTTCCTCGTCAGTTTCTGTGCGCGTCAATGCCGTCATCATTCGGAAAATTTGTTCAAAACTTTCTCACATTCACGGCGGTGCTAGGTATTCAAACGTTAATCTAGCGGATCCTCATTGGAACATACCAGGAAATATTGACCTTCTATTAGATGCAGATGTATTTTCCCAAACAGCTCGTGGATCTGTGTTTCATTTCGCTGATCTTGATGATAATATTGAAGGTCCTGTCGCATTAGACACAATTTTTAGGTATCGCATTACTATGTCCTATATCTTGCAATGCGATGACTCAACCGCAACCCCACTCGTTTTTTGTATCGGTTAAACAGTCACTTGATGACACTCTAAAATTGTTTTGGAACGTGTAAAATGTTTCTACTAGTCTCTGCCTCACTTCTCCGCAAGATCAGCTAGGTGAAGATTTGTTTGTAAGAACGCACGCAAGATACCATTTGGGTCGTTTTATAGTATCGTTGCCGTTCAAAGACGCCGAGTCTTTACTGACGTAGGGTCGCGTCAAATAGCACATCGCCGTCTATTAACACTTGAACGTCATTTAAGCTCACATCCCGTTATGAGGGAGAAATATAGTGAATTCATGCATGATTATTTGAATGCAGGTCAAATGTCCTTAGTTTGAACTGCGGATATTGATAGTGTACATAGTTATTACGTACCGCATCATTGCATTTTTAAAGAAAATAATCCTCACAAAATTCGTGTGTTTTCGACACTTCGGCTAAGGATAGCGCAGGTATCTCCATCAACGGGACGCTTCTTGCTGGTCCAAAGCTGCAAAGCGACATTAGCGCTATGCTAATTCATTTTAGGTGGTTCAAGTTTGTTTTCACTTGCGACGTACGTTAAATGTTTAGACGGATTTTACTGAAAGGTTTGCATCGGCAATTCCAATTGATCCTTTGGAGGTTTTCTACCGAAAAAAACATCCAAACCTTTAAATTGAATACCGTAACATATGGTTACGCTTCTTCACCTTTTCTAGCTATTCGCTGCCTCTTGCAATTAGCACAGGGCGGCAAGGAAAACTTTCCACTCTCTGCTCAAGCCATACTTTCGAATTTACACCTTGACGATTTTTTTTGTGGAACAGACACGTTAGAGTCGTTGCTAGAATTGGAAAACCAGTTGATTAGACTATTGAAGTCAGGTTGTTTTGGATTGCGCAAGTAGGCAGCCAATTCATCTTCGTTGTTAACTTCGCTGCCGTCTGAATTTTGTCAGAACCATTCCGTTGTTTTTGAGGAAGACAACTTAGCTATTGCAAAGGTTTTAGGCCTTTAGTGGCAAACATCAATCGATTCGTTTTTATTCATGGTCAAACCAGTAAGCGCCCTTTGTACCAAAAGATCTATTTTGTCTGAGGTCGCTCGTATATATGATCCTTTGAGATTTCTATGCCCTCTTACTTTTTTTGGTAAACAATTTATACAGCTTCTAAGATTAGACTGGGATGCAAAGTCTCCAGCAGACGTTTGTAGTGAATGGTCAAAGTATAAGTCGTTATTGGTTAGCTTGTCAAATCTTTGGATTCTTCGTTGCTCAAAACCCACATCGTTTGCAAATTGTTCGTTGCACGCATTCTGTGATGCGTCCGAGTTTGGTTACGCTGCTGTCGTTTACCCTCGTTCTGTAGTAGAAAATAGTGCATTTGTTTCATTTTTTATAGTTAAAAGTGGCTCCAATCAAACGACTATCAAACCCGCGTTTAGAATTGTTGGCAGCAGTTTTGCTTTCAAACTTAGTTTTGTTTGTCTTGAAGTCGTATGCTAATTTGATATACATTAATAACATAGTTGCTTGGAGTGATTGCAAGGTCGCATTAGCTTGGATACGTTACTCTCCACTTACATGGAAAATGTTTGTCGCAAATAGAGTCTTTTATATTAAAGAACGCATCCCTCCGAGTTGCTGGCGTCATGTTCGTTCGTGTCACAATCCAGCGGATCCAGTTTCGCGTGGTTTTCTCCCAGAGGAGTTGCTTAATTATTCGCTTTAGTGGGCGGGTCCGAGTTGGCTTTTGTAACCTGAAGATTATTGGCCTTGAGAAAAACTAGATTCTTCGACGTTTACTGCGTAACTTGTGTGCAACGCACTTTTAAAATTACTCCACCGTTTTTGGTCGTTGCGCAAGATACAGAGAATTGTTGCCTTTTGTATTAGATTTATCGATAATTGTCGGAAAAGAAAAAAGAAGTTCGGTTCTTTAACTCAGCATGAACTGCATCATGCACTTATTCGTTTAGTTTTGGTAGTGACTTTAGAACCTTTGATATCACCCTCCGAGACAGATTTATCACACTTGTGCTTTAATCGGTTTTTGCAATGGCAGTTAGTTCAAAGGTTACATCAAAATTTTTGGAAACGTTGGAGTAGTGAATATCTCCACACATTCTACCAACGCAGTAAATGGTCTAAATACCGTACATTTGACCCAGTTGATATTGGTACCTTGGACCTCATCAGGACGATTCGACACCCCCTCTTCAATGGAAGTTGGGTAAAACAGTAAAATTGCACACGGGTAAAGACAATATTTCACGCGTGGCCACGGTTCGTACTGGTAAAACTCTATTTAAGCGCTCATTGATAAAGCTGTGTGCTTTGTCGCTGCAGTAGCACATGAGACCTTAAAATTACGTTTCTTTTGAGATACATGCATTCTTATTTTGTTCGTGTTTAAAGTAGTTTAATCGTATTTAGAAAATTACCAAATTTTAATGATTTTGGTGGGCGGTTATGTTTCGTCCTTGTAAATATCCTTTCCTTAATTTAATTATAAATATTTGTAATCTCTTGTTTCTTGTATATGCAACAAACATTTGAAATACGTTGTCACGGAAAATATATTATTGTAAAAAACAAATCAATTTAAAAAACACTGTATCGATATCGACACTTGGAAAAAACCGTATCGGGTTTTGAACAGAACGATTTTCCTGGTCGAATTGATTTGAATATGGTTGTCAATAGATGTTAATACGTTTCATGGAATATGGTTTGCGATCGACATTAATACAACTTAATTGAATATGGTTAATTAAAAGATTCAAAGTCGATTATTGTGGCATTCGACTAATTCGCACAAGATTTCGCATCTGGCAAATAATATAATGAATATCGAAAAAGACCTTACTGATGTATGGATGGAATAAAGCACATTACTTCGTTAACATCGTAGCGTCGGTCGGTTTAAATCATAATTTGGTTTTTTGATGAACTTGTAAACTTTTTAAGTAATTGACAAATTTGTAGAGTAGATACAAACAAACGTTGACAATAGTTTTTCAATTTCATTCGTAAACTAATTTCGGTCTTAATTCCACTCAATTATTTCCTAAGCGTTCTTAGTACAAAAAAACGGGTAGTTTTTTTTGCAGAGCTACATTCTCAAGAACTTGTTAATAACTAAAATTGCCTAATTAAACTAACGCATTTTTGCGTATTTGATGTGAAAGATTACTTATTTAAGTAATTAAGTTCAACGTACGTTTAATTTTACGCTTGAAAATTAAATTATAATTACTAAAGTGTGTTCTTAGTATCATTATGATCAGTCACTTTCGTAAGTTAACAATTCACGATGTGCGACTATAAAGATGTACATAACATTATTGTATTTTATCGGATAAAAAAAGTTTTTAGTTTGTGTTGTTTGTAATTATTAGAACGATTAAATGACGTTGATTCGTTTTTTCAATGTTATAAAATAAACAAACTGAGATAACAAGCTATTAGATAAATTACATAATTGCAAAAGTTTCTTCAATAGCCAGACCTTTTTGTTGATATATGTCTTAGCGCCTCAATCGTTTGCAGTAAATACCTTAAGTAGCATCAACTGTAATAACATTAACACCGCATGTGTCACTTTTAGCGTTCAACACAATTTCTATTTTGTTTTAAGACAAACAAACAACAAAACTCTTTCCAATGTTACATAAGAAAGTGACCACACGTTTACTTATTTTAGTTCAATGCTTTTTATGTGTTTGTAGGCCTTTGTAATTGTAAAGCTATGCGCAACATCAAGGTTTAGTTTTACACGTATCTTGCAATTTAGATTTTAGTTTAGTTTAATTAATACGTATTAAATTTTTCTTTAAATTAAATTTTAATTTTTTTAATTTTAAATTTAATTTGTACCAGAAGCAATAAAAGCATTTTAATTGTACTAAGAAGCACAATTATATTTAATAGTTACAGACGGAAATTGCTGCAATGCCGCTTTCTTTCAGTGCTTCGATAACTAGTTTATCCTCTCGTAAGGATTTATTATTCTTTACTTTATCCATAGCTATTTCAGTTTTATCTGGGACGACTGCGAAAATGTCTTTTGATCCTTAATTCATTACTTTAGATATCTTGCTGTATTATTGTCGATTATCGTTTTATTAGTATAGGTTTTTGATTAGGTGGGTTGTCGTACAAATTTTTACAGTAAGTAGGTTTTTATTAAATTGTTTTTATTGTTCATTTTGCTTATGTTTATTATTGACAAAAATTTTACAACTCATTTACTTAAATAAAAAATTGTTGTTTTACTGAAACTTTAATTTTGATAGTTTGAATTTGAAGTTTAAATTGTTCTAATTATTTAAATAACATAATTACTTAATTTTATAAGTTAAATTGTTTTTATATTATATGTTAAGTTACCTAAACTACAAATGATAGGTAGGTAATATACAGTGTTTTAACTAATGCATTGTGATTTCGTGAATCACTACTCTTAAGAGGGCTGTGACCCGATGAAAATGAAAATTAAAAATTCATCAAAACTTTTTTTAAATAAAAAGGGTTTACTAATGTCACTACGTCAATTAACTGTAAATTAAAACAACTTTAATTATCAGTTTAAATTTGATTTGCTTTTAAAACCAACAAAGATTGATTATTGGTCATTATCTGCCTAATAATAAAAATATTTATTTTCTTTTTGCAGATGTACTGATACAAATTGTTAATAGAAGTTCTTCCATAATTTATAGTTGTAGGTTTTTTTATAACATTTCTATCACCATTTTAGTTTTGATAAAAATGAAAATATTTTACTAATTATTAGCTAAAATTGATTGAAACATCACAATTCCTAAGTTAAGTGTTTCTGGATATTATGCAAATTTTAATAAAAATGAATATAAAATTTAGTTATTATAAAAATAAGATTTTTGAACTATAGAGAACTCAACATACTTCTATTATAATTCAGTATAATAATACTGTAAAATCATAATCCTTAATAATACAAAATACTGATTATATACACGTTTACAAATTGTTAAATACATAAGTAATGTATTCTGTCTTTGCCTAAAACAAAATAAAAGTTAGACAATTTTCTCTTCTGGGTAATTCCCGTGTTGTCCTTATCACACTAGCTGAGCTTTTGTCACAGGTCGCAGTAGACATCTTCATTTCCGAAATAAACTGATTGATTGCGCTGTGAAGTCTCGCTTTTATAGACTGGCTTCCGATTAATAAAAGTGGTTTCTAAATCCCTGGTAAAGGAAAATTGGAGTCTCGGTTAATCTTAAAAGGATTTTCAATTATTTCAATCGATTTCCTAATTTTTCACTAATAGTAATTACACCGGTGGCCGGGAGTGAAAGGATAGGTGGGAGTGTGCTACTGACCATGTCAATTAGGTTTTCTTTCCGTATTGTCAAAACGAGTTTTTTTAGTTTTTGATATTATTTTTTGCTGTAAATATTTTCCCAACCCAAAGTTTTCAAATTCGCCCACTGTATATTAAATTTGAAAAAAAAATGCATAATTGATAAGTAATAGTCAAGTTGTTTAATTTATCGTGTTTACTTTGGAAGTTAGTCGTAATGTCTATGTTTGTTTTTTATTTAATTCAAGAGATGGTTCGTCTAGCGCTCTTGTGCTGCGCTCTCCTTAGTTCTCTGATTTATTACTCTCTCAGCAGTTCTGTTACGTCAATAAAGTCCAAAAATTTATTCCAAGAGATTTTTTCCACTAATCATCAGTTAGCTTTGGCGTGTCGAGAATCGTTGTGCGTTGCATGTAATACGCTTTGCAATTGCACAGCAGATGGTGCGAAGTCTCGTCGTCCTCCAAGCATCCGCGACGTAGACGGATACGTTGCAGTTCTATTTGATGCATATGTTTGTTAAGGCCACAGTGCCTTGTAATTAGTTCCGCAAGTTTTTTTTAACTTTTGTCGACTCATGCTTGATAATGCAGTTTGAGTGTTTGATTGTGGCTCTGTAAGGAAGAGTTTTGTGTGCCTTATCCCTAAAAAGTTTTTCCATAGTTTTTTATGCTCAGCTGCAAGTTTGCTGCGAATTGTTTCTTTTCCGGTCTCGTAAGCGATTCCGAAAACGAGTTCAAGTCCTTCTTATGCTTTTTTTTGCTAGTGCGTCCGCCATTAGGTTTTTTTTGCCATATGGTCTTTTGTTATCCAGATGAGCTGCACTAGTTGGCAAGTTGCCAATATTTCCAGACTGTTTATGCATGCCATAATTAGTTTGGATTTTATTACTAGCGAAATTTGCGCCAGTAGTGCTGCTTGGCTGTCAGACATGATCGATGTTGGCCCATTTGTGTATGATTTCGAGTCGATAATGTTCCGACACACCAATCAATAGCAAGAACTTCAGCTTGAAACGCGGACGCATATAAACCAAAAGTCAGCGAAAATTGCTTCCCATGATTCTTGCCTTAATATACTCGTGCTTTGGTACCTTTGCGATTTTTGGCCCCATCTGTGTACCAGATAGTTTTTTTAATCGCGCCCGGGTAAATGTTTTTTTGTCCACTCGTCTCGTGACGGTATTATCACTTTAAATTTTTTTAAGATGTTATAATTTTTTGTGAATTTGGATCTCATAGTTAAGATTGTTTCTTCGCGCAGCACGTTGTATATACCCGGTTTGTTTTTTCCGGTAATTGACGCATGTTTATTAATCTGCAGCCTGTTTGCTGCTTGTCTTGCTTCCATCGTTACAACGAGGTGTAATAGTGGAAGTGAAAGTAGTGCTTTTATGGCTGCTGTGGGCGTAGTTCTCATCGCTTCTGGTGTCAGCAGACATGCCATTCTCTGTACTTTGCTTAGCTTTGCAGTTGTGGTTTTCAGATTGGTTCTCTCACACCATACAAGCGCGCCGTACGCAAGGACGGGTTTTGTTAACACATTATATAACCATTTCGTCAATATGGGTTTCAATCCCTATGTGTGCCCGATTATCCGTTTGGTTGTATTAACAATCCTGATGGCCTTTGTTGTGACTTTTCTTAATGAGCATTGATAATCAGTCTAGTATGAAGACTGAGTTCTAGATATTTGATTCATTTGTCATCTAAAGCGTGACTCCGTACATCGTTGGTAGTTTTATGTCATCCGTTTTCTGTTTTTTAGATGGAACGATTACCGTCTTGGTTGGGTTCACTGATACTTCCTCTTTTTGCACCATTTTTCAACGGTGTTCAGTGCACTTTGCATTATGTTCGTTACAGTTACCCTTAACCTCTCGTTTGTGATAATGGTGAGATTGTCAGCGTATCCTAAGCAAATACTCCGTCGTCTTCTAGTTCTTGTAGTAGACCGTCCATGACGAGGCACCACAGTAGGGGTAATAGCACCCCGCTTTGTGGACACCCGCCAGTCCTGAACATTGACGCAGTTTTAGACTAGATGTGTAATTCCTTTTTTCTCCATTGCTCTTGCAATTGAAGTGAAGGTAGTATTGTCAAATTCTCCTTCAATATCTAGAAAAGCACCCAATGCGATACCATTGTATTGGATTGCATTTTGCATCTGCTTACTAATTGGTGAATTACTAGCTTTTTTAGATTGGTAAGCATACTGGTTTTGGTGCAGAAACAAAACCTTTAGTGTTGTTTGTGACGCTGTCTAAACTATAAGCTTAAGCAAAGTAGGATTAGTCTTTTTGTTCATCATTTCTTTAAAGGTGTATTTTTAGTTACTATTTAAGCATTACTCATGCATTTTATGGTATATACGGGGAAGGAGGGTTAAACACCTGTGTACCTGTAAGGTGTTGGAAAGTTTTTATTTAGTTTTAAGATAGTACCTCTGTAAACGTAGAAGCAGTTGTTAGAGATTATTAAATGTTAAATAAGCATTTAATTGTTTTATTTAAAGCCGATAATGTGCATTTGAACACCAAGGCGAATTAAGTGTCATCAAACAAAGGTTTAATGCAGAATAATACTCAGATTTAAAAATTCTTAAAGAATACGGACATTTTATCGCAAACTCTATTATCAACCGCGTGTATACAAATTTTAGACGCCGTAGGTAATAGTCATGTGTGTCGCGCATTACTTGATCCTGGATCACAGGTAAATTTTATCACCACAAAACTATTCGACGAACTACAATTGCCTAAATTAAAATGTAATTTAAATATTGCTGGAGTTAGCAATTGCCAATCGAACGTCAGTTTTAAAACAAATTTTTCGTTTAAATCGCAAACTACTAATTTTATTACCAATATTTCAAGTTTGGTTTTAGATCAAATAACGGCTAATCTTCCGAACCAATACTTTGAATTAAAAGCATTGCAAATTCCTGCTCATATCCGATTAGCGGATCCCAAACCAAACATTACAGGAGAAGTAGATGTACTATTAGGTGCTAGTATATTTTGGGATTTATTATGCGTAGGACAACACAAATTGGGTAAAAACAAACCAATTTTGCAAAAAACTAAATTAGATTGGGTGTTCATTGCAAATGAAAAATAAAGAGAGTTCTGATTCAGCATGTCTTAGTGTTTTAGAGCGCGCAAATATTCAAAAACAATTGGAAGCTTTCTGGGAGCTCGAGGAATGTACAAATAGTAATCCTAAGTTTTCGAACGATGAACAGTATTGCGAAGATAATTTTGTTAAAACGACATTTCGCGACAGCAACGGACGATTTAAAGTTAATCTTCCCTTAAAAAATAATGTTTCGGAACTAGGAGAGTCAAAGACAAACTCTTTAAAGCGATTTTATTCTCTAGAGCGTAAACTCGACCGCGATCCAATTTTAAAAAATGAATACGTTCGTTTCTTAGAGGAATACGAAAAACTAGGGCATATGACTTAAATTACTAATCCTCATAATTTAAAAGGGCTTATCTATTATTTGCCTCACCATGCCATAACAAAAAGCAGTAGTTCTACCACAAAAACGCGCGTCGTATTTGACGCGTATGATGCCTTAAGCAAATTGCGCTTGATTTTAAAAAGAAGTTTCCAATTGCTGCTAGGGTTATTCAGACAGATTTTTACGTTGACGATTTGGTTACCGGTTGTGACTCAAAAGCAGAAATTATTCAGTTAAAATCACATATTGCTAAAATACTTAGCACTGCGGGTTTTCGTTTTCGCAAGTGGGCTTGTAATCACGACGATATTATAGAAAATAGATCCTTAAGTACCAAAGATGATAAAATACATATGTTTAATAATAATCCAAGAACGCTAGGTCTGTTATGGAATCCACAAGAAGATGCGCTTCAATACGAAATTCGCGAAAATCCAAACAAAAAAACCATTACAAAGCGGCACATTTTGTCGGTTACAGGGAAAATATTTGATCTGTTAGGTTTGTTAGGGTCAATAATAATACTGTCTAAACTAATTTTACAAAACTTATGGCAATTAAATCTAAATTGGGATGAAAGCGTACCCATGAGTTTATACACAAAGTGGATTAAACTTCAAGATCAAATGCCTCACATACGTACAATAAAAATCCCGCGACATGTGATATGTAATAATTCAGTTTTAATTGAGCTTCATAGGTTTTGTGACGCTTCCGAGTCAGCATATGGAGCATGCGTTTATAATTAATCAACTAACGAGTCAGGAACGGTAGCGGTAAATTTATTATGTGCCAAATCGCGCGTAGCGCCGCTAAAAACAATTACCTTGCCACGTCTTGAACTTTGCGGAGCGCTAATTCTTGCAAGACTAGTAAATAATGTAAAATCATCATTAAAATTAAAATTTTCAAAAACATTTCTTTGGTGTGACTCTACCATTACGCTAAGTTGGATACAGTCGGATTCATCAAAATGGAAAACTTTTATAGCCAATAGAGTATCCGAAATACGAAATTTAACAAATATTGATAGTTGGAAGCATGTTTCAACTAATGATAATCCCGCTGACTTATTATCTAGGGGCATTCTTCCAAATAAGCTAAACAATTGCGATATATGATGGTATGGTCCACATTGGATAAAAAACAACGTAACAGAGTGGCCACTACAGCATAAATTAGATAAAACCAATTTAGAAGCGCGTATCATTTCGTGCATAGCCAACATTCAAATTCCATGTTCAAAGGACTTTTCAAAATTCTCATTTTTACAAAGGCTATTGCGGGTGGTAGGTTATTGTTACAGGTTTATTAACAATGCGAAAACAAAGCAAGAACATCGAATCTCTGGTTCACTTTCGTTAAATGAAAGAAAAAAAGCTTTAAGTTGCTTAATTAAAATGTCACAACAGGTGTCGCTTTACAAAGACATCCGTCACTTAATTGAAGACAATCACGTAGAATCTAAAAGTTCGTTGTTAGGACTTAACCCATTTCTAGCAGGGTCTATTGCGTGTTGGTGGTCGTATTCGTCATTCAAATCAAAATGTTGCCAAAAAACATCCTGTGATATTACCAACAGGGCATTGGTTAACTAAATTAATTTGTTACAATGAGCACATTAGGTTGCTGCATTGTGGGGCTAATCAATTACTAGCATCATTAAGAGATAAGTATTGGCCTATATCAGCAAAAGGTACCATACGTAAAATTATACACGAATGCATTCCATGTTTTCGTGCCAAGCCAAAATCATTAAATCCCATAATGGGAGACTTGCCAAAAGAGCGTGTATTAAACCGGTCGCCATTTTCTAATTGTGGGGTAAATTACGCAGGGTCGGTCATGATAAAATCTAGAAAGGGACGGGGTGGTACGTTGATTAAATCCTACATTTGTATTTTTGTATGTTGCTTCACTAAAGCGATTCATTTTGAGCTGGTAACAGATCTTTCTACAACAACATTTTTGGCGGCTTTAAAACGCTTTATAGCACGTAGGGAACAACCGCTAAATATTTATTTCGACAATGGTTCGACCTTTATCGGTGCAAAAACCGAATTAAAAGAATTTAAGGCATTTCAGCTCAATCCAACAACTCAAAACAAAATTGTAAATTATTTGATAGAAAATAATACGCATTGGCATTTTATACCCCTGCGCTCGCCCCATTTTGGTGGCTACTGGGAAGCTGGAGTGAAATATATTAAAAATCATCTAAAACGGGTTGCTGCTAATATTCACCTCACGTATGAGGAATTTTATACCTTACTGACACAAATTGAAGCAGTGTGGAATTCCCGTCCATTAACACCTTTATCTACTGATCCTCAAGATATAAATCCCTTAACTCCCGCACATTTTTTAATTGGGAGAAAACTTACCGCTATACCAGAGGAAAACTTGCAAAATGTTCCTGATAATCGTCTCACAAAATACGAACATATAAAAAAACTTACTCAGCATTTTTGGCAACGATGGAGCAAGAAGTATTTGCATCATCTTCAGGTGCGTTTACAATTGAAGACGCACCACCACGATATTGTGAAGCTTGGAGCTCTAGCATTAATTAAAGAAGACAACACTCCTCCATTTAAATTGTTATTAGGGCGTATTACCCAGCTTCACCCATGAAGTGATGAAATCGCGCGAGTAGTCACACTTCGCACCGCGAGTGGAGCCTCATTCAAACGGGCTGTGTGTAGAATTTGTGTATTACCTAATCAGTGAGTTTAGTGTTTTTTTTTCAATTATGTTGAAGACTTTGCTTTCAAGGCGCGCAGTATGTTTGTGACGCTGTCTAAACTATAAGCTTAAGTGAAGTAGGATTAGTCTCTTTGTTCATCATTTCTTTGAAGGTGTATTTTTAGTTATTATTTAAGCATTACTCATGCATTTTTATGGTATATACGGGGAAGGAGGGTTGAACACCTGTGTACCTGTAGGGTGTTGGAAAGTTTTTAGTTAGTTTTAAGATATCAGTACCTATGTAAACGTATAAGCAGTTGTTAGAGATTATTAAATGTTAAATAAGCATTTTATTGTTTTATTTAAAGTCGATAATGTACATTTGCACACCAAGGCGAATTAATTTATTGCCAATTAAAAACAAGTGTCCCGTTCCGTATATACCTGTCGACTACATTTTCAAGTATTTTTAAGTTAAAAGAAGTTAAGCTGATTGGTCTGTAAAGAACCAATGTTTCCACACGTCTTCGCTCAGAGCTTTTTGGAGTCGAGAACTTGTAGGTTCGTTTTCTACGTCCCTATAATACGTTTTCTATGAGTCTTTTTTTGCCTTTTTAACGGTATTGATGTATGTTGTGAGGCTGTTGTATTCATTCCAGTCTCCGTTTTTTTTTGACTATATTAAATAGCATTCTGGTGCGTGCCCTTGCTTTGTCAAGCTCCCTGTTCTACCAAGTTATCTTATTGGGGATTCGTTTGACAGTTTATGAGCAGCTTGTTTCAAATGCAAATTTTAATGAATTAACAATACTGTTCGTCGATAGTTCTAGCACGTGCGTTGATCTTGCAACTGTGGGACAGTTCCTGATTTGGCCCACTAAAGTTTTGTTGAACAAATCCTAGTTCGTTTTTCTCTGTATTCCATTACGAGTTTCCTGTTTGATTCAATGTTGAATAAAATGTATTTATGACTAATCATAGATACATTTTATTATTATTTATCTAAATAAAGAAGATTCATCTAATACATGTCACATTTTTATCACTTTGCTAGCTTTTGGACTAGCAAGCGTAAGGTCAATAACTTTATTGCGCGACACGGTTATAAACGTAGGCGCATCTCCGTTATTTATTATGTCTAAATTATCTTTTAAAATAAATTCTAAAAGTTTTTCACCTTTTAGATTTGTGTTTGTGCTCCCCCACAAAGTGTAGTGTGTATTAACATTGCATCCAAAAATCAGCGGTTTGTTGGTCCCACTGTTAATTAGCTTATGGATTTTCTCTGGAGGCGGTGCTACTGCCTGGTCGTAGAAGAGGTAACCGCTAAGGCTGCCCTACAGTGATGTATATTTATCTGAACTATTTTCAGCATTAGATTTGCCGTCAGCACGTTCTTTCCGGCTTTGAGTATACATTGATTGTTTCGCGGACATTCTTTGTAGTATCCGGTTTTTTGCTGTCGTTTTTGGAGTCGGCCAGCACCCGGAAAATGATCCTTGAAAATCCAAGGTGCAATTGGTTGGTTAACGTTTCTATTTTTTCCCAGTACCTTTTGTTTATAAACAGGACGTGTTGAGTTTTTTTAGAATCTGTTTTAGCGTTAACCACCCCTCACGTTTCGGTACTGATGTTGTTCTGTACCAATATTTTTTCAGTAGGGTGCCGGTTTTAGTGCTGTTCCCGAGATCTGAGCGTAAACCTTCTTGGGTGCAAGAAGGTCTTTGAGATAAATAATCTCTAGTTCCCTATCGTTCCCCAGTAGTTTCTTAATGTTTGACGTGCCGACTACCCATTCTCTGGTTGTTTTGTCTGCGCACGTTATTTTCAGGAATCCCCATTTATAGGTACATTCTTAAAAACGCGAAAAAGCTTATCCATTCTTCAATTCGTCAATCCATTTAAGTATCTTCAGGACTGATAGTGTTTTCAGGGAACCCTTTTGGTATGACTGCAAGAGCAATTCCCGTCAGTGTGTCTTTGGATGTCTTTTTTTAGGTTCCTTTGACCCTTAGACTTCGCTTTACCAGTCGTTCACTTCAGAATTACATCAATTACATGTTTCATTAAATTATTAAACTTTTCATATGTTTAAAACAGACAACTCTTACTTTGTGCTATTTTGTTAAGCGTTCTATTTTGTTAAGATACGCGATACTTTTTAATGGAAAGTTGTAGTCTAAGAGGCTCAGCTAATTATTTGGCCATCTTGAGCCATTCACTAGTATGAGTCTACTTATTATGGATTTATTGATTCTGGAGATATACTGCGGCATTTCTTCTCGCCAGATTTAAAGAATGCGCTATGCATGGCACACTTACTTATATGAAGACCATTATTTTGTAATTTACTTAGAATAGATCTAGTTATAAAATTTCCAGTTTTTTTAGTAACTTAGATATAAGCAATACACCGCTATCATTAGTAACATCCTGTTAAACTTGACTTAATTGCTCCGTGTGAGATACATCAGGAGTACAGTCAAACATTCTTGTGTAGTGCTTAATACTTTTTCCATTATTAATTATTTTACTTCTAACAGCTTCTCCCATTAAATCAATAATCTCATTTTGAGCTGTTTATGATAAATAAGATACTTGACCTTTTAATTTCATGTAAAGTTCGTTTTAAAGTAGCATTGTGTTTAAAAAGAAAAGCAATCAGTTTTAAAAAGTTTTATTATTTTCTAGAACTTGATGACGTCATCAATAAACTCATCTTTGTTTAATCTCCTAAAAGAAAAGCAGTTTGTGTAGCGGTATACAACATTGCATCGATTTTAATACAAAAATATATTTCCATTTTTTAATTCTTCCTGCTTTTTAGGTACAATGTAAATTTACAATAAATAAACAAATAAATCATATGCTTTCCTTTGCTCTTTTCTAGATCCGACACTGCACAAAACGAATAACCAGTTATATGACTGTTTTTAAATTAAATTGAGTTTAAATTAACCAAAGTTTAACCTATAATTGAAAAACCGGTTCTAAATGAATTGTTTTATATTTTTTTAACATTGACTATCTTGATTATGCTTAACGTCATGTTGACGTTGAAATAGATCAGATTGCTAACGTTCAATTAGATTTTATACATTCATATTTAATGGTTGCAGCCATTGCTGATTTAAAATAACGCGACAACCGTTTAATAGTTATTTAATCAACAAGGTAGCTAATGAGGCCAATTAATAAACGAGACATTTTTATATTGTCAAGATTATTAATCGCATATTATCAAACAAGTTGGTTTTAAATTTTTCCGTCGATCGTATAATATTAATTTTTGCATTTATTTATAATTTTACAATTTTATCTACTTGTTTTATTTTTGTATCAACGGTAGTAAGATTTTTAAGTAATGTAATGTTATGTAACCTCAACAATTAAATTTCAATGGGATTAATTATAATTAGTTTTGAAAATAACAATGATTGCAAACTTTTTTTTAGTTTCATGTAATTAACGGTATTGCTAGAAAATAAAAAAATGATTTCTCAAAACATCAAAAAGTTTTCTTTTATGAACCAAAAGGTAATCGTTTCTTTGTTTTCTTTATACACAAAAACAGAACGTGCTGTAAGAAACAAATGAAAATTATTTATAAAGCAAATAAAGTAAGTATTTACACATTTAAAAATAGTTCGTAAATAACAAATATTGTTATTAGGAATAAAGCTATTAGGTGATCAGGAAACATAAAAATCTACGGTTAAAAAAATTGTAATTTTATTACATATTTACTTCTGTAGATAAGAAAGTTTTAACAAGGAAGATTTTAATTCGAAAAATGTAAGTGAAAGTTATTTACAAAGGTGAATCTAATGCCATAAACAAATTTTTAAGACAGATTGGATTTGAGTAAAAAATGCCTCAATATTGTAGTTTACTGTTGTCGCTACTGGATCATACTTTAGAGAGAAACAAAAAACTAGTAGATTAAAGATATATCTATCTATTTATCATACTGTTGTGTTGCCTTTGTTTATCGCAATAATTACATAATGGCAATTTCAAAAAAAGAATCTGTTATGTACCACACAGAGCTGACAAGAAATTCATAATCGTTTGTTAATATTATAGATTTGTGATATTAACCATAAGATAACATGCCACATTGTTGTTTTTAAATGAACAGCATGCAAAAACTAAATTTTAATAACACAATAACTTACCTTTACAATTTAAATCCGATAAAAGTTGATACGTAGTTTAGCAAAGCATAGTGAAAAATGTTTTACAAATTAGTTAAGATATAAGAAAATTAGATTGTCTGATGAAGAAGGTACTGTCGATGAAAGTAACGATTGTTATATATAATATACAAACGTCAAAACTTTGATATTAGGCATGTTCGGCAAAAGCAACTGAATATTTTCATCCACAATAAAAACCTATTGAGAATTTGTGTGTTCATAATCGCCAACTTCAACTAATACAATTATAAAAATTTTAGTTCTAGATTTAATTCTTTATTGGTTAGAAAAAAATTAGACAGTAATAGAAATTTGTAAAATTTCTGTAGTTCAAAAGTAGATAGGTAATAGGCGCTATTACTGGTCTACTTTTGATATATTATTATTTGTTAATATAATTATTATCAAACGATCGACGGAAATAGTATATTAAAGGATTTGTATCGTAAAGGACGAGACCAAAGCTTAGAAAACGACTTTTCTAATGGTCGAGTAGCTACAAAATCTCTTATAAAACGTATACTTTATACTACTTTTTCTATTTTGGAAATTATATGGAAAAATTAATTTAATTACATAATTACTTTTATTTTATTGATTAAGGAAAATAATTTTTTTTAGTGATAAAGTTCAAAATTTCAAATTTGACATGGATAGCTGAATTGTTGTATTTTAATTGTCAAATATCAGTATTGCCAATCTAATAAAACCACAGTTTGGGTGCGATAAAATGTTACTTTAGAAAACTCAAACGAGTTCTTTAAAGCACTTGTTAGAGTACCAAAATAAAACAAATAATTTTTTTTCATCCATTTTGTATTAAAAATAAACAAAAAAATTAAATATTTATTAAATATGACTAAGATCGCTGTTAGTTTTATTAAGAAAAACATATGTTTTTTTTTTAATTTAGTATTTTATTTATTCAGTTTGTCAGATTTTATAAATATTTGTGTAATTGTATCTTGTAAACAAATTATTGGCAATTACTATTTATATTTTTCTTACTTATAGTGATAAATATTTGTGTTAATTTAATGTACAACTCAAGTTTATTTTTTAAATATTAAAATCATTTTTTAAAAGCATCAAAATTAACAAAACTGGTAAACAATTTATTATTATAAAGCAGTACGCAAATATATTGAAGCGTAAAGATTAATGAAGCACTTCCGTGTAATTACTTATCTACGTATGTACATAATACATTCCGGAAATTATTACTCGGGTATCATTAAGTTGTTTGGTCATACATTAATAATAGTAATATTCAACTGTTTTAAATTTCTTAGATTTGTAAGTATAAACATTTTACGTACATGCTCTGCTTAGTTATTTATATAAAAGTTTATTATTATTAGATTAGAATTTTTAGTGTCTAACTTTGACTTTATAAAAATCACAGTTTGCACACACCTAGATTATTAACTTTTAACAAAATTTTATTACTAGATATCGTTTATTCGCCGTCTGATACACATTGAACTTTTATTATGTTGGCTTTGATCCAAAAAATATTTCATATAAGACAGATAGTACTTTCACTTTTATATTTATTATACTTTTCACTGTCTCTATTGCAAAAATTTACGCAAACAAAAATGTATTTTTTGAAATCATGAACGTCCAAATAATATATGACTGTTATTATAGCAATATTTTAATGTAAAACGCTTCCATTACATTAAAAATTGTCCATTTTTATTCAGGAAAAATATTGTTCTTTCTAAAACAACTTGCCAACTCTAAGAAAATTTAAGGTTGCATTTTTAAATATAATAACTAATTATTGTTGTACCTTTTTAAGACGACAATATTTTAAATATAAATTAATCTTTGGTAAAAATTAAATTTTAAAATAATACAAAACTAAGTGACATATTTTGTATGTTATTTTAAGTGTATGTTTTTGATATTTGTTTTTGATAATAAATTATTGTATTATTATTTGCAATTAAAACGAGTTTGTAAACTAAACATTTATAGATCAAAGCGTGTGACTTGTACTGACAAAAATGACATCATAAACGAAATAGTTCAAAGAGTTGGCATAACATTACTGTACACAAAATAAAATACTTTAACTAAAGACAGACAATATTATAAATTAAAAGCAGTTCAACAGATTTCAGCGGAATAGGAAGATATAAGTTGAAGTATAAATATACGACCTACGGTAACATATTTATTGAGAAATTCTTAAGAAAAAAAAACATTTACTTAAGGAATTTACGTTATTCAGAGTGCGAAACAAGATTTTTAACTTTAAAAATAAAAATAAATTTTCAAAGTGAATGAAACGACGCAAATGATGTGTTTATTTCGAGCGTATGCAATTAAGTTCAGTTTAACTTTAAATTGATAAGATCGTCAAAAAGTTTAATTACGTGGAAATATTTTTAACGTGCACAATTAAAACGCATTTATATTTATTGTACAACGTTTAATGTTTTTCGTATTTTTACGTTGTCGGTAGAATCATCATCATTCTTCATTGTCAAGCGAGCGTTTACTAAATTTTGTAGCTTTTCCTTATACACATTATCTTAATTTAGTACCAAAGTATGAGCATCTTGTACAAAAAAATTTGTTTTTTTCGTATTTTTGTTATACACAATATTACATATGTTACGTGTTAAATTTTTTGATAATTTAAAGATTTTTACTCTTTTAAAATGACAAATTTGCGTTTAAAATATTTCAAGACATCATAACTACTATTTCAGCATAGAATTTTGTAATAAACTTAATGTTTATACCACAGAAAAATTTAAAAAAAAATTTTTAGAATGTATGTATGTAAACTATATGTTATACAAAATTGTTAGAAAAACAATTTACGTTTTATAGAAAGAAATGAGTAATAAATAGTTATTTGTACTACTAGTCCAGACAGTGCTATTTTACGAGTATATTTGTTGTCCGAGGTGAAGCCGAGGCGTACTAAATGGGGGTACTCGCAAAATACTTTTAGGACGCGCAGTACACAAATTTTTTTGTATCGGCTTTCATAGTATAAATAGTATAAATTTATTAAAAGAAGTATTGTTTTAAATAAAATTTAATAACATATGTTGATAAAACTGAAACCTGTAGGTACTAAGAAAATTCAATTGTTTTCCAGATTTATTTGACAATAGTATTATTACAATTTAACTTATATGAAAATGAAACTATTGTAGTTTTTAGCAATTGTAAGTAATAAGCAAAGGATAACTGGAAACAAGCAATTGTGGCTTAGATCTTGATCACAATATTTTTATTCGATAGCCCATGATGACCCGCTACTAACTCTAGAATATTTTGAAAATCGGTCCCGACAATTTTTTGTAAGAAATTTAAATGTCTATTTCTTCACCATTACGTCTATGGCAGAAATTCAAACTTTGACGGCCTGGATGACCACGTGTCGCATCGAAATTGGACATGATACTTATAGGGTCGAGAGATATTGCCATAAGACACATTTTAGCAAAGTGAGAAGTTGCGACTAATTTTTTTATGGCCACTAGGGGGCATCAAAGTTTTTGTAACTTTTGGTAAAAATTCCGTTTAAAATAGCATTCATTCGATGTATTGTGATGTAATTGATGTTAATTATCGATAAGAAGCAATTTTGATCTATAGGGCAAGTGAAATGATCAAAATTTCAAAAATATTTATATATAATAGAAATACTGAAAAATTGAATTTTACTTGCCCTATAGATCAAAATTGCTTCTTATCGATAATTAACCGTCAAAGTTCGAATTTCTGCCATAAACGTAATGGTGAAGAAATTGACATTTAAGTTTAAATTGCCTGTTTCCAGTTATCCTTTGTTATATTTGTTTAAAAAAATGTTGTTAGTGTTATTATAAACAATAACACAGATAATGGTGTATGTTAATAAATTTGGCAGGTTGACAGATGACGTTTAATTAATTAATGATTATCAGTGCCAACTACTAGTTATAAAATTCTGCTACGCTTTACCGGTTTGGGCCGGAAAAGTAAAATTTCCAGCCAATTATGATGCCTGTAAAATAAATCAAAACGGACGGAAACACAAAAAATGTATTTCTTTAATGATTTTAAAAACAATTAATTATTTATTAATTAAACTTGCATATTTGAATGTTTTTTTCAGGTTAACAACAATTGCTAAATTTAATGATCTGTGATCAGTACAGTATTATAATTAAGTTTATTTTGTTGTGCAACTTATTGAGATATTGTAATAGTTATTAACGTCATAAAGCCGATATGTAGCAAATAGCAGACAAGATTGAAATAATAACAACCAATCAAGTCTATTATTTGTGTATCGGCTGTGTGTCGTTCAGTATTTTTCATTATACCATAAACACTTTCATATTTATATTTGTAAGACTTACATTTCTTTTAATTTAAATTAAATTTACTAATCATCTGTGCATTAACCATAGCAATGATTGTTTATGCAGTAAACTTATTTGAAAAAATTTGATGATGAAAGCAAATAGAAAATTTGAAGAAATTTCTCAAAATATTCTAGACGAAGCGGCTGTAGCAAGTAGTAAATTATTACCTATGAAAACAAGAGAATTATACATAAAAGAATATGAAGTTGTCACAACGTGGTTTAAGAATAAAAATGTGTTTGGCATGAAGGAATAAATTTTATTGTGCTATGTAACGGAATTATCAAAAAAGCTTGCACCGAATAGCTTATGGACAAACATTTCTACGCTAAAAACCTATTTGAAGCTCTATGATAATGTTGACATTTCCAAGTTGGTATTATGTTAGCCTGTTTGTTATTATTACAAGTTCCTGTTATGTTCTTGCAAATATGAAAAAAGTTTGTACTTTGCTGCGTAGAAAATCTGAATGCTACACACCAAACAAAACAAAAATATTGACAACAAAAAAACTGAAAAATTATCTAGTCAAAGCAATAGACGAGCAACGTCGACTAGAACACGTTATTCTCTATTTTGACATCAGCATTAGCGATTCTTACACTTAAATCCATGTAAGAATAAGCAAATTCTTACACAAATTTTAGTAATGTTATTTTTTTCAAAGTTAGTATCTCTGCATCGTAAGTTGACCTTACACGAAAAAGAAACCAAAAGTATTGGACATTAACAATTGAAATTCAAATTTTGATGCCAAGATAAAATAAAAATGTCCTATTAATTCAAAGTTATTTACTTATAAAGGTATAAAGAGATAATTTCATATGAAATTTTAGGTTAACACATAAATTTCAAGATGTCAAAGTGTAGGTGTTGCCAATGCAATAAAATATAAAAGTTTCCCAATGTTGTTCTAAAATTAAAATTATACGAAAAATATTAAATATTGTATCGAAATAAAAAAAGTAGTATAAAGCACACGTCATAGAACACGTTTCAATCACTCGACCGCTTTATAAACTCGCCGTTGCGCGGCACGTGTATGAAACCCAGTCTCGTGATTAAAACGCGTTTATTCAATAACTTGTGTTTTAATATACTATTCTCTGTTTTGACATGAGAATTGGCGATTCTTACACTAAAATCCGTGTAAGAATAAGCAAATTCTAACACGAATTTTAGTAATGTTAGTTTTTTCAAAGTTGGTAAGTTCGTAACTTGACATTACATGAAAAAAAAATCACAATTATTGGACCTTAACAATTGAAATTCAAATTTTGATGCCAAGATAAAATAAAATTGTTTTAATAATTCAGAGTTATTTACTTATAAAGGTATATAGAGATAATTTTGTATGAGATTTTAGGTTAACACATAAATTTCAATATGTCAAAGTGTAAGTGTTGCCAATTCAATAAAACACAAAAGTTTTCCAATGTCGTTTTAAAATTAAAATCATACAGAAAATGTTAAAATTGAATCAAAATAGTGAAAATAATATAAAACACGCGTCATAGAATACGTTTCAATTACTCTACCGCTTCATAAACTCGCCGCTGCGCGGCTTGTGTATGAAACCCGGTATCGTGATTGAAGTGCGTTCATTCTGTAACTTGTGTTTTATTATGCGATTACTGTATTTAGAATATTTGGCGCTTGCCGGCGTAAAAATCTCTTTTTGTTTGTTCTGGACAAACTTGAAGATGCTGGTCAATTTTTAATTATTACTTTAAAAGATACCAAAAACAAGTCTACAAGAAACTTCACTATCACAGAAGACGACACAACTTTTTAAGGTTGTACTTTATATATAAAATACGAAGCACTTCGACCGTCAAGATTATACAATCAGCGTGGTTTTTTGGACTGTAGGAACAGCAAGTGCACACGACAATTTGTCATGATTTATAAAATTTGAAAAATTCTAAGAAAAATTGCAAAATTTTTAAATTTGAAACAACTTGAAAAATACACAGGTCAAAGTTTTAGAAGATGTTGCTATGCTAATTAAAAATTAAGTTGATATTTTAACGTTAAACAAATTTGGGAGTTAGAAATCGTCCGCAGCGGCGGAGCAATATGTTGAACAAATCATTAGAAGAAGATGAAGATTTCCAAACAACTTTTTAATTCAGCTGAAAGTGCTTTAACCTCAATTTCAACATTAGAAAATTGCAATGATTTTTTGGTTACAAAACAAGAGATTTCTATTACTGTAATACCAAGCCCAAATGAAGAAATTAAGAAATTCTTTATTTTAGGCAATACCAGTTGCTCTTTTAATTTCAGTTATTGTTCTCATACTAAATGGTTTTTTTAATTATAATGTATTTGACATGAATAAAAATTGATTAAGAAAATACTTACAATTTTATTATAAAGCTGTCAAAACTAAAAAAATATTAGCCAAAGCCAATAACCAAAAAAATATCTGCCAAGGCCGATAAAAGTATCATATGAATGAGATATAGAATCTAGATAAACCCTAAATATTAGTCAGGTATAATGAAAATATTTTAATAACGTATTGCAAAATAACATTTAAAGAAAATATTTATATTACAATTATAATACAATTTGCACTTCTTGAAATTAAGATTTTCCTAACAAATTTTGTCTGAGATTTTTTCCTTTTCTATTATGTTTACAATAAGTAATTTCTGATTTTTGCAGTTCTGCATTAAAAGGTTAGTTAAAAACATTGATTTTCTTACTGACCGATTTTTCCACATATTGTTCGGCTACTGATGAAGACTTCCAGCCCCCAAATTACTTTAATGTGATGAGGTCACCACCGTTATTTGTCAACATAGTAGCTTTTGGCTTTTGAAATATATGCCCTGTAAAATTTTCAAGGCTTTCCAACTTTAACAATTCTGCTATTTTCGTAGGAATATAACAACCAAGCGTTGACAATAGTTAAACCTATTACGTGATAAAAGATTCGCATGTACCATTTCTTGCTCTTTAGGGTGATTCTGTAACGTCTCATGTTACTACCAATAAATTTATCTTTTCCATATTTCTGTTATATTTTGTAATGATATAAGGATCAATGTCATTTACCACTCTGAAATTTGAGAGTAACTGTTGTCATACCAGGGGAAATAGAATTCTGTTGTTACTCCAAATCAGATAGCCTCCAATAATCTATAAATATTTGCTTACGATTTTTAATAAAATTTTTATAACATTTTAATTTACAAACACAATAATTGTCCTAACAAAATCTCGAAGTTCTAATTGCGACGATAAATATCTATATTAAAAATTTCTCAGCACCAGAATTCCATTACTCTAAAAACAAAAATTATATAAAGATAAAGATTTATTTTGCTACTGCTTCTACTGAGAAATAAAGGCAAAAAAAATTTAAAAAAAAATTACACCATTGCAAAGCACGGGCTTTTTATGATGATTTGAAAATAAAAACTGATCGTACTGCTACAACAATCTGTTTTGATTTTCAGGAAAATTTGCTATTACCAGTCTTAATAACAAGGGATATATTTTATGCTAGATGCTGGGTTTTCAATCAGTTGTTTCACTTATGTTCTGACAACAACTCTGTCACTTACATGTTTGATGAAACTGTTGCAAAAAAAATTTGCATAAAGACAGTTTCTTTTTTGTGGCATTTTATTCAAAAATATGAAAGGGAAACAGTAACTACTTTACATATTTTTATTGATAACTATGGTGGCAGAACCAAAATGCTGTTATGGTTCATTTTGGTTGAAGATTTTTCAAAATAATTCATCATTTGCCAGAGTCACGACATAGTTTTTTATTCTGTAACCGTGATTTTGGGCAAATGAAAAAAAACGTAAAAAAAATCTGTATTTGAAGAGTAGTACACCTTGGTTGACATTGCGGCAAAAGCGCGTCAACGTGTCATACATCATTTTATTTAAAACAATTTTCGGTTATAAAAAAGCCGTTTGCAATCCCAAAGTATAGATTTTTTCTGTACGATTCTGAAAATCCAGATAAGGTATGTGTAACAGAAGCTCTCAACCTGACTGTCACTACAGGGTACCCTTTACTTAAACATATAGGTACCATGATCAACTTAAGTAATGTTTTTTTGGCATACGAAGAAAAATTGCTATTAAAAAGCAAAAAATATAACTGTATAATGCCCTTGGTTAAAAAATATATACCTCCCATTTATGTTCAATTATTTTTTGAAGATATAAAAAAAGGAGCAGCTAGCGAAGATAATGATTCTGATTGGTTTTTTTAACTTTTTATATTGGGTTTTTTTAGCTGTCATCATTATTGTTAATTAGTTACCTAGAACATAAAAAACTGTGTTTGTTTTCGTTATACTTAAATAAAGTGACTTAAGCAAGATTATCAAATTATTTAACCTTTTCCGTTACAATTTTTTCTATTTTGGGAGTAAAAACCGGCTACGTGCATTTTTATAACTTAAATTTAAAAATATATAATAGCAATACCAAGGGACAAATTACTTCCTACAATAACTTTGTAGTCAATACTTTGTGCAAATTGTAAAAATAAATTGAAATTTGAAACTAAGCGAATGGTACGTTTTTCTCAAAACAATGTATACTGCACGTGGACTGTTATGGCACCAAGCTTTTTAATAAGAATTAGAAATAAACTAAAGGTGGATTTACAGAAAACGAATTAATCAAAATTAAGTTAATTGCAATTAAATTAAAAATTCTAATTTCTGGTTTTACTATAATTTTAATTAAATATTTAATTCATTTTCTATAAACCCAAGCTAAAATTATCAAATTTTATCTATTACAAAAATTATCTTATTCTAGTTCCAAAAAATCATTAAATAAATTAATATTTGAAAACACAATCACAATTATTTATTGTTGTATTTGTATATTAATTTTATTTTATTATTATTATTATTATTATTATTATTATTATTATTATTATTATTATTTTCTTCTAGTTTCTCACCGTAGTGGTGTTTGTAAGCCATGCGACGGACCGGGGCCAAGTCACATGTCTGTCTATTGCATGAACTTTCTGACTATTGTTGTTGTTTTTAGAATTACTGCTTTTTGTATGTTGGTATGGATGTATAGTGGGAGATCTATTGTTTTTAAGTGTTGCTTGAATGATTTTGTTGTTATACCTGTCACAGACATTATATTGGTAAGTACTATTGTTATTTTTTCTTGTTTCCATACTTCTTTAATTTCTGTTGCAAGAGGTGTATATTTTTCGATCTTTTCGGTTTCTTTTTGGACTATGTTGCTGTCATTGGGTATGGCAATATCTATAATGTATGTATGCTTTTGTGTTTTATTTAATAGTGTGATATCAGGTCTATTGCATATTATCGTTTTATCTGTGTGTAGTGTTCTATTCCAGTATAGTTTACAGTTTTCGTTTTCTAGTATAGTTTCGGGTGTGTATTTGTAATATGGTGTTTGTGTTTGTATTAAGCCGTATTTAAGTGCAAGTTCTTGATGGATGATATTATTATTATTATTATTATTATTATTATTATTATTATTATGATTATTATTAAGTTCAATAATAGATAAATGTTGATGAAGAAAAAAAAATCTAGTATATGCACATTCATTAGTGAATTGTTAATTTTTTTATTAAAGATTAACTGGTTAACTCAATACCATTATTTTTTTGACTTTATGGTAAATAGTTTATGTTCACCTACTACTATTTTGTTAGTAAATTCTAGAGGCGTTTAATCAATACTCAATTAACATTCGTCGTTATATGAATGAACTTACATCATCGTTAATTAATAACTTCATTATAATTTCTGTTTGCTATAAATACATACATTTTTTGTTTAATATTAAGTAAACATAAACTTTGTAGTTTTATTAATATAAACATGTTTCTTATTTTATTTTAACTATAAATTAACTTTAAAGAAAATTAAAAAGTTCAAATAGTGCGTTTACCAAGGTGTATTATACATATGTATAAATTATCAAAATATAAATATTAATTTTAATTAAATAAAACTCTACGAACCTACACCTTAGATATTTTCTATAAAGCATCTTATTAATTTTAGTTTTTTAATTTACGTTATTGAGAAGCTACGTTTTTTGTACAAAAATTGCTGATATATTTGCATTTTAACAATAACTTATATATTGTTAAATTTAAATTATGTAAGCTGTATTTTGTGTACATACTCAAATTAATAGTTTAATTCGTTTGCTTCCGGCTTTCGTGATTTGAAAGCAGCGAGGTTTCCACCTACGCATTTCATTCATAAAATTTCCTTCAGGCTTGCATATATGCAGCTTTCGCGTTCGTTGTAGCTCAAGCTTTTCATTGATAAATCCGCTTTTATAATTTTCAATTTAAATTTTTTTAAATTCGTATTTAGATTTATTTACATTAAACTATTTGTATATAAAATGTAAATATAATTTTAAAAAAAATTAAGTTGTTATTAGTTTTTGTACGAAAAGATTTAAATTTAAAATAAAATTGCTTAATGAAAGTATTGTCAAAAAATGGTAGCACAAACAAAAAAATTTATTTTATATGTTTATAACATTTTCTAATTGTTATGTAGTTTTTAATACTGCATCTATACATGTCAATATCTATTAATTTGCATTAATTTCTGTACTATATGTAATAATATTTTTTTAATGTTTTTGTAATTTAATATATTTGATCCAATTGCGTGGTACAGAAATGTCATTAATCAACGCTTTTGGGTTAAATAATATGACCTACAGGTACATCTATAAATTCGAGTTGCAGATATAATTTGTACCGTTGGCAATATTTGCGTTCGTGTAAGATTAATTAAAGAATAAAATAAATTATTAGTAATTTTTACGTCCTAAGTTAAATATAAATATTGACAGGTGCATAAAATAAAAGTAATAGCAGGCATTGCGGTGAGTCAGGTCTATATTTTAGTTCTGTGTTATGCGTGATGTGAAACGCATACAACAAATTTTCTTAGTCTTGAACAAAAATGCTATAATTTTTGTATTGTTACGCAGATAGCGTACTTTCGTTACGTAAGTATATTTAAATAAAATTGGTATGTATTTTTAATTTAAATTTATTTAAGCAAAGTTATACTCTTGTTTAAATTGATTAAAAAACTTATGTATCACAGTTATCAGTACAGTAATCCTTTAACAGTCATTCAAGATTTTTTTTTTATTAAAAACTTAAGAAGGGATTGTTTTTCTAACACAAATGTGTTTCTAAAGAATATATTATTAATGATTCTATAAAAAAAGTTAGACCTAGTGGGTTATATAATTTAATTTAATACACCCTAAAAGTCATAGCTCACTATTTTATATTTTGTTTATTTTGTTTACTTCCGAAAGTAACTGAATTCGCGAATGTTTGAAATTATTGTGGTTGATGAAAATCAATTTTTTTAATTTAGACCTGCAATCTTAAAAATTTTTGGGTTTCTTAAAAAACGGTAGGTGTTAGACATAGATTCCTATTGTAACTTGTGTTTATTTTATTCCAAAATTCAAAAAATATGTAAAAATACTGGGTGTTTTATATAAAAAAACATAATTTTGATATGGATTTTTTTTATGAAGCCTTGTGTAATCAAAATTATTTTTAAATTGTGCTCTTAAAGATTCTGTATGTATGTACCTGCAAAAAAAAATATTTTGAAATTCAAACACGTTCTGGTATAATAACCCTGTATATTAAGCAATAATTCATAGTATAATTTCTTACCATATTTTCTTTGATCAAATGTTTGTAAAAAAATTACATTAGATATTGTCGTTGAGTTACGAGAACCTTATAATCGACACGATGTCTAACTTCTATTTAGATAATAGTTCGTTCAAGAAATCCTATTGATTAATTTATACAGTTATTAAAAAAACAGATTTTTTAAAATTAAACTAACGGTATAAAAAAGTTTTATATGTCTCCTATAAAAAAAGGTTTTCATAGCTCAACAACAATATGTAAGTTGTGTTTAAAAATAAATGTTTATCATTATATTGAAACTCGTTCTGTTCTGGCCCTCCTCGCTTTGCTCGTCGTGCTCCAAATAATTGATTGTTTATACAACTTATTTAATAATCTACTATTTTATCCTTCATTTATTAATTTGTAGAAATCATAGAAACAGTAGCAAATAAATAACGCTTTTAGATACTACACTTAAATAAATAAAATATCGTTAGAGATTTTGTTATCACAAAGATGTTTAATAATTTGTATACTTAAATTTTAAATAGACGACAATTAATTGTAACTGTTTAAAACTTACAAAATATGGATTTGGAAGCTCATAATATAATTATTTTATTTCCATTAACAACATGATAATTATTACTTTTACTATAATTTCATAAAATCGTAATAAAAAGATATGTATATTGTATATATACCTCTACGTATTTATTATTCAAAAATAGTTTTACAGACAACACAAAACCTTAGTTATATTAAAATTATTAAAAGCAAAAATTTTTGCGCAAATTTTATATCTGTAAAAATGTATTTTAGAAACAATTCTAAATTTTTTGTTTTATTTACATAGGATAACGTTTTTAAATTTTTTATAAAAAGTTTTAAAAATTAATTTGTTTTTAAAGCTTTTAAATTATTTGTGCTGTCAAACTTGATGAAATTTGTATTAACCATTTTTTATTTAAACTTTTTTATACATAAACTAATAAAAAACTATATTAATCCTTTTTTAATTACATACATACATAATTAGGTTTTAACCAAATAAATCTAAATACAATAAGAAATAAAAATTTTTGAATTAAAAATATATAAACATATTTATCAATGAAAAACTCGAAGTACAACGAACGCGAAAGTTTGAAGGAAAATTTTATGAATGAAACGTGTAGGTGGAAACAGCGCTGCTTTCAAATCACGAAAGCCGGAAGCAAACGAATGAAACCATTGACATGTATATGTACATAAAATAAAACTCATAAAATTTAAATTTAACAAACAATAATTATTATTTATTATTGTTAAATTGTAAATATATTGGCAATTTTTGTACAAAAAATTGTTAAAAAGTAAAAATAATATTAAACTGTTTTTTTTTGTTTATTGCATTTGCTTAAATTTTAATTAAAGATACATATTTTGATAATTCACACATATCATATACATTCAACCATTTTGTTAAATTTTATTTGGTAAATACAAAATAATTAATAATTCTATGAACATATCAAAGCAAAAGTTTATATTATGGTACAAAAACAAAAACTTCTTTTTAATTAACTATCAAACACAATATTTGAACTTTGTTTTAAATTTTGTTTGAGTTTAATTTATAGTAAAATCAAAGCTAAAAATGTTTATATTAATTAAATTACAAAATTTAGATTGACGTTTAAACAGTGTATTTTGATGTATAATATTAAACAAACTTTGTGTTTAAAATTATAAATGTAAATTATAATTTTAGTTTTTAATGGTATTATTTTCTTTTCTTTTTTATAAAAATGAACTTTTAAAGTTTTAATGTATTTTCATATGTTACATGATTTCATCAAAACATTTCGAAGTATAAATTTAATTTATTTAATATAATAAACAAGTAATTAATTGTAATAAAAAGAAAAAATAATCAAAAAGTTTCAATTTTTAAAAATCGTGTATGAAATATAAACTTTAGGTTGAAATTGCGAAAAGATCGCAAAAGAACACACCGCGGCGCCTGTAAATTTAAAGATAATTTAACAAGACGATTTCAGATTATGAAACATCTGAAAAAACAATTAAGCAACAGGAGTGCGTAGATTCATAAAATCCGACATTGCCACATAGCGGCTTTAATTTATGATGCAATGTTATAAATCCACAAAATTTAATAAAAGAAAAGTGTTTGTTATTGTGCGGTTTTGTCAGTATGTTTTTAGAACAAAAATAAATTTGTACTTACTCATTAGAAATACTTTCCACATTTGTTTAAAAAAAATAGGACAAAAAATACATAAACGAAATTTAAAAAATCAATCCGATTCTAATTCTATGTTACAAATGTTATTAAATTTTATGGAATGTTTCAATAAGACGTATTAAAGAAAAAACAGTTTTGATAATGTATTTTAATTAAATGTTTAAAATCGGCTACTAGGTATTAACCCACTTTCCGGTAAGTATTTTTCCAAACAATTAATTTAACATCCCCAAACGTGTTGACATTTTTAAACTTATAGAGTCAGCACAACGGAACAAAACTTATAAGAAAAATAGTGCAATTATTATACTAAAAATGTTTTTAAAAAATGATTAAATTAATTTAAAAATATTTGTCTTGAGATGCTGGAAAGTTTTATTCCTCAGTTTCTTTTGTAGCTTTTCTTGTATATTGGCAGTATAATATCTGTTTTCCAATATTTTCGTGGTGTCCTTTAATACATCGTTCATTATTTCTCTTAATTAATTCATGTTCGTTCTTCCTATATACTTTATCATTTCCGAGGCGATGTTATCTTTTCTCTGTCTCTTAGTCTCTGCTATTTCTTCTTTTCTTATTTCTATTTCTTGTTCCTCATTGGTTTTTTCCTCCTCGTCTTTCTGATTTTGTATATTCGCGTATATTAGCTCTTCAAAGTTTTCTCTCAAACGGTTTATTATTTCCTCTTTATTCATATCCATTCTTGACTTTTATATTAAGCATGTTATATTCGTATTTTGCGTTAAGTTGTTTTAATGTACTTAATTTTTAGTTTTTTCTATAGTTTTCCGACATTTTATGTCCCAATTCTTCTCACAATTTCTTTTTGGCCGCTTAGATTGCTATTATATATTTTTGTCTTTTTTCTTTGGACATCTCACAATCTTTTAAATATTTTTTGCTATGTCTCTTTTTTCATTTTTACTTTTTCCGTTATATTTTAGTTATTTTCGTATTGTTTGTTATTTTCTTTTTGTCGCAACTTTTTTCTGCTACTGTCAATATACTATTCTTTAAGTGTTCTAATTTTTCTTATAACTTTGTGTTTTGTTCATTTCCTTTCAGTTTTTTTTCCTAGTAGTTCTTGGTATTTCTTTTATTATTTTTCTGTCTTAGTTTAAAACATTTTAATTTTATTTTATTTACTTTTTTCCTCCTTTTGTTTTTTTTTTTAATTTTTATTATCACTAGATACTAATCACTCCCTATTTCCGTTTTTTGTTTGAATTTTACGTCTTTCACTTTTTGTCAGTTATTTTTGCTTACTAGAAAGTAGTCAATAATTGATTTCTCATTTCTGCTCTCTAATACTCTTGAGTACGTCCTTGTGTTTAAATTTTGTGTGTGTTATGATTAAGTTGTTTTTGGTACATATTTTCATTATTCTTTTGCCGTTGTTTTTTCTTCTCTTTTTTTGCCCATGTGCTATTCTTTTCCTCTATTCTTATTTTCGACTCGACCAAAATTAATTAACTTTCTTCCACACTATCTATTTGGGTTTGCATCTCTACAAACAACTTGTATTTTTCTTCTTTTTTTGCGTCACTGTTCATCTTATATGCTGTGATTATTGTCCATATTTCTTTGTCTAACAGTTTTGTTTTTACTGTTAATATTTTTTTATTTGCATACTCTTCTTAGATCACGTCCTTTAGTCTATTTGGGGCGATTGTCAAGCCCACTCACGACCATTATCCAGTATCGTTTATGTTTTTCTTTTGTACTTTTTTCTTTTTTGTTGTTTCCGTAATTCCTACTACTTCTATATTTTGTTGTATCATTCCTTTTACAATTTCTTTTTATTCGTGCACTGATTCTTACGTTCTAGGTTCTTATATTTGTCACCTCTTTTACCCTATTATTTTTTTTTTGTTTCTATTTATGATTTTACGTATATCTCTTTCGTTTTTAGTTTTACCATGATCGTTGCAATTACTTTTTCCTTTACGTTTGTCGTCATTTTTTGTTCCATCCCCTTTTCCTATATTTATTCGTTTACTTGTTCGCTATTATACTTTTAACTCTTTTTTACTTTTTCTTTATTTTTTGCCTCTTTATTTTCATTTATTGGCAATCTCTCGCTTACCGTTCTTCCATACTTCTTCCTTTCTTTTGCTTGTTTGATAGTGTAACTTTTGTGATCTATCATGTGTTTGTTATTTCTTAAAATTGCTTTGTGTTCTTTAATCCTTGCTTCTTCTAAGTATGTGACCATTTTTTTTGTTCTTGCACTTGTTTACTGTAGTGTTCCATTATCAATATACCACTTTCTTTAAGCTTTTTAACCGTTTTTAGCGATTTAAGTTTTTTATTTCCTGATACAAACTCTATTAAATTAGTTTTGGCGTGGCCTATTTTGCGGTTTGATTCTTATTATTCTCACTTCTCTTGTTTCATATTTCATGTTTATTTCGATATTTATTTCTCTTAGTGTTTTTCGTATATTCTTTTTAATAGTTAGGTCTGATTCATTTTTCAATTCTTTTACATAAATCTTGTATAAAGCAATACTTATATAAATGCACTGTCGTGATATTCATGTACTTATATATACATATCGAAAACATTACGTATTTAAAAATAAAACTAATTAAAAGCATTTAGCCATCGCTACTTTTATCGACATTACCTTCTTCATCTGAGGATCCAATTCTCTTACATCTTCACTTTGCTTTGCTAAACTACTTATCAACTTTTATTGGATTCAAATTGTAACAATAAATAGGTGAACGGCATTATTTTAATAAATCATAATCAAATAAGTGTTACTATAGAAGTGTGTTACTAAAATTCAGCTTTTTGTATGCTGTTTATTTAAAAACAAGAATGTGGCATCTTAGGGTTAATATTATCATAAATCTATAACACTAACAAAGGATTATGAAAATCTCGTCAGCTCTGTATGGTACATACCAAATGAAATTGAAATTACCATTATGTACCTAAATATTGTGATAAACAAAGGTAACACAACAATATGATAGATAGATAAATATGTATGTCTTTAATCTATTAGTAGGTGAACTAGTTTCTTGTTTCTATTTAGAGCATCATTCAGTAGTGACAACACTAAACTACAATATCGTGGCATTTTTTGTACTCCAACCCAATTTGTTGTAAAAATTTGTTTATATTATCTGGTTTACCATTGTAATTAACTTTCACTCACATTTTCGAAACTAAAATGTTCATTGTTAAAACTTTTTTATCCATAGAAGTAAATATTTATTAAAATTAGCATTGTTTTACCGTAGATTCTTAAAGTGTCTTCGTCGGCTTATAGTTTTATTGCTAATAACAATATTCGTTATTTACGAAGTATTTTGAAATGTTTAAACATTTACCTTATTTGCTTTATAAATAATTTCGATTTGCTATTTACAACAAGTATAAATTGCATCGACTTTCAAATTTTTGACGCTTAATGAAGAACACGGTAATAATTTTGTTTTAGAAAAATTGCAAATTAGGCGGAGTAAAAATACAGTGAACAAATTTTTGCTGGAAATAATCACTTTACTCATATTTTCTTACCAAAAACCTCATTTCTCAAATTTTCAAATAATAATTACAGTTCACTACGTTGAAATATTTCTGCCCCCGACAAGTTTTTATCTACTACTTCTCTAAATAATCATAACTTTTACAACTAAACATAGCACAACTCGGCATTTTGGTTAGTATTGTTTTTAAAACACAACTAATAATAGTCTCAGTAGTACAGATAACTTTGTGCACTTTTATAATTGTTAGAGATAATATTTGCTTTTATTATTATAAACCGAAATTGCTGATGAAAAGATTATGTTATATTATTTTTATACCACTATAACAAAGTAGCTTTTTAATAATTTTAAAAAAAAATTAGGATCATTATTGAAGTAGTTAAATTTTTTAATTGTTTCTAATTTTTATGTTTAGTATGCTGACGAAGTAAATATGTAAATTGATAATAAATTAGTTGTAATTCTAATTCAACTACAAACTACAAAATTAAATAAATTAGTACCTCACAGACGTTGTTAATTCATATTGGCGCAGTTTTTGTTTTTCAAAAATTAATTTTTATTAAAAGATTGATAAGGTTCTTATAAACACTCAATAAATAAAACTTTGTAGTTTATAGTAAATCAAGTGCTGCATGGTAACATCGCTATAACGTAAAACTTGCAGTAATCTAGAACAATTAGCAAAGTGGTTAGTAAATATGCTAACGAACAGATGGATCGATGCTAATTTCCTAGCGGGAAGCAAACTATTTTGGCACAAAATACGTCATAAGGTTGGTTATCTTCTAATAAATACTACAATCAACAATCATACTTTACTTTCTTATGCAAGTAATTATTAATTATTATTGTTTTTAGGTTAATAATGTATATTTGTGTAAAATTAAAACCTAAAGAAGAACTGTGAAAACGTTCAAACGCTTGTTAGTTTTTATTTTTAATTAAATATACATAGTTAACCCAAAACTTTTGTTATGCTTTGTTTTAAAAATTTGATGTCTAAAAACGCAACGAATTACCAATTGTTAAAAAAATCAAAATTCTATTGTTCATTTAACGTTAAAGCATAAGTAATTGTTTATAAATTGTTGCGATTTGTTAAAATATGTTAAGTTGAACAAACAATGTCAATATCAATAACTGAATTATAAATAAATTTGAGTTATTTTTTTGTTTCATTTTAATGTTATAATACTCACTAATTAAAAGCTTGTATTGAATGGATTTCTTCATTTCAGGTAAAGCCGTTCCGTTTGTGGAACTAACCGTAGCACACGCGTCCGTTTTGACCATCTTAGCAATTAGTTTTGAGAGATACTACGCAATCTGTAAACCACTCAAGGCTGGTTACATATGTACAAAAGCTAGGGCTTCATTCATATGTCTATTAGCTTGGTTTATCGCCGCCATCTTCACGAGGTAAGTGCTGCTATACAAGAAAATGTTGATAATAATATATTTGCACGTGCATGCCCTTTTTCGTGTACCCTGTAGTAATTTATTTGATTACTTGCTTTGGTGTTAGATGAGGTTTTAGGCAGTAATGAATGCAAATAAATATGTAGTTGCCTTGTAGATAAACCGTTTTATACACATCTGATAATAAAGTTACCCTTACAATTTCATTACATCGCGCTTCTATTAGTCCTTATACTTCCACCATATTCATTCTTATTCAAATAACGTTTCGAAGATTTATATTACTGTTTAAGCTGTTGTATGTAAAGCTACTCATTTTATTACACTTGTGTGGATACAAACAAAGTTATTTAAAAATGTCTTCGTTAAATTAAACTTTTCTAAAGTTAAGTAGTTATTCATAAAAATCTAAATAAGTATCTGTAAAACCAGTAAAAATGTAAAACTTTAAAAACGATGACCTTATTTTGCACTTAAATAAGAGAGAAAAATGCACATTGCATTAGCAATTCACAACACTTTAATATCGATAAATTATTGCAATATCTTTTGTATAAGATTACGCTGCTTGTCTACTTTAAACATAAAAGACGAAATATTTCTTCATTTAAACAAATCTTTTCACATATATCATAAAGAAAAGTAATAAAAGCAATAATATTAAAATACAGCTACGCAGTTTGTTTAGATTGTTAAATTACAAATTATTAAATATAATTTTTTTCATATGTCTCATATAATTAACGGTGGATTTTTAAATTATAAAAATATTTTTTATTCAAAATCAAGATCAATCGATTGTTTCAATTGTATATCAATTACAATAATAACACCTTTTTTTACAATCCAATAAATCAGTTTGATATGTGACCGCAAAGGTTTTAAGATTGATGGTATTTTATTTTGTTAGCAAAGCTTTTTGTATAATTGTTTTGTAATAATTGTCAATTCTAATTAAAAATCAAAGAAATATTTGCTTTAGATTTTACTCTAAGAACCAACATCTTTCATTTTTACTTCTATATTTCAAAAATATAAATTTTAACTACTTAACAAAACAAAATTTGAAAAAAAACCGCAAGCTTTAACAATATTCAAATTTGGCGGACGCTTATATAATAATTAAAAATTTGCATTTACAAAAAAATTATCAGTAAAAGTACAGTAAAACATTTTTAGTTTATTAGTGGAGTAAATATTAGTTTGAGCTTTTTTATCTACAAAAATCATGTATTGTCATTTTAACAAATTTTTATTTGTTTGTTTATTTTAAAAAATATGACAATTGATATCTAAATAATCAATTATATTTTATAAGTTAATGATAGTTTATTTTAAATAACTTTCTATATATGTATTTGCATTTTTATATTAAAATTTTTAAAATGTAATACGTTAACATATTGTTTATAAATTTAGTAGAGTTAAAGTATCTTCTTTGGATAACTGCATTACAAGATAATTTTTAATTACAAGTAAGCACGCACAATATGTTTATTATAACTGATGAACAAAACTAAAAACATTGAAGTTACAGTGGTTAATAGAATGAATAAATAATTTAATATATGCAATTATTTTTTGATTATAAACACATTTACTTTATGTGTAGCATAAAATATAACATAAAAATAATTGATAAAATATGACATAAATATTATTTTGTAATTTATTTATTGATAAACGTTCCTAATACCATTATCTAAAAAAAAGTTGTAAACTTGAATAGGTGTTGAATTGGTTTCGGATTATCTTTTTTTGATTAGATTGTTTGCATGTAATGTAATTACGCTAAAGTTACGAGAAACACAATTGTATGGTTAGTTCAGCTGACCATAATAAAACCTTCAACTTTCCTCTTCTAAAGTTAAGTTTGGTACTGTAGATTTTTATTTTCAGAAAATGTAATGTTGCAAAAATTAAAACTTAATTTATTTGAATTATTTACACGATATTATATGTAACTAATTTTATTAAAACTAAAACACAACACAATAAACAAATCATAGTAACAAACTAAAATGTTTACTTAATATAATTTATGTATTACTGTAACTGTAGATTTAAATAAATAGCGTCTACGATAGGATTACAAAACGCGCATAAAACCACGAAGTAGGGATTTATTTGAGACCGCATCTTTGTTTACTACTAGAATATTCTGTTCGCTTTGCTTTGAAGCCTAAAAGATAACAAAGTTCCTATTGGTATGACGAGTGAATATAAATAAAATTTCAATGTTTGGAAGCACGGTCTATAGTTTTGTACAAAAAAAAATCACAGATATCGCAAATCTTGCAATTATCGGAAGGTGTTAAAAACAAGCACAATATTACTTACGTAATATAATGAAAAAGGTTTATTACAGCTTTAAAAAATAAGAATGCATACATAAATAATAAAAAAACAAAAAAAAAACACAAACATATAGTATACTAGGTTCATATTAAACGAGAATAGAGTCGTATGATAATTCACCAATTGTTTGTATTTAACATTTGTTCATAAAATGCCTGAGAATTGTTTCCCATAACCTCTTCATCGCTGGAAGATCACGAATCAGCAACACCAATGACATAACAATTTATGAGCGAAACCGTTTATTATCAAGAAATGCTGCGCGCTGATAAAACATAGGTTCCAGTGACATCTTAAATCCATGCACTCGAACAGACAGCATGGCATGTAAATAGGCTGTCGTCACTAATTTTTTCTATTTTTGTAGTCCTTTATCTCTCCAAGAGTAACGAAAATTGTGCTCGGCATTGAATTAGTATTAAAAACTCTAAATCCAAACACTCCAGGCTGTTGTTTCCCATTTATAGCTTAAGTACTATGTAATAGTTTAGTGCGAAATGATTACAAACTGGAGGGTACATCTTTTATAGAAAATTTCTCTAGAGAAGCACAAAAATGAGTATTTGGGCTGTGTTGGTAACGCTTAGGTTCTCTTTTCCAAGTGATGTACAAAAAGAAACACAAAGCAAGTAACAAAATCTTATAACATTGAACTTTATTTGACACAAAATATTTTCAAGGGTAAAAGTCACCTTCGCAAAGCTCAAATAACAATATTGTTCTCACAAGCATGTTATGCGAGGAAAGGTCAATAAATTGAGATTCACGTCCACTGACTGTCATTTTCTGCTGGCTTAGATACGATTGAGAACATTCAGATAAATGTAAAATTTTCTCTAGGCACAATCAATTTTAGAGACAAAATGAAACTTTCAGAAATTTAGCCAGACTTTGATTGAATACGCTTGGATTAAATAAACCATTCACTGATTAAATATACAATTTATATCGCGTGATTCCTGACAATTGTTTCACCACACTCTGATTAGTTGACGCGCATTTAAAAAAACAACAAAAGTTAATGATTACTGGATTTTACCCGAGTTTTATAGCGGTTCACAGTTCAACAGCTTCTAAGATTATGACACGATTCGAGATACGTTGCCACATCCTGTCAGATGTAAAAATTGCAAAGTGGAGATTTTAATTTGGAAATGTGCATCCACAGTTTATAAATTAGATTTTTTTCAACAGTTTGTCGCGTTCGCAATTTCCTGTCATATCTAAAAAAGATTTACAGCAGATTGTACTCGCAATGAAAACATTTTGCAACGCAAAATAATCGATATGCTTTTTTATTAAATTCTCTAGGTGTTCTTAGCGTGATTTTTCAGCGTGAAAAAGTAAAACTAATTTTATAAACGACTTGTCAATTGCCAAAAACAAAGAAAAGAAATATTACATTTGCTTCCAAAAACAAACAAAAATCTCGTTTAAGCGATAGAATTAAATTTAAATAATCATTCTCAATATATTCGCGTTAGACAGTATCACAGTTCATCGCATCTATCGTACAATAACCAAATAAAAAACTTACAAACGCATATCCAAATAAATTTAATTAATTTGTGACCTTTTTATATGGCGCCTAATCCTCAAATTTAAGATCACGTATTGCGATTTGTTGGGTCTTGACTGGACGCAAGTTGGTAATCACGTAACAATTTGTCTCTAACTAATAACGTACACTCAAAAAAAATTATAATGTAATAATTTTTATTATAAAACTTTATACATAAGGTTTATAAAATTATTTTGTTTACGCGTTTTAAAATTTGAACATAAATTATCGGTTTAGTAGCACATGTGTGTTTTGGTCGAGTTGCTTTTGGTGACCACCGCGGCTTTTTTGCGGTTAAGGGTAGCTTTGTCGGTGTCGTAATATTACACGTGCCACAATTTTTGTATTGAAATGATTTGCTTAACAATTTGAAATAACCAATAAACTATTACCTTAAAACGGTGCAAGATAGAAGAAAGTTGCACATAAACATTTTTATAGAATACATAATTTACTATAAAAAAGTCGGCGGAAGGGTACAATTACCTTCAAAAGTTTAGAAGATAAAAACGCGCAAAGTTGCACAAAAATGTCTTACATTACATTAAAATCCTGTAACTCTTAAACTATTAGATATTATTATACACTCCTGTGGACTTTTTTGTAGTAAATTTTGTGCTCAATAAATTATTTATCTGCAATTTTTATCTATATTGTAGCGTTTTTGCAGCGTACAAGGCGGAAGCTCGCGCGGATCTAATTCTACAATTACTATAATCATTTTTCATCGCTGCTGAGTGAAATTAAGACTTATTATATTTTTAAAACATAAACGAATCATAAGAAATATTTTGTTTAATAATAACTACCACTGCATCCGAAAAATACAGAAACTGAAGTAATATTGGGCACCACCGCAAATTCTAGCTTTGTTTCATCTGAGCGTTTTATCGTTTCGTTAGACGAACCTTTGAATCAAGCATCCTATAAGTGTGTTCAACACTAAAAAACAAAATGCAAAGTTAGCTGAACAGTGTGAAAAGCTAATCGCGATAATCCAAATACAGGTTATGAATTGCAAATTTAAAAAAACCTAGAGAAACAATTATTTCTAATAAAACAGTAAGTTTAAAAAAACCAACATTTGTCGAAGATAGCAAAAAGGACAAAATAAGTAAGTGTAATATAGAAAAAATAGAAGAAGATGCTGTAAATACAAAAATAAAAACAAAGGTTAGACAAGTAATCCGGCAAAACCATAATGTTTCTATCCTTAACTAAAACAACTTTTAATACTTAAGCACGGTTCAAAAATTTCATAAATTCATAATTTAATAATTTTAAGCCTGTTAGATTTTCTAAACTTATAAAATTAGCTGTACTCACAGCAGCGCTCCTATAAGATTTCTCCAAAATTGCCTTATTACAAGCTGCTTATCACAAAAACAATTTCAGATTCTAAAATATGCACGTGAAAATATGTATCAAGTATCTAAAGCTAACGTTAACACAGCAATTTCTATCTACAATTCTTAAATCTAAAATTTCTAAGTCGAAAGAGTTAGCCTTGCAAGGTCTTTGTGGAAACCTCGATATCATGGTTCTCCCAACCGATAAGAGCAACGATTGTCGTTTGGAACAAAATTGAATACGTTGAAAAAATCCATTTTATTGTGTCAGTTTCTATTAAAGATTTGTCTATTATCATCAAACAGATTCTGTCTCACCATGGCAAAGATTCGAATTTGATTTTTTATTGATAACTGTCATCATCTACTTACTCCTAATTTAATAACAAGTATTAGGAACAAGTGTTGTGTGCCGTTATGGGTTCTCTTTTATCTCCTGTTGTAGATAACATTTTTATGAAATCTGTTACCAACGTTTTGTTACAACGGATTTTATTGGTAACAACCACGTCTCCAAGGCTAGCTGACATGTCGGTGAGTGGGCGTGTTTGAAAAACTATAATAAAAAGAGAAAAAAATAAACGCTACTCTTTTGTACAGAAAAAAAATTAATGGCTCGAAGACACCAAGTGTACATACAAATTGCTGTCTCAGAAATAAGATAAAAGCAAACAACTACAACGAGAAGACAAGCATTGAAATACTCAATTTTATGACTGTTACGAAAACATTAACTTTATTCAATTATTTATTTACCTAATCCTAATCTTATTTTATATTAAAGAAAACTGATTTTTATTGTTGCACACTAGCAGTTTATTGCGTTACACAACTTTATGAAGAACGAAATTCATAAATTTTTACTATAAACTTACGAACGCATAGAAAATAAACATTTTGAAAACTTTTTTTTATTGAAGAGATGAGAAACTTAACAAAGTGCTGGTTTGTAGATGTTGACTTTTCATATTTTTTTATTACGAGATTAACCTTTTAAACCGTGAAGTAAATTTATTCTTTATATCACATTCAAAATTTAACGCATCTGAATGTTTATGAACATAATAAAAAAACATATTTTAACTTTAATTTAAAAAAATATTAATATTTTAACATCTTGTAATACAGTTTTTTTTTTTAACCTTTTAAAGTATAAAAATTATAGTGCTTTGTAGACAAGGATTAAAAAAAACGCAAGTAAAATGCTGATAAGTTTAAAACAAAAAATAAAAAAGCAAAATTTTAGATGTATTACTGTTAGTTAGTTAAAAATAATTTATGTTGTGGTATATAAATTTTATAGTTTTTTTGGAGGAGTAATTAAATTACAGCAATTCGGTTAAATTTATTTATTTGTTTACGACGACATGAAAATTTGCTTTTTGCACTTACAAGTGCCTTTTCGAAATCTGCAAAAGATACAAAGTAAATTATCAGTAAATTGATATTTAACGTTTAGGATAAATCATGAAATTTAAACACAATTCAATATTTTAAAACAATTTTTTTGGTGAATGCCAACCGGATTCCCTATGAAGATGCACCACATTTATCAAACGATCAGAATTAAAAAATTTAAACATAAGAAAGGGAACTTTCATCTCGATTTATAATTGTAACATTTTATAACAATTTTATAAACTTCTTTTATTAGTAAGAATAACTATTATATAGTTTAAATTCGGTTATTGTTAACTGCTTATTATTAGTCTTATTAATTAAATGATTTTTTATTTTACATGTTAATGATTTTGCAGTAAATTTTACTTAAATTTGTGTCCTTACGGTAGTTTATTGTTAAAATCGGTTTTTTTATGTAGAATTTTTGGGTTAGTGAAGTTGAAAATATGGTTTTTTAAATGAATGTTCTATTAATGCAGTTTTATTGTTAGGGTGAAATATTGAATATTTTTTTGCAGAATGTTTATGTTATTGCATATGTTTTTTAGTAATTGCTTAGTTTCTTCAATGTAAACGTTGGGACAAGATAAACATGGTATGCTATAAATGACATTGGATTAAGAAAGTAATGGGGTCGATTGAATCTAGAGGATATATTTTATTGTTCTTCTCTATTTCATAAAAAAAAATTTAATAGAGGATAAATATTGTTAAACATTTGAAGTAAATTTAAAATTTCATTGTTATATAATATAATATAAGTTTTTTAATAATATATTTTCCTGATTTGAATGAATTTGATGATGAAGTTGATAAAATTGATAGACTGGTTGCTAAACCTAAAATTTTTTTATAAATTAAATTTTTGTAAGTGAATATGGTTGCGATTAATAAGTCAATGGCTATAATTTTATTTTTTGGTATTGACGTATGTTTTTCTAGTTTTTCCAGTTGTGGTTGATAGAATTAATTACTAGGTAATAAGGTATATTAGTATACATAGATACTATGTCAACAGAACAAATTATATACTGATTTAGAATGTTTAAATTGCTAATATTTTAAACTAACTATGCAAATTTCCGTAACGAATAATTTATTGTTGGTTATTAGTGTTGCGGGTTTGTATAAATACGTTTTATTTATTTCTGGTGCGAGAGGTGATAGTTCATCCCTGGTTCGTTTAAGGTGATTGTTACTTATCGTGTTTAAGAAACCCCTCCAGAAGAGTTCTTGTTAATAATGTTTTATTGTTAGATTCAGACTACGTGTGTGTACTTAATTTATAAATAAACAGTATGTAAAAGAATAATATTTACCAGATAAATGGACGCAGATGATCTCGTAGTTAGTAATTTCGAAAAATCGAGAATGCAGGTAAAATAATTTATTAAGTAAAACTCGTAACAGCAATAAATTCTATAAACACAACTGAATCTACATTGCAGCAACCTGGAGATAATAAAGAAAAACAAATCAAGATTTTTTTAACTTACCTTCACAATGCGGACAAATTAAAATACCAAGAAATTATTTCCGACCTCAGAGAAAAGATCAAGAATGAATTCACTAGAGTAATTAAAAATAAACAATTCAGAATAATTTTTTTAAGTATCGACAATTATCGAGTAATGACAAAGCATTATAATGATATCAAACTAAGGTACCACACGGTTAAAAACTCTGAGATAAATAATAATAATATCTAATAATCCAAAACATTTTTGTTTCCCTCACAGAAGATAAAATTAAACATAGAATAACATTGTTAAAGTACCTAGTACAAAAAGTCGTCAGATTTTGTAATAAAGAAAGATACCCAAGCCCACTAAGTGCAGTAGAACCATAGTATTGTAGAAGTGGAAATCTAACGAAATCCCTCAATGTAGACGATGTTAATTGTACGAACACACAAAAAACTACTGCCATTCGCAAGCACGATGTGTAAAGTGTACTGGTAACCACTTATTTAGTGATGCCTCAAACTACTTAGAGAAGAACCCCCATGCGTAAACTGTTTGGAAAAACACCCGGCCAACTATAAAGATTGTAATTATTTTGCAGAAGTACGCCTAAATCAAACGAAAAACTCAAGTCTTCAAACAGATAAAATCCAGACAAATGAGCTGCCACCTTCTAGGTGTTCTACACTCAAACCCAACACCAATTTGTTCAATGATTAGCAAGCATCAACTGATCTCATCTCTACGTTCGTCCAATAGATATGTTAATGCACACTTAGACAAATTAATGCCACTTATAACAACACTACTCCCAACACTATTAACAAGTTTACTTAAATAGAACTCCACTAATGAATAATTTTACATTGACAAATTGGAATGCCAATGCTCTCAAATCACAAAACACACTTTTTATCGAATTCATGATAAGGCACAACGTTGATATCGCGTGTATTACCAAGTCACACTTTGTTAGCACAGAAATGATCCCTGGATACCATGTCGTAGTCAAAAAGAACTTCAGACTTTAGCTCCTTTAGTTGGAAGACCTTCACAATATCAAAACCATTGCTGTTTAGCTCTATATGAAAAATCATACCTTCTTAATTATTACACCAGCCTACAAATTACTAGCCTAATAAACGGCTAGTTAAAGGGGAAATTAATAAACTGCTTGATTTACTTCTCAGAGACGTAAATGCAATGCAAAAAACACTATATGGGGATGACATGTTAATAACCCGGATGAAATCAAATTATATAACATAATGGCTAACCATGATATCAATATATCTGCCCCGGATGAATACACTATCTGTACCAAACAGTACATTCCGAACTCGATTTTCATCATCTTTTTTACTGTACAACACAAAACACACTTCTTCCGTTTAGGTTAGTTTGTGTAAAACGAACTGGGACATTTTCATGACAACATTTAATTAAAAACTAAGATTGATGAAGTCACTAAATACACCCTTGGAACTAAACGACGCTCTAGTAAAATACACAACAACCTTACAAGAAAGTATACGAGAATCAACCACACCATAGAAACATAGGACCTTGACAATTTGAGAACTCCCAATTATTAATTTCACTTAATTAAAAAGAAGAACAGATATAGAAGAGAATGGCAAAAAACTCGGTTACCATACCTCAAAACCCTATTTAACTATCACTGTCATTTAGTCAAACGCGAACTTGACAGACTCAGAATCCAAAGATACAATTCTTACTTTGAAGAAATACAACCGTATGATACTTCAATGTGGCTCGCCACAAAAAGGATCTAAAGCCAACCGAACATAATTTATCCAATGGTATCAAACAACAGCACATACTCCTCTGAAGAAGAAAAAGCTGATATATTAATTACACATCTTGAACAAGTATTTACACCAAATACTCGGGCACATGATAAACATTTTGAAACCTAACTAATGAGCGTAATTAAAACTAATTTACTAGATAATGATGAAATAGTTCTAGCATCCGCGAAAGAAATTAAATCTCTCATTAAACTACTACCCCAGCGCAAGGCTCTTAGTCTCGACCATATTATCAATGACATGCTAAAGCACCTCACCAAAAACACACTGGCATACTTAACCTTAATCTATAATGCCTCAGACTCGAGCATTATCCGATTTCTTGAAAAACTGCAATTATACTACCTATCTATAAAATAGAAAAATTCAAGGAAAAACTGCCAAGAACTGCTTAGAATGATTGGAACGATTAAAAGAGAATTTGAGAATAAAGAATTTACTGGTGCTGTTTTCATTGACTTGGAGAGAATTTTTGATAAAGTCTGGCATGATGAATTGCTTTACAAACTGATTTGTTATAAACACACTGCTCTACCTAATTAAAACCTTTTAATTCTTCTTCAACAACAGACATTATCTATTTTAAAATTTACAGAGGCGGAAGTCCCGCAGGGCAGAATCTTGAGTCCTACATTATATAATTTGTAACATTCGAACAGCAATTCCTTCTATAACAGCCATGTTTGCTTAAGATACGGCTATAATAGGATAAAATATCTGTGCCGAAACTGCAATTGAACTAGCTCAAAACTCAAGAACTGTAATACTTGAATGGTTCACAAAATAAAAAAATAACATCAATCTTGATAAAATCCAAACAAAAATGTTTACCTTCAAACGATATAATCATTTTTCAAGAATTAAAATAAACAATAATGAAATTGACTGGAAAACAAAGAATACAGCAAAAAAATATTTAGGAATGCATTTATATGCTAAGTTGTACTGGGAGTATCACATTAAAAAAAAACTCAATAAGTGCCATAACAGATTGAGAGCATTATATCCACTTATCAACCGTAAGTCTCATCTTAGTACGGAATGCATCGTACTTATCTATAAAGGAATTCTTAAACTATTATTTACCAATGCTTGCCTAATATGGTGCACCGCATCTCAAACATTGATGAAGAAGCTTTTGATAATGCAAAACAAAGTGCTACGAATTGCAATCAAATTCCGCGGCTTTTCTTTTTTTCATTATGATTGTGTCACTTCTCTCATACTTATGGCTTGACTCTTTATGTCTTCCTGTACCTTTTCTTGCCATGCTGTATTTCTTCCTGTTGTAGTCTCCACGTTTAACAATTTCTGAAAGTATTTTCTCCATCTTTCCACTTTGTCGTTGTCGTTTTTCAGCACTTCTCCGTTGTTATTTTTAATGTATTTTGTTGTATTGTTTTTTTTTACAATTTCTTCAGTACTTTGTAGAATAGTTTTTGATTTGTTTTACTGTCTTCCTCTATTTTATTTCCAAACTTGCTCTATATTTTTTTGCGTTCATGACCATATTTTTAGCGGTTCTTCTTTCATTTTCATATTCTGTGTAATTTTTTCGTGTCTTTTTTTGCAGATATTTCTTCTATTTCAGTTTCTTTATTTTGAGTTGCGTTTTAATTTCTTTGTTCCACCATTTTGTTTGCACCACGTAAAATTTTGCCAGAGCTGGTCTACTATTTTTGTTTTCCACTCATTTCTTGTCTGTATTATTATCTTTTTCGTTTTTACTTTGTCTTTTTTTACAGTGTGATTGCTAATTTGTATGTTTTTATTACTTCGTTTTTTTCTAATTTCTTTAAGTTTGATTTTTGTTTTTTTTAGCTACTAATAAGTAGTGGCCGCTGTTAATTTCTGGGCCCTTTCTAACTATAACGTCCGTCACTTCTTTATTGAAACATGTATTAGTTAGTACATAATCTATAACTGATTTTTCTTTTCTACTTTCTACCACTCTTGTAAACGTGTGAATATATTTATGCTTAAAAACAATTTTATTAACAGCAAATCATTTTGAATACAAAATTCTATTAATTTATTGCCAATATTATTTCTGTGATCTATGTCGTATTTTCTTATAACACTCTCAGTGCTGTTTTTCTTCTTACCAATTCTGCAATTTAGGTCTCCTAATAGTAAGATCATATGGCTGAGTTCATCTACCACACCTGTTTTTGCTTACTAATTTGTACTTGTTTTTAATCACTTCTAGCTTTTGTTCAAAGTTATTTAGTTTTGCTATTATTACTTTAGGTTCTTATTTTCCTATCTTGTAAGCCGTTTCTACTTTAACTCGAATCCCCGTTTCTTTTTTAACTAACTCTTTTACCCATTCCTTTAAGTTTTCGTTTTGTGCCGTAGTTTCTTTAATTATTATTATGTTGTTATTCTTACTATTTTTTTCTTGCGCTTCTAAACTTTGCTTCATTAGTTTATTTTTTTGTTGTAGTACATTTAATTTCAATTTACTACTATTTGTCTCTTTTTTTAACTTCTCTCGGACAGCTTTTATCTATTTTTCTAGTTTTTTTATTTGTACCTCTTATTTCCATTCTAGTACTTTTAACTTGCTCTTTAATTTCATTCATTTGTAGAGCCATTTTTTCCTTTAACTGTTTTAGCCTTTCCATATTGTATTCAGTATCACTTACTGTTAGCTATTTATTTTCTGTATTTGTGTTTGGTGGGGTTCTTTGCATTACCTTGGCTACTTTTCTTTGATTTTCTAAAGCTTCTTTTTTCTCGCTATGGTTTTTGCTTTTTTTTCTTTTCTTTTTTACTTTACTTCTATAGATCTTATGCTAAACTTTGTCGTAGTATTCTTGTCTTTGCTGTAACTTATTTGTTTCCTCATAACCTAGTAATTAATCCTATCAACCACAACTAGAAAAAATAGTCAATGCCAAAAAACCATTAACTTAGTATTAAACTTAAACATTTTTATTTACAAAAATTTAATTTATAAACAAATTCAATGATTAGCAATGGGTCAACCAATTTAATCAACCCTAGCAGATCTAGTAACCGGTGAGCAGGAAAATAAAATATTGAGAAACTTTCGAAACATCACATTTTATCCGAGATATGTCTATAACATTTTAATTATATTACATAACAATCAAATTAAAAATTTACTTCAAATGTTAAACAATATTTATCTTTTATTGTTTTTTTTTATAAAGTAGAGATAAACAAAATAAATTTTCTAGATTTAACAATATTGCATAATACCCACAGAACTATTGATAACAATTGGTATAAAAAAGATATTAAAACATAGATACATAAACTATATTTCAAGCACAGTTATTCTATCTAAAAAATCGAGCCATAAGTTTATCTTCAAAACAATTTTATGATAATAATATTAATATAGTTAAAAACATACTAATTAAGAACAACTACCTACTTCATTTTATACACAAAAATATCAACATATTAATTACATCAATGAACAATTCATAGAAACAACAATAAACATACAACTTAACTGTTTATGAAATAAATTTAATAATAGTCGAGTTTACACAAAATTTTATATTAATTTACCATATGTGGAAAAATTATTAGAAAAGTTAAACAAACTTTTTAATAATTACAATTTCACAACTTCATTAACAAACACTAACACTTTAAAAACAATATTATTTACAAAATTGGAAGATCCGGCCCCATTACTTTCTCAATCTAATATGATTTATAATATATCATGTTTATCTTGCTCTAACGTTTACATTGGACAAACTAAGCAACTACTAAAAGAACGTATGCAACAACATAAAAAATTTGTAAAAAATTATTATATATTTTAGGCCAATAATAACTGCATTAGTAGAACATTTATTTAATCTTCAATTTCAGTAACCCAAAAATTCTACATAAAGAAACTAATGTAAACTTCTTACGAACGTTTGAAATTAAAAAAAACAATTTAATTAATTACCGTAATGACATAAATCTAAGTAACATTTACTGCAAAATCATTAATATGTAAAATAAAAAAGACACAAATAATTAACATTTTAGATTAACTATTATTTTCTTCTTTTTAAAATCAATTTTTATTTTAAATTTGTTATTTGCACATATTTAACGTTATACTTTCAGATGCATGTGCAGTACATTAATAAAATTTAAACTATATAATCGTTATTCTTATTAATAAAAGAAGTTTATAAAATAATTATAAAATGTTAAATCATGAATGGAGTTGGAAGTTTATTCCATTAAATTTTGATTGTTTGATAAATGCGGTTTTGTGGTTATGCAACCTCATGGGGGATCCGGTTCGGCATTTACCAAAAAATTGTTTTAAAATATTAAATTGTATTTAAATTTCATAATTTATCCTAAACGATAAATATCAATTTAAAGATAATTCACTTTGTATTTTTTGCAGATTTTAAAAAAGCACTTGTAAATGCGAAACGTAAATTTTTAACATGTTGTAAACAAATAAATAAATTTAACCAATTTACTGTAATTTAATTACGCCTCCAAAAAAAATAGAAAATTATTTGTTAGTATTTTTCCGTATACTTTTGTACTCATTTAGCAACAAATAGATAATTTGTCTTAGTTATTTGCAATAGAATTCTTTATTGGTTTTGTTAAACTAGACAATGACATATTTGTTAAAAGTTGTTGTTAATTGTAACTACAAAACAGCATGTTTAAGAAATATAAGTTTTGGCTGTATTTTTTTAACATCAAAGATTATGACACTCTTTACATCATTATTTTATTAAATAGTTGGGATCATTTTTTTTTTTAAATTTTCTTTATCTTCATTTTTCTTGAATGCTTTATTTTGTTTGTGCTCAAAATCACATCAACAACTTCTTTAATTCAATATTTTAGAGAATAAAGTAAGTTAAAATAAAATAATGGAGAAATTTTATTTTATCTCAATTTAGCATAAGCGCAGCCAATAATTACATTAAAGTGACAATCAATGCAAATCTCAACCATACGTAAAATTTATTTGTTGGAGAATTGCCAACCTGATCGTTTTACATTTAACAATAGTATCTAGAATTGGTTTCAAGATTTATTCGTGAATAAATCGCCACGTAACAATTTTGAAATGGTCAGTTAGTGTAGTGACATATATAACAGATTTTCTTTCTAAAACAAAAGTGTAGGTAACATAAAAAACATTTCAATTAACTTAACTGACACTTTCTCATTTAAGTAATGTATAATTAGTCTATGTAATGTGAAAACTACCACATTTTAAAAAACCATTTTTGTTTTTCTACGATTCTCAGAAAAATAAATTAAAAAAGAAGCTTAAACCAATTTATCCAATTGTTTTTGAATTACTACAAAATTTAATTTTGAATGTTGAACGTAAACTCACAAAAAAGTTTAGAATTTTAAAGTACTTACACCTAACGTAATTGTAAATTGTTCTATAACCTTGAAAAATAAATTGTTTCTAAAGCATTTCATTAAAAGAAAGAAAAATAATTTTAAAAAAGTATTACGTTTTCTCTAAAAGAATGTTCATTATATTAAAGCATTTAGATTAAAAAAGTTTTAATTTTTATAATTTGTTGAAGTTTAATATTATTGTGACTATTAAATGATTACATTTTTTAACATCATTTTTTTTTATTCAGACAAGTGTTTTTATTGGTGTTTATTTTAATCTAATATAGATTTTGCAGAGCGTTTACTTCAAATAATAAAAAAAATCCTAAATAATCAAAAAGTTAAAATTTCATAACTGTATAAAACAACTTTTAAGAATGTAAATCAGTTTCGTGTTTTAAACACAATAAAACCGAAAACGTTAACTGTGCTGTGTTAAATAATATGATTTGATATTGGATTATTTGTTTCCCTTGCAAAATGTTAAAGTTTTTATAGTTTTGCAGCTGCATTGTTCCAGCAACAATATCCTGTCTAAATTAAAATTTAAATTTTGTCTAGTGTAGCTAATTAAAAAGATTATAAACTAAATTGCACAATTACTTCACTTCTTATCGTTTTGCTACTAGACTAAGCTAGGATGTACAATGGTAACTTTAAACTTAAGCTCAACTTAATACTGATTTCTAAAAATTAGACAATATTAAGCTTGGAGTATGTGTTCTATTCTATGTTTTATTTAACATATTAAGAAAGTTTTAATTAAAACTTATGTTGACGTTTTAATTAGCACTTGTTGCATAGTGTACACTTCAAAATAAATTATGAACGTTTCGAAAACAAAATTAAAAGTAAGTAATACGACTAAAAAAATTGTTAACTACTTTAACTAATAAATTTTAATTAAATTTATTAAAAAAGTTAAAAAGTGCGTGGTAATTAAATAACAAAATAATTAAGTTTATTAAAAACTGAGTTCCATTCTCGAAGTTTTTGATTAAAATACTAAAGTTACATTATTTTCTATACACTTTCAAAATTTTATAAAGTGTGTCGACAGTATTAAAACGTTTCTACTAGCACGTTCATTCATTATAACATTGAAGTATTTGAAATTGATGTAATTCTTACAAGGTTTATCATAATCATAATAAACATCGATTTTGAATCAATTTTTTACTGCCGCTTTTCATTAAATAAATTCTGAACTAGCACAAATCGATTTTTTTTAATAGTTATTATTTTGAAACTTAACTGAGAACATGAGATTAATTCTAAATAAATAAATAGCTGTTGTTAAACCACAAACAAAAACACATACGATATTTAAAAGACAGCTTTTCTTGATTTTCTTAGACAGATAGAATAAGATCTATACAAACTGTAAAAAACACTTTTAATTGGCACTCTATACTTAGGACGATCTGTTTTAACTGAATAAAAAAATTTGAGATTTCTTCCAAAACACTTAAAGCACTGGAAAAGACAATTATAAATTCTTTTCTTTATCAAATCTGCAATTCTTCACGACAAGTTTAGCGAACGACAATATATCGCCGACAATTTTGCGCCGACCAATTTTTCGCACGAATAATTTATGTTAAAAGTCTTACTGTGTGATTTTTGCAGCGTATAAGTTTCGTCCCGGAACGCCAATTTTTTCCTACATCCAGAGTGTTGGCTATCATTTGGTTTTGACGGATGGAATTATACAGAGGAGAAAAATTTGTGTACATAATCATCTAACGTACGTGCCTGGTGAGCCTTTCATCTCACGCATCGCATATAAATGAGTGTAGTACTTTCGCTGCTTATGTGAAAGTATTTCTAGGGTAAGAATAATTCTATTTTTGTGATTTAATTTAATTTTCCCATTATTGTCATAAGCAAGTTCTCTCAAAAATATCAAGTGTCTATTCTGTAGCAATGGAAGTTGTAGCTCTTATGAGGAAAGTAGCATATCGCCTTAGTTTTGTAAATTAATTCGGTTTCTTTCTTCTGTATCTTACTTCAGGACAAACCACCTTTCTAGCTGTATATATTTATATCCGCTTAGTCGGCTTGTTTTGGATTAGTAAGTCATGTCTAGGATTCTATTTTTTTTGCTTCTGGATTTGGTTTTTCTTTTTCTTGAGTTTCCTGTTTTGCTTGTCGGCTAACTGATATCTTTTCTCTTTTTTTTGTAGCAATAGGGCGGATGGTGGAGCATTGCACTGTTGGTCACCCTTTTCGTCTTTTCTACAGAGAGAAGAACGAAACAGACATCTAGTCTTATCTTTCTCTGTTTTTTTTAATTTTCATTTTTTTCTTTTTCTTTAGTGTTCACTGAAATTATATTTTTTTCTTTTTCTTTTTTTTCTCAGATACTTCTCTTTCTTTACCGGGTTTAGCGGGTTCTTGTTTTGTTGTATTTGACCTGAAACGTGGAATAGACTGCAATGTCGCTTTTTGTACTCTACGTACTTTTGCTTAGTCAGCATTTTTAATGTTATCAGTCACTGGTGGATACTTCTGTGATTTTCGATTTCTGTTGCCCTTGAAATATTCTAATCTGTTCTTCGGCTTTTAAGTTCCAATGTGAGATTTCAACACGACGAGCACTGACTGGCGAGGTTTGATTTGCAAATGAAACTTCTTATTCTTCTTTATGTACTCTTACTTCTTTTTCTTTTTTTTTTGGTTTTGCATTGTGTTTTGAAATTTGGATTTTACTTTTAATGGTACACATAAAAGTGTTTGGTTCTTTGGTGACTTTGTGGTTGTGACTTTTGGGTTACTAATTTTTTTTCTCTGCTTTTTAGGTAGTCCGACTTTTGTCTTAATTTTTGTCTTAATTTTTCTTTTTTACTTTTTTTTAAAATTTGCATATCACAATTTAAGATTTGCTGGATAGTAATACTTCGTTTTTCTTATTACTTCTTGAGATTTGAGGACTTATATTTAAGGTAGAATTTGTATCTGTGAGTTGAGGTTTCATAGAATTTTAGGCTGCTGTCGTTGACTGTGGTCTAAACTTTTCTTTTTCTTCTACTTTTTCTTTTTCTCTTAGTTTGATTAGGATAGTCTTGTAGTACTATGGGACTACGTTGCTTTCTTGCGTTTATAGCGTAACAAGTGATGTCGTATTTTAACAAGTACCTTTTTGATCTTTTATTAATTGGTTGGAGTTCTTACTTTTTTAAAGTATCTTTCGCTTAATGCGACTTTTGAACACATTTGATTGGTAATAGCGAACTGAAAAAAAATTTTTTTTTAATTTAGGTGTTATTGTATTTGGGTAGGTTTTGGATTTTATAGTTCCTTTCTTCGCGTATGCCTAAATTTCTTTCGTGATTTTAGCTAGTGTTTACTTTACAGGTCAAAAATTATACATCTTGATTTTCGTTAACGCATTTCTTTTCTGACAACAAATTCTTTATGATGGACATGTCATCCCTTTGGACTGAAAAAATTGTTTTGTTGTATTAAAATTAGATTTACTCTCATTATCACTCAGAAGATTTGAAACAGCATGTCTAGTGGTTTTAGTTTCAACGAGTACAGGCATGATTTTTTCAGCATCTTTAGACGTTTTTTTAAATATTATTTACCATACTAAATCAAATAGTATTTGTTTTAAAAAAAATTATTTAAACTTAAATTTGATTTAACTTTAAATCAGCCGCACACACACCAATAGTCAAAAGTTCAAGTTAGAGCCGAAATTTGGATCTGTGTGACTTTTTAAAGAGATATCTTTTACACAGTTTACTATCTAAAAAGAATTGCTTTGACTTCCTTTTTATTTTGATGTATGTGATATAACTGTAAAATATTTTCTTTTGACACCACATAAGTAATATTGAGTCAAGTTTAATGTGTTTCAAAGCAATTTTATATAGTCCGCTAAAGCGGTTTTTGCTTTTAATTGAACTGATTTGTTTTCTACTATCAATTTGTAATGCTCAGACGATAATAAAAATTGACTATTAAGTTGTTTATCTTGGACTGCAAATATGTTACCAACTTTTTCTGTATTGGGTCCCGTTGGTAACAATCACGTCACTACGGCTAGCTACGATGTTGGTAAGCGCGCGTGGTTAAAGGAATTATAAAAGAAAGAAATAGGCGCCACTCCTCGTACTTATAGGATCCTTGGCTCGGAGACATCAAGCGTACGTCCGGACCTACTAAGAAAAATAATAGGATAGAGCAAAAAAAAAACAATCAACAAAAACGTAACAAGTGTTTAAAATTTTATCTAACAATAACATATAAAACCTTAAGCTTTCATGGCTATTATGTTTATGATTATAAGCGACATTCGGCATAGACTGCGTCCAGTCACATTTAACACTCTGAAGATGCAAGCTGCAATGTCTTGTGAAACGTCAGTTTGTTTGGGTTCACGAACGACAATACGGCAAAGGCCAAGTTCTACTTCTAGTTTTGACTCTCAAGAAGAGGCTACGACCAAGACTAAGTCTGGGTGTTTAACTGCGACGCGGTCTAAGCCGAAAGTCGCTTATAATAACAATAACATGTACTACTTCTACTTTTTGTTTTAACAATATAATAATTTAAAGAATTTAATGATAAGTAAAACGGTTAAATGGCAAGACGATTTCACATTTCAATCACCGTAATTTTAGTGGTATCGATTCGCTATTTACTGTACATGCAGTCGCGCACAAGATAATAGTTAATCAAATTTAATTAATAACAGTGTTAAAATAAGTATCTAAGGAAAACGTACTCTACCGTCTTATGTAAGCTTCTATGTACGTCATGGTTTGCCAAAATCTGGCTTTGACTACGTTTAAACATTCAAAGAAACTTTAATGATATAACGTCGGCGTATTCAAGACTATTTTATAACGTAAAGTTAAAGGCGTTCTAAATTTTTGACTGAAAGTAAAATAATTTAAAACGATTTACAATTAAATTCTTAACAGCTAAAATTTAAGATAAATGGTACGGTGAATCCAAATTAACAAGTGCTTAAGTAATAACTAATTAGAAAATTGAATACAATTACAAAATTTAAAGATAGCATTCACAAGTGTTTGATGGCAGAGACATCTCATAGTATAAATTTACTATGTGTAATATTTTTGAAATTCGCGGGTGTTAAACTAACTCAACGTATTTACCATCGTTTATAGCTATCTACAGTTAATTTAAAGATAGAATTAGTGCCAGTAACATATCGTCATCGATGGTTATTTAGTAGTAAGGTGAAATCCCCAGATGTGAAACGTTTAACTCAAATAACACAGCTTGCAGAGCTTACTAACACTGAGAAAGTTGCCTTAACTTTAGCAAACCCGCGATGCGAAATTTCATCTATTTATGCTCGACGAATTCCTAATTTGCGAATTCAACTTCCGGGAAGTTCAACGCCAAATATTAATTAAAAACACCACTCTGGCTAAAAAAGATCAGGTTCCTAGCGATCAAGTACAAAAAAACTTTAGAGATATAGTTTACTGGAAAAGTTGTGACATGGACAAATATTATCAGTCTTTTTGATTCATTAGTACATAACAATAAAAGTTTGACGTCTCTCCGTAAATTTCATTATTGAAGCAGAATCCGTTATTGCTAGCTTTCCATTAACCGAGGCAAACTATGAAATTGCTTATCAAGTCTTAAAAGATCGTTACCAAAACGATAGGCGTTTAGCTGGAATGTACCTAGATAGCATTTTAAATTTTAAGCCTCTTGTTTTACCTACTCAAGAAAGTCTTAGATCATATCTTCAATACACCAAAATGCAGCCAGTGCTAGCAGCACTTCGCATTTAGAATCACTTTGAATTTATTCTCTTTTATTTAGCTATGTGTAATTTAGATTCATCTACCTCTCGTGAATTTGAATCTCGGCGACAAAAAGATGATTTTTTTACTTATAAGAAACTTATTGAGTTCATTAATCCATAACTGCGTAGTCTCGAACTATCTGCAGCTGAATCCAAATCACGTTCTTTGACCTAGGTCAAACCAAAAATTCTTATAGCCGCTGCTTCAGTTCCTCTTCGAGATAAGAATGTTGCTGCGTAGTCTCGAACTATCTGCAGCTGAATCCAAATCACGTTCTTTGACCTAGGTCAAACCAAAAATTCTTATAGCCGCTGCTTCAGTTCCTCTTCGAGATAAGAATGTTGCTTTACCTTCCAAGCCGCATTTGGCCGCTTTGTTCTTTAAAACTAATCAAGTTAATTCTACTTACAATCGTTCTTTTTCATCATCTCGGCGATGCCCTGCATGTAAATCGAATATCTATAGATAAAAAAGACAAAGCCATGCGTAACCACACGCGTTGTTTTAATTGTTATGGAGCTCATTTAATAACAGATGCATTAGACCTAAAAACTTTACGTAAGTAAGTTTTAAGTTCGTTTACTAATAATTCGGTGGGTTGCTACTGGAAGTCCCCTCTTTTCTTAAACAGTAAATACAGTCCGCTGTTCGACTTCCGTGTAGCCGAAACAATACCTATTATAATGGAGTTAGAAGAACGTTAAAATGGTAGAAATATACACTACAGATACCCGTTTACATCGGACTACGCTTAAGATAATCGACTAACACAAGTCTAACAACGAGTATATCAATTTCAACAATAGTATTAGAGAATAGGTGACACAAGTACTTATTGCATCAGCGTTCTTAATATGAAATTAGTTAATTTCATATACAACACAAATCCTCTAAAATTTCTGTAAATTAAACTGATATATACACAGTTACAACAAATAAGTTGTTAAGTCTCATAAAAATGTCTAAAAGCAAAGTGCGCTAAGTCATAAGAATTTTCCAAAGTAAAAAACGTGTAGGGGTGACTAAAGTATCTATGATAACAAAGAGGAATCATATTGCGCTGTAAAACAAAAATGTATCTTTACTGCAACAATTTTCTCACAACCAATACATCTACAATTGCATATTATATACTCACTACTAGCGTGAAGGATTTAAGATACTTAAAATATAGAAACTCCTAGCATTGCGTTAATACACGTGTAAGCTTAACGTTTGAAGCGGAAATATATTCATCAGTGACGTTCAGTGTCTAAACCACGCAAAATGTTTTTAACATAGACTATAAAAGTATTGAATTAGTACATATGTGACGGTGCTGCATTCGTTTTTAGAAACAAACAAGTTTTTTGAATGTTCATTCTAGATTTGCCCATCCACAAATTTGTGACTATAGAAGATATCGTCTAAGTTAGACGTATACAACATTTTGTAGTAAGCGATATTTTGTGTTTCTCATTACATGTTCCAGATACTGTACCTTTTGTTTTTGAATAGTATTGACACATTTCTTAGTTTTTTGCATTAATTTTATAACCTTTTTATTACTGATCGTTTGAATCCAGAAGATGCGCCACATCGTTCTATACGCTCACATCTCAAAGCTTTTAATTCTGCTGTTTAATGTCCATGTTTCTGCACCGTAGAATGAAACTAAGAAAACATTGCATCTCAGCAGTCTAGTATGTATTTTTTATGTATATATGTTGTTAGTTAATTTTTGTTGCATGTTCTAAAATGCTGTGCGTGCTATTTCAATGCGACATTTTATTTCTTGAAGGCAATTGCTTTTTCATTCAGCAATAATCCTAGGTATCGGAAATGTGATACATTTTTTGTGTTTTGGTTATTGAGTTGTAAAGTCATTTGTAGTCTCAGGTGATTTCTCGTTATGAGCAGAGATTGTTTAACATATCTTGTAGTTCTTGTTGCGATGACGCTAGTAATACCGTGTCAACTGCATAAGGGATGGTTTTGATTCTCCCTCCATTTATTTTTGTCACCATCTGTCTTCAAAAACTTTTCTAAAATTTTTTTTGAGTGTATGTACTGTTACGTTCAAACGCCAGAAAAAAGAAACTTGCCTAAATTAAAGTAACATAAACGAAGTTTTTCTGGTTCTGAGTGTGGATTATATTCAAAATTACGTGACCGTTTGGAAAACTTGAATGTAAACGAAAACAAAAGCAAAATCAAAGGACGCTAGGAAAGTGTACATTTGAAAGGACTTCTGGCCCTTGGCTACCACAAGCCCGCCCCTGGAGGATACACTCTACATTAGACTTACCTTACTAGAGCGTATTACACTAAAATCTAAAATAATTTAAAATTCACATAACACGAAGGCCGACGGAATAAAAGCGTTGTTTTCTTAACAATTTAACATTTATTACACAAATCTGAAAAAGACAAAAATCTAATGGGTATGCAAACAAAACAGTAATTAAATTGGAATCAAGTTAACGCAAATAACAATTTAAATAAAAACAAAATTGAATGAAAAGACTTACATTAATGGTTACATTGAAATTATAAACAAAATACCATAACATAAACGCAGATTACTTAAATTTTTTTTTAAATTAATTGCAAGGCTTTGACCGCATTAAGAAAAGAACATAAGTAAATTAAAACAAAATACAAAATGACAATAACTGAATTTCCGCAAATCTTTCACTTATAAAAAAAATTGAAAGTCTTAATATTAAAGCCCGAAACTTCTAAGTTACAGGATCATCGACGATAATATAAAACTGATAGTTTTTTTTTATTTTTGATGTTTAATAATAAAAACAAAAAAAATAATCGAAAGGATCGATATTCCACAATGAGATTCTGATGCAAACTAATTTCAAAGCTTTTAAATCACTAAGCTCGCAAATACATAGTTTAAACGGTAATCAATAAATACCTTAAATTGTTGTCGTAGTAGATACAAGAAAGCGCTTATGTTAATCCTAAGGTTGCCAGATGTTATCGGCCAGAAGATCGAGAGGCTAACCCCAGTTGACAAAAATCCGTCGAAAGAATCTCAAAAGCAGCCACAAAGGCGAAAATGGCACTTGTCGAACAACTGAAGATTTCACGGTACGTAAAACGAAAAACACTCGAAAACGCGTGAAATAAAAGACCGTAAATCTACGAATTAGGAAACTATTACATAACTAAGAATTTACTATGCTTACTATCTTCATGACTTTCGCCGGTAATTCAACTTTCCAAATGTTTATTCGACCTTACACCTGGACTACATTCCGATGTTTTTAGTTCTTGGTAAAATGGCAAACTACCCCTCTTAACTCAAAATCACTGATGTTTATAAACGTGCTGCTCTACCACTACCATTAAACACTGTGACGTAAATCTTTGTGAAAGAAAACAATACAAGAAAGAAGCGAAAAGAAGATGCAAACAGATTTAATTAAGACGCAGTAGTTGTGTTCGAAGACAATTTCTCTCATTGTAAGAACTGCAACGACAACAAAAAAAATATCAAAAGATTTAATTACATTTATAAAGATCGTTGAAACCAAATAATAAAATTGTTTATCAAAAGTAATAAATGGGTTACGTAGTTAATACAATAAACTTTTAAAACAACTTAAGATAAACAAACTGCTAAAATGTATTTAATTCCAAGATATCTCAAAAGGGAAACAAATTAAATACAACTGGAATTTTACCAAGACAAATAAAATGCCAAATCAACGTAAATATAGAATACGAATATTTAAACAGCGTAATAATTTTGAATTAATTAAATACAAAATTTTCTTAGAAATTTGATTGACAAAGATGAATTTAAAAACATGAACTAACTTCTTTAAATTAACGTGAAAGTACTCAAACAATCCCAAAGTACATAAAACGAATAAAATCAACTCAATTACCGGGTCTTTCACGAAAGAAATTGCACAAACTCAAACGACGGTTATAGTACCAGGTGTTTATTATAATCAGATTTTGTTCTTGGCACAATTCTATGTTTTTTCTTCTGTAGTTTTTTTTATAGGCCGTAACTACTTACTACGTCTTGTAATTTTTCTTTTGCGTTGCAGTCGCTTAAGATTAGATTTAAATCATGTTTTTTATTAGTTTCAAAACTTTAAGTTGATGATAGAACATTTTTATTTCTGTTTTGTCGCATGTTGTAGTTGGTGCGTAAGCTTGTATTACGATAATTCCAATTTTTGAAGATTTCAATCAAAGCATGATAATTCTATATGAGAACGGCACATAATTTTCTACGTATTGTCTAAAATTTGGGGAGACTAATACTGCTACTCTATTTCTTTTTCTAGTGTTGTTGTTTCTTGAGTAGTATATTGTCTCACCCGTTTTGGTTATTATTTGCCCGCTGTTTGGCCATCTGACTTTCCTTAATCCGAGTAAGTCTACCTCCATTCTTCTCATTTTCAAAATTGTGTTGTGTGACGTCTACCAGTTTAAAATAAGTTTTTAACGCTTCAAGTAGCTACCCTGGCAAGCTGGGAGATTTCTAACAACTTGTGGATATTTAAGTTCTGTCCAAGACTCAAGGCTGTTGTGTTTATGTTCTCTGCCATGATTGCTCTTGATAAAATAACTTATGTGGTAGTTTTTCGTTGCTTTCGACATACGCAGTTTTGTAGTCATTACAGCCATTTTGACCATGCCTTACAGATTTGTCTAGCAGTTACCTTTTCAATCGATCTTATATCCGCTATCACCAACTAGCGATAAGCCTACTGCTATTTGTTTGGTTTTGCCTTCTATCTTCCCTGTAAGAAAGGTTATAATTTCTGCCAGGTTTGCTGTACCAGAATCCTTTTTATCCACCTTTCCCGCCGTTGTGGTTTTTACCCGTATCTTTGTACAGGGGGATGCGTTATACCCCGCAAACGCTAAGTCCTCAGTAGAACTCTGCTACCGTCTCATTTGAGAAGGATTTACTCCCGCGACTTGGACTGAGATTTACCTAAGTAAGTTTAGAGAAGGTGTCTCAGTGTTTTTAGGCCGGGTTAATGCTCATATGTGGTGCTATAAGCAAAATCATTCAAATAATAACAGAAAAAAACTATATTAGTCAAAATTTGTTGCAAACCTATAAATTTAAACTATTTACACGATTATAACTGTAACTAATTTTACTAAAACTAAAATAAATGTTAAAACACAACAGAATAAACACTAGAAATGATTGTTAACTAATTTAATAAAACAATTATATACTTATAGTTTTCATATTACTGTCACTGTATATTTACAAATACCGTCAGCGGATAAGATAATTAATCATATTTAATATACACGCGCGTAAAAATACCGAATATGCACTTATTTATTTACATCGGCGAATCTTCTTTTAGACTGACTAAAGTCGATTTTTTGCGATTGCCTATTATGATTCCGCTTTATCTTCAGGTTTTTTTAGCATGCTAATGTTTAACTTTAGAAAATAAATTATATGTATGTAAATTGCACACAAAAATAATTAAACATTAAGTATTATTAACTTAAGGCTTATACTTAATTTTATAGAATACAAGAAACACAAAAAAACAAGAAACTTGAAACGATTTGGTTAAAAGTACGTCAACACGTTTGATTAAAAACGTAATTGATTTAAATTTAAAAATAAAACAAAACATTTTTGCCGTGCGTTGTTGTAAAGTTTGAAATGGTAGTTTTCTGTTTTATGTTTTGAAAACACCGGCGCCCCACTGTTTTTACATAGTGTTTATGAATCTTTTAAATTACTATTTCTTGTTGTTTGTTATACCACTTTTTTACATTTTTATGTTGCAGTAGTATTGCATGTTACTTTACTTTTTAACGTTACTCTTGGTTCAACTTTAGATCGATCGCTTACATTTAATAAATTCAAATAAAAAATAACTAAATAATAAGTTTGTTTGGTTTAGTTATTGTACGTAATATAAAACAGTATTTTTTACCTTTGCATTGCATTTGAACATGTAACACAATGAAAACAAATTATATAATTTGTTTAATAAAAATAAGTCTATTTAAAGTAACAGTTTTGAGTTTATTTGCTTTTAATATTTTTAGAAAGAAAAACAGATCACTTTAAAATGTTTTTGTGTTATAAATTTATTGATTGGGCAAATAAAACATTCAATCTTAACCTAAAAATAACTGAAAGGAGAATATTCCAATTTTAAAGTAGAACAAAATAATAACTGGCAACTGATAAGTAAACTTTTAGTATTGGTTTCAATCGCAGTAGGAAACGTTCCCACGCAGCTTACAATTTTTTAAATTTTAAATGGACGACACACTTGAGAAAACTCTGATATTGGTTTTGTGTTCACATTGGGAATTACGTTACAGTATGTGCACATATATCCTTAATGTATGTACTGAAAAAGGAACAAAACATATTATGTTTATTTAGTATCACGTTGAATAGTGTTGAAAAATAAATATAAATACTGCAAGAAAATTGAACTTTAGTGAACAAAGATAAGATTAAAACAAAGCTGAAGTTTTACACTTGAGAAAAAGTAATTGTAAAAAACACACGCTGTTCTGTGTGAAGTTCTACATTAATTTCAGTGCACTCTGGAAGACGCTGTCTAGCTGGTATACGATAACAATCTGATACAAAAAAATTACCATTGTGCCGCTTTAAAATAATTGTATTAGTGTCTTTTGATTAAATAATTAATAAATGTAGAAGTACATGAACCGCACAGAAACGAATCTTTATTTAAACAGCGCTAGATTAAACAAGTCGTTGTCTTAATGAGGTTATTAAAGAAATTCTACAATGTTATAAATTTGTTTCTTAAAAAGATTATTTTGTTAAAACTTTTAAGATTATTTTACATAAAAACAAAACTAAGGTTTTAAAAATGGTATTTATCTTTTTATTTTTTTATAAACTATGTAAATTATTCTTGATAGTTAAAGATTTTATAATAAATTAGAAATTGTTATAGCACGTTGTCTTTTGTCTCAATACCATATCCTGTTTACGTGTGCGTCAAATTCAAAAACAAATCATTCAACGTAAGTGACGCCTTGTCAAATTTTGCAATAACATAAGTTTAATAATCTAATAATTTTATTGCTATATACTTTTCTGATAAAAAAAATAATTTTTAAACTTAAAGAAATGTTCTACCAAAAGTTCTACTATTGTTCAAAATTGCAGACTTTTAAAGACCGGATTTCCGTAAATAAAAAACTTTCTAAAATGTGTGATAAAAACTACAGAAGTGCAAAAATTTAATGCTTTCTCAAAACTTTGTTTACTGCTTTACCTCTTTTAATGTGGCGTTTTGTAATATTTTATTGAATTGTAATTTATGCTTAGACAATAAATTCATAAAAGCGGGACGTTAAATATATTATGTAAAAACAAATCATATAGTCAAACATTTATATTAAAATTTATTAAGTATTTTGTGTGTCGTAAAAATACACAATTGATACTTAAGCCTTTTAGATAAAAAAACGTAGTATTGTTAGTTTAGGTTCGTTATATAAAAATTTCATATTTATAGTTATTTAACCAACAAGGTTGGTAATGAGAGCGATTAATAATCGAGAGCGAGCGCAGCGAGCGAGAGCGTTAATATTGTCGAGTTTTTCTGTGGATCATATAGGTATTATTAATGTATGCATTTTCTTATAATTTTACAATTTTACCTACTTAACAACTGTTTTATTTTTTTATAAACGGTAGTGTGATTTTTAAGTAAGTGGAAGCGATAGCTAAAAGAAATGCTACATAACTTTAATGTCAGTTACGTTTATTGTTATGGTTTTGCTTATATTTATTTTCTTTTTTTTAATAGGTACGTTAACCTCAATTAAAATTCAATTTGATTAGAGTTAATATTTAGAACATCAATTATTGCTAATTTTTTTCAGTTCTATGTAATAAACCGTATGACCAGAAAAACGAAGTAAATCACACATCGAAACATCATCCAAAAGTTTTTTCCGATATCAGTAAGTGGGAAATCAGAATGAAACATACCGTCTTAAAAATAAGCATAATAACTAAGAGAAAACAATCTAGCAGTGCAAAAGCTTTATTTATCAATTTGCAAAACATTGCTGACTGCGCTTTGCTAAACAATTCATTGGATCTAAACTTTTTTTTTAAATGTAGGAATCATTGATTTTTTAAAAACTAATTATAATCCAATTGATGTATACATACCTACTAAAGAAAGGAAAATAAATATTTTTTTTAAATCCTACTTAGGAAAATACACCTGAAATTAAAAAGAAGACTAAAACATCCGCAAGAAATCAGAGATTTAATGGCCGAAAAAAGAAAAGCACGAAGAAAATGGCAGCAGAGTAGATCACCGCAGGATAAGATCAAGCTAAATAACCTTGCACAAAGATTAAAGAGAGAAATACAGCAACTTAACAATGACTCTATCAGTAATTATTTAAAAGAGCTGACAAATCATTATTTTTAGAGAGTCACAAAACAACTGAAAAGGCTAATAGCGCATTTTGCCCCAATAAGAACATCAGATGGTAATTGGGCTAAAAGCAATCATCAAAAAGCTGAAGCTTTTGCAACACATCTGCAAAAAATCTTTTAGCCAAACGAAGCGCTGGAAGATATAGATCTTCATAAGGAAGCAATACGATCAGAGAAAATCACATTAGTAGCTCCGAGAGAAGTCGACAAAAAAATTAAGCGAAATATCAGCAAAACAAGAAAACGAATTATCAGTTGGAAGTGTATCAGGACCAATTCTCTACCTCATGTACACCAGGGATATACCAAGAACTGAAGGGACAGTACTAGCAACCTTTGCAGATGATACGGCAATCCTTGCATTTGGAGACAGCGGTGAGGAAACAGCCAGACAACTACAAACAGCAAGTGACAATATAAACGCATGGGCTAGAAAGTAGAGAATTAGAATTAATGAAGGAAAATCGGCTTATGTCGATTTTACTAATAGAAAGCATGAGTACGTCGCAATATCTACTAATAACAACATCCCGTACAGCAATACGGCAAAGTACTTGGAGATGAACCGTGACGTCAAATTAAAATGAAAAGAACATATAAAAAAGAAACGGAAAGAACTAGACATTAAATATAAGAAAATAGACTGACTTATTAGAAGAAAATCCCAATAGTCCATACATAACAAAATAGTAATACACAAACAAATATTAAAACCAATCTGGACGTATGGAATACAACTATGGGGATGTGCTACCACGACCAATGTAAATATAATTCAAACATTTCAAAATAAGGTCTTAAGAAATATCGTGGACGCCCCATGGTATGTACGGAATGATAACATACATAGAGATCTGAGGATCCCGACAGTAACAGAAGAAATTAAGACGTTTGCAACACGACATAAGAAGAGACTACATGGTCACATCAACACTGAAGTTTTAGAACTTCTCGATACCACCAAACTAAAACGAAGATTAAAAAGGGTTAAGCCTTTTGACTTAGTATAGCGTAACGCGAAACAGTGAAACAATAATAGTGTAATATTAATAGTGCAATAAATTAAATGAAAAGCAGAGTATAGTGAGCTTTGATAACACTTGAAACTACTGTACAAGTATTAGAATCTAAGTAAAAACCGATGGGAGCTCTTAGCAAATAAGTAATTATGGTGATAAGGTCAAAATTAAACTATTGCTTAGTCGATTACGACTGGTATTAGTAGATTTCAATTTTAAAAAAAAATTGAAATTTGTAAATGAACATTATCAAATTATTAGACACTTTCTAATTTTAACATGTCGAAGAGTACTCAGTAACACTCTTCTTGTATACAATAGGTTTTTAGACCTTGTGTGACTAATAGAATAATAATTTAAAAACTAAACTTACATCTAAAACTAAAACTAACTTTCTTAAACGTAATAAAAATCTGCTTGATAATTCATTGGACGCAAATCTTTGAAGTATCTTGTTGTTTAATGGCCGATTCATACGTTTTGTTGCCAAATCGTTTGGGTGTGCGCTAAGTCGAGTTCTGTATTTTGTGCTGAAGTTACAAATCTCTTTCTTGACTGTTGCAATTTGCACATCATGTTGAATAATTGCGGTTGACACATACCAGGGCGAATCTACAATCATACGCAGCATTTTAGAGTGGAACTGTTCTAGGATCTCTATGTTATATGTCAAAGCAGTTTCCTAGAGTTGAATACCACAGGACCAAATTGGTTTAATTGTGACTTTGTAAACGAGGAGATTATATTCGATGGAGAGTTATGAATTACTCCTAAGTAGCTAGTACATTTTGCTGAAAGTTAGTTTTAGTTGTTTTATCTTAGTAAAAATGTGCTTCCGCCAGGTAAGTCTTCTATCCCGGTGTAGACCAAGGTATTTTACTTCAACTTGTTGAGATTTTTGTTTGTTGTTAAGATTAACTGGGGGGCACGTTTTTCATCTTGTAGTGTATGTGCAGGTTTAGTACGGTTTGTTTTCATTTGCCATTTATATAGCCATCATTCATTATTGCATTGAATTTTGGTTTGTTTGTAGTTTCTGTGTAGCAACAGCATCATCATCATATATTAAATATAACAATGGCTCAAGAATACTGCCTTGGGGTACTCCAGCATTCATCTGATGCAGTTTGTAAGTAGGATTTGAGGAAATGGTTTAAAGGAAGGATTAAACGTAGCTTATATAATGGTCTAACTGCCACACTTTGTCGAATGCCTGTTTTATGTCCAAAAATACTGCGGAACAATATTGTTTATTTTCAAACGTTTTATTGAATTTGTCGACAATTCGATGTACTATGTACTTGTGCTATTGCGGAATGCATTTATCAGAATCCGAACTAATGGTAAGAAATTGCATAGCTATTCTCAAGTATTTGCAAAAGTCTTTTTTGTGTTAGTTTTTCAAACATTTAGACTACAGAAAGTAAGCTTATAGGTCGGTATGACTCTATAACGTTCAGAGGTTTTTTTGGTTTAGAAACTAGAATAATCTGTGCAACTTTCCATTAATTTAAAAAATATTTTATGCGCAATATCAGATTGAACAGCTGCGTAAAATGTTTTACACTACAGTAGGGTAATTTTTTCAGAATTCTCCCCGTAATCAGGTTGTATCCTAGCGCTTTCTTAAGGTGCAAAGTTTTAACGACGTTTCTAACCTCATTGATTTTGATACATGGTGGTGAAGGCTCGAGTTGCTAAAAAAATTCTTGTAAACGAATTAGTTCTTTCTCTTCTTCTGGTTCGATTTTCGATGGATATGGCTAAATGGCTTTAGAGAAATGGTCTACAAATGCGCTTGCTTTCTTTTTGCAACTCAGTTATATTTCGAATTTATATAAGATGCTTATACTTTTACGTATTAATTAAAACCATTATTATATAGAAAATTGGGGCTATCAAGGGATGATGTGCATCACTTAGTGGAGGTCGTAGCAAACATTTGAATTTTATTTCATTCCAGGTAGTTTTAGTCTGGATTTTTTCTATTTCAAAATCTACCGGCCAGATGTTTTACGACGGCACGGCCCGTGCCCTATATCCTATTCACTCTTATACATTCGGCGGTCGTATAGCACTCTTTGGTTTTTAAAGGCAATACTTTTTTCTAAAATAAGGATTCCAAGATAGTGGGCGACATATCGATATAATTAAAATACCGATACTGCAAACCTATTTTACCAGTGCTTGTTATATCGATCGTTATCTTCGACCATTAAAATCTGATAGCAATTGGTCGCTAAGTATAACGAGAGTATTACAGCATGCAGGCTGAATAAAGTAAAGCCAATGAGAATAACAAATAAACTATTACCCTAAAACGTTGTTAGATAGAGGAAGGTTGCACATATACATTTTTATAGAGGATAAAATTTACTACTAAAAAGTCCGCGAAAGGGTACAATTACCTTCTATAGTTTAGAATATACAAGTGTGCAAAGTTACACGATAATGTCTTACATTACTTTAAAATCCTGTAACTCTTAAACTATTAGATATAATTAGACCCTCCCGCGGATTTTTTTGCAATAAATTTTGTGATCTATAAATATGTTTATATGCAATTTTTATCTATATTGCACCGTTTTTGCAGCGTACAAAACGGAAGCTGCCGCGGATCTGATTCTGCAATTACTATAATTATTTTTCAGCTCTGCTGAGTGAAATTAAGACTTATTATATTTCTTCGAATCAAGCTCCCTATAAATGTTTTCAACACTAAAAGATATCTTTTTACAAAAATTTTGTTATTTGGGTTACACCGCTTATAAAAATTGAAAAAAGTTTAGAAGTGTTTTCAGTGCAAACATTTTGTTGTTGGTCTTCTGTAGGTATTTTCTTCTTCTAAAGCTGAAAAGCGGTTAAATGGGTTGTGCTAGTAGTTGTTTACTTTTCTTTGTTGATATTTATGTTCAATTTCATTTACGGTGCTTCTAGTTTTTTTTGTGTTGGACTGTAATCTAGTTATTTTATTCTGTTTGTGGAGGTACTACAGTGGATTGGACGTAATTGGTTGGTTGGTAGGGTTGAGAATAAAATATTTGTTGTGGCCGTAGCGGATATTTATCTATCATTTGTTAAGATTAAATGCTATACATTGGATATGCCACCTGGAAGGGCTGCATCTCCCCTAGGCGTGGTGGAAAAGCCATAAAATCCAAAATGTGTAGATTTAAATTTTATAGATACGGAGATTCTTATTTTGCAAATTAAAGCAAATAATATTTAGATAATTACAATTGTATTCGCGATATCGCACAGCGCTTGATAGGATATCAGAACATATGCGCTTAACATGTTTCCTTTTTATAAACGTAGTAGACATTAAGGTTATGTAGCATTCCCGTTAACGATCGTTTCCCATTACTTAAAAATAACATTACCGTTTCTAAAAAATAAAACAGTTGTTAAGTAGTAAAATTGTAAAATTATAAAAAAGTGCATCAATTAATAATATACGATCGACAGAAAAACTTAAAAACTAACTGATTTGATAATATGCGATTAATAATCTCAACAATAAAAAATTTCTCATTACCAACTTTGTCGGTTAAATAACTAATAATTGTACTTATTTATTAAAATATTATTGTAAATAAACATTAACTTTATTGTTGGTAATATTGTTTAAATTATGTCAATTGTTTATATATAGCTTATATTTTTTGTGCTTTCAGTATTTTATTTTTTTTTTAATTATTTCTCAAAAAAAAATTTTAAAAATTAATTTTAGTTAAACAACTAAATGGCAAATGTAACAAATTAGCGTTGACCAGAACTCATTTCATAGCAAATTTATTTTGAAAATTATCAGTAATAATTATAGGTACAACAAAATTATTTAATAAATCCTGGCATTGTTTTTTTTTTTTTAAATAAACATACACTTAACAAAAATATATCAATTCACACATCGTAAAATTAAACAAAAGTTGACGTTTTAATGTTACTTCTAATAGCAAACGTCAATCATCAACGCAGTATAATCTTTCATTGTCAGAAATGTCAAGATTTTAAAAATATTAAAAATTAAATTATCAAAAATTTTAAAGGCGCTTTTAGTTTGAAACTCAACAATAAACTAAAATTTTATTTTTAAATGTTTATTATTTAATGACATCTTCAACATAACAAATTTATTGTTCCATTTTCTAAATTTAAAAACCTGAGTTGAAAAATTAACGCTAAAATTCAAAAGGTAAATTATTTTTTCAAATATAAATACTTAAGCTTTCGCGGTTATTTTTTTTAATGATTATAAGCGACTTTCGGCTTAGGCCGTAGTTAAACACACACACTTTTTAGGCTCAGTTTTAGTCTCTACTTGAGAGATAAAACAAGAAGTAGAACTTGGCCTTCGTCGTATTGTCGTTTGTGAACCCAAACAAACTGACGTTTCGCAAGACATTGCAGCTTGCATCTTTAGAGTAGTAAATTTACCAATCAAACTTAATAAATTCAAAACCTTTAAGTTACAGTGAACTTGATTATAATTGCAATAAAATCTTTTTTAATAAATGTAATTTGTAAATACCTGAGGTAATTTTGTTTCCTGTTGAAGGCGGCGGGAGGCTGGACTTAAAAGCTAGTCGATAATCCCAGTCTCGAATGATGGGTCGAGGAGGTAATGACGGGTAGATTGAGTGTAATATTTATTTAGCCGCAAAATTGCATATTTGGAGTATGGTATACGATGCAAAAAATCATCCAAATAACTTCACGATGTGAGGAGTTCAAACGTCCATTGTGTTACGCGCTAACTCCTAATTCTCGATATAATTCTTTGTAGAATTACTACATTATCACTATTGACTTAATAAAAACCACATTGTCTAATATAAACTAACACACATTTCGACAAGAAAAATATCAAAGGAAGTCACATATGATCAACAATGCAACCAACAAATAAACAAACGACCATAATATCAAATTACTTGTATCTTAAATAAGAAATTATAGTTGGAACTATAAATTATAATGCAATCTGAATTTTATTAACACAAAGGAAATACTAAATCGGCGTAAACACAGCCAACCGATGTTTTAACAACGTAAAACCATAAGATGACTTAAAACAAACACTTACTTACAAATTCAAAATGACAAAGATTATTTGAAATACATCAATTAAATAGCTAATTAATAAGAAGCACTTAAAACATAACTTAACTACAACGTAAATTTAAAACAAGCGTAAATACGAGAATTTGTAATAAACTAGGTACAAACGCTGGTTAGAAAATTCAAAAATTAAAATAAGAATTGATTTGAAAAATGAACTATTTAAGTTCTATTTTGAATATGCAGAAAGATGCCTTCTTCTTTCTTTGGTTTTTATTCGTCACAGAAAATTTTCGTGCTATGTCTCAGTCAGTAAAGATGAAATTTTTTAGAAGGAGTAAAAATGTGCTGATAGCACACCTATATAAAAATGTACAATTGCTACTAAACCATTAGAGGGTAAATTGGTAGAATTGGTTAGCAAAAAATGTGACCGGAAAAAAATACGGTGTAAGAGCGTAGTAAGCTAATGTACATCAGTATCTCGAATTGTGGAATGACATACTTACGTCTGAATGCAAAAAACCTTAGCCGTCCATAATTACTTGTTCAAAACTAAAGTGTTGATACAACAGTATCATAACTTGTTTGCACTGCAAGAAGTTCTCAAAAAAGGACTGACGTGCTGAAGTACAAAACTAATACTAGCGTAATTTATAGGCGTTTTCAGTAGTAGGAGAAGAATAGATCAGCAATGCTTTTAAGACATTCTATACATGTTCTAATAAACTAAGTAAATTTACAAATTTTCAATTTTACAAATAGACGTGCACAACAATAACGCTAAATATTATGTAGAGTTTAAAAATTTTTTTTAAATTAGTACATACTGTACTTTTTTGAGCTGCCAACATCGCAAGCGTCAATATTTGTTCGTTAGTGTATTTGCGTAATAAACAAACGTTTTTTTTGTATTTTATCAAAAAAGAATGTAATTTTACAAAAAACACTCAACCACACGCAACGCTCGGCCGTGCAACCTTGCATGGCATTAACGTTGGTTATGCTATGTCTTACATTCGACTCTTGATACGTAAATTACTATTATTTTAATGTGCCGGAACCCGGTTTAAAGTTTATATTTTATTAAAAAATATTTTGTGCTGCCTTTATTAAAAACACCAATACTTGTGGGGTCCTTTTTTAATTTTCTTAAAAAATAATGTATGTTACTCTCGGCGAAAGCTGCACTTTCAGCGCTTGTTACATAAATTAATATTGTTAGATAACGTTCTAAAATTGTATTTACATATTACTTAAATTTGTTAGAAATTTAATTTTTGTTTATTTTTTACTTTGGTTATGGTAAATTTTGCTTAGTTTGATGTTAATAATGTAGCTGTTTGGTGTTTAACTTATTTATTCTCTTCTTGATTTTGCATTGTTTGTTTGTTTTAAACAATCAGTTCATTTACTTTTGTTAATAATGTTTATCTCTACGCTTTCGTTTATTACTTTTTATACCACGTAACATTTTTCGTTCCATACATATCATATTTCAAATTTCTAGTTCTGACTTAACTAAATTCTGACTAAAATAAAAGATTAGTTTCTATTAAAGTTTACAAGGAAGGTCTACTTAACGTAAAAACGGATTTTAAAACTAATTTATCTAAAGCTTACTATTTACACGTAATTTAGATATGATTATTATAAACTAATTGTTAATAAACCTAATTTTTAATAAACTAACTAACAGTACTAAAGTATAACGATATTTAAGAAAAACAACTAACAAGTAATTGATATATTACTATCACTCGATATTTATAAACAATGTCTGCGGATCATTTTTACTTCATTTGTCTACACTTGATGCACTTGTTTATTTTAATATGTACACTTACATGAGGTTGTATTTATGTAAATGCGCACGTGCTTCTTATACTTTTGACCTCTAACTAGCTTAAATTCTACTTCTCTCGGATTTAATTTATCCGCTTCGAGAACATTATGTTTTTTTTTTGGTAATCGCCTCGAATAATCTTGAATGATTCACAGTTTCTCTGCGTTTCAATTTCTTAGAAGATTTTAAATGTAGCGCGTGTTTTAGTAAAGATAAAATAATATAAAATTTACTTTGTAGATATTTTTTATATTTATATACGTTATTGATAAATATGTCAAAGTCGTCGAAAAAATGATCAAAGTCTATCTATCACCTATTAAAAGTATTTTTAAACATCTTTAGTAAGATAATTAAAAACTGTATATAACTAGTTGACTCTGCTATATCATTGTACATACTGTTACCAACCATTTCTGTAGTGGGTTCGTTTGGTAACAACCACGTCACCACGGCTAACTACGATGTCGGTAAGTGAGCGTGGTTAAGGAAACTAATAAAGAAAAGGGAAAAAATAGGCGCCACTCCACGTACTTATAAGATCCTTCGCTCGGAGACACCAAAGGTACGTCTGAACCTATTAATAAAGAAAATAGGATAGGACAAAAAGACAGTCACATAACAGACGTATATAATTCTTTTCAGCAATAACAGATACTACTTCTATTTTTGTTAATATCAAGTGATCAAGATTATTCGCAAGTTACGTGACTTGTTTGTTTACGTTTTTAATGAATATTTATTGCGTTACCTATACTACAGGATTACGTGGCTAGCGAATAATCTCAATCTCACTGTAGTATAGTAGTATAATAATTTAAAGAATTCAATAATAAGTAAAACAGTTAACAACCTCTAATAAAACAATTTTACATTTTTATCGCCGTAATTTGAATAGTAATATCAAACTATTTCATTTTATTTAACAAATTAATAGTTACTAAAATATAATTAACTAGCTGTACCCTGCCATGCTTCGCAGTGGCACATTGTGATTGAATGGTTGACATTTAATGTAATTATATTTATATACATTAAAAGTGAGGTTAATCCAAAATAAATAATATAATTACTAAATAATATAATTACGTCCACGTGTTAGATGTAATAAAAAAGATATAACCACTCACTTCTGTTAGAAATTCACTTGAATTATAATAAGTCCTTTTATTTTGCCTGTCAGTTAATAATATTTTTACTGTCCATCTTTGATATAAAATATAACCTCTACTTACGATTTGGTGAAAGGCGCAGTTCGATCACAACACTATCACATCAAAAATTCTTGATTTAAGTGAATATTTAATTCAGATTGTATAATAATCAGAATCAGATGCAAATTTTTTTGTAAGTAAACAATGTAATTGGGAACGAAATTGTCTCTCATGTGACTGCGTCATTACTATTGCAATTGTCAGCGAGTGTTTTCCTCGCTTATGGCAGATGGCGCTGTCACTGGTACACAGCTGATCGTTAAAAAACTGTTTTCTCGCGGTCGCAGATATGTGACTGATGCAAAAAATAGATAAAAACAATCCTTGATGCGGATTTTATATCATGTTAAAATTTCAACTCAATCGGTGCAGAACTTTTTGAGTTTTTGAAGCGTACACAAACCAACATAACATTTTTATATATATAGATAACAGTGTTAAAATTATTGCCAAGAAAAAACTTACCCTAAGTACCAAAGTTTCTTACAAGTAGCAAACGTCAACTACTCATAAAATTTATTTATAAGACCTGCATATAATGTATGCTTACAAAATCTGACCTTGACTACGTTTAAAAAATCAAAGAAACTTGAGTGATATGAAGTTGGGGTTTTTAAGAGAAGTTTATAACATAAAATTAACAGTGTTTTAAATTTACGACTAAAAGTAAAATGATTTCTTATAACAACGTAATCGCTAAAAGTGTAATAAAAATAACCGACAATGAAAACTATAAAAAAGAATTACTTACAATTTAGCGGACAGCGTCTTAACAAAACCGACCGTTTACAGCGATTCAAAGTATGCAAGTGAAACCACCAATCGCCCCGGGCGCGATTTGTTTTCGTTAGTATCAAATAAATTTAAAACTTTACATACAGTGGGGTCCGCAACCAGCGGCGTTGTAAAACTTAGTTAAAAACTATGATTTTTAAAAAATCAATGGGTAACATGTAACAATACTTTGACAAAAATATTTAGATAAGCATTTAATGAAAAATTTTATTAAACGCATTTTTTAAAACATTAAACATAGACATCTAATTGTGTTTTCAAGTGCAGAGCAAAAATATTTTTTCTGTTATTAAATGTGAATACATTAACCAAATATTCTTAGCATTTTAGAGCTTTGAAATGTTAATTCAGCGATAAATTTAACCGTGGTTTAAAAAACAAGAATTGAAGTGTTAAATATAACAAATAAATTTTTACTTAAAACGCAATGAGCCTAGAAATTTCTTATTTAAATATTAAGTTAAATAAGTTTGTTTTTAAGTAAGACATAAGTTAACTTTATAATAATAATTGTGCATAGCAAAACAGAGAAAACGCTTGAATAAAACCAACACAAAAAAAGCGAGAATAAAAAGAATTTTGGTCTAAACTTTGAAACGCTTAATATAACAATAAATTCCCTTTCTTATATTATAAAATAGACAATTTTGTATAAAATTTGGTTCATTACTCAACTAAATGTTTCTAATTATAATAATTACGAAAAAAATATTTTGACTTTAAAATGAACTTCTTTAAAATAGAAAATAATTATCATAAATAAGAGTTGTTACTAATTTACATTTTATGTTACAATAACAAACAAAATATAAAAATGTTCCGTATTTAATTTTACACGTATAAGTTTTATTATTTACGTAATTAAGTACAGGTAATATAATCTTTATAATAGCTGTATGACTTAACGTTGTTCTCGCCTACATGTAAAACAAATTGTGTGTAACTACCAAAAATTTAGCAAATTTTTTTTACTACGTGATATTTTTGTTTTTACTTAGTACAAAACTCGCTAAAGTTAGTTTAAAGTCCCTATACGTGTGAGCAAAACATACAGGGCAAAAACGTACTTGACACTGGTTATTATATAACCGTTACTTATTTACTTGTATTGTTTGTATACGCATTCATAATTAAGCAGAATGATATTGATTTAATTCTAACATTTTTTAGTTAGTTAAATATAAATAAAACGAGAAAAAATTTTTACATAAAAGTACTGTAAGATCTTGGCAACACGGTAATATATCCCCGGCTTCATCTGGGTTTCAAGCCGCATTAACGTTATATGTTTATAACGCTACCGTATAGTACATATAAACAAATGTAGACTTAAGTAAGTAGTCTTATTTGTAAATTGTACACAAGAGAGTGATATAACAATTAACTTACATTATTATTTATTCTTACTTGCAAATTTATAAAAATTAGTGTTTGTTTTTGTTAAAACGCTTTTTAAAATATAAAAGCAAACAACGGTTATATTTTAGACACATCGTGTATTTTTCTTCAGGTCGTATTTACTATTTTTATGTAAATATAATATCAAGTTTATACATTAATGATATAAATAATGAAACTATTGTTGTTGAAATGATTATAAATTTACAAAAATGAAAACACGAGATTTAAACTAATTTTTACTAATTAAATATTGTAAACGACTCGATCAAACTATCAGTTCTACTATGCATTTGCAAAATAAGTCGACAATAGACAAGGATAATAATAAATCGCAAAAAAGTTAAATATGAGCGCAAAAACTTACCCAGCGGACAATTCTTCCACGACCGTAATAACATTAATTACTCTTTTTTATCTTATTTAAAAACTTAAATACGACGCTTAATGTTATTTTATCTTTGGTTATGACTGCGCTGAAATGATTGAAAAAACTTGGCGGATGTTACGTCAACGTACTCAACGACAATACATAAAGTTACAGATGATATGGTTTGTGACTAAAAGTATATTTAAGTAAGTATGACGTTATAATTACACAAAGTGTGTTATAGGCTGAAGGCTGACCGTTAGTAAACACAAATAAAACAAATTACATAAAAGCAAAATTATACGTTACTAAGAAGTAGTACGTACAAAACCGGCATAATTAAAGTAATGAATTTAAATGCGAGAAGGTATACGCTATACTAAGTAATGTGCATAAAGTAATTTAACAAAGTAATTTAATGCTGATATGCCGGAAACAGGTGTGAATCTTTTCTCGTTCTTTCTAATAACATAAAACGAGATGGACTCCATAGGTTACAGATTCCAGAAACAGCCGGGTACAAAGACAGCATGGCGATCTTTCAAAATTTGCTAAAAAAAGTAAAAAAAGATAACGTGACAACGCTATCCTTAAGAATTGCTTTCCTACCTGCAAACGTCGCGTAATTAACCCAATCGCCGAATTCGACTAATACTTAGAATACGTTTTCCCTAGCACATCTGCAAAAAGCGTAATAGAAATCACTACTAAGGGAAATTTAAGAGAAAGTAAAACTACTTACATTTCGTAAAAATAACACTTAGATACACAAACGCTCTCAGCGGTTTCAAACAGGTAAAAAACGAGTAAATTAGCTGTTAGTTGCTGTATCGCGTTTATCCTCGCCCGTAAAGAGAATCAGTAGCGGCGTATAAATAGTGCATCCGTTAATTTATATTAGAACATATATTTATAAAAAATACAAATTAACATGTAACAAATTAACACTAAATAAACAAAAACAAACGTACAATGAGAACAAAAAACACATTGAGCACTTGCTCTTTAATTTAATAATGGGCAAAATTACAAAAAATGTAAAAAGGATGAGCCATAGTTAGAAAATGGGAAACTAAGAAATGAAATTGATAAGTTACGCTGATGATAATTTACAGTAATTACTGCACACCTTGTACAAATGTCGATAGAAAAAACTAAATATCAAGAACCTAAAAAATGCGTTTTGAATACCTAGGAGTCAACGTGTGAAATGATAAAAACTTAAATCTTAATTAACACTGTTGGAGTGTTCAAATGCTTAAAAACATGACATGGAAAACACACACAATCAACGGTTACGATAGACAAAACATGCAGCAATTCTTTAATATACTTTGCCGCAAAGACACGAACAGATGCCGCACATACTAAAGTATTACTCCGTGCCACAGAAAAGTAATTTTATGATCTATAACAAAACACGCACTTTATAATAGAATACTAATCTGGAAAATAAAACAGAAGTACATTGTTCAATATGTTGTAAGATAAGCAAAAAGAAATCACAGAGAAAGGAATAAGTACGTATCACAAATATCTAACAAACGTTTAACTGGAATACCACCAAAACGATGGAAGGGCCGCGGTCTAACATTCTAAAATTTAATTTTAAAAAAAAATAAGAACAGAAAATGGAGACGTAAGAAAAGAAAAATTAAGGATAAAAGGACAATACCAACTAGTCATACCAATAAATCGTCTGATATCAATGACGTTTGAAGGAATGAGAATATTAAATATCGCTGTTACCTTATCCGGGTCTACTAACAGACCATTCTTGTTGACCAAGTACCCGCACTTTAATTCAGGTAAGTTGTAATCACATTTTTCCCGGCGTATGGTAAATTCAGCAGAGATTAAACCTTCTAACACTTTTCCTAGTACGCTAATATGCTCATAGAAAGTTGGTGTTGCGAGGATAATGTCGTCTAGGTAAACGAAACAGTAGAGTTCCAAATCCACATTCAACACTCCATCAATCAACCGCTGTAGTGTAGCAGGCGCATTATGTGCACTGAAAAAGGCCACGAGAAGAAATAGTAAGAACAATAACAGCTTTGGATTCCTGATAACGGAATTAAGCACAGAATCTATTAGTGTTATTCTTCTTTTTCACTAAAACAATTGAATTGGATCACGGATTGTTCTACGGTTTTACAACACTTACTCAACATTAAGTCAAACGCCTCGTTAGCGACATTCTGCAACGCCGCTGAGAGAAGATGGTAGCGCTGTTTAATTGGTTCAACGGAAGTACGTATTTGGTGTTCAACGAAAAAAGTATGACCAAGACCAGCAGATTGTTTTGAGAACGCGCCCGTAACAACGTTATTGTTGACCAGAAAAAACTTTTGAGATAACACTAATTGAATTCCAAGAAATAGTATTAATTAAAAGAGAATTAGAAAATCCATGCCGAAAGTTAAGTATGAAGTTTATATCTTTCCAGAAATCCAGAAATTTAAGAATTACCAAAGTGGTAAGTGTTTTCACTTTACCTTCTAAAGAAAACGGCGTAAGCACTGATCCTAGTACAGCACATTTATCCTCGTTAGTCAAATTACAAGAAAACACAGAAGAAGGAGAAGAATGAATATTCAAAAATTGTAGAATCTGCTACCCTGGACCGCTCAAAATAATTCGAGAAGCACCAGTATCAAAAAGACTAAAGAAAGAAAAACCTAAAACATTAACCTTAAGATATAGACGTCCATCTTTACGAACACTATCAAACATAAAATCCAAAAGAATAATTTCTTGTTAGTCAAATCCAGAATAGAAACCGACGTTATAGATAACGAAAATCTACGACTTAGTACGTCGACTTGTGATTTAATTTCCCGGTGCAGTACTACACTTAGAAGAGCTAAGAAAACTTTGTCGAGAAAAACTATTAACAAAACCGATAAAACTCAGATTAAAACGTTTCTTCTCTTAGAAGCAGAAACAAGAGTAAAGACAGATGTATCACTATCATATGTCAAAGCAGATCCTAACAATCAAGTGGTTTGCCGCAAAGAAAGCGGTTTTTTTTTTAGTTGGCTACTAATAGTTTAGTAAACTCTAGCTGTTTGCCATAATTAATCAACTGCGTTAAAGTAGAGATCTGTGTTATTTCTAAGGCAGATTGATAGTACGGAGTTAAATTATGCCAGATCGTGTTGATTGAAATCCTCAGAAACGGGCAAAAATAATTGCTGAAAGAGACTGCGCATAATCGTCGCATAATGCCAATCGATTCTTGAAGTCTCCTTGTTTGATTTCGAATTTCATCCCATGGCCGACCGCCGTAATCAGATGGTAAGCATTCGAACTTTAGTAACATTACTACGTCTTGCCAGGAACGTAAAGAATCTCGATTTACTCTAAATAAACACAACGTTTTTTCAGTCAGTATTTCAGCAGACGAGTTAAAAAAAATCTGTAAAAAGACGCAACGTGACAGATACAGCTCATCAAAAACTGTCAATTATCACAAACTAATAGTGATTTTACAAATAGTAGAACAAAGCGCAGCGTCTTGTTACATGTAAAAAGGCTGTATACGTTAGTCGTGATAACGAGCGTAATATATGTTGTAACGAAACGGCAGAAGTGGTCGTCATTGTTTTCAAAATTATATATGTTTTTGTCAATTACGCGTAAGTTTTTGAACCTGGGCTGCGGACTACCTCCACAGTTTGAAAACGCGCGATTTTTCCCTGTCTAAGAATCATTCACCCGTAACAAAAACACAGAATAAAAGCCGCCGTCAAAACTGAAAACTTCATACATACCGAGATCCATTCATGGTAGAAACACTCTTTTCCACAACCTAGTTTTGGTAGAACCGTTTACCTGATACCTGTGTTTACCTGATTAATATTTTGCGACTTAATGTTTTGTACCGTATAACAAAGACCGGTTTTCGAACCTTGCTATTTTCACGATTTTTGCATTTAATTTTCCGTTATCTATAAGAACTTCTGTCACGTCAAACGCCAAGTTGGCGTAGGATTTGTTGAACGAGAACTTAATGTATCCGTTACTTTTAAAAACATGTTTTTAACCTTTAACGTAGTTGAGGTTTTGGTTAAGCAACAAGTATTAGGAAATATTTTGGTTGTGTTGGTAACGCTTAGGTTCTCTTTTCCAAGTGATGTACGGTAAGAAACACAAAGCAAGCAAGAAAATCTCAAAACATCAAACTTTATTTGACACCAAATATTTTCAAGGCAAAAAGTCAGCTTCGCAAAGCTCAAATAATAATATTGCGCTCACAAACATGTTATGCGAAGAAAAGTCGAAAAATTGAGATTCACGTCCACTGGCTGTCATTTTCTGCTGGCTTATATACGGTTGAGAGCATTCGGATATACGTAAAATTTTCTTTAGTCACTATCAATTTTAGAGAACTTTCAAAAATTTTGCCAGACTTTGATTGAATACGCTTGGATTAAATAATCATTCAATGGTTAAATAAACAATTTATATCGCGTGATCCCTGACAATTGTATCACCACACTCTAATTAATTAATGCGCATTTTTTAAAAAAACAACAGAACTAAATGATTACTGCATTTTGTCCGAGTTTTATAGCGGTTCACAGTTCAACAGCTTCTAAGATTAAGACACAATTCGAGCTACGTTGCCACATCCTTTCAGATGTAAACGTGGAGATTTCACCTTTGGAAATATGCATCCACAGTTTAAAAACTAGATTTTTTTCAACAGTTTGTCCCGTTCGCGATTCCTTGTCATATCTAAAGAAGACTTATAGCAGATTGGACGCGACGCTAAATAATCTACATGCCAAATTCTCTTGGTGTTCTTAGCGTGATCTTTTGGCGCAAAAAAAGTAAAACTAATCTTTAAGCGACTTGTTAATTGCCAAAGAAAAGAAAATACTAAATTTGTTCTCTCCGTTTACAACAAAAAAACAAACAAAAAACCTCGTTTAAGCGATAGAATTAAATTTAAATAATCATTCTCAATTTTCTCGCGTTAGACAGTTCATCGCATCTCTCGTACAATAATCAAATAAAAAAATTACAAACGCATATCCAAATAAAATTAAATAATTTCTCACATTTTTATATGGCGCCTAATCTTCAAATTGAAGATCACGTATTGCGGTTTGTTGGGTCTTGACTGGACGCAGGAAACCACGTAACAATTTGTCACTAACTAATAACTTTATACAAAACGTACACTCAAAGAAAAATAATAATAATAAATGTACGTGAAAGAAACCAACCCGTCAGTAACTCTCCTTTCGCGAGTACGAAAAAAAGACCCCACCCGTCAGTAACTTTTCTTCGGATAAGTGAAAAAAAAAACCAGCGCGTAAATAACTTTTTCGAGTACGTAAAAAAACAGAGTAAGTCAAAAGAAGAACTCCTTTATGCAACTTTCTCTGTTTTTGGACCGCGTCAGAGTTTTGAAACCTTTGTTTAGAACTTTCCTCCTTCTTTGTACGCAATTTTGACTTTATTTCCTAAAACGCTTTTTTCACGAACCCTCTCAGTAACAAATTTGCCAATTGGTTTTCTTTCAAAACGTTGCAAGATAAAGAAAAGTTGCACATAAACATTTTTATAGAGAACAAAATTTACTATAAAAAAGTCTGCGGAAGGGTACAATTACCTTTAATAGTTTATAAGATACAAGTGTGCAAAGTTGCACAAAAATGTCTCACATTACAGTAAAATTCTGTAACTTTTAAACTATTAGATGTAATTATACACTCTCGCAGGAGTGGTGGGAAAAAGAGTTGCCGGAGGAATTTGAGTGGGTGGTGCAACATGCAGAAAGAGAAAAGAAAAAAGGGAGAGCAAAGGGGGGTATAATAACGGGAATAAGAAAAAAATGGTTGAACCAGGAAAAGAAAGAGAAAGTGCAACAGAGAAGGGGAGTTGTAGAAAGGAACATGCAGTGGGGAAAAACAAAAATAAAAGTAGTGACGGTTTATAGCAGTAGAATGAAAGAGACAAGGAAAAACATAGAAGAGATGATAGAAGAGAGGGAAGAGGGATTGATAATAGTAGGAGGGGACTTCAACGCAAGAATAGGGGAAGAGGGGGGAATACAAGAAAGAAAAGGGACGGGAAAGAGACAAACAAAGGACAAGGTGATAAATAAAGAGGGAGAGGAACTGCTGGAATTGTGCAACGAAAAAGGGTGGGAAATAATGAACGGGAACAGAGAAGAAGATGGAAAGGGGAAATTTACGTACATAGGAGGAAGGGGAGAATCAATAATAGATTTTGTAATGACAAATGAAGAGGCCGCAGAAAAGGTAAAGACATTTAAGGTGGGAGAAAGGGTAGAGTCAGACCATCAACCACTGGAATTGACAATGGAAGAAAGGGAAAGAGAAGAGAGAGAGGAAGAGGAGAAGTACATAACTAAAAAAAAGTGGACAGAAGAGAGTATAAAAAGATATAAAGAGAGAATGGGGAAAACGGTATGGATAGGGAAGGAATTACAAGAAAGTGTAGAGGAAATGAGAGAGATGATGGAGAAAGCAACAGAGAGAGTGAGACTTAGAAGATGGAAGGGGAGAAAACTGGATGGAAGAAATGCTGGGATAAGGAATGCAAGGAAGCAAAGAAAAATGCAAGAAGAGCATTAAGACAGTGGAAAAAGGGAAGAAAGAAAAAGAAGAATACAAAGAAGCAGTAAAAATATACAAAAACATGCGACAGAAAGAAGGAGGAAAACAAAAGAAACAAGAGGAGCAGATTAAAGGAATAAAAACGAAAGAAGATGTATGGAAGTACCTAAAGAAGCAGAGGAAAAAAACAAGACGACAAAGGGAATAAAAATGAAAGAATGGGAGACATATTTTCGGAACCTGATGGGAGGGGAAGAACAAAAGCAGGAAAAAGAAAAAGGAAAGACGCGGTAGTAAGTCAAGAAGAAGGAGATAGGGATAGAATAAGGGAGGAAGAAGTAATAGAGGCGATAAAGAATATAAAAAAAGGAAAGGCGACAGGAGAAGACGGGACACAAGGAGAAGAGTGGATATACGGGGGGAGAAAATGTAGCAAAAAGGATGACGGAAATAATAAACAAAATATGGAAAGGGGAAGGATTTCCAGAGAGATGGAGAGAGGGGATAATATGCCCAATACATAAAAAAGGCGAAAAAAATAAAGTCGAGAATTATAGAGGGGTAACATTATTGAGCTCGGCATACAAATTGTACGCGACAATACTGCAGGAAAGATTACAGAAGGAAATAGAGGAAAGAAGTTTGGTACCAGACGGACAAGCGGGATTCAGAAAAGGAAGAAGGGCGATAGACAACATATATATACTGAAACACTTAGCAAATAAAGAACTAGAAAAAAAGAGAGGGAAAATGGTAGCACTATTCGTGGACCTAAAAGCTGCTTTTGACAAAGTGAATAAAGAAAAGCTGTGGGAATATATGAAAAGAAAAAAAATCAATGACAGATTAATACAAAGAATAGAGGAAATATACGAAGAAACGAGAAGCAGGGTTAAAGTGAATGGGGAAGAGAGTGAGAAATTCATAACAAAGAGAAGGTTGAGGCAGGGATGTCCACTGAGCCCAAGCCTGTTCTCGTTATATACGGGGGATCTGGAAGAGACAATGAGAGGACAACAGACAGGAGGGATAGTGGTAGGGAAAGCTAAGGTATGGTCGTTGGCGTATGCGGATGACATAGTGCTGGTGGCTAAGGAGGAAAAGGAAATGAAAGAGATGATGAAGACGCTAGAGAAATATATGAAAAAAAGAAATGGAAGTAAACACGGAGAAAACAAAGATAATAATATTTAGAAAAGGAGGGGGAAAAGAAAAAGAGAGGAGTGGAGATGGAGTGATGAAAAAGTGCAACAAGTGAAGGAATTTACATACCTGGGCTACACGATGAAACAGGATAATAAAGAGGGAGAACACATAAAGGAAAGGGTGAAGAAAGGAAACAGGCTAATAGGACAATTCTGGGGTGTGGGGGAAAGAGTATTCGAGATGGATATAAAAAAGAAAATTGCTGTTCGAAAAATTAATAAAGGGGGTGGTAATGTATGGAGCGGAAATACGGGGCTGGAAGGAGTGGAGGGAGGTAGAGGGGCTACAGGAAAAATACTGGAGATGGGTGTTAGGATTGGACAGGGATACACCGGGGTATATTGTGAGAGAGGAGGTTCAGATAGAAAAAATAAGGATTGAAACAGGAAAAAGAGCAATAAAATACGAGGAAGAAATGAGGGAGAGAACAAATTGCAAAATTCTGCAAGAATGTTGGAAAGAGATAAAGGGAGGGAAAGTGAAGTACGGGCAGGAGGGCAGAGAAGAGTATTACAAAAGAAACGGGTACGCGAGTGAAGAAGTGGAGAGATTAAGAGAAGAGGGGGTAAGGACAAGAGAAGAAATAATAAGGAGAGATAGAGACATCGAAAAACAAGAGAGATGGACAAAGATAAAAGAGAGCAGATATAATAGAAATTATAAAGATATCAAGGGTGAAGGGGTGCCGGAATATTTAAAAGACAATGAGACAAAAAGCAACAACAGGAAAAAATGGTGGCAAGGTTCAGATGTGGCAACGAGGAGCTAGGGAACAAATATTGGAGAGAAGAACCAGAAAAGTTGTGCAGGCTATGTGGAGAAGAAAGGGAAGACATTAACCACATGAGAAAGAGATGCAGGGAATTAAGAGAAGAGGGGATGAAAACAGTGGATATCTTAGATGAAAACGGAAAAGGAGTGGAATGGATGGAGGAAGTATGGAACAGGAGGAAAAAGTTAAGGGGGGAGAAGGGATAAGAAAATGTAATATATATGTAATGTAATAACACGACCAAAATTTGTAAGCCAAATGGCAATGAATAAAGTTAAACTTATATATACACTCTCGCAAATTTTTTTGTAGTAAATTTTTTGCTCAATAAATTGTTTATGTGCAATTTTCATCTATATTGTACCGTTTTTGCAGCGTACAAGGCGGAAGCTCGCGCGGATCTAATTCTGCAATTAGTATAATCATTTTTCATCACTGCTGAGTGAAATTAAGACTTATTATATTTTTAAAACATAAAACGAATCATAAGAAATATCTTGTTTAATAATAAAAAACGTTATATCCAAAAAAGACAAAAATGAAGTAAAATTGGACACCACCGCAAATTCCAGCTTTGTTTTATCTGAGCGTTTCAACGTTTCGTTACATGAACCTTCGAATCAAGCATCCTATAAGTGTTTTCAACACTAAAAATCAGTGATAACTGCATATGTTTCTTTTTGAAAAACCCTGTAAATGTGTGTAAATGTCAAATAATTTGGAACTAAAAATACTAGTAGACCTGTCTATGCGTTTTTCTACAAAACAATTGCTTAAATTTTAAACGAATTTTATTACTGAAAAGATAATTTTCTGTGTAGCTTTTTAAAGTTTTATTTTTGAATTTATGTTCTATTTTTATTTTTATAATAGTATAATTATAGAAACTTTATTCAATAAAAATGTTTGTCTCACTGTATTATTGTAAAATTTTCATGTATAGTACATAAATATATACTAATTACATTATGAAACTTTCAAGTTTCTACACAATTAATCAATTATGTTTCAACACGATAAATACAATTCAACTGCTATGAGTTTAAATCAAAATGTAAACTAACAGTAATGCAATTATTAAAAAAGCAATGTTTGGTATATATAATTTATTTCAAAAGTTTTTCATTAAGTTATTCAATAACAATTACTGGATAAATTGTTTTTATTTGAGTAAATTGAGTAATTTAATATAAAAACAAAACTAAAAGGATTGTATTACATTTAATAAAAAACATTATACATAATTTTATGTAATAAATTGACAACGTTAATAAACCAAAGAACTAAGCGAATATTTATTACACAACTAGCGACAAAAAATAAATTAAATTTGTGAAAAGGTTGTCCTCGAACTTGAAATTCTCTGTAACAAAAGAAAACAATTTATAGAGTTAAACTTTTAGTAAAGAACTGAATTGTGAAACAAAATAAAAATTTTTAATACATTTTTAAACTTCGATAAATTAAACTAAATTGTGTCATTTTTTGTGCCATGCAACATTTAACAATGCTTAAAGGGTAATCATCTCATAACGTTTAAATATAACCAAATGAAAATTTAAATTGCAAAATTCTGAAATTAATTAAAACTTACGACTACTTAAATTTTACAACTACACTAAATTTTATCCCACTTTTTGGTTTATCGTTAATTATTTTATAATCGAGTATTATTTAAGGTCTGGTTAAAGGTAAACTTATTTTTATGAACAAGGGTTATCTTGCTATGAAGAGGGTCAAGTACCTATAGCTTTAAAGGATTTATGAAGGATATCATTTAATCATTACGCTACACTTCGCTAATTGTTTTACTGAAGTGAAAATCGAAAATTATTAACAATAAGCGTCGTGTGCTTATACTTAAATAAGGATAATTAGTAATTGACAATTTTCTAGATTAATCGAATTACTACTTAACTTTTTTAATCAAATTTAAAAAAAAGTTTGGAGTTTACTATACATAAAACTTTTCTAAAAATTTTGTTAAATTAAAGTGGATATCAATGAAGGTAATCGCATTGACTACATTAAATTGCGAAGGAAGTTCAATTTAGTTCTACCACTTTTCGTACTAAGAATCTAATTAATTGTAGGTTTCTATAGTTAGACGTTGACTATCTATTGCCCGCACTTTTAACAGTGATACTGTTAATTAATTCATGCATAATCTTGCACCAAATTACAAGTTTAATAGAAAATACAATAAGAGCATTCTGTAACTTTGCCTCTATTCGTGTTAATTCAATTATTTATTAATTGTACCAAACTGTTTTTTTTAAATTGTTTTATTCTTACGAATTTAATATCTTCATTATTTAAAAAAAAATTAGAAATATTTGATTTTAGTTAAAAATAGTTCAAAAATTTAGATACAGTGCTTTAAGAAAGTGAATAAAAAAGAAGTATTTGTTAAGTTATATATTTTGATGATCTGCATTGCCAAACAACTTTTTTTAATATTTTAAAGTACACATTAATGTGTCATGGCGTTTTTTACCGAGTGATTTATAAGCATAAATTTTAAAAGATTTATGTGCCACCGTTTATGCAATTCGTCATATTTTGACATCATCCGTTAAATTTTAATACATTTTTCTTGTGTTAACACTACTCCGCACTTATTTAAAAAAAATATATTATGGTCGTTGTTATGTTTAATGTTATGTTAAGAATTAGTTTGTGTGACATACAGAACAATAATAAAAGTTGTTTAATTTTTTTTCTATATCAGAACGTGATTGATAGTAGCAAACGAAAATAAAAAGATAAAAAATATAAAAAATATCTTATAAAAATAAAACCGAATTTTACGGCGTATTAATGTAAAAAGATTATAGTATATAAATCAAATAGGTGGTCTTAAATAACATTAAATTGCTATTATATAGTTCAACATACACTAATACTAATCTGTCAAAGCATTACATTAATCATTGCTCAAACATATTTTTTTTATTTGGAAAATAATATTTTATTCTATGTTTTAAAAATAAATTAAACGTATCAATGCTTCTAAACACCGTCGAATACAAATAATTTTAAAGTTACTACACATTTTTCTTTATCTTGATAAAAAAAAGTTTTTGATTTTATTTATATGACAACTCAAAAAACAGCAAAATTTGTTTTTCGATTATGATGCAGCCTCTAACAGAAAGATAAAAACTTCTTGTATTAATTTTAAAAAAATTTACACATCTTTTAGTGGTTTAGACAACGGCAAAAATGCATTTTTTTAAATATTTTTTCAAACGGATTAATTTTTATCCTATAAAGTAGACTTATTTTATGGGTATATACAGGGTGGACCAATAGTGTGTAAAAGTAAAATATTTCTCCTATTATATAAAATATAAAATAAAAAAATATTTATAATAGTTGTAGGGTCCTTAAAGTTTTACATTTTAAAATTATTTTAAATGGAACACTCTGTATATTAATACGGTTTTGGAAAGTTCACTTTACAATGATATAAAGCACATTAAGTTAGTATTTACAAAATTATAAGCAGTTTTAAAATTCTTCTTCCAAATTCATGGCTTCAAAGAATGATGTTTTTGAGAAACAAAAGCTTGTATCGACATGATATTTTGGTATGAGTTTTAACACTATATGAGGTAATTATAAAACTTTTCAAAAACGTAATTGTCTAATATAAGATGTTCTGTATTAAAAATCAAACATGCAAAACTTCAGAGGGCCAAAACTCGATTTTTTTAAACAGAACGACCTAATTTGAAATTTGACATCTTGCAGAGAATTAAATTCTTTATCAAAATGATATAGCATATATAGCAATATTAAATTATTTGTTGGTAATCTAATATGCTATAAAAACCATTGCGAATGCTGACAAACTACTATTGAAAAAGTGAATAAAACAGTGCTTTGATAATTTTACATGAATATGAATTTTTTTAGCGAAGAAATGGCCGATATGATTTATGTGTTTAGACCAAATGACAAAAACTGTCTGTTGACCCAAATAATGTACCAAGAGCAGTTTCCCAAAAGAAAGCAACCATCTAGAAGATCTGTTCGAAATGTAATAGATCGTTTTGAACGAACAGGAAATGTAGCATATGAAAAAAACATTAGAACAAAGCAGTTTTTAAATAAAGAAAATGAATTTAATGTATTTTTGCTTGTGACTGAAACTATCTATGGAAGCAATAAAAACTTATTGCAACTAGTAGATATTATTCGATCTGAGCAAGATCACGTCAAGTGGACCCTCTATTTTCCACTTGATCATAAAAATTAAGTCCATGTACTTTTTTCATAATTAGTCGCTATGAAAAATTGATCCACCAAACGATTTTTAAAAATTTTAATTCAAAGAATCATTTTTTTTACAATGAAAATTTTAGGTACTTTTAATTAAAAAATAGATTTTAAATCAACCGTTAAAGATAAATTAATGAAATTTTCAGGATTTATCGTCAAATGTTTATATTTTAATAAAATATTAACAACTAAAAGTAATTACTTTATTATCATATTGTTAATTAACTTTTAAGTAAAGAAATGAAAATTTCATTGATTTCTCGGAAAAACTATGAAGCTTTTTTTTATCAGTTAAATGCGATATTTATTTAAGTTTAAGATTCCGAAAAAAATTTCACTGCTCGCTAATAGTTTAAACAATATAAATTTATTTGTCACAGCGCGCCGGACGTCAAGCGCTGTCAGAGCACCGAGCGGCCGAGCGTCAGACTACACTGCAGCTTCGGTTAATTATAATTATAAATAACAATTAAGAATGTAATCTTCGAACAAATTTTATTATTATTATTATTATTATTATCAATATTTTAACTAAAACACATAAATCAATTCTCTGTTATTAAACAAAAACAAGAAAAACGAACTAGTAATTAAATATATTAAAATTTGTGAACTCTCGTTATCTTTATTTTATTTTTTTTTTAAACTCTATTTGTAAAAACTTTTAATAAAATAATAAAATTTAATAAAATTTTTAATTGATCATTTACCTATTTATTTTTGCTTTTTAATGTAATGATAAAAATGATTTAATTGCATTATTCATATAAGTTTAAAAAAAAATAAAAATAAACGAGTCTACAAATTTTAATATATTTAATTACTAGTTCGTTTTTCTTGTTTTTTTTTAATAACAGAGAATTAATTTATGTGTTTCAGTTATAATATTGATAATAATAATAATAAAATTTGCTGGAAGATTACATTCATGATTGTTATTTATAATTATAATTAACCGAAGCTGCAATGTAGTCGGACGCTCAGCCGCCTGGTGTTCTGACTGCGCTTGACGCCCGGCGCGCTGTGATGAATAAATTTATATTGTTTAAACTAATCGCGAGCAGTGAAATTTTCTTCCGGAATCTTAAACTTAAATAAATAATGCATTTAACTGATAAAAATAAACTTCATATTTTTACCAAAAAAATAATATTTTCATTTGTTTACTTAAAAGTTAATTAACAATATGATAATAAACAAATAACTTTTAGTTGTTAATATTTTATTAAAACATAAATATTTGACAATAAATCCTAAAAATTTAATTAATTGATCTTTAACGGTTGACTTAAGATCTATTTTTTAATTAAAAGTACCTAAAATTTTCATTGTAAAAAAAATTACTGTTTGAATTAAAATTTTTAAAAATCGTTTGGGGGATCGATTTTTCATGGCAACTACTTATGATAAAAGTACATGGACTTAATTTTTATGATCAAGTGAAAAATAGAGGGTCCACTTGACGTGATCTTGCTCATCTACTACACGGAAGATTCTTAAGAAAAATCATATTATATTCAGCTACTGCAAGAGTTGAGTGAAAATGATAAACAAAGAAGATTGGCATTTGCAATTAGGTTTTTTAAATAATAAATGTATGTGCTGGTTTTTTGACATTGTCCTATTTATGGATGAAGTCAAAAAAATGGTTGTATTAATCTCCATAACTTCCACTATTATTTTGATCAAAAACCACATTTTATACAAACCAAATGTCAAGTTAGGTGGTTTAAACGTATTAGGTGATATTATTGAAGATTATGTAATAGGACTCCATATTTTTGATTTTGAAAATTATATTTTATCATGCTTACAAAACACAATTGAAGCACAACAAAACTAACTACAAACAGGAAGTAGAAGTATTTCTGAAATCTAACAGCATTAATATACTACATATAGTAAAAACATGCTTTAATTTCTAAACGCGCTTTAAATTTTCTGATTACATTATACAGGTTTTGCTAATACTCCAGCCTTTGTATAAATGTCACCATAATATATTTAGTACTGTACTCATTTCTATTGAAAAGCTGCATGTTTTAAAAATGGTTTTGTTTATACCGGGTGTTTTTTTTTGCTGGACAGCATAAAGTGACACTTTTTAAATAGCAAACCATTAATTTTTTTATGCTGTTTGATGAAGGCTTATTTTAGATGAAAAATGCTTTTTAATTTAAAATGATTTTAGAATGCCATCTTGTGGTAAAAATACCTCGTATGATATTATAGAAAACTATAAATTAGTACGGAGGGTTATAGTTTTCTATAATGCTTTTTAAATTTTTTTTATTTATGGCAGCGTTGCCGCTTTAGAACAATTTCTTTAAAAATACACCATCCGATAGAAACGGTCACGAAACTGGTGTTTTTTTGAAATTTTGGATTTTTTTTGTAAATTAGTAGATGAAAGTCAAAAGTACTTAAATAGCCTAAAAGATTTTTTTAACTTGCCATACTTATTTTGTATAAGAGCACTAATTTTCAAATTTAACAAATTGTTGAAACTAATTTTCTTAATAGCACCCTCGATTTCTAGCAACTGTTTCTAATGTAGTTTTTACTTCTCTATCGATTTTCACTATTACTTTTTTTCCTAAGATCTATAGTAAACAAGCATTATTTTAATCAAACAGGTTTATTATAGTAGGCTTTGTTTCTATTAAACAAAAAACATAAAGAGAGAAACCATTAATTAATTTAACAAGTGTTCAAAATTTTGCCTGTTTTATGCATTTTGTAACATCTCGTGTTTGACGTTAAAAAATGCGGTTTTTATTCTGTTTTTTATTGCCGCTTGTGTAGTAGGATCTTCTTGAAATACATAATCTTTTACGAACCCCTATATTTTTTATCTAAATTAAACCATTATCAAACAGCATTAAAAAATTGCTAGGTTGCTATTAAAAAAAGTGAAACTTTATACTGGCCAAACTAACCATCCTGTATAAAAAAATATTTTTAAAACATGCAGCTTTTCAATACAAATAAGTACAGTAATAAACATTTTATGCTGACATTTTTAGAAAGGCACTAGAAACCGAGATCATAGTAATGGCCGAACTCTGTATCATACCCAGCACCCAGATGCAGATCGTAGAGCGAGAGTAGAATCAGCAGAAATAATTAGAAAGCAAATAAAGCACTGTGTACTGCCAAAAGTATAGAAGGAATTCTTTTCAAGAACTAGCATAGAAATAAAAGACTGGTATAGTCCGCTTGTAATAGCAGCAGCACACTGCACACCAAGCTATCGCCCCGTCAAAGAAAGAACAAAGAAAAACTACAACGCCACACATAGCCACAGGAGATTGCGCTTATCCCCACTTGGCAGAAGTAGAATACTATAACAGCTATTACAAGAAGTCATCTATCCGCCTATGGACCAACTTGCTGGCTAACAGACTCTTCAAAAGTTGTAGATTTATTAGACTTCTTTGTGATCAAAGGAATTTTTTAAACACACTTAAATATAAAGTTTGGTATTGACCTGATGTCTGACCACTTTCAAGTGATAGCTACTGCCATTGCAACCATAACACATACAAGTAAACCACACCAACGTTACAATACAAAAACAAAATGAGAATAACGACTTAGCTGTATTAAACTTTTAGGTAGAGGAAAAAAAATTCTTATCCCAGTATTACATATGCAATCGTGTAATCTTGTGAACCTCAATCACATTTTCGAAATTAAATTTTGATAGATACTGTTTAAGTTATTGATATTAGTATTAAAGTTGACATTCTTGTGCTAATACCAATAACTTAAGCAGTATCTACCAAAATTTAATTTCTAAAATGTGATTGAGATTCATTGGATTACATCATTACATATTGTAACAGTTTTTAAAACGAGTTTATTTGCAAACTAAATATTTACACGATTAGAACTAAATTTGTTAAACGTAATTAATTAAATCTAACATAATTTAATAAAAACCACTAACATTAATTTATATGTTACTATCACTCGATATTTACAGATACTGTGTCTGCGATAAATTTCACTTTCCGTTTATCTCCACTGGTATTTATTTTCACTTATTTATTTTTGACGCACGTGTGAAACACTTTATTTATCTAAACCGACAAGTCTTCTTAATACTTCCGACTGAAATTGAAAAATTAAAAACGATTTTTCTTGGAATATTTTTTATAGTCTTCTGTTATCGGAATTCAAAATACTCCCTTCTTTTCTATCAGCGTTCCGAAGTTTCTAAATACTTCGGGAACGCTTTACTGCTTCTGTGGCGGTTGTGGCAACCAAGATTTGGTACTGTCAATTTCTTAATATTGTAAAACTACATTTTACTTTAAGATTTTATCATGCTTGCCACATGCTTTCGTACGAGGGCTTTGCAGATGAGTACTTCTTAGTGAGTAAATAAAAAACGAAGCGTCGGTCATCACGTAGTTTTAAGACTTTGCCGATCACCAATAGTTGCTGTCTTTGTAATTTATCTAACCATCTAAATTTCTTTTTAAACACAACCTTAACCTTTCTAGACATCTCAAGATCTTTGCTCACACAATGTGCGACGACGTAATCCTTTCGATTTTGCAATAGATCTAGTTGCTCCTCGGTTGTAATTTCAAAACAAACTTTTTCAAAACCCCCGTACATGCTTATCGAAGTCCATTCTTTTGATTTGATTCTTGATTTTGCTCATTATTACTCTAGTTTGAGACTGGTCTTGAGTAACGTTGTTATCGCCAGCAAACGGGGCTAGGCGATTGATGTGGACCACTTATGGCTTGCTTCTGAGTGCTTTTTGGATGCAGTATATGACGTCATTAATAAGGTGCACAACTTCATAAGGGCCCTCCCATTGCTTCTGCAGCTTCAACGTCTTCTTTGGGGTCCGTATCACCCGAATACAACCCATCGTTTTGTGCCTTAACGTCATATCTGTTCTTCATTCTGTCGCTAAAAATTTGTGTGTTTTTACGGACTGCCTGTACTTCATCTAAGTTTTTATCAGCTTGTTGACGTAGTCTTCTTCAGCAACCTCTTCTTCAAGTCTTGGTCCAAATTGGAGGTTGCATAGCAGTTGTATTTTCCGACCGAGCATCACACATAATGGTGTTTGGACTGTGTTTTCGTAAACAGATTATTGGTATGCCATTAAAAAAAGGTGCAAGTACTAATCTCATACTGTTTGGTGTTTAGGCACTACTTTAGCTAAGTATTTTCCTATTGTTTGATTCATCCGTTCGACAATGCCTTTAAATTGAAAATAGAGAAGCGTCGTTCCAGTTTTCTTAAATATCAACAGTCGCCAAACTTTTTGAAACAGCGCAGACTCAAAGTTGAGGCCTTAATCGAAATTCTAACTAAACTCCAGAACCGGCAAAAAAACTCTTTTACTAAAACGTCTGCGACTGTAGCTGCTAGAATTCACGCATTGTAACGTGTAAATTCAAATTTGAGCGAAAATCCGCCTGAGAGTAGACAACTTACCGTAAATACGGATAAATATGTTTCCTCGACCTCGAGTCGTGATGTTAAGTTACGCTCGCAGAGGGCGCTCGAAAGTAGTCGGCCATCTACAAACCTCATTTTTTATTCTGTCGTTTGGTTGTGTAGGAACGTGGAAACGTCGGAGGGCAATTAATAACAAATCCGACTAAACGTTCGATGCATATAATACCAGAGCGATGTATTTTGCTACAAAACGCATAAAGTAGCTCCTTAGTTCCTTCGTTCTTTCGTCGTTTCGTCTGTACTGTTGGGGTTTCTACCATGTCTGGGAGTATTTTATTACGAGTCCGGTGAAGATGGTGGACCGTGTGCTTTCGGAATCGCTGAACTAATGCGAATCGTAGTCGTAGAAGAAAACAACAAAAACAAAGGATCCCAGTGGATCGTTGGCGCTGTGCTAAAGTGAGGAAATGAAGTATCGAGGTATTTATAAAATCCTTAACTTGGAGTCGCGTGAGACTCACTAGCTGTCGGCTCATTTCGTCCACGCGCTGCGGGGTCAGGACTGCTGCTCTCGCTACGTACGTTTCGTGTTAAGTGAAAACAGTGCGGACTTCATGTAGTAAACACTTTTGTAGCTCGAACGTTCTCTCGTACATCCGGTACACCTTTCTTTTTCTTGTCGACTACAATTATCTTAAATTTCTTGGATTGAACGACACTAATGAACTTTTGTAACGGGCATAATTATGATTAATAATAGTTAACGTCATTTTTCTTTAGAAGATTAAGAGTAATGAACTTGTGTAATTTGCATAACTACGATTAATAGTATTTAACGTCATTTTTCTTTATAATAGTAATAGTAATAAACTTCTGTAACTTGCATAATTATGATTAAGAATATTTAACGTCACTTTTCTTTATAATATTACTAGTATTTACTTACAAGGTTATCAGACGCCTTAATTGTAATGGTTGATCTATAACGATTATTTAACGTAATTTCCACTTATTAATTTGTGTTTCATATAAAAGAATTTTGCTATTATCAAGGGTAGAAATTTGGGAGCTATGCCGTCTCTCGGAAACTAAATGAATGATACTTTTATTACCGGTCATGCTGAACTTGATATCAAGGTCCACGGGCGGTGTTGCGTACGTTAACGCGGTTGAGACTTGCTACGATTTACGGTAGCCGCGGAGATAACTTTCTTTTTATAGCAACGTTTTAAATTTTTGTTGGCTCCCAGAGTCTATTTTTGGGACCTGCTTTCAACTTGTGTGTATATTGTATGTATATTATTACCATTTCTGGTGGTGTTATGTAGATAATTAATTGCGGATTATACCAGTGGCGTAACCGTCGAGGGGCTTTTTCTTCCGTTCCGGAAGGGGCTATGAGTCAATAATTTTAATAAATGGTTATTGTTAATTCAAACTATGTTTCTTTTGGGGGACTCGGGTCTAGGCTCTCCTTTTCTCCTACCTAGACTGGATATCTGCGATAAAAACATTTCGAGAAGAGGTGGCACACTCGGGCATTTAGCTTACCTAAAGAAAACTTGGTGTCTTACGATTTTCTTTTACCCGACGACCATCTACGGTGAGGCTAGCCGAAATGTAAGCAACAACATCTCGGTAATTACGTTTAGGTAATTTATTCTTCTTTCTTTCTTTTTCTCCACCTCCCCAATTGGATCATAACAAATATTGTAACAGCATCTTACAATTTGAGATTCGCGTGCTTTGGCTTACCGCGGTTTTCTTTTTTGACGTTACTAAATCTGAATTAACATTTAAAATTCTTACTGGCATCGTGTTTTTTACTCGTACTAATGTTCTACCAACGAGTAAGCTTTTCTCAACCAAGTCACCCTCCATTGATTCAATAGCGCGAATCTTGCTTTCTCGGTAATTTCCATTCAAGCGTGCCATTACCACACTCTCAGTCCTTCTAGATAGGGTCGCCTCTTTATTCAATAAAACTTGCACAGCTGCTTTCTCTGACGAATGAAAAGAATTTCCTCACTGTCGATCTTCAGGACATCGTTCTTCATATCCAAATGGAACCCATACTTCTTTACAACGTCCATTTCCAGTATAACTTCTTCCGTGATGTTAGCTACCAGTACTTGATAGTACAAACTTCATTTCACAAACCATTTGTACGATGCCCGTCGTTGTTCGAAGTCGTACTATTAATGGTGACGTCTTCTCATTTTCCGTAATATGTCAAGACAAATAATGCTTTTCGCCGGTTCCGTATTAACTACTAACTAAAAATTTCTTATATTAATCTTGTCATTGAGATAAATACTGTGCAATTGTTCCATAAACGATGCCACTTGAATAGTAATGTCCAAAACATGGCTGGTTGAGGTCAACTTGTTCTCCATTCGGTCGACCTGTTTTAGTTTTCCGGACGTTCTTCTAGTTTTCTTTTGAGATTAGTACAACGTCGTTGTACGTGGCTCACTTTCCCGCAGCTCCAGCACGTCAATTCTTTTTCCTGAGCTACTTGTTATAGGAATACACGTCGCACTATTTCTTCGCTGCGTTTGTGTGTCTGCTGCGGGTGCTTTTGCATCACAGCGTAGCTTATGGCGGTTTCGTGCTCCAAAAAATTATCTGGTGATGTAGGATACGCAAATTTTGTCAATTTGGCAATATCAACCTCAAATTCTTAAAAGCTTTCTACAGTTTTTTAAACCCGACTTTTAATTTCGATTAGTACACTTGTTGAAAATCTTATCTTATTTCTAAACGTGAAATTAAGAGTTTGTAATTTTCTTGAAAATGGTCTGCAAAATTCTAATCGTTTCTCCACGGCTACTACTAAAAACGTCGCTTTCGGTTTGTTGCTTCAACCATTAGCTGCAATTTCAAACTATTTGTGGTAGGTTGACCATGGAACTTTACTATCAAAATTTAAAAGTATAACTCTAAGCTTGCCAGTAGCTTCTTTCCGATTGTACATTATTAAATCTTCCCTCATGACGCTTTCTTTACTATGGCAAATCAAACAGTAGCATTTTATCTCTTAATTTTTGCTCTTTTTTGTTTTCTATGGTTTTAAATTTTTTTCTAGCTTTTGTTCTAATTTGGCTTCTACTTCTTCTACAGCTTCTCTTAAATTTAAAACACCGTTTTGCATTTCTTCTTGAACAGTTTTAATGTGGTTTTCTGCACTAATCTGTATTTGTTTTTTTATGGTTTATATTTGATTTCCAATACTAGTATGCATTTTTCCATTTTCTGATAATTTTCTTCCATATTTTTATTTATCAATTCTTCATTATTTTTTATTCATTCAAGAAATTTAAATAATTTCACATCCATTGCTTGTAAACGCGTTAATGACATAAATTATAACACGGATAAAAAGTTTAACAACACTAAATAATAATAATACCCAATTCTTTATTATTAAATGCAGTAGTTTAAGGAACTGGAACAGATATAATTACACTATATGAACAAATACACAATTACGTATTAATAACAGAACGTTTCTATTACGGGAACGATATTAGGTTATTTATATTTACATTAGAACCGCGACCACACAAGTGACACTACTGTAACGATTTTTAGAACTAATTTATTATCAAACTAAATATTTACACGATTAGAACAAAATTTGTTAAACGTAATTAATTAAATCACCTTACATTAATTTATATGTTATACACTTAATTTGTTTAAAGCGACAAATCTTTTTAATACTTCCGACTGATTTTCCTTGAAATACTTTTTATATTCTTCCGTTTCTTCTTTTCTATAAGCGTTCCAAATACTTCGGGGACGCTTCAGTACGTTGAATACTGTAATAAAAATTATGTGATAACTTAGTTATGTGTAGATGTTTGCTGTTTGTATTTTATTTTATCATTATCTCTACACTAACAGTAAATGTCATTGTTTGTTTATTTATTTAATTTTTAAATTTGTGACCCGTTCAATTAGAAAGTTCACGTTGAACTCATTTTTTATGTAAGTGGGTACCTAAATAAGTTAATTATAGTTACACGTGATAATATCTTTTAATATGTACTCATTAATATATTAAATCTAATGTATTTTTTGTCTGTGCAATAAAACAGTGGCCACGATGAAGTGCGCACAATAGCGTCACGAAACGTCGCTGTTTAAAAAGTCAACCAAGTTGTGAGCTTTTGCCTCTTCTATCTGAAGGTTTAGTACAGCTAAGTCGTTACTAAGTACTAGGAGAATAAAAAAATTAGGGCGTGTACTAGTGTACACACGTAAGAAGTGAAACTTCTTTATGGCCTTATTTTTCGCAAAATGATCTACATGCAACTTTTCAGAAATTGGTTAAATAAAGTTAAATTAGATAAATTTTAAACAAAAGGATTTTATTATCATAGACATGAATACAAATTTTTGTAAATCAATTAACTAATTTTTGTAGATTCAATTTCATATTTCAGTTACCATAAGCCATTAATTACAAAAATATATAATAACGATGACAATGATAGTAATAATTCTATTACAATTAATGAAATGCTGTAATAATCTTAGTAGCAAAAAGTTAAAGTGAAATAATTGAATTCTTTGTATTCATGTCTATGATAATAAAATACTTTTGTTTAAAATTTATCTAATTTAACTTTATTTAACCAATTTCTGAAAATTTGCATGTATATCAATTAATTGATGTTCATTAAATTAGCAGTCTTATTAATTAATAAATACTATTTTAATGAAATCATATACATTGACCGATAGTTACAATAAGAAACTGAGGTTAACCTTAAATATTTTAAATTTAAAATTAGATAAATTTTAAACAAAAGGATTTTATTATAATAGACATGAATACAAATAATACAATTATTTTACTTTATTGCTACTAAGATTATTACAGCATTTCATTAATTGAAATAGAATTATTACTATCATTGTCATCGTTCAAACAGAAACTGAGGTTAACCTTAAATATATTAAATTTAAAATGTCATCGTTCAATCAGAAACTGAGGTTAACCTTAAATATATTAAATTTAAAATGTCATTGTTCAATCAGAAACTGATGTTAACCTTAGATATTTTAAATTTAAATTAATAACATATTTCAGAATTTATACTCTATGTCAATTAATTCCACCCAAGTATTAGAAAAATAGATATAATTACTTACTTTTGTTAAAAATCCACTGGAATTAGAATTAAAATAAAGCCTTTGATTTTGTTGATCACTTTAGTATTGATATATTATTTATCAAGTCGCTATTGCGTTTCAGAAAAAATGTGACGCGTAACGGAATAATTTAATGTGACGCGTAACGAAAAAATGTGACGGTAAATTTTTTTCCAACGCCGATAAAGAAGTTTCACTTCAATAAATAGAATAAATTGGAATACTTTAGATTACTAATTGAGGATAGCATAAATCTAGATACATCTCTCAAAACAAACAAAGAAATTGATAATAGTCTTCAGTTTTGTTAAAACAATGTAAAGTGCTGCTGCCATATTATTCACCCAAGAAAGTAAAACGTAGGTTACTTGAAATAAAAAATAACCCAAAAACGACGGCTAAGGGAAATATGCCAACATAGAAGGTATTCTGACAACAACAAAAAATATACTACTAAAGAACTCAAAAACTGCTATGGTACCTAAAAAACTACAATTTTATTTCCTACGTAGAAGAGCTATCTGCTACAGCTAACACAGACTACTCGTTCTGGAACGCAACAAAAGCTTTGAACCAACCAAACCGACAAGTATTTTCTACTCGCAAAGCAAATGGCTCATGAGCGGCAATAACAGTAAAAGCACAATTCTTCACGGAACACCTGTCAAATGGTTTCCAACCACTAGAAATAACAATTAGAAGTTCGAAAGAGGATGACAACATAAAAAAATATCTGAAAACCTTTTATCAATTTTCACCACCAATAGTACGGTACAAAGTGGGTGACGTCACAAAAATGATCAACTCAGTAAAACCTAACAAAGCACTAGGCTGGAATTTAATCAGGGCAGGGCAGGGTACTTAACGAACTTTTAAAATAGGAATTACAAATGTTAATCAGCGTCTTCAAAGCTATCTTCAGAACAAAATTTTTTCTTACTTCATGAAAGGTCGCTTAAGTAATAGTAACACATAAGCCCGACAAATCGCAGTACAACTTCAAATCCTATAGTCTATTGGCAGTCTTATCTAAACTTATAAAGGAACTAATAACAAAAAGAATAAGTGTAACACACAAATTGGGTAAGTGAAAAAAAGATATAATGTTCGGCTCACTTTTTGGCTCGCTTCCGTCGTAGATGGTTGTATTATTAGTACCTAAATTCTTTAGGTAAGCCGTGCCCTAGCGCCACCTTCTTTTACGTCTAGAATGTAATCCTTTAAGGAAACGAAAGTCTGTATAGAAGAAAAGAAAATTCCCCATACTCGCAATCCTCAAATGTGCGTGAAGAAATAAAACAATCTAGTTATCACAGGCAGAACGTTTCATTTATTTCGACTAGTAACTGTACAATTGATCTTAGACAAGAAAAAAAGACAAAGACCAAGATCGTTACACAGAGATATAACTATTACCGTGTAAATGGCGCCTAAATCGTAATTATAACGTATCCAGTAAAAGCAAAGAAAAACGTAGATCTGTAAGCATTAGTCCTTACCTTAATATGCCGCATAAATCAAGCTAAACGCGATTGCGATACCTTATGTTTAGAGATCAAAAATTTCCCGAACTGCTTGACGTCAAGTGTAGGAGTGAGATATAATTACCCTGTGAGTATCTATAAGCGTCGCGCTGCTTCTATTTCCCTTACATAAAGATTATTACAGTACGATCACAACCGATTTAATAATTTACTGCAATAAAAGACATCAAAATGATGATTACATTGACGATCTTCTTAAATTACAATATTTAAATTAATAACGCGCACATGGAGTGTTTTTAACACTCCTTGTAAATTAGAACAGTTAAATTAGTAACGTGCGCATCGAGTGTTTCTTACACCGACTAAAATTTTTACTTTGTCGAAGCCAAAGTTCGATACTTTCTACGCTACAGCACGCGGTTGTATTGGCCCATTATTATGCGTGTTCCCGCTTGAGTTACCATAGTATCAAAAATAATGAATAAATACTTTGCTAGAATCTTATGTGATAACGTATCCTTTGGGGTTAGTATCTTTTGTTCTTAAAGATTACACCGCATTTGTTTTTAGGTAGACACGATTACAATTTTAATCAAATGGCAAACACAACTTCTTAATTAGGTAAACATTTGGAGTGATAAATAAGAGTTCCAAACGAACATTCAACAGAAAATTCGAGAAGATATGTCCGACGCCTTTGTTATTGCCTAAGTGCGAATCATATAGCAGGATTTTTAAATTTTTAGCTGCTATCGCTAGTAAAACATACCTTACTTTAGTAATAAAAACTCGACCAACTCATGAGAAACTTGTCTTTGCGCGCCGACGTTGGCAAAGTTGCCTAAACCTAAATCGCAAAACTGATTTTTAGTCGTTACATATTGATGACGCATACCAAAGAAGATCTCTTTTCCCATCACCAGTTCGGATTTTGGAAAAATAATGCAATCATAAAACAAGCTCATAGAATTGTTGGAAGTCATTAATAACACATTTAAAGAAAAAGAATTTATACAAATAAAAGCCGAGGTCTACCATACTACCACAAACAAATAGCGTTAAATATCTAGGCCCAGCTGAAAAGTGCTCAAACGCAAAGATTCAAAACCTCGATCTATCGCATAAATTCTAGTGCTATTCTACTTTAATAAGTGTTACAGTCAAATTAATTAAGTAATCACAAGAGGATCGTCATTGCACGACTTCTTCTACACTGTCCAGTACGCTCAACAAAATTACTTATTGTAGGTTATAATTAACAGATTGCAATTGACTGATAAATTAGAAAAAAAACTGTGAATGCCCAAATTTATTTGAAGTTTTCGCAAATTCACTTGTCTTGATTACTTGAAATTATTCCACGGAATATTCTAGAAAAGATGTGATGATGCTGCTCCTGTTTACCACAGCGGTCCTATGCATCATCATCTTAATGCTACAGTCCCACAAAGGTAAATTAGAAGAAGCCGTCTAATTAAATGGCTTTTTCTATGCAGTTGCGTTAAAGATATAGTTTACCAAACACCACCCACTACAAATGCTTATTAAAAAAATAGAATTACACATTTTTTTTTAAATATTTAACTCAAAACATTGAGAAATGTTAGAAGATCGATTACAGATATGTATCAATTCTGGTGGGGTCATTTTTTTTTTCATCTATAAAAGTTGAGTTTTGGCCCCTTAAGGTTTTGCAACTTTGATCTTTAATACAGAACGCAACTTTTATGAATACTTTAAATAGTGATAACCTTATACCAAAATATCATTTCGATACAAAATTTTGTTTCTCAAAGACGTATCCTTTAAAGTCATAAATTTTGAAACATGTTTATAATTTTGTAAGTGCCTATAACCTATATTATTGTAAAGTGAACATCAAGAGGATATCAAAATCGTATTAATATACAAGGTATTCTAATTTAAAAAATTAATTTTGGTTGTGATATTATGAAATACCATGTATAGTAGAAAATTATTTTAAAGTGTAAAATTTTAAAAACGACAATTTTTTATAAATATTTTTTTTAATGCTTTGTATAATAAGAAAAATGTTTTACTCGGACGCATTATTGACCCACCCTGTATATATAAATTTTAAAAAGTGTATATGCTATACTAACTTATATTAACTTGTAGAAAATCTTTTCTTTTACAAAGAATTGTTTATTTGTAATATTTGCAGAACCAGCGTAGATGCTACTTTGTAGATTTGCATCTAATACTGATGACACATAACCTAAAAAACCTAATTGTGTTTGTTTGTTTTTTTTCCTATAACCTGTGTTTGTGTGTTGTCTTGTGGTCGTACCTAACACGTTTTCTAAAATGAACCTTTGTTATTTTACCTGTGTTTGAAAACTATTTTTTGCTGGATAACCTCGGTTTTTGGGTTGGAATTGGATTGGTTTGATTTTTGTTTTTTTTTGCTATTTTGATTTACATCGTTAACATTGCAGTGTGTATACGAATGTAAAAATTTTAGTAATAAATTTTTAAATTTCCAGCCCAATGCTCGGCATTGCCGAGTACCGCCATGTAGACGACGAAGACGGGACCGAAGTGCCGGTTTGTCACACCTTGGCTAACACGTTTTGGTCAGCTCTGTATTTCCTAAGCAGTATATTCCTATTTTTCATTGTCCCTTTGATAATCCTTTTAACCCTCTACCTCATTATTGCTAAGAATTTGATCTCAAACGCGGCTAACATAGTGTTAAATAAACATTTAGACAGTTATTCCATAAGAGCACGAAGACAAGTAATTCTCATGTTAGGTACAGTAGTATTAAGTTTTTTCTTGTGTCTTATTCCTTTTCGAGTATTTACTTTGTGGATCATTATTGTGCCAGATGAAAACATACAACGTTTAGGAGCTGAAAAATATTACAATATTTTGTACTTTTGCAGAATAATGGTGTATTTAAATTCGGCGATTAATCCTATTTTATATAATTTAATGAGTTCTAAGTTCCGCACAGGATTTATTGGTTGTTCCAAAAAGCGACGTAAATTTTATTTTAGGCGATCGCGCAATGGCACCATAAGTACTACGGCGACTTCTTGTAGAAGTAGTAGGGGAAGTCACGATAATTATAAAGTGTGCTTTCGATCTCGTAACGATTCGATTTTTATTAAAAATTGTAGCGAATCTCCCGATTCAAACAGAAGCGGTGATTCTCATTCCAAAATTTTAAAAGATAGTCCGGCATTAAAATCTATATGTAGGAAAAAATCTACATCGCTTGGTAACAATGATGAATTTTGTAATATCACAGATAGAAAATATAAATATAGTTCGTCGCCTTCGTCTGAGGAACCAGACACTTATAACACTAACCTACATTGCTTATTTGAAAAAAATATTTCGAAATGCTTCAGTACTGAAGTTGAAGTTATATCATTGCATGAAAGATTTATTAAGCAAGATAGCGTTAATGAACAGGAAAGTTTTGTGTAAAAACGATCATGACTAAACCTTACGTAAATGTTTATCAGTGTGTATGTTGGCAATGCTTTTTAAGCGATTTTGTGATAAAATCAAATGTGTCAGTACAAATCCATGTCTTGAATTATTACTATTAATATTGTTTAGTCATGAGCATTGAGGTAGATTAAAATTTCAAAAAAAACGTAAACTTGTTTTTAGTAAAAATGTTAAAAGTTCTATCAAAAACCACTTCCTAAATTTATTTTTAACATAGGTGTGTTTAAATGATTGTTGGGTAATGAAGTTATTTTTGCTCAATGTATATGCAACTGTTTATTTAACACAATAATAGTATACTGTATCCGGAATCCTTCATAGTGAAACTTGTATTTTTAAATATTTAAATTATTATACCTAACACAAATTTAAGTTTTCTAAACTAAAGGTAACGCTTTAATTCAACAGTACTGCATATTTTTCAAAACTGAAATATTTTTTAATCAATAAACATATATTTAAAATTAATAGATTAATTTACTTTATTAATAGTGTAAATAAATTCAAATTAGTGTATTTGGTTATAATGATTGATTATGTTTCCAAATACATTTGTAAATAAACCTAATTGCGCATTATTAAAAACAAAATTTATAGTTAATGGTTTCGTATACATAAGTATATGTTTTTGCATTGTAAATAAATAATAATTATCAAATTTGACAGCATTATAACAATACTATCAAAATCTGCACACGGAATGTACAATAATTTAAAAAAACATTATTTAATTGATTAAAACATAAACTGTAAATAAAGAATGCAGTAACCTAAAATCTATGGTAATTTGATACGCTGAAAATTAATAACAGATAAAAAAGGAAACATTGAAACATACAAAAATTTATTACTATCATTTTGACGCAACTAATAAAGTTAAATTTTGATAAATCACGCATATTAAGCATCAATTAGTTTAATTAATTGTGATGTAATAATTACATGCGAATAGAATTTTTGATTAAAGATTTGCTAATAACAAACACAAACTTTAATCGTTATTTTGAAATTTTTGAGTAACAAATAAAAAAATTTTTTTTTCATCATTCAAACGATTTGATGAGACATAAAAATTTATTTGTTATTTGAATTATTCTAAGTAACGAATGATAATTAACTAATCATTCGAATAATTCTAAGTGGGAAAAATTTAATGGTATAATGATAAATAAATATTTATTTATTATCTTCAAATTGTTTAAATATTTATTCTTATTTTATTGATTGTAATTAGAATAACATTAGTTAATATTTTAGCAGATATAAAAAATTGTTTTACTAAACATTATTAAATTCACAAATTTATTACTAAAAATTAGTTAAATAACAATTAATATTTTATTCATTACTTAGAATCAAAGAATAATTTATTATTTTTTAGTCATTTTTTAAATTAGTTCAATGATAAATCAAATAATAATTTTATTTTTATCATTTCAATTTAATCAAACACTATTAAATATTTATTTATCATTTGCAGTCAGTCGAATGATAATTAATTATTACTCATGTCTTTTTATTTCAAAATATTGATTAAATTTTTATTTAATACAGTAAAGATATTACTGATAATGACGATATTAATTAATATTAATGACGAGTTTATTCAAATGATGCTATGTCTCAATATTTTTAACATCCTTAAAATTATCTTAGTTTACTATAGGTATATTATAACTTTTTTTTTAAATGTGAGAATATTTTCAACCCACAATTAAGTAATAACTTTTTGACTATAATAAATTTGTAAGTTTAAACCCTTTAATTAAGCTTACTCTTATCAAAAATTGTACTATTTTTTTTTAAATCTGTTAATAATTAGAAAAATAGACAAGAAATTAAGAATCCCAAAAATTAATCATTATTTTTATTATTTGTTCTAAGCATCTCTGTAAAAAATTGTCTAATAATTTATTAATTGATATAGAATAAGGTTATTGTTTTTTAAATTTTGTCTATCAGACATTAATTGGTTTCAGTTTCTCAATACATTATATGCATTTTGTTACTGTGTATTAAAAACATTTTAAACGAATTCAAAAGAAACATTTTCTTTACTTTAACTTTCAAAATCATTCAGAAAACTTGAGATGAAAAAATTGGCCCAAATAAGAATAAATTCTACAAAGTAGATAATTTTATAGAAAAAATATACTCAATTTTGTAATGCGCAACTAAAAAATTTTGAACAAGACATCAACAAACTTGGTTTACTAAGACGTAATACTCCACCGTAATAACGAAAATTGCCAGCATTGTTGCAAAACAAGCTTCGTCGTAAAGACTATAAAGAAGAAAATGAATGTACTAGCAATTTAGAAAAAAACACTTCCTTTTAACTCAAAGATAAAAAATATTTTGCAAGAAATCTTATAATACTTTTATTAGAATACTAAATTACACATTATCAACGTAATTTTTTTTTGTAGGCAACAGGCTCAAAATCCTGGCTTTTAATTAATTTTTGAAACAAGAATTAGTTTACTAGATTATTTTCGTACATTTAATAAAATTCTAATGTCTTCTAACGCACTGTGTACCACTGCAGAATTCTAAGTTGGTGCGAGATGTATGATATTACTTTAAAAGCATTTTAAAAAACATATCTACAAATTAAGTTCCAATTGATCAAAAAAATACATTTTGTTAAATATTTACTTAAATGTATCTAAACTATTTTTCTACATAGTTACGTTTTGATATGACCAATCAAAACAAAATAAAGCGATTATTCACCTTAGTGCTTAATTTGATATTGATATTGCTTTTTGTTATCATTTGATAAATAAATATTATCTTATACATCTAGAAATACTTTTAACTCAAAAAATTAACCATAATTTGCTATTTTTATTGCTACCAAACTTTTTGTATATTTTACACTTTGTCTCTACGTAATTGTGACATTAATAATCAGAAATTAATAATGCCATAATTACGTCTCGACGAATTGATTCTAAAATACACTCGAAATTTAGATGCAACAAAAATAGTTTTGTTATATTACCGTTGAATATTTATTCTACGCCACAAGCTTACCTATTTCTGCAATTTTTGTTTAATTTTTTTCATCCAACCTTAAATTAGAGTTTTTACTCGTTTCTCAGTATTGCATCTCTGCTCTGCTAAAGATTTCTTAAATTAAAAAAAAAGAGATCAAAACCACTTCATGCAAAATTGGGGTGAAAGCTTAAAAATTTTAGAAATAAATTTTTTCAGTAGTTTTTGTGTGTGAGGTAACGGTTTTTAGACTGAGAACATTCTACGAACAAGATCCTATTCCAAAAAATGATACACATGATTTGCCGATTTTTTTAGTTATCCACTATGCCACTACTTTATTGTGTCTTTGGTGCGACATGAGCAACTTAGGTTTCATCTCCCGTCAGAATATACTTCTAAAATTCATCACCATCAACGTTGTAATGTTCCAAACATGCCATTGTCATGCGTTTTGCTCTGCATTCTTCAATTAACATTTTTGGTATTCATCTCGATCACATGTTATGGTAACTCTCAATTTTATGAAGTAACGATCGTGAAATTTGTGGAAATAATTCAAACATTGTAAACCTGTTGTTTTTTTATTCACTTGTTGAACTAAATTTTTAAATGTTACTAAAGGTCTACTACTGTGCTTTTTTTTATCAATGTTTGTCATACTTTTGTAAATCTGCACCAGCTTTACTTAATTTCTTCACTGGTTGCATGTTTGCCATAAACTTCACAAATTAGTCAATAAATTTTGGCTGGTCAAACTTTTTTGTCTTTTAAATGTAATAACGTATTGTATTTGATAACAGAATCAATTTTCTAACAATGTGCTCATTTCGTCACAACGCAACGGGTCTGATGTAGTAGATATGTAAATAATTTGTCTTTCAAAACTTTCTCATTTTACTGCTAAAGATTTGTCTAAATAGCACTATTTGTTTAAAATATGTTCACGATAAGAACTTAATTTGTGGATATGTGGATAATTTATGAGTTTTTTCTATTTTAGAAGACAGTGTTGGTTAACACTTCCCAAACAAAATCTTTTAGTTTGTTTTCAAATGGTTTTGAAATGTAATGATGTGTTATCGTAAAACAAAATTAATTTAGTAGGTCTTCTGGCGTATTATGGTTGTTTTAGTATCGTGATTTTGTTGGTAAAAATCAATATTAACGATTATAGCAGTTTTCAAATGCTTATTTTACAGAACACTTTCTTAATTTTGCAAAACGCAAAGCATTGTCTGCTTACTGTGACAATTTGCTTTTGCAGTAAATGTTGCTGGTCGACTTAAATTAACCAATTACTTTTGCTTTCATTTTCTTTGGTACAGTTGAAACAACATTTTCTTTAAAAATTTGGCTTGGCAAGTATGTTAAACCAATTCTAAAAAATTGATTGTGTAACTAATTTTTACTTCTGAGGCAAAAACATGTGCAAAAACCAAAAAAGAAACAAACGTTAAATTCTAAACATAAAAATTATAAAATATTTGCCTAAGTTACAGAGACGCATTTAATAATTCTATTGTAACATGTTTTTTTTCCGCTATAAATTTTGTTTACGCAATTTTTAATTAATTTTTAAAAAAACGCGACGAAAAGTGTGACTTTTATCGTTACCGACGCTTTTCTTCACTATTTCAGTTTCTCGCATTTTTTATTAGTATAATTTGTAAATAAATAGTTTGTTAAATTATTAAATATTATAGTAGAAAATGAGGACACCAACAAATTATAATTTATTACTATACTTGCTCCTACCGTCGATGTTGACGGTTCAAAGCTCGAAGATTGCTTTTCAGTCAAATTATTAAATTTTTTGATTAATTTTTATTTTATTTTTGATGTTATCCTCAACATAGGCTTCTGCATCAACATTACTACGTCTGCAACTGTCTCTTCAAAGCTTGGATGTCAGTTCCACTATCGGCCAAATAGGTTGCTGATGTTCTTTGAAAAAAAAGCTTATGAAGCTGTTTGGCTGTGGTAGCCCTAAGTAAACATCAATTTTTTTTTTAATAATTTGCCCTATCTATGAAATATAAATAGTCTGCGATGGTTCACATTTTTTTGGTGTCAAATTTAAACTATAAAGAATCGTTTTTTCTTTGTTTTTGTGTCATGTGATGTTATAACCAAAATATGCCCGTAGTTTTTTTACTTATGTTTAATAAACAACATTCTTTCGCTCAATCTTTTCTATGCAACGCAATTATTAACGTTCATAAGCAGAAAACTGGATCCAGAGCTTCTTCTAAAAACTCTTTTACATTATCCATCGATAAAACTCAATATCTTGATGTCACATAACCGTCATTTTGACATTTCATGTAAGCCAACAATTTTTTATATGCAGAAATATCCACATTTTTATTTATTTATAAACGACTTAGCATTGAGTACACTGACCATAGTGTTGAAATTTTAAGTTTTCACCTAAGAATCTTAAAAAATCAGTGTTAATATATTTTATAACTAAAACACACCTTTTCATTCATTGATTTCTCCAGCCACAGAACTTTTTAGGTAATAAACTCTGTTTCTGATACCAATTGTAAAATTTCTTCATTATTCTCGTTTAATCGACTTATTTTTAATGAACGTTTTTTAACAAATTATTTACTTGCTCGTTTTGTTACTATGTTAACAAATGCTAGACATATCTTGATGATCGACATTCTCATAATAGCGTTATTTTTTTTAATTACACAAAAAAAGCATGATCTACACGTTAGAAACCTGAATTTACATAACTATTCGTGTAAATTTAGATTTTGGTTAAAAAAATTAAATAAAAACAAACCTATTAAATAGAATGAAATAATCAAAATAAAGTAACAAGTCTAAAAGAGGGATGTCAACGTTAAAAACTTCGATTACAAAATTGACACGGTTCAAACCCGAAAGATTTTTAGTTTCTATTTTTGTAGTCAATACTAACACGTTTGTAAACTACTTTATTTTTTTTTGGTATTATTGATCAGACTTTATAAAAAAATTGGTACGGAAACTAAACATGCAAGTCGTATGTCAAAAATGGAGTATAAGTAAAGTATGACAGTTAGTTGCATCTAAATTTTATTGTTGTTTTTACCAAACTTTTAAATAGGTTAGCTTTTTTTCTTTTATATGTTTTATTGTAGAGTATCTTTGCATTTTTTGATAGAACAACTATGACTTCTACTTTCTTGAAACAGTGCCGAATTAGTAAATAAACCAAGTAGGCCACGTACTATAAGCCCCGTACGCGGAGAGAGGGAGGGGCGCTACAAAGAAAAAAACAAAATTTTCAATTATCCGTAATGCAAAAAATATCATTATGACAAAATTGTGAGGTCAGTTAAGGTCTAATTACGGCTATGCCAAAAACCCAATAGTACCATATAAAGCCCAGACTTTCTTTCTTATCTATCTTTGTTTTTAAACCTGTTTTTTTAACTGTTTTGTAATTATATTCTTCATATCTTTTCAATAGCTATGACCGAATTTAATCTTTTCATCGATTGTTTGTTGTCATCTTTAAATTTTCTATATTGATTTTAAAAAATTAAACACTTTGATGACAGGATAACCACTGGTAGACCTTTTGAAACATAACTGTATCCAATGTCTACGAGCAAGATTCCCAGATGCGCGATAAACTTTGTCGCCACTGGAGAAGCTGGAAAAAAATGACACTTAAAGTCAATTGTGAAATTTATTTTAGTCTATGCAATATAGAGCAAATAGGTAAAGTCAAGGGTTACGACAATTCAAACACCATAGACATTGATTCCGTAATTTTTTTACGATGTAAATATTTTTCGTAACTCCAAAAATTTTTTTTGTCGCTGTTTAAACTAAAAATCACCAATTGTTTCGCAAAAAAATTACGTCATAAAAAAACTCCGTCTTGTCACTTGAGCAATAAATTGCCATTTTTGGCAATCCCATACAGGTGAACTTACAACGTTTATTGAGGAGATTGTGAAAACGAATAATGGTATGGTTGGTATTGTAGAAACTATATAAGATACTTTTCTAATACAATGATTCCCATATTTGGCTAAATGACTACTCAAAAAAAAAATTCTATTCCACAATTATTTTTAAAATTCTCAAGTAGTTACCATTATATTAAGAACTAACTAATTCTGTACCTCCGCGAAAAGCTAATCCATGTGATGAAAAAAAAAATCTTTGCATAACTTTCATCTAGAATCTTTATTCTTTCCTAAACTTCTATACAGTTGTCAATTCTGCTAATCAGTATCTGTACACTTGGTCGATGGTTTAAACTGTTATCGTGTATTTTCAGTCTACAATCCATTTTTTTTCTGTGTTCGTGTTGCTTGCTTGAAACCAAAAAATTGCCATCCAAGCGTTGGTATTCTATAGGATTTACATTGCACCAAAACTTTTTTACTGTTTTAATAATGTTTCTTTATCAACTAGTTGCGTTGCATATGGTTATACATTTCGTTAGCAATTGTAGCCGCCTAATCCTTGGGTTCTAAAAACTCGTTCCCTGTGGTGAGTAAATACACGTTTCTGTATTCTTAATTTATTATATCTCAGTGTTTTTCTTTGCTTTTTCCGTCATTTTTTTCTACGCATTTCAGTCTTGTATTTTTTCCTACCATGTTTGTATTTGTACTTTTCTCCTACTTTTTAGTTTACTTCTTCTTCTTCTTCTAATATTTGGTGCCCACATTGCAATTTTCTTTATTTTTTGATTGTCATTTATTCTTCTGATATGTCCAAACCAGCGGAGTCTTTGCACTTTTATTATATTCACTATATCTTCTCCTTTTAAACTTGTCTTTATTTTAGAGTCTTACTACCTTTCTTTAAAAAATTTGCAACTTTTTCTTGTTCTGTGCTTGTTATATTCATTATATCATCATAAGTTACTTCCAGTTTAATATCTGCTTTGTATACTGTCATTTTAGTATTTTTGCATGGTGTTTTTATATGTATGATAAGCCTTATGTTCTGCATGTATTCTGTTATCAATTTTCAAACTTCTGTCACTTTTGGTATTTATCATGACTTCTAAATATTTAAAGCTTCATACTACTTCAAATTCAAAGTTTCCTATTGCCACAGATTTGTTTGAGTTTTTCTTGCTTTTTTTTATTTCCATATATTTACTTTTGTCTTGGTTTAATGTGAAGCCTTTTTTTTGCTTTGTCTTAAACTTTTTGTATAGCTTCCTCCAAACTTCTTTTGTCTTTTGCTAACACCGTGAGATCATTTGCATATGCAACTACCTATATCGCTTTATTAGTTATTGTTCCCGAGAAGTTTTTCTTCAGTGTTACTATAAAAAGTGTGCTTAATAGGCTATCTCCTTGTCTGAATTAATTATAAAGTCTCTCAGGAAACGCCTGATTCTCTACTTAAAACATGCAAAGCAACAAGGATATACTGCTTAAATTCAGGAAATAATTAAAACGGAATCAAAAACTACAACAAGTGCACCGTAAACGAAACTTTACTATATGACGAGTTCTTCAATAAACAACTAAGAAAAATCACCAGAACTAAGCGAAAAAACTGATAGAGGATAACAGAGAATTGGAAAAATATGATGACAATAAAGATGAAAACGAATAAAAAGAAAAAGAAAGAAAGACAAAAGTGCGGTAATACAAATAGGAACTGAAAGAACATTGCTCGCTAAATGGAGAATGGAGGAAGTCGCCAAATACAAAGTAAAAATAATGGTTATGCAGGAAATTAGATGGCAAGGAGAAAGGAGAATAAAAAGTATACAATGTTGTATGGAGGGAAATAAAAAGAAGGACAGAATAAAACGGGTTCCCTGAACTCAAAAAGAATTTAATAAAATTCAAGAAAATAAATGTGAGAATTTTGTATATTAGACTAAAAAATACTATAGCCAATATCACCATCATAAATGTCTATGCACCAACAGAGATAACTAGTGAAGAAGAGATGGACGAGTTTGATGATAAAATAAGCAAAATCTGTGAAATAATACCGAAACACGACACACGCATCATTTTGATAGATTTCAATGCAAAGATAAAAACAGAAGAATACGGAAGAGAAGTAGCTGGAAATGAAATAACAAAACAAACAAAAATGGAAGGAAACTGGGAAATTTAGCAACAGAAATGGAAATGTATATAGTCAGGACCAAATACCAACATAAACCACAGCACAAGGTAATAAAGTTAATCCCTGGGACAACGACAAGGAACTAGATAAACCATATCCTGATAAAGAATAAACGACAAAAAATGATACACGACGCAAGATCGTTCCGAGGAGCAGACGTAGGTACAGACCACGTTTTAGTTATAACGAAGCTTAAGCTAAGAATGGTAGCGGGAATTAAATTAAAAACAAACAAAAGAGTCAAAAAACAGTTAGAGATATTGCGTGTGCCGTAGAAGAGACACTAGGGGAAAAAAGCATAGAAAAAATGAAATGGTTTTATGAATAATGTAAAGAAATGATGCAGCAAAAGAAAACAGCTAGATTATAGTGGTTAAAAACAGATAGAAAAATAGTTGGTAAGACATGCCAAGAAGTTAGAAAAGGTAGGACTAAACTAATGAAAATCAAGAAGACTGGGTGGATTGAAAAAATTATTGATTTGATTAAAAAAGATAAAAAGAAAACATTATATAGATATATCAAAAAACAAAATAGAAAAAAAATAGTAAACATAAGCAGCACTAAATGGATGAATAAGTTTAAAGAAACGTTAAGAGATAACAAAACGGCAATAGAAGATAAAAAAAGATGGAAAACTAGAAAGCAATGCAGAAGAAGAAGTGCTAGACATAGTTACGGAAGAAGAAGTAGATGACGTCATGACAAAATTTAAAAAACAGAAACCATGAGGAATAAATAATGAATTGATAAAATACAGAGAAGAAACTCTAAGAGAAAAAATATATAACCTAACAAAACAATGTACATATAAGAAGGGAAATAAAAAAAACTGTGGAAATCACATTAGAATTACACTACTCAATTTCGTATATAAAATACTTACAATGATAATAAATAATAGATTAATAAAGCATACAGAAACAAAGCTTCAAAACGGGAAAATCTACCATAGACGCACTACATACAGTAAAACAAATAATCGATAAGTTTTATGAATATGGAATAGAGCTGCAAATTGTGTAATTTATTTTCCAACAAACTTGCGATAGTCTGAAATGCGAACAAGTTATAAAAATCATTATAGATATCAAATACCTAGAAAATTAATAAGACTTGCAGAAATAACAATGAAAAATTTACAAGCAATAGTAAAAACAAGTGAAGGAGAAACAAAGACATGAACTAATATTATTTTTATATTATGGTCTCAAATAATCTCGGTTTTGCTAAGGGGTTAAGCCACTCTAGAGGCCGAAAAACAGGCTTTTTTAAGATTTGTTTTTAGAAATACTACAAAATAAATCGTGATTTCAAAAAAGAGTATTTATTATACATATCAGTGACTGTTTACAATAATTTTTTTGAAGCGACTAATTTCAAAGTGGTGACTGTACAGCGTTTTTACAATGAGGTTTTTTTAGAGTCCACGGCTCCTGTAATTTTTGAATTATAATAAACCATTGAGTTTTTTTTTATTGTATATAATAACTGCTATAAAAGTACGGTTTTTTTGATATATTGATTTTTGGCCAAATGGCACACTTCCAATGTGGAAAGTGAAGTTAGCCTAAAAAATCATGAGAATATTGTTAATAACAAATAAACTATGCAATATAAAAAAAAATCCTGGGTACTTCCATGGACAATGTATTTTTCAAGATATATTCACTATTTAAGTGAATCGGTTAAAAATTGTCTGAGTTATGTTTCCGGCCAACTTAAAAAATGCAGTTTTGAGATAACGCTTTGGAAGTTTTGAGTAGTAGAAAAGCATCAATAATTTTGCAATACTTTTAATCTGCGATACCTGCACCATACAATTGGCTTTCCAATCGTCCTGCTCTTGCTTTTCTTTTCTGCCTGATTTTGCAGCGATCCTTGCTTCTTCATGTTTTGTGCGCTGTTTGTCGATCTCCAGGAAATTTTGTAGCTGTTCGGGCCTATTTCCAAGTCCATGGCCTGCAGTATGTGCAAAATTGAAGGAAATGCGTCATGGTACACACAAACTGCAATATCCGTAGCCACATCCATGACTGTTTTAGATTTCGAAATGGATTTCGGGGTCAATGCCCACACAGCCGAGTTGAAGCTTTCGTTACTATTTTGTGTGTAACCGCCGATGCATCGAGTTAGAAGATTTTCACTGATCAGATCTTTATGGACTAGTTTGATAGCTTCATAGACTTCAATTAGAAGAGCTGGCTTATGTTTGCAGATAGCTCGTCTATTAGTTTTCCAGTTTTCCACCGAGACTTTTGTCTTTATTTTCAAATTACGAAGTCGAGTGCCCATTTGTTTTTGCACGTGATCTATACACTCTTTTTTGAGGACTGTAAAATCCTCATACGGCTTAGCATCTATAATGCCTTTAAAAGTATTTGAATCACCGTCACCAATATAGTGAGTGTATTTGACCTAGTGCAAAGTTGTAGAGCGCCAAAATATCTCAACAACTGCGTCGACTTTCATGTTTCCTGCCGATCCATCATTATTCACAGGGCATTGTGCTGCATGATTTTCTGCCTACTCCGTATATTTTTCTTATCTGTTTTAGCCTAATACTCACACGCCTTACAGTATTTTGATTTCACTACACAATCAACGACGTTTTCTCCACGAACCATCGTCTGATACTATAATTCCATTTTTTCCATTTTGAATAAAAATGGTTTTCTCACATACTGTTCTTGGAAATTAGATTGGTTACAATAAACATTCTTTTGACAACCTTATCGTAGAATGAGAGAAAAGTAGACCTAGGTAATCCCATGAATGCACAGAATTTTCTAGTTCCGTGCTAACCAACTGCAAGCAATCGCATCACAAATATGATTCTTGGGTTTATTTCATAGTTTTTGTCAACAAATCGACAACTCAGTATCTTAGTATTTTTACAATTGTCACAAGACACTACTAGCTTGAATCCCAAACCGCGCTTGCTACTTTCAGTAAACTTCACTTCCGATTGGCATACCTTACAAACGACAACGTTCAAAATAACTGAAAATACTGAAATAAAGTTTATGATACAATAACCAAACGCTTGATTCACTTCGATATCATACAGATCTTATGATTGTTTCAGTTTTTTAGCCGATGTGCTGGCATTCAAGTCATCTGATCTGGTGCTTCTAACTCCTGGCGATTCAATGGTCTTCTTCGAGATGTTTTTGGTCTCTTGCTGTTGCCAGATGCTGGTTATTCACTTTTCTTTTTACTGTACACCGTTTTGTGGCTCATTTTAAAGTAAATTAATAGTTACATAGAGAAAAATGAAATTTCACAGATGTATCGATAAAAATAAGCGTTTGTCGACTAACGTCCTTCTCAAATGCTAGGCTGTGGCTAACTGACTAAAAGAAATGTTTGACATGAGTGGAGAAGGCACAAAAATCCCGCCGTCTAGCATCACTGTAGTTCGACAAGTCTAAGCTTGTCTAGACTAGTCAAGAAAACAAATGATTTCAATAACATCTACCATATACCTGCTCTAATCCTCTTACTTTCCCTCAAGGGCTCACAAAAGAAGACTAAGCGGCCTTGTACTAAAATTCGAAAACCAAGTACTTTAAGATTTTTCCCGACTCTTTTGGGACATCATTTTTGAGGTTTTATGGGACAATTTAAAACGATTTTTTGTAAATTCTACAGTGACCTAACCGCTTAAAGTAACGGTACCCTTAGCTTTGCCCAGTAAAGAAGCAGTAAGTGGAAACTCATCTTTAGCAAAGTTAAAGTCTACCGCTAATGTTTTACTGGTAGACAGGTTTCAAGTTGATCTGATGTTGACTTACGCTTATAACAAAGTTGAAAAAGATTTTTGAGCACATTCTTTTTTGAAAGCCGTTACACTCTGTATTTATTAAAAGAAAAACGACAATCAACATTTACGTTATGTTGACGTGTTACGAACATAATACTGCGTATTAAGAAACAAATGTAAAACACTTCAAGGGCGTATAAAGCGGTCCAATAGGAGTTAGAACCTGGATTCAAATATCTTCTGCTACCGAAATTTGGTTTTCAGTATCACCCGATTTAACCTACTTAAATTTCTTTCTTTGTGGTTACATGAATAAGTTGGTTTATGTGACGCCCATCAATAGAAACAATTTTTGAAGATATCGATGGTCTAGAGGCCTCCATATGGTTTAATCCAGCACTGCCTCTTGTTTTACAAGTTTTGGTTTTACTCACGTCTTTACTTGTTGAATCTTACATTCTTTTTTTATTTTAAATATGATTAAGCTCAGTACTTTTCTACAATTGTTTGCTAATTCTAGTAGTTATTCATCTGTATTTTAATGTTTGTTGTTGGTGTTTTGATGCTGGTTATTTGTACTCAAGTACATACATACTTATATGTGCAATTGTTTATTATTTTTTACTTACACTATCAATTTGTTGTCTTATTCTAACAACAGAACTTATACGCATAATAAAATTTATATCTTTGTTAACACTTATAAAATGATGAATCGTATAAATTAAAAACAGGTTATCGGCACAACAATTTAATTAATGGTATTAAATTAGATAGGCTACGTTTCGATAAATGTTTCTATCATATTCATGCCTAAAATATTAAATTAACTTACCAACTAATTACAACAACTTATCAATAATAAATAAATTCATACACAATTGTTGCGTCGTTAATATTCTACTTTGCTCAAACTTTGTTGGTCCCCGAAATTCATATTCAAAAATTAGCGAAACGTGTTTGTATTTGCTAATTTTACAAACAGCATCAAATTCCTATAATATAAGTAAATTCATCAATTTTTTTTGTACGTTAATTTTTATTAGACTTTGTTACCTTATTTTAATTAAGTACTGTTTTAATGATATCAAAATATATTTAAATTTCCTTACTACACAAGTAATTTTTATTTTATTTATGATTGCAGAAAGTGTATACATAAAACGTAAAATAATTGCCTTTATTCGTTAAAAAATTTGCTGGTAACAGTCTCATTAAAATATGTAACTTAAATTTGTATGTTTTAAACGACAGGTGCTTAAACAGGTGGGTTAAAAATATTCGTAATGTTTCTTACTAAAGTACTCGTAAATCATTTTTTCGCTTTCTATTTGCTTTTTATTTATTTTTTTGTATACCAGTACTTCTACTTCGCAAAATTTGTAAGTACTAAAACAATTTTTAATTACGTAAGTACGTGATGTTTACTAAAATTGCTTCAAAAAATATGTTTGCATATTTTTAGTATTTTATTAAAAAATACATAAGTACATAAATTAATTAAAAACTGAATAATAATCATTAATCAAAAATACTATTCATTTGCAATAAAAATAAAAGCACGCGTTACCATTTTTGGTATATTAAAAACAACCTCGTTTTTTAAGTTAAATGCTTAAACTTGTAAAAGATAACTAAGATACGATCTTTTAAAATTTATAATCGTTTTAAGATATCTTCATAAACATAAATTAGGTTTTTTTGTGGAAAAATTTGCTAGTTAACATTTCAAAGACATGCCGATGTTAATAAATTTTAAACTACCTCTTTACACAAATTTATAACCGACTTCGTGGTAATTTCGTACTAGTTTATTTATAAAAGTTGACTTTAGGTGTTTAATAGCTTTAATGTAAATGTGTGTATGCGTAAGTAAATATAAAAAATATGCATCTTCTGATGCAGTTACTATGTTTACCAAAGAATTTTCATAATAATGAATAAATTTATGTTGTATATTTACGCAATCTTCTTTTATTTCTTAACTCAATTATGTGAAACACTAATCCTTACATAAACACCTTATCCATTACATTCCACATTGCACTTTATTTAACAATCTTTTACAGACTTCAGCGCACGTAAGTAGTTTTACATTAAATATTTTTCCCGTCAAATCATTTTTCATTTTTGTTGACGGTTATTGCCATATTACAAAATTATACTTAGTGGCAAATACAGTAGAATGCGTTAGGAGTTAGTTTTGTTTTATTTAAATTTTTAACTTAATCATTATCGTGTGCTATGTTTGCGTATATTGCACATAAATCCATTTTAGGTAATTGTTTTTTATGCAAAATTACTAATACGAATTTTTATATTTTCAGCCCAATCTTAGCGATCACGCAGTACGGACTGGAAACATACTACGATGGCACCATGGTATCAGTGTGCTTCAGCAAAGTCGAAACACTACTACCGTCCCTTTTCTTCATCTTATCCATATCTGTATTCTTTTTCTTGCCATTAGCAATATTATTAATTTTATACATTCTTATAGCGAAAACATTAATCGACCACCCTAACGTAATGGCTCCTTGTAAAAACAACGCACTAGGGTCACAAAGTGCCATAAAGTACCGCAAACAAGTAATTGTAATGTTAGGTACCGTCGTGTTAGCGTTTTTTATTTGTCTGTTACCATTTAGGGCATTTACGCTTTGGATCATTGTTGTACCCGCCGAATCTATTATGAACATAGGCTTTGAAGGTTATTATAATTTATTGTATTTCTCTAGAATAATGTTTCATATAAATTCGGCAATTAATCCAATTTTGTATAACCTGATGAGTTCTAAGTTTAGAAACGGATTTTTTAGGCTGTGTGGAATACGAATTTTTAATAAGCGATATATAAATAGAACTGATAATAATAGGAAAAATACATTTAACACCACGTCATCTACACAGACATCATCGCAACATACATCCGAATCATTTTGGAGTAGGTATAGTAACAAGAACTATTCGAGAAACTCTACAAGTTCTAAAGATGCCAAAGAGACTTTGACAGATCCGGAATGTTCGAAAAACAACAACAAAGATAGAAACTCAAAAGACAGTTACGTACGAATTCCATTACAACCTAGCATAATTACTTCCGTTCGAAAAGTCCTTAATGGCGAAAGTTACGTGTAATTAATTTTTTTTTTATTGCGCATGTTGTATTAAACGTTTAAATTAAGAATAGTTATTGTGCCTGTTTCGCTGTATTAACGGTAGTGTTCATGAAAGAAATTTATGTGATAAAAATGTGTTGGAAATTGTTTTTTAATGATAGATTGAAAAAAATTTGCCAAAATGTTTAAGAAAAAAATACGTATACACTTTTGACAGACGCGCTTAATCTCCCACTTATGACAATAAACAAGTTACAGATCAAACGTTCCTAAATATTTTTTTAAAGCAAACGTTTATGTAATGGTTATCTAAATATTTTTCGTTACGTATGCGTATTGCTTATTTTAATTAAGATTAATTTAGTACACAGAATTTTTGGCAACTACTTTATTCGATAATTTACTAAGCTCCTATCTACATTTATGTAATTATGTCGTAATAGTATATTATATATCAAGGTTGAGAAGTGCATCATTATAACCTAAGCGATAGATTATATCGCGAGACGCGAAGCGTCGAGGGATATAAATCGCGCAGGTTATAATGAACTTCTCAACCGTGTTATATATACAATTTTTTCCACTACTAGAATTATTAAAACCTTTCTACCTGTTACTAAATCAAATTTAAAATTTAAGATATTAATTTTAAATTAAAAATCAAGTCAGTAATTCTGACAGTTGTCATTAGTTTAATAGAATCAATTTTGAAGTAATTATGATTGTGACTTAAAACCCAAAAATTAACAGATAACGTAAGTTTTTCTTGCTAAAGTTGTTTAAATTGTTTAAAAACATTATTATTTTAAGCATTGATTATATCTAAAACATATTTAACTCAATAATATTGACATTTAATTAAGCGCGAACTTCAAATAACTTACTTTTTAAAATCGAATTAATTTATTAATTGAGCGATTTGAAAACTTAAATTAGCATTAAATAAAATCTCTTGCTCTTGGTACGCAGTTTGGTAAACTTTTTTTCTTTGAAACTGTTGTAGTATTATCAGAAAATGTAAATATGTTCATTATTAACTACTAGTTAATAATGAAATATTATTTACCTGCGGTTAAAAAAGTACAACTTCACGGCCTTCTATTATACGTAATAATGCAAGCGTATACAACTAGTAGTGGAAAAAATAACTTTGTACTAATAAACCCATCGTCAATCCTAATATTTGTTTATATTAACAATAGACAAAGCTTATAAATTTGTTAAAATTACAGTGGCGGTATTAATGACATACCTACATTTTAAAAGATTATAAACTTCTCACTGAAAATCGTCATTAGTGTTAATTACTTAAATTAAAATAGATGCTGTACTCAAAAATTTAAGTCCGTTATAAATATCAGCTTGAAGCCATCAAGCAAAATTAGTACTTCAGCATATTATGTAATTAAAATTTTTTTAAAAAATTATTAATTCACATTTTATTAAACACAATTAATAAAAAAACTAATAACAATGTCAATTACATAATTTGTTTAAAATATTTATATATTTTTAAATAATAATTTTTAACAAAAATTTATTTATTTAGCTGAAAATATGTTGAAATATTGAAATTTCTTATTTCTGCAAATAAAATAATTACTGACAACAAAATAGTAGATTAGCGGTTCTCAACTTTTCAGCGATATTTTTGTTACCTTCACGTACGCATACTTTGTGGTTATAATTATCATTTTACAGTACCATTGTATAATTTAAAATAGAAAATTGATTTTAAAGTCATTCCATATAAAATCATTGAAAAAATGTTAGATTTCGCTTAGTCAAAATTCTAGGATTTAATTTTTGCACCCGCTACTTCCTGTTCATACAAAGCAATTGGTCTTATTTTTATACTTTGCGAAAATTGTTTTATTAGATCCAGCTGGCATTTTGAAACTGAAAGGTGGTGCGATAGTTGCTATTTAAGTACCGTCATACTGGGTGACTTCGGACAGTTTTTAGAGTTTTCTTCATATTTCTTCCAAACTAAAATATTATCCAAACTATATTTTTTACCAAAGTGTAGTTCAATTATCAAAAAATCTAAATACTAGCACAGATTTTATTTTACGCCACTGGGCATTGTTTTTTTTTTTTAAGTGTTCGAAGTCACCTCGTAGTGTGGGGTGACTTTGGACACGTCTCTAAATCGTACGGATTTTGATGTTTCCCCACAACTGGGGTGACTTCGAACACTTTTTTTGATTTTTTAATGTTTTCTAAGAATGTGGTTAGTAAAATTCAACATGAAAGTCTACTATAAACTTAGAATAGAAAATAACAAATGTCGAACTAATTATTCAATAGTAATGTTCATAAGCAAATTTTGAAAAGTATAACGGTCTCTGTGTTGCTGGAAGATAAACATCGCTTTCATCATCTATGATTGGAAAGATAAAAATACAACCTTCTCCGGTGTTCTTCTTTCTTAGAAACTTCACATGCATATGATTTCCTTGTTTACTAATAATGTTTCCTACATCCAATTTTTTCTTCGAGGAGTTATTTACAGGAACAGCAATGATCCCAAAGTCATTAACTTGTAGTTCTGCAGTTTCTGTTGTCTTTGCCTTCTTTTGTTTTTGTATGAGTTCAGTCAATGGCCTTGAGTCCGAATACGAATCACTTGAAGGATCACTGTCGTCAATAATAGATTGAGAAGTAGATTGTGTAGTTTTTTGACAACCTGAAGTTGAAGGTTTTGCTAGAGGTGCATTTATATCTTCTTTAGTAATTTCTCGACCAGGTGGGACATTTATCCGCTTTCGTTTTCCTTTTTTGTTATTTTCCTGAGGGTTTCTGTTTTCTTTTAAGAAATCCAATAAAGATTCATCAAGCATAGTGCCTGGTTCTTCATCACGCCTCATATGATTTGGTAAACGTTTGATGACTTCTTGCGGATTGAACGGAACTATTCCACATCCTCGAAATCCAGAAACAATATTTGCTTCGGACTTAACTTGAATGAACTGTAGTGTTCTTTGCAACAATTGTGGAAAGTCTGATTTTTAAAATGCACCTTTCCTCTGGTATTTCCATTCCGTCAATATTTTTCGCCAAGCCTTCTTTAAAGGCCCAAAAAACGACACGTCAAGGGGTTGACACAAATGTGTCGAGTTTGGTGACAACAAAATGAATTTTATATCATTGTTATGACATTTTTCTATAACTTTTATGGTTAAATGGCTGGAAAGGTTATCTCCAATCAGTAGCTTGGTTCCTTCCTTGTTTCGAAAATATGACAATAATATTTTACTAAACCACTCGTAAAACGTTGCTGCCTCGAACCATCCCGACTTGCTCATGCTATATTCACATCCAGGAGGACCGGTTTCCTTCCATTCTTGATATCGATGCTTTGCCTTGTAAACAACAAATGGTGGTAAAACTTTCCATTTGCAGATGCAGACATCATCACACTTATGCTTGTCTTTGTGGAATCCATAATTCTGTCGCAGTGTTTTACACCACGTTTACATACGACCTTGGCTTTGCCAGGATCGTCACTAAAGTTCATCTTGTCATAATTCACAACATTTCCTGGATCAATATTTTCTAATGCTTTTTTAGTTCCCTAAAATATTCAGTTATAGTTTAGACAGAAACTTTTGCAGGAAGCCGTTTTATATTTTGGCTAAATCTTACAGTTAATTCATTATGACGAGACAGAAAACATTTTGTCCAATCGCGTCCGGGCATATTGTCACGGAATTTTTCAATATTAACACCTTTCCTATTTAAGTATTGTTTTATTATTACTCTAATATCATACTTAGTTAGTAGAAATCCCCAGTCACAGACACTTTGTATTAACAAAACCAGACAATTTTTTTCGGCAACACTACGAACACTTTGACCTCCTGCTTTTTTTGGATGTTTTTCATTGACTCCGTTGCTTATGGTCGATCTTGGAACACCATAAAATTCTGACGCTGTTCTTAACGACTTGGTTCCGTTTTTAACATCTTTTATAGCTTTTTTAAGGTTTTCGTGATTGTAATTCTGATAACTACGGCCTCCTAACACTCTTCTATACATTCGTGGCATTGTCCAAAATCGCCCCCTAAAAGACAATTTTTTTGTTACGGGCCTGTATAAAAAAAATTATTCTAGGAAAAAAATTAATTTTGTTCTCAAATGATTTTTAAATAGTACTAATAAGCAAAATATTTAGAAATGTCGCAGGTGTTAAGTAGTTCAGTGTAGAATACTTGCTTTTTCACTATTTTTATATTCACGAAATTCAATTATTTATTAAAAACGTAGCACGCGGCGAAGTTTCGCTTTCAGAGCGACCTACATGCACTATGATCTAATGAATTTTGGCTACTATGACCTTGCATTACAATATTGGCGCTAAAATGCATGCATTCGGTAAAATACGCATAATTAGTAGCGAACGAATGACTGTCCGAAGTCACCTCCACCGTCCGAAGTCACCTCGTTTGACGGTATTGAGAATAGAAAGAACAAACAATTGAATTTTAACAAAAATATTTTTACAGCTTTTCAAAATAATCGTCGTTAAAGTGTATACATTTTTGCATGCGATTGAACCACACTTCAAACCGCTTTGTCCAGTCAGAAGATGATAGCTCTAAAACATGCGTTTTGAAAACCTCAGGCTTCTTCAGACAATGAAAATCGTTGTCGCCGCAGTTTATTTTTAATTACTGGAAAAAAGAAAAATTCATTGGGTGCCAAGTCGGGCCTATAAGGCGGATGACCTATCAATTCGAGCTTTTATATGTCCAAATACTCGTTTGTTTCATTGTTGTAATGCAAAATGATTGTCGTTTTAGGTTGGTTTTTCTTAATTTACCAAAAACTTAAGGCAATCCATAGGTCGAATGCCACGCTAAATTAACGGTCGCTTGATTTTCAAAAGCCAAAGCTTATTAACGCTTTGAAAACGAACAACTTTTGTTGGCATTTTTTCACATTGAAACACCCAAACTGTCGATCGACTTTTCTTTTTGATTCGTACGCATAAATTGACGACTCATCACCTATGACGATACTGTATACGGCTTTAGATACGCCATAGTTGTATTTTGTAATCATTTTACGATACCAATCGACACGAGCATCTTTTTGAGCATCTGTCAACAAATGTCGAATCCAACGCACACACAGCTTCCAGACATCTAAATGTTTGTACAAAATCTTATGTCATACTAATGCTTAAACATATCTCAATTTTGCGATTTGTCACTTGACGATCTTCTTCAATTAGTTTTTGCACTGCATCGATATTTTCCAGCACAACGACCGATTTTGAACGATCTTCTTTAACTTCGTCCGTGAGCAAACTACGGTCAGGTTTGAATTTAGTGTACCATCAATATACAGTGGCGGTGGATGGCGCGTCATCGCCAAAAGTTGAATTCAGTTGATTGATGCACTGTTCTTGAGTCCATGTTGAAAGTCATAATAAATCATAGTTAAAAATTTTCGCGAGTTAAGGGGGTATTGTCGTCTAGAATTAAAAAAAAAAACGATTTTGAGTTTTTTGGATTTTATTATATTACAAACCTTCCGAAATACGCCTGTTAAAATCGTATAATGAAATTCAAAAAATTGGCTGAATTATAGCAATTTCAAGAAGTAAAATCGCGCGAGCCGATTCTAGTGTAGTTAAGACGAAGCTGCGCGTCAAACGCCTCAAAAGAAGCCAGGACTGCTAGAAGAGAAGCACTATCTATTGAAAATGAGTTTTACGAAAGAGAGGAAGGAGTCATTTATGGATCCGGGTTGGCAGACTAACCAATAAGTATCAATAATTTGATTCAAACCTCATATAACGGTTCAAAAACTTTAAACGCGTTTTTCTCTAAACTATGTTTTTCAAATCGGCAACCACGATATCTCAATTACCAATCGGTCAATTAAGTTTAAATTTAATATTTGTCTTAAGTACACTGTTTTTAAACGTTGGTAGCAGATTTGAGTAAAAATAACTTTTTTCTTTTGGTTTTTTAAGTCGCTGTAATAGAAAAAAAATTGTAAAAATTGACTATCAACGTTTAACATGCCGCAATTTTGTTAAGGAAATTTTTTTTAAGCCAATTCTGCTACCAACCCTAACAACACTCATATAGATTAAAAATATATTTAGTTTATTTTTTTCAGATACATACAAAGTTCGCAACACTGGTTGCCAAATTAAGGCTTTTTTCTGCGCACCCTTCTGTTCTATCGTACCAAACTATATATAAAAAAAAATTTTTTTTTTCAATATAATTTCTACATATTTTTAAGGAAACAATAAATATCTGTACAACATTTCAAAAGAAAATTGTGAACAGTTTTAAAGTTATGCTATCCTGAAAATCGCCTTCAAAACAGCATTCTAGACAACAATACTCCCTTAATTCCATCTTTTGGCCCAGATGAAATTTTTAATTTACTGAAACAACACAAATAGTGCTCGCACCTCAAAACGAGTACGTATAGTGTAAAAATGTCAAACTTTACGATGGCAATGTCAGATTTTACCTGGCAATACCAGTGTTGCCAATTCTCAATAGATAAATAGCAACTCTCATACTTTCTAAAAAAATAAAAAGTCATTTACTAGTATATTTTCTGTAATTCTTAATTAACATCAGTGTCTGCACTGTTGAATATAATAGTCGAATCATTCTCAGAAATCAAAGTGCATATATCGTAAGAAAATAAAAATTAAATTGAGTCATTCAGTCAACTACTATAAATTTTTTTTTCTTGAAATGTTAAGCAACTATATATTTCAGGCTATAATTTGGCCGTGATAGATAAAAGAAAAAAAATGAAGATGCTTGATTCTTACTTTTAAATTCAAAAAACTTTAAGTGCCTTTTTTTCTCCATCGAATAGTACAATCGTTTAAAGAAAACCATAGCAATTGGTTTGATTTGTTGTTTATTTTTTAGCACTTGGTTTTACAATATTCACAGTTTTAAAGTTATCAAAAGTTGAAAATGTTTGTACTTGTAATTGATTTTGGGAAAGTTAAACAAATCTGTTATAGGTCCTTGCATTTTTAATTGTAATATGCATAAATCTCTTTGACAAAAAAGTTTCGGTAGTATCAACATCAGAATAGGATACAAAAATTTTGTAGCTTCTAAGAATTCAAGAACAAAAATGAAAAATTGCTCTAGTACTATTAATTGACCTCATGAAATGTCACAAACATTTTATCCATGAGAAGTGTCACGAAAATTACACTTTGGTTCTAAACCAATATCATCTTTGTGATGAAATACCTTGAAAAAATTATTTTGTTATATTCAACTGTCTTTTTATTTCTGAAGTAATGAAATTTTTTAAACTGGAGATAAGTTTTTAAAAATTACTAAAATGATACGCTATTTTGAGTCAAACAATTAGTAATTACGCGTTTTTGTTTTAATTGAAGCGTTTTATTTAAAGTCCTTGATCGTTTATCCTGAGTTCTAAAAATTTCAAGCAAATATTTTTTTGATAAAAAGTTGACTGAACGTGTTGACTTTAATTTTTTATTTTCTTACGATATAGGCACGTTCGGTATCTGAGCATGATTAGACTTTTATATTCAACACTGCAGAACACTGAAATCAATTGATAATCACAAAAAAATCAAAAAACACACGTTTTCAGCACCATAGTATTTTTCAAGTATATAAATTCTGTAAGTTTTTTTTAATTACGATTTTTCAGCTTCAAAATGCAACCTTGGTCGAGCAGGTATCTTTAATAGAAAAATATTTACAGCAAAAACCACAAATCACAAAAATAAGACTTTTCTATCGCTTTGATTTGTGTGATCGGAAAGAACGCGTGCGAGGATTATATACTTCTAGAATTTAATTTTTAAAAAACTAAGTGCGAGGATTATATCCTTCTAGATTTTAATTTTTAAAACACTAAATAACATTTCCCTAAAATTTGAGCAAAATTTAAAATATGGTGGGTTTGCCGATTTGATAATTTTATATTCAAAAGCAATCAATATCTTCTCATTATTATAAAATTATCAGTCAACTTAATTGTTTTTTTTATTATTATTATTATTGTATTTGTTGTCAAGTTTGAATGTTTTTACTGTAAGATCTAGCCATTAACTGTGTTTACCACACACATTTAATTACAGCCAACAAAATCGATATATCGATAAATTTTTATATCATAGGCAGTTTTACTTCTTCAAAAACGACAATCTTTTTCTCTCTTAATAAAAAAACACAGCCAACTTATTTTATAAATATTTTCTCGTATATCATTAATATTTACTTTAATATTACAAACAGTACTAATGTATATATATTTTATGTAGTTTTATACAATAAGAAACATGTTCTTTTTTGGTTTTTATTGCAGCTTCAACTTGTGTGGGCATAGTATAATTTTTTTACAGTTCTCCTTGGTTTTGCCATCTTGGAACTACAACTTCAATCGTCTTACTTTCTGGTGTATAATCCATTGTTAGCAATGCATATAGACCAAAGGTTCTCTGTAGAGTTAATATTTGGTTTCCCAGTCAGTCTACAAGAATAATCTTTTTGTCCTTAAAATAGTGTAGCATTTTTTGGAAACAGAACATAGTTGTGAATCTTGTTGGAAGGTTGTATCGCCAACTGCTTGAATTTTTTTCAATTCTCTAAATAAACACATGTTTAACATATTTTTATGTTTTTTACTGTTTATCATATACGTTTTTTTGTTTCTATATATGGAAAACAGTTCCAAAACATACAGTGTGAGTCATAACTTGAGAGACAAACAAAACACAGTTATTCTTCTTCATATTTCAAGATGCAACGTAAAGTTTTTTGAAATTTTGTTTTGTTAGCGAGAAATTCGATTTTTAAATTCAATCAAGAGTTTTTAAGTACGGCTCATATCGCGCTATGCTTAGATGTCATGTAAACTAAATAAGACAATTTAACAACTGTTAAATTCTTGTTACTCATTGTTAAAAAAATTATCAATTAAAAGTTTAAATCATTTATGGGCAAACATTTAAAAAAAGTAGAATTTAACAGAAAAATGAACAAAACAATAGTAATAAGTAGTTACAACAATAAAAAAAAATACGTTGCACTATGGAATTACAAGCATTCCGTAAATCCATGTTCTGAATTTGTTGCATCAAATATCTTTTGTATTAAATGTTTTCTTGTTTGGATTACAACGATGTAAACCAAATCTTTTAAATGGTCCTACAAATAAAAATATAATGGATTGAAGTCGGGTAGTATTCTTAGCCAAGTTACAGGCCTTCCTGTCCAACTTTTATTTAGCCAATTGATTTAATTTATTCCATAAGGTGGAGAGGCGCCATCATGCTGATACCATATCTTGCTAATTGTAGAGTGAAACATCTTCTAAAATTTTATTTATTTGATTTTCTAAAAAATCAAAACAAAACGTCTTTGTTAAGCGATTTTCTATCATGCGAATTGCAAAAAGTCTTCCATTTAATGTTCCACCAAAACATTCCATCAAACATTAACTGTAAAACGATGCTCTTGATGGCATTTTCACATGTGGATTATTCAGAGAATACATGTGGCTATTTTGGATATTAACAATTACTTCTCTTGAAAATTGGTTTCGTCTGTCCACAAAATATCACAACAAAAGTTAAGGTTGTGGTTTGTTTGGTTTAGCAACTAGCGACAAAATTCCAGACGCGGTAGGTAATTTCTTGAGAGCAATGCCTGCACCCTATTGAAGTTGTAGGAGATACATTAATTCGCATTGCAAAGTTCTGCTCACAAAACTATTTCAAAATTATTCAAAACTGCATCTATGACTAGTATTTTGTTGTTATTATTGTAAATTTGGCGATTTGGCCTTCCTGCATTAGTTCTGTTTAGGAGTGTCAAACCAGTTTCACGCAACCGTTGAGATGCTTTCGCTGCGATTATTAGGCTGACGTCGGTTTGGATACTTGTGCTGGTAATTTGTTGCAGTGGCATTACTATTGAAAAATTCATTTTTCTTTAACAAAGCAAAATTTTGAAAAAAGTTATTTCACATATTCATCTTAGAATTCGACGTAGAATATGTGATTTTTTTGTCCCTCGAGTTATGACTCACTCTGTATATTTAAATAGATGTTTTACTGTCTGTACCAAGTAAGTTGCAGTCAATTTTGCACAAATTTTGATCGCCACTCCTACACCAAAACGTGCGTTTTATCAAAGATAGTTTTTTTTTGTCCAATGAGCTTTTTTTTGGCTCAAATTAGTTTTTTTATCATCACAGCTATTGTTAGAAGCTGTTTCGTTTGAAGTTTTTTTTCCGTTTTTTTCACATTTTCTCTTCCGCTGAACTTGAACTGATCCAGTCTATTTTTTTTGTTTCATTATCTTATCTACAGTCTTGAAACTCACAAAACGCTCACTGGTAATGTCTCTTTACGGCATGGATGTATATTCATTAAGTGTAATTATCCTTTCTTTTTTCATTAGGGTAATTATTCATGATGCAAAAAACACAAAAACACGTGTAACTTAGTCACAATAACCTACAATACGACTGATATTGATAATAACTATTATTCAAAATGACAAATTATGTCATCTGCCGAGAAACACGTATCAGAGTTGTCACAGCAGTGTTGCCATATTAAAATAATTCAGAAATGCTCCAGTGGCTAATTCAGGATACTGTGAAACTGCGAAGTAATAACATTCTGCTGAACTTTCATTGTTTATTATTTTGAAATGAATATACACAACGTTTCGATTGCTGTGGTATCTGCAATCGTCATCAGGTGAATACTAACAAACTTAGAAACTACTGGAGCTTATATACTAAAGACATGTTCGATGAAGCGTTCAAACGTACAAAATCAATTTAGCGTAACAGATTAATTAACAAAATTACTTAGTAAAGTTTAAGTTGTTTTAGAGGTTCGATTAGTGGTTTCCATATGTTGCTTATCTCGACACTTTGCTGGCTGAAAATTTCTTTGTTATTGTTGATGAATGCCGCTTCTTTAAATTTCCGTTTGTACCAATGTTCCTCTCTGTGTATGATTTTTGCTTCCGACCATTTCATTCGATGTTGGTTATCCCACGAATGTTGCGCGATGCCGGACTTGGAAGTCTCTCCTCTCTGTGTGTGCGTCTGATGTTCTTTCAGTCTGATGTCAAGTGGTCTTTTGGTTTCCCCCACGTATGACTTGCCACATTCACATGGAACTTGGTAAATACAGTTTTGGGAATCTCAACTTGTTTGTGGCTTTGTGTTGGAAATTATACTCCTAATGGTGGTCGATGATTTGAACACTGTATTTAAGTTGTAGCTTTTCCCTATACGTTTTATTGATTCTGATTAACCTTTGACATATGGGATGCTCAGCAGTGAATTGGGCAGTTCTTCTGTATTAGGTTGTCCCATGGTGTTCAATTGCTTTTTCTGTAAAAGCTCTTCTACAATCTTTTCTGGATAACCATTCTGCCTTAGATCGTTTCTAAAAACGTTGTGTATATTCATTTCAAAATAATAAACAATGAAAATTCAGCAGAATGTTATCTTTTTTTATAATCTTTTTCCTGCATTAAAATTTACAAATAAGATAATTTAATGTCAGGTTTTTCGTTCTTTAATTACATTTGATAGCAATCTGGATTAGTTTATAAATTTTCATACAGAAAAAGAAGAACATGAAATCTTAGAATTCGACGTAGAATCTGTGATTTTTTTGGTACCTCGAGTTATAAATCACTCTGTATAATTAAATAAATCTTTTACTGTCTGTACCAAGTAAGCTGCAGTCATTTTTTCGTCCGCACCTTTTTGCACAAATTTTGATCGCCACTCCTGCATGAAAAAGTGTGTTTTATCAAAGAATAATTTTTTTGTCCATTGAATATACTTTTTGGCTCACATTAGTCTTTTTATCATCATAATCATTGTTAGAAGCTGTTTCTTTTGAGGTCTACTGCTTTTCTTCCTCTCTGCAAATTGTAGAGTCGTAAACAAACTTTGTTTTTTTGTCCCTTGAGTTATGACTCACTCTGTATATTTAAATAGATGTGTTACTGTCTACACCAAGTAAGCTGCAGTCAATTTTTTGTCCGCACTTTTCCGCACAAGTTTTGATCGCCACTCCTGCACCAAAAAGTGTGTTTTATCAAAGAATAAAACAGTGTTTTTTGTTCAATGAGAAACTGAGAAACCAAACTGGCAGTGTTTTGGAATAATTAATGTTTATATTAATTCATTTCATTCATTTATAATCAATTTTATTACTTTTTTACTAATATTCACTTGATTGAACTGCTGAAAATTGATTTTTTAAATTTTTATTTATGTGATTTCGTCCCTTTTTATTAACAATTATATTTCAACGTGCCAATACTTCAAAAATGTTTTTCTTACAAGCTGTGTACTTTTTAGTTTTATATCCTACAAAAAACCTTTATGCTTTGTTTTTTTTTCGCAAAACAATATATTTTGACATATGACAACAAAGTCCAAAATGAAACAGTTTTTTCTGGAAAACTATCGTAAATTGTTTATTAAATTATTTTTTCGTATTGTTTATACAGTATGGTCCAAAAGTCACATTTTAGCATAATTTTTTTTCCAAAAACTCAAATTGGCGGCCACGCGTTATTTTATTAAAAAAATTTAAATGGAAAGTGAGGTCATGTGGCACATTGTTGGCTTAACAATAAGAATTCAAATCCCAAATTTTAAAACAATCGATTATTGCGTCACTTTTTTTGTTTCTAGAACCTTTAACAAATTAAAAAAGAAACGCTTTCGAATTTCAAAAAAGCAAATTTTATTTCTGTAACAAAGTAATCAGACATATGTTAAGCCAGCTAATGATCACCGGAGATCATCAAACTGTTTGCCGTTGGCAATTTGGCACTGGCCAAGACGGGCGTAGACGCCTTCTGCGGTACGTTGGATGATTTCCTGGTCTATGTGTCGCATTTTTACACGAATTCGGTTTTTAAGCTCATCTAACTTATTAAACTTACTTAAATCAATTTTTGACTTTATATGACCCCATAAAAAACAATCGAGTAGTGTAATGTCAAGTGAGCGGGAAGGCCATTGTTTCTTTTCATCTTATCCATCTGGTCGGAAAAACTTTGTTCAGGTACATCCTAACATCTCGACCAAAATGTGGGATAGCGCCATCTTGTTGAAACCAAATTCTGAGATGAGGTACGTGTGTACTGTTTTCTTCCGGATACAACTCTACCAATGCTTTTCACCATTTAAATTTTCTTTCAAAAAGACAGTTTTCTAACAGTCCCGTCCCACATTAACTTTTTGGTGGTGTTGAGTATGATTGTCTTGAACTCATCGAAAATTTTTGCTTGACCAGTGTTTGCAATTATGACGATTCACTTGACCATTGACCGTAAAAGTTGCTTCATTACTAAACAGCACGTTGTTTGGAAAACCTTGATTCTCATCGGATCGCAGCATCAATTCTTCATAGAACTCGAGTCAACGGTCAAAGTCGTCTTCATTCAGTTTCTGAACAAGTTGGACTTTGTAAGGATAAAGCCACTCCTTTTTAAGTAACCGTTTGATTGTGGTACTGCCGACTGCGTTATCCCGGGCAATATTCCTTGTTGAAATGTGAATGTTGTCTTGAACTTCTAAGAAAATGTTCAATTTAGTATCTTCCTCAACTATTGGACGATCTTGGCAAGGTTTGTCACCCATACTGCCAGTTTCAGCAAATTTGGCCACAATTTCGCTTACTGTTGAGCGCGAAATTCCGTCACCAAAACTAACCATAATAAGAATTAAAATTCTCTCTTTTCCACTTAAATAAACCATTGTTGCGATGCACTTTCAACTGTTGTCTTAATCGTGAATGAAAAATAAAATGAATGATTCTGTGTGCTTCGGTTATTTAAATGTTGATGTCAAAATTAGTATTTAATGTAAAAATTTAATGAGAATAGTTTAGGTAAGTGCAAAATAATGGATTGTTTTCAAATTTTGGATTTGAATTATGATTGTTAAGAGCTTTCCAACGGTGAGCTACATGACCCTCTTCTTTATTTAAATTTTTTTTGCAAAATGGCACGTGGTGACTATTATGAGTTTTTGTAATTTTTTTAATTCAAAAATGTCCCCAACAAGAAGTAAAAATCGACCTGTACGAGAGATTTTTCCAAAAATAATTATTTTGGAAATTATGAAATTTGTTCCAGTCCTATATCTTATCTATGGTCAATCTTGCTACTTTATCCATTCTTAAAGCTCTAACAATATACCTAGTCCTTGCTTTCTAAAATAGTAAAAATCATATTGTTTTAAATTCACTTTTGCCATTAGAAACTTGTTTTTTTAAAGGCAACGTTTTATTTTTTAAGAAATGCTAACAATCTTGAATAGATGTTAATGTCAATATTAACCTTGACTCCAATGTTAGCTTTTATTATAAAATACTGTTACCAAAGCCTAATAACCTTAAAATGCTTCGTCTTTTTGTCAAAATCTATTAATAACACACTCTTGCTATAAATTTCATCTACTTGTTTTATCAAACACCAAAATTCCTTGTGGCACTTTTCGTAAATCTTCCAAAATTTTTCTGGTAATAAATCTATTACTACTTTGAATTTTTTTAACATTTTAATTATACTTACATAATCACAAAAAACTAATATAACTCTTTTTTATCAGTGGTCAATAGTAACCATATTTATTTTTGTTTGTCGTGCAACAGAAACTTGTTATGTATTTGAACCAAAATACAATTTTACCATTACCATTTATATTGAATGAAAATATCAATTACAAACATTAAAATAAATGTTTTAATTTACGTTTGAATTTTTGCTAATGTCGATGACTATTTTTAAATTTACTTTCCAACACAAAATAGTTTCATACAACAATGATGAGCTTTAGATGGTTTTTAAGTTTCTACATTAAGAATGTCATGTTAACAATTGGAAAAAAATATTTTTTTTAAATAAAATTTTTCTGTTTTAATAAAAAGACAATGTCTGAAAAATATTTTTTTTATTGTACAGTACTTTTTCATTATATCTTCTTTGTTTTAAGATTTAATACAGTAGCTAAGTCAATAACATACTTTAAAAGTTTTGGGTTTAATCTATTACTTCACAATGATGTGCAGTTGACTAGTAAATTCTTCTATTTTTTAATTCTGTGATTTTATAATAGTTATCTCTTTTTATTATATCGTAAAGTTTTAAATCCAAGATCTTACTTTGCTGTGCTACTTACAATTATTGCTGGGTAAGATCTAGATTCAGATCCGAATACATTTGAAAATTAGGATTCAAGATTGTTTGTACATTAAAGATCTTTAAAATTGAATCTAGATCTGATATACTTAGATCAATATTAGCAATTTTGTTTGATTGACTAAATTTCAAGCAATGTTCATAAATTTCACATCAACGTTACAAAATAATGAAAACGTCTTTTTCAAACAATGGTTTGAGTAGGTACTTTTACAGCTGCTGGCAAAGATGTTTTTAAAATAAAATAATAAATTACCATTTATTTTGACAAGTGATTTAATTGACAAAATTTGAAATTAATATGATCTAGGTTCGTATTCAAGGTCTAAGTAGATATAGATCCAGATATTAAATCTTAGTTGATAAACGATCTAAATACAAGATCCATTTAATGAATTTAAATCAGGAATCTAGATCCTTTGGATCTAAATCCTATCCAACACTGCTTACAACTTTTCTTTTATAGTTTCATTTTTTTTTAATATCATTCTAGGTATGTTATATGCGTCTTGACATTGGGTTTGTTTTTGTTTTTGATGAAGGCCTTCAATCAATATTTTTTTCTGGTTTCGTTGTGTATAGTATTACCACACTATTACTGATCTAAAGCAATTTTTGTACACACATATTGCACAAATTAATTTACGTTTTTTATTGCTTTAGTGAATGAAGCTTCACAGTTTTTATAGTTAAAAGTTTTTCAAAACTAAACCAAAGTGAATTTTCAATACATTTGGAACGAGATCGAGACATTAAGACGTAAAGTTACAAAAAATCTTAACACAGATGACTATCTTTGTTTACTCTAAAATTGAATTAACATTTAAAAGAGATTGAACGTGTAATTTAAAACGTATATTGCTAAATCAATGCATCTCTTATACAGAAAAAAAGCTCATATAATTAAAGTGGTAACAATAAAATTATAAACAAAAACATTGAGAACCGCTAAATTACGTTATTTATTTAAACTAAATTCATGTTTTTTATTTTTAAATATTAACAGTTACTAGCTTATTTATGCTACTTTTTAAACAAAATTTAGACTGCTTGTGATTTTTGCTAAAATAATGAATTGTAAATATTTTTTTTACCGATTACGTTTATGTTAGAAAAATTATCAATATGTAATCTACGTATTAACAATTACACAACTTCTTATTAGAAATTAAAATTTTAATTGTTTTTTATTTTGTTTCAAAAATGTATAGACATAAAAAAACCATGTAATTGTTTATTAAAAAACGTAGACGCAACATTATTAGATATTTTTACAACAAATTAAACACATACGAAAAGCTTTAAAAACACTTTTGTTGGTATATGATTAATTTATTAAATGTTTTAAAATACGATTGTAATAGTACTTAAATTAACATAGTGCGTTTAATGTATCTATAAAAAACCACACAAATTTCTTTTTAAGAATAAACTTTATTTATTTAATCAGTATTATGTGCCCCTCCGTAAGTATACTTTCCAATTATATACAATAAAAAAACTTTTGTCTACAGATCGAAGAACTTACCGATAAAGATAGCAAAAGAAAAACTGAAAGACTGTTTAAATTGTTCGTTGTAATTTATAAGATTTTTTGACAATAAAACAAAAAAGTTTAATGAAGCGTTTATTCGCCGTTTGACTTAATACTACAAAGCTACTTCAAACTTTTTTATTTTATTAACATATTATTTTAATGTTGTATATAGAATTTTCACATATGGCGCTTTCATAAACAAAAACATAATACATGAATCATAATTTGCAGTTACCACACAGATGTTATTTAATTGATTACATCTGATTACATCAATCGCCAGTCATGAAACACAAGGTGTTTCATAACGTATTCAATAATTTATTGATTTTTTTGTAAATATTAATTTTTGCATAAATTTAAGCTTATATTAAACGTTTATATGTGAAAGAATATTTTAACTCTTAGTCCATCCATTCTAATCTAGTCATAATTAGAATATTATTTTTTAATTAGTTGTACTAATTTATTTCTGTACATAACGAGTATTGTTTTGTTTTAATAAAATTTTTTAATTAATTGTTAAAGGTTATTTATTTTAAAATAATTAAACTGAAGGTTGTATATTAAAAGTAGAGCTACTGTAATAATTACAAAAATATGTATTTACAAAGAAGAAATTAAGTTGAGAAAATAAACATTAAACGAAGAACGGTAATAAATTAAACAAAATATTACTGTAGGGTTTACTGCCTAAGTATATTTATCTTCTTAATATAAATTTTCATGCTGCCAATTCTCCTTAATTATTTCTCTACTTTTGTCTTATACTATTTAAGTGTATCAATTAAAAACGCAAAATAATATGAAGTTATCCCTTTTTTTATAATATCAAAAAATTCAAAATAATTTTTATTTAATTTACAATGTTGTAAATTGAGCATCAATCGTATTTAAATGAATATAGTTCTATTAAAATTACACAAACATTATTAATTAAGCCATAGCCATAAGCCATAGAGAGTATAACATATCAGTCAACGACTTTTTCAAAACATCTTATTAGAGACAAACAGTAAAAAACGAAATCGAAACGGTATCAAACACAATAAACGTAGGAAGTGACCACATGATAATATGAACAAAAGTAAGAATTAATAAAGAGAAAGAAACAGCAAAAACAAAAAATCAACTATAAACATATTATAAAGAAATATGTGAAATAAGCAAAATAGATATTAGAACCCAACTTAGAAACCCTGAACACAAAGTTACCAAACGGTTTCTTGTTGGCAGCTAAAAAACTAAAAAGCATGAAGTTAAGTGGTCAAGCAAAAAACCTAATGAAAAACAAAAACAACTATTACAAAACAAAAATGCAATGAAATAGAAATAATAAAAATAAATAAACCAATCAGGAAGAAGCTAAAATATGATACTAGAAAGTATATAGGGATACGAAAATAGAATTTCTAAAAAAATTGTGATCAACAATGAACGAAGCAAAACACCAAATAAGAAAACTAATAAACAAAACAAACAAAGAAATTACAAAAAAAAATTAACAGAATATTTTTTATCATACACTACGTGAGAATAAAGATGCACCACCACCAGAAAAAAGCAAAAAGAGAGTTACAAACATTGGATCAGAGGAAACACCCGAAATAACAGAAGGAGGTCTTTAAAGAAAACAATCGAACCGCAAGAGAAGTCTAATATAGTCTCGGATACCAAACTCCTGGTTAAATGCCTTAGTTACCTTAATATTTAAGAAAGCAAACAGGTATAAATCAAAAACTATAGTCAAATAAACCTTTTATCAATACTATACAAACTATTTACAAAGATAATAACTCAATGACAAACAAATAAACTAAATAGTTATCAACCAAGCAAGCAAGCCAGAGTTTGAAGACATTACAGCTCGATAGATCACTTACAAACAGAAGTTTAGAAAAGAGATGAAGAGGATGGAAGGTGTGAATGAAAGTAGAGTGAAAAGTGATGATTAAGTTTTTGCAGAGAAACGTTAATAGAGAGATTGCGGCACAGGAAATTCTAGAACACACTGCGCTACAATGTAGAGCAGAAGTATTGATTGTTGCAGAACCTAACCGGAGACTGACCCTTGAGGCCGGAAGGTGACAATAGCGATGTCGAAAGACGAGGTAGCAACGTAAGATTAAAATAAATCAAAAAATACTGGGCATGATAATAGTGAGGTAGATATTATTATTTGCGGAGTCTATGTCTCCCTCAATATAAAGAGGGACTACTTCTTGAACATTATTAACAAATGAAAAGCAAAGATAAAAAGCAGAAGAAAACCTGTCGCATTAGCAAAAGACGTAAACTCAAAGCGTCAGTTAGGCATCGACCTTTACAAATTGGAGGGGAGAAGTTGTAGCGGACTTAGACGTGCACCGATTTTCGTAAGAGGAAACCAGCAGTCACCAATCAATGTACTCTGGTGATTGGAATAAATGAGTTGAGTGAATAGGATATAATGCAAGAAGAAAGACTCACAAATACTTTTGTTGGGTATGGAATAAAGATAAAAAGATAATGATAAATGTAAGAATAAAAGTAGCACGAAATCGAGAATAAATAAGGAAGTTTTAAAAAAGCTAGAAAAAAGACTGGAAGTGTTAAACTGGAATGTGGGAGAGTATGAGTTTGGATCAAAACAACTGACAAGCATGATTGTAAAAGAATGCAAGAATACTTAATAAAGAAGTGTGAGAATCAGAGAAAAAAGAGAAAGTATTGGTAGACGGTGGACATAGCAAAAGTTAAGAGTAAATGAGTGAAAGCTAGAAAAAGGATGGCAAAGATAATAGGAAAAAAAGAAAAGAGGTACAGAGCAGCTTCCGAATGAGATAAACATAAATAGAAGAAAAAGAAAATTACTAGGCCAAAAAAAAATAACTAAAAAAATAAAGAACAGAATTGGAAGAGCTTATTAACAGACCTTGAGAAAGATGCATAGAGAAACAAAATCGTGACAGGAAAGTTTAGTATAAAAGTAAAAGTGAGTATAAAAGTAGAAGAAAGAGTGCATCTGGTGAGGGAACTGTTAGTAAGGCACGGTAAGATCGAGTGGAGAAAGGTGCCGACCAACAAGGTACCGGTGGCAACAAAAGAAGAGCTAAAAAATGCCGTAAAATGCATGAAAAGTGAGAAAGCTCCGACACGTGTTGTGATAACGGCAGAAATTCCACTCACAGCCTGTCAAGTGATTGGGGACAACTTGTTGTCATGCGTCAACAAATATTTTGGAAACGGTTTTTCCTCGAGGGACTGGAAGACCGGAAGTTGAGCGCTGGTCCCAAAACTTACTAAACTTAACGTAGGAGCCGAAGCATTTAAGCCGACATGCCTCTTTTCGGTTTGAAGAAAATTGTTTGGAAATAATAGTAAGGGAAAGAATGAAAGAGTGGATGAAGACAAGGAATAAATTAAACCAAAACCAGTACGGTTTTAGGAAAGGTAAGTTCATCCTAAACGCAATTGGGAGGGTTTTAAAAATTGTAGATAAGGTAAGAGAAATAGAGCGTCAAATTAAAGGATGCTTCATCCTGGTACCGTATTCTTGACTATTGGGGAAGGGAGCGTTCTCCGACACGTTCCCAGGGAAAGCTAATTCACCTTCACTCTCGGGAACAAAAATATCGTATTCTTGAACGCTTCGTGAGTGCAGAGAGCAAATATTAACAGTGCACAGTGTTGACCAGTATTCAAGTGTCAATGAACCTACGAAACATGTGTTAAAGTTCGTGTACCAAAGCAAAACAGGTAGTTTAACCTCACACTTGAGTTTTGTTGCGGTCGGTGTCCCACATTATTCTTTATTTTTATATTTACACACATATTTTTTAAATTTTGAACGTTTAAATTGAAAGGCGGTAAGCAATAGTCATATGTATTTTATTTTATACTGTCTGGTAGATGCTCAATTAAATTATCAATTTAAGTCCAATAAACTTCAGATTGAAGCTGGTTGGTGAGTTATTACAAAGATCAATTATTACAGAGTCAGAGCTGGGAAGTGTCTTTTAGTAAGACTCAGATAATTTCCATGCTGCTCTTTCATGACACAAAGCAACATCAAATTCGAAGGTGATGTGACATAAGTTGATAGTTTACATTACTGGTATGAAAATATCAAGAGAAAATATAAAATATATTAGACAGTATGAAATAAAATGTTGTACCTTAGGTACATGACCGTGAAGTTAAAGCACTTGTTTAGAAATTCTGGATTATATTATAACATTTTGTTTGGGGCAGAACGTCCCTTCTTATTTCCACTTCCAGATCTTCTTGGATGATGTTATTCAAGATTATATTATTGAAATTATCCACATCCATTTTTCATAAAAAGTAAAAACACAAAATCGACAAAACAAATCAACAAATGTTGAGGTTAGAAACCTTTGCGCGGGAGTTCGTTTTCTCTTAGGTTAAGGGCGGGGAACAGAATTCCCACCGGGAACGTCCAGTTCACAGTCATATTTTCAAGAATATGAAATTCACCGTTTTAAGGTGAACCACGCCCAATTTTCGGTGAAGTTCTGCTCCCAGAAATTCAAGAATATGGGCCCTGGTGACGCTTGACGTTCAGAACGTGTTCAACAGCGTAGCATTGTCAAGACCATGAAAGACAAAGGTGCACCGGCGTACTTGCTAAGAATGTAAAAGATTACCTCATAAAAAGGTGGCTGTACGTAGTGAAAAAATAGAACTCACAGCTGGTTTCGCGCAGGGATCGGCTTAAGACCTTCTGTGGAACTTCTACTACGACGGAGTACTAGCAATGCCGTACGTCGACGTGTCACGCTGTCAAAATACGCAGACAAGCTAGCAATGGTAATCAAGGATAAAACCGCAGATCTGGTAAAAAGAAAAGCAAAAATGGGAATTTATAAAGTGGAGAGGTGGTTGGAGAATCACGGTCTGTGTCTGCCCCGGATAAAACCAAAGTAGTATCCCTAGTCGGACACGGACGAATGAAGAATTTTTCCATAAGAGTGGGGGGTTTGGACATCAAAAGTGGGAAGGCTTTGAAGTACTTGGGCGTGTACATCAAAGAGAACTGTAGAATGACTGAACATATAAGACATGTATTCAAGAAAGCGGAAATATCCGTGAAGAGTTTGGTTCAACCAAGTTCTGATCGGAGAAAAATGTAAGTAGGGGTGGTACACTCCGTTCTGCTGTATGGGGCTCCTATTTTAGGGCCTCGATATGTTAAAGAAAACGCAGAGGAGGACTGTCTTAAGGATGACTGCGGCCTATAGGACGGTTTCGACAAAAGTTATCTAGGTGGTGGCCGGGACACCGCCTATTAGGGAAAGTATAAAAAAAAAGTAAAGGATTTCGAACATCATCTATCTGCGGACAAGATAATCGAGAAATACCAGGAAAGATGCCGATAAAAGATTTTCACCTACTGTAAAACAGAATGATCACGTACAGACGATGCAAATATAAAAGTATTAAAAAAAACTAATGAATAAAACATAGAACTATGGATAGCAATCATAGATAATGAAAAAGCGTTTTACTCGATAGAGTTATGGACAATTTTGAACGCACTAAGTAATTACAAAATATGATAGACGTTAAATACGTATACGATACCGCAACAATACAAATAACAACAGCAGTACAAACCAGTAAACTCAGGATGCACCGTGGAATACGACAAAGGGACTCAATTTTTCCCAAATTATTTCCATTGGCTTTAGAAGACATGTTTAGAAGATTAGACTATGTAAAAAGAGAAGTGATAATAGAGAAAAATTGAACCGTCTAAAATTTGACATAACACTAATAGAAAAAGATAAAAAAGAACAACAAGAAATGTCAGAAGAACTAAACAACAAATCAAAATAAATTGGAATGAAAATAAACATTAAGAAAACAAAATACTAAACAAATGAAAAAGGGAATACATTTATCTAGACCAGAAACTTCAACATCTTCAGCTCTCAAAAAACAACTTCACAGACGACTTAAATAAAAGAATCCCATTGGCATGGTCAGCGTTTGGGAAGCTGAACAACATATTTATGGAAAATATACGAAATACATTAAATGCAGAGACCTTCAACCAATATGTGTTGCCAGTACTAAGGCATCATACATAAGCTCCAAGTAACACAAGGAGGTGTGGAGAGAAGAATCCTGAAATTTAAGTTACGCGAACATATTCTCAACACAAAAGTACGTAGAAAATCCAAGGTATAAGAGATAGTAAAACGGCTTTGTGATCTAAGATAGAACCAGGCGGGATACGTAATTACGCTGGAAAGAAATAGATGAACCCAAGAAAGATTGCAAACCAAATAGACGGATGACATTAAGAAATTGGTAGGACACCAATGAATGAAGAAAACACGTAACAGAGAATAGTCAAAGATCTCAGGAAAGCTTATGTCTGACGATAGACAGAATGAGTTACTGATGATGACGAGAGTATACAAAAAATATCAATTTGATCTAAATTAAATTCACAACATAAACAAAAAATATTTTATTAAATTAAAACAAAAATATTTATACTTCAACGATTCTTTTTTTTTTCGTTCGTATCATGGTCATGCAACCGGTGCTATTACTTTGTAGATTTAAGAACACCTCTTAAATACTAGAGAGAGCTTGAACAAGACAGTATCTATGCTATGATAAGAATTTCTTCCGGGTTTGAACTGTGTTATTGTTGTTGTAACCGAAGTTGCCAACGTTTCGCCCACTTTCGTAAGGGGCTTCATCAGGGCGTGAAATAAATCGCAAAACTCAAACAAGCAACCGAAATCTAACTAAAAACTTCTCAAAAGTTAGGTTTGAAACAAGCCATAATCCAAACTCTGAAAAGGTAAGAAGAAAAACGATAACTTGAAAAAGCATACAAAAATCTAACAAAGAACTACTACAGAGTTAGGTAATGACTGGGTTACGGTTGCTAAGGGGCGTGTTTTCGATAAATGATTAATGACCGGGAACCATAGAGTGGATAGCTCAAAACCATGATCGCGATTGAAGTTATTGGGGTGTTTAATGATTTCTATGCTTTCTCGGAATTTTATGTTGAAAAAGAATAGAAATTTGGCAATCAACGAAACATTATCAAAATCTATCTTGTGACCTGTAGTAAAATGTTGTTCAGCAACTGCAGACTTAGAAATATACCTTTTTCTTACACAACGATCATATTCTGAAATGCGAGTAATGACGGATCGACCGATTTCACCAATGTAGACTAAACCACATAAACAAGGAATTTGGTATACACCTTGAGATAAAAGTGTAGAAAATTTATCTTTGAGAGAAGGTAGAATCTGAGAGATTTTGCCTGTCGAGTTGAATATGGGAAATGTCCTTAGGTAATCGAGTACGTGGATGTAGACGACGATTAATAACTCTATGAATATCTCGCTTCACATAACCATTGTTCACTAAGGTTCTAGTAAGATGACGGAGTTCCGAGTCTAGATTCTCAGGTTGGCAAATAGAAAAGGCACGATGAACCAAAAATTCAATAACAAAACGTTTCTGTGCAGGATGATGATAAGACGCAGCATGAAGGTATCTGTCCGTATGGGTGGGTTTGCGATAAACAGAATGGTCCAGAAGTCACAAAAACGTCAAGAAATGGAAGAGAACCATTACTTTCGATTTCCACAGTAAATTTGATATCTACGTGTTGATTGTTAAGATGAACAAGAAACTTACACAATTCGAGATGACCATGAGACCAAACAATAAAAGTGTCGCCAACATACCTAAACCACACTTTAAGTTTTAATATTGATTACCTAACTCTGTAGTGGTTCTGTGTTAGATCTTCGTTTGCATTTTGAAGTTATTGTTTACCTCTACAGAATTTGGATTATGGCTTGTTTCACAAGTTGATAACCTAACTTTTGAGAAGTTCTTAGTTAGATTTCGGTTGCTTGTTTGAGTTTTGCGATTTATCTCACGCCCTGATGAAGCCCCTTACGAAAGTGGACAAAACTACGGTTACAACAACAATGACACGGTCTAAACCCGGAAGACATTCTTATCATAGCATAGATTCCGGCCGTGGAAGCCTTCGCTAAGACAGTATCTACATCTTAATCGCCTCTGTGTAGATGTGCAGAAATCTAGCAATAACAAATAAAATGATGAGTCAAGGCTCTTAAAATACCTTAGATGACGGGGAAAACAATATTGTGAGATGAAACTTTATTCCGCCAAATCCCACAGATAATTACATAATAAAACGCCATTTAAAAAAAAAGATCTTACCAGGAAAATTATTTGACAGCTTTAGTTCTACCTTTTTATCTTTTTAAGTTGTTTTTCAAAACTAAAAAAACACAGAAAATCTTTATCATACGTTCTAAGCTTAAAAAGATTTACTGTTCCAGTTGACAATTGGTAAACCCACAACACATATCTGAAAGATGTTTATTTAGTGTTTAAAACTCATGAAGCTTCTGTCTGCCATCACCATCCAATGCAAGCTTGTAATGTTACTCCTTACATTGATACACAACAACGAGAATGAGTCAAAGAAACTGAATCACACAAATTGATGATAAGTAGATTAATCAATATTGCGTTGTTCATTAGTAAGCAGGAATTAGAAGGAATTTATTCTCTTAGTTCTTAGTTTTGCTTATATCAGAATCCCATGAGTACTAAAAGCTCAGATAAAGAAGTGCATTGTTAAAAGTAAACAAAAAAATATATTTTTTACAAAAAACGTGAACTATTCAGTAGATGCAAAAAAAACAAGTTGAAAGAGGGTTAAAATTTTTATTTAAATAATTTATTAATAGGATGATTAAAATTATAGCCGTACTTAAAAAAAATGTATTTTAGAAGACCTTAATAATCAAGATGTTTCAGTTATGCATCTATATGCCATATGCTTAAAATACGTTTTCAAGGAAAAAACAAAGAATCGTTTTGGTAAGCGCAGATTTTCTTCTGTAAATATCTACCTTATTTAAATCTTTTAGAAAGAAATTTTTTGGATACAAAACAACTCGACTCGATAAAAATTGTCAACAACTTGTAAAAAACCAAGTTCGTACTTTAACTACAAAATCCGAAATTCAAGCACGCAAATGTAGAAAATAAGAAGAGTATACGGCAAGTCAGACAAGTTTTTAATTAGTACTCGGTGACAACTATAATAAAATTTAAATAGTTTAGAGTGATAACCCTAGCAGCAACCATAAATTACCAATGACGTCAAATAAACGTAACTGTTTCGTGAGAGTAACATCGTTAAATTTCTGTTATCTTATTCGTAAAAACTGTAATTCATTTTGTGTTAGTATGGTTTTGTAATTTCCATATTTACTTGTATTTCATTTATACAATTCTACGCAATTAAAAAATTATGTGAACGTAAATCTCTCAATTAGGTTTTTACTAAATCAAACTAAAAATGTACATTCAAAAATTGTTGACACCGAGATTCATATACTTAAATTCATTAACAAGCAAGTACTCGTGGTTATCTGAGGTACGTTAAAAAAGTACTTTAATAACGTAAAAGTGACGTAATTTAAACGCGATTTGGTTGACTGGGAAGCAACTTACATAAAATAACATTAGTAAAAGAATACCTTAGATTTCAGTAACTAATGTTATACATATTTACTAATTAGTAAATAACAGTAGTTGACACCAAATTATATAAAAAAATATATATTTTCCGCTTTTTTAGAGAGTAGTTCATTGTTGGTTTATTTCTAGTAGTTCTATTGTCACTTGATAGGTCTAACAACAAATACAAGGTTATGGCTGTCATAATGTTTACATTTTGAGTTCTTCACTCCTTAATTACACATTTCAGCGATTTTCTATGAAAAACATGCAAATGTTAACGTGGATTTGATCATTTTCAACAAATCTGCCATGGAAGTCTTAAACGTTATTGCCGTAATCACCGACATTAATAAGATATGTAGAATTTGTTTAAGTGAAAAAGTACAAGCCGATCTTTGTAATTTATATGAAAACGCTTTTGATGTTATGATAGAAAATTTGATAAACGTAAAGCCAATAACATTAGACGGTCTACCGAATTATATTTGTAAAAAATGTGCTGATAAACTTAATGAAGCAGTCGATTTCAAAGAACAAATTCGTCAGTCAGAAGAGAGGCTTAAAGGAATGCTCATAAACAGTAAAACTGAATCATCTGATCTCACGCTAAAAGACCTTTTAACGACTAATTTTATAGAACACAAAATAGAATCTAATAAAGTAACAAATATATCTAAAGTAGAGATTAATTTAAACAGAAAGACATCTAGCAAACGGCGTAAAATTAAAAAGGAATTTAATCATATGTCTTCGAACCATTCATCAGAAGATGAACTTTACATTGCTGATGTATCAAATAAAGATCTAAAGAACGAAACCGTGATGGAAGAATTAAAAGCACAAACAGAAAATGCAAATGATGAATCGAAATATACTTGTAAAAAATGTAAAAAGGCTTTTCGTTCTGCGACCGGTTATAGGATTCATTTAATAAAACATGGTAACGAGTTAAACTGTGAAGTATGTGGAAAGAAGTTTCGTTGTAAGTACTGTATATTTTTTTATCAATTCATATCGTCGTCTTCGTAGTGATTAAACATTTAAATGCACATACAAAGATACATAAAGATTATAAACCACATGTTTGTAAGGTTTGCAGTAAAGGATTTGCGGCAGCTGGAAATTTAACGAAGCATATGAGAGTGCATGGTGGAGAGAAACGTCATTTATGTACTACTTGTGGCAGGCGATTCTATGAACCAGGTCATTTGCAGGTAGGTTTTTATCAAATTATTGTGGCAGGGATTGATTTAATTCTTTTGTAGGTACACATGAGGACTCATACTGGAGAAAAGCCAATCATTTGTAACGTATGTGGAAAACGATTCTCTGATCCTCATGGATTAGTTGCACACAATAAAATTCACACTGGGGAGAGAAAATATGAGTGCAAAACATGCGGTATATATTCAATAATATAAAAATATTACAAAAACTTACTTAAATTACAGGTAAACGTTTTGCACACTCGTTTGTATTAACAGCTCATAATAGAATTCACACTGGTGAGAAGCCTTATACGTGTACTATTTGCGGTGCCTCTTATGCAACTAGTTCATATTTAACAATTCATAAGAGAACACACACCCAAGAAAAACCGTTCAGTTGTGAATCTTGTCCTAAAGCTTTTGTGAGTCGATGTGCATTAGTAGCACATACCATGACTCACACTGGCGAAAAAAGGTTTGAATGTCACGTTTGTGGTAAACGAGTAGCAAGAGCTGCAGATTTAAACATCCACTTAAGATCACATACAGGTAGGAATAAGTCCCACAGCTTCATTTATTTGTTTTATATCTTTAGGAGAACGTCCATATGTTTGTAATCAATGTCCAAAGCGGTATCATACTTCGAGTAACCTCTCTGCTCACAAAAGAACTCATTTGGGTATTAAAAACCATGTATGCACTATATGTGAAAAAGCGTTTGGGGATGCACGTACATTAAAAGGACACATTAGGATACATACAGGAGAAAAACCATATGTCTGTCAAATATGTTTCCATCGATATTCACAATCGGGGCAATTGGCTGCACATAGAAAAACGCATTTAGGACAATCTGTTAATAAACAATATACGAATATTGAAATTGCCGAAGAAAAGAACTTGGTAGTAAAAGAAAGTGCAGTTCCATCCCAAATAATGCCAGTCTTAAATGTTAATTCTAATGAACAACTCGATGGCAATTACAATGATCAGTTTCTTGAATTTAAGAGAGATTCTGGAAATTACCAAAGACAAATTGTCTCACACATTAATTTAAAAGGCACTGATGCTGAATTAGGCATTGAAATACAATCGCAACAACTGCTTTTATTGAACCAGTCTGAGCTTATACACCTTACGTCATCTGCAGATGCTGAAGATGTAACTAAAGTTGCTTTTGTAACTTAAATACGTATTAATTGTTAGTTTGAAAATGCGGTGGTAAAATATAGGTATAGTTTGTATATAGTTTTTATTTGTTGTAATGCGTAGTTTGATTCACGTTTTATATTACCACTCAGTGTTTTCAAATATTGAGAATTACTGTAGAACTTATATTCGAGCTGTTTTTGTACAGTACAGTGCAGTTTGGGTTGTAATTTCAGAAAAGATTGCTCAAGAAATTTAAAATAAGTGTTGGCGTATACCACTTCGGAGGTTTTTGTTAGAACTAGAATTTGAAAATACTGAAACATTTTTGTACTTTGAGAATATTCGAAGTCCCTTAAGAAACCAACAGAATATTCTAGTAAAAGACTTATTCAGTCAGTTTTAAATAATTCAGTAGTTTTACGCCCATATTGTAATCTTATCGCGAACAGTATTTATTTGAGTGTACACTTACAGTGATATGTAAATTTTTATTAATTCATTAATTACATTTTCTTAATGTATTGTGTTTTAGTAAAATTGGTTACATTTATAATTGTGTAAATAGTTCAAATAAATTAAGTTTTTAAGTTTGCAACAATACTTACATTTATTTATTCTTTTTTTTTTACAAGAGATAATATTCGTGATTTTAATAAATCAACCTCTTACTGCTGTAACTCTGAACACGGCAGTACTAGTAAAATCACTCCTCTTCTCGACAGTGAATACTAAAAGTGGAGAAGCTACAAACAAGACAGCGCTTAAATAGCAAAGATGAAAACGCATTCGTCAAAAATCGTCAAAGAGAAAATGCTAATGAACGTATTAAAAGCGATACTTAAGACATCCCAAGAATTTAGCAACGCAAAAAAAGGAGAAGTAAAACACGAATTTTAAATTCAATTAAAGACGAGTGAAAATAAGCACATATTATTCACTTTAAAGTAATGGCGCATATGCTTGCGATGCAAAAGAAAGATGTTTGTCGACGGAGACGAAAAGAAGTCCGACCGTAGTAGGTACATATAAAAAATACGTTTAGTTTTTATTTTATCAACTTTATAGATATGTAAATAAACGTAATAGAATTAACCGACAGAACCCAGCTATCCATATCGTGTTTTGATTACATAACTTTTACGTTATTGTAACGTCATAACCTTGACTACTTTTTTGTAATAAATTTGAGTATATGCACCACGACAATGTAATAAACAAGTTTTTGGTTTGACTTAGTATGATTTGTTAAAATTTATTTGAGGGATTTACGCATTTCGAATTTGGCATGATCGAGAAAGAGCGAACCAGGAACGAGGCCAACGGCAGCGTCCGGCCGACAGGTAGTTCCGTACTCAACTCTGTACACGTTCCTGACGAAACAGGAAAACTAAGAGATCCGTCGCTGAATGAGGCGCTCAGTGACGGATCCCTCAGCAGCCGCCTCTTTATAACAAACAAAACGACGGGAACGCGATTTTTAATCGACACCGGTGCTGATGTCTCAGTAATACCCGCGAAAGCAGAGACCTAGTGCCGTGTCGGATTTCCGTTTGTACGCCGCTAACGGTTCTACGATTGACACTTACGGGACTGAGTTGTTATGTTTAAATTTCGGGTTACGTTGACCGTACAAGTGAAAATTTTACGTAGCACACCTGTCTCGCCCTATAATCGGTGCAGATTTTTTAAACCACCACGGTCTCCTGGTGGATTTGCGAAACAATCGCCTAATCGATACGACCACTAAACTGTACGTGTCTAAATTGTCTGCAACTAGCAGCGCCGTAACATCAGTCTCGACAATATGCGAGTCCTGCAACTATTACGCTCTATTAACGGAATTTGCAAACATCACCAGAGCATCCCAGGGACCGACGGGAAACAACCACAATCTTCAACATCACATAATAGTAAAAGGTCCCCCAGTCGCACAACGTCCTCGCCGGCTCACGCCCGAAAAGCTTGCGGTAGTCAAGGCGGAATTCGAATATATGCTGGAGCAAGGCATCTATAGACCATCCCTGGGCGAGCCCGTTACATCTGGTGCCGAAGAAGGAGGCTGGGACATGGCGCCCGTGTGGAGACTACCGGCGTTTAAATGTGGTAACCGTCCACGACAGCTACCCGATTCCTCATATCAACGACTTTACACATTTGCTGTATCAAAATAAGGTGTTCACGAAGCCAGACCTGGTGCGGGCATATCACCAGATCCCTATCGCGGTTGACGATATTCCCAAAACGGCGGTAACGACTCCGTTCGGTTTGTTTGAGTTTATGTATATGACGTTCGGATTGTGCAACGCGGCACAGACTTTTCAAACATTTATGCACAAAGTGCTGTAAGGGTTAAATTTTTGTCACGTATACATCAACGATATTCTTATTTTTTCGCATAACGAAGAAGAACACAAGACGCATCTTCGCAGAGTGTTTGAACGTTTACGCGAATATGGTGTCCGCATTAACTCCACGAAGTGCGTGTTAAGCGTTGAAAAGGTAAAATACCTCGGTTTCTTAATTTCGCCTGAAGGAATCCCGCCGTTGCATGACCCCCTACGAGCTATACAAAAGTACAACACGCCAGAAACTATCACCGAGTTACGCCGGTTTTTAGGTGCCGTAAATTTTTACTGAAGATTCGTCAGAAACGCGGCACACTTGCAAGCACCTCTTCACGAGTACCTACGCGGTGCTACCAGAAGGGACAAACGCAGCATCGTATGGACCCCAAACGCAATAACAGCATTTGAACAGTGCAAAACGCAACTAGCAAAAGTGGCCCTCCTGGCACACCCAGCAGAATCTGTTCTCTCAGCGTTAACCGTAGAGGTATCCGAGGTAGCTATAAGTGCTGTGCTACAGCAGCTAAATGGAAACAAGTGGCAACCTTTAGGATTTTTTTCTAAGAAACTCACCCCAGCGCAAAAAAAATACAATATACGACCGAGAACTGTTGGCGATTTATGAGAGCATAAAATACTTCAGATTTATGGTTGTGGGCAGGCAACTGGTGTTCCAAACCGATCACAAACCATTAACGTTTGCATTCCAACAGCGACCCGAGCAAAATTCGCCCAGGCAGTTACGTCACCTAGATTTTATTGGGCAATTTACAACTACAATCCTACATACTCCAGGACAAGAGAATGTGGCTGTCACGGTTAGACGCCATAACATTGCCATCGGTAGTGACGACAGAGGAGTTAGCTTCTGAATAAGAACGAGATGAAGAACTTCAGCGACTAGACGTCACATCACTAAAGATGCAGCAGTTTAGGCTCCCGGGAGAGTCAACATTAATATGATGTGATGCCTCTACGCAAATACTTAGACCTTTTATGTACCCAACAGTTTGAGAAGGCGAATTTTTAACATGCGTCATGGTGCAGCGCACGATCAACGATGCGGATGGTTTCGCAGCGTTTCGTCTGGCCTAGCATGCGGAAAGACATCGCACAGTGGACACGAAGCTGTATTCCATGCCAGAGATCTAAAGTCAATAGTCACACAAAAAGTGAACTGCAAGAATTTCCAATGCCGGATGAACGTTTTGAACATGTACACTTGGATTTGGTAAGACCACACCGCCATCGAAAAGGTACAGATATTGCTTAACAATGTTAGATCGTTTCTCCAGGTGACCGGAAGCTATTCCGTTGGCGGATATCACCGCAGAAACCGGTCTCACGTTAAAGCACACGGCGCACGATTACTACCGAGACAGCAGTTAGATGTCACGAAAGCGAAAAATGGTCCGAGATACTGCCAACCGTGTTACTGGGTCTACGCACAACCTATAAAGAAGATCTCACCTGTTCACCAGTTGAGATCGTATACGGGACAACGCTAAGAATTCCAGACGAAATGTTTATAAACAACACAGGCCACCAGCTCGACTCAATTTCTTTCACAGGAATGCTACAGCAACAAATGCAAAATCTCCGATCGGATCCTACAACCCGTCACGGCGAAACTGCGGTTTTCGTTCATCCCGAACTCAAAACATGCACACACGTTTTCTTGCGAGATGCCCGTACGAAGTTCTCGCTAGAAACGGCAAAGTATTTACCGTTAAGGTCAATGGCAGCTCCGTGAATGTCGCAATGGATCGGCTGAAACGATACTTTATGCCATCTACCGGAGATCAGCCGCAGATGACGACCAGCGCCGCGCCAACTCCTTCAGGTTTAGAGTTAACGACACCAGTTCCCACCGAGGAGAAACAGCAGCAAACCACAACGACGCCAACAGTCACGACATCTAGAGCTGGCCGCGTAATCAAGCCACCAGTCAGATTTGCCGAAGGTCGCGAGCGCGACTCCGTCGCTGGTAGGGAAGTACTGCAGAGGTTAGTATCGAGACCGCCAGCATTTCGAATTTGGCACGATCAAGAAAGAGCGAACCAGGAACGAGGTAAACGGTAGCGTCTGGCAGACAGAGTAGTTCCGTACCAAGCGCGCAACGCAATATCTCGTTCGGTTACATTGTTAGAATGCACTTTTGTAATAACGTTTAAGTCGTCTGTTTTATTCTTTTTTTTGTGTAAATAATGTTACTTAGTTTGTATCCGTATTAAATAAAGTAGTGGTTGACTGTTAATTAACTAGAAACCCACAGTTGCATAGGGTTATACAAATTAAATACGGAAATTACAAAGCGATAGTAACACGTCATAATAGCGTGCAGTTGTTGTGTTGTGCAGTGTGTTTTGTGCGTAATGACGCAGCTTTTTGTGAATTTGTGGGGACTACGGAGTAAAGATAACCAAGTCGCAAAGTGACTACAGTAGCCACCGCCGGTTCAGCTATTAAAAACCGCACCCTTCCATGTCCGTCTGCTGAATTGTATAAAAGTTGTAAACATTGTGATGTAGTAATAAATAAATATGAAAACGGGCATAATCGTAAAATGTTCAAAAACGACGGCCATTTTTGGTTTGAAACAACGTGTGGTTGTGACCGTAGTACTACATTATCTGCACCTTCAATTAATAAACGAATAACGCAGTGGTCGCAAAAAAATGGTTATATTATTCGATCCAAAAATGGGGACACCCCAGTTACAAACAGTTAACTCTCAACAGAAAGCGGCATCTGCCTCTGCCATGTCGTTTTAGCGCACAAGAACAGAGTTGTGGTGAGCAATGGTAGAATAACGGTTTCAATTATCTCATCCAGCAATTGCAAGGAAAGAAACCAAACTTCACCATGTGACCACTGTGCTACTGCCGACTAGCCGATGAGGTCTCCGACTTAATAATTAAACCACTCACAAGAACCTCATTCTAAGTTAAAAACACGTACCACTCTGAGCGAGTCTTAGAGATTCAAGAAGAAGAATTTGGAAGCTCGGAGACCATCGCAACTTCGGAACATGAAAGATCTGGTGAAGAGCTCTGGGTGTGTCAATAATAATGCATTAAAGGAGCTGTTTATGCAACAAATGCCAACGCCCAAATGCCCTACCAACGTGCTAAAGACACAAAAACACCGATATTAGCACTTCCGCAACCAGATGGGCGCTTTACATATGTCCACTTGGATATCGTTGGACTACTTTCAAGATGACAATGATCGGTGAATTCATCAAGCGGCCACAAGCACAACCAATTTACAATATCAACGACGAAACCTGCGCAATAACATTTTACAACACATGGAGCTTTCGATTTAGTTGTCTAACAAACATCACCACCGATCGATGAGCACAGTTCTATTTCAGAAACTTCAAAACCCTACAGGTATTATCCGATGTAGAACCACCTCTTACCATCCGCAGAGCAATGGCTTAATAGACCCCTTTCATCGATAATTAAAATAGGTATGGCAATGTCATGGAAGAAGCTGGGTTGAATTCTTACCTATAGTGTTATTCGGTATGAAAAACAGTCAAAAAAGATTTAAGATCAACTTCGTCCGAAGGTCACATGGTTTCGCTTGACGCTGCAATTACCGTATTACAAGCAACAGTTTTGTAGATCGTATAAGACAAAATATGCAAGCCACACCGTATACTCTTTGTCGTATGCCAAGCTCCACGAGAACGTCAAAATACTGGCATTCCAAAAACTTTAGGTAGACGTCTTTCAGGATCTCGTGAACTGTGGCGCTGTAGTCTGTATATGTCAGAATATTGTTATTATTAGTCTTACAAACATTCGCCGGCACATTTTTTTAACCTATCATTGCTTTTATCGTTGTATTTGTTGTTAATAGTCTTTAAGTATTATTATAAGTAAATTCATTTTTATTTAATAAATAAATATATGATTTTTTTAAATTTTTATTGACGTGAGTGCTTTTTAAATAGACTAACGTTTTTGGAATTCAGATAGGCTTGTCAAATTTTTGACTTTTAGTTTATTAATTCCAATTTTCGACTCAAGGTCACAGTTCACGACATAGTAAAACGCCTCTACAAGTGATTTTGTATTTGTGCGTGTCGACAAAGTGAAAAGGGAATTACAGACTCCGTATGATGGTCCGTACATAGTGCTATCGCGATTTCCATCAAAATACAATTACATGGTTTAAATTATGTACTCTTAATTCATTTCGTTTTACCAAAATTTATAAAAAATTTACTAGGTGGTGTTACGGTTTTTGACACGTTTAGGTGTTTAGCAGATTTTCAAGTTGCATCGGCAACGCAGCAATTCATTATTATGATGATTAATCAAATAACCGAATGTAATGTATGAGAAATAAAAATGGTGACGGTTTTTCTTTCGACATGATGGCTTTATTAAAATACACACTAATAAATAAAATACGCAAAATAAATTAACAGGTGGGAGTACTGTGAGGACTACGGAGTCGAGTCGCAAAGTAACTATGTGGCTGTTCGCTGAATTTTACACATGTTGTAAACATTGTGATGCAGTAATCTAACAATAAAAAACCCGTAAACACTACAAATTCGTGTCGCAATAGATTATATCTATGTATTTTTAATCCTCATGTGTTTATTTCATACCTTGAACTTTAGCTGGGTTGCTTCCGTAACCAGGACCCCAGTAGCCACTGGCAAACCGATTTAAACTTGTTGTATTTAATAATAAATAATTTACTTAAATTTTGGATACTTTAACATTCCTATTTTCTTATATCTCTAATTAAAAATCGAAAGTGTGTAATTATTTTGCATTTAAATTCAGTTTAAGAACCGAAACCATTCTTTTTACTTTCCTATAAGAAAAGTATAGCGATTTTTATTGCATAATTTTACGTTTCAAGGTTTCCTGAATCAGAAAAATGTATTTTTGACAAAAAAAATTTGTGTGTCTGTGTACGATGTACCCACGATAACTCTCGAACCATCATAGAGCTGGCTTTTCATATTTTCTCGGTTCTATCAAAAGATAGGTCTGATAAAAAAACCGGAAGTGAACCCCACTTCTTCTTATATAATTTTGTACGTATGTAAATTATTCGAATTATTTTTAGTTTCTTCAATCGTGTACGTATCACTTCAAAATGGTTTTATGACAACATAACCTTAAAAAAATATGTAGATATTCCTTCATCGTTCCTTATAGGAAAGTTGTGTGGTGACCACACCAGGTTTATAGTTCTAGTAAACAAAACATAACGGCGGTTATTTGGATAGAAACACCACTTTTTATTTTTGCTGTGTGTTTTATTTAACGTACTAGGACAGCCTTTCTAAATATCAAGAGCAGCGAGATACTAAGTGGGATATAAAGTAAAAAAATATATAATGAAAAAATTATTCCAGGAGCAATTATAGAAAACTATTTGAATTTTTCTACAAAATTATCAAAGGAAATTCAATCTATTCAGTTTAGTTCAAGAATTAGTTCACACCTCAAACAGAAATCATGCACAAGAAATTAAAAATCACGTTTAATTTATTTCTGCAGGATACAATATTTTAATCAAATGGTGTTTCCACCTTGTGGCAATTTCCACGTACTAAATATTAAAGAAAGAAGTATATTTTAAGTAAAATTAGTTAGTATTTACATATGATATTCTGATGTTTACGAGATATAACTGCAGTAATTCTCAGTAATAGTTGTGATATAAATTTAAATGTAGCACCTCTGTGTGCGCTACGGAAACCATAAGAAAAAGAGAGGTGGAAGGTGTCTGCGGAAGCGTAGTTTTTAGCATAGTGACTCGGATGTATAACTTTTGTTCGTTTTATGCTGATCGAAATTAAATATAATAACTGAGTGTTGATAATTTAATTTTGTCATCGATGCAAAATAAATTATCAGTTGTGAAAACACATTAGAGTTATTACGGTGCTGAGGAGTCCCAAAAGAACGAAACAGCTGTCCATCGTTTCTTTAGTGATATTGTTTATCACAACTATAACCACGTTTTCAGTTGGTGGTTCTTATACAGCAGTTTGATCAATGCTTAATTGACAAGAGTCGTTTTGTGAACTAACAGTACCTACAGTATACTTCCTTCTTTAATACATTATTTTGTTTTTTCTGTACACTTATCTACCTTGGTAGAATATCTTTTTCTGGAACTGGATTTTTTGATACGTCAAACATATCAAAATATTTCCAGAGTGACTTGAACGTGTACTCAACAAAGCATTATTTTTAATTGTAAACTCGACGATATGATTTCGTGCAAATGACAGTGAGTAAGGTTTGTGCATGCAGAGGTGAAAAACTGGTAATGAACAAGAAACACTTTCTTAGATTGATCGAGCTAACATATTGTTGCGTATTTTATTATTAAAACTAATTTATTTAAACGACTAAAAATATGTTTTACTTATACTAGGAATATGTACACTTGTAAATTAACCGAACTGACAAAATCTAATAATATTTAATAAAAATACTTACACTAATTAAGATAAGATAAAGTCCGCGGATAGCTTCACACTTGTTTACACTAAAAATCACGTACACGATTATTCTCGGTATATTTATCTAGACACACGCGTGCTAACGACTTATTTATCTCAACTTGAATATTCTTCTTAATACTGCTGCATTCGCGTTACGGCAATAACTGACCTACAATTTCTCTCTTCGGTATATATACACATAAGGAAATCCTTCTCGAGTCTTCCCTATTTTTCGGTATATCTTCTAGAAGATGGATAACAGCTTCTAGAAGGCTCTTGCATTTGCAAATAACTTCTCGAACGTTTCACTGCCCCCTTCTTAGGACTGTTCTATCCCAGAACAGGAGACTGGATGCGACACCGGTAAAAAGGATCGTGGCGATAGCGGCAGCTTCCTCCATTTCGGCAACTTCCTTGACCATAAAAGTAACAGTCAATGGACTTTTCCTGACCCAATGTTCTCCTTGGTTGGTAACTACAGACCAACACTTGGACGCCTGTTCCTCGGAAGACGACCTCTAACATGTTTCGAACTGTCCTCCAAGTTGATCTAAGCCACAACCAAGCTTGGGTACTGCCAATTTCTTAACATGATGGAACTCCATTTCTCTCTTGAGACTCCATAATGTTCGCCACAGATCTTTGTATAACGGCTTGATACGTGAGTATTTCTTGGTGACCAGATAAAAAACGACGCGTCCGTCACCACGTAGTCCTAAAACTTTTCCGACTGCCGGTTGCTGTTTTCGTAATTTATCTAGCTGCCCAAACTTCTTTTTAAACACGACTGCAACCCCTCTGGGCATGTCAAGATCCTCGCTCACGCAATGTGCCATGGCGTAATCTTTTTGTGTGAAACAGGTCTTGTTGTTCCTCGGTGGTAACTCCGAACCTAGCTTTTCCAGAACCTCCGTATAAGTTCATAAACTTCTCGGACTCCATTTCTTTGATTGGATTGCGGGTTCTGCTACTTATTACTCTGGTTCGGACCTGGACTTGCGTATTGTGGTTATCGCCAGCAAACGGGGCTAGACGATTACGTGGACCACTTTTGGCTTGCCTCTGATCGGTTTTCGAATGCGGTATATGACGTCGTTAATACGCTACACGACTTCATAGGGGCCCTCCCATTGCCTTTGCAGCTTCGGCGACAAACCACGTCTCCTTTGAGGGTTATACAACCAGACCATATCGCCAGGTTGAAACCCACTAGTTTGTGCCTTGACGTCATATCTTGTTTTCATCCTGTCGCTGGCAATTTGTGTGTTTTTACGGACCTCTTCATGTACTTCGTCTAGCCTCTTGGCCAGCTTGCTGACGTAATCTTCTCCAGCGACTTCCTCTTCCGGTCTTCGTCCAAATTGAAGGCTTAAAAAGTCTAGAATGTTTTCTCAGCTTCCATTCATAGGTGGAACGTAACAGCTTCAACGGTTAAACTTGGTAGTGTTTGTTGAAAAAGAAAAATAGATGATCTCATAACATCTGCAATACAGCATGAAGCGGCATTATAATATATTTTCATGCAAGGTAGCACACTAGCTGACCCTATGAGTGGATGCTTCTGAGTTTAGTTTTGCAGACACTCAAAGACTTTGGATTCTTGAATTTAGGAAGAAAATGTCAACTTAGAGTTCTTGTAAGACTTCACTAATATCAATTTCATATTGATGCAAAAGAGCTGACAAAATAATAGAAATCAGTCCATAGTTCACGAATGACTCCAATTACACTCGCGACGCCTTCAATATACTGAGCACACACAAAATATCTTTCAACACGAGTGAGTTCTTCAAATTCTTTCACACCCTGATGAAGCTCCTAACGAAAATAGGCAACACATTGGTAACCTCGGTTATAACACTAACACTGTCCATACCCGGAAGGCGTTCTTATCGTAGTTTGGGCTCCGCCCGTGGAAGTCTTCGCTGTTACATAATATCGAAAATGTCAAAACAGAAATCACGAATTTTCTCACGATTTTAGTTTTGATAATTTCCCAGCACTGCTATTTTAAAAAGGTAAAAATAAAGCATGTAATCGTTTCATGTATTATAATAAATAAACGGTCACTCAAATATTTTATTTAATACAAAATTGTAACATTTGGCTCTTTGATTTTTGAACTCATTTGGCATTAATGTGCAATCGGTTTCCTTAGAATTTGCAAATATACAGAAACAGTTAATAATTTCATTATATCTATGTCTTTTTTAAGTTTCATTAGAATTTACCTTAGCTACCTAAGTTACAGCTACAACATTAACATGAGTATTATATTTTTATTTCACAAACTAAATATAACGCATAACTTTAGAAAAAAAAATTATGCAAAATATAATAGAGTTTGCGCATTGGTATGTTTTACCGTATAAAAGTCTATTCCTATAGGTAGTTATATTTAGTCGTGTTCTTTTTAACCGACTGACGAGATTACTGATCAGATCTGGCAACGTAGTGTTTTTTTTTAAACTAATATAATAAAACCAAAACTGATCTGTGCCTCTTCGAGCGCCAAGAACACAATAGGGCTTTTCGCTAATTAGACCCGGTCGATAGTGGTAGATACATCCCGGTTATCAGCTGATTCGTACAATACATGTACCGATACCAGTAGTTGCCGAATGCCGGGGTCGAAGTTTGGTGCAAATTTAAGAAACTTAGATTAATTGTATGTCTTAGTTATTGTATTTGATGCGCTTATAAGTTTTTTTTTAATTTCTAAGCTTATCTCATTGTTCTCCAGTAAATGCATGATTATTATTTTCTACCTCACTGGCGATCATGTTCCATGGGTCATACACTATGTACCGGTTATATCGAGTCGAAATGACGATCCATAGATTATGTATCCTGTACATGAATTCGTTCCATAACCATAAATTAACGAACGCGATGCCGATACATGTATCAAGGATTTCGAACGCTCTCGGTACATACCGTCATGGAGCACTCCAATTAACGAAAAGCCCTAATTTAAGTGTAATTACATAACCTAAAAAACACGACTAAACATAACAATCCTAAAAACCATACGGTATGAGCAAAATCTTACGTTATAAAATAACGGCAACCAATCAGAAAACCAGACGGTATAATAAGCTACGACGACGATCGAAGATGAACGATACGATGAAGAGAAACTTGTTCTACCAAGTTCTTACGTGTTAACGTAACCTCACACATATAACCTACAAATGACTGTTCCCGTTTGCACTTCAAATTTCGTTCCGTCAACTAAAACTATAAAGAAATGCCCTTTGCACAAACTCTCTATTGTGAATGTCTCAATACAATATGTATTTAAAAATCGTGCTTTCAGCTTCGGAAAACCTTAGAGCTTCTACCTAAAAAGGGAAAACATACGAGCGCGGAAGCAATATTTTGGCATAAATACAAATTATACATAAAATCTAAGTTTGTACTAAATTAATTCATATTTAGATCAAATAAAAGCGTAGCTTATGAGTGTGGTTTGAAAGACATTATTTGGTCTCAATCAATCAAGAACAAATTTTATGGTTTAAAATAAGATCACTCAAAAATCGACTTAGATTGTGTCAAATATAACTTATCATTTAAAAAAAAAACAGCCATGTCAGCCTTTAAATTTTGATGTGCGTGAGTATACACATTCTAATACTAATTTGAAAATATCAAAACTGGTAATTACCTAATTAAAAACGATTAAAAATGTTTTTCTACGTTGTAGTCAAGTAACCGAAGAGTGAATAAATATTAGTAAATACGTACTTTTACCCATTCACATCTAAGAGGTCATATATCTCATCTAGAAAGAAGGAATTGTTACTCAAATGTCTATCACAAGAGAAAGAGGAAAGAAATTAGGTGATGGAGAAGTTGTTTCTCAAGTGAAACTAATAGGAGCAAATGTCATGTTTTGATATTTTCATTTAAAAAAAAATACTATTCTTCCGCCAAAACAACAGTTCCAAGAGTATTTGCAACATATCACAAAAACTTACGAAAAAACAAATAATATCTACAGATCTTACGACTACTTAGTACTATTTCTCTGGTAATGTCACACCTAATCTTTGTAAATCTTTTAAAGGCGGTAGCGGCCGCGAAGGCCAAGAACTAACAGTTTTTAGAACACTCGAATAGTTTTGTATTTTTTCTAATTCAATAATATACGGATATATTCTTTGTTCGATCCATTCTGCGATAGTATAATAATCAAAAATTTCGTTCATTGTGTCATAAGCTGCTCTATTTAAAGCTAATAAACTGTGATATATTCTCGGTAAATCTGAAGTTAGTTCGTCAATTCTTAAAGGTAAACTATAATTGTGTCTGACATTGTACGAAGTCAACCAACCTTTTTGATGATTAGTAGTTTTTAAATACTCGAGTACTTCATTTTCTGCGTTGTGCAAACGATACATTAATCTAAATATAGGACTACCTGGAAACATACACCGCCCTAACTTATCCCACAAATGCGAATCAATTTCCAACGCTATGAACGGAGTAGGTCGGCCCGAGCCGTGTTCGGGACAGCTCAAAGCCGACAGCAGTTGAGTTTTCAATGACTGATTGAAATATCCATGAGAAACTGCCAACAAACTTAAAGCTAGCGAAGGTAGTGCCGCTGGAAATAACTCGCACAAAACGGCAAAGTGGTCGTAACGTTGCCACCCAGTTAAGATAATCCCAGATAAACCATCCTTAAACAGTTGATTTTGCTGATTCATTACATCCAGCCATCTTAGATTATTTTCCAAATGTCTTCTTGCATCAGGTACGTATAAAGTCTCGCCAAAAGCGCCTTTAAAAGCCGAAGCGGTCCACGCGGTTTTAAAGACCGCCCCGTATTTGTCCCAAACGGGGGATTGTACAAATCTATAAATATCTTCTGCATATACCCACACCATGGGTTCGACAAGTTCCCCCAAAGAAAAATCCTGCAAGCTTTGTTGGCTCAAGTGTCGAAGCATGTCGTCCCATACTAATAATTTTAAATTTGGCCATTGCTTACGAATGTTGGTCGCCACGGTGCGAACGTGTCGAAGAAATAAGTTTTCGTGGAGTTCCAATCGACATACTTCGCATTCTCCCATTTGAAATACTTCGTCGCATCCTATATGTAAATAGTTGATCTTGGGATGTAACGCCATTACCTATAAATGATTTGTAATTACATATATAAATACACATAAGTACATAGTCGAGTTTAGAAATAAATTAAAAACTTCAAATCATTTTCTATTCTCAAATAATCGCACCTATCATAGAATTATCGACACATAGAGCCATGTTTATATACTGAAGCGTTATCAAAAAAATTGTGAAAAACCGCTTCAGACTCTTCCTTGTGATTTTATTGAATATTGTACAAAAATGCTTGGTAAATATTTGTAAATAAATTAGTGTTAACAAATGCAATTAAATTGAAAACAACAACAACCTACTTTTCAACTTGTTACTTAAGACTACTAGTGTCAAAGCGCTTATTTTATTTCAACACTTCCTCCAAAATAAGTGCAGTGCAAAGTCCAATTAGTAAAACAGTTACACAGTTTTAACACCAATCTCCACAAAGTAGAGACTTGTCAAATCACACACCTCCAAAATCGAAAATCTTTTGCGGTTGAATCGTCCAGAAAGCAGTTCCTCTTGCTACAACTGCCACAACTCGTTGTTACATTGCCAGCAAAAGCTGCGTCACTATAAACTTGCAGAGATCATTTTCCATCTTGACATTTGACACCATAGTCGCATACACCGCGGAAGTATGTTTACATTGATCCAGACCTTCTCTGTTGGTTTATCAATTGTTCTAGCAATATCAGGTCCGGCAACACCCGCTAAGTACATAAGCAAACCTACAGCTTTGTTACATGTCGTTATTTACGCATTTGCTAAAAACAATATTTCTAATTAAAATTCACGCTTGCACTGGTATGCCGCCGGCACTGCTTGTGAGTGCGTATCATTTACGACATTTACGGGGGGGATGAAACGCAAAACAAAGGGAACTTTCATTCATCCATTTACGTACTTGAGGTGGCTGGGAACGTTTGGTCGTATCAGTACGCTATCCGCTACATTCGAATGTGCTGATGAAGAATTGTTCAATGTACTAAACGAATTTCTTAATTGCGCGGTATTTTCAGCGAGTTTCTTTGGAGCTACCACGCAGCTTTCTGTGGATTCCGCCTTATCTCTAAAACCAGGAATGACGAAAGATGACTCGCGCCTCCTAAACTTTGTTACGTGCATAAATTTAAATAATGTATTACCCTGTATATCAGTTTAATTAAAAATTACTTTTATATTTCTCGACGCCATCTATCGGGTTCGTTGGTCACTTTGTATTGAGTAGACGACATCCGGTGACAGACCGGCATTTTCACTTTAACATCGTGCATGTTAGTACCTATGTCTGCGTGAATTGAATATCGTTTTTCAAAAATCATCCACGTGTTGGGACACGATGGAAAATAGAAGTCTTCTGAATTAAATTGATTTCATCCACGCAGAGTAAGTAATTTTGTTCTTTCTTTGATTAAAGGTAATTTTTATGTCTTTTTGGTTAGCGCCATGTGCTACCTCCTAACTATGGGTATTCTTCTCGTCGTCTAAAATCTTCAAGGGAAAATTATAATCGGAAGCTGTAGAACTAAGAACGCTGCGATACCAGTTTCGATTCGGAGGCAATTAATTACGTTATTGAATGTCACCTGTTCGGAAGATCCTAATACGATACGATTGAATTCTATTCGGAGGCCATAACTTAACCTTGATGACTATCACCTTGTTCGGAAGATCATAATTACTGGATACGATTGAATTCTATTCGGAGGCAATAACTTAACACCACCATAGACAGAAAATTAACGTAACAGCATACGATAAGTGTCGGTTCGATTACTGTCCCTTAAATGTGTCTTTTATTTGTAGTTGGTGAGTCGCCAGGTAGACGATTATTTTTCAGGAAGTTTAATTGCAGGAAGCCAGTAGGAAAAACGTTTTTCTGAAGGTACCCTGGAATTTGGTAAGTCAATTTGTACTTATTTATGCGTTGTCGCTACGGTGTAAACTCACGACTTATTATATTTGCTAATCGTACTGTTGCGTATTTATTTATTAATAACTAATTTATTTAAACTAATAAAAATTATGTTTACTTATACTAGAAATATGTACACTTTTAAATTAACCGAACTAATTAAATCTAATAATATTTAATGAAAACACTTACACGAATTTATGTATAACCGTTGTATAACACTATCACTTAAGATAAGATAACGTCCTCGGATTTCACACTGTAAGTCACGTTCACTCGCTTCGGTGTACACTGTTATTTATTTAAAACTCCGCACGTGCTAATCATTTATTTATCTTCACTTGAATAATCTTCTTAATACTGCATGCATTCACATTCCAGCAATAACTGACCTACGATTTCTTTCTTACGTATTTATAGACATCGGCGAATCCTTCTCGAGCGTTCCTTACTTTTCGCTATATCTTCTAGAAAATAGATAACAGCTTCTAGAAGGCTCTTGCATTTGCTAGTAATTTCTCGGACGTTTCAGTACGTTCGAATTGATTTGTTACTTGTGATTGTTACTCAATTAGCTTAAGTAAATGACTTATCGCTTGCTGCTTATATCCACAGTAAATTATTATTATTAATGTTACTTATTGATAAAGTTTTATATATGTTTTGGTGGCTACACTTTTGTTTGACGTGTAGTGTAAGTTGCCGATCCTGCTGCTATTCTCTTTTCTATATTCTCTCTAGTACCGGCTTATATTTGGCTATTTAATTGTTAATAGATTTATCTTGATAGAGTAATTAAAGTACAATTGTTGTTAACGACGTGGTTTCTTTTTTTCGTTTCTTTCAGCATTACGAACCTAACATCTTGTTACAAGTGATACCATTCTGTTGTGAGCGGACAGAAGTTACTTTGGGATAGGCTCTGGCGCCCTTAATTATATTTAATGTATCTGTGAACCCCCTCTCTCACCGACGTTTGTGAGTTGGCCGTGCAGGTTCGTAAATACCTAAAGCTTGTAACAACTTCTTTTAGTATCGTATAGGTTCTTAATTGTATTTAATTTTCTAATTATCGGTCAGTCTTCAGTATGTGTTTATTTAGAATTCACCGTATTACTTGTTCTAATTAATCGAAGTATAGATCATACTAATTAATTTTACTTTCAGTTGTAATTATCATCTTTAACCTTATGTAACGCAGTTTGTCTTGAGTACGCTGACGTGACACCCGTCAAGTTTCTTCGAACATTTTGAATGTAATCAAAGCCAAAGTTAGGCACATAACGTCGTACGTAAGCTTACATACTTCGCATACTTTCGTCCATAAACACGTAAGAAGTAGTAAACAGCTACTTGTGACAGGGAACTATGATAGGGTAAGTTTTAGTAATTTTTTTCTTGTATGTATTGTATGTAAACAAAGTAGTTGATCGAGTAGGTTTCAAGTTACGGTGATAGTAAATTACGTTATTTGCTCTTCAACTATTTAAATTTTTATTATTCTGTTAAAATCAAATTATATGTAGTGTATGTTAGCATAAAATATAATCAACTGTAGTAGTGTTGCCTGTGGGCCTGCATCAGTATTATTATTTGTGATATTTGTCGATGAATCTCTAATCGCTATTTATTTGCTATCGTTCTACCTTGTTTTTAACTCCTATTCTCTTGTTTGAAATAAATATATTCTTGTTATAAACTGTGTTTTGCAACTTGTTTCCTTTCAGTGTTCCGACAAATTAAACGGGATCTGTAATGAATAGTTTTTCCCCGTTTTGGTGCCTTTTTAATGGGTTGATGATTAGCACACCGAGTATCACCTGCGACCCTCTTTCCGGAATATTGAGCTAGCCGCCTGCTTTAAGTTACGGGTAAATCAACAGCTTTCCGATCAGAAGCATCCTCTTTATCTTTTCGCTTCCTGCTTCCTCCTGATTATAAGGAACTGATAAAGAATTTGTCTCACTCATATTAAAACGACGAATTTGTCTCACTCGTATTAAAACGACTTAAGATCTTCTTTATATAATTTTCTTGTTTCAGTGTAATTAAATCGTCATTTTCAGATTTAATGAAGGGATCTTATGCTGATCTCGAACTCCCCTTGCAGCTTCTGGAGAAAATAATTTATTTCGGCAATATCGCTCTGAATTATAAGCCCATCGTCTACATAAACAGCAATGTATAACGATGACTCGTGTTGTCTAATGAATAAACACGGATCAGCAGTACTATTCTGGAATCCCGCATTTTCCATAAATTGTTACGCTTATTCCAACACCGTGGAGCTTGCTTAAGTCCGTATAAACTACGCTTGAGTCGATACACCCTTCCCTTGCCATTGTCAAATCCTTATGGTTGTTCTAAATAAATTTGCTCTTCAACAGTACCGTAAAGAAATGCAGTTTAAACAATTTGCTTTAAATTCATAGATTTCGACGCTATCACCGCAAGTAATGTTCTAACAGTGTCATGCTACAGGACTAAAAGTCTCATAATCTATGTACTTAATCCTTAGCAACCCACCTAGGCTTAGAACGCACAGCTTTAGATCCTTTTACTCGAAATACCCATTTATTTTGCATTGAGTGGTCTTTCTTACCACGTTCCATGTGTTATTTTCATTCAGAGAAACGACTTTTTGTTTCATTGCATCAAGCCACGTTAATTATCTGAGGCAATTGCTTCGGCATAAGATTTTGAATCCAAGGATATGGAATAATACCCCTAAACCTACATATTCATCATTGTTCATCCACTGGGGTTGTTTCCTTTTTCTAGTGCTTCTGTGAATTTCGTTTCTGTCTGGATCATTGTTATTTTCGGCGTCATCCTCATTTTCGATAATCTTCCTTTTCTTCGTCAAAGACTTGAATTCATGGCTTTTCTTAATCAGCAAATGAGCTTGACAACTCAGATAAAGTTAAAGCAGATCGACAATATACAGTTTCTGGTTGAAATCGTACATCATGACTGTATACCACTCTTCGTTTCGATGTATATGCGCCAGCCATTTTTATCATTCACATAACCAACAAATTGGCCAAATATTGCCTTTTTAGCAAACTTTGACCGTAACTGTTTCTAAATATACACATGACATCATGTTTTATATATTTCTGGATGATTTATTGTTCCAATCAGCTTGCCGTACCATAGTTCAATGAGTGCCTTATCCCTTACTGACGATTTACCTGTCCGATTCAGAATATAAACTGCTATATTGGAAGCCCCGGCCCAAAGCGATTTTGTGTGCCCGCTGACATTCAGCATGGTTCGATCAGCTTCCACTATAGTTCTATTCTCGCGCTCTGCAGATCCATTATGTTCTGGTGTATATGTTTTTGTTACGTTTTGGTTGTCAAATTCACCACTTCGGTCGCATCGTAGCATATTTACAGTGTGACCTTGTGTTCTAACTGCATTTAGACATTGTTCGAGTAATGTTCGATCTTCACCCTTGTGATTCAAGAAGAAAATGCCCCTGAACTTTGTATAATCACCCTTAAAGCACACAAAGTATCTTGCTCCGCCTAAACGGTTCTCATTGACCCGTTTATATCAGCGTGTATGCTTTCATCTACACTTTGCGCTCTGTGAGAACGATTCTTGAAGGGCAGACGGTGCATTTTACACAAAGCACAACCATAAAAAAATTCGTACTTGCAGGTTTGATGTTCATTTTCTTGAGAAAAGACCTCACATACTGTTCAGACGTTCATGGTATAGTTGAAATTGATTTAATTTTTACATCAAGATTTACTGTTTCAGAAATGTCTCAAATCGTCACTAAGCTACCCCGTTAAGCAAATGCAGTTTGTGGAATTTGAACGAATTTTCACATATCTATTTCCCGGTTCTGCAGTAAAAACAGCTTTTAATGAGAATACATGAGCAGCAGCATCTGGAACGTACCAAACATCATCTAACCAATTCTCGTACCACTGACTATTACAGTAAAATTGTCCCTAAGTTCATTTAACTCTGCAAAAAGTTTTTGCAATTTTGCCACATGAGCACTAATATCAGATATTGTCTCGTTCCACGCGAAAGAAGTTTTCTATTAACATGTTTAAACGTTGGCCGCTGCTCTGTTAAAATCTGGCACAAATTCAAATCTCTGCTGCACGTGTGCACGTTAAAACTAATTCAGCTACAGGAGTTATGTTAAAAGTGTTTCGGTGCGATTTTCGTACCATATAATTTTCGTTCAGAAACGTCCACTTTTCGCTACATTCGGATTATTGGCTGTCGCTTTGTTTTTCTTAACAGATGGAATTATCTAAAATAGAAAAACCATTTTTCCGGCCAGATTTTCATTTCTAAATATTTACCACCATATAAATAGATGTAGTACTTTTGCTGCTTATGTGAAGGTTTTTCTGGGGTAAGAATTGATTTCTATTGTTGTTATTTTATTTGATTTTCCCGTAATTGTCATTAGTAATTTTGGACCCATATGTGTTCCATTAATGCGGAGATACTGACACTTGTTCCTTCATATTGAGAAAATTCCTATGATGTCACAATTTACGACGTAGTGAAAAGTGTGTTGCACCTATATTGATTGAGGATATCAAAACCTTTACGTAATTACTACAATTACAACCGTATTGGACCACTTACTAAAATACCAGTATTAATTTGGGGGAAATTTAGCATATTTTTTCTGATAGATCGTATGAACCGAAGGAATTTATTTGTGATGCGTGATTCTTTATTTTAGCGAAATTCTGGGCAAGGTTCCTTTAGCTAACCGCATACTTTAAAAAAACACAAATTGTGAGTGTATTTCCTATTTTAATTTTCTTCTACCTACGTTATCAGTGATTTTCACGCACGACGAAATATTATTAAACGGTGCGCTCTGATTATCTTAATCATCAAGATATTTGTGTTATAGTTTTCTATATTATCATACGTGGTATTTTTACCACAGGATGGCGTTCCCAAAACATTTTAAATATTTGTGTTATATTTGCCAATTTAAATTTGTTCTTTTCAAATGTAAAAGTTAGGCCAACCGGTTTAATTGTATGTACAACGTGTTGCTCAACCGAAGGGGGCTTGCATCAACAATTATTACCTGTGATATTTACCTACGTACTAGCAATTCATCGTATCTATGTAATTCTACCTCACTTCTATTTTCTAACATCGCTTTCTGTGATAAAATAAATATATTCATTGTTACAACTTGTGTTCTGTCATTTGTTCTCTTTCAGCCTTGGATAGATTTAAACGGTGTCTCCACAACCGTTTTGGCGCCTTTTTAAGTTACTTTATGATTAGCACACCGAGACCTGCGATCCACCTGGGAATCGTATCGAGTAGCCGAAAATTCTCGTAACAGAGTGCTTTGCGCGCTTGCAGTTAAACTCGAAGCTTTAGCATCCTGCTTTTGCCACAATTACAATTCTTTCATTTCTTTCTCTTTCCGAGATTCACTTAATGATGGTTGCTTCTCTTTGACATCGACAATTAAGGCCCACTATTACCATGACCATGCTATGAACGTATCAGGCACTGAAAGTAACACGACATACACTACTATGTCCACTGTAAAAGATCGACCGCGTTCTATGGTCGTATGCAACACGTATAATGACCGTATCGACGGTTTAACAACAACGCGCACCATGCATGTAGCTTATCAGAACCGTCAAAATATTCTCGATATTAATTCGGTGCCGGTCCGTGCATGGTATGCTGCGTGTATGATCGGTGACGGAACGGTCTAATGGGTGTTGTTTCAAATTAATTCATACCAAGAATATGTTTTGCAGATACCGGTACGGTTACGGTCGTGGTAAGGTACGGTATGGTGAGCAGACTTTTAATGCTAAACCATAAGTACGACGCACCATACCCATATGCCATTTCCGCTTGACCCAATTCGCGGGTTTTTCTAATTTATCTACCAGCATTTTTAACAAATCCATTTTTTTATCAACTTCACTATTACTGTGCAATTAACGATGCATGGGCCATAACTTGTTACCAAGAGTTAGTGGTGATAGATGGCAACACTAGCGTCAGTGCGCTTATTTTATTTCAATGACTGACTGATTTCATGTACTTAATTTTCTACACTTGTAGTTCTTTGAGTACCCAGGGCATCGTAGAGACTAAACAAAGACGCCGCAAAGCACTTCTCCGAGCACGGTCAGACAAAGAGGCCTAGAGTATTTTTTAAAACACTTCAAAGCGACACATAGAATATAATAATAGAATAATAGAAAAGTATAGAACCTTGGTAAAGTTTATAGAACTTTCTAGACTTACACTCTGTGACACTGAAGTTGCAACACCAAGAAGGGGTGGAAATGTTGTGACCAAACTTGCCAGAAAGGTTTAGCTTATCGGGGGTAATAAATGACTAAAATTTTATTCAAATAGAGCAAATGGTAATGGCATATCTGACGCTTTTTTGTTTCTACTATTTCATTATCGTTTGTATTTCGTGCGAGTCTTGATTAATTTTGATTTGTTATTTCTTGTGGTTTTTCCGTTCTTCAAGTCAGAATCTTCGTCGACAAGGAAAATGGGGACGAAGGCAAACAAATGAAGTGCAGAATCGACTTATGGCAATAAGAGATTTTCCAATGCCAGATTAATCGTTAGGTTATGAAAGTCGTTTTGTAACCCTTCGAACAGTTTACTCTCAAATCAGAAATTTCGAATTGCAATCCTATCGACTACATATTGTACTCCCACTGATGGCTCAACACCGACATTAACGTTTGGAGTGGTGTAGGTTGCGACTCTACTGGAATATGGAATGGCATAAACTAGTCTTCACTCTTCAATGACGAATCCCGATTCTGTTTGGGAATGCATAATGGCCGTATGAGATTCAGGCGAAAACGTGGAGAACGGCGTAATGTTCAATTTTATGTTGAGCAGCATGTGCACCACACTGTGGAGATTATGGTATGGTATAGCTTATAGGAGTAAGTCTCGTTGGGTATTCATAGGAGGCAATGTGAACGCCCGGTGATATGTTAAGGAGTTGGTATAACCCTATATTATTCAATTTTCTCAGTAGTTGGAAGAACCACTTTTCCAGCAGGATAATGCCCGTTCCCACACTATAGACCGATTCAAAGAGGCCATCGTCAATGTCTCACCATAGCCACCCAGATCTCCCGACATTTCGCCTATTGAACACGTATGGGACATTATTATTATATTCCACAGACACAGGCATGAATTGCAAGTTGCTTCGGATACAATAACTCAGAAGAAAATCGAACATTGCTGAAATCGATACCACGAAGAGCGAGGGAGTGTAAGGGGGGGGGAGTAGAAGTAGGGGACCAACACATTATTAAGTAAACATTGTATTAATTTTTTTGTTGCAATTCAATGTCACCGTGTATATAACGTAAACTATCGAACATTATCGAAGATTCGCGAAAGTTCTAAGTAAGACACCAACGCACGTTTCAAGTGAAGTTGAACACGTCCAAATCGAAGTCAAAAAGAATCCAATCCAGACCGGAGTACCTAAAGGGTCAGTCCTAGGTCCTCTGCTTTACAACAGCTTCACTTCCGACATCCCAAAACACCCACGAGCGGAGTACGCGCTATACGTCGACGACACCACTTTAATGTTAAGTTCGAGATCCCTAAAACAGAACCTCGATTGGTTAACAGGTCGCAATGGATCACCTGTCGAGTTGGTACGCCGACTAGGGGATCGCCGTGAACCTGACGAAGACCACCGCAGTCCTCTTCACCTGCCGCAGAAGACAGGCTGGTACGTAGAGACAACCTGAGAGATGCCAACATACCGTGGAAAGACGAAGCAAAGTATCTAGGCCTCATTCTGGACAGATGCCTGTGATAGAAAAAACATGTCCACAAAGTCGCAGCAAAAGCGTCCGCAGTCACGGACAAGCTGTAATCGATTATAGCGAGGAACAGCGTCCTGTCCGTACAACAAGCTGCTACTTTACAAGTCGCTGATACGACACCCATGACCTACGCTTCGTCAACACGGTGATGCACGGCTAATAGCTACATCAAGAAGATGCAAACCCAAAACAAGACACTACGCCTTGTTGCCAACGCACCGTGGTTCGTGAGATACAATCAACTGCACCAGGATCCACAAATGCCCACAATCAAGCAGCTACACCGTCAGAATGCAAATATATCTCAAAAATCAATGTAGACAGAGAAATGAGAGTGGAAGTCGTTTTGAAACAATGTGTGGGGAACAGATCATATTTTTTGTCAATTTTGATAATTTAAAAAAATGATCACTACTCAGTAAAACAAACAATGTAAACACAATAACTCTAAATACAACAAAAACATTGGTACCTGTTTAACCATTTCAGTTATGAAGTCCATGGTACCATTTCTACTGGGGCATAAAGCTTGAGGGCTATCAGGCACTTCTCTCAACTTGCTCCAATTACTATGTTTCAAAGCAAATTCCATATGTCCAAAAGTTTGTATTAACGGTATGACTTCTAACTTCGATTCTTCAGCAAATTTCAATATCTCTTTAACGTCATCAACCGAAAAAGCGTTAGTTGCTTTTATATCATTTAGAACACCACTATACGGAAACATATCTTCGTATTCTACAAACCAATAGATAATTAATTATAAAAAGCAAGCACCATAATTCTTACCTAACAAAATACCGGTACCTCCCATAGTTTTAATCAAAGGAAATATTTTCTTCAAATACAAAATCTTAGGAGGAGCACCTTTTAAATCGAAGTGGACAATACGGTGTTTCGGAATATAAGGTTTTTTAGGATCTAAGTTAACAAACGGTATACCCAAAAGTTTTTCCATGTCGTGTTGCGATTTTTCGTCTTCGTTATTTTTACGAAAGTTTTTGTGATCTTTTTGATCGGAGTTTTTAAGAGCATTCCTTTGCTTTTGCAGCGACTCCAAAAATTTTACATTAGAAAATTGAGCAAATTCCGATTTCATTGCGTCTTTATCATCTTTGTAAGTCCTTGAATTTTCTTGTTCCGATTGTGAAAATTGTAGACCCAAGATTAATAAAACGAGTAAACTGGCCGCCACCAATATCGAGGCCTTTTTTCGCCATGCTGTTACACCCACATGATAAATATAATTTTTCATTTTTTGTGCATTTATTTAACGCAATTCATTTTTGTTTTGTGTCTTAATTGAGAAGTCTTCACTGATTGAACAACAAATTCAATGCATTCACTAATGCCAGGGAATTAATTAGAAAGTTACATTCCTTACATTGTATTAAACCTACAATTTTTCTTCTTGGGTCTATTTGCGTTCTGCATAAACATCTAAAGTCACATAAGAGCCAATTAAGCCTCAAGGAGTTTCCATGCAATTTTCCATTTAAAATTTAAATCGTATTTATTGTGCACGCTGACGTACATTGACCTGTAAAATTTTTCAGAATCACAAATTACATGTGCACGAGTTAACATACCAAATTAATTATTTACATACTTGTGAGGTAAATGTGCAAATTTTCATTAATATTTTTTTGTATTTTTATTAATTTAGAGAGCCTTTATTAAATCGAACTATTTCGTTTAATGTCGTTCGAAGGCCGAAGCCGAATATTTTTATTTTGTTATTCCAATAATCAGGGCCGGAGTGGGGTCGATCTCAAAGTTTTATCAGAACGTTCTTTCATTTTTGTTTCAAATTTTTTTAAATTTGATATTTAGCATTTAAGTGATTCAGCTATAGCTGAGGTTAAAATTTATTTATATAGGTCATAAACCAAAAACGCAGAAAAAACTCTGCTAGACTGAAAAATTTCCCGATGTCATAAATTGTAATTGTTATAAGAATTCACTAATAGAATGATTATTAAGTTTAATTTGATTTATAATTTAGGATTTTTATAAGTGTAAATACTGATAGATCGAACGTTTCGACATGACGCACAGTGGTTCCATGAAGAAATTATTCAAATTGTGCGAAATTTTGTATAAAAGGTATTTTGAGGTCACTGATTAAGAATCTTTACTCGAAAATTAAAAAAAAAACAAAATGGCGAATCCAATATGACTGACAATCATTTTAAAAATGGTCATATTTGTGTGAAATTTTGTAAGTACAGTATTTTGAAGTCGCTGATTAAAAATTTTTACTCAAAATTTAAAAAACAACGAAATGGCAGATCGGATATAGAGGACTTAAAATAAGAGTTTTTTTTAAATTATAATATTGGCACTCTTATAATGCTGATTTGATACACACATTTTACTATTTACTTTTCTGTTTCAATATTTCTGGTCTAACGTATACACGGATTCGTCGTCGCTGCTAAGCTTTTCATAGCTCGGCGTTTTTAACAGCTCCACGGCTTCAGCGACTAACGCCTTTAGCTGTTCTAGTAGGAATTTTTAGAAGTTTAATATCAGAGGATCTGAGGCTATTAAAATCATCTGAAACATGTCCTCCATATTTTTAATGCGATTACATTTTCGCGCGAAATCCAGTCGATATTTTTTTATAAATTAATTGCAAGATTCTTGAACTTCTTCATACATTTGTCCAATTGGTAGAATTGAAGCTTCAAGAGTCGTGCTGCTGTGAAGTAGGATCTTGTGCACCGTAGTTAGCATACAAAACCACGGATACAGCTGCACATACAAACGAGTCGTTTCTATGCAATATTTCTCGTACTTAGGAATATTAATATCAAAGCCGCATGAAAAAACTTGTAAGATGACGTGTTGATGACGCAGTGTTTTCGTCATTTGTACTTCTATATCTTTGTTTAGGCATATCTACCAGCAGCCCCAACTGTTGAAAAATCCCTTCTGAATGTTTTTTTTTGCGAATTTTGACCTTTTATTTATCTTCGCCGCCATTTTGACATTTTTTTACACCTAATTTGTATGAAAGCTGCACAAGGCACTCAAAAAAACGAATCGCGGCATGCAAATTGGAAATCCTAAATTGCAAATGCTGATCATTTATGTTTTTTAACGTGCCATCAATATCGCTAAATTCTTTTGATGTGCATTTGCAAACGTAGCATCTTTGACTTGAAGATGTGCAAGTCAAGGAATTACAAACTTTTCCATCGATCATGGTGAGCAATAATTTGTAATGTAACGTTGACTTCTTTTCCGCCAACAATTGTTTGAAACGGTGTTAAATTACGCTCTTGGTGCTCAATGTCATTAACTATAAATCTCGTATATTCAGCAGTTTCGTGTAAAAATCTTTAATGGCCGAAAAAATCGAGAAGAGGAAAGACGAGGATTTTTCCAAATGACGATATTTTTGTGTGCCGACTTTTGACAGACAAAAGCTGAAGAAGTAAAATAAAAACCAAAAATATATTTGCGTCGGTTTTGATGCCATTAGGAGCGTCATCAAATTTTTGCTTAAAAGTGCTATGTTCCGAAGTACTGTTGCACCCTCACTTACAAATTAAATCGACATTGTAAACATCATCAAAGAAGCTGCAAATTACATCTTTTTGGACTCGCAAAATTTTTTGACCGTGTGATCGAGCAGTGCTTGAAGTTTCACTTAAACACTACTTTCTGTAGCAGCTCTAATGGTGTTTGATAAGCAATACAAGTATTTTTTCATTGAAGTAGGTATATAACATAATTATAAACTTATAGAAAACAGAAATATATTCTAACAGTATTACAACTCAAAATTTTTGTATTTTAGTTTCAAATGTAGTATATGATACAAAAGCACAAGAAAGAAAAAAAATATTTAAAACATTAAAAATACTCGTTTATATATCACAGGACGAAACTGATCTACAAATAAAAACAAAACAGTATATTTTTTTATTAATGCAACATGTCATGTTATTAGATATTGTTATTAATATTTTAGTTAAGTGAATTGAGCTTTCCGTGCTTTAATTTTTGCAAATTGTTTAACTAAATCTTCGCTGTCTAATTTTTTTAGCTAGTCCGTTTCTATTGAAAGGATAGCAAGATTACTTAGTCGGTATTTGTTTTTTTTTAAACGCATAAAGTTCCGTGGTTTTGATTTTGATTTAGTGTTTTACTTTTGGTTATCTCAGTAAAATAACAACTCTATCTAATTTACGACTTCCTTTTTGGAATGTAATTCGATCAATTTTCTTAGTATCTATGCTTTTGTTTATGTTGAGTTCATTTGATAATTTAACGGAGTAAGCGTTTTCTGTGAGAAGATTTTCTTTCTTTCGTGTACCTACGTGACATGACGCACGTGGTAAAAATATTTTCTATCTTTGTTAATTTACTTTGTTTAGTGTTCCATCTTTTACAAAAATTTTACGGCGCAAGTTTGTGAATTAAGTGGAATTACGAGGTGATATAAGGAGTAAAATTTTGATTTTGGGGGATCATCTTTTGGTCGCAATTAAGAAATACCGGGTACCGGAATGTAGTCAAGTGTTCGGGGTGTTTTTACCCTACCGTTATGCAATACCGCAGAAGTTAAACAAATGGTGCCGTGAAAATTGAATGGTGTGATGGAAAATATTGGTTTTCCAAATTCGTAATTTTACGGTTTAAGAAACTTCATGGTATCCATAATAAAACTCACGTTCGAGTTGGATTTATTTTCGATGTTTTGTGTTAAAAATCCTGTATTCGCTTTTCTGCGGATTTCAATTAAGTAGTGAAATAAATCTTCCGCTGTAATTCCATGATTTGGGGGTCCCACCGAACCTTGCATTCGACTACAGAACACCTAGACCGTCCCGGGGTCAATCTAAACTCGAAAGCTTCTGGAACCGCTGTGGCCAGCAGTTCATCTGGAGTATACAATTGAGTAAAGGTATTTATTGAATTTGTTATTACCGTGAAGTGAACCGCGATCGATATGATTTAAAAGCTTTGAATTAAGCCGACTGAATTACGGCTAATTGGAAATATTTCAAGAAACACTTGAAGGTGTTTGCGTGAAGTTCGCTTTAATTAATTAATTTTGTTTTGTGGATGTAAATGTAAGTCTTATTCATGCATGAAAGATAATGTAACGAAATGTAACATATAATTTGTTTGAACGTTTAGTTCGAAGCAAAGTTTCGTACGTATATTTTATGACTTTTGTATTTTTTTTTTATTTGTTGTTTGCGGATTAAGTATGCGGACAAGGCCTTGAATTTTATTTTTATTGTGTTTTATTGAAAAACGAGTTAACGCTTTTATTATTTTTTTTTATATATATTAATTTTTATATTCAGTTTGTGAATTTTTGTCTTGTTTATTATTATTTCTTTTATTAATTTTATTCAAGTTTGTTTGATATTCATTTTTTTTTATTTTTAATATTATTCAGTCAATAAATGTTAAATTGTTAAACCGTAAAGAGCTTTTATTCATTCAGCTGCCGCGTACGTAAATTTTTAAGTGTAACCAACCAGATGAGCTTCTGGTTTATCAGGGGTCCGGAAGCTATAATCATCGTGTCCTTGTTGGCGCCCTAACCGATTTTGAGTTTTTACCTTTTTATTTCGATTTTATGTCAATCTCGTTTCCAAGTTATCACGGAATTTTAAAATATAACCCACCCCGTCTCCACTGAGCAGCGGCACAACATCGTTTATGTTACCTCATTTCAGGCAGTGACTTAACTTTGGCATGTAACACCAGTCATTGTAACCAGATTCATTACCAAGGCGAACAGATTTCAAATCGCTGTCATTACAAATTTTGCAATAGAAGCAGTAAAGTAAATTTTTTGTTTCGGAATACAACAACCAAAAACGCTCAATTTTTTCTTTGCTCGGTAAAATTCTAAAGAAGTAACTATTGGAAAACTTACGCCCCGACTCCAAACTTTCTCTCGGACAAATATCCTTTTTGTTTTGATAATGAGCAGGGCCACGTTCTACTAATTCTTGAATATTATTAGGACGTAATTTCTTTAGCCATAGTGCAACATCTTTCGAAAGTTGACTCATATTTTCCGTGCTGGTAATTGGGATTTTTCATTATCAGCGGAACTTGAACATGTTAATTGATTGCTTTCTAGAAGATCAGTTTCTTGTTTGCTACTGATACTTGTTTCAAGTACATGTTCAGAATATTGGGATTCAGCTGTATTATTGCTGTTATTAATATTTAGCATAGTAGACTCGGGTTTGACATGGTTTTCCAGTTCTTCCTCTTTTTTTCTTTTATTCGGCAAATTTTGGTATCCAGACATTTTTTTCTTTTTTTCTGTATACTGTAAAAAAATTAATACGTAAGTAAACAAATTGACAAATTATTCATGACAAATGGAAATGTTTCGACGTCTCAAACTCAAACTCAAAAGTATTTTCTCAACAGTAGTTATTTGAAGTTATTTCAAAATTTATAAACTTTTATAAATAGTAATATTAGTGCTCATCAATTATTTTGTTTTAATTTACTTCAATTAATAATGATGTTTGTATAATCAAATATAAAAGGATTTTTGAGATGCAAGTTTTTGCCTTTTAATGTTTTCATAAATTTAAAATAAATTTTACATAAACTCACCTTAATTTACAACACAAAACACATCACTATAAAGTCTGTAAAACTACAAAAAACTAAAGTTTCAAAAACAGATGTGTTTTACCCATTGAGTTATAATATAGGGAGGCCGTGTTTTCTATTCTAAAACGACACCACTACCGCCATATTGATGATAGACTTATGTCATTCTAACGTCAAATGTTAGTAGGTGCCTTTTTTCAACGTTTATAGTATTTTTTGTGTTTGTTTATATGTTTTTTTAGTTTTTAATTATAAACATTTAAAGCATGATGGTTTTGTGTGTTTTATGTAGCTGTAATAGTGGAAAAGGTATAAATAAGAAGGTATTATTGGGAATTACATTTCACAGGTATGTACGCAATATAAGCAGACCAGTATTAAATAAATTTATTCATTAATACCCCAATTTACTTTTTTTTTAATTTGGTTATTAAGAATCAATTGTAATAAAATTTAAATGTTAGATTACTGTTTTTTAAAATAATCCATTTGATTTGTTGCATATTATTAATAAGTTTTAAATTTTTTTTACTAAATTAGCTGTAATCTAAAAAAGTTTTTCTTTGCTTTAGACTAATAAAGTTGATAAAAAAAATCCAAGCACATATTGCTTAATTGCGTAGATCCACAAATCTCCAGTTAAATAATTTTCTTAGTAAATTACAGTATTTGAACTTTATAATCATGATTATACATTTGCAACATTGTAATTATGTCAGCTACAGTAATTTGATAAACTATTTTAATTTTGTATACTAACATATAAACCGATGAAAAATTTGCAATGTGCGATTAATGTTAAAACTTTAATTTTTATCTAATCCGGGCCTGGCAAAGTATCCATCTTGATAGTAGACTAAGCCACGCCTAGTGGTTCCACTTTGTACATAGAAACTAGATGCTTTATGCTATCTCCTTTTATAATAACTCAATGGTTTTACCCCATGCAGCTTTTCACTTCGCTAAGTTAATTATCGATCGGGCACCAAGCAACAAATGAGATCGCGACCGATGCAGCGCTTAAATATATAAAGTTTTGTACATTGCAATCTCAGAAAGGAAAAAGACGCTGGTTCGCTCGTTGGCTCGTTGCAAGCCAAATTTCAAGCTCAAACATGAATAAAATCAGATTTGTTTGAGTTTACACGTATTCGGTCGAATAAATGCTCCCAGATAGCATGTAAACTTGCAGCAAGTTTGATTTCAGCTTGCTTTTTCCTTGCCAAGTTTACGAATCTTGCTACAGGTTTGCAGCAATGTTGGTAATATTGGCAACTTTGACGACACACGCTTGAGAAATTTGAGTAGCTTGCTGCAAACTTGCTGCAAGCTTGCAGAAAACTTTCTTTTTCAAATTTACAGTACGCAGGCGTAAACGCATAAATACCGGCGCATTTCTCGCCATTTTTATGTTAATAAAAGTCATGTCTGTCATTTACATGGTGTTTGTATTCTAACACATTATTATTTAGTTCTGTGTTTACTCATCGTAGACTTTTTAGGTGAGTATTATTGCATTTTAGTGCACTTATTGGTTTGCATCTTAGGTTTGTATACTTATTCGATTAAAAATTTTAAGTTATTTTGCAAACACTAGTAACCAAGGTTGAGACCATTGATGTATGCTGTGTATTGTGTAATAATATGATTTTAAATTATAAAAGTTTTGCATGCGTTTAGCTTATTTAACATTACCATCAAACGGGCAATTAAAGTTATTTTTAATTTTATGTTTCAGGTCAACAAACCTAGCGATGAATAGAACAGGTGGAAATGGAACAGAATTAAAACAAATAGAAAATACTTAATGAAATTGTAACTTAGTTTGTAGAAACAAGCCTTTATTTAATTACAATATCAGTAAGCAAAATAATTTTTTGTTTTTCTTTGTACCTTTCTTCAAAGTACAGCGATATTACTGAAAGTTTGACGAATTTCCATGACAAGTAAGTTTAATATGTCTGTAAGTAAGTAAGTCTTGCGATTACATGTTTCAATAGCATTTTTACAAATTTTAAACTTTGCGATGACAGGGGACTGTGACATTTCTGCAAATTCAAATCTTGTCATGGCAGGACTTAACAATATTGCTGCAAGTTTGTAGAAACCTGCAGCAAACTTGCTGCAAGTTTGTCGAAACTTGCAGCAAACTTGTCATGACAATGTTGCTGCAAGTTTGTTGCGACAAGGTTGTCACAAGCTTGTTATTGCTTCCTTAGCCAACTTGCAGCAAACTTGCTGCAAGTCTCCAAACTTGTCACGACAATATTGCTGCAAGTTTTAAAGTTGTCACGACAAGTTTGCTGCAATCTTGATACAAGCTTACATTGCTGTTTGGCTATTATTGCGTACTCTCATTTGGAAAAAATATTATTTTCGAGAAGAAATTCGGTTCCTTCGTCTCAAAGAGTAAAAATAAAAAAATAAACAAATAAAAAACAATGTAATAGCTAGCAATTCTTTACTGGTTTCTTTATCATTATAAAATTTGTTTTGACAACGTTGTTTGTTGCTTTATCTTTTTTTTACTTTTGAGTTTTGAGGCTTTTCGGCGCCGTCGTGCACCACACGACTTTTCCCTTATGTACGGCGCGGGACTGTATGATTATTGGATATGTTACGATCAACTTCATTTTATTAATATTATTAAAATTACCAGTCCACTAATATTAATTGCGTTAACTTTCAAAATGTGTTTTTTACATAAGTTTCGAGCTTTAAAATAATGAAGCTCATCTTCAGAAAAGTCTACAAAAAATATTTACAAGTTATAAAAAGGTAAGATTACAAAAAGTTTTAACTTACATTTTTTGAAAAATGTGAAATATGAAAATTTGTAACTAGATTATTAAAAAATGTAAGTTTTACAAAATGTTAAATGTAAATTATTTTAAAAAAGGGAAGATAGGGCAATTTAGAAACAAATCTAAGAAAATTTAAGTTTAAAATCATAATTGACATTGGTTTGATAGTTTAACAAAAACTTTTTATTTGATATTTTAATATAAATCAACTCTAGTAATTCAAGAATTTGTTTGTTATTGATGTTATTAAAAGCTTGAAATAATTTAGAAGAAATAAGAGTATGACGATTAACCAAAACATGTTGTGCAAATGTAGATCTCACTGAATTTGTATTATTAATAAATTTTGAACTATTTTCTAAATATAAGATGTTCATTAAGTCTAGTTTGAAAAGATCTTTTTGTGTCATGCCAATATAAAATTTGTTACAAGAACAAATTAATTTGTAAACTCTACTTTTATTTAAATTATTATTATTATTATTATTATTGAGAAAATTACAAGGAAAAAGATACCGAAGAGATATTTCATTAGAAAAAGAAATCTTGAAATCGTTACCTTTGCTTAATTTCTTAGTAAAATTAAGAAAATCTAGTATAAAAGGAACAGAAAAATATTTTATTAGTAGAATTTGTTGAAATTGGTATTAATTTAGTGTAAGATTTAATACAATGTTTATGTAAGTGTTTGTGATAAACATTGTAAATAGTATGTAAAAGAAAATTATTAGTATAAGCTAAATAAAAAGTAACATCTAATTCATTTTTACAATTTTCAATTGAAAAAGGAATAATAAGAAGCCTGTTGAAAAAGACCACATTTTGTTAGCTTTTGCAATATCTGAACTTCGCCCTATTGCATTGAAAGTAAGATATATATAATTTATGTTTAAGTTTCTTTTTTTAAGTACATAATGTGTTATTAGATATGTAGCAATTGTTTTCCTTCCATGATATTACTTTCAATCAATAAAAGACACTAGTTTACGAGAAATAGTGATTTGAGTCAAAAAGTATTAAATGGTTAGTAGTTGTAGGTTTCCTATAAATTTCAAATTCAAAAATGTTACTATTATTAAAAAAAATTAATAAATCAACAAAAAGCAACTTATTGTTTTTTCAAAATTTAACGGTAAATTCTCTTCTATTATGAATACTATTTAAAAAATCTAAAAAGTTATTAACATCATCATTAGAACCATTAAAAATACAAAAAATGTCATTAACACATATTTTCCAAAATAATATTCTTTGTAAGCAAATTTGTTGTTTAGAAATATATTTACTTTCTAAATTGTTTAAGAAACTTTTAACAAAAATAGGAGATAAAGGAGAACCTATTGGAAGACCTAGAATTTGTTTAAAAAATTGATTATTAAATTGGAAGAAAACGTTATTTAAACAAAATTTAGTAATTTTTATTAAATTATTTGTTACAAAATCAAGAAAATCGAAAATCAGAAAGTGAAAAAAGATTAGAGTTTATAAGTAATACATCTGTAGGAGGAACTGAAGGAAAAACATTTTTAACATCAAAAGAAACAACATTAAGATTTAAGATTGTATCAGAAGGAAAAATTAAATTATTTAAAGAATCTATTAATTTTTTAGTATTTTTTATTAAGTATGTAAAAATAAAATTAATTTCAAAATTAAATATTATAGTTAAAAAATTGCTAATTTTATAGGTACGTGAATTAATAAAATTTACAACTGGTCTAATAGGAAAATTGGGTTTATGAATTTTTGGTAAACAATAAAGTAAAGAGATAGAACGATTAGATACTTTCAAATTAGAAAAATGTACATTAAAATAATTAAACGTGTTTTCGGTTAAACGTAAAATATGAATAGTACTAGTAAGAAATTTAGTTAAAAGAGATTTTTTTAATTTTTCAAAATCAGTACAATCTAAAAAATTTAAAGTTTTATCACTGTATTCTAATGTATTCATAATAACTGTACAATTACCATTATCTGCTTTAGTAATTATTATGTAACCATCAATTTTTTGGTTTACTAGATTTAATTAAATTGATCTGATTGCAGTTAATGTAATTTTGTTTAAATGAATTTCAATTGGTTGGAATTTTAGAAATATCGAGATTTGAAGAATCTAAATTAGGTAAAGATTGTAAAATAAACTCAACCATAGCTTTAAAATTGTTAAAAGAAGTATCATTTAATGGTAGTGAAGGTGAAAATTTAAGACCTTGGTTTAGAAGTTTTATTTCCTTTTGTGTATAACTGACATTAGTAAGATTTAAAGTATTTTTATGAAATTCAAAAGTTGGTTTTATATTTTTGTCAAAATTATAACGAAAATTATTTTGTTGAAAAAGAAAAGAATTAAATTTAGATTTAAATTGTGGTTTACGGAAATAATTTAAATTTTGTAATTTATTACTAAGTTCAATTTATAAAATGTTACCAAATTGTTCCACCTTACTTCTAACGTTATAACCAAGTGAATCCCAAATTTCAGGATGTACTGTTGAAGAAATATTTGAATGTAGTTACCAAAGTTTAAAACGAGTTTCGTTTATCTTGCTGTACCATTTCTGATTATTTCTGATTTGATGTACATATGTGGTAATGTAGTTATAATAAGCTAATTATAAAAATGAATTAGATATTATTTTTTATTTAGCTTATACTAATAATTTTCCTTTAGATATTATTTACAATTCTTATCACAAACACTTACATAAACATTCTATTAAATCTTACACTAATTTAATACCAATTTCAACAAATTCTACTTAAAAAAATATTTTTCTGTTTCTTTTATATCAGATTTTCTTATTTTTTTAAAGAAATTAAGTAAAGAGGTGACGATTTCAAGATTTATTTTTCTAATGAAATATCACTTCGGAATCTTTTTTTTTGTAATTTTTTTAATAATGATAATAATTTAAATAAAAGTGGTGTTTACAAATCTATTTGTTCTTGTGACAAATTTTATATTGGCATGACACAAAGATCTTTTCAAACTAGACTTAATAAACATCTTAGACATTTAAAAAATAGTTTAAAATACATTAATAATCCAAATTCAGTAAAATCTACATTTGCACATGTTTTGCTTAATCGTCATACTCTTATTTCTTCTAAATTATTTCATCCTTTTAATAACATCAATAACAAACAAATTCTTGAATTACTAGAGTTGTTTTATATTAAAATATCAAATAATAATTTTTTGTTAGACGATCAAGTCAAATTTCAATTATGATTTTAAACTTAAACCCAAGCAACACATTGGTATAAAAAACGTCTAAATGTCCGGCTAATAGACGTTTATTAGACATTAAAATGTTTTTAAACGCGTTATTAACGTTTATTAGACGGACATTTAGACGTTTTTTGTACCAATGTGTTGTTTGGGAATTTTCTTAGATTTGTTTCTAAATTGCACCATCTTCCTTTTTTTAAAATAATTTACATTTAACATTTTGTAAAACTTACATTTTTTAATAATCTAGTTACAAATTTTCATATTTGACATTTTTCAAAAAATGTAAGTTAAAACTTTTTGTAATCTTACCTTTTTATAAGTTGTAAATATTTTTTTATAGACTTTTCTGAAGATGAGCTTCATTATTTTAAAGCTCTCGAAACATATGTAAAAAATACATTTTAAAAGTTAACGCATTTATTATTGGTAGACTGCTAATTTTATTAATTTTAAAAATTGAGCAATAACAATGAATCTTCTTAACAATTCATTTTATTGTTTTCTTTTCGATAAAACTGTATTTTTATAGTTTTCTGATAGATTTTATTTCAACCTTTAACGACAGCCTTACAAATTCATTTAAAAAAATTGTACAGTACTTTTTTGAATTTTTCGAAAATTATGTACTACAAATATATCGTTTCACTTAGAACATGTCGTGATCTATCACTTCATAATTTTCTAAATTGAAAATTTAAACCATCGCGTGCCACAAACGCGCGAGCCCTTTCGAACGTTAAAACTGCACATGAAATCTTGTACTTATACACCATGGGCTCCAATAATTGTAGTCTAAACATAAAGAAATCTTCTACACTAATTCCCGTGCTCTTTAAATTAACAAATCTTATACAAACTGAAATTTGTTCTTGGTGACTAGAGTCAGGAGTGCAGTCTAATAATATGGAATAATATTTTGCCTTTTTAGTTAGTTCTAAAAATATTTTCACCGGGCAATCACTAAGGCAAACAGATTTCAAAGCGCTGTCATTAAAAACTTTGCAAAAGAAGCAGTAAAGTGAATTTTTTTGTTCGGCATACAACAACTAAAAACGCTCAATTTTTCCTTTGTTCGGTAAAATTCTAAAGAAGTAACTATTGGAAAACTTACGCGGGCGAACTATCTTTTGTACAAATATCCTTTTTGTTTTGATAATGAGCATTATTAGGACGTACTTTCTTTAGCCATAGTGCAGCATCTTTCGAAAGTTGACTCATACTTGAGTTGAAGATGTTGATGGATTGCTTTCTAGAAGATCAGTTTCTTGCAAGCTCAGACAGGAAAAAACGCTTGTTCCCTCGTTGCCTTGTTGCAAGCCAAATTTCAAGCTCAAACATGAATAAAATCAGATTTGTTTGAGTTCACACAATTCATGTTATCATGTTACGTATTCGATCAAATAAATGCTATAATTGCATACTCTCATTTGGAAAATATATTATTTTCGAGGAGTAATTCGGTTCCCTCGTTTCAAAGAGTAAAAATAAACAAATAAAAAGCAATGTAATAGCTAGCAATTCCTTACTGGTTTTTTTATCATTATAAATTCTCTATGCAATCTAACATGAGCTTTGTAGATTTAAATTTATCAAAACTAAGAGACCTCTATTATTTAAAATTTCTTTTTTATATAAAAATTGAATAACCCGTTTTAATATTATGCTTAATTGCTCATTGGTATTGTGGAAATATGATCGTGCCGATTTACAAAATATTTTAAATTATACGCGTAAACTACTAAATGTTAAATTTATTTTTAAGTGAGTACTTATTAAATAAAAGAGTATTGGCTTTACAAATTCTTGAAATTGCATTTGCAACTCGAGTTAATGAGCTTTGATGTACAAAATAAACACGTAATTAATTTGATATAAAAATTAAATTAAATCCTTTTCGGCAAAATGAAAAACTACAAACTTCAATTTTTAATTTTTATTTTCGGAAACGCTTCAAGTTATTGTATGTTCAAGAACATAATTATTTTTACTTTTAGGCTGTTTAACAATTAAAATCTCATACGACTGTTTGACTGCTATTTGCAATTGATTTGTAGTGTTAAAATTGTATCCGCCAAAAGTTAGTAACTTAAAGTTTTACCGCTTGGTGTGCTGCAGTTTCTTCCTAACCAGAATAGTTTTCTAGATTGTAATAAAAGACACATAGCAATGGTGGCTATGAGATGGCGCTTGCAACCACGTTTTTGAATTAGTAATGTACCATTAAGTGGTATAACACAAATTAATTTGGTGTTTATTACAAAAACAGTAATATAATTATTTAACGTACGTAATTTGCGATAGTTATCAAACATCAAGTTAAGATAATTCAAAACAAGCTAATAAAATTGATTAACGATGTAAATTTATAGGTTTTAATTAATTATTTCTTTCTATCGTATGTGACGTAACATCAAACAGAAATGTATTTTTAAAGTACGAATTTAAAAACAGTTTAAAACTGTACGAATTTGTTGATAAATTATTATGTTTCTTATATTAGTATTATTTCTTAATTATAATTAATCATATGTTGTTGCTGACTATTTTAGTTTATGTTTCTTTATTTGATATTTTAATAAATTTTAAACGCATAGCATTAATAGAGTTTTCTGTTAGTGCTGTGTTTAAAATTGGGTAGATGGCGTCACAAAACAGAAAATTTTCAAAATAATCTATCAAATATACTCTCGATTTCTCTTATCTTCTTTTCATATCCTTGCTATGAGTCTTAGTGTGAGTCAGTCCATCTAAGTCGTTGGATGTGCGGTGAATAAGTTACGAACAGCTGTTTTTTTTGTTTTTCTTACTTTCGAAAACATATTGCGTTCAACTAGTAGTGAATAAAAAATATTTGAAATGACACCTCAAGCAACTTTAAATTTAAACTATACGAAACAACCTTTATTAAAAGAACAGTCGATGCCGACAATGTTGTTTAAGAAAAAGAAAACAAAGGTTGAAAAAGAAAATAGAAAATGTAAAATCAAATGCGTTCTTGTTGGAGATAAAGCCGTTGGGAAAACTTCTTTGGCCGTTTCTTACAGCAACGATACTTTTCCTCATGAATACATACCAACTGCTTACGACAATTACAACGGTAAGTAGTTTTTAAACAACGGATATTTAACCTAGTTGAGTTTTACCGGTTTTTTCTTTAATCAAAAAACTAATTAACAGTGAAAGCTTTAACGTTATTAAAAAGTAGAATAATGCAAATTGCAAAATATTTATGCATGTATGTATTTTACTATATTTACGCGCTGGGACTTTATTTTGCATATTTAGTTAATTATTTCATTATTGCTAACTTTATACATAAATATTTACCTCAGCAGTCTGGTTTTTATCTAAAAATATAACAAGATATAATAGGATTTAATTTACTTAAACTTAAATAGTACTAATCTCAAAGGATTTGAAATAATTTAAAGGGAACCGTGTACTTCTGGCTGGAATACTCAAAAGTCTGTTTAAGCCTTTAGTTTTGTATATGATTCATATTTTTTTTAAAGTTTATTTAACACAAAAAGTTTCTTATATTTGTAAAAACATTGGTTGAGTTTTTTTTTCGAAGCGACAAAGTTGATGCTAAAGGAGAAATGGAAAATAAACCATTTATTTGCTAAGCTTCTGTTCTAAAATTTAACCTTTGCAAAATAGATTTTTTCTTTTTAATTAAATTTTTTAACGCGACAGATGTTCCTTCATTTTAAGTAACTTAACAAACCTTTGACAATTTAGGTGTTTAACCTTTAACGTTTAACCCTAATTGTTTTATTTAATAAAATTTTAATTGATATTGCCATGTATTTTTGCATTATTACAATTTCGCTAATGTCCTTTAGCAATAAATACGTAATGGCATAGAAAATTAATTTCTCATTTTCCGATTTTACCAATCAACCTTGCGCACCTTGAATGCTATTTAAACGTAATAAGGATAAAGTGAAGCAAGGACAAGACTGTAATTGCTTTTTGATGAAAAAGAAAAATCTAAAACGTAGTTATTAACGTTGGCATAGAAAGATGAATGGAAACTACCCAATTTCTTTAAAGAAATGTTATTAAATTTAAAATAGCGTTCTTTAAATTGAAATTTGCTGAAACAAAGAATGCCGGCTCTTCTTAACATTTACATTAAATGCAATTCATTTGTTCGATTAAAAGTAAAATGTAACTTTCTCTTTCTTCTTAAGCATTAATGTAATTTATTGTCGCATTGGAAATTACATTTACGGTTTTTTTTTTTTGATTTGTATTGTCGCATAAAGCGACAGAAATACAAAAACGAAACTAACGGTTACTAATGGTTTCTTTGCTTTTGATATAATGGGTTCTCTTTTCAAATGTAAAAGTTCATTTTTACCGGTATAATTGTAAAGGTACCCGCTTTAGGTAAGGAAGTATTTTCTATTCTAAATATTCTACATTTTGGGAAATTTATTTTTTTCTTTTAACTACAAAAAATATTAACAACTCATAAAAAGTTAAGATTACAAAAATTTTTCAACTTACATTTTTTGAAAAATGTCAAATATCAGAATTTGTAAGTAAATATTTAAAAAATTAAAAAATGTAAGTTTTACAAAATGTTAAACGTAAATTAAAGGATGATGGTGCAATTTAGAAACAAATTTAAGAAAAATTAAGTTTAAAATCATAATTGAAATTTAATTAAAAAGAAAAAATCTATTTTGCAAAGGTTAAATTTTAGAACAGAAGCTTAGCAAATAAATTGTTTATTTTCCATTTCTCCTTTACTATCAACTTTGTCCTTTGGAAAAAAAACTCAACCAATGTTTTTACAAATATAAGAAACTTTTTGTGTTAAATAAACTTTAAAAAAAATATGAATCATATACAAAACTAAAGAAAAAAGAATCCGAAGAGATATTTCATTAGAAAAAGAAATCTCTTCGGAATCTTTTTTCTTGCAATTTTCTCAATAATAATAATAATTGAAATAAAGTGGAGTTTACAAATTAATTTGTTCTTGTCAAAAATTTTATATTGGTATGACACAAAGATCTTTCCAAATTCGACTTAATGAACATCTTAGATATGCATATATCAGATAAAATTTTTTTGTTGAACGATCAAACCGATTTCAATTATGATTTTAAACTTAATTTTTCTAAAATTTGTTTCTAAATTGCACCATCTTCCTTTAATTTACATTTAACATTTTGTAAAACTTACATTTTTTAATTTTTTAAATATCTAGTTACAAATTCTCATATTTGACAGTTTTCAAAAAATGTAAGTTAAAACTTTTTGTAATCTTACCTTTTTATAAGTTGTAAATATTTTTTGTAGACTTTTCTGAAGATGAGCTTCATAATTGTAAACTCAAAACATATGTAAAATACATTTTGAAAGTTTGAATTTATTATTGATGGGCTGATAATTTAAATAATATTTTATGATTTATTTAAAAAATTCTTTTATTTTGTTTTATCGCTTTACAGTTTTTGTTTTTATTCTTTTTGGATCGATTGTTCAATTTGTTACCATTTATGGTAGTTTTTTTTTGTAACATCCATGCCAGATCAATTGGCTTTGTTTTGTGGAACGGAACGAAATTTACTTATTTGCTTCTATTCGGTTCTAGATTTTCTATAAGTTTACTTTATATTGTTCTCCTAACACAAAATTGATTTTTAATTTAGATTAATCGTATTTTTTGTCTAGCTTTTGAGTAATGTATCTCAGACCATCTTTACCGTCACGTATAGCCACTTAATCGTCAGCGAATTCTTAAAAGAATATAGTTTTATTTTCGCTATTTTTTATGTATCTTTGTCATTAAATTTCTAATATTACTTCTTTGTGTTTTGAGCAACATCGAATCACTTGCACAAAGACTTTATATTAAAAATTGAGTGTTTATTTTATTTTTTTGACAAAATAGATGTTAAATAATTAATTAACACTTGGTGTTCTATGTTGTGTGTTCACCTCGGTTCTTCGGAACAGCTTTAATTCTCGTGTTTGTGAAGTTAGGCACAAGATTCTGCAAATTAAAAACAAATTACTAAGAGTTCTAACAGCACTTAAATAGATATACAGTTTCTGATAAAAAAAGTTATGTTGCGAATCTAAAGTACTAAACCGCCATGAAATTTTCTACAGTTCTGAATAGTTCTGTTTAAGTCAAGTGTATATACAGGGTGTTAATACTAAGTTGTAACACCCGAAAATGGCAGTTAAAACCCATTGAAACAAACAACTTTTCTTAGTTCAAATTTTTGATTTGGACCCCAGTTCATAGTTATTGGCGTCTTTTTGTTTTTCTCTTATTTTAAGGAATATTAAAGAACACAAAAACTTGCATTTTGCATTTGTTTTCGGTTTTCTAAAACGTTTTTATTTACAATTATTTCCTATTTTATTAAATAACAAAATGGAGGCCCATCAAAAATTTCAAAACAAGATATTTTGAAAACCACTCGATCGATTTTTAAAAAAAAAACATTTATAAAACTTTTAAATTATTTACTATAATATTTGTCTGAAACATTTTTTTGATCTATTTAAAGAAAGTTTTTATTCAAGTTGAATTACAAGATACATTTTAACAAACTCCAACAATTATTTAAAACAAAGTAGGCTTGTTGCCATTAAACAAGAAACATAGAAACAAGAAAAATTAAACAATGAACAACCAGGGAAGGATTAAATTTTATTTTTAAAATGGCTACCATTCGCAGCCACGCAAGCCCGGCAGCGTGTTTTAATATTAGAAGAGACACTTGCAAGAGCTGCCTGCTTGTCTTTTATATCTCCTGCTGCAGCTACTATTTTAGTCACCAGTGCTAATTTGGTGTTTACTGGTGTCTCATCTGATCCTAGAAAATGAAATCTAGTGGAGTGAGATTTGGGCTCCAGTTTGGTCACGCAACAAGATCTTCTCTCCTAATCCACTTATTCGGATATTTTCTATTTAGTTGTGCTATAACTTCTCGGGTTGTGTGGACTGGTGCTCCATCATATTGAAACCAAAGTCTTCGTCTTATATGTATTTAGCGGTAAGTCATCAAGAAGCTCTGGAAAAACGTTATTTAAGAAATTAAAATAATTTTTACCATTCAATCCGTTTGGGAGTATGTAGGGTCCAATAACGTATTTTCTTACGATTCCAGCCTATACATTTACTGAAAAACGTCGTTGATGCGCACGAATAAATATTGCGTGGAGATTTTCATCACAGCATAGGTGAATAAAATGCACCGTCGATTGTGAAACAAACTTCGTCTGTAAATAAAATAAACTTTTCAAAACGTGTCTGAAAATGGCAACGTTCAAGAAACCAACGATAAAACAGCAATCTTGGCTGGAAGTCTTCAGATCCCAAACATTTTTTGTTTAAAAAATTTCTTCTTCAAAATTTGCCAAACTATCAGGTCATTTACATCTAATATATTTGCTACAACTCTTGTGCTCGTCGATGGCTCATCTTTAATAATATTTAGAACAGATTCTTTCAATGTAGAAGTTCGACGAAATTTATTAGAATTCTTACCAATTGTTGGGTGAAAATTTTTAGTCTCTGACAATTCTTCTAAAAATGCCACAACTTGGTTGCTGACGATTTGAAAATCTTCTCTCCAATAAATTCTACAAGCTTAAAAAAGTTTATGGTTTTGATAATTATGGATTTTTATACACAAATTATGCAAAATACGCACACAACTGATAAACGTGACAGAAACTTTTCAAGATGAAACAGGGAATAATTTTTTTTTTAATTTCAAGATACAAACTGAAAAATATGTGCCTCAAGTTTGAAGTACGTGTTTATTATTTGGTCTTTGTTTCATTGTTTAATGGCAGCAAACCTATTTTGTTTTAAATTATTGTTACACTTAAAATTTATCTTGTAATTCAATTTAAATAAAAACAGATCGAAAACAAGGTTTCAGACAAATGTTATAGTAGGTAGTTTAAAGGATTTTATTAATGTTTTATTTTCAAAAATCCAACGAGTGATTTTCAAAGTTTTTGATCAGTCGCCATTTTGCTATTTGATAAAATATAAAATATTTGTAAATGCAAATGTTTTAGAAAACTTAAAGTAAATTCTTAAACTTGATGTATTTTTTAAATATTTCTTAAAATAAGGGAGTAATGACAATTTCTCGAAAAAAATCAAAAATTTTAACCAAAAAAATTGTTCGTTGCAATGAGTTCTAACTAGTATTTTCGGGTGTTTCAAAAGTATTAACACCCTGTATATGCAATTTTATATCGATAATTTTGCCAATCAACAATTTTGAAGACGAAATTTGGCGAAAATGTGTCCTGTTGAGCATTTATCGCAGTTTTTAAAAGAATGGTATGTTTTAAAAACAGTTTTATAAAACGTTCCAATTATATTCAGTTTTGAAACAAATTTGGAACAGGATCTTATAACTATCGCGATTTTTATTGTTGAACATTTTTGAACAAATACGTTTAGTAAAAATTAATCGTGTAAGATTTTTTGTAGTTTTAATGATATTATTTAACAGTTCTACAAGAGTTCTATCTCACTCTTTAAAATTCTGAACAGATGCTGTGTCTAGGCGAAAATAAGTTAGATATAGACTCGTCTTTAAACCGTTCATTCTCTATCATCTATATTCATAGTTGTGGTTCCGTTATTATTATAGGCCATGATAAAGTCTGCCTTGACATTTGTAGAAGGTCCTTTCTTTTTTTTTATACTCTTGCTGTATTGATGATGTTGAAGGCACTAAAAGATTTTATTTTACTGGACATCATCAGTACCGTTGAGACAACACGGTTAGAACCAGTACAAGTGGAAGAATTTAAGTAGAAAGTTAGGTGTATACTAGAGAAGAAAAGAACATTCTAGAAACATTACTAAACAACAAGATAAGGCCCTTAAAAACTAACAAAAAAAACAAATCTTTAAAAATCCTTTTAGCAGACAAAGGAACCGCAACAGTTATTATGAACTCTATTATCTATAACCAAATAATCAAAGAGATTATACAATAAAGAAACTACCGAAGACTGAACAAAGATCCAACAACAAACTCTGGAGAGGAAGATTTACCAGATTTTGAAATACGAGGGATTACTAACACCAAGAACGAAGACTACGCATCACAGCAAACCTTCGCATCTGTTTGGACTATCCGAGATACACAAAAAAACATGCCACTGTGGTCTATAACTAGCTCTCGGAATGGACCTACATACCAGCTAGCTAGGTATTTACTACCGATCGTGCAACCGCTTTAAGACAACAGCCCATTCTTTTTCACAAATTCCAAACATTTTGTTGATATTTTGAGGCAGTAAAACTGCAACGAGACTAATTGGTCAGCTTTGACATGAAAAATCTATACACCAATGTTCCGGTGGAAGAAAGACTAGAGATTATTCTAAAGAAGCTCTGAGAAGACGAGAACTTACGGGAAAGAAGTACGCTATCAGTATCACCTGTCATTTCTAATATCTACATGAACTAAATTTAAACCTAAGATTTTGCTTTGGTATGTAGACAACACATTTATAATTTGAAACTACAGTGATCGACAACTAGATCACTTCCTGCATCACCTGAAAAACATTAAGCCATTTATCAAATTCACCATGGAAAAAGAAAAGGACGATTCATTACCATTCTTAGACGTTCTTGTAAAGAGAAACAATATAATGATCGAAACGGCTGTTTACAGAAAACTAACTCATGCGGACCAATTACTTGACAACAACGAAAGAAAAAAGGTAGCTAAGTCTTTAATCGACAGATCCCACAGATTATGTAACACAGAGAAAGAGCTTCAAGAAGAAATCAAATACATAAAAAGTATCCTAAAACAAAATGGGTACCCAATAAAGATAATAGAAGAGATTTTTCATAAACACCATACCAACATAAGCCTCAATCTAAATAAGAACTATCGAAAACACTGCTTAGCACCTTATAAGCCAGAGGCTTATCTGAAACGATAAAAAGTTAACGTTACGAAATCAATGCAGTGTTCAGATCAACTACTATTAGAAGTATCTCTGGCACGAAGCCACTTACCAGTCGAGACTCCAAAAACTGCATCTACCATCTATCATACATGAGCGAAACCAAAAGACTCTTCGAAGTTAGATTAAAAGAACACTGACCGTAGAGAAAATAGATATCAAGATCCGGCATCTCGCAACACTCATGTGAAAAACAACATAAAATGAAGTGAGTGGAGGCGAAGATCTTACACAGAGAGGAACATTAGTACAAAAGAAAATTTAAAAAAGCAGCAGTGATCAACAACAACAAGAAGGTCTTCAGCCAACCAAGTGTAGAAATAGGTAACGTGTGGAAGCCGTTAATTAAACGTTTGAAAGAACATAAACTAGTGATTCCATTGACTAACTTTTGTTTTGCTTAACTGCATTTTGTACACTTGATCGCTTCATTGTTTCTAGTATATAAGCTTCAACAGTCTTTAAGTTTGTTAGTATTCACCTGATGACGATTGTAGATACTATAGCAATCGAAACGTAGTGTATATTCTATTTTATCAAATGCAACATTGTCTACTTCATTTTGTTTTTAAAACAAATATCTCCATGTTGAATGACTAAGCTGTGCAATTAAATCGATGTAATAGTCTTTGAAGATTATCTTCGTTTTCTCCTACCAATTATATCTTACCATTATCAGAGTATTCTCACTTTGGGTCGGTGATCACTCCATTTATTTTGGCTTGTTTTTTATTTGTGCTGTATATATTTAAATTTTTTTTTGATTAGGTTGTAAGGAATTCCTTCGTCATAGAGAAGATGTATCACATGTTTAAGTTGGATACGATCAAATGCTTTTTTTAGCTCTCAGCACATGTAGGTTGGCCTATTGTATTCTATAGATTTTTCTGCTACTTGGCGTATAACAAAAGCGACATCTGTGCACGATCTTCTAGATATAAACTCTTGTTAGTCATCTGATAATGATATTGTAGAATTCAGGTTTCCACGGGTTGCATTATTAATACAATTTTCCATTCTGGATAATTCCTGAGTTGTCGTTCTTACGTAAGCTAAGCTTTCGTCACACGTCACAGTGGAATTATCTAGAATGGAAAATTTTATTAACGATGTTATTTTCGAAGTACTATCAAAACTGTTCTCAGGAGATTTATGGCTATATGAATATAGGGTGTCTTCTTGTCTCTCTTCTTGAATATAGGGACTGTGGTGCTTGTTCTCTAATCATAGGATATCTTGGGATGCTTTTTTTATTGATTAGGATGAGTAACTATTCATTAAGTTGTTGTCGTTCGACATACATAAGCAGTTCATTGGGAATGCTGTCTTGCCCCGGACTTTATTCTTTAGCTGTCGTAGCGTTAATTGTATACATTAACTTATTAGTTAATGTTTGTTACTATTTTTAGACTATTCTGTTCAACTACATTTTCCTTTTTAAAATAAAGTTTCTTTAGGTACATGGTCCAAGTTTTTTTTCTATATGGTTAACTTCAACAAATTTGTTTACCTCCTTCTTTTTGGTTTTGATCAGTCGCCATACTTGTGTTTTCAGTCTGTAGAAATTATTTTCTATTCGTTTAGAAAATATTTTTGCCTTACTAATGTTGTTTTGTCTTATCTTGTATCTTTCATATGTTTTGTAGCTTTTTGCAGTTTGGTATCTTAAATAAGGTTTCTTTTTTCTTTTGTATTTTTTTTTAAATTGAATTAAAGAACGATGGTATTCTATTTGGTTCTAGATTGTTTGTTTTATTCTCGGTTCGGGTTCCGATGGTTTCTATTGCTTACTGCTTTTGTAATATTTGTTCTTAGTTTCTCGCAACTGCTGTTGATGTCTTCTTTGTTTATCGTTTAAACTTTTTCTGATATAGTGTCTCTGTTGATTCATTCCATAATTATTCGATATTTTGTTCTTGTTCCTAATTCTTTTTTTTTGTGACATTATTTTTATCTTCCCAAATAATAGACTATGGTCATTGATAATATTTTCAAAGGTGTATCTGTTTAGCAAATGTATTAACACAAATTGTACCCAGTGCAAGAAAACCGATTTTTGAATAGTTTACTGAAGAAAACCAGTTATCAAAATATACCAAATTGTTGACATCGCTTTGCAAATTGTATCAATTGTATGACAATATTCAAACTTGCAGTCAAATCAGGATTACCTTCAGTTTGTTCAATTTTACCAGTAAATTTGTAAAAACTATGAAGATAAAAATCTTATACCCCCATTTGTAAAACTTATTGAGAAGGTACTATTTTAGTCTTGATTGGTCTTTAAATTGTATCATTTGTATCAGGAGAATTTCTAATAATTTATCTCTTCTTGAATCAGTGCGCTTTGGTGTTTTTAAATTTGTATTTGAATAATTTAAAAACACCAAAGCGCACTGATCCAAGAAGAGATAAATTATTAGAAATTCTCCAGATACAATTTTCTATTTATCTATGCTCATTATATGTGTCACTTGAGCTACACGACTTTCTGTTGCCGAAAATATAGGTGATCTAGGAAGACCAGATACAAACAGCACACATTCAAGAAACTGCTCCAACTCATTTTTTACTTTACTTGTAGCTTTAGAGCTACTTGGTTTAGCATTTCTATGTTTTTCCTTTTAGATGAGTCTTTCTCTATGTAGATCTTTATCTTCACCTTTGTTTGGAACATTCTCAAAACATTTAGCGTAGATCTGGGCTTACAATCAACGCCATCATCAATATCGCTAAGACAACTGTCTTTTGGTAAACTTGTTTGTGATTTTTGTCTATCGAAGACTATTTTTTATGATCTTGATTTTGCTATTTGACCACTTAGATTTAACAACACAATACCAATTCTTGCGTGACATTATATTGTACTTTTTCATAAGAGTTTGTTTCTGATAGAGGTTTTAACATAGTTTAGAATGAATGAGTCTAATATTAGTATGGCATATTTTCAATAAATATTCCTAATGAAACAGAAAATTATATAATAAAAGTACATATTTTTTCGGCAAAGATTGAAGAGGCGTTGCTATGCAAAAGTTAATTTAACTGGTTTTTGGAATGTTATTATCAACATTTTGTATTTGTATATGTTTTTTGTACTTTTTTGATTATGATGTTATAGTTCTGTATTTGGACGATTTTATCATCTTTTGATATAATATAAGTGATTATTGTTTACTTTTGATAATTTAAGATTTTATTTTACTATTATCAAGCTACAGTACTTAAAATAAAACTTTTGTATTGATTTATGTTCGTGTATTTTTAATTAACTTCTAAAATGAATATTTAAATTTCAAGTTTAGTGTAGGCGTGGTGTTAGAGTTTGATATAGGAGTTAGTTTGTTTAATTTATTGCTTAATTCATTAATGCAGTGGTAGGTGTTGGTAGCCCACGACACATTTAACGTGTTTACGTATTTTTTCTTAATAAAACAAAATTATTGGTATGTAAGAAAATCGTTATTTATTTTTTTATTTATTGGAATGAGAAACTTAAAGATAACGTGAAGGTTTGTTCCTATCTCTTTTATTCTTCGCCTAGGAAAATATTAAACAAATATTTTAAACAACAGGCGTTGCCCTGCGCTTTGTTTAAGTGACAAATATGGTTATTATTACATTAAAAATTCTATGCATACATATTAATATTTTGTAATATCTGAGTTTTTTCCCAACTTTGATAAAACTTAAACGTTCTTTACTTTTTGATTTATTATAGATCTTTAACGCAATAAATTAAATAATTAAAACAAACGACGTAACTTATTGTAGGTACTTCTGAAGAAATAAGAGAAGGAATTGCGGTTACATTTGAAAAAAAACTCTTAGGTGTGGGGATTATAATACGATTTTTCTTTTAAATTGAACAAGAACGTATTAGTAGTAATGAAACACACCAAATCTCATTGAAACGGTTTACTTAACAGTTTTAAGTTAAATAAATACGATTTTCCGTTTTCTTTATTAATTCTTAACTTTCTAAAAAAGATATTCGCTACGCATCTTTGTTCGACGTGGGTAGTTTCATCCAAAGACAGCCAATTTTTATGGTTTGCTACTTCTTTTCTTTTTTTGTCTAAAGTTCTGCCAAACAGTAATTTTGTCTTATTGCAAACCCATCAGGAATATTGTGTTTAGTACACTTTTCTAAAAACTTACCGAATACTTAATTTTTTAATTTTAAATAATAATAAAACCTGTACACAATTCCTTAGTAAAGTCTGAACATTTTTGTTCTAATACTGAATTATTTCATATTTTTTGGTAGCATTTATAGGCAGTTTAATTTGCAAAATAACACATCTTAAAAGATAATAATTAATTGATGAATTGCAAGTACAAGTTAATACATTATCCTTTAATTCACTATAATCACTTGCTTATTTAAAACCTTAGACAATAATTGCAAAATTTTTCTGTAAACAGATTTTCAAAAGAAAGCGATCTTTGTTTATTAATTCGTTATCTGATAATTGTCATTTACTCATTCAACCATCAACTAATTACAGGAAGAAACTTTAGCAGTGACTATAATTCAGTGGTAATGGACATAACAATGCGTCGCTTTGTTGAAACCAAAATTATCATACAACCAAAACGCATCGACGTAAGACAGCTCGACAACTCAGAGTTAAGACAAAACAAAACATTCAAAAACTAGAAAGTAGACTTAAAAGGTTAAAAACAGCTGAAAACAATGAAGGAAGGCAGCAGAAGTTGATTAACAAAAAAACATCAGACTCAACAGGAACATCCGCGCGGAATGCAAAGAAAAGACTAATTCAGTGAGATATTAGCGTTTCAAGAAAAAGACGAAATCTGTAATATTCACAAGAACATCAAAGAATTTTTAGAACAAACGCAGTAAAGCGCGTGTATGTTACACGAAAAAATACCCATACTTATAACCTTAACAGATGATGCTGGTTTAAACCTTATAACAAAAATATTCAACACTGTGTAGACAGCGCAAAATTCCTGAAATCCATCTTAGTCACTTTGCCAAAGAAATAAATGCATCAAACTGCCACGACTACCGTGTGACTAATTTTAGTACAAAAAGCTCTTAACAACATCAGGGCACTAGAGGCAAACCAAAACCTTGATTTTGGACTCCGTACAAGACTACTGCGGTGCTACGTTGTTCTTGTCTTTCTATATGGGTGTGACAACGAATAGATACATTTAAAATGTACGCATATAGACGAATACTTTGTGTCTCCAAGAGAGGCCATACTACTAATGTAGAGATACTAGAACGAATGTGAAAAAATCAAAAAACTTTTCCTGACAATCGAGGGGGAAAAAATCAGTATTTAGGTTATATAATGCGAAGCGAGCACATCAATAGAAATTTTTAAAACGGCGGTATCACGTGTTATAATAACCAATTAACTTTTGCTAACTTTTGTAGGGAGACGGCGCACTAAGAAGAAGAATGTGACATTTCTGTAGATTGCAAACCTTACAGAATCATCCCAAACAAAAATTGATGAACATGCTATTGAAGTTGTAAATACAATTCAGCTTCTTGGAGTTACGCTAAATAAGAACTGTGAACAATTTTGTGAAATCTTTAAAAAAAATGTAATAAACATCAACAAGTGGGCGAATAGAGCAATCTTATTAAACATATGTCGGGTTTTAGTCGTAAGCAGAATGAATCTACAAGAAAAAAAATTAAACATCCGCGTGGCTTATCGATCCAGTCTAATATTTGTCGTACGTTACGGGTTTATTACGACTTCAGTATATGCAAGAATTATTCCTGGCAAAATATGGAATTAAAATCGTACAACATTAAAAATACTTAAACCATCAAGTATCTTAGATTAACTGCAACAGTCCAAAAAAACATACACACTAAACCAATATACGTAAAACTCAACAATGTATGAGTTCTGAAAGGCGTTCAAAACAGACCTTTCTATCACCATTCCAGTCTCCAAAGAACTTGTGTTGGGCGGATAACAGATTTACGGCAGACAGAATACAACTATTCATCAACCTAATTAAAAAGAAACTTTTGGTGTTGTCGAATTTTTACAATTGCAATAGATATTATAATTTGACTGATTTAACATGCTTATTATGAATTAGTGCAGCACAAAAGTAAATCTTGACAAACGTTTCTATACGTAAGTTATCACCTTCTTCTTGTTTATAGTATTTTTTCGTTTAATTTTTTTTGAGAGGTGATTTGTTTAGCGCCCCTGCACTTCCGATTTATTACTCCTTCAGGAGTTCTGTTTCGTCAACGAAGTCCAGAAGCTTATTCCAAGGGACCTTTTTTAACTTATCAGTTAGTTTTGGTTTACCGAGAGTCGTTTTGCGTTGCAATTGATATGCTTCGCATTTACACAACAGATGCTGCGGAGTCTCGTCGTTCTCCAAGCATCCGTGGCATAGGGGGCTACTTTGCAGTGCCTTGTTATTAGTCCCGTGAGTTTCTTTAACTTTTGTTGACTCATGCTTGATAGTGCATTTTGAGTGTTTGATTGTGGCTTTGTATCTTTGAAGAGTTTTTCTATAGTTTTTTTTTATGCTTTGCTGCAAGTTTGCTGCGAATTGTTTCTTTTCTAGTCTCATAGGCGATTCCAAAAACTGGTTTAGGTTCAATATATGTATGTCCCTGTTGTGCCCTTTTTAGCTAGTACGCCGGCCATTAGGTTATCTTTTACATTCTGGTCTTTAGGTATCCAGATGTACTGCACTGGTTAGCGAGTTGCTAATATTTCCAGACTGTTTGTGCATGCCATAATCAGTTTCGATTTTATTACTGACGATTTTAGCGCCAGTAGTGCTCCTTGACTGTCAAACATGATCGATATCGTACCATTTGCGTATGATTTCGAGTCCATAATGTTCCTGACATACCAGTCAATAGCAGCAACTTCAGCTTGAAAAGCGGACGCATATTTACCCAAGGTCAGCGAAAATTGCTTTTATGGTGCCTGCCTTCATATATTCCTACACTTGTACCGTTGCGATTTTGGGCCTGTTATGAGCAGGTATTACATTGTCTGTACAGCTGTGCTTTTCAGATTGGTTTTCTCACTTCATATAAGCGCACCGGTTTTTGTTGTGACTTTTTCTAGATGAGGGTTGAAGATCAGTCTAGTATCATGAGTGAGTCCCAGATATTTGACTTCTTTTGTCATCGAGAGCGTGACTCCGTACATCATAGGTAGTTTCATGTCATCCGTTTTCAGTCGTTTGGTAAACGGAACAATTGCCGTCTTAGTTAGGTTCACTGATAGTCCCTCTTTTTTGCACCATTTTTCGACGGTGTTTAATGCACCTTACATTATGTTTGATACAGTTGCCCTAAACTTCCCGTTTGTGATAATGGTGAGATCGTCGACGTATCCTAATGTGTAATTCAAATCTATGTATTGTGTATTGCCGATACTTCCGCCATTTATTGATTGAATGATTTACGATAAATTTCTTGTGTTCGTTAAATTATACATATTTATCTTCCTTTTTTTGGTCCGTTGAGGATTACGTACCTGATTTTGTTACAAGCTTGGACCTTCTGTCTTGATCGAAACAGAAGTTTTACTTAGTAAGATCTGGCGCCTTTTAAATACTATTTGCTTAAACCTCCCCGATCTCGGACTAATGCAAGTTGGCCGATCAAGGTTCAAAAAACCTATAAGCTGGTAGCAAGCTACCTAGCGCCTATTATTTTAGGATCGGTTTGGTTTCGACTGGATTATGAACAGGAACACTCGAGCACTCGTCGAACTGAGCAGTCGTGGTTAATCAGCGTTCGACCGTGGATTATCCATTTAAGCCTCTTTTTTTCTTTTCTTTTTGATACGGCCCAAAGCAATAAGAATTAATGTTACCAAATTAAATCAGGATTTACTTACCTAATAGAAACCGCCAGAATTTGAATAGGCTGAATGCAGCTCCTTAACATTTTGGACAGTGTAATTCATTAAAGGACGTTATCGACATTCTAAAGTAGTTAAAGATTTTATTATCATCTACTTTCAAAGCTTGAGAGTATATTAAATATGTCAAGTTCTTCTCTTTTTGCATTGAAAGATGCACTCAGTAAATTCGTATTTGTCGTCTTTGCGACGCCGATATAATATCCACATTGGTATAACGCGTTCACATTCCATCATGCCCCGCGACAACTTTTCCCACACCAGAACCGGATTCCAAACCGTACGTAATGTGAAAGCTGGATCAAACCCGGATGCCCGGCACCGGTTACCGGCTAGTGAGAAAGGATCCTAAAAGTGAAAGATTTGAATTGCACAATTATACTGTTTTATGACTATGACGTGTCAAAGTAAACAGATGGGAGTTAGTAAACATGAAATGTAAAACACACGACGTGAGACCAAAGCTGGAAGAAGTCATTCAGAAGAAAAGTTTAGAAACGTCTATCGTCATCGTGTATAAGAATTGGTAATTGCAATAGCCACTCTTCAACGTAAAGCGAATATTTCTCTGTCTTCTAGTTCTTGTAGTAGGCCGTCCATGGCGAGGCACTATAGTAGAGGTAATAGCACCCTGCTTTGTGGGCTCCCGCTAGCCACTTTACTTTCTACAGTGCTACCGTACAAAGTAGCTCTTATCGTCCGATTCTTGAGCATTGAGTTAACCCAGTTTCTGACTAGATGTGTGATTCTTTTTTTTCCCAGCAATATCTAGAAAAACACCCAATGCAATATTATTGTATTGGATTGCATTTTCGCATTTATTTACTAGTTGCTGAATTGCTAGCTGGCGAGATTTTCCGGATTGGTAAGCGTACTGGTTTTTTGCAGAGGCAAAGCCTTCAGTGCCCTGTTCCGTATATACCTGTCGACTACTGTTTCAAGTAGTTTTAAGATGAAGGAAGTCATGCTGATTGGTCTGTAAGATTTTGCTTGGGTTCCTTTCTGGCTTTGGTATAAATACCATCTTGACAATCCGCCATCTGTTTGGTATATGCGAAAGTGCTAAGCTGGCTCTGAGAATGTCGTATACTGCGTTTCGCAGAGCAGCAAATCCCGTTTGCAGCATGATGGGATAAATTACATCAGCTCATGGAGACTAAAAGAGTTTGATTCTCTATTCTCAGTTTTCAAGATTAATTATTTTTTTCGCTAAATCTCAGTTCATTTTGAGTACCCGTTTGTTTGGTATCTATAGGTTTTGGTGCTTAGGAACTTCAGTTAACGATGAACCCGGGAAGTGTTTTTGCAGTAGTTCTTGCAAAGTACTTTCAATTATGTTTGTAAACTTTCCGCTTTTGGTCAGCAAAGAACCGTGCGGTCCTTGCTCACAGCTGTTTGGAGCCGAAAACTTGTAGGTTTGTTTTCTACGTCTGTACAGTACCTTCTCCATGAGTTTTTTTGTTTTTTTAATGGCATTGTTGTATGTTGTGAGGCTGATTCTGTATTCATCCCAATCACCGCTTTTTTTGGTTGTGTTAAATAGGCTTGTAGTGAGTGCCCTTGCTTTGTCAAGCTCCTTGTTCCACCAAGTTATCCCGTTGGGGGTTTGCTTAACAGTTTTTGGGCAGCTTGTTTTAAATGCTGATTTTATTGAATTAACAATACTGTATGTCATTAGTTCTAGCTCGTCGGTTTTCCTCGGGCTTCTGTATTCCATTGCAAGTTTCTCGTCTGATTCAATGTTGAATCGAATTTATCTATGATCAGATAAAGAAGGTTTATCTGATACATGCTACATTTTTATCACTTTGCTCAGCTTTGGACTAACAAGCGTAAGGTTAATAATTTCTAAAAGTTTTTTACTTCCTGGATTTGTGCTTCCTTGCAAGTTGTGTGCATTGGCATCGCATCTAAGAATTAGCGGTTTGTTGGTCCCACTGTTAATCGGCCGTTGGATTTGCTCCGGCCGTACTGGCCCTGTCTGGTCGTAGGTAAGATAACCCGATCAAATAAAAACTCCCTCCTGATGTCTTCTACTACTACAGATATTTTGGCTGCTACGAAATCTCTAGAACATAAATCCCACAATGGCATTAAGTCAAATGTTAGTACTATTGGTAATGAATTTATTGAATTATAGTTTATTTTTAAATAGTAAGCATATATCTAAATTACATTATTACATCATTTATATATATTTACGTTATTATATATTTTATACAATCTATTCTGATACAATTAACGACAATTCCAATATATGAAGTAAATATAAATTGTGTTTTAATTATATAAAATAAAAATCATATTTATAAGTTATAAAATAAGCATTTTTTATTGGAATTGTTTATTGTCCAGAAAGTATAGGCACTTTTTGCTTAAACAAATTTTTAATTAGAATTTTTAGAATTATTCTCGGTCTTGCATTTCTTTTTAATGCATATTGTATTGTACGTTATCATTTTTTGACAAAGATTATAATATAGACATTGGTTTTACGTCTTTAGACCTTCTTGTAAAGTGCTGTAGTCAAATTTTAATGCATAATTAAATCCAGGGAGGTTAATAGACTTACAGTTCACTCGTAACAATTATGAAACATAACTTCATTAAATTTTGTGTCATCAACCTTATGCTTATGACATAAAGTTCTATTGCGTTAATTATTCGCGCTTATAGTCTATATATACTATATACACGCCTAAGGTAAATGCAAACTGCTTCATATGAGGGTATTACTCTATTTTTTGGTTTCGAAAGATGAAGAGTAATTAAGGCGCGTTAATGTTAATATACTTTAAGGCACGCTATGAATGTTTATGTTCTAGCAAAAACACATTGACATTTGATCTCCCAATAGAGACTCATCTCCACCAGCGCAAATGAAACTGAAATTTTCAGCTCTGTATTATCTTCATTTAACGTGACACGAAATACGTTTTAATTTTTTTTATTCACGACTCAAAAAGCGTAAAAACGTTTTGTAATGAAGCGTAGACGAAGCTCTCATTACAATCAATGAGTCGATCACGTAAACTTATCAAGCGTGACTGCATTGAAATTTAAAAAAATATTGTTTGCATGTTCACAAGTCGAATATAATTCAAAGATTTATTATATAAAACGTTCAGATATATTAAGTTAGAAAGTGGTTGAGAAATCTAAATAGTTTAAAGCCCGCAAATGTTTCCCAGCAGAGCAATACATTTTCGAAGAAAGTTCAAATAATAGGTTTTTGGCCTTTTTCTTGTGTATGTATTTTGCTTCTTTTACTATTTCCACACAATAAATAATTCTGCATTGAATCGCTGTAACTCTAAATTATTTGAATCCGTAGGGTGCAATTACCATAAGAATATAAAACTTTCCATAAGTTTACATTATTAGAAATACTACAGATTTATAACTAAGAAATTAATTGGTAATTACAATAGAAATAATAGAAAGCGTATATGTGCTACGGAACTAATCGACAATGCTCTATATGATTGAAAACATTTATTTGATTGTATATAACATTTTCTGAGGTAGTGGAAATGAATATTTTTAGTAAGTTTTTGTTATTGTTTAATTACTAGTTTTCTACACAAAATTTCACCAAGCATTTAATTGTCTTCATGTGTAATATGTTAGAAATTGCTTTTGTTGGTTGTATAAGAATTCGTCGATGTCATTTCCTGCCAGTAAAATTTTGGTAATAGAGTTTTTTACAGTTTTTTAGAATACCTACCTACATTATAGAAAGTTGCAAAATTCGTCACGTACTGATTCTTTAATAACCATGTAATTATATGAATCCATATCGTTTGTCAAAATCAAGGTGGCACATTAAAATATTCATTTTTTATTACGTGAAATAAAAATTAAAAAAATCTTATAAAAAGTATTGCAAAACTTTTTGAAAACGAGTTTATAATAAAAATAGTAAAACAAATCTTTTTTGTGTAATGATGATAATCAAGCTTCGCATATTTATGCACTTAAACACTTGAAATATGCACAAAAAATATGCACTTAAACACGTGTCTTTTATAAGTTTTATTATGTATTTCCTAGATAATCCATTTTTAAATAAACCATATAGTACAAAATAGTAATAAATACTGCAAAAATTTGATTACATTTGATAATCACAATATTTTTGTATTGCATTGTCGTTCCATATTGCACGACACAATAGCATGGCATGTTTAAAATAAATGACATCACTTATGTTTTTCCGCTGCTTATAACCTGAATTTTGTAATAACACTTTTTTAACTTATTATATTATTCTTTTTTCCTCAGTTCACTTAAACGAACTACGACTTCTTTTATTCTTCTTCTTTTCTTTAAGTTTGGTTATTGTTGATATAAATGGTGAGGCAGTATAGCGTTTTTATTGGAAACGGAATCACAGGCGTATATCTTAAACTAGCGTATTTAAACCTATACGTTTGATACAACTTAATGCTTTTTTTATACAAAAATCCGACAACATATTTGATGTAAGTATCTACTTAAACTCGATAACTTTATTGGCTTTATTGCCATTTGTTCTTTTGTAGAACACATAATTTTCTACTAGCTTAATTGTCCCTTGATTCATTCATTCATTAAATATCTAAATGATAATAATTTACAAAAAACTCCTTTTTGCTTGCTTTAGTACTCTGTTTCCATTGTAGATATTTATTTCTTGGCTTTCCAAAAGATTGCAGAGTTTGAAAAAACAAACAAATATCTGGTATAGAATTTTTTATCTGTTTCATTACTACCCCAATCTGCATCCGCATACCCTGTAAATCCATTATTGATTCAATATAACCTTCATGACTAAGCCCAATTCTGTCTTTCGCCATTTTCTGCTCCAAAAAAAAAGTTTACAGGACCACGATCTTTAACATTAAATTTATCTGACAAGACAGTTTTAAATTCTTCTTTCATTTCACTACTATTTGAAAACAAATCAAAAGTCTTCAACATATATGGCTACAATGTTAACACAAGGTTCCAACAATGATTTGTTAAAATTACATTCAATTAAAACTTTTTCAACCCTTTTAAACTATACCCTAAAGCAGTGTTCCGCAAACTTTTAAGTTCAAGGTAGAGGTACACCAAAGAAAAAAACCAATGTTTATTTAAAACATATTTAGTATAAAAATTAATATATCAAAACATGTTTAATGAGATATGTGAGTCTGTTTAACTCAGCATAAGCGATCAAAATTTGGAGCAATCTTTGATAAGGCTGCTATCTCCTCGTCGATTGTCCTCAAGCGTTCTCTTTTTTTTATTTAATTGTAGTGAGAATTAAAAACTCCAATTCGCATAAGTAGGTCGTGGCGAATGGTAAGAGAATTGCAATAGTACGCTCCATATATTTTTGACAATTCTCTGCAGACAGCTAAAATTAAAGTTTCAGCGAGAGAATGGGGCTTCTTGGATTTAACTAGCATATTAGCGATCACGTATCTTGGTTTTAGCGCTTTGTGTGATGTTTTGAAAAACAAACTCATGAGAGTTTTGTTTGATAAACCAGTCTAAGCTTTTGTTTTTTTCGTTGCTTTTCTTGTCCCACTTTACTTTTTTTTTAAAAAATATGTACATAACACTTTACTTCAAATGCTTTAAAATGATAAATAAATTTGAACTTATGACCGTTCCATAATTCAAATGGACTTTTACCTTTCAGTGGAGTAGGCCCGGTTCTGTTTAAGACATATGCTCCCGTATTTACAGCTTCTGTCTATACGTTTAGAAACATTCGAATGAATCATTGATCAAGCACTCGCAATTAATTCAGACAAGAAAAAGCATCCTACGAAATTTAAAAAATCGTTTGTTAGACATAAGAAATACTTTGACTTTCCAATCAAAGCATTTTGCCACATACGTTTGTTTTTGCATGGATCAATTTACTAATTGTAGTTGAACGATCTTTTTTTGTATGAAAAGCTATTTTCTTTGTTTTTCCGGTACACAACCGTCACAGAAATTTTCACTTGGTGTTGGAGTTTACTATTTCATATTTTTTTAAGAACACTTTTCACGTGTTGTTTCCTCTGATGACACAAAAGTTTATGCCATATCTGCAAAAACTTATCTTATTTTGCTAAAAGTGCTTCTTTAGGTATACGCACCTTCATCTATATATATAAAAATGTTATGTTGGTTTGTGTACGCTTCAAAAACTCAAAAAGTTCTGCACCGGTTGAGTTGAAATTTTAACATGATATAAAATCTGCATCAAGGATTGTTTTTATATATTTTTTGCATCAGTCACATATCTGCGACCGCGAGAAAATAATTTTTTTTAACGATCAGCTGTTTACCAGTGACCGCGTCATCTGCCGTAAGCTAGGAAAACACTCGCTGACAGCCGAAATAATAATGACGCAGTCACATGAGAAACAATTTCGTTCCCAATTACATTGTTTATTTACAAAAAAATTTGCATCTGATTCTGATTATTATACAATCTGAATTAAATATTCACTTAAATCAAGAATTTTTGGTGAGATAGTGTTGTGATCGAACTGCGCCTTTCACCAAATCGTAAGTAGAGGTTATATTTTATATCAAAGATTTGGATTAACCTAACTTTTAATGTATATAAATACGAATGTCAATATAAAAAACATAAATTAATTTCAATAATAAAATCAAATAAAATAACAATTAAATGTAAAACAGTTCACAGTTAGAAAATGAAAACATAAAGACGTGCATTTTTTTTAATTATTTATTTTTAATAATTTTCTTATATTTTTCGTTTTTAATAATTTATTCATTCATTTTGAAATTGATGAAATTGCATATAAGTCGATAGACACCGTTGTGGAAGCAGATAAAGTAGTTAATTATCCAATAGAATTTTTAAACTCACTTGATCTGCCACCACACAAATTAAAATTGAAAGTAGGTGTGCCAATTATTCTGTTGCGGTTGCAGTTAAGAAATTAATGAATAACGTAGTGGAAGCAAGTGAAATGTATTCTTTGTTTTGTTTCTCATTTCTCAACCATTCAATCACAATGTGCCACTGCAAAGCGTGGCAGGGTACAGCTAGTATTTAATAAATATAATCTATTAAAGGTTTTGTTGTCTATGATTTTCGTAACACCATTTTTTGTTATTCCGCAATCATTGTGAACCAACTGTCCGATTCTTCATCAACATCAGCAAAGGCATCACCACACACCTTTCTGTTTTCTTTTTGGTTTGGTACTTTTTTTTGTCTTTCGAAAAATGTTTAGTTTCTGAACATAAAAAGTTATTTTTTTTGTTTTGGCAACATTTTGTTTTTGGAGCAACAAATGCTACGGGCAATCATTCTGTCAGGTATCGGGATCGACTTTGGCACATTCTTAAACTCAAAATACTCTGATGGCAGAGTTGACATAACAAATCTGTTAAGTTCATCATTTAATTCGTGGAAAATCTTTTGCAATCTTTCATTTTTAGTTACCTTAAAAAACTCGTTCATTAGGCGGTTGAAACTTTGCTTGTACACACAACAAAGTTTCATGTGATTTTCTGCAGTGGGAGTTAATTCTGAATTAGCTTTGTTTAATGCACCAGCTAAGGGAAGGTCGGGTAAGTTGGGCATGTTAAGCTTTGTTATGATATACATATTTTCAAATTGCAAAGTCTAATAGACTTATACAAATAGATGAGCGAATATTAGACATTTGTTGAAAAAATCACAAAAAATGATTATAAAAATGTTTCGAAATGTTTTTATTATTAAGAAATTACAAAAAAAATGTGAACTGTTGAACTTGTCTTACTGTATCGGGCAAGTTCCTCTGTTATAAAAGAAGTTTGAAACTCTACACATGTTGTAAATGAAATCGGCATCATTTTAATAGTCGGTACACTAATTGTGTGCCTATTACTCACATAATTTACATTATATCCAGTCTTCTTGTGTAATTCCATATAGTTCCTGACAGCAAAAACATATTATAGTGTCCTTACGATTGTTTAAAGCTTCCGATTTTTCTTGTTTTTGACTTTTTTTCAAAATAGCTGTGGGTTTTGGAGTTGGTAAGGGTGGTATTTGAGTAAATTTAAGGTTTGATGTTAAGGGTGTATCAAATGAAGTAGGTGCCCTGGAGCTGCAAGTTAATGGTGTAGCGACTGTGGAATTTGTATTTTTGGAAGTTGAGTTTTGTGTAATAGAATTGTTAGGAGCTGAAGATTTTGAAATGTCATGCTCAAAATCACTGTGACATGTTGTGCTATAACAGCTGAAGCTCTTATCAAAAATATCTGGATTGTATGGGTCTGGTCTATTCAAAACCCTTCGTAATTTTTTTTAGGGAGAAACGCTTTAAGAAACGCTTTCTTGATCATGGGCTCCAGATTATATTGTTATTTGTTGCACGGGATTATTGGTCATACATTTGTCCATTTCCTGAGCTATATACGATTTAAAAGTACTAAAAGCTGATACATCCAATGTCTGAAGCTTGTTATTTGTGTGAGGGGGAAAAGTCAGCATGCTTATGCCACTATCCCAACATAAATTGTTAGCGTCTAATGATTTATTGTTCTTATGGCCATTGACTGTAACCAAAATGGGATTCTGCTTGCTTGGTTAGTACATTTTATAAAATGCCAGATAAATTCGCAAATGCAATAGCTCCTGAAAACGATCTTGAGAGTAACTGCTGGTTCATTCTACTTCTGGGATAAACCAAAAAAGGAGGAATAAAACCACCAGCTGCAGTAATCGCAGCAATAAGGATAATATTTCTACCACGCTTAGCAGAATTTATTCTTCGTAACTGTTAACTTGTTTTGCGGTCACAACTTTTTTTTGGTCATTGAACTGGTGACATTCTCGTCTCATCGATGTTATACATTCTGTCTACAAGAAAATGAAACGTATTTTTTGTTTCTTTCAAAAAATCTAGATACTTTACTCTTAGTAAAGCCAGCTACCCTTGCTATATTGGTGGCTTCTGGAGTTCTGAGAGATAAGTTGCTCTTTTTCATAAACCTTGCTAACCAATCTTTACCGTCGGTTTATTTTACTCGATTAAATGGACCAGGTATCTGATTTGCTTCGGTATATTTAAATGCCAATCGCTCCAAGTCGATGGCCAACAACATTTTCTATAATTTAATGACATGACTTACAAACTGTTTCTCGATTTTGTCACTAAATTCAGGTTTACAACGCTCTTTATTATATTCAGTTGGAAAATCTTTATCTTGCCAATATTGTAGTGTAGTTCTTGGCACTGAACTTTGTTTTGCTATTAAATTAATACTTCTGTTCTTCTTTTTAGATTCGACAATTGATTTTCTCAAATTTTCTTCATTGTAGGAATCTTCAGTTATTCTCTGATATTTGTTGACCATTTTGGTATTTTGTCTCTGAACTGAAGAACAAAACAATGTAAAAAATAATAACTTTTTTCATAACTGGCAAATATGGCAACGCTGACCATCTTGCTCTTGGACATATAGACGAACCTGTCCGCGATGTATGCATGAAGAAATTTTTGGAATAGAAGTAATTTAATGGAGAAACAAAATGACATATTACTCACCTTGATAGATCACAATTCACGAAAACAAAATTATCAATACTATGCAGTCATGTATTTATTCGGCACCGAAACTGTTTTAACACGTTGAGTGGTGGCACTAAGTGTCTACAACAATAGCAATATCGTAGGTATAAAGGTTAGGTCATTATTACAGGTGACGAATTTGCCCGCTATGCCGAATTACCCGACCTTCCCTTATTATTAATAGATAATTTTTATTAGTTATTGTAGTACTGCACGTGGTAGTTACATGTGTTGTGTTCCAATTTATGTCATGCATATACAATATGTTACACAACCGTTTACAATATAGTTACAACAATTGTAACTGCTATACATGACAAATTTGTTTAAATAAATTAGAAATCTGCTTAAATTTTCTTATTTTCTAAATGATTTTTTTAATGCTTTGTGTTTCTTCGCGGTTCAATTTATCGACAGCTTCTTTGATAGTTACAGAAATTGCAGCTTCTATTTATGTTCCCTATCAATTAATAATTGAGGTAGGCAATGTCTCTTAAACAGTTGGAGAGCGCTTTTAATAATGCTTTTTTGACGTTTAATATCAAGTTGTTTACGTTAGTATAAGCCTCGTGTATAAGTAACCCAAACTGTTTCTGCATCTTGCTGTAAGCCATATGTTGAAAATGTTATGCTGGTTTTCTTGTAACAAAAGAATAAGCGACGGCTAACATAGTTGATTCCGGATAGGAAGTCGCAGGCTTAGTGCTGCTAAATTATAAATTAAATCTAAAAAAGCGCCAAAACGACGAAAGATTAAATTAAGGAGATATAGTTTAACTCTACCCGCACCTGGAAAAGAACAAATAACACAACAGAAGTGATAACACAGATTATATATTTATTTTTTTCACAAAAGTAGCTGAAGAGGACTAAGACAGTACATAAGTATAGTTATATAAACGTTGCAAACAATATTACATCGGTTGATACCACAGGACAAGTATAAGCTACCCCCTTGACTGAGCAACACGTTGCACATCAAAGTGTCCTAACCGATCTAACTTTTACATTTAACGAAGGAATAAATTTACTTTATTAAGTTAAATTACAGGAATACGAAAATCAAAAGTATAGAGAATCAAAGCGCACCAGATAAGTATGTGACGCACAAAAAAGAGTTTAACATTAATTGTGATTACAACCTAGTATGTACGTGTGGCCATTCCAATAATCGACATGACCAACGAAGTAATACTCGTATAAATAGAAAATGCAATACTTACAGTTGTGTATTATGCAGTAGGAGATTAGCTAATTCCGTACCAGTATGACCTAAAACGTAATATGAAATTTGACACAAAACCGTACATACGGCGTTATCACAAGTAACTTGATTTAATTCATACGATATTTGAAGTAAAAGAATGCGCCGAGTTTTTCTCTAATTTACTTCGCACTTGTGTGAGTATTTTTTCCCATAAGGTGGTGTTCAACCCCTGGCCTTCAGCGACCTGACGCCATGAAAATTTTTCGAAAAGCAGGTGTTTTATCAACGTCACCGATAAGATCACAGGTGGAGGAGTGGCGACCCACTAAAAAATTAATTTAAACCCTCAATACAAAAAAAGTTATATAATCACATACCCCAAAATAAGCTTTCACTCAAAAATACGTACAATTTGACCACGTGGAATTTCGTGAAACAACTTAATAATGAAAGCCTTGTTGGGCCTAGAGATTCCGCCGAGGACATATTTTATACTCGAAAAATTTTAACCTACCAACTTTTTAACATAACAAACAGTAATTTTTTGTATATTTATAATACCTTCTGGCCACAATGTAGAAAAAGGCTGCAGTTTTCCTATGGTTCTAACACTTAAAGAAATATTATTTTTTTATACACCTATAAATTTACTAAAACGATATTTTCTACACATCTTTGTTCTATGTTGGTAGTTTCATTCAGAGATACTCAATGTGTATGGTTTTCTACTTTTTGTTGTAGTTTCTTTAAGGTTTTGCTAAATAGTTCTGGAACGCAATTTTTTCTTATTGTAGACTTTTCGGTAATATTCGTTTTGGTATACTTTGTCAAAAACTCACGAAATGCTCCATTTTTAATTTTGTTAATGTCGGCAGTAATTACAAGTTCACAATTTTTAGTTTTCGACAATATTCTCATTAGAGTTTGAGTTTTACTTTGTTTTTAGTGTTTATTATTTAGGCGTTGTCAAATGTTCAAATACTAAATTAATTAAAAGTTTTTGGTTTCATTCAGAGCGTTTTTACAAAATTTTACATTTTTGTTATTTGTTATTCCAGGTTTATATTGTGGAAATGAACATTTTGAAAAAAAAATTTGCAATAATTATACTGTTTCAACTTTTTTCTCTAAAATAACTCTGCCTCATTCGTAATTAGTTTAAATAGGTCTCAATACTTTCGTGTTGAATTTTAATTTTAAAATTTTGCTCTTTGCTGTTCTATGTTTTCTTCTGTGACTATTTACAATATTATTTCTTTAATAAATTTTGTTTAAATCAATATAATAACAAACAAGATTTGCTTATTTATTATATCTAAATCACTACATGATATTGTAAATGAATTAGATCGCCGATAGATAAAAGCTTAGGAACTTGTCTGGATAAAAACAATTGCAGTTTAAGATTATGCTATCTTTTTACATTTTAAATTTGTTTTTACAATTATACAATATAAGTATGAAATATCATACACCTCAAAGATAAGATATACTAGTGTAATAACCGTATTCGTTATCTTAATAAATTGTATGTTTTGCGACGTTATAGCTTTGTCCTTTAGTTTGCATTACGCGTTATGCCCTCAAAATGCTTTTCTACAAATTATTTTAATAATACTTTTTCCAATTCTGGCATAATACGAAAAGGCCCTTAAAATCTTTCTGTCAAAAGAACCGCCTAAATTAGCATCGGAAAATGTAATTTTAAGGTAGTTTCTAAAAACGAGAATTCTGCTATTAAAACCATCGGTAATTGTATGTTACATAAGGATGAAGTTTCTTCTAAAAGAACCTCGCCTGCAGTGGGATTTCGTACCTGCATCCGTAATTTTATATGATAGTCTACCTTGTTATCCTAGTTAAGTTTCTCCTTTTTAATTTGTCGAAATTTCTGTGACAAACACTAATATTACGAAATTTACTTAAAAATATACCTACGCAATTCTCGATTTCGATACTAATTTAACATTATCTTCTTATAGCTTTGCTAATATGTAATGACGCTAATTGATGGTAAATAAAGTATTTCAAAATGAAAATTTTGGTTTTTAGAGTAAGTGCTTGTATTGCATGTTAAAATGCTTAATTCTAAATGTCAAGTTGTTTTCATAATGGATAACATACTAATACAACCTAAATTGAATTATGTTGTATTACTTGAAATTAATGTTTATTCTACTGAGGGTTTTCTTTAGCTGTTCGTGAGTTTATGCTTTGTTAAACACACCTGTAACATTAGTATTAATAAATTACAACACAAAAGCACTGCATCCATAGTGTAAAATTATAAAAGCAATTTGTATTCCACGATAGAAATTGCTGAGTGTCCTAAATTAATATAAATTAGGCCTTTGTTAAAATCTTTATTCCAACAATTTAGACTATCTGTAGTTTGTGTTTCACTTTGTAGAAATACATCTTTCTTTTTTATCAAATTGGTTGGTCATGTATTGTTCCCATCATTATAATCTAATTCCATGGGCATTCTTTTCTTCTGCTAGACGTTAAGACGTGAACATCAAAATTCTCAAGCCCTCATTTTTTTATATTCATTAATTAGGTATGTGGAATGCGTAGTCTATCTAACAGCTTCGAAAAAACTTGATGCGATAAACCTTATGGTTTTGTTTTGACTTATCGTTAATTATTTATGCAAATTACTAGATGTAACTTTCATGTAGTATTCTTGAGGACCTGTGTTTTTTTACATTTACTTTGTTAATATTTATCGGTAGAGGTAATTTAAAACTTTTTTTTAATGCTTTTACTTATTATTCAAATATGTATACACTGGTAACTTTTATATCAACTTTAAATTTTAGCGAATTTAGAAAAACGTAAAGTAGCAGAAATTTGTGTTCAAAGTAACTATAGATTCGTAAAACAATTGCTGATAAGTTATAGTAAAAAAATTTTGATGAAGTTTTTAAATTTAAAAATATACTAGATTTTTTAAAAATATTTTTGTTACAAAAGTTGTAATTATGGTTATCTATAATCCAGATGTACGTTTTTTTGTGTCATAATACAAATTTGCACAGTTTTATGACGTTTGTTTGTGTTTAAAACATTGCGTAATCGTTATTTAATTAAAACAAATGAAAACATAGATAATTTACTAAATTTCCTTGTTGCACCTTAAATAAATGTCTTTAGATATTGACACAATGTATCTTTACTATAAAATATGGTTTTTGATAAGTTTTTGGAGACTAAAAGAAAGTGGTCTAAAATTATCGTACTTTTTATTAAGATAACATATCAGTCTACTTCAAAAAAATAAATATTATAATTATTGAGTTTTTACTAACAAACTCATTGCAATTCAAAATTATATTAAAATTAAACTTTTTTGTTTTTTGCAAATAAGTATCAATCGTTTAAACTTCATTGTGCTAACTTTGTACGCACATCATAATACTCTATTATGTCGTTTTGAATTCCTGACAATTGTTTAAAAAATTTAAATGTTTGCTATGTATGATTTATTGGTTTAGTTTGCTAATCGTTTGTTAATACGCAAGATGACAATTCAGTTTTAATCGACTGCGTTGCCATTAAAAAGTGGGTACAAGATACGTAGAAGTTTGCGATCTTTGATAAAATTTCAAAATATACAACTCGTAAAAAACAAATTTGTTAGAGAAAGAAGATTTCAATACTGTATCAGTTACTTTTAAAATTCTGTTAAGGTTAGTTTGCGTTCAACATTTAGGGAAGAGAGAGTGTTGTACCTTGGAACAGTTTTTGGTTTTTATTTAATTTTAAAAAAAAATAGCAAGGTTTTGTCTCCAACTGGCTGAAAATCATTTTGTCATAAAAGTTTATTTTTTGCCCTTGTCTCAAAATGATTTTCAAAACTAATTTTTTATTACCCCGGCAATAAACGTCCCAAGGTACAACACAGTCAGGTACCTTGGAACAAACCGCAGCTATTAAAGTATTGAACGTTTTATTTTTATAAAGGCATGTAAATCACATATCAAACGTACACGAAACGAAAAAACCTGGAATTTAAATAAAAATATTTAGCGTTCTTGTAGAATGGATAGAAAAATCCAAAAACTGGATGGCAGAATTGTCGAATTGTTCAATTTATTCCAGTTTAGACAGACAATTCAGAAATGACAAAATTTTCTTTAGAAAATTTGTTTGGGAGACATGATTGAGTTAATGATATCTACCCACGAATAATGCAGCAAATCTGGTTTCTCTGGCAATTTCCACGATTTTACGGATTTTATCATAGAAGAAATAGTTGCTTTTTTCATCATACGATATAGTCTTCTCTTTATTTTAATACACAAATGCCACGTATTGGTCAATCTCCTTTACCACATTTGGGAAAACTAAAAAATCTACGTAGCTTTGTTGTGTCTTTGCGTAGTTTATGATTTATACTTCAATTTTTTGGCCCTCAACACATATTGCCACCATCATCAGAAGATTTGCTTAGGGACAATACTTCATCATTTTCTTCATCCGATGTCATCCAGTTCCAATACTTTCTTAACTGCCTTTACTTTCTTGGCTTGATTTGTCTCGAATTTTGACAACTGTTAGGACAAAGCAATCTTTACTTGAAACTTTTCTGGAGTCTTTGTCAAAATTGTAACTTTTTTTCTACTCTTTGAAGTTGGTTTCCGAGACCCTGCGTTAGGAAATGGCCTGATACTTTTAGGGATCACTGGCAGCTGTTATTTAAAGGGTCTGGAAGCGGTAAAACGGGAACCTCTGTTTTGATATTTTTTGCTTCAGTGGCATTATACCCGTCGTCTGAATTAAGTCGATCCGTGCATAGCGCAAAAGGAAATCATCGTCCTGAAAATGTCTTTGTTGCAAGTTCATAAATGGACAGCGGTTTTTCTAAGTTGCAAGACATACAATCGTTCACTGCTCGGTTGTAGTAAGATTTGAAGAAACTTAAGACGGTACGGTCAATGCTTTTGGGTGCCAATATTTTGGGGGGAACATGGACGGTAGACATACGTCTCGTCTACGTTATAGATTTGATGTGGTTCGAATAAACCAATTTTCGCACCAACTTTTTTCAAATTGTTAAAAATCGTTTGCACGTTTACTTGATTGCATCTTGTTGAGCTTGCAGGAGATGTGGCTTCTGGTTTTTGTAAACAAATGTGAGGGGAGTACTTCTTTATAAACCCTTCCAGTCATGCGCATCTAGCAAGATGATTTTTATTCTACTGCTGGTGATATATCATATTGTTTTTTTTAGCAAGTTGATATGCGAGAAGTCGCATTTTGTTTTTGTTTATTCCATACTGCATTTGAGCTGCTTACATCTCTTTAAACTTTATCTTTTTGAACTTTTTCCTTTTTTTTCCCTTCTTTACTTTTTGGCATTTTCAAATATGTGTAAAAAATTCCCAATTTATAGAATACGTAGGATCATACTGTGTACCTTATATAGTTAATAATTTTGAAAATGTCTGTAAAAACCAATAAAATCGTCCACTTTTCATTGTTGATGGGCGACATTATGTGAATAAAGTCTTTATAACAATTTGCAGGTAAAATTGTAAACACTGGGTTCTTTTATTTTATCATACGAAAAACACGATTTTCTGAATCAGAACTAAAATGAGGTCCTTAAAATCGATATGACAAAATTCTAGAATTCTATAATCCTTAGAAATGAACATATCAAAAACGAAGTTTATGCCAAACGAGCCGACTAATAGAGACATAATAAGCATAGAAACTCAAAACATTGAAAAAGTTAACTCATATATATATAAATATATCTAGGACAAGAAATAACGATGGGTAAAATAAATCAGGAGCTCGAGATAAACCGAAGAATACGATTGGGATGGGCAGCTTACGGGAAACTGCGACACATTTTTAAATCCAAACTACCTCTGAGGTTAAAAACTAAAATTTATAATAAATGTATTCTTCCGGTGCCAACCGGATGTTAAACTTAGAGTCTAACCAAGAGGATACTAAATAAATTGCAAGTTCATCAGACAGAAATTGAAAGAAACATGCTAGGTGTTTCGCCAGCGGACCATAAAACCAACGAATGGATAAAGAACATCACAAAGGTCCAAGATATAACACAAAGAATATGTACCCTCAAATGGAACTGGGCTGGTCACGTAGCAAGAAACAGCAGTAATAACTGGAGTGGAAAAGTGACTAGATGGAAACCTTGGGGAGAAAAAAGAAGCATAGGAAGACCCCAACAACGATGGTACGATGACATCAAACTTACAGCAGGACTAAACTGGTATCAAGTTGCCTGGAAAGATTTGAGAAAGGCCTACATCCAGAGGATAGAGAACGGCTAGAGAAGAAGAAGAGAAAAGAATACCAAACAAAAGTTACTTTGATAGGTTTTTCACCGTGTGGTGCACATGCCAAACAACGGAAAATTGCCCCGTTTCCCACGTCTTCGTCTGACTTTTATACGGCCATCATGCATCTCCAAACATAATTGAGAATAGTCACTAGTCTACTCTATGCCGAGTTTATCGATTTTTCTCACGCCCTGATGAAGCCCCTTACTAAAGTGGGCGAAAAGTTGGCAACTTTAGTTACAACAATGACACGATCCAAACCCGAAAGACGTTCGCATCTCAGAATAGTAACATTATTAAAATTAACCAAGACAAAACACACACAATAGTGAAGTAGTAAAAACAAAAAAAAACGCCAGGTATGCCAGTACCACTTGATCTGTTTGAATAAAACTTTAATTATTTATTACCTTTGAACAGCTAAACATTCCTGTCAAGTTTGTTAATAAAATGTTCACTTTTTCTTGGTGTTGTAATTTTAATGTCACAGTATATATGGAGCCAAATATACTAGCTATGTTAATATACTTTTTTTTTCAATTTTTATAGTTTTCTAAAATATGTTTACCCTTTACCAGTTTTATGCATTTGCAAAGAAATAACTTCTTGCAAGTAAAGATTTTGAAAAACTGAACAATTTTGTAGTCACATCAGTTCATTCTACCATCAAGCAACTTCTTATAATCTTGCTGGACATTCCTTTCCAAAATCTGACATAAAACTGAGTAATAATGCAAAATTTCGTTTTTTTTATATACAAGAATTGTAAAATGAATACATTTTTCATTTATATCTTTTTCAAAGATATCCAGCTTGCGACGAAAAGCAGACACACTGTGTATCACATTACCTATTAATTTTCTATTTCCGTGTAACTTGATGTTGAGCACATTTAAATTATTTTTAAGAAAGTCACAGCTAGAATATTGAGCTACTTGAATATCCATGTTTTCTAAGAAGAAAATTACTTGTTTTTTTATTTGCCAAAAACGTGCAATAACTTAATCTTTATTTAGACAACAAACATCGTGTGTTGCAGTAAGCCAGAATACGTCGTATCACATTAAGACACAACAATTGTTTCTGGAATACTTTATTTTCAATATCAAAAAATGTTACTAACACGGACATTTGTTCATCATCAACAATGTCACATGATGCATTAAGTGCTATGGCGTGGCAAGATTTATACTGAATTTAAAGTAAATACTTTTTTCTCTTGAATATGTGCCCTGGTCACTTCCAAGATATCTTCTTTGACTATCTCAGAGTCTTAATATGGTTTTTGATGTTTGCTTCTGATGATTTTTCTTGCTCGTTCATGAAGTAAACTAGTAAGATCATGTTTTTACTGTAAAAACTAAAAAAAATAGTTTTTCTTGACGAACTTTACTGTCAAGAGAAAAGTTTTAATGAAACCCCTGCGAGTTGTTTCGTAGTGTCGCTTTAAACTGACACTTTAAGTAATAGCGACAGTTTTGTTGGACGTGAGATAAACTGAAACAGCTTTAAGTCTATCAGGCTGCGTAAAACAATAATATTTAATTCACTTAGTTGATGCACGACACATTTGCATAAAGCATTGTTAACTTTTACGATTTAGTTAACTACGTGGTCATGTCGTTAAGCGTCGTCGTTGGAAGAAAATCAATTGTTTCGCTGACGACATTCTCAACGATCTACGATTTATGCAGCCCGACATGAATCTATTATCTCCTATTGTTTGATTATTGATTGAGTAACTCATAGCTGTTGTCTTTTGTTATGTGATCTAAATACTAAAGTTTTCTTTCTTATTTTACCACAGAAGAGATCTTGTTTATCTGCTACATAATTAAAACCTACTATACTGTTAACTTCTTGAAAAATGATAAACAAAAGACATTTACTTTACTTTTTTGGCGTAGAAAATTAGATTACAAATATTATATGTTTAAGTAACCCGTTGTCGTAATAAAAAAAAAACTTTATTTTGTCTTGCTAAGATCGCAGACGTCAATATTCGTTTGTTAGTGTACCCTAGAAGAAATGCTAGATAGAAACCAATTGGATTTTATTTAATTGAATTCAATAAGTTTCTATACAGATATTTGTCCTGGTAGTTACCCATTTAAAACTATTAAAATCCAATAAAAAAATACCTACAGAATTGTCATTCTTCCGTTAAAAACCAATCAAAATCCAATAATTATTTATAGGTAAATACTTATAAATTGACCTATTGAAACCAATGAAAACCTTTATTTTTCTAATAAGTAATTACGAAATTAATTGAATATTAATATACAGTTAAACCTATTGACACAACAGTCAATCAAAACTTTTTGCACAGAACTCTATATTAGAGTTTTTTAAATATATAAATTCTCATAAAACTTCTTCCATTTTTCCATTCGTTATATTATCATAAGCTTGTTTTAGAAGACTTCCGCGTCTTATTTGCTTTCTACAGAAATAATTAAATTAGCAAAGGTTACTTTTGTGTTACACAATACGACCTAAATACATTTAATACAGATTTTGTTTGGTATTTGATTGTTATTATTATATGTAAGATTCGTACCTCTGTACTTCCTCCATATTTCATACTTCTTTGTCGAACAATTTCAAACCTTCATCTAATTTAAGTTTCTACTTGTTTGTCTAGCCAAGCAAACTATAAAGTTAGAAAAAAAATCAAGAAATGATAATATAGGCATGTATAATTAAAACATTAACATAATTAGATAGGTATGTACCTACCATTGCAAAATGAAATTATATAAGAGCTCCAACACATATATTTGGGTTGATCACTCAAACAAAATAAAATGGTGAAAGTAATGTTCGTAAGTTATATCGTTGATCGTAACTGGTCTGTGCAAATGTGACAGTTGGTGCGTAGTCATCCGCCATCATTTCAACATAAAAAACCAAGAATAACACTTTTAATCGCTAGTAGTAATCAGTAGTTACATATTCTAATTTGATTCACAATTATTTATTAAATATTTCCTGATATAGAAAACTATTGATATAATTATATCTTAAACACAATTTTATTGTTTTAATGAGTAATTGCCAATTCAAATTTAAGGTGCAATTACTTATTAAATATGTTTCTATAAAAAAACCAATAAAACTGTTAAAGTTGGATGAGTAATTACCAATTGAATTTTTTTTAATGGTAAAACATATTAAAACTTATAGAACCAAATTAAAATACCGTTTATTGGGTATTCGATATAAAAACCTATAAACACTATACTATGAAATCTATTGCTTCCAATATATCCTATTGATTCCGATTAAAATATTAATCTTGTGTTGGTTTCTATGTGCCATTTTTGATAGGGTAGTTACGTAATGGGAGAAAAAAGTCTAGATTGGCAAAATGAAAACTAGAAATCTACATAAAATTAAGTGGTCTAAGTCAATAATTATAATAGAAGTATGCGACAGGCGGGAAAGTTACTAAAAAAATCTTGAAATTTAGTTAAAATTGAAAAAAAAGTTGTTAAAATTAATGTCAAATTTGACAGATTTAGTGATAAATGTAGTATTTCTGGTGATTTCAAATGTTTTTTTTTAAATTTATCAAAATAATGTAATTACAGGCAATAAAAAATAATGTACGTTACTCTCATCAAAAGTTTTATAGCACTTACTCACATGCAACAATCGGTGGTGCGGCTTCGCGTCGAATTAACGTTTGTTATGTTATGCTTTACTTTTGACCCTTGTTACGTATTTTTTTTCTAGTAGAATTTAGGTTTTTACCGATTACTTTAGTATTACAGTTGTTTATTCTGGAATAAACTTCATGCTTTGAAGATGTTTACTGCAACGTGTGACAAAAGCTCGAACTGTGAGAAATCAACCACACCATAATTATCTAGAATGAAAAACTGTAACATCTACTTTTTGTTCTAAATTACAGTCAGTATACGCTGCATTTACGATTTACATATTTTAGACCTTTTTTAATACAAAATTTGTAGTTTTTTTGGTGTATGGTTTGTTATTTATAAAATCGATTTACAAGAAATCGCATATCAATGTTTATAATTACATTCTTCTCAGAAATTTCTTTGATTTGTTAATTACAGCAAAAATTTTTGTTTTAATTTATACACTATTACACTTTTGCTTGATTTTTTAACTTAGCGTTTAGTAGTTAGTTTTGGCCATTTTTAACGAGAAAACGTGTATTATAAATAAGCTAAACAATTAGTACATGACGATTAATTTTCCTGGAGTTATTGCATTATCTATTTGTTTAAGTGATAATTAAATTTGGAAAAAACGCGGTAGTGTTTTAAGGTAGAGGTTATTGATACGTCGGCATTTCTTTTAATATTTTTATTTGTGTATTTCTGTATCTATGATTCAAATTCAATTTTTTAAAAACTTATATATTCCAAACCAAAGTTAAAGGTTTTTTCAGCGTTTTTATTGGTTGTGCGTTTAAAATACCTAAAATCATAATTTCAATAACAATAGTATTGGAAAATCGTCGATGCAGAAATTTCTATTTCAGGATTATTGTTTGTATTGCGTGAGTTATCCCAAATACTCACGCAGACATTATATTTTGTTGAAACGTAGCTAGCAATCGTTACTGTTAACCGAATTCGGTTAGAGCAAACATTAACGTCGTCTGTTTCCACTAATTTTACAAAAACATGAGAAAAGTACTCTCTATAAGAAAATCAAATCAAACTAATGTTTAGAAAGTTTTTTTTTTACTTCTTTTAATCATTATGTTTATTTAATTACCAGAACATTGCGATTGATAAATTTTAAATTTTACGCCGTATAGACTGTGATGTAAATTTTTATGAGGCGGATATGCTGCAATAAAATCGCCATCAAATACGGCAAACCGTATAAACTTTTTGCGAAAATTCTTAATAGCTTTTGCTTCGACGTAATTAAAAATCCAAAGACAAACCTGTAATTATCATAAAGTGTACGAATTATAATTAGTACTTATTAACAATGTTAATTAATTTTACTCTATAAGACATTCTTTATTTATTTGAATAGCTGGCGTACATTTTATCAATTAAATTTCATTTATATATGTATAGAAAGCCTTTTGACTCTACCGCTAAATAAAAATTTACCATAAATTATTACATTAAATTAAATTGAAATTATTTTCTTTATAATAGAGGCGGCAGATTTGGTAGGTGCACGCCGACACTTTATCTTAATCTGACTTCGGTAATCATAAAATTGAAAGTTTACGAGTAAATTATTGTAAAAATTGTTCTATTTCTTTTATTACACGGAAATGTACATGTTAGGATTCAGTGTAATAGTGCAACTGGTTTTTATGCTTTGGTGATGGTAATGGGTGGAGAAAACCATAATAAATAATACATCAAATATGTTTGGGCGCATTTACGGTGTCCATAACAAATGTGAATGGAATTAGGACGGAATAAATGAATATACAACTACTAACATTTAAGGCCTTCAATGCGTATGTCTTATAATATAAAAAGTAATATTAAAACTTCACAGACGAATAAAAACTTTTTATTTAATGCCTGTGGTATTAAATACCTCTGATGCGTGAATTTTATTGATTGCGTGTCGGATTCATTACAATAACTGAGTAAATTACATTTTTGAACGAAATATACATAACGCTTTCTTTGGTTATATTTTTTAATCTTAAACGCCGTATTGATTACAACAAATTCCAAACAAAATTTGAAGGAGTTTGTGTTATTAATTAAAACGTCGTTCATAAACGTTGTAACAAATGTACTAGCGAAAGTTACTTTTACTTAGGTTCATTTAACTTTAAACTTCAAGCCAATTTAGTTTTCTAATTCTAATTTCAAAAACTGTTAAATTTGGTGCTAATTTTCAAGGTAATTGACTTAATTTTATGTAAAACATAACTATTTTTGTTCTTCAGCATGAGATGTTGTGGTTTGGAAATCACCCTGTTTACGTGTTAAGTCATTTTTCTGAATATTCCTTATTCATCTAATTAAATTGTCATTGAAATTGTTTTATATTACCTATGATTCATTTTACATTTGTTGTTACGTAAATAATTTTATACAAACAATCAAATTCTCAACTTTATAATTATAGAAATGACACTTTTTGGATTATTTTCCGATTTTTTTTATTGTTTACAATGTTAAAATTAATTGATTTTTGAAGGCTTTTCTTGAAAGGTGCTTTGAGGCCTTGAGCACTGAAGGAAAATATGTATTACTTATGATATGCGTAGCACAGAAGGATTATTTAAATCTTTTATGTATTTGAAATTATATATGGTAATACAAATTGTTGATTTGAATTAGAAGTACAGATCTCAATTTAGTTGCTGTCGACTATGTAGGCGAATAAAATACTAAAAAAGCATTTTCCATATTTTTATTGTAGTAAAATAATTTGCATACTGACACTATTTGGGCAAAGCCTAAAGTGAATTTAGAGAAAAACGCGTTTTGTGTATATAAATTTAAGGATTGTGTGACTCATTTATTGCTCTTAATGATTTTATCATAGTAACATTGACTTAATATTCTGGTGTAATCGGCACAATGCCATATTTTAAGGATAATGCACACAGAACGCCAAAATAGATAATCTTATCTCATTAGTACTATATTCTCTGAAATAGTTAAGTCCAAAAAATACAGGAACGTTTAATGAAATTTAAAATGTTACTGTGACTTTTATATTACATTATTACACTACTGCTACCATTAGTTAAATAATCCATTGACCATGACCGTAAAAGGTTCATTGTTCTTATTTAAGCATTTTTTCAAAGATTTATTTATAAAATGGTCATCAAGATGCCTTTTCCTGATCATTAGTGAATCATTTAGTTTTATTATGAATCATGTCCACGGTGCTTTGTTGCGATGCTGAAAAACGATTTCTCTGTGTGGTTTTATAATAAGGGCGGACACTTTTTAGAAAAATCTGGTTACTAACCACATATAAACAACTCCATATTATCGTCGGTCACCAAAGATTACAGGAACTCGTCGTATTTTTTACATACGTAATCGTATGATTTTCTGCAAAGTTTTTCATAAAACAACAAGGAATACCCAGTTATCACCATACATAGTTTGAGAAACAATTAACAAGTAGGTCGAACATTAGTTAGTTTTTCCTTAAAAGTAAGTAATTAAATATAATTGAATACGAAATCCCAAAGGAGTTTTTAAAATAGCAGTCGCAAGGATAAAAAACGTTTCTATAACGATTAGATAATGAACGTAAACAGTAAGTGGCCTGCAACTTCTTTACCTTACATATATCGGTATTTGAGAACGGAAGGCTGCTGTAACATAGAGGTGGTATGAACCTTGGAACAGCTGCCCAGCTGTCTACCTGTCCAATGCACTACCTGTCTGTTGTCCTCAGGCTAATTATAAGCAACAACAAAACTAGCTTTTCTCTCTAAACCAGTAAATTACTTCGATTCTGTTATTATATAACTTCTTAAATATTCTTTATTCAGTCAATGAACGCAAATTTAATTTCCAGTTGCTTGTTCGATAAAGCGAGAAATTAATCACGATTTGACAACAATGCAAAATGAGTTAATTGAATTTTGTTATCGCAAAGATAGTGACAATTTATGCTAACCGTTACTGCTAAAATTACGTTACAGTTACTCATTGAAAATTGTCTTTTAGCATTAAATACTTAAAAAAATAGGTACCTGGACTTTCGGTCACAATCAAAATTTATTCAAGCACAATAAAAGTTTATTGATGCGAAACAGGTACTTTAATATTCAATTAAATTTTGTTACGCTCTTAAAAACGATTTGAACTATTTTCTTTAACTTTTGTTCTTTATTACACAAATCTACCAACAACGCGTTTAACGAGGTCAGAATAATTTGTGGCTACTTATGACTCATTAGAAACGAAAATAGACATCTTCATTTAAAATAGCGATTAACCTGAACAAAGGGAAGTTGGTTTGGTTTCCTAAAGCTTCATGCATCTGGCGTGCAGCAATACAAAAATCTAACGTTACTACCTGTAACCACAACAAGCCACAATATTGGCAGGTAAAAAACGATGACGAACGTTTGGTATTATTCATTTTCATTGAGGTATGAAAATAAGTAGAAAGTTTTTTAACCAATCACAACATTTTGTTTATATTGTAGTTTGTTTATATTTTGTTGACGAATTTGTCAGCGATTGTAACGTAATGTTTATTAAAATACAATACTGCACAAATTACTGTAATGTTTTGAAACTGTAATTTGAATACAGAATAAATCGATACGGTTTTACAGTGGTGGTAAAAAGTCTTGGTTTTTGTACTTTTAGCATATTACTATTTATATATTTTTCTCAATTAAATTTTAATTCATGATTGAAATCATTACAATGTATTAGCTCATAATTTTTTTTGTATACAAGGTGTGTATAATTTGACGATAAAAGTTTACGATGCAACATTCTTCGTTCAATTCTGAATCGAAAATCTTAATATTAAAATGTTGTATTATGTTTCGTATGTCTTCAGGAACCATTTAAAAGAATCATACATTTGGCAACACTGTAAACTAGCATACGACTGTAATACCTCCTGTTGCTATTTTTTTAATTTCAATCTCCAAAAACATTTTACTCGTCATTGGTAGCACGTTTTAAATTCTACACATTACGCAAGATATGATTTGCTGTTAAATTTATTTCTTGTCAGAATAATACCTAGGTATGTACATACATTTAATAATGTTAACGTTTAAACGCTACCCTAAAAATTTCTTACGGTGCCGCTACCATCGGTATGAGATACCGCTATACATAATATACGTTGTTTGTATACATATTTGATATTATATATATTTTTTTCTTTAAAACTCTAGAAACATTAGAAAAAATAATACAAAAAAAATTTCATAACAAAGAAAGTAAATGAAATTTTATATAGGAAAAAAATGCATACCTTTATTTTTCTCGATTTTTTACACAATTGTTACAGATTTTTTTTGCATGTTCCAAACAAATTGGTTTTTCACACTGATGACAAACAAAAATGTTTTTCGCTTCAATTGGTAGAGACACAAAAAGTATGTTTTTTTAATTTGAAGTCGTTGGTCATTTACAATGTTTTCCTGAGGGGCTTCTGTTATTTACAATAAAACTTCCATTCTACTTCTCAACTCTCTTGGTAATCTAAGGTTTTCGGTATATCTACGTTGCATACCTGGTGTTATTAAACTTTTTGCCAGTGTTTTAAGAAAGTAACAACGATCTAGAGGTATAGAATTCCTATAACTTTGATACAGAATGTACGCGTTGACTGAAAACATATTTACCATTTGTAGGAATACCGTCATTGGTCATATTGTACTCGGCAATCATTTCTGGTTTTTTCGTGTCGGGATCATCTTTTGGAGAATAATGAATAGAAGAAATCAGCAACACAGACTGAGGTTTTCTTTATACCCGTATAATTACCGATTTCTCTTTTTTTTTGTTTTTTTTAATGTACCCAAAAACGTTAGTCCTCTTTTTTGTAATTCCGTCACAAGTTCCATACTGTTGAACCAATTGTCTGCAGTTACGTTCCTATTGGTTCCTTCTATGGGCTTTACTAACTTTACCACAGCTTGAGTGGGAATTTTCAGTTTTTTTCCTCTGCCGATAATCCATGGCTATCTGAACTTTTTCCACAATAAATATACGCATTATACAAATAATTATTTCTGGAATCTGTGAGGCACATAATCTTTATGCCGTATTTTGCAGGCTTTTTTGGCATATACATTTTAAATTCACATCGGCCTCTAAAAGCCAGTAGGCTTTTATCTACGCAAGTATATGCCCCCAAAGAAAAGTTTTGTTGAGAATTATTATTAAAAGTTTCAAAAATACTTGAAATTGCTGCAGCTCTATCTTCTTTTATTCTCTCGGATCTATCCATGTCATTATCAAATCTCAGTACGATTAATAAGGTCTCAAATCTTCTTCTTGGCATAGTACATCTAAACACATTCCTTCCAGTGCCATCAGTAGCAAACAATTCCTCTATACACTCTCTTCCCGCCTTAAAAACTTCTGTGTAAATAAGCAATCCTAAAAAAGCTTTCATTTCATCTACATCTTAAAAGGTACTAAGACTTTCAGAGTCATGAGGCAAGGGTTTCAAAAAGTAGAGAGGTACAATAAACAGTATCGGTATGAGATACCGCTAGGTAGCGGTTAAAGGTTAATTTAGAATGTATTTTTCAACAAGATTTTGTTAAATTTTATTTGATAGTAACTAGCAAGTCATTGATGCTAAACCCTACAAAATTTTTAGAATTGAAATCAATCTGTTTTTACGCATAGTTGCAACTTTCGAGGTATCTGGAGTACTCGTTCCAGTTTTTTTGGTGTAATTTCTAATACTGCAACGTTAATTTTTTCTGTAACTTGGTCAGCGTCTTGAGGAGGCGTTGCATACACTCTCTTTAACGAAAGCCTAAACAAAAAAGTCTATAGGATGGATACCGGGTGATATCGGGTGCAGGATATAGAATGGGACCACCGCGACCTATCCATCTATTCGGATAGTGTCCATCCAACTCTGTTATAAATCGAGCAAAGTGAGCAGGAGCTTTATCGCGCATGTAAATTATGTTATGGTCAGTGGCGTAACAATGCGGCTATGGGCCTGTGTTCCAAAACCAAACCGGGCCCTTTTGAAAGTTGAAGGTCACAATGAAAAGCACGCTTTTATCATAGATTACTACTTTGGGAATGTATTGTTTACAAAAAATTGTTTTGGCTAACATATTCCTTTCTTCACAAATTCTGTGCTCGCCCCCCCCCCCCCGATTTTTTAGCTAAATTACATGCTTCATTTTTTATTAAATGAAAATCATGTCGCATTTTTTAAATATTTTGATAGGCATTACTGAACATTTGTGATGCTTGTTCAATGTTTTGCTGCTTATTTTGCAATAATTTTGATATGGTATCGATGTTTTTTAAAATACTTGTTTCAAAAATAACCAGAAATACCGTCTCAAAATTTTCCAAATGAGATTTCAATGACTTGGCTTCATCGATTTCTGTTTTAACATTTTTATTATCCGATGTCAATATAATTTTTGAAATAGCTTATAACACATCAAAATATTTAAATCGAAGAGCTTCTAACTACCATCGAGTGAGTGTTTTTTTAAAGTTATTCTTATTTTGGTTAAATCGAAGATTTTTCCTAAAAGATTCCACCTTTTTATGCTATGTCCAAAAAAATACATAGAGACTTCGAACTAAATCATAAAAATTCTGAATTTTTTGAACGTTCTTAACAGAGACATTGAGAATTAAATTTAGATTATGAACCACGAAGTGTACATTATGGTGCATTTGGGACAATTTTTAATATTTCTGTTTGAACATCCTTATATATTTCGCTCACATTTGCGGCGCCGTCATATCCCTGACCACAAAGTTTTTTTAAAGGCAACCCATTGTCTGTCTAGATTGCTAAAATACTTCTTTTTAAAGCTGCGCTTGTTTGATTTTCAACTGAAACAAACCCAAAAAAGATTCTTTAATAATAATATTTGTTGCCTTGTCTTCAATATACTCAGTTGTGACATAGCGAACAATAACACTTAGTTGATAAACTTTTGATCTTGCATAATGTCTACTATTATAGAATAAAATGGGATATTTTTTATTTGTTTGATTATTTCCTGTTTTATAACAGTTTCTAGTAGACCAATTAACTCATTTTGAATATTCGGACTTAAATATGTAACTGAATTTTTTATTTTGAAATCAAATGAACCACTGATAAAAAGATTCCGGAATTTGCAGAATCCACGCTTTCGTCATGTCCCAATTTTAGAGTAACGTCAATAACACGCTCCAAAATTTGTTTTCATATGAAAATTTCGTGCCACAACTTCGACTGTAGTTCGTGGTCTATCGTTTTGTTTAACCTCTATCTATCAAAAATAGCACAGAACTCATTGTAGCTTAGCTTTTTTTCATGTCTATCAATTGTTTGATGCAGATGAATCCCGTCATTAAAACCATTGACCATTGTGTCCTTAATTTGGGCAAATAACCAGCAAGGTTGGCAGTAACATTTATTTAGTATTGGTAAGTAGCATCGCCACAAACGTTTCGTTTATAATCCTGACTTGTTTGCTTTATTGTAAAAGAAAGTCGAAGAACTTTTACCGTTATCATCGCGAGGAAACGGTTCCATTGGTCAACATGGTTTATTTTTTTTTATACTATTAGTATTACCCGTATCATCGCTAATAATGCTAATATCAGTAAAATTAGTATCATCTTCTACAACTGGGGTTCTTAGAATCTACGACTTGGACTTCAATATTTTAATCTTTAGGAGGATCAATGGTGTATGAACATGATGGCAAAGACTCTGGTTCTGCTGGTTGATTTGACCGATTGAGTCATATTTTCAACAGAAAGGTCAAAAGTCAAAATAAGAATTAGAGAATAAGTAATTTTTGGCAGCTTTTTTTCTTTTCTTGTCATCCGACTTGTATATGGCTTAAATTATTAATGCTTAATCTTAAAGTGTTTATATCGAAATGGATTAAGACGAAAAATACTTAACCTTACTTTTTTGTAGTTTACTAGTATAATTTGTCATTTGTGGTTTATTTAGGTAGTATTTACTATTGGTAAAAGTTTATAATTATTTAATTATGGTGAAAAAAGGAAACAGAAATGCTTGAAGTAAAAATGAAACCATTTTTTTCTTGAATTATTGCAAGAAAAAAAATACTGAACATATTAGATGAAATACGTTTTCTCTTTATTCCATTTCATTCTGATTTTAAAAAAACCAAAAACAACAATTTCTCCACTTGATTTTAACATTTATGACAGTTCAAAATGACAGTTAAACACAAGTGAAACTGGATTCCGATTAAAAGCAGATTAAGCGTTTACTTCGTAAAGTTGAAGTGGCTAATCCACCAAATTGTTAGGATTGGATTAATTTTTCCAAGCCGCCTGAGCGCTTTATACCGAGTGTTTATTTCGAGGATTAACGAAAATTTAAGTAGGATTTACCAAGCAGCTTGAGTTTCTATTCGGATCGAACCGTCGAAATAAACGTAGTAAATTATAAAACAAACACAGACACAACTACATGTAAGGCTATAACTGCACTCTGTATACAAGCAAATAAATGTGTTAGGCGCATGGTTATGGCGTATGTTCAACGGCATCTCGTCAATAATTTGTTCCAATATATTAAGGTACCCATTGGCATTAAGACGAATTGGTAGATAAATTGGTTCAACGACCCTTTGATTTATTATGCCAACCAAACGTTAATGGAAAACCTTTCTTGGTGACTACATTCTACAGGGTGGTCGCGCGGATTTCCATCGATCGATATGTGGGCAACTGTAAGTAGCATAGATCTGAAAGTTTCGCAGTATACTAATATTGGTGGAAATCATCCTGCTAAAATATTTTCAAGAAATTGACACAAATAAATGCCAACTTGCTATTTTAGATTAAAAACCGTGTATATTATTCTATATTTCGGTTCAGCGTATAATATATCAGACATATTTCATGTCATAATCTATGGAAGTATATTTAACAATTAAAATATTCCAAAATTGTTATTTGAATATTTTCTTTGTTAATATCTACCTTATTTCTATGTACTGTAGATTTTAATAAGTTTATCACATTTTCCATAAATAATAAACAAATTTAAATAAATTGTAAAGTGTTCTAGCACTTGCTTTGTTTAAAACGCCGTCATAGCCGAATTTGTATTAACCGAACGTTTAAAATATGCATACATATTTTTAGTAGAAAAATGATAAATTTGAAACTATTTCAAAAAAGTTTTGAAATAGACTACCTTATACACAGTTACCCTAATTTCCAATGCTTAATTTTCATCATGCGAAGACTACTATAGTCAACTTTTTTGTGCAAGACCAAGCCGTATTAAATAATAATGGTTTTCTTATAGGAAAAATTCATAATTATGTCTTGTTCTGCAAACGCTATTTTTGAAAGATAAAATTAAAGAGATATATCAAAATCGATTAGACTTAGGTATAAGATATCATACATGTCTAAAATTATAGACCGAATCCAAATATAAAATAATATACAGGGTGTTAATCTAAAATAAGGAAATTTGTATCTACTTTCGATATAACAGGAAGTACCAATTTCTTTAAAGTATTTTAGCAGGATGTTTCCTATGGACATTAGTATACTGCCAAATTTTCAGATTTATACTACTTGAAGTTACCCATATATCAATCAATGGAACTCTTGGGCGACTACCCTGTATAAGTTCATGCGGATTTTTATCTACCAAATGGTGATATTGCTTCAAAAAATGCAGCGGAGAAAGTCGCTATCTTCTTGAATCGAATTTAAGATTGTGTTACAAAAATTTAATCCTAATATGTTGTCATAGAAACGTGATATGAATTATTATTACTGGGGATATTTAATGTGGACGCTAAGTGTCTGGTACTAATCGAAGGATCTTCAAGTACAGCGTCTAAAATTTGTTCGTTTAGTTGTCTTGGCATTAGCATAAGCGTTACTAGTTATAAACAAATTAGTTTTTGAAGTCGTTGATCCAGTCTTTGAAATGTATTTCCTTTAGGTTGTCTTTGGTTTGAAAAATGTATGCCATTCTCGTTTCGCAGTCGCATTACAGAAACCGTACATCCGGTACATATCGGCATATTCATTGAATTTAAAAGCCATCATAAGTGAACAAAACAATAACAACGAACGCAAAAAACATAGAACTACAAGAACTAATTAAAAGTAAGTACACAAAAAAATCACGAAAAAATCAAAGCTTATACAATAATGAAACAAGTAAGTCGGACTTTCATCAAAGCTCGGCTCGGCCCAGTGCGATTTCATCTCTAGTTGAAAGCCTTCACCAACTCTACAAAACACATAAACGCCGGCTTACATTTAAGAGATTTTTTTATCTATCGTATAATAAAAATTCAGATTGTGGTGAAACGGTTTTAACTAAAGCTTCGCTGTTGTTCACTTGTAGGAAAGATTTGGAGTTTATTTTCTTTTTTCTTCGTCATCTATAGTTTTGATGTTTCTTTTCTTTTCGATAACTTTAGAATACTTTGGTTTTATTCATTTCAAAATATTTAATTTTATTTTGCGTAATATGGTCAATGATAGACTATTGACCACGACTATTACGCCACGTGTATTTATATTTTATGTCAGATTCAAAGACAGTATTATTGTTTCTTAAAGAATGCCTGCGTGTCTAACTTTTTACATAAATGGAGCCATCAATAACGTAACTCATGCATCCAAAAAAGTTTTTATTCCATCTTTAGCCGGTTTCCTTGGAATATTCTGTATGAAACTGCATCTTTCTCGAAAATTGAGCAGTACTTTTCAGTTTTTTTTCACTCCGGCCAAAAGCAATATGCCGAAAAAGTCAACATTTTATCTATTTGAATTGTTTTTAGAGATAGAATCAGAAACTGATTCTCGATTTTTTTGTAGTATGATTATATTCGTCGACAATATCTGAATTTATAAATTTATTCTATGCATCTAATGTAATGTCAATATTTTATGCTTTTGCTTAGGGCCAGATTGAAAACGAATAATATTATGGTGATTTGTTTAAAAAAATATTGGTTCCGTTTTTTTGGGCTATTGCCAGATCGTTTTTCTTAGTGTTTATAGTTCTTTTCTTTGTTCTTTAAACTGTCAGCGCCGAACGGTATATGTAAATCAACTATTCTGTCGTATAGGGTATTCTATAGGGTTGGCCCAAGTATTGATCATTGAGACACTCGTCTGTACTGCCACGTTTCTCTTACTTTCTATAATTATCTTTCTGTCCTTTAAATAATTATCAATAGTTTTTATCAGATATCCTGATATACATCTCCTCTAGAGGATCTCAATAATCCCCCGCCAGGAAGCCGTGTTAATTTTTCTTATGTGCTTCCACGGTTGATCTTCCTTTACAAAAGCCATATTGCGTTGATGACAGAGCAGTAGTATTTATTATCATTTGTTACCGGAAATTAGAACGATAGCAATTGCAGTTGTCGAGATTTAATTGATATTTTACTTCAAAACACAATATTGGTCAAAAATACTCCTCTTATGCATTTTAGGGTTAACTTCTCTGAAAACGACAAAATGCCATCTCAGAAGAAACGAACAAAATTGTTAGACAAATAACATTTTCATATTCTTTTTCTGTATAAATGTGCAAAATAGCAGTGAAAGTGATCTGTTATTGATTTTCAATTTGTAGAGTTATTAAAAAGTATGTTGTGAAGTTAGAAAAATCGACCACCAATAGCAAATTCTTTTCAATTAACAAAAATGTGTCCTCAATTTACAAGTGAAAAGTTGTGCAGTCCTAGAGCTCCCTTCTGAGAAACAAAGACATCGTTTCGTTTAGGCTAAAAAACACAAAAATTGGACCACAGAGCAGTGGAAAAAGGTGACATTTAGTGATGAATTGAGTTTTACTATCAATAACTATGCTGGAAATGCGTATGTTAGAAGATTTTCTGGTGAAGAATTTTCCTCAAAGTGTGTAATTCTGATAAATAAACATCCAACGTCGGTTATAGTATAGAGTATCTGTTCTAATACTTAAAAGCATTCCACTTACGATGCAACTTAGTGGCAAGGATTTGTTTGGCAACGAAAAGTTTGTTTTTGGAAAACGATAATGATCTTGGCTATAGAGCGATATTAGTTAAATCGTGTATGACAGATAATAAAGTTGACATGATGAACTGGCCAGCATAATCACTTCACCTAAACCTAATGGAAACCTTGTGGCAAAACATGTGAGTACATCATATCAAAAGTAAAAAGCTTACACAAGAAAGAATTAATCGAATTTTATGCCAAAAAATGTGCCAGTTCTAATCAAAAACAAGGGCAGCACTTGATAATACTAAAATTTTCTAAATAAATTTTGATAAAATATTTTTTTTGTAATAAAGTAGGTACCTATTGTATATAAACAATTTTTTTCAAAGAATTTTACAAAATTTTAATATGTATAGTATCTGAATTTTTTGAGGTGATGTAAGACTTTTTAACACCACTGTATATGATATTAGAAATTATTATCTACATCAAAAGGAATAGAAAACTATAAATTATTACGGAAGGTAGAAAAGTGTCGGTATAATTGTGAAAAACATCAGAATTAGCGGACAGCTGTTTCGTTCTTTTGGAACTCGTCAGCGCTGGGATACACCGATGTGTTTCCATAACTATACCGACAGACAACCGCTAATTCTGATGTTTTTTACAATTATACTGACACTGTTCGTAACCTATTTTGACGGGTTACCTGCCAATAGAGTTGTCCAGGATGTTGTCAAACTGCCCTTACGTTGCCATTTTATTTTTTTCTATACTACAGTTTTGTAATGAGGTAATTCAGCGTAGTGTCAATTCGGTCATACAGTTTTCTGTCAAACCTAATTGTATGACAAAGAACGACAGTACGTTAGGTAATCTTATTACTAATTTGTATAGAAAAAAAATTCATTGTAAGGACAGTTTGACAGCATCCTGGGCATCTCTTTACTGTCATTAAATCCAATGTCAACTTTTCTACCTTCTGTACTAATTTATAGTTTTTTGTTTATCATACGTGGTATTTTTACCACATTTCAAAAAGCAGAAATTGTGTAATTGTAATTGAATATTTATTTTCAAACTTTCAAATGCATATAAAATTATCTTCAAAATACGCTCGAAAACTACAATGCTTCAAGATTATTCTTTGAATTGTCGTGATATCCAAATTTGGTATAAACCACAGAATCTTTTGAAGTTTGCGATCTATGTTTATTCATCACAGAGCTTGTTCGGATCAGGAAATCACGTCAGTCCGCTAATACTTCTTAATTAGCCGAGACGGAAAAGGATGAAGGTTTTTAAATTTGTACGTCAATAGGTAAAAGACGTGTTTCATGTTTTAAGTGCTAACACGTTAAACTGCAAAAAACATCATCGTCAAATTTCCCAACTCGCTTTAAAAGCAACTCGGGTCCAGATTAGATGGTCATACATAATTCAGTTATTTAAGTATTCTACTCTTCACGCCTAAGTAACATCAAAAACATCATCAATAATATAAAACTGTACCACAACGTTATTTTTATCATTTTGAACCTTGTGTTTGAATCGGTAAACTTAGCACGACTTTATATAGGAATGGCATTGGATTACATGGTTTGAAATTTAATTGTTTAAAGTATTACCATTTGGAAAAACATTGATACCAAGTACCTTTCTAGTACGTTACTACAAGGTAGGTTATTAAAATCAAAAATCGCTGCGTTATTGAAAACACTTTATAAAAATTGAATAAAAGCATTACCAAGAATAATTTATCTCCGCATTGGGATTTTTGCGTAAAATAATTTGTTGCGGTTTACACCCATTATTGTTACTTACGATGTTTCCACAACAGCTTTTTTATTCTTTATAATAAATCACGTATTTTTTTTATCGGTAAATTACATCGTGTCGAGGTGCCATATATAATATAATAGGGTCATTTCACGTTTTGTTTGTTGTTTAAAACAGACAAAATAAAGGTTTAAAAATTAATTAAAACATATTGTAGCGTTTTTTTCTTGCTGACATTTTAATACTTCTAAGGACAATACGTTCTGTCGGATAAAGTGTCTTTATATTCCCAGTCATAGACTCGGTCCATAATAACGGTAACAGTAGTTGGTACTGACAGCTCTACTACATTAACTTCAACAGTAAACACGTCTACATAAATTACGAGATCAAAAGACTTCTCGGAGCAGAATCTCGATTGTATTGTCGTATTTGCAATTATTTATATCATTAAACAATTTTTCTTTTGAGATTTTTTATATTTCAAGATTCGACCAGGAGTGGTTATTGTTAAGAAAATTTTACTCACCAGCTGCATTTCTGCAACGGATTATTTTGAAGTCGTTCTTAGACATTGTGAGCTTTTTCGTATTAGGCTTTATTAAAACTTCCATCAGTCTTATTATTCTTTGTATGACTAATATTCGTGCAAAAGTGCACAAGTGTGAATGTAATGTTGACAGTAAGGGTAAAAGGATCATCGATTTCCACCCTAAATTAAAATTCCTGTTACATCAGCAATGAGGGAGTTCAAGCACATGAATTTGGGATATTAATTTTACATGCCAATGCATTATTTAAGATTAGCTTATAAAACAATCACCTGGTTTTTAGATTCGTATTAGCATTGTAATTAGAAGCGTTATTGTTTTGGTCTTAATTAGTACTTTAAATATAGAAATGACTACTCTTTTATTTACTATGAAAGTCGAAGTTCGTTGTAACGGTAACGTGTGTATGTATTAGGCCCGCGCCTAGCAATTTTGGCACCCTTGTGCAAATTTAAAATAACTAAATAAATTTGTATTACGTCCATATGTGAGTTCAGATACGGGTTAAGTTAGGTATTATTATCCACTATTGAAAAATAATTTTAAAAAGTATTTTCATAAATTTATTTTCATTTTTATATGTTACAAGTGCAAGCCAACTAGTATTTTTTCATTGAGGTACATAACATAATTATAAACTTATAGAAAACAGAAATATGTTCTAACAGTATTGCAATTCAAAATTTTTCTATTTTAGTTTCAAATGTAATATATAATACAAAAGCACAAGAAATAAAGAAAATATTTAAAACATTAAAAATACTCGTTTATATATCACAGGACGAAACTGATCGACAAATAAAAACAAAACAATATATTATTTTATTAATGCAACATGTCACTTTTTAAGGGTTAATATTCAGGTATTAGGTATTATTATTAATATTTTAGCTAAGTGAATTGAGCTTTCCGTGCTTTAATTTTTGCAAATTGTTTAATTAAATCTTCGGTGTCTAATTCTTTTAGCTGGTCCGTTTTTATTGAAATGATAGCAAGATTACTTAATCGGTTTTGCCCCATGGTCGATCTTAAATAATTTTTTATTATTTTGAGTTTTGAAAAAGATCGTTTCGCGGTAGCAACACAAACCGGCATTGTTAATAAAAAACGAAGTATTATGCTCGTATTGGGAAAAGAATCCACCAAGTTGTTAATTGTTATATAATTTAAAATCTATTCTGGAGACGTAATAACTTTTTCATCAAAATTTTGTAAATATTGCAATTCTTTAACAAGTTCAACGGCAGTTATGTCTCGTTCATTGCGAGTTTTGTCGTTTAACGACTTTTTGATATAATTCTAATTGTTCGTTTTTAGAATAATTTTTTAATTTATCAATATTCCATAAAAACGCGAAATTTTTAGAGTAAGAAGAAAGTAATTGGAATCACTCATCCACTGATGTTATGATTACATCTATAGCATTAAAAAGACAATCAACTTTGAACTTTAAAGTTTCCTTGTGGATCGGTTCATCGTCAAATTTATAATCAAATTGATTTTTTTTATTTCTCGCGGTCTTAAACCTCTGGTTTTTTGAATTTAGGTTCTATGTCTAAGCTGGATGCTATTCCTTTAGCACCAATCAATAGATCATTAAAACCTTTATCTTAGCTTTCAAAAAATTATTTAAATGATTTAACTGATTACAATATTGAGGAATATCAAAGTTCGGTTTTTGAATAATTTTACTAACAATATTAACTTTACTTAAAATATTATATTACAATATAAGAATGCAAATGAACTCAAAAGTTTTTAATTTTTTGGCCAACGATGCAGCCAAATTTTTTACGTTGTTTTCCAAGTTTCTTTTGCTTATTTCAAACACAGCATCATAAACCTCCCCAAATTGATACCTTAAAGGAATTATTGCATCTAATCTATTAGACCAAAGGTTCCCAAACTTTTTTGTGTCGTAGGCCTCTTGCCATGTTTTTCGGTTTTGGGTAGACCACCTACTTACCTGATATTGATTTTTTGTAAATTTCTAACTGTAGTGAAGTTTAGTGTTAAAAACTAAGCAATAAGTAAATGTTTTTAGTGAGAAGGATGAACCTTATGCTTTAATAATAACTTATCAACATTTGGCGTCAATTTTGTACGGTTTAATCTTAAATCTCCTCGGCTAATGATATCTAGTCTGTTTCTTTTTTTCGTTAGGAGATTCGTAACTGCCCTGAACCCCCTTTGCACTAGGTATGACGATGGAAAGGAAATTAAAAATTTTCTCGCTATATTCCATAATACGGGATAAGTATTACCATAGTCGAAACATCTTCAAACTTAGTTTCAAATTCTGAATAGAAGGCATTTAAATTTTGAACGTAGGTTGAAACATCGTTTTTCTGGCAGTTTGTCTGTGACAAATTGGGGAACTGGGAAAATTCGCCCCGTTCAATATTTTGCTTTATTAGTTTAACTCTGGCAAGAAACGCTGATAATATGGACTTTGCTTTAATCAAATTTAGACTGTCGCCTTGTAACCGCAAATTAACCATATTAAATTTTATAAACAAACCTGTTAAATAAGCGATGTCTGTTTTCCACTTCATTAAATTGTCTTTTAAAATTTTATCTTTAGTATCCAGGAATTCTAAAATAGTTTGTAAAAGTGCAAAAAATCTTGTCGAACATAAGCCTTTCGACAGCCAGCGCACTTCAGTGTGAAGGAGTAATTGATGAAAGTGTTCGTCATTTTCTTCACACAACTGCGCAAGTAACCGCGTATTCAACGCGTTGCTTCGGATTCGGTTTACTGCATCAATGACTAATTGAAGAGATTCATGCAATCTAACACTCAAATTTTTAGCAACTAAATGTTTTCGATGGATGACGAAATGTATAGCTAACACCCCTGATACATTTTAGCTACAGATATTATATTTGATAAAAGGATTGCTTTTTCAATGAAGTAATCCTTCAAAACATGAAATATTGATTCACCTTTAGTGACCAAAAAGCAAATGCCTACAACCTACACAATTTTATAAACATATATTTATATTATAAGATAGTAAATTTCATGGACCCCCAAATTTTTTTTTTCGCTGACGTAGACCCCTTGCAGGTTGTCATAGACCCTTGGGGGTCGATATAGACCACTTTGGGAATCACTGTACTAGACCATCGAGTATCCGATAAAGATTTTAAGTTAAATTAGTTACATTAGATAAATTAGATTTCAGAATTGACCAGCGTTTAGTAGAAGCTGAAAAAAATACAAATACATAGTTCTTAAACTACAGAAAAAAAATTGATGCTCAAAGTATTCGATTTTACGGCATTATTGACGACTAAATGTAGGGTATGACTGCAACAAGGAACAAAGAAAGCTCGCGCTTTTTGTAGATCATTATGCCTATCACGCATATTTGCCCCTTGGTCGTAACCCTGACCCCGCAAATCATTGATATTTTTTCTCTAACACCGACAAAAGAAATTTTGTTAAGCCTTCACCGGACACATCATCTATAGGACAAAATAATAAAAAATGTTCTTTTATACTAATTCCTTTGCTCTTTAAATTAACAAGTCTTATACAAACTGAAATTTGTTCTTGGTGAGTAGAGTCAGGAGTGCAGTCTAATAATATGGAATAATATTTTGCCTTTTTAGTTAGTTCTAAAATTTTGGATTTGATATTTTCACCGATCAAGCTGATTACTTCATTTTGTATTTTATCCCCGAGATAGTTTTTGTGATCTTTTATTTGAGAGCGTTTTGTATGTTTCGACATAATCGGATAATTTGGAAATCATTTCTATATATTTTAAAAAGTTACTATTGTTTTTCTCAAATAACTTATTACTACTTCCACGAAAAGCTAAATTTTGCTGGCCTAAAAACTGAATCACGTAGAAAATTTTTTCTATAACAGCTTGCCAGTATTTAGTTTCCCTGTTTATTACATTTTGAATTTCAGAATCAATTATTTCATTTTTATTAAAACGGTTAGAAAGATCTAACAATTTGAGAACATTTTGGATATGTATTGCTCTTTTCATGAACGTTTAAATGTTTACTTAAACGCTGCCAGTCATTGTAACCAGATTCATCACTAAGGTAAACAGATTTCAAATCGCTGTCATTAAAAATTTTGCAACAGAAGCAGTGAAGTGAATTTTTCGTTTCTGAATACAACAAAAACGCTCAATTTTTTCTTTGTTCGGTAAAATTCTAAAGAAGTTAACTATTGGAAAACTTACGTCCCGACTCCGAACTATCTCTCAGATAAATATCCTTTGTGTTTTGAATAGAGCAGGGCCACGTTCTACTAATTCTTGAATATTATTAGAACGTAATTTCTTTGGTCATAGTGCAGCACCTTTCGAAAGTTGACTCATATTTTACGTTCTTGATTTCTCATTATCAGCGGAACTTGAAGATGTTGATGGATTGCTTTCTAGAAGATCAGTTTCTTGTCTGCTGCTGATACTTGTTTCAAGTACAGGTTCAGAACATTTCGATTCGGCTATATTACTGTTGTGATTAATATTTGGCAAAGTATACTCGGGTTTTGAAAAAAAATGCGTAATTTTGACATGGTTTTTCAGTTCTTCTTCTCTTTTTCTTTTATTCAGCAAATTTTGTTATCCAGACAATTTCTTTTTTTTTCTGACATCCTGTATACTGTAAAAAACAAATTGACAAATTATTCATGAAAAATGTAAATGTTTCGACGTCTCAAACTCAAACTTGAAAGTATTTTCTCAACATTACTTATTTCAAGTTATTTCAAAATTTATTAATTTTTATGAATAGTAATATTATCAATTATTCTGTTTGAATTTACTTCAATTAACAATGATGTTTATATAATCAAATATAAAAGGATTTTTGAGAAGCAAGTTTTTTTGCTTTTAATGTTTTAATAAATCTAAAATAAAAAATAAATTTTAGATGAACTAACCTTAATTTACAACACAAAACACATCACTATACTGCCCTCCTAATTCAAAAAGGCGTATCTCAAATTTCTTTGTTTTGAGATATAAGGAATTTTAATGAAATTCAAAATCGCACCTACATAGTCAAATTTTTTTATGGTTTTCTTTGGGTAAATACAATAAAGATTGAGACGACAATGACATGGTAATTAACTCCTTTTTTAGTTTTAAACTGAGATACGGCTAATTGGCTAAGGAATTGTGGACAAAACTTTGAGATACATCTCTTTGCGCTAACGATTAATTAATAGATAACGTTCGATTCTGTTTTTTACCACATAGACTTGGATAGGAGATTGAATAATAAATAAAAAAAATTATCTAGAAACGATTTATTAATAATGTGATACATTAAGAATACGCTACATTTGTGGGATATTAAAAGAATTTTTCAGAAAATAATACATATTTTTACTGGAAATAAACCCAAAAGTAAACTAGAATACAAATAGAAAAACATAAATTTTGTTCAGTTCTCATCTGAAACTGGAAGGGTGTCCCAGAATTGCAACCGATTTTTTAAAATTCCAGACAAATTTTGTATTATATTGGCTTTCTTCTGCAAAGAAATTCCAAGACCTTTTGTTTGTTTTTTGGGTGGCCGCAGTTTTCCATTTTTGTCAAAAAATTAAGATCAAATAATGGACCATCAAAGTTATTTTTATCCTCTGTGGACGGTTATCTGAACCATATCATGTAAATATGGCCTCGGCTCTGTACGAGTTAATTGTGAGGAATAATCTTCCCAAATGTTAAAATGCTGTAGCTCGTTTGGCAGGACCTCGGTTTTATGAACAGCACCTTTTACGGCCCATTTTATTAATGGAAACCTCCACTCTGTAGTGAAAGGAGTCGGCAGCCATAAACGTATGGCCCGGCACAAAGTATTTCATATTAATTTCATTGGCGCATATTTCATCTGAATTTACAATATACAGTGTGTCCGAAAAGTATGGAATATATTATACAGGTCGATAAATATGCACTTTACACGAAAAAGTTGTAAATAAAAGTTTTTTATCACTTAGTTATCTACCACCTGGGAGATATCAATTTAAATTTTTGCTGTAAACAAAATCGCAACGAATAACACTTACATTTTTTTATTATACTCATTTGATAGAGTCTTTTTTTCTCTTTTCAACCATATGAAACTTGAATACCTTTACATCAAAAAAATTTCAAGAAAAACAAGGACATGTCTAACCAATTTATTTTACTGAGCAGTATTAATCAGGTACGTAATATGTAGTATTGAAACAATTGAATGCACTGTCACAATAGCAAATATTAAACTTTAAATATCTTTACATAAAATTGTTATAACAAAAAAATGTATTTACACTAAACTTACAATAAATGTTTAAATGTAAACCATTCATAATTTGACAGTGGTAAATTCGATTTTTAAAACCATCGATTGCTTTTGAAATCATATCTCGAGTTATAGCTCTTATCTCAACTCTAATGCGATTTTTCAAATCTTCAACATTATCAGGTCTATTTACATAAATTTTGCTTTTAATATAGCCCCAAAGAAAAAAATCTAGTGGACTTAAATCCGGCGAGCGAGCAGGCCATTCTATCTAAGTGGCGGACATTAATTCCAAAATGTGGAGGTGCCCCGTCTTGTTGAAGCCATATTCTGTTATGGGGTATATCTGGATCTACTTCATGTGGAAATAACTCGGCCAAAGCAGGAACTAACTCAAATCTTAAGAAATCGAGATAAATATTCGCCGTTAAACTACCTTCAAAAAATTTGGCCCCAAAATTTGACTTCCAATCATTCCTACCCAGACGTTGACTTTCTGCTGGTATTGGGTGTGTCCTTCTAGATACCAGTGAGGATTTTGTGAAGACCAGTAACGTGTGTTTTGTTTGTTAATTGTGCCGTTTAAACAAAACGTGGCCTCATCAAAAAAAACGATATTTTTATGAAACTGTGCATCTCGTTCAAGTTTGTTTGTTATTGTTTCACAAAACTCCAGTCTTCTATCCAAATCGTCTTCAAATAATTCTTGAACTACACAAAGTTTATAAGGATGAAATTTTTCTTTCTTTAAAACGTCATGTACACCCGATTTATTCAAATTATGGTCTCTAGCAATTTGCCGAACAGAAATTTGTGGATTTTTCTCAACAGACAATAACACATTTTCTCGTTCCACATTACTTAATGACAAAGGTCTACCAGTTCTACTCGCATCTTTCACCGAACCTGTCTCTTGAAATTTCCGCCAAATTTTGCTTACCGTGGACTGCGAAATGTTTAATTCTGGATACAAGTTATTAAATAAATTACATACTTCGTCTTGGGTTCTTCTTCTATCTCCATATCCCAGAATCATTAAAATTTCAATTCTATGTTTCTCAGATAATTGAGCCATATTTCAAGCACTAACAAATAGCAAAGTGTGACAGTGTTCTAAAGTGCATTCAATTGTTTCAATGCTACATATTACGTACCTGATTAATACTGCTCAGTAAAATAAATTTGTTAGACATGTCTTTGTTTTTCTTGAAAATTTTTTGATGTAAAGGTATTCAAGTTTCATATGGTTGAAAAGAGAAAAAAAGACTCTATCAAATGAGTATAATAAAGACGTGCCTTGCCATTTAAAAAAATGTAAGTGTTATTCGTTACGATTTTGTTTACAGCAAAAATTTAAATTGATATCTCCCAGGTGGTAGATAACTAACAACTTTTATTTACAACTTTTTCGTGTAAAGTGCATATTTATCGACCTATATAATATATTCCATACTGTTCGGACACACTGTACTATATTAAAAATGAAAAAAATGCCCAATTCTTGTTTTGCGCTGTGCAATTGTCGAGCCATAACGTAATTTTTAAAACGTCTCTCTTGCTAATAAAGAACTGGTAAATTGTATTGATCAAGTCTTCTTTGTTTCGTTTGAACAAAGCATCATGCCAGAGAACTGCAAATGGTTTGCTGTTTCTTTTCTTTCCAACTGGAACAAAACTTTCGTTGTACACTGTTAAACGATTTGTAAAAATCGCACTTTTAAACATCTCAAGCCGTGGTAACATTATAACTTTTTCTAAATTTGCGCAATACACTATTTCTCCTACTTCTTCGTCTCTTGCGGCATCTACTTCTCTGTATTTTGCTCGAGATTTGTTTGCTCTCTCAATATGTTAGCTCCAAGTCATACAAACATCACAATTTTAATCGAGATTGTTCTTTGTATGATTTTTATTAACACCTCGCAACCCTCGCATTCTTCATGCCCAAGGTTAGCAAGTGACACATTTATTTTCTTTGTCACCACTCGGTATTTTTTATACGAACATTTAAAATTAAGATTTTTGTTAAGAAAGTCTTCATGCATTGCGGTGAATGAGAGATCACTTGACAGATAAAGGCGGCGTGGTGCATGTTCCCTGCGGTAATGCGAAATGGTTGGATTGAATGTTGAAATGTGCTGGCGAATGACTTCATCGTCTATTTTATTATGGGGTTCTTTTGTACATCTCATGTCTGCCACAGGCGCTACAGAATTTTTTGCGTTCAATAATGCTGTACGAACAACCTTGTCATTATTTCCATTAAAACCAAGGGTTGTTAAAAAAAATATTTTACATACACTATCTGAAGTGCCATTTTCATTTTTGAGCATATAATTATATGAATTATTTCTTTGATAACTCTCCTGGCCTACATCAGTAGCAACAACTGTCGTCCTTTGCTTTACAGTAGTTGATGATATATGATGCAATATGAAAGATTTTCTTTCTTTTTCATCTGTCATTTTCCAATAATCAGAATTAAGACATTATTTTCTGGCCTCAGATATATTTTGGGTACACTTCTTTGGACATTGCTCCCCACAACCGTTCTTCACACCATCTTTTTCCACAAATGCATCATATTTCCTCTTTTTTCTTTCACTTACTGATATTTTATACTTTTGTCTTTTTTGTACAGTCCCCTTTTAAGTATACTGAATATTTGATTCGTTACTAGAATTATTAGTAGGAGAGTTAATGTTCTGTCCATTGTCACTGTCGGCAACATCGTTCTCGTTAAGTTCATTAGGTATTGTTATTTGAATGTTCTCTGTAGGCTCAGATTCATCCTGTAGTAGTGATTTATCAGTTTCCAATATATTTGGTAAAACATGGCACCGAGTGACATTAATCTGATCATCTATATTATTAGAATTACATGTTTTTTCAACCTGAGAAGATGATCCTTCGCCAGTTCAAGTTCCCTGTGTTATCGACCCTTAGAGAAGGAAATTATAATCGAAATATTAATATTGCTGTTGCGAACACCACCGTCACCAAATGCACCCAAAGAAAATTCTGTGGGTACTGTTTCACTAGTGTTATTAGTTGAAGACTCCATTTCCGACACATTATTACTATTCACAACCACGTTTTCATTCACCGTAATAAAATCAGGTTTTGTTATTTGAGTGTTCTCTGTATTAGATTTTTCCCCTTTGTTAAGCCTGTTCTACATTATACTTTTTGCGTCTAAGTTTACATCCAAGTTTCTATGAACTAGAACTTGTCAAAGAAAAAAGTATAGTGTGGAAAAGAAAACTTATCGCGTCTAAATTTTTTTTAAAACTAGAAACGGTCCAAGCTTCTGTCCAAGTTTGTATCATAGTACATGCGCAGAAAAGAGACAGATAATCACCTATTTCTTTCTGTTTTTACTAAACTTGTTTCTTTGACAAGTTCTCGTTTATAGAAACTTGGATGTAAACTTGGACACAAAAAATATAATGTAGAACAGGCTTAACTGCATATGGCAAAACACTATCACTTGTAGAAATATTGCTCTGAACAGTTTCGTCAATATCGAAAATGTCACTACTGCCCTCAGAACTTGCATCCAAATTGGAGGGACATACTCTTCATCGGAATGGCGTGCCCGTTTATATTTGTTGCTTGAACGTTTTTTGGAGAACTCTTGTTTTGTTTTCTTATTTAAAGCCAATATAACTAACATACGTCATCGAAATCCATTAGATTTGTCCATGATTAGATCTAAAACAATAATATACGATGTCTAAAAGTTAACCTCAAAGTCAACATAAAATGTTAAATTTTCTTTTTTTCGGTGGTGAATTTTGTATTTACTCACCTTATAATATATTACTGGCAATATAAAAACATGTACCTATTTTCTCTTTACTTTTTTTCAGTCTAACTACTATAAAAATTAATTTTCAAACTGCATTTGATAGTTGATGAGGCTGAACCCTTTACAGCGTTGATACTGCGGCAAATTGAGGTATCAATCAAGGAAGCTACTAAGTCATGTAGACGTATCTCTGTGAAGGTCAAATTGTAAATTGCCAGAAATCCTAGGCGAAGTAGACGCATCTCTGAGAAGCGGCCGTTTTGCTTAGAAATATGAGTTACGTCCAAACTGCTTAGGTTTTTGTTTCATTTTTGAGATACGTCTTATATTTCTAGCACTTTAGCTGCACAATACGGACGAGATACGTCTATTTCGCTAAGGAAATGGATTAAATACAACTCAAAGTGTCCTTATATAAAGGAATAAGAAATTCAGTGAAATTTGAGATACGCCTTTTTGGCTTAGAAGGGCAGTATAAAGTCTGTAAAACAACAAAAAACTAAAGTTTCAAAAGCAGATATCTTTTACCCCATGCACCTTTTCACTTCGCTAAGTTAATTATCGATAGGACATCAGGCAACAAATGAAATCGCGACCGATGCAGCGCTTAATTATATAAAGTTTCGTACATTGCAAGCTCAGACAGGAAAAAAACGCTTGTTCGCTCGTTGGCTCGTTGCAAGCCAAATTTCAAACTCAAACATGAATAAAATCAGATTTGTTTGAGTTCACACAATTCATGTTATCGTATTACGTATTCGATCGAATAATTGCTATTATTGCGTACTTTCATTTGGAAAATATATAATTTTTGAGAAGTAATTCGGTTCCTTCCTCTCAAAGAGTAAAAATAAATAAATAAACAAATAAAAAACAAAGTAATAGATAGCAATTGTTTACTGTTTTTTTTTATCATTATAAATTTTGTTTTGACAATGTTGTTTGTTGCTTAATCTTTTTTTTACTTATAAGTTTTGAGGCTTTTCGGCGCCGTCGTGCACCACACGATTTGCCCTTATGTACAGCGCGGGCCTGTTTATAACATAACGTTAGTGAGTATTACGCATAAACTTTAATACCTTCAACGTGTACATTTTGCAATATCGAAAATGGGGGTTATAAGCTCATAAAACCGAATATTTACTTTATAATCTCTTGACTGTATGTGCGTAACTAAAACCAACTAAAAGACATGGCTGCAAGTCTATTATCTTATGATAAATTACCGACAAAGTTAAGCTACCGAAGTATTAAATAACACCTATCTTGTTTACCTGATAAGGGTTCATTAATATTTATAATCGAGTTTCGAGCAACCGGTGTTCGTGAAGATAACTTAAACAGCTGAAAAGAATACATTATTTCAATCAAGTTGGATCGAATTATACAATAAACTGCAAAAACGAAGCTTAAAAATAGCGTTTGTTTACACTGCTTTTCATCTTTCATTTGAGGATGTTTCAACACGTTTACGTCAAAGAATATATTTTGCAAGTATTTGTTGTTTTAATAAATATTTGTTGTATAATTTCTTAAACTAAACTGACTTGTTTATCAATAATTTTCAAAATTTTATTTAGTACGTTTTAAAATCTAATATACGTGAAAGTATGTATATTCTTAGAGAAATTTTCAAATGTCTACTACTATTTGTTTATTTTAAATTAGAATTTTACAATCATAGCTTATTGGTTATACACTTAATTGACATTCGGTCGATTTTCAACGACGCAAACTTTATATAAACCAAAAGAACAAAGAAATTATTTGCATCACAACCAACTACGTTTTAATTTAAGTCTTCAGTAGCATATGTGAAACAACTTTTTAGGATTAACTTGAAACAAAAAAATGAAGGAGATTATCTGAAATTATTCGATCCCTACGATATGTGAATACTGGAATATATTTTATTTAAATGTCCGTATTTTTTTACATAAGCATAAAAGGACTAAAATGTAGTTGGTAATATTTTTTTCTGAAAATATGATATTTTTTATAAATAAGGGTTGAAGAGGATACCCGATCACTAAAAGCCGGCCTTTTATAGTCTTTATTGGATTTTAGAAATTTATACACGTCCATACTTTAAAGGTTTTTTTTCGGAAAGGTTTAAATTTAAACCATTTAAATTTATAAAATGTTTTCTTTGTATATATCCTTAATCCTAATCTTATAATTTATTTATTTTAATTTTATATACATATTTTTATTTGTTTGTACCGTAGATCGATTCGGTAAAAACGTAGACATCGTTCACAATTCACATATTTCACAATTCGTGTACGTTTACGTTTATTCACAGTTTTTTAGTGGGAACTTGGATCTCAAAATTATAACTAACAATCTTATTGCCAACTTTGCCTTATGGTTATAATTTTTGATACAAAATTCAGTGTCGTGACCGCTCTCCTTCCTCTCAGAACCTCTTTTAAAACTCAGTCCTGGTTTAAACTTTTTATTTAAATATTATGATGTGTATTTTTGAAGTCGATGAGACTATTAACGATTTCTTTCTTTATGACCACGCTTCTCCTATCCGGATTTTCCTTAGTTCCTCTTCTATTTTATATATGCTTATTTCTTCTGTCAGGATATTAATGTATTCTATTTCATATTGCTTGCTCATCTCCCTCGTCTGTATGGCTTGTATCTCTTCCTCTTTATAATATTTATGTTCCTTTCAAGTTTCTATTATTTCCTCTAAGCTTGTCCTTACAATGTTATTCTTGTCTTTTATATACTTTAACTCTTTTCTTTTCTTTTCCGCCTCTTAAGGCTCAGCTCTTTTAACTTTCCTTTATTCTTTCTTTCTATATATATATATATATATATATATATATATATTCTACTATGCCTTGTTCCGACTTTGTGTTCTTATAGTGTTTTATTGCTTATTTATTTCTTTGAACTGCTTTGTTTATATCACCTACTTGTTCTTTTGCTATCTTGGTTGACTTTTAATCTTTCGCATATGTCTTCTACTACTCGTAGTATTATATGTTTAAAATTATTCCATTGGTCTTCTAAATCCTATGTACATACACTTCTCTCTTTCTAATCTTTCAAATTTACTAACTGTTTCTTCTTAATACATTTTCTTTAGATCTGCATACTTTAGTCTTTTTATTGTTATTTTCGTATAATTATTTTTCTCTATCTGCTTTATCTTCTTCCATTTCACTGTTGCTGTTACTAGCATATGAGGTGTCTCTATTTCCGCTCTATTCTCATACTTAATTTCCTTTGTTTTTTCTCATTTCTCTTGTGTATATTATGTAGTCTGTTATGCTTTTTCTTACTGTTCCTTGTGCTATAAATGTGTATTTTTCTGATAATGGTTGTTGTGAAAAGGAGTTTTCTATAATTAAATCGTTAACTTGACAGAAACAGATCATCCTTTCTCCATTTCTATTCTTTGTTATTTTTCCCAATATCACCATGCACTCCATTTTTATGTTTATGTCATTTTCTATCCTTGCATTCCAGTCTCCCATCAGTATGACCTCGCCTCTTTCCTTAATTTCATCTAGGGTACTTTGTAGTTCCATATAGAAATCCTCTATTTCCTCTTCTTTTATATTATGTACTAAGTTTCTTCTATTTTTAACTTTATGTATATTATTCTTGACGATATCGGTTTAAATTCAGTTCTTCTTGCCTCCACCCCCTTCGTTGCCATGATTCCTACTCCTCATTTTGCTCTTTGTTCCATTTCTACGCTAGAGTAATATATACTGTATTTTTCTATTTTAGGTTTTCCATTTCCTCCGTTCTTGGTCTTACTTATTCCTATCAGCTGCATTTTAAATTCTTCCATTTCTTGTGCTAATTTCTGTTTTTTATTTCTTGGTGATGTTGTATTTCATGTTTCTATTTTCACCTTTATATTTCCCCCATCTTTCCTTCTTCTCTTGTTCTTTTTTCTCTATAGTTCTTTTTCCATACTGGTCGTTTTTTGACTTCTTGATGTTTTCTTTTGTTAGTTTTTTGGACGTCGTCTAGTGTATGTTATTGCTTTCATTTGTTTTCTTATTGCCTTGTGTTCTTCTACTTGGGGAGATTTTTAAATAATCGATCTTGTTTTCAGATTTTTGTCCCTATATTCATTCTTTTTTATTATTAATTTTCTTTTTTTATCAGTCTCTTTGTCTCTATTGTCTTTTATTTCGATTTTAACTTCTTTGCCTCTGAGGATTACTCTTACTTTTTCTTTTAATTCTAGTTCTGATTCGTTGTATTTATTTTTCACTACTTGTATTATGATTTTTTCCTTCTTGTCTCCTTTTCCAGTGTTTCAATTCGAGTATTTTGTGAGCTTATTACTATCTTGAGTTTTCCGTTTGTTGCTTGGATCATTTAATTAATTAAGTTCTCTGATCTCTGCTAGTATCTCATCTATTTTTTCATTTTTCCTTCTATGATCTCTAAACCACCACTGCTCTGCGCAAAGAGATCTATTCCGGTAGACTCGTCGTAAATTGTTCTCTCTTATCGGAGTTGCGTTATGTTTTTAAATTTTTATTTATTGTTATTTTTATATGTGGTTGTATCATATACTATTCTTTATACGCGGTTTATTTTATTTATTTTTTATCTAAATGTATTTGAACTTTTCTTAAGCCCGTCTCTGTTTGTTGTTTACCTATAAATCGCCGTTTAAACGTATATTTGAAGTAAAATTTTGCTTGTTATCAATTTGCTTGTTGCGTTATCAGTTGATCCCGAACTTGCTTTGAAGCTCTCGTACCGATCTCGTCGTTTATTTATTCTTCTATTAATTAGGTTATTATTTATCCTACCTTATTTTTCTTCCATTCCTTTCTTTGACATTTATTACATCTTTTTAGTTCAACAATTTTATTTAATACTTTCTTTTCTTCTCGTTAAATTAGCCAATTGTAGCATGCACTTTCTTTTACTATCTTCACTCTCAGTGCAAGACCGGATCCTCATTTTATTACCTAACCATGAAAATAAGGCATTTGTGTATTGAACAAAAATTTAACTAGAATATTCGTTTAATAGGTAAACATAAAATAACTTTTCAATTCAAGAATATAATCTTATTGGCGTTTTCTACAATCGATGACAAACTATGCACTCGATCTTCTAACAGACTCATTTTTTAGGCTTTCACTTGCAGTGTTCGAATTCAGTACCATATCTTCACCATCGACTTCCTTTCAATACTTTGTATTTGAGATTTATTTTTTAACTGCATTTTTTTTTCTGTTTTAATGTTTTTTTCCTAATAAAAGCCTACGTTATAAAAATTTTTTTTTGAGCTCAAAACTTTGGGCAGTTGTCGTCTTCGCTTCTTTGTTGTTTTCACTTTGGATGTGCAGGGTATAGGGCTTATGGAGTCCAACATTTTGCCAGATGTATCGCCTGATTCTTAAACATTACCATTATTAGTAATCTTGAATGCATTACTGTTAGCTACTTCGGTAACAGATGTTTCATTGTCATTCACAAAGGCATAATCTTGAATAACGTCAGGTGTGAAAAGATAAATTTCTTCGCTCTAAAGCTGGACACCGCATTCTCTACTGTTTCGGATTTTGACTATGATTCAGCAGGAAGTTTGCTAAATTGTAACCTGTTGATCAATCTTGTTTAATATGCTCTTATGGAAGTATTGCAAGCGGTGTAGTATTACGACTTAAAAGCTTAAAAAAACACGTTCAAGTGGCTGTAAAAACTGGGTAGAGTGGCTAGGCATACACATCAAAATTATTTGGTTTTACTCAGCTATTTCTAACACGTTTGCGAAACTTACATTTGTTGAATATTTATCTAGTATGAGAACAACAGGCTCTTGAGGCTTACGAGGAAGAAGATGGCTTTGAATCGGATTGAAAAAAATTGATATATTGACGTAGGCAGCTTACTCCGCCATACAAACCACTGAATCAGTCATCGGTTCTAACGACCTTTTTTGTATTGTCAGATTTTATCCTCTTCCGTAATGTTGTAGAAGTTACCGAGTATTGTCGTCCCGCTTTATTCACACCAATTGCATTATAAATTGCCTGAACAGCAGCGAGTATTTGCTCTTTGGACCATTCCGCACGTCTATCTTTTTATACTTACTCGGCATCTCAAAATTAAATTACTAAAAACAAGTTAGCGGGTACTTCAAAATGTGAGAAATAAAACTGGAGGTAAGCAGGCGCGCACCATCTCACTCGCTAGTAAAGATAACATTTCGTGTCTAATTTCTTATTAATGTTTGCATTTTAGACGCTATCTATGGGTTAAATTTAGAGAATAATGTTATACTAGTTGCAAATTAACTTAGTCTACGATCATGCAAAAAACGTACAACGTCTACAACTAAGTACTTTTGAGCGCCAATCAAACATAGTGTTAATAATTTTTTTATCTTTGAAGCAAAGACGGTCTAGAGGGGATCGGTGTTCCACCTATTGGCGCAAAAACAAAATAAATTGAACGAGCTAACTCGCCCACTCCGTCAACTAATCCAACTTTACCCTATCAAATACATTAAATGAAAAACGTAATTGTAGAAGTACGACGGACGTTAAATTTAGTCGATAAATAACTACATATGAATACTATCAAAACAATATATGATATTTGTGAAAACTCGTTACAAACTGGTTCAGACAAATCGATAACTTGAATTATAAAAACAATAGAAGTACTTACAGTTGACACTCGAACCGACTAGATCTACATCGGTTTGTATTCATACATCTATAAAAACTGAAACATAATTTAATGGACAGATACGTGTTCTTGAAATCAAATAAAAAAATCTTGAACTTCTCAATCACTCTACAAAGTTTATTTGCTTAGATGGGTGTGAAACTATTCATCGAGCTTCAATTGATTTTTTAATATAAATTTTTCTAATAACGTGGTAAGTAGTCAACCAGTAAGTCGAGTAATTTTCCGATTTATAAAATCGTTACCCATAAGTACGACACAAGAATCACATGAAAGTGGAATCCCACACGTAATATTAACGTTCACTCTTCTAACATTTTCGTACCAGAAGAAAGGTTTTTTTGTTTTTGTTTTTTTTTCCTATATTTTTAGGTATCTCATAGTTGATACCCTATCTAGTCTGGTTAGCCTGCAGCATCTTTTCCAAAACTTCATTTTTGGTGCTGCTATCTTTTGTTTTTCTTGTTGGTAATTAGAACTCTGTGCTATTGTACTGTATATTATGATTTTTATGTTTTTTAGTTATATCTCTATTCCATAATATTGAAGTTAGTCGCGTTATACATTTTCTAGTTTGCTCCAATCTAATCTTAATTTTTTTCTGTCGTTGCTTCTTTTTCACTGTTATTAGATATTGCTTTCTCAAAGATAATTTTTAGTTCGATTTTGATGAATTTGTCTTTGGCACATAGTTGCAGCAATACTTTTGTTGTTTCAAAATGTTCTTTTGATTTTAACCACTGTTCTGTTGTATTTCTATATTTTACTGGGGCATTCTGGTTTTTGTTATGGTCTTCCTAATTCTTTTTTGTGGAACAGTATCGTATGGTTTTTGTAGATTGACAAACGCCATCTGTATTGGCCTGTTTTTTTTGTTTTTTTCTTCTAATAATTGTGTGTAAATGTGCTGTCTTCGATTGTTATCCCGTTTATACTTCTATAATTTTCACTCTTTTTTTGTTTCTCTTTTTTTATAAATTGATATAATGTATGACATCTTAGAACATTTTTTGCATGATCGGAAATAATTTGTCGGTATCGTATTTTATAAACTATGGAATTATTCTGCGTGGTCTAGCCCATTTACCACTTTCTTTCTTTCTTCTTTCCCTTTTCTAATGTATCACCTTTTCCTCTTTCTTTCGTTTTTTTAAAACATTGATTAAACAAATCCTTGTATAGTAATTTCTCTGATTAATATTTTATATACGCTTGTTTTTTTTGTTATGTTTTAATTGTTTGACATGGTTCTGACTTTTTTGTTCTTTCTATGTACTGTACTATATTTTTACATGTTGTATTGCACTGTTTATGTTTTCTTGCTGTTATATTCTGTGATATTGAAATTACAACACAAAAAAAGAGTGGGGATTATGTGATCAAACTTGGCAGGTTTAGTTACTCATAGGTAGTAAATTTTATTCATATAGATGAAGTAGTGGTAATGGCATATCTGCAGAGAAATTGCAAATTATTTTAACCAAAACCAATCTATTAGCATGCGTTGATATCAAGCATGGATTAGGGAAGGTCAGAATTGTCATAGATAAAAAAAACTGGGAGACTGAGGCAAACAAATGAGCTGCAGAACCGTCATCTTTGACGTATGGCAATGAGAGACCAATTTTCCAGTACCAGATCCATCGCCGTTTAATAGTTAGGTAATGACGTTCATTCTGTAATTTTTCGAACAGTTTACCGTCGAATCAGAAGTTTTGGATTGCAATCCTATCGGTCACATCTTGTGCTATCACTGACTGCTCAACACCGACATCAACGTTTGGAGTGGTGTAGGTTGCGACTCCACTGGAATTTAATGTGATAGAGTAGTTTTTAGTGATGAATCCCGATTCTGTTTGGGAATGCATGATAGCTGTATGAGAATCAGAGAACGACGTGGGGAAGTGCTGTAACCTATGAGAAGTCTCGTTTGGTATTTATGCGAGGTAATATGCTTTTCTTATCTCTTCTTTATGTATGTATTTCTTTCTGCCGCCTGTTTCAAGAGTGTGTTATACCATAGATGCACTACATTCCATTTTTAATATTTTAGTACAATCTCTTGATTAATCTTTTTGAATTCTTGGATTTTTTTGTTCTCTTTGAATTTCTCTCTCTGTACATTTGAAGTTCTCATGATTATATTCCTGTTTTGTTTTTTTCTCAGTTTTTGTTTGTGATTGAGATTTTCAATTATTAGGTTCTGAGACCTCCAAGTAGAAATCTTGAGTTTTTTTTATTTTGTATGAACCGTTTTGCATGGTTATAAACATCCTGCATTTTAAAGTTTAAGTTTTTTACTTGAAGTCTAAATCTCAGCCAAAACCACAAAACTAAATTGCTAATTTAGTTTCAGTGCATTGCTGCGGCATTAACATTTAATGAAAAAGTTGGTTTTTGCACGAGTTTTTTGTGACTATAAGTAATGTGTTACATACATTTGGACAATGATTAACCGTGATAGACATTACTGATAGTTATATACACTAAGTTAACAAGTTTTTGTCAGACTGTTCTAATTTTTCTGGTTTTTATAAATCAGGTTGAAATATAAATAATTCCTTAACAATAATTTGATTTTTAATATATTGTATACTCTTATAATGAACAGAAAGATTTTCTTTGTATATGTACAATTGCTTTTTTTTTTAATATTTTAAGATTTTCTCAAAATTGTTAGGGAACAATTTTGATTTATAAACATTAAAAAATGATTTAAATTATAATGCTAATTGTAAAATTTCTAAATCAATTTTTAAAGCTTATACAAATTTGACTAAAAAAGTTAGTTTAAACGAAGATGACAAAATAAACGCAGTAACTGTTAAATAAATAGAAAAAATAATAATAGGCAATGCTTACAATTCAGGGGAAATTATACGTCGTTATTCTTTATGATTGTTTATAGAAAGTTCTGATTTTTTTTATTAAATTTGACTTTCAAATCGTGAGTCGGTTGTTTTTTTGACGTTAAATTATTAAATCGACTTTAGAGTGTTATGAAAGAGTTGGGTACATTTTTATTTAAAGGAACATTTGCTGTACGTGAAATTTGAGACGTTTAAAAATTAGGCTAAACCTGACAAGTTTGAACACGTCGGCTTGTGCAAGAAATCAGGTAAATAGAGGAGCTTTGTTTGATAAAGTAAATAATCTGGTGAGCAGCTGTCACGTTCTTATAGTAGAAACTTGTATACAAATAGAAGCAGGGTTAGTAAGTACCAAAAGGTGTTCTAAAGATGTTTTGTTTGTTGCAGTGGTCGTACAGGTGGATGGCCGGCCAATCAGGGTCGAACTATGTGACACAGCTGGCGAGGTAGGTCATATGAAGTTCATTCACTATGTCTTTAACAATGAATATGTAGTAACATTTGCAACTTTTAACTTACACCTCACATGCAGTCGTCTTCCTTTTATTTTATTTTGCAACCAGTACTCATGAATCTATTTAAATTTTCTATAGACAAAGAACACTCAAAACAAATTTATTTATGTTACCACACTATATTTATGTTTAACTACAGTCATACTTTCTTCGTATAGATGTGCTTAAAATAAAAAGAATATTTAAATTTGTACGTTAACAAAGATATCTAACACTTCGTTTAACACAGTTTGGTCATAAAGTATTCTAATTTTAACTATTAAGAACGTCGTTTTTTTTTGAAATGTTTACTACAATGTAATCTTTTGAACATCTACAATACAATAAATTTTAATTTTTTTTTCAAAAATACACACCTGTCAAATTATCATTATGTTTAAATTTGTATTTGTTACGTCCTACTTTAGAAACTTGTTAAAAGTTGTGTTCGAAAAATAAATGAAGTGTAGATTAAGTCATTATTCGTTATTGCCATTTAAAGTAGAACGTATTTTTGATTGGTGGAAATACAATAAACAGTATTATGGATTTAATTTCCAATACGGATCACAGTTATTTGCCATTTTAGTTATTGGCGGTTTTATTATTTCGTCGTCGCACAAACGGCGCTTTTCTTTCACCATACGTAGTTTTGATTAGTTTCCAAACTTCAAGCTTATTGTGACAAATTTAATTATAAACTCGAGTGCAAAAAAAATTGTTTTTGTTGTTGACATGTGCCTCGCATTTAATTGAACATGTGCACAACTTGACAAAAAGAATGCTTAAATATCAGATGGCATGTTTGATTTATAAGTCTTCAGTGGAAAAAAACACAAACGATTTTGTTAATTTTATTTTTGCGAAAGCCGTCAAAGAATTTTTATGTTATGACAAAAGAATTTTATTTTCAAGTGTTTTGTACTAAATTATATTAGCAAAGCAAGCACTAATTTATGTTTAAAAAAGATTACCAAATAAAAATAAACCGTTATAAATCACCACTTAATTTTTGAAAGGATTTGCTATAAGCATATTTTTTCTTGAGTCTTAGAAATCCGAAAATAAAAAAAAAATATTTTATATTTGTTGATAAATCTGCTTTGTCAAGTCGAAAATTATAATTGTTTTATTATTGCGGCTTCATCAAACTTTCAAAAGCGTTTTTATTCTTCATCTGGATAAAATTTTTCTTATTTACTTATTCAAAGTCTATTAAGGATATTAATCAGAAGTGGGAGTTTATATATTATTTTTGAAATCAAAATAAGTACGTGAGATAAAGCTATTTTTACACGAACCTTCAAAGCGGTTTACCTTTTGTGTTAATATAATTTTGATGAACTTTTCGTTTTTTTTTGTAAAACTATATGAAATTGATTGCAAGTTGTGAAGATACCCTTTGTATCTTTAGATAATAAAAATTCCAATTAGACCACCGTCGAAGATAAAAATTAGTAGCTATTGTTGTTTAATGTGAGATGGAGCAACTTAAAAATGTTATGGTTTTATAGCATACCAGAGCGTAGCTTATATTTTAGTACTTAATAGATTCTTTTATAGCAATATTTTTCGAACCATTCGTTATAACGTTAGTAATTGAAATTTTAATCAGAAATAAAGTTTACATGTTCTTAGAAATATTTCTCTTGCATTTCCAGGTATTTTATTTAATTGCGTTTTGTACATCGTCGTCGACGATAAGAAATATGCATGGTTAACAGCGCATAATATGCAACGAGAATATTGCAAACGCATCCTGCGGTGCACGTGATTTGATTTTACAACATTAAACCATATTCACCTATGAATGAATACTAATTAATAATTAATGCTTGTAATAACTGTCTATTGATTATTGTAAGTTGTGTTATGGGCATGTTTATCTTCTCACGTGTGAGTCTGACAAAGAAAATCATTCAATGTGGTTACCGGTTTGGTTTTTTAGGTAGAATAATTCTTATTATACTTTTCTTTAACAATTAATGCTTATTGGCGTTCTTCAATATCGCATTTGCATCAATAAACAAAGATAGTTTGGTATATACTGCAAACCGTAATTTAGCATTCATACTGTTCTTAATTTATGTTATATCTGTTTGGACAAAAATTGAACATTAAACAAAACGTACATACTTAAGTGTTTAGAAAAGAAAATTTAAAAAAATAAAGATAAACAGGATAAAAAAATTTAGTTCTCTAAAAAATTTACTTCGATTCAACACTTTAAACAGTCTATTACAGTGCTGCATTAAGACATCTCGGGGCTCCTAGGCATAAAATTTTTCAGTATGGTAAATTACTTGCGCAAAAAAGTTTAATTCATAGATATGATTCAATAGTCAGAATATTTAAAATGCGTCAACAGAAAACACATTAAACTGAAGACTTTATTCTCTATTTATAAAATCAAATGCAAACCTTTAGCAGAGTACATAATCATAACCGTCAGACGATGCAAAAAAGGAACTTATTTTAATCCAAAAAACAAACTTTGTACGTTAAAAAAATGTAATCAATCCTTATTTAAAAAACGAGATAGAAATATAATTATATATGTATTAACTTTTCTAACTTTTAAACTTGCAAACCTATAAATCAATTCTGAAAAATTAATACAGTGCCAGCCGCTAATTGGAAACACAGATAATGTTATCAGTTCGGTAATGTTATCACTTTATTAAAGAACGGGCCAGACTATGCTACTACATAGAAAAAACATCGTTTATAGTAATCATAATTTTGTTTTATGTTATCAATTTGAACATGAACAATAACAGTAAGTTATATATTACGAGTATTTCCCTCCTTAATTAGACTTAACACAATTTCTTTAAGATTCCTCTATGAGGAGGAGGAGATGAACAATAATCTATTGTGCATACATTTTTTAGCTGAATTTTTACAATACGCTTGTTTAGAGTAAAAAAATGTATCATTGTACCCTAAGAATAGTTGTTTTGCATATTTAGCTTTATTTTTTGCAGTGCCTAAGTAACATTAAGTTATTTAAATATCTGTAAATACATTATTTTCGAGAATTACCTTGTAAAGCATATGCGTTCTTAGAATAACAATTTCAATTAATTTTAGTGTCGGTAAAAAACTGAAAAAAAATGCGTTTTAAAACGGTAAATTAAACATCTTAATGTTGTTTTTGTTTTCTTTTTATTAACGGTGCCAACAAACTATTTAATGCTACAGATCCGTAAAATTAGATTTATTTTAACTCAAAGTTTGGATTTTTTTAAACATGTTATGTAAATTTTTATTTTGACATTTTTTGCTTGTATTAGTTCTATGTGATTTCTCTTTATAAATTCAAATTTTAGATATTGTTATCATTCGGTTATTGTTATCAAAAGTCTTGATAAAATTCTATTCTATTAAGTGGCGGGAACCGTGTTTCTTATAAAATAAGTAAAATCAATATTTTGCAAAAGTATCTTTTTTAAATAAAATATTCAATTATTATTTCAGAAACGACCAAATCAGATGGATCGTCGCTAAATAAACGTTCATTGTTCTGTTCTGAGTCCTCGCTAGAATTTTTGATGAATTTTAATTCAAGTTGCATTTCTAAATTATCGAAAGAATGTCCCGTTTTAGAATTTTCATTTTAACAAGAACAAGAAGATTGTTGTAATTAAGCAGTAAGATTAGAAAAACATAATGATACAAATGATTGTTGTCCATTTTTTTGCTCGTTTTACTTGGTGATTTCTTTTCTCGGTGCCATTGACATAATGGCGCTTCATATTAAACACTGAATTTTAATTTACCCTTACGTTTGTTTATAAATGTGTTGGACTGTCACTGGTAATCACTATTCACAAGAATTTAATAGTGATAATATAAATTAAAAAGAAACGTGCACCATGAAGACTAAAACGCGCTAACAGAAAACTATGAATGATAGTACCAAACTGAAATACACACCATCTATAATAAAAACTTTTACAAACATAAAACAAAGTTATTATTCATTTGAAATATTATACTATAAGGTTTTATTATCTCTTATAAAAGCACTGCCGCATCGCGCTCCAGTTGCAAATTTTTTGTCTATTTAATAAGAAAGCTGTTGAATATATAAAACATTTTAAATTGTAAACAAAACCTTTAATATACAAAAGAACAAAGTTTATTCTTCGCTATAATATATACATTTATTTAAAAAAATCTATTAAACCGTGTAAAACGCCGCCGCTTAATAGGATCACATTAGACCTTGGGTTTTTGATAATAATAACCAAATGATAACAATATCCGTTAGAAAGCTCTAAATACATACAGCGTGTATCTGATTAACAAGTTGTTAATTTAGAAAATGAAGTTATAGCAATACAAAAAATATCAAAATAAAGCTTGTAATACAACCATCAAACACTTAATAAAACCTTAAAAAAATCTAAATTTTGAACCAAATACCTAAATCAAAATTTTTGAACATGTAAAATTAAATAGTTTCTTGACACCATTAATAAAAAGAAGTGTATTCAATTAGAAAATAAAATTGCAAAAAGGTTTAACTAACAATTACAAATTACTTCAAAAAAGTCCCTTGATTTTAGTTTTAATTTAAAATCAAAAATGAACACTTCGATCTAAAGATTAAATGTAATAAGAAATTGTATTTTATATTCATTATTTACAATTAACACTAAATACTTGTAGCAACAAGAAAAATAATTACAATTATCTGTCTTTTGACAGTGTAGTTTTCATTAACAAAAAACAGGAAAGTGCATGCATGTTTATATGACAGTTGTGGTTTGATTTCAATAAAAAATAAATTAAATTTTTCGTTGAGTCTTTAGCAGCCGGGGGTCCTCCTGGAGCCGGGGCCTCTAGGCACGTGCCTAGCCTGCCTTATGGCTAATGCGGCACTGGTCTATTATGAACGTGTGATCAAGTAAGAAAATCATTGTCAACAAAAAAATTGTTTAAAGTTTAGATATGTCCCAAAATTGTGGGGAAGCAAAGCTACCACGTATTGTAGAGTTCAAAGTCTACTTAAAAAATCAGATTTTTTTACGATTTTCAGAAATGTGTGCAACAAATTTAATGAAATTTCCCAAAAGTGCGATTTAGAGAAGTACCCTATTTTCAGTAATAAAAAAGAAACTAATATGATTATAAAACCGCTCTTAACCCCTTGTATTTTGTTATTAATTTTCTTAGGTCTGGTAATTCCGTACTAAAATTTTTTTAACGACTTTCTCATCATTTTCATTTTTTGACTCTTGTAAAAACTCTTGTGTTTTGCATAGTTTCGAAGGAAAAAAATGTGATAACCGATATTCTTAGACAAGTTTAATTATAAAATTTAATTGGCCGTGAACACACAAACAAAACAAAAGTCACGATTTTGACAGGAAACAAATTAATAATGGCTCCAGTTTATTGTTGACAGTAAATGTTTCAATTATTTGTTTCATTTTAGTTGCTTTGTATTGTTTTTTTTATTGCAATCACCTTTATTGCTTTAATTGCTATTGATGTTGTTATTGCTGTTTCTTTGGCAGCTTTCAAACATAGATTTCCTTTTTAATGAACAAGTCCACTTACTATTAGTTCTTGGATTCTGTCAAAGCAACTGACTCGAAAGTGTTCGCGTGTATCGAGAAAAGTATCCAAACTGGAGTATTCCAAATCACAGAACTTTTGTCCAAATCGAAAGACGTCTTCGAGAAACAGGAAGTTCAAAGTCAGTCAGAAACAACGCTGGAAGACCTCGACAAGCCCGAACACCCATTACAGAAGATGCTGTTTTTCAAAGAATTGCTGAAAATGCTGAGACAAGTACTAGAATATTTTTGGAAAATTGTTTGGGAGTCGACGAAGGATTCTACACTAATAACTTGTTTACTGATGAGTCTTGTTTTGCATAGCGAACCTATACAATGAGCATATTTATGCAGATGAAAATCTACATGCTATTAAAGGTATACATTATTAACGAACATTTAAAAATAATGCTTAGGTCGGAATTATTGGCAATTTTATAGTTGGGCCGTTCTGATTGCGTGATCGTCGGGATGGCGCTAGTTACCTTGGCTTTCTTCAACAAAATTTGTCAGAATTAGTAAAAGATTTACTTCTTAACTTGCGCTGAAACATGTTTCTATGCACCACGGTGAACAATTTGCTAGTATAGATGGATTGGTGGAGGACAAGAAGCATTCATTCAATGGCGCGGTCTCTAGATTTAAATTCTTGCGATTTCTTCGTCTGCCGAGTGTTACAAACACAAGTGTTTAAATGTTCAAATTAATAATTTAGAACAACTAGAGAACAGAATTCAAAATGCTGTAAATGCACTACGAAAAAACGACGATGTTTTAAGAAGGGTGCGTTTCAATTTTTTTACGTTGAATTGACTTCTGCATTAATTAAAGTGGACATTGAACACTTGTTGTAAAAAAATTGTTTTTGTGTATACCACCTACTAAATTTTGGATTACAATTTTATTCGACTTGTACTAAAAATATCGGTTATCAGTGTTTCAGAAAATACTTATTTTTCCTTCGAACGTATGCAAAACACAGAGTTTTTACAAGAGTCAAAAAATGAACATAATGAATAATTTTAATCACATAGTAAATTTATACTATGAGATGGCTCTGCCATCAAACACTTTTGAATAATGAATAAGGTTTCCCGTTAAAAAATCTTCGAATTGTATTACCATCCCTAAGAAAATAATTCTAAAAAAGTACAAGAGAGTAATGGCGGTTTTAAGTCTTCTACAATTATTTTAGGGTTTTCTTTTAATTACTGAAAGCAGGATAATTCTCTAAAATGGACTTTTGCGAAATTTCATTAAATTTGTGATACGCATTTCTGAACAGCGGAGAAAAATGTGTTTTTTTTAAGTAGAGCTTGAACTCTTCTAACGAACAAACGGTACATTTTAGTATATATGTCGTAGGCATAATACAAAATTAGACTTTTTGTAAAATGTCTAGGGATTTTATAAAAAGCCGTCAAAACGCGAACCAACGATGCAATTTTCGTTGTGACTACACCAATTCAGGCAAATTGATAAAACGCCGGCAAAACGTGAGCAGAAGAATGTATCTCTCGTTCTGACTGATTAGTTTCAGGCACTTTATAATCTGCCAAAAGCGATGTAGTCAAAACCAAAGTATAAAGATATTAAAATTACTAGGTAGGCATTCTGTAAAATAACATATCAAATTATCAAATGATAACAAAGAATGTTGGTGTTTACCTACAAGCAAAAAATAAAAACAAATCTTTTCGAAAATAATAATATAATACCAGACATATTTTTTATGGTAGGTACATTACAAAAGAAAAGTATAAGCTGCTCTCACGATTATGTGCGCAGTGGAAAACTGTCGTGTCAAAGTCGTGTTATACTACTTCCACACTTATAAGCAATGACTTCTTCTCCTTTACTCATGTGCCCATTTTATTTAACCTTGATAGTAGTTTTCATTTTTGTTATATTGCAGGTACTAACACAGATCTGTGGTACTAATTTTACTTATTACTGCATGTTGAACTTCCATGACATTTCGAAGAACATAAATTGTTATTTTTTAAGCAAGCACATTTTTTTGTATTGCACTGATTGCTACTAGCCTTACATGAACATTTTTGAAACCCCTTACCTCCGAATCGAGAATGATATGCAACTGCCTCTCTTACAGTTATTAGTTTATTAGGAACTTCATCTTCAAAACCAACTAAGGCTTCTTGATTGCATTTCTGGAAAACCAAGTTTTGAGAATTCCTTTAGATGTACCTAATTTGTAAAGACCATTTTTCAGGTCTAACACTTTTCCAGTTAGATTCTTTGAATCGAGAGGTCCTCGGTCTACCTTGGGAACTGCCAAACAAACATATGATCTGATTTTTAGTGCCTTAAATTTTTTATTAGACGTCTCAGTCATTTTTTCTGCTGCTCTTTTTTGGCCAGAATAAGACTTCTGTCTTTCATATTTAATTTTGTTCTCAGTTGTACAAAGGGAACAAACTCTTACTTCCGGTTTTGAAGACGATCCTGAACTACAATGTAAATGCACTGTAGCATTACTTATCTCACATGTGAATGTAGATGTATCTGTGATTTTGTCACTGCACGCACGACAATACATAATAATATCACTGAACGTATCATTAACATTCACTTCTTGATCACCCAGTTGTTTGTCATGTTCACTGTTACTTTTCTGTGAAGAACGCATTATATCTTCAAGTTCCTCTTTTGTTCGAAGCTCTTTGATTACAGAGTTTGGAAGGTTTGTTGATTTTAATCCAACTTTTGGGTCAGCTCCAAATAATGCACGGTACGGAGTCCTTCCAATAATGCGATGTTTCGAGGATTCCTTCTGCCACTGTACAAAATAGCAGCCAAGGGACCAATTTGTAGAAGAGTTATCGGACATCCAAGATCGAAGCATGTTCTCAACATCTTGGTTACTTCTTTCCACACTACCCTGGCTTTCAGGGTGACGTGGCCTGCCGTGAACAATTTTGCAATCTGGCCAGTAGCTGACAATTTATTCTATTACCGAAGCAGTAAATTCCCGGCCGTTGTCACTATGCAATATGTGCGGTGCTCCAAAATCCAAAAATATTTTCACCAACTCTATAGCCACTTCCGCTGCACGTTTGCTATGTAAAGGGCGAAGATGCAAAAATTTTGTAGCATGGTCCTGGTAGTTAATAAGCCATTTATAATTTCCATCAGGAGCAGATTGAAAATCTACCAAATCTATTTGCCCGCGAACATTAAAATCTTTAGAAAGAATTGGACGTACCACTAATCCTTTGTGGGGTTGCGATTTCTTAAGTTGACACTCTTTGCATAGTAAAATGAAAATTTCTACCGCTCTTCTAGGAATGTTGTATTTATGTTTTAAGGCAAATAGCATTTTATCCCTCCCACCATGCCCTGTAGTTCGATGACATTCTAACAACACGTCAAAATACTGTTCTATAGGTATTATGTAAACAATGGGTTGGGCAAGAGAGTTTCGTTGAACCACTAGATGTTCTTCAATACCGATATTGAAAACGTCGTATTTCTTTATGGAATGGTACTGCTTATTGCTTTTTTTGTTACCTGTTGAAACAGGTAATTTACCACTCTTGATGTCTTCAATAACTTCTTTAACTCTATCAGCAGTCCAAGGCTTTTTAATTACATCTTTCTCCACTCTTTCACTATAAAAATTTTGTAACTGTTTGTTAAATTGGAATTTCATAACTTCTAAATCTTCTTTGTCGTTGTTGATTGTTATGTCCTCGCGGTTAACGTTCATTTTAATGTATTTAAGTGCACTTCAAAATTAAAAACAGCAAAACAACGGACACGTTTCACGTTTTAGGTTATGTTCGGTGCAACTGGTTGGCGCGAACTGAAGCGGGAAAGCAACATTGTGCGTTTTGACTACATCGCTTTTGGCAGATTATAAAATGCCTGAAAATAATCAGTCAGAACGAGAGATACATTCTTCTGCTCACGTTTTGCCGGCATATTATCAATTTGCCTGAATTGGTGTAGTCATAACGAAAATTGCATCGTTGGTTCGCGTTTTGCCGGCCTTTTATAAAATCCCTAGACATTTTACAAAAAGCCTAATTTTGCATTATGACTACGACATATACATAAACAAGGTCCAATAGATTTTTACAATACGTGGTAGCTTTATTTTCCAACAGTTTTGGGACATACATTTTTTTGAGCTTTGTGACAATTACTTCACGGAAGTGTTTTCTGGATTTTTTTTGGAAAATGCAAACGATTTCTACGGCATTACATTACATGCAATCGTTCAAACACGTGTCTTAGAACTACTAGAACAATAGAAAAAGAATCAACCCAGTGAACATCACTAATCGAACTTTTGAAACTACAACAAAAACAATAGATATTTTTGATGAAAATATTAACTTTACAAGTGATAAGGTAAATATGTACATCGTCGTCAACAAAAAAATGTTGTTAAAGTTTGGATTTACTGTTTCTATTTTCAATACGTTTTTTTGAGTTTTATAACAAATTCTACACAGCAGAGTTTTCTAGAATTTTTTTTGAAATATGCAAACTATTTCTACAGCGTTGCAATGGATGCAATCTTTAAGACACGCTCTTAGATCACATCACATTGTTTTAAAAAATGTATCAATTTACATAAATTTCTTTGTTTTGTAACAAATTTTCTACCGCAGTTTTTGTTTTGACATATTATGCAAACCATTTCGTAAACCATTCAAAACAATAGAAAAAGAATCAATCTAGTGAACACCATCAATGAAATTTGTGAAACTACGCCAAAAACTATAGGGATTTTTGATAAGAATATCAACTTTATTATGTCATAAAGTAAACACATCGTTGTCAAAAAACATTTGTTGTTTAAAGTTTGCTTTACTGTTTTTTATTTTTGAATACATTTTTTTGAGTTCTGTAACAAAAACTCTACTACAAAATTTCCTGAAAATACTTTTAGTATATGCAAACTATTTAAACTAAAATACATTGGATGCAATCTTTAAAACACGTTCTTAGACCAATCCAAATAATGGAAAATGAATCAACTTAATGAAAACCATTAATGGATCGAAAAGAATATTTACTTTATAATGTAATAACGTAAATAATACATCGTTGTCAACAAAAAAAAAATGTTTGAAGTTTGAATTTACTATTTTCATTTTGGATACACTCTTTTGAGTTTTGTAACAAAATTTCTGAATTGTTTTTTTAAGCAAACCATTTCTACAGCATTTACAGTGGATGCAATCTTTAAGACACGTTCTTAGATCAAACAGAACAATAGGAAATTAATCACCACATTAATCGAACTTCTGGGACTACGACAAAAATCATAGAGATTTTTGCTAAGAATATTAACTTTAACCTGTAATGAAGTAAACATATCGTCAAAAAATTGTTTAAAGTTGGATTTACTGTTTTAATTTTTGAATAGGTGTTATTTTGAGTTTTGTAATAAAGTTTTTACAATAGTGTTTTTGGATAATGCAAATTATTCCTACGGCGTTACATTGAATGCAATATTTAAAAAATAAAAATTTTTTTTTGTTACATTATATATTTATTATTCTGAAGAATATTTATGCAAAACCCTCGACGACATTACATACTCTTGCATTGTTCATTTAATAAAGGAATCGTTTCTACAACCTCGAAATTGTCAATAATTTTCCGAAGATCTTGATCTTCTAACTTTGTTTGGCGGCTTTCTTCGATACTTCTACTAGGAAGATCTATCGTAAGAATTGCAGACACGTCGTGGAGTCTACGTTCTAACGTTATAACCTTAAATGGATAACGCCCAGCGGGTTAATCTGCCAATTGCAATTTAATACTCATGAGCCGCTTAAATAGTTGATCGGTAGAAACTATTAAGGGTGAAGATTCCACATACCCCTTAAACTTTACTAAAGTCTAGACGATAGTTAAAGCTCCTTGTATGAATAGTTGCACTTAGTTTTTGGAAGAAGTCTACTAGCATACTCAATAGGGTGTTTTTCAGCATTCTCACTCTGAATTAAAACAGCGACAATGCCTATGCACTATTATTAGTTCTTATTGTAAAGTATTATCGCTTTGAAGAAGGATAGGTGCAATCATTAACACACGCTTGAGACGATCGTAGACTTCCTGCTGAGGCGATTCTCAGGAAAACTTGATATTTTTCTTTAAGAATTTTGACAATGATCGAGCTATTTTAACAAAAGCATCAATAAAATTTTGATACAACGAACATGCTTGCAAAAAGGAAGCAATGTCCTTAACGTGTCGCGGAACATTGCGATTGACAACTCATAGTTTTTTCGGTTCAACCTGAATAACTTGAGTTGCAAACAAATGTCCAAGAAATTTAACTGATACATTTTTCCTGGTCTGCGCGTAGCTTAAACTGAATTAGTTGAAAACACACTAGTTGTGAGTTTTTTAAATGGCCGTCAAAAGTTTCTGACAACACGATTAAATCATCAAGATATGCTAACACTAAAACGTCACTTAACTCTTGGTGTAAATTTTTTATCAACCGTTGGAATGTTGCGAGCGCATTTTGCAACCGGAAATGCATTCGCTTTTACTAGACCATTTGGAACGTAATATCGGAACGGTCCGAATGATGTGACAAAGGCAGTTTTATCACATGAACGCCTTCTTGATGATATCCAGAATTAAATGAATTGCAGTTACGTTTCTAGCCCATTTGGCTGAGTGCAACACATCATCCATTTTTGAAAAGGATATCAGTCATAAACGGTAATCGCTTTCATTTTTCGATTATCGATGCATAACCGCACTGCGCCGAGTTTTTTTAGGTACAAGCACAAATGGTGTTGCCCATGACGATTCGCACTCTTCTAGAATATTTTGTTGTACTAAACGGTTTAACTTATTCTATTCCGCTGTGGACGCATGTTCTCCAGCGTTATTAACATGTTTCATATATGGGATTGCTTGTCCTGAGGCCGTTCATTCATTCCACACCAACATTGTGTTCAGGCGATGCTTTTCCTCTATATTTCGGCTCCTTCATCCGATGTAACAGTAAATATTTAAGTTTCCGTATTCGGTTTCTCGAACGAGAGTTCGTATTTATGAAAAAGATCATCGGTGAAACACCACCGATGCTCTACTACGGTAATAGCGAGTTTTGCGTCAATTATGATACCTACTTTCAATAACGTATCGTCATCGCGCGTATCCGGAAACACGGTAAACGCAGTGGGTATTACACTACCCGCTAAGTACACTTCTACTTGCGCTACAAACACTGGCTTGTTTCGACAAAAACCGAACAGTTAGTTTTTGTGAGGAGGATTGTTGTCCACTGATGCACCGGCGTGGTTGTTTCGGCTGACTTGCTATTAGATCTCTTTGTTAATTTACGATAATTATTTACGGTGTATTTTATTTTTCCGCAATACACACAGCCATAAACACGCTACACCGACGATTCCTTATTTTTGGTAGACACAACGTGTTTCAATCCACGCTCAAACGTTTGTTCTACCAAACGACATTTCTTCAGCAGTTTGCTTCAAGTGGTCACTTTGTTACGCAAAAGCTTTTCTCTTATACGACGATGTACTGACCATACATGATGTCTAGCTGAGTTGGTTTACTGAACGAAACAGGTGGCAATTTTGCCAACAAAGCACGTACACGAAACACAAAAACATCGGTTGTCAAAACATCCTCTTCTTTTGCAAAAACTTTGCGATATATTTTATGTCTCTGATAGCTAAATGGGTCAGTAATAACATTTTTTTTGTTATAATAGTACTATGAGAAAGAATATGTTGTACAATGGAACAACAAAAACAACTTTAGTGAATAATATAATTTGGGTTATTCCTGGTTATTCACTGTCTTAACTACACCCACGTCACATTTTTATCAGGACGCCACATTTTTAACATTAGTCAGCTTGGTTAAAGATTGGAGCATGGGATACTGTAAAGGTTAGTTCGTTACACTGTGACTTTCATGCTGAAAATTTTAATGTGCTGGCTTTAACTATGTGAAATATTTTTAATTGAACTGCATTTACTGCGGGTTTCAGTATTCGCACAAAAAATTTACACGCCACGCCGATGCTTGCATTTATTTTTGTAACTGGGTTTTTTTCTGCAACTAATGTCTGTAATACATTAAGAATATCATCAAAATTATTCTTGAAAGTCCAAATATTCTTGTAATTTTTTGATTCTTTACTTTGAGACAATTTAAGAATGCTAGCAATAAGCGTGCGTCGTAAAATAAGTTTAAGTCGTATATTTCGCAATGACTTTGGACTGGTGTGAAGTTATAGCTACGGATCTAGCCATAAAAATTCGTTTTGAATTTAATGCCAATGCATTTAAACATTTCCAAATAAAAGTTACCTTAGTGTCGTTTCACATGCAACTGACGGTCAGCGCTGACGATCAGTGCTGACCGTCAGCATTGTATACTTCTTTGTTTTCACATGTTGCGGACGATCAGTTGAATTCTTGGTTTAGTTACAATCCGTCATGCATTTGCAACATAACATAATTCGCATTGCTGTCGCTTCTCTACTTATACGCAGGAGAAGGCAGAAATCGAAGAAAAAAAGAATGTGGGTGCATCCTATTGTGATGGGAGAAATGTACAAGGTGCATTTGCAACTTTGCACTGCGGTCTAAAGGAAGACGAAAGAAATTTTTTCAATTATTTTAGGATGTCCATAAAGTCGTTTGACGAACTGCATCCAAATTAGAAGATGGTCTAAAATTTTCAAATTATATTAGAGTTTTAATATCCTCAGTAGAACGACTGTGCGTAGCTTTGAGGTAAGTAAAATTTTCGGTATAATTTTAAAAACTTTTCGTTGTTTTTTATTTCTTTGCCTTCCATATGTCAGTGACATTAGCTGTTATGTGTGAAAAGGGTTTAAGGTAGAAACGTAAGATTTTCACTCCCTTAGCTTTTAACGACATACATTACGACCAAATTTAGTTTACGCCAAACTCAGTCAAGAAAAGTGACAGATGGTAGTGTGGAAGGCACACAGTCTGTATATCTATAAGAAAATGTGCAAAAGTATTCAAAAGGAACTTTATTAATGCTAAGGTATACAAAATATTATAGTCTATGACATCTTAAACCCTAGTGGCCATGCTAGTGGTAGTGACCATCAAAATGGATGTTTCTAAGTTCAGTCAGTGTAGGCTGTTCCTCTGGCGGTGATATGTAAAGCGGTGATGTTGCTGGAGTTTGTGTGTAAGAAGGATAATTTGAGACTCCTCCATAGCCATGATTATAAACATTGTCGTTTGGAGAATTCGAGGAAGTGCTATGTGTTAGCTGATTATGTGCCCTGTACGTATACGTACTAGAAGATGACGGTGTTGGTGAAGGAGCAAAAGCGGTGGTATAAACAGATCTTTGTGTAGCTTGCCTAGGTCGATGTGGAGGAATTTGTTTAATTTCCAACATAATGCGCAAAACTTCTGTACGGAATTGTAATGTTTGGCCTTCGTCGAAGAATTTAAGAGTTGGCAAAAGCGAAGTCACAAATGCTCTATCATCGTCGTCTTCCTCATTTTTGGCATTATGAAGGAGTGATATTAATTTCTGATCTATGTCATTGTTGCGTCTGCGCTTCTTTCTTTGAAAATTTCGTTCATTCACTTTAGAGACAATTTCAGCTGTGGACAGAGCACTCACTGCATCTTCACTTTCGGAACGATCTTCACTGTCTTCTCCAGCTGTGCCCGTCAAAGTGTCATCATTGTTATCGTAATTTGTTTCAGTCCTACAATAAGAATATAAAATATTTAGACATTTCAAGCATATACATAGTCGCTTTTATGTATGGAAATGGTTAAGTATGTCGAAAAATACGCTTTGTAGCAGGAAACAAAAAAATACGTATTACATATTTTTAAACACGTTATCAAATAATGGTAAACAGAACCCTGCATATACGTGTTAATGTTTCTTACATATTCAAATCCAGGATACCATCGAGAAATTTCAAATTTTCAAAGTAGACATAAGTCTTGAATCTCTTTGCAGCGCTCCCACTTTTAGTATTTCTTAATTTGGCTTTATCTCTAACGTAAGCATCTCGTGCATCTTTTTTGTACGAGGTTCACTAAAAATAACAATAACAAAATAAATAAAAAATGCACAGCATTACTTGTTAGGAGTTCCATAACACAATAGGTACAGGGTTGTTTATTATACACAATGAATAGTTTCTAAGACATGGCCGAGTGCCATTATTAATAGACCACCATGTACTTTATCTCAACATACAGTGTTCACATAATGGCCAATTTTTCAGAATATTCTCTTAATGTATCTGTTTTGTTGAAGATATTTGGCAAGCGGAAACACATTAACAGACATGCATTATACATACCTACAGACTAGGAATATCTACCACAAGTGGTATAGTAGAACTTGTGTGCGATCAAGTTTGGGCGATACTAAAAACTGAGTGTATGCCAATATTAACACATGATAAGTGGCTGGAAATATCTTCACAGTTTTGCACGTACGCTAATTTCCCGAATTGTGTTGGGGCTGTAGACGGGAAACACATAAGAATAGTGAAACCTATCAAAAGTGGTTCTCTCTGCTTTAACTACAAACATTTTTTCTCTTTGGTCCTTTTGGGAATTTGCGATGCTAATTATTGTTTTACTTATATTGATGTTGGTGCTTTTGGAAAATTTTGTGATTCAAATATATTCACTAATAGCTCATTCTGGAAACGGATGAAAGAACAGACCCTCGACTTGCCACAAGACAGTCCGCTTCCTAATGGCGATAATAATGTACCAATGCCCTACGTAATTGTCGCCGATGAGGCATTTCAGTTAACGCGACACATTTTACGACCTTTTGCGAGGAAGAATTTAAACTATAAGAAAAAAAAATTCAATTACCGTCTTACTTGAGCCAGGAGATTCTTTGAGTGCACTTTTGGTATTTTGAGTAAGAAATGGCGAATATTTCATAAACCGCTCAATACATCTGTACGTTTGTCTAACAAAATTGTGAAAGCGTGCTGTATTTTGCACAACTTTGTACGCATAAGAGACGGTTTTTCGTTTTCTCATACACTGTCAGTACGAGGATTTCAAGATACCACCGCACAGTCTCTTGTAGAACGATCAGGTTGTTCTATTAGAGACTCAGTTGCAAATTATTTTACTACTCCAGGCGGAAGTGTTGCCTGGCAAGACTCAAAAGTACAATAGTTGTTGTGTAAAATTAATTTAAATGAATTAAAGCTTGGTAGCTAATAAAGTTGTTGTAAACAAAATTATTTCACATACCTGCATCTCGTTTCTTTCCTTCCGGTAGGTTGTTGAAATCTGTTATTAGCATTGCCGCTATACGCTCATATGCAGCATTTTTCTGGTCACGATTCTTATACGGCTCATCTGAAGAATCCCAAATGCACCTTTCTTCTTGTACTGCACCTATTAACAGTTCCGTATCTACTTCACAATTAACGGCCATCTTTGAGTCCAACAATGCAACACTGTTTCAAATGAGCGAGACTTGGTCAGCGTCAGCGAGCATGTGAAAGCCACCGTTTGCGCAATGGCTTGAAGTGTAAATATCATACGCCATCAGCTCGGGCTCGACTGACGCCCGACGTACGAAACTGTACGAGCTGACCGTCCGGAACACGTCTAAAATGCTTCATTTGATATAACGTACTTAAGTAATCAGCGCTGACCGTCAGTTGCATGTGAAACGGCACTTAGAAGTATTTGCCCCAACATGAATTATTATGTTTTGTATAATTTTAATTAAAAACAATAATTAAATAACTTCAATAAACATATATTTAACATGTAATTGTAATAGTGCGATTTTTACAAAGATAGTCATATTTGATTTTTCTGCAAGTTTGTTTATAGATAGATTACACAATGATTAACAACATATTAAAAAATACAGTGTGGCTATTGAAAAAAAAGGTATTTTACGTCAAATTTGCAGCAACATTCAGCTTACATTCCCGCATAAATAGACCCAGTTTTTACAAAAATAGTAATTTTTGATTTTTTTGCAAATATAATACTTTTTTTATTTTAAGATGGAAAGTGTATTATCTATGTATTATCGTAGAATTGGTTTTGTTTTTATAAAACATGAAAATAAAAGAAAAACAAATATTTTCACATCACAAACTAGCATAAAATGAGCACAACTCAGCACACTAGTTATTTTTGTCAAAAAAGGCGAGGCACAATGGCCATTTTCTAGATTATTTAAAAAGGCGAGGCTAACTTTACTGACGTGAAATAATGAGCATATCAGGTTTATCTACGGATCGCATGCTCAAATTATATTTAATTTTGCAACTTGGCTTTAGAATTTGGTCTCCTGTACGATGGTCGAATTTTTCCGTATCCTTCATTTCAGCTTATGTAAAGCAACTTGTGAGCATGCACGTTTATAACGTTTATTTTTCCATTTTAGTACTAAAAGTAAATTTGTAGGTTGATGTATAACTTCTCTTAAATTTAACTTTTACGTAAGTATTGGCATATGTTTCTTGAACGTTTTGGCCGTTTTACAAGTATTCCTCTTTAAATAATGGAGACAGTAAAATAATGTTATACTGGTATACCAGTTGTCAACAAATAATGTATGACCTCTGTTCAAATACAGTCATTAGAGTCATAATTATATCTCTCGATTTTCCAAGATTTTCTTCTATAGTTCTTGTCAAATTTGTAGTCGTTCCTGTGCATGTACTGTAGTCCAAAATATGGCCTGTCTCGCAATCGCAAAACATAAACAATTTGATACCAAAGCTGCGTTCTTTGATGGAATATACCGATTAAAGAAAATTCTGTCTTTGTTTATCATAAGCCTTTCATCTGTAAATTCTGGAAAGGTTATTTTAAACGTTGTTCTCAAATAATCAACAATTATTTTATTTTATTTTACGCAAACCATCTCTTAAAGTGGCTTTCACATTCTAATCTTTTAATATGTTGTTAATAATTGTTTAATCTCCGCAGAAAAATCTGAAATAACTATCTTTGTGAAAATTGCATTTGTTTATGAGCGGTACGTGCGAGAATGTAAGATGAGCGTTGCTGCGAATGCGACATAAAATAATTTTTTTTTAAGAAATAGCCACATCGTAATTTTTTAATATGTTGCTAATTATTCAATTGTAATATGCACGAATTTACAAAAAATCATAAATGACTAGCTTTGTAAAAATTGCATTTGTTTATGTGCCTTAGGTTCGACAATGTAAGATGCGCATGGTCAATATTTGACGTAAAATAACTTTTTTTTAAAGAAATATCCACATTTTAATTTTTTAATATGTTGTTAATAAGTGTTTAATGTTAATATACACGAATTTACGAAAAAATCAGAAATGATTATCTTTGTAAAAATCGCACTATTACAATCACATGTTTGAATATAAGTTTATTGAAATTATTGTGTTTGTTTTTAATAAAAATTATATAAAAATATAATAAATCATGTTTCTGGCGTATATTTATATGGTAACTTTAATTTGGAAATGTTTAAATGTTTGATATTGGCATTAAATTCATAACGAATTTCTATGGCTAGATCCATGGCTAACTTCAGACCGATTGACTTTGGAAATACATTAAGGTCTACAAAACTTCTTAAAATTTTTACGATTTGTTTTCTTGTTTCAGTGCTACATACATCAATTACGTATTTTGTTTTGTATGATAGGTAATCGGAATGGCGCGTTATTCGATCCATGCCCAAAATGATGGTAAACGGTATAAGTCTATACGTAAACCAGTTTACCAAAAAAATAACCTAAGAAAGAACTGAATGTTTAAATGAGAAATTCCTCTCTCTACCTAGGCTTTGTTTTTATATCACCGCCATCATCTACATGTTAAAGTTTGTTTTAATGACCGCCATGACTAACGGTGATTTTTTCAACATATTTAAAGGTTTTACTGTAATACAGGTATACATATAATAATTTGAAACAAGCAAAAATGATTTTTATATCAACTTCTTAGTATCTACGCATAAACCTACTATACTGGTCATATTGTTTTGCCTTTGCTTGTTTATATTTTTTTAGTTTTTTAAAGATTATTTTTTTATATTTCATATATTTAGCAATAAGTTTAAAATTCTGACAGTAAAGTCTACATCAGCGGTGCCCAACCTACGGCCCGCGGGCCGGATCCGGCCCGCGAAGAAGCTCAATCCGGCCCGCGAGCTCCTTTCAAAGGTGTTAAAAGGTGTTACTAAGATATGCAATTATAAAAAATCCGGCCCGCGAAATCGTATGTCATGATGAATCCGGCCCACGGACAAAAAAAGGTTGGGCAACATTGGTCTACATATTACTTTTATGTTTTTTTTGTACTATTTTGTTTTCACTATCTATGCTGTTTTTACATAATCTATATTTGTTTTGATCTAAAAATTCCTTTGAAACTTTTATATTCGTGCTAATAAAAACAGTATTATTGTTAAGGGAGTTTTAAAAAAATCAAGATTTTATATTTCTGTTGTTTTAAAACTGACTTTTGTGTACAGACAAGTCACGTATAAGGGTAAAATTTAAATCAGACAAACATCTTTCTCAAGTTACTTAATTTTATGACAAAATAAAATTTGTGGAATGTAGGCTGTCTACATCACAGGTAATATTAATAATATTTACCTTTAATTGTTTCAGTTTTCCACAGTATACGGAAACGTAATTAAGATTAGATTTCTAATTTATCTTAACAGGAATTCTAAGTAATTCCTCAAATTTCATTGTAAATGTTCTACTTGTTTTATTTGTCCTTTACTACAAGTTTTGTAGGATAATAGTCAAACGCGTAAATTTACTTGTAGACATTTGAGCAGGTAAACTTGTGAATCACTGTACCTGGAAACGTTTATTATTATACGTTTAAACTGGTACGTTAAATAAAGAAATAGAAAATGTCAAGTTTTAAACTTTTATAACTGAGTGCTTGTTTTTATTTCGTTATTAGAGGTCGACGTAAATAACCGCCTAAGATACTATTAATTCTGATGTACTTATAATGGATTATCTCAACATGCATTGTTTTATACTTCGGTCGTTACCTAAGGTTTACGGCACGTAATTACACCCATTAATAACAACAGAATGCAAGTACCTGAATAAAAACTTTAATTAGTTAATCCAGCTTGAGATACATTTACTGACTAAAAAATAAATTCCGTTTTTGACATGTTAATAATAGATGAAACCGAAGTAGATGGCAAACTTTCAATACTTCGTGATTACAATAGATAAATAGCGGTTTCAAATCGATGTTTTCAAAAACGTAGTAATTTGAAAAGCTTTGCTAACCTGAATATATCATTAGTTTGAAATGGTTTGAAAGTTTTCTTAATTTGTTCTGCTGTTTTACTTTGTCGAAAATCAATCTAAAAGTTTTTTTTTTATAAAACTTTAAAAGTTTTTGTGTTTGAATACAAAGAATGTCGTGAAACATTAGTTAGATTGATTAGTTTTTAGAAGCGGTAAGTTTTTTTGTTATGTAAATTAATTGGATAAAACTAAAATTGAAATAAATGATGTAACGTATAAAAATTTTAATATTTATGTAATATGAAGACATTACCTAATGATCAATTTGTGTTACTATTAAAATTTTATTGATTTGTATTTTTTTATACAGTAGCAATATCTGTTTTTGCTTAATTGTCATTATTACTAATGACAAGCAGTAGTGGTGTAAAGTGAAGATATGCACACAAAATATGCATTATTTATTAAAATATCATTGATTATTTATTTTGCAGAAACTTTGGTAACGTATGATATCAAAAGTAAATAATACAATTACTATTGTAATATTTTTATTTAAAAACGTATAATATAAATAAATAGAAAAATCGTAACACTAACATAACTCAAATTACATACAACAACAACAATTACAACAAATAAAAAGATTGTTACAATAAATAATCATATATAACATTGTTCAATAGTTTCGACAAGCAAATTATGGCGTTTATCTTCTAATGTTTGAATATATTTCAAAAAACTTTTCTCTACATTGCGAGAAGTTTTTTTACATACTTTTTTACAAAACTTATATAAATGTTTATTAGAAACTGGTACATTTACGTAAAAAATAACGTACAAAACAACATTATTTAAGAAATATTTGACATAAACGCAATTAAATATTATAGCACATTTAAGGGGCCTAATTCCAAAGTGTACAATCTCCAATTTTACCAAATGTTCAGAAATTTAAATTATATTTGATGTCTTCTTTTTGAAATGTGAAAATTCTTCACCTTGAGCACACTTTCATACCGCGAGAACGTTTTTAATTATTTCTCTGGCTTTTAAATAACTTTTGCGAATATCAAGTTCGATGTGATTAAACACCGCCCGGGGATATAAATGAACGTCTTCTTACTGGGAAAAGTTGGAGGCAATTTGATTAGATCCCTTACTGAATTCGTTTTCAGTCTAATAAAAACAAGTAACTGTCGAACTGTTTAGTTTGGTTTTTAAAGTACTGTGAAACTGTAGATATAAAACTGCCTAGAGTAATATGCCTCTTGATCGGGAATTTGGGGCAACACTTGATTCGTTTGACAGTCGAAAGTTACCACGTCACCTTTGGCTTATCTTAAACTGCTTTAATACGTTTACGTTTTTATTTTATGTATTTCTTCTCTTTTATTAGAGTAAATTTAGTACTTTGATCAGTGCAGCCTTTTTGTTTTACTTGGTTTTACTGTTTGCTCCAAATTTTGGTAAAAAAATACAACTCTAAAAAAGTTCATCTCTTCTCTATAGAGTAGAAGAGACGGACCACGCTTAAAAGTAAAGATAGACTACCATTAATTTAAGCCTATTTTGCCATGGTGCTGTGATTCCCCCAAAAACTACATCAATTCAAGTAGGACGTACATCCTTAGTGCAACCACCGGTCACAAATAAGACAGTTATTCAAATGTTTCTTTTTCTTGATGACTTTCTAATCCTCTTTACAATCTGAACACTCATTTTCATAGTGTATTATCTCTTTGTTATTTAAGATAATTTCTTGTTCCTTTTCTGAGTCGTTGTCAAATGATAGTGTCCGCTTGCGATATCCTTGCGATTTACCTTTGCACTTATTTTCTGTTTTTTGTTTAGATTCTTTCTTTGTTCTCTTTGTTGTCTAGATTGGTTTTTTTGTTTTTTCTTTTTCGTGTTCTTTTGTGAATTTAGTACAGGTGTAACTCCTTTGGCACGTTTTCTCACATTTATAACAGTTTCTGTTATGGGCGATATCGAAAAGTGGGGTCTTCTTCAATGTTGCTTTTAGATATGCTTGCTTCTGCTTAGTCAACAACGATATTAGTTTCTGCGATATGCCTTTTGCAGCGTTTGACACTGGATTATGTATAAAGGCATAATCTGGAAAAACTTTAAGATTAAATGGGACTATTTCAGTGAAAAAAAATTCTTAAACTGCATTTTCAACGGTCGTGTCTTAGTTCAGGATTTGCTTAATAATTTACCAAGTTGCAGCTTACTTATTTTACGACTAGCCTTAATTTCTATGAAACTGTTGCACGCATTGTAATAATGTGTCTTTAAAGATTCAAAGAACTCACGACTTAATGGCTGTAAACAATGGGTAGTGTGTGGCGGCAAACATAGAATAATATTTTTTTGTTAAGCATAATACAGCATTTCTAAATTCGTGTCCGTTTAACACTAAAACAACTTTGCTGGGATTGATTTAGAACGAAATGCGTTTTTAATCAATAAAAGAATTTTACGTACGCAGATTTTTCCGACATATAAATGGCCGATCTGAGATGCATACTATCTAGAAATTCATCCTTCTTGTTCTTTCATTAAAAATAGAAAATAATGGAATAAATACTTTTTCCTCATTACAACACCTCAGTACTCTTATAGTTTTGCTTTTTTTCTAGAACTTTGTTTTTTAAATTGCGCTACCCTGCATATTGTGGTTACCTGAAGTTAGTCATTGAATTCCTGGCGCTATCTAACGAGTATCGTACTTGTCATTTTCTGTTTAAGCCATTACACGCAAAATATGCCTGCTTGAATATAAATAAATTTTCTTAGAACATACAGTTGTTGGAGCGTTATGTATTTTGAAAACAGCTATAATTAGATAATTTATTTAACGCAGAATAAATTTTTTTTAATTCTTTCTTGGATTAAATGTAATTTCCATGTCGATTTCTTAGCACCACGTGTTACTTCAAATGTGGGTTACGATGATCTTCCTATAAAGGTTAAAACGTTCAAGCGCCCCTTTGGTGGGTCAAGAACATTTGACTCAATTGCGATGTTTCTAAAAGCGAAGCATCAAACCAATAGTTAACTACAAATACGATTGATTCTTTTACTATAAGCCATGGACACGATCTTTTAGTTAGCTTAATTACAGGTAAGCTATTGGGAAAACGTTTTCTTAAGGTTAACATCAGATTTGCATAAGTCAAATTTTGATTATCATTCGATGTCACTATGGTGCTGCTCACGAATTTTATTTGCTTATAACTTCGGTAATTTTCACAAAGATTTGTTTGCTATCACTAGTAATTATTTTTTTTTTTCATCGCATGCTGATATGTAAACAGTTAATTATCATTGTTAATTTAATTAATCTACAAAAAATTTATATATGCTTGTCATTCAAATTTATTATACAGATGTATCGTGAGTTGCCGATGCTTCCATTCTAAACTACTTCTTGTGTGGCTACCAAATTTGAGACTTATTTGTTGTTGATTTTAATTCTGTTTATACGTTGTTCTTATTATAAGATAAGTAAATCGAATTTGATGTTAACTATTTAGTTTATTTCTTCGTTCTTCCAACTTTATGGATCTTAAAAATGTTAATGCAAGGTTTGAACCTTCTGTACTAATAGAACATGAGGTGTGTCTACAAAACCAGATCTGGCAAACATTCAAAAAAAATTCTTATCACTTGAACCTCTATTCTCTCCGATAGAAATTGTTTCAATTCGTTTGCGAACTGGCCGTGTAAAGTTCGTAAACTTCTAGAATCTTGTAGCAAACTCGCTAACGGTACGGATTTGGATCCCTTTTCCGCTAGAATATTAGCAGCTCTAGTATTAAGTTAAAGGTCAGTTTGGCTGGCGTTATATACAATTTCTGGTTTTTTTATGAAGATTATTATCTGTTAAAACTCTTATCTAGCAAGGTATGGTAACTATTTACTACGTCTCTGGACTTGACCACAGCTCGTGCAGCTGATATTTTATATATTTTCACCTTTACGAACAACAACGACGGAATTGCGTCGCATGAGAGACTGCTATTTATAATCCGCCTTTCCTAAAAATAAAAATTGTTGTAGGATTAAACGCATTTCATCTCTTGTAGGACCAAATCCATTTTTTTATACTTTTTTTATGAACAGCAATTTTTTTTTCTCTGCTTCTCGCCTATTTTTGACCAAATTATTGACTCTGATTCTTTTTTACATTGTGGTTTTAGAAATATCGAAGACCCAGGATGCTTCATTAACTCCCATTCCCATTCCATATAGATTTTGCTTAAATTTGTCTGACAATCTTTTTTAATTGTAAACCAAATGTAATTGTTTAAAATAAATGACATGATTTTTCAATCGTTATGATAGTATAACGCCGGTCTGCAAAAGTTTTTTTTTAGTTTTTTGTTTATTGTATATAATGAGCTAATATATTTATTCTTAAAACTAATTAAAGATTGTTTTTGATATTTATACAGTATTTTAGGTTTAATGTTTTCTCTTGCTTCTTTGAACTCGTTTTTGGTTTCATTCTTTGCTTTTCCGATCGAGCATCTAACAGTAGTAGGCTAACGTATCAACATCCCATTTTCCTTGGTAACGTCTTTCATACTCACGGACATCTTGGTAAAATTTTTCACTCTGCTCTTTACTGTAGGCTTTCAATTTTTCAGTAAAATAGTCAAAATGGCAGTGTAAGAAATAAATTTTTAAGCTTATCTTGCATCTTTGAGCTTCATACGCTGCCAGCATGCGTTGAACAATGTTGTTGTTGTCACACACTTCAATTTTCTTGCCTTCCATTGTTTCCAAACGGAAGGAATCAATTAGAAGGGACCAGCGAAATTATCTTTTTTAACTTGGCTTCAGACAGTTTCAGAAACTTGGAACACACATATCTGACACAATACGCATCTTTAATCTCCTATTTAATATAAAAAGGTGGTAATAACACTTTTGTGTTTTGTCTTAAGGAGGCCAGTCAGCTTTTGTCTAGTGCAGCTGCCTGGCTCTACTATCTCATAAACAAAAAAAGCAAGAATATTTCGTATTGTATAACTTTTCAACTGACCCAGAAAAGGTTAGTATTTTGAAGTCTCAACAAACCATTCGTTGATGCTCTTGATATTTGATTTTCTCAAGAATCATAGCGAAGTCTTTATAATTTTCTTCCATATGAACCGAGTGTTCTATAGAAAGAGATGCAAAACCGTATTCTATTTCACACTAGTTTATAAGCGCATTAACATTATTACAATAAACCAAATTTCTCTCTTTGGAGTAAATTATCTTTTCCTATGCCTGTACCACAAAAATGAGGCCCCAAATGACAGCAGCTTTTTGTTTTTTAACCTTGAACTTAGTCATTCGGTTACATCTTTTGAAAAACTCAAGTTTTATTAGGTTTTTGAACTCACTCTGAGAAAAAAGAGTTGAGGTCTCATACCAACAGAAAAATATGAACTAGATTTGTTTAGTGATGTTAATGCGTTTGAGTCTTCTGACTTACTTAAGATGTCTTCTAAGTTAGAAGGTAGCTGTGGAAATGGTATTTTAAAACTATTTTTTTTAAGTTTATTGTATTAAACTTTTTCACATCTACCGCCAAATCATGTGAATGCCGAGACGAAATGCATTTTTCTTGTCCTTAAACTGCAGTTGCATCTTTTGCACTTTTTCTACGGAGCCCATGTTTTGTCTTGATCTTCAAGTTTTAATTTAAAATACGCAAAATAAACTTTCTTTACAAACTCTGAATGCTGAACTTATTTAATTTGTTGAAACATGATCTAATGGTGCCCATTCACGTATAGGCGGACTGCAGTCAATAAACCGACAAGTTTTATCTGCAGACGATAGACCGTACACGTTCAATTATATACACCCCTCATTATTTGCCATACTTCCACAGTCCGTCGCATAAAGTTTCATGGTTGTAGTAGAATCTTGTTTGTGTTTGGCAAAAAAACAATAAACAGTGGTAAAATGTTAAGAAAGAAAAAACATGTTATATTATTTTTGATTTTGTTGTTAACTAATGAACGCCGTAAAAATCGTATACGTTTTTGGGTGAAAGAATGGTTACGAGATTGTGAAAATTTATCACATATGAAACTCCTCAAACGATCAAAAGATACCAGCAGCGAAGATTTTTAAAATTATCTTATACGTGATCCACTTCTTTTTGATTTTAGAACTTTTTTATGCTCCTTTCTAAAAGAACTTCTTATATTATTAATTTTCTTTTTCACTATATTCATAGCAGCATTGGTGTCTATGGTTTTAGAATAACTCTCATACGCCCTTACCTTTTTTTTTCTATTGACTTAAAATTCCATAACTTGGTAACTGTCGATAAACATCAATAAAACCTGTGAGGAATGATGGCTGAATTAACGTCACTTCAGACCTTTTTACTAAAACTGTGCACAAGATTTTAAACGCAATGAAAGTCGCTATCATGCGACCAGGACTGACGATTAACCACCACACACATGCAGACTTTTTGCAATATAGGTAAACTACAGGCACAGACATGCCGGCGACTTGTGCGTGTATGATGAAATTTGAACTGAAGGCCAGATTGTTCACAGCTCGGGACTGCAGTCCGCCTTCACGTAAATGGGCACCATAATTCAGCAGCAGATTTTTTATACTTAAAGGGCCTACACATTAACAGGCCATCGCTCCGGCGGTCTGCACAGTTCTGGTATGTGCAGGGACCGGAGAAGCATCACACGACCGTACCGAAATTGTAATTTAGTCAGTTCAGTACTTATAGCTTATAGAATGGATTATTCTTGATTAGTGTTGTAGCGTGCACATTAAAACTAACATTGCGTCGTCTTTATTACCTAGACGTCTCTTGGTCGATTAAAAACGTGAGGAGATTGTAGTACCATAAATGAGTTCTGTTTCCTCCATACCCGAACGTTTAGAACTGTTCACCTTGAATTCTTATAAGGTTATCCATGTAATTCTTGCTTTTTACCTTTCAAAGACATTGATTTGCTCTATAAAGCTTGATAAATTCGGAAATAAAGGAATCTACAGACATATATTATTTGACTCTTGCACTTGAACTGAAGCATTTGGTATCTTTGGCATCCACACTCTCAGTTTTAGTAAGTCTGTGTAGGTATTAATTTTTTTAACTGCACAGGCCGTTTGATTCATTTACACACACAGAGTTTTTTTCCTGCACAAGCAAGAACTGTGCAGGTCGTCGGATCGGATTCTTAGTAACGCAGATAACAAGTCTAAACATGCTCCTCTACATTAGTAATATTACTTACTATCAACTTCTAACCGCACGGTCATACGACTATTCTGTTATTGCTAAAACTACATTATCCACCACCCTCTATCACAACTCTCTTCGACTATTAACTTTTTTTTAAATTTATTGCTTTAATTGACTGAATGAACTCAATAAATCCTAAACTTGCACTACTTGTTGAAGAACCAAATTTTTAAAAAAAGGGCCACGGTTGGTCATTAGTGAACGATATAAAATTAAAAAATTGCACATTTGATTTTTTGGAATAAAATACGGTGCCTCAGATGAATATACTGGGCTGGGACAAAAATATGTTTTTTTTTAATTTCACAGAATCCCATTCATTAAAAGTATTTTATATCAAAATAACTAAACATTTATTGTTTATATTATTTTTAGGACTATTATTTTGAGAAACATCATATCATGTCATTAATATTATTATTTTGTGTGATATTTTTCAAAACAATTTGTTTTTACACAAAGTGTAACAAAACACCGCAGCTGCTTTTTGATCTTCTCTGAGAAATGACCAACGTTATCATGTCTAACAGCAACAGGAACTTTGCATTATCGACCACGTCTGCACAGTTTATTATTTAGGCAGAGGTAATACTGAGTGATGTATCTTGTAAAGTCAAGTAAAATCTTTCTTTTTCGCTAAAATTTGGTGTAGGAGTTGGTCATTGTTAGTTAGATAATGTGGCTAAACAAGCACCACTGCCATTTTTTCTCAGTATACTTATTTTGTAATTATTTGTAAACTGGTCATTTAAGTCAACCCCACCGTTTCCAGTATTGTAGTTTTGAAAAAACAAAAGCTGTTTTACAACAACTATTTCCTTTGAAGCTCGTGACCATCGCATGAATGGACAAACACTATTGTTTTTCTAGTTTACAATCAGTAATTTATTGTTAGTGTAAAATCTGTAATCGTACCCATACAAAGAATGAGAAGTGGCCCATTACTGGAAGAGAACTGGCGTCCAGTAGTTAAGCATCGGCCGAAGATAGTAAACGTAGCTGACCAGGTCTGACTAATACGGCGAATGATAACGCCATGCCAAGCGTGGCAATCAAGTATCGACCAAGCGCGGCAACTAAGTTTGAACCACGCGTGGTAACCAAGAATTGGCAAATAGTAGCAACTAAATATGAACCATCGATATGGATCAATACTTCAATTGTGTCTTCAATAAATAGATTTGGAGAAATAATTCTGTTGAGTCCATTTGCAATACCTAAATACTTGTAGACGCCATTTGACTGTTGAAGGCTTAAAATTGATTGATGTGCATGGTGTTGTTTGGTTTTTAGCAATGCCTGTGCTGTTTTCGGCAGCGTAGGATGGCCTTCATCTCTTAACAGAATTAATAATTTAGATATTACATTTAATTGAAAGCTATTTAAGTTTTTCAGTGCCCACTGTTTTTCTTGAAAATCTACATTTAAGTCAGTATTTTCATCAATAACACTTTCACTGTCTCTATCACTGTTTTCATCAATACTGTCATTGTTTATAATGTTATTGTTACTATTAAATTCACTTTGCGTTTTTATATTACCACTGCTGCAGTTACTGATGTTTGTGTTATTTATATTTAAAGATAAATTGTTTTTTTTTATTATTTACACAATTATTACCACTTCTTTTAAATTCTCGAATTTTTTTTACGCGATGGTATGCTTTGGACATTTTAAATTAAATTGTTTAATTATTTAGCTTTTAATAAAGTTACAAAATTAAATTACATTAAATGTAACCTATAAAATCGATACAAGACTGAAACCAATTTAATGATCTTAAATTTAGGGCGATTGCGCAGCAACTCGTGAATTTCAGTATCGGCCGAGAAACGATTGTTGATTGTGTACTATGATCAAAACTATCGAATGGTTGTTGATGGATAACCAGGATCGGGCCAATATGAATAGTCCGATGCTTGGCCAAGTCAGACATCGGCCGATCTACGGGACTTTTTCTAGTAACGGCGACTTTGTACGGGTATCTGCTTTTTTGGTGTTTCTCCATTATTTTGGAAGACTGAAGGTTACAATTCTTCTACCAATATTTACGAAATTACAACATTAGCGCCAAGACCAAATCCCTCTTCTATTTTTTCATTGTTTTTGCCACAGTAGATTTCAAAGGTATAGCAATATCTAGTAGAACTACAGAGTATCTAGTCCTTGAATCCAAAGCGCACTGGTTTTCCGCAAATAAATTACTTGGAAGGATGATGTCTGAAATATTTTACCATTGCTTCGTCCACGCTCAGATTTTTATGAAAAATACTCATACTTAATTATTTTTTGTTTTTGTTCAAAATATAAATTAGAAGTCGTAATTTATCCATTTTATAATTTGTATTTATTATCTTATAAATGCAGATTTTTTTTATTTTTAAAAATTGCGTGCCATAGATCTTGAAATGATGTCGACACCTAAATCTTTGTCTAGAGACAAAGCTTTTTATTTCTTCTTTGGTAACTAAAAAATCATGGTTATTTTTCTGTCGATTTTTAACAATTCTTCAAAAGTTTGCATGGGATTGCAATCTTGCACATTTTTTTTTACATTTTGTAAACGTTCGTTAGCAACATTGTCTGCATCATGTGAAAAAATATAAACTGGATCTTTTTTCTCCCATACAGGATTTATGTATTGAGTACGAGAGCGTTTGTTGGCAAAGCTTGGTAGTGACTCATCATCGCTGTCATTCCATTCATCTATACTCCTAAAATGTACTTCAATAAGACCCCGCACGTCATTCGGAACTTGATTTTCCATAATGCTGTCATCATGTAGTTCTTCTTCATCTGTAAGAATATTCGGTTCTGGTGGAAGGACTACAACATCTACATCTCCTTCATAGCTTTCTATTTCTTCTGCAGCTTCTTGCAACCTGGGAAATGTTGATATCCATAAAAACGTACGAAAGGTATCACAGGAAAATCGGGATTCATTTCTGAAACAAAACTGTGTTGAAGTTAGAAGTACACGCATTAGCCCATAGTACTCAATTGAGAATATGCTCTACTTACCAGATTCAAAAATTAGTCACTTTCCAGAACGGGCGAAAGAACTTCCAAAACACATTAACTAATACAAAAAACTCTCTAGTATTCTATTCAACGCAATAACACAGAAAAGTGTTGGAACAATGACTCGTTAGATGACACACAAGTCTAAATATTGGTGTACTGAATTGAGTACGGTAGGCATTAATGGGTTAATGTGAGCCTTAGTTTTAAGGGCATTTTTTAAATAAAAACAGATTACTAAATTATAAATTAATTAGGAATTTTACGCAGAATACAAAGAAAAACTTTAGTGTAGCAAAAAAATGAGGAGATGAAATGTTTTTGGTAGTTTTTTCGTTTTTACAGCAGTTTCTACTTTGGTTCATTTTTATTTTTTTAATGTGAACAACCAAGTTGAAAAATTACTGTTTATTTTTATAGCTCATGTATCAATAATTTTAATCAAAATCAATACTAATGATTTCTAGAATTTTAATTTTATCGTTTTAATCAACATTCTTGTTATAACGCATTCCAATTTTTTTTTATATTACTTTACTTTGATATAATATAAATTATATAAAAATACGTTTGAAATTCTTTGGAATTTTTAGTAACACGAATATTTAATACAAAAAAATTTATTCGAGAATAATTCACTCAGCCCTCTTTTTCGCACACAATGCAAAATATAACATTCCAAATGTTTTTTTATAATATAATTAACATTTTCTGGAAGCTGAAGCTACAAAAATATGAATTTTTATGCATTTACGACGCAATATACGCAATAACTGTAAAAATCCTTTGAAAAACCTTTTTATTTTGAGTTACCTGAAAAATATTTTAATGTAACAACTACAAACACACATATTTTTAATTTTTTTTATTAATTATGTATTTAGTAATTATAGATTTGAGAAAGTTATGGAAATGCTTAGAATTTGATTGAACAATGAGAAAGTATGTTTTTTATATAACGAAATTTGTTAATTGTTTTCTTTTTATTTTCTAAAATCTAAAAGTTTTAAAGTACAATGTAGTACATCCTAAAAAAAATTTTATCTCAAACAGATGTTGCGACAATGACAGTACAAAAATTACTCGATTAAAAGCGAGAAATTGGAATGATTTAATCGTTATTACCGAAATCCTCTCGGGCAATTCAACAGTAAAAGTTAAAAAATGAAAATCAATATATGAAACAAAAATAGAAAAAATGAAAGTCTATGTTTATTGTGATAAGAGAATTTGTCGCATGAGGTTAATAATATGTGTATGAGTAACTGGACAATTATTTAGATAAGTTCGATCGGTTTACTTAAAAATAGGAATTTTAGTCACTTCAGTAATAATATTAATAACTTGATAAAAAAATTAGAATTAAAACAATTTTTTGTTATTTTTATTGTTCAAACAGACGTTGGTAACGTATTTATTTTTTTCAAGATACACATTTCAATATTATTTGTGCAACATGTAGTTGCTTAGAAAACAATTCAATTGAAAGCACACGTTTCATAAGGTCACCTTTAATTATTTCTTACGTTTAGAATATGGACAATAAACGCTGTTTGTGTTTAATAATTCTGAATCATGTTGTTTGTCCTTACACGCTTGAACATTTGATAACAAGGTACACTTCATAAGCGTATGTATGAAAATGAAATTTGTGTAATCATCATATTCTAGAACCCCTCAGGTCTCGAGGCATGTAATCATTTAGTACAAAATTATATTTCAACGAATCACCATGTACGTAACATGTAACATTCCATTTTTGCGTGGTACAACGTAATTAAATTATGTCCTATATAACATTACCGTGTTGTACTAAACACGACTGAAACTAATAGTGAAATTTAAAAAATGCTTTAGAAATGAAAATTAAAGTTTAATTTTTAATTTTATCTCACGTTAGTTACGTGGTTCTAGTAATTTCACGTTAGTTGCAATAAATTTTGTCAATCTGAAGTACAACGAAAGTTTTCAAGAATTCCGTATTAAGTATTAATGCATATTCTTGGTAGATTATAAAATTTTTGTTGTTTACGTTCATTTAAAAATAACACTTTTATGTAAAAACCAACATTATAAAATTTGTAAACAACCGCGCTTACGTTTTGACCAAATAACAACAACGCTAAATAACATGCAATATCGTATGTTGTTATTACGGTACATGGGAAAATATTAAATCTTGTTATTAGGAGCACGAATGTAAAAATATGTGCAGATGAAAGATGGTTGTAATATATTTTTAAAATATTTATAAAATGCAAATTGGATGCTTACAGACCTAAATTCGTATGTAAAATAAACTGTACTTTCCACACATTTTCTTTAAGAAAAAGAATAACAGTATACATATAAAACAGTTGAAAAAAATGTTATGTATTTTTTAAAACGTAATTTCATATAAATTTTTATGCCATACGCTTTTAGATTAAAAAATTCGTGCCTTTTACGTTACGTCTATATTACGCACATGAAAAATAAATGATTTTTAAAAAAACTGCAAAAACGGCATTTGGATTTTTATTAGCAAGATTATTGTAATAATACAATTATTTTCGTAATATACAATTTTTTATCCAATTTATTTGATTATATAACGATGCTTTTAAAATATATAATAATAATTTTATGTATTATTTATTTGTATCTATTTTTGAAATGCTTAATTTTAGTTTCATATTTGTCTTTATTATACGAGCTCACCTAGTTTTCACGATTTGGCCTGGATTTTCAGAACTATAAACGATCTGACTGTTTATAAGAGCAACGCTACACAGGAGTTCAACAGCAAGCTTTTTGTACCAGATCAATAATTAGAGAGCAGTGTAATAACTGGACAATTGATCAAAAACAAAAACTCTACGTTTCTCTGTGTTGTACTCATCCATCAATTTTGGTTAATACTTTTCAATCTATGCCAGTCCACACTATAGAGCCATCAAAGCATGAAAGAAAAAGATGTACGTCACGCTGATCTTTCCATTTTATCAATGTCAACTATCCATATTGTCTGGAACAAGTTTTGCTTTTTGCCAGATTTTGTCGTACAACTTTTGCTAAAAGCCTTTTCTGATTTTTTCTCACAGTACCCAAGATATTCCTTTATCCTTCGTACATTTATTTGACAAGAGCAATACTGGTATACCAGTTATCGGTAATGATCAATCTACCTTCATTTAGAAACTGTTGCGTCTAGTTTGCGATTGTGGTTCCAGGTATATCTAAATCTTCTACAATATTATTAGTTTTTTCAGAGTAAATTCTCACATTTCAAATAAATTTATCGGGTGTACATACCTTGAATAATTTGATGCCGTTGGCATTAGCCTTTGACGGGTGGTATTGGCGAAAGTTCAGCCGTTCTAAATGGAAGCATGGTATTGTCCACTATCACGATATTACCAGGTGTATACAGGTTTTGCATTTTTTGCATCAGGATTGATAACAATGGTTGAATTTTGTAATTTTTTTCCTTATTTGCCTTGTTTTACCGTTCATTAGTCTGATTACAAGGAAGACACCAATGAACTTATACATTTCGTTCTTGTCAGTATCCCTCCTACGCGAAAATCTGTTTGTACGAGATTCCCTAGTCGTAATTCACTTTGTGTTTAAAGATTTCGAACAATTATATATTACGTACAACAAGCACTTAGTATAAAGTCGAAATAACCAACCAGTGGTGTCGGCGTACCAGTGACATGGCAAAAATTTAATTAACATACGACTTTTTGAAAAACGACACCTAACAATTTTCAAGAAAAGTGATGATATTTATTTTAAAATACAAACTTTGGGGGTTAGTGTGATCACAATGTCTGCGAAATGCCTGTATTTTTCTTTTGCATATAGGCTATATTTGTCCAAAAAATATCGGTTTTCAGTTACAGCGGCGATATTTTTAACTGACCTGACCGAACGAGCATTGTTTACATCGTTTACTTGGCCGAAACGTTTAAATTTATTTTATTTGTGCGAGACAATGCTTCATGATCAGAACCAGTACAAATTTTACAAACCGTCTCAGCCATATTTTCACAATTTTTGTAGTAAACTCTCACAATTTCAATGCGTTGTGGATCAATCCGTATCTGAAATCATCTTAGTTTTTACTTGTCAAATTTTCTGCAATGACATTTGTATATTGACAGTTAAAAAATGGCGCAAAGTTAATATTGACACCTCTTGTTGAAAAAGTCATTACAACGTCGTGATAGAAAAGCTTACATACCATACCGTTAAGCTGCGGTGTGTTTAGCTATGCAGCTGACGATAGGTAATACGCGCATGAGTAAGAAGAGATTACTTATATCATTACTAGTAATATATTAACAACGTTATCACGCATTATGTGTGGTATAATTGATAAATCTGTTCTTTGTACAACTGTTGTGTTTTACTTTACATTAACAGTGGAAGAATTACAAAAAAACACTTCTTACAGTGGTGCCCTAGACGTGGAACCTCTAAAATTTAATGTCTTAATTGTTTTAACACACCAGTGATCGTGACTTTTGCATCAAGATTGTTTTACAGGTGTCAGATGTTATTGGGTTCCATTAGCAAAGATTGATGGCAGAGCCATCTCATAGTTAAGTTACTATATATGCCTTCAATGTCTTTTACGTTGTGGTTTTACCTCGCAGTTTTATTCAAAATTATTTTGAGTTACGTGGGTGTAAAATCAACTTGCAACGATTTTCACCGTTGTATCTATTTACAGTTATTCGGTTCGGTTTTTCATTTACTGCTTGCTCTGCAAGATTTGCATTTATCCGGCAGCAGTTTGTCAAAGATTCTTCACCTGCGGAAAAGTTTTTTGTGAGTTATTATTAATATTTTACACCGTGGAAGGTCCACGTCCGTACATTTTACGATCATATATAACAGTAAAATTTAGGAAATCATCATGTCGGTTACGCTTACAAACGATGAATTTAAGGAACTTTTATTGTACCTAATGGTTGCGTCAGCGCCGCCTCCAGGTGATTCGCGAAATGTAATTCGTAATTTAACGGTTTATGGTAAATTGACGATAATGCATTTACAAATATTCACAATTCTACATATTGTACGGAAGTATGTGACGATTACGTGAACAAAAAACTTGACGGTTTTGCAGCAACCTGGTACCAGATAGTGACGTCAACTCTAGATATTTGGGAAAACGCGATTGATTTACTAAATGCAACTTTTGGTTCAGTTAAAGCATCATATCCGGTTTACCTGAAATTGTTTGCGTAAGAACCATAAGATAAGTTGACGGAATCAACGCAAATTGACTTGAAAATATTTCTCAAGGATACTTTAAAAACCCTCGTCACGTAAAAAATTAACGAAATATAAAAGTCATTGAATTTCGTTGCTAAATACCACGTCTGCACCACACACTTTGGAAAATAAGCACACCTTCTCCAACTAGCTCTGGAATTACATGTTATGGTTGTGGTATGCTTGGTTATATTAAATAATTTTATAAGTAACAGCTTCTATAATGAGCCGATGGAGCCAAATATGTATCTATGAGGTTTCCACTTTACGCTCACACAAGACAAGACTATGCAAACAGTCGTATATTACTAGGAATCAATTTTTTTCGAGATGCCAACATTAGAAGCATACCAAATATCGAATATTATTTTGGAGAAGATCGGCAATATTCGTTTGCTTTTGTAAAAGATTTCTCTTAAGAAGCGACGAAGGAGTTAATTTAACCCTGAAAGAACAAAAACAATTGGATCGTTTTTTGGTCAATTGGTCAACTTCTTCAAGACGGGTACATTGAAGAATATGAATCGCTGTGTGCTTCCGCAATTATTCTGATCCCGAAAACAAATGATGCAATTGACAGTCAATTACAATCACGAGCGTCGATTCCCAATCCCAATTTTTTGTATCCATGATATCCTCCATGCATCGAAGAAATGCAATTATATGACTACATTGAATTTAGAAGGTGGCTATCATCTAGTAAATGTTAAAATATCATATCAAAACAAAATCGCTTCTGTCATTCTGCTTGGCACATACAGATACTACATCAACATTCCAGAGAATCATAGCCAGATTTGGATTAGGGTTGCAAGACATTGTTTACTTGCTTACTTGGATGATCTGATTTTAATGTCTAACACATTTTTGGAACATTTCAAGGATTTGAGAAGATCGTTCGAACGCTTTAACTTATTCAAGTTCTTCTGAACAGAAAGAAGTGCTTATTCTGTTATCATTCTGTTATCAAGAAGTATACTATTTGGACCGTATACTTTTTTCACAAGGTGTGCGACCAAACAAAGAGAAAGTTGCAGTTATACTGCACAAGTTGTCATCGAGCATTGTGAAAGAACTCGGTTGGTTTATCGAGATTTTTTTACTAGTAGCAAAACCGCTGACCACGTTGACAAACAAAACACTAACTGGTCATGAGGATCTAAACAAACCGAAGCTTTTATCAAATTAAAAAAAATCTTATGTTATGCTAAAAATCGACTCCATTATATTTTACGAACAGATGCAAGTAACTTGGAGCATGTCTTCGAAGACAAACGACCAGTGAACTACATGCCTAGAATAATCTAATTAGCAGAGTCGAATTACTATACAACTGAACGCGAAGCATTCGCTATTATTTGGTCATTTCAAAATTTCAGAGGTTACCATGAGGATGCCACCACAATCGTACAAACCGATCGTCAAGCGTTAAAATGAATGATGTCTCTTAAACTTCCCACGTGATAACCATGAAGTCAAGACCGTAAAAATCAAAATAATGACTCACGTCGCGGATCACTAACATTTCAAATTGACGATAAAATGCCAACATTTTAAGTGGTTCTAACAAACTTCTAAATTTACACCGCGCGGCATATACAATCTTGATTTCAAGTCAACTTTTTCGACTATCTTGTAGCTTTATTTACGTTTTTATTGAAACTTTATCATCAGTGTTGCATACATTCCTCGAAGATAAATTCTGACAATGACGTGCGAATTTATGGCACTTTTCAAGATTAAACGTCGTTGTTAGATTGTTGGGAAAAAACGTTGTGAAGCCTTTTTTAGGACTTGCTTTAGTCGTCCACTCAAGTAACGAATATATACAGTTGAATTTCGTAAAAAATGTGGTAGTAATAAATTAGTTTTTTCCTGTAAAAATGAAATATCGACTATGTCGGTAGTTCCAGAGAGTGAAATTGTTATCGTTTTAATACAACCTGGCCGACAATCATTTTATTAAATGAATAATTTTGATTGATTCTTGTACATTTTTGTGTGCTGATTGAGAAAATGAGATCAAAATGTATCTAACAAACTCTATTTCTTTGTAATCGCATTTTGTTCAAAACAACAAAATAATACAATTTAATAATTATCTATTATTTATCTAAATAAAGTGAAACTGTACAGCATGTAGAGCATTGGAACACGATAATGGTGAAGAGCTCCAAACTGATTTAGTATGTATTGACAACGAAAGACATCTAAATTTCCTTGAACAAACAAGATCACCTCACAAGATTAGTCAATCTGAACTTAATGATTTAGTTCGTGATCTAAATTCATGCTGAATTATTAGGTTTAAGACTAAAAGGCTGAACCTTGCTTACCGTCAACGCGAGATGACTTAGTATACTGCATCGATGTGGTCCTTTTATTACATGAATAAGGACAGAAACACAATTGTTAAGACTGAACACTTTTTATAAATTCTTTTAAATCCAGTTTGAAAGCTGTCCTGCTTTGTAATGGAAATCAAGATCTTTTAATCCTTCTTGCTTATGCTGTATACATGAAAGATACTTCGGCAAATTTGAGACTTTAATTCAAAATGATACGGCATGAACAGTGTTTTTGGCATATTTATGTGTTTTACTTCTTTTTGTGTGAATGGGATAGTGAGAACAGAGAAAATCGCTTTGTAAAAAAACAGTGTCCAAAGAGACAAAATCTAAAACCCGGTGAAAAAAACGTCTTGTATAAACCGCTTGTGAACCCCAAGAAAATATATCTTCCTTCATTGCACATAAAATTTGGTTTAATGAATTTTTTTTTAAAAGCGTGATGGTGAATGTTTTAAATACCTGAAAAGTAAATTTCCAAAAATAAGTGATGCAAAAATAAAAGGACCAGAAATAAAATAACTATTGAAGGATCCCTAGTTGAAACAACTGGCGTAACGTAGCTGCTTGGCAGTCATTTACAAAAGCTGCCAAAAACTTTCTAGGAAAGAACCAAACCAAGAATTATTACGAAATGGTTAGAGAACTTCTTGAAAACCACAAATGACGTTCTTTTTTAGATTGTTTTCTACGAAACCCTCGAAATGTGAGTGACGTACATGGGGAACGCCTTTAACAGAATAGAGCCGCACTGGGAAATCGTTATTAATGAAAATGAAACTGAAAAATGCTTGCAGAATATTCTTGGACATTAAAAAGAGATGTTCTTCTAGCTCAGTACTCAAGAAAATCATATAAAGATGCATTTTAATGAATTAATTGTATATACATACATTGTATCACACAGAAAAAGTCATTCTTGATTCTAAATAAATTTAAGCTTTATTTGTAAAAAAATAGTTCCACTTTTTCAGCTAAGAATCATTTTTTCTTATTTTAAGAATTATTTAAGTATTTAAAAAAGCTAAGAAGAACTAAATATTTTTATTTTTTAGAATGTCTACTCAATTGAGCTTGTTTGTTCTTATTTTTTATAAGCATGCAGTTCTAAATGCAGTAGAACTTTCATTCTTATTTTTAACTGTCATCAGCTTATTCAGAGTACGTCAATATTTTTAGCTTAAGTAGTGAGAAATGTATTTAGAATTATCATGCCGATAAAATAATATATAGTAGATACAAAACAATGTTATTATACAGACTGATCCATTTAAGAGGCTCACCATGGACATATCGCTTATTATAAGAGATATAAATTTAAAAAAAGTTGCGTAATTAGAAGGGTAAAAATATGATACCACGAAATTCAGCATATCTGAATTAATTTAATTTGATTATTGTTTTCTAGTCTTATTTGAAGCAATATTGAAATTCTATTAGCATATCTTCATTGCCATTTTCAGCCGCTATTAGATTATATAACCAGATTTCTTATACAACGTTTCGTATTTCCGTGGTCATCATCAGGTTTTATCTAAATACGGACCAGCATTTTGTTATTTTTTTAGCAGTCCGTGATGTTATTCACATACAAGAGCTAGTTCAAATTCTAACGTTTTGATATGCATTTGCCGTTTTGTCTTTAAAAGGATGAGCTAGTAGCAACCGCAATTTATTCACTTTCAGAATTAGTAACTAACAAATAGGTTAGATATAAATTATGATTATTAAATGTGCGATAAGTATTTTACTAGTAGTTACAGCAGATGATTATTTTCAACACAAATGTTAACTTGACGAAGGGTTGATCTTCCCGCGCTTTGTATCATGTTTCTTGGGATTTGACCACATGTACTCTATAAACTGCAGCTTCCAAATCATGCACTGTGTTGCATTCATCTTTATATAGAATATTTTTAATATGATCCCAAAGGCAATAATCTAATGGGGTTAAATCAGGACAACGAGCCCATCCACGGATTATATAATTCGGCATTTCAGTTAGTGTTAATTAAGTTAGAGGTGTGAGCAGGCGCTCCGTCGTGCTGACATCATAATTGAATACGTTCGTTAAAAGAGATATTGTCTAAAATTAGTTCCACTTGTTAATTCATTAAGTTAAAACATCTTGCAGTAATCAAATTATCCCGAAAAATTAAAATACCGCAACAAACATTGAAACCGAAACGTATTTGATGCCTAAATTGCCTATTCTGACGTGGATTTTCTTGAGCCCTGTTCATTTTCTTCAAAACACCAAGAGTTGTTATTTTTGGTACGAGTGTGTTGAATTTAATTTTTCTACTAGACGTTTGTGGATTTTCTCTAACTGCATTTATCACACTGTTTCCTACCCTCTAGACTCACGACTTGGTTTTGTAAAACATCCATACTTTTTTAAATTTTGTTCGATTTTTGAAACAAGATTTCATGGAGTTGACGACGCTTGGGATAAAGTTGAAAATACTTGTATGCAGCGTTATGTGAATTTGTTTGTGAAAGAAATAACAAGTTTTCATATCATATTTTTCTTCGTTGCTAAAACGCTCCATCTTTAAAAACAACACCTAACAATTGTAAACACAAGAAGTAAAAGAGAAACCGTTTGACAATTACTATAAATCGTTTTGTTTTTTTGGCAATTTAGAATGACTGTATTATCATAAATTAAGGGTGAAACGCTAGAATTTGAATAAGCTTTTTTTCGTGTTTGTGAATAATATCATGGACTGCTGCAAAAAATTAAAAATGAAATGGCAGGTCTACATGCCACAGTGTAAGATTCAAATCTAATAAGTAAAAAAAAGTAATTGAAATTTTAAATTAAGAAAATTTAGCTTTAAATATCCTAATGACATGCTCGAAAAACCCCCAAGAGTACAACAAATTATCTAATTTACTGGCGAGTTCTAGATTCCACAAATTTAAATATTGTGGTACTACAGTAACATCGTTTTCATGCGTTTCATGCATTCTGAATACTTCGTAAGGTAACCATTAGTGTTGCCACAGCTACGAAAAAAATCGTATTAAAATTCAATCGAAATTAGCACTAGATTTATAAAAAACAGTACTAAACTGGAAAAATAAAAATATTTTTTCAATATCACATTTACTTACCTACATAAAATAACACTTGCTTAATATAAAAAAAACATAGATAAAAATACACTTTCAAAATAAGTTTAATCAAAAAATACATCGTTTTCGTCTTCTGTTTCCCCACAATTATCCGTCTCTCTAAACATATATACAGGTACATCATTATTGGGGTTCCATGTATAACAAGTTACGTTATTAAGATTCAAATGCTCTTTGCGTAATAGTAATGCATTACATGTATCCGTTTTTAATGTATTTCTTTTCTTAATTTTAATATCATTTAATTTAGAGAATATTCTTTCTGTAGCTGCACTACTATGGGGTAAACAGAGTAGAGTTTTTACGAATTTTGTTAAATTTGGGAACATAATACTATTGGTGTTATTTTTTATTTCTCCAACTTCGGTTCAAAATAATTCAATACTATCCCAATGTTTTATTAATTTTTTTGCTTCTGGCATCAAACGCCACTCACTGTTTATATTTTCAATTAATTTTATATCATCAATAATATTTCGAAATAATTTAATTAGAGGAACAATTGAAGTAACATTGCCACTTACAGCACATTCTGGATTTAACATATTTAATTGTTTTAATATTGGACTGTCAAAATTAAATCTCTTTCTTATTCCAAAACATAATTTTTGATAGAATCGTAAACATCTGATCTGTAATGAATGTATGTCATTTTTATTTGCCTTTTTATTAATTGTCAAAAGAACAAGTTGCGTTTGCGCCCCTAAATATAATGATTTTAATGGTAAGATTTGATGGGGATTTTCAACGTTAATTAAATGTAAATGGTGTTTGTGAAACATATTCTGAATTTAAAAAGGATTTTAGTATTAAACGATACTGAGATTCTATTATGTTTAGCAAACTACATATTTGAGGCTTCTCAGATTGAAATTGTAGATTCATTTTATTTATAATTTTTAATACATATGACAAAAAGCAATAGTAAGGTTTGAAAATCGGATTATTCAGGGCAGATAGAATGGTAAAAGCAGACTGTAAATGATCTTCTGCTACGGCATTAGTAAAAAATAAAGTGAGAGCAGGCCACTGTTCTAATATACGATTGACAACCCATACAGGAAACCCCAGAGTTAGACAACGGGGCCAGATCTGGGCCAGTACTGGGAAACATAAGTTTGGCGTACCTGTATTGGCCCAGACTTGGCCCAGGACTGGGTAGCTCAGCCTCGGCCATTCCATAAGGACCCAAGCTTGGGCCTAGACTGGTTGACCCAGCTTCGGCCATGCAAATTATTAGCCAAGCTTGGCCCAAGCTTGGATAACCCATCCTTGGCCATTCTACGAGAATTCAAGTTCGACCCAAGCCTGGATAACCCAACCTTGGCCATTCCATAGAGACCCAAGCTTGGTCCTACACTGGTTGACCCATCCTCGGCCATGCTAATTCTTACCCAAGCTTGGCCCAAGTTTGCATAACCCATCCTTGGCTCTTCCATGGAAACCCAAGCTTAGGCCAAGACTGGTTGACCCAGCTTCGGTTATGCAAATTATTAGCCAAGCTTAGCCCAAGCTTGTATAACCCATCCTTGGCCATTCCATGAGAATCTAAGTTTGGCCCAAGCCTGGATAACCCAGCCTTGGCCATTCCATGGGGATCCAAGCTTGGTCCTACAATGCTTGACCCATCCTCGGCCATGCCAATTCTTACTTAAGCGTGGCCCAGTACTGGCAACTAAGCATGACCCAGTTCTGTCAATTTAGCATGCCCGGTCTTGGCAACTTAGCTGGCGATCAGGACTGGGCCATGATTATCATTCCAGACTTTTGCCAAGGCTGGGCCAAGCTTGGCTTACAGGCTTGGCCCAGGCTTTTACAAACTTGGGCCCAGCCTGAGCCAAGCCTGGGCCCATGGTACTTCCTTCTATGGAAACAGCTTCTAATGAGAGCCATCTTCTTGAGCAACAGCTAATAATTTGTGTGGCTTTAATGAACAGAAATTTTGATATAATTTGAAATCTTTAATTCGTTTAGAATTATGTGCAAAACATGCATATTTGTCTCGTGCTAAGTCTTCAATGACAATGAATGAATTCAAAACAAGCCTCAGATTGCACATCAATTAAAACTGTGGCAGATGCATCCAAATACAAATATATTTGGTATCAAGTTCTGAAATCTTGATTGAATACTATTGTGACGGCCCATCATGACTGCAGCATTATCTGCTGCCAGGCCAATTATATTAGTTGAAGGTACTTTGTGTTCAGCAAAAAAATTGATTATAACAGTAAAGATACTTTCAGCAGTAGAACTTTCAGGTTCTAATAAAGTAATAAACATATCTTTAACAGTATTATTAAATAATGATCTTACAACTACTCCTAACAATTTAGTAGACGAAATATCCGTGCATTCATCAATAATATTTGAAAATTTGTTATGTTTTATAACATCAATTATTTGCGTTAAACATTTTGGTGCCAAAGTTTTAAGCACGTTTGTTCCTTTAGTTCTACTACAAGATATATTTTTCGCAACCAAAGAATCAGGACAAATTGCCTTAATAAGTTGTGGCAAATGTTCCAAAGTTTGAAATGGGACATTATGTCCAGCTACAAAAAATCCTAACCTCAAATGTGCTTCCCGAAGGTTTTTACTTAAAGAATTTTGTTCTCTTCACTTTTTTGAAAAATTGTTAATTTGAATACTTGTTGTAGGTAAATTATAAGATTTTTTACGATGAATTGAATTTTCATGTCTCTTCAAGTGAGTAATAGAACCATGTAACACTTTTTTGCACACTTTACAAAATGGTTCCTGAGATTTTGTTGACATTAACCATGTTGAATTTTTTGTCATTCTTGACGATACTTTTGTTTATAAAATCTCTTCTTTAATGGTTTATTACTAAAAATATTTATATTTACATACAAAGTAGGCATTAAAATTTCTTACCCAGTAACTGTATTATTGTCAGCATTCTCAACAAGCGTAGAATCGGTACATTGGTTAATAATTTTGTTACCAGAAGAAGAAGTTGAAGGAGTTGAAACAACTGAGTTTTTAATAACAAATCTATAATAATAAGTGTCAGTACAACTTTTGGTGCTACACATTTATTATTTCGCCCTATTATTGGATAAAATATAATACCAACCTGTCCATATTTTTAAATGCAGATTTCAAAACAGCACACCGGCTCGACATATAAATAACCACAAAAAACCTTATAGCGACGAATAATTAATGCAGCCCGTGGTGCATTATATGAAAATAGCCAAGGAAAAAAGCAACTATCTAACCTATGGAAAAAAGTCAAAGAATGAAGTTCATGAAGTTGTCATTCTATCATTTTAAATGACACTACCGTGTCATACGAACTACTACCTACTTACAAACCTACTGACAGCCTACATCTACCGTCAATGAATTTCAATGTCATTTGCAATAGGTACCTGATAATAAAATAAAATTTTATTATTGTTTTCTAATTGCTTTTAAACTAATTGGATATCTTCAATCAGTAGTTTTACTAAAGACAAATGTGTACTAGATTAACGTTCGAAATCACTTTTGCACTAAATCTTTTCAAATTGTACTAGATACAATAGTACTAGCTGTGGCAACACTGCTGGTAACCATCTCTGCAAAACATCTTTGTTTTTGGCTTCATCAATTCGCCCATGAATGCAATACGATTTTGGCGATAACTGTCGAACTCCTAACGGAATTTAAAATCAAGTTCCACAATGTCTAATTTTAAGCACGAGTTGTTCTAATGTGTTTTTTGATAAATTTTATTTAGAAATAGATTGTTTTAAGAACGCCGTAACTTACTATCAAGAACAATTGGCATAGTCATAAGAAAAAACGTTCCTTATTAAAGCTTAACATACTCATTATCAAGAAATGTATTGATTCTAAATTTAAATAACAAATTCTGCGGTCTATATTAATTTTGCAAACACATTGAAATCTGCAGAACAATTGCAGTGCCACTCAATCAGGCCCGCGCCTAGCACTTTTGGCGCCCTTGTGCAAATTTAAAATAACGCCCCAAATTTGTATTACGTTCATATGTGAGTACAGATACGGATTAAGTTAGGTATTATTATTCACTATTGAAAAATAATTTTAAAAAGTATTTTCATAAATTTATTTTCATTTTTATATTTTACAAGTACAAGTCATAAGCCATACAAGTATTTTTTCATTGAGGTACATAACATAATTATAAATTTATAGAAAACAGAAATATATTCTAACAGTATTACAACTCAAAATGTTTGTAGTTTAGTTTCAAATGTAATATATGATACAAAAGCACAAGAAATTAAAAAAATATTTAAAACACTAAAAATACTCGTTTATATATCACAGGACGAAACTGATCGAAAAATACAAACGAAACAATATATTATTTTAATAATGCAACATGTCACCTTTTAAAGGTTAATATCCAGGTATTAGGTATTGTTATTAATATTTTAGCTAAGTGAATTGAGCTTTGCGTGCTTTAATTTTTGCAAACTGTTTAATTAAATCTTTGGTGTCTTATTCTTTTAGCTGGTGCGTTTCTATTGAAATGATAGCAAGATTACTTAGTCGGTTTTGCCCCATGGTCGATTTTAAGTATTTTTTTATTATTTTAAGTTTTGATAAAGATCGTTCTGCGGTAGCAACAGAAACTAGCATTATTAATAAAATACAAAGTATTATGCTCGTATTAGAAAAAGAACGCACTGTTGTTAATTGTTATATAATTTAAAGTTTCTTCTGGAGACTTAATAACTTTTTCATCAAAATTCTGTAAATATTGCAATTTTTTAACAAGTTCCACGGCAGTTATGTCTCGTTTATTGCGAGTTTTGTCGTTTAATAAATTTTCGACTTTTTGACATAATTCTAGTTGTTCTTTTTCAGAATAATTTTTAAATTTATCAATATTCCACAAAACGCGAAATTATTAGAGTAAAAAGAAAGTAATTGGAATCTCTCATCCACTGATGTTATGATAACATCTACAGCATTAAAAAAACAATCAACTTTGAACTTTAAAGTTTCGTCGTGGATCGGTTCATCGTCACATTCATAATCAAAATGTTTTTTTTTTATTTTTCATGGTCTTAGACCTCTTAAGGTTCTATACTTAAGCTGGATGCTATTTCTTTAGCATCAATCAATAAATCATCAAACAGAGTATCATCATCATCATCATCATGTCAGTTATTGCATCTATTATACTAGACCATCAAGTATCCGATAAAGGTTTTAAAGTTAAATTTGTTACATTAGATAAATTAGATTTCAGAATTGACCAACGTTTAGTAAAAGCTGAAAAAAATACAAACAGTTCTTGAACTAAAGAAAAAAAAATGATCGTTAAAGTATTCGATTTTGCGGCATCATTGACGACTAAATTTAGGGTATGATTGCAACAAGAAACAAAGAAAGCTCGCGGATTGAAATCCAAAAATTTTTTTTTGTAGGCATTATGTCTACCGCGCATATTTGCCCCATTGTCGTAACCCTGACCCCGCAAATCGTTGATAGCTAAGCCTTCTTTCTCTAATGCCGACAAAAGAAATTTGGTCAAGCCTTCACAAAATAATAAAAAATGTTCTTCTATATTAATTCCCGTGCTTTTTAAATTAACAAATTTTATACAAACTGAAATTTGTTCTTGGTGACTAGAGTCAGGAGTGCAGCCTAATAATATGGAATAATATTTTGTCTTTTTAGTTAGTTCTAAAATTTGGGATTTGATATTTTTACTGATCAACTTGATTACTTCATTTTGTATTTTATCCCCGAGATAGCTTTTGTGCTCCATTTTTGAGAGCGTTTTGTATGTTCTGATATAATCGGGTCGAATTTGGAAATCGTTTTTATGCATTTTAAAAAGTTACCATTGTTTTTCTCAAACAACTTATTACTACTTCCACGAAAAGCTAAATTTTGCTGACCTAAAAACTGAATCACGTAGAAATTTTTTTCTATAACAGCTTGCCAGTATTTAGTTTCTCCGTTTTATTACATTTTAAATTTCAGAATCAATTATTTCATTTTTATTAAATCGGCTAGAAAGATCTAGCAATTTTAGAACATTTTCGATATGTAACTTGCTCTTCTCATGAATGTTTAAATGTTGACTTAAATTCTGCCAGTCATTGTAACCCGATTCATCATTAAGACAAACAGATTTCGAATCGCTGTCATTAAAAATTTTGCAACAGCAGCAGTAAAGTGATTTTTTTTTGTTTCGGAATATAACAACCAAAAACGCCCAATTTTTTCTTTGTTCGATAAAATTTTAAAGAAGTAACTATTGGAAAACTTACGCCTCGACTCCAAACTATCTCTCGAATAAATATCCTTTTTGTTTTGATAATGAGCAAGGCCACGTTCTACTATTTCTTGAATATTATTAGGACGTAATTTCTTTGGCCATAGTGCAGCATCTTTCGAAAGGTGACTCATATTTTCCGTTCTGGTAATTTTGGAAGGTGGTGGTTTCTCATTATTAGCGGAACTTAAGGATGTTGATGGATTGCTTTCTAGAAGATCAGTTTCTTGTTTGCTGCTGATACTTGTTTCAAGTACAGGTTCAGAATATTGGGATTCAGCTGTTTTATTGTTTGTATATAATCTTGATAAAAATTTAAAATTATTGTTAAATCTAATTACTACATTTGGCTTGAGGATATGTATAAAAGACTTCACGAGGATAAATAAAAACGGGGCTACCTGCATTGATAATATATTTACAAACATTCACGAAAATAAACTGTCATGCGTTGGTGTCTTAGACGCATGTCTATCGGATCACTACGGTCAATACATATCAATAAAACAGAATCACAGTGCTTTAAAAGAAATTGTTTATCGAAGGACTTTTTCTAATTCTTCAATAAACAAGTTTCGAAATTCGGTTAGTTCTATAAACTGGCATGACACTAAATTAAAAAAATTAAATATCAATGAAAGAGCTTTTTCTAACAAACACCCTAAGAGCAGACGCCACAAGGCAAAATTGTCACATAGAAATCTATAAAACACTAAGAAAAGGTTAACGGCATTCATTAGAAGAATCAAAAAAAAAATCTTATGAAAAATTTATTACAACATCAAACAACAAAGTAAAAGACGGTTGGAAATTAATTAACTCGGAAAGAAAATGTTTTAATCAAAATGAAATTACTCTGTCCCATGAAGATTTAAATTCACATTTTACAACTGTTCCCAAAAATATCATCAATTCTCTTCCTATCAGTAATCGTAATATAAAAAGCTATCTAAGTACCATTAGATCTCTTATGAAATCATTCTATTTAGCACCTGTAACATACCCGGAATTACTTGAAACGGTTAACAAACTATCTAAATCAAATAGTTCTGACGTATTTGATTTAAATAGTAAAATAATAAGAATCTCTATCGAGAATATTGGTACTTTTTTTGTCGAGCTCATAAATGAATGTTTTGTAAGTGGCAAATTTCCAAATTCTATCAAAGTTTGTAGAGTTGTACCAATATTTAAGAAGGGAAATAAAACCATGGCGGAAAATTACCGACCAATAACTGTAATACCTATTTTGAGTAAAACGATGAAAGTGTTAATTAAAAACAGATTAATGAAATACCTTGATAAAGAATGTATGTTAAATAAATTTCAATTTGGCTTTAGACCAAATTTCTCCACAATAAATGCAGTTTCTAGTCTTATCAGTTACATTATCGAAGGACTCGAAACCGGCGATAGTACATTAGCTGTATTGTATGATTTATCAAAAGCTTTTGATTGCGTTACGCCCACACTGCTTCTTGAAAAACTCAATCACTATAGAATTCGTGGCCAACCTTTGTCGCTATTTAGATCGTATTTAAGTAATCGCAAACAATGTGTTTCATTTAACAATAAAGCTTCTAATTTCTTACCAAATTTATATGGGGTTCCCCAGGGTTCAGTATGGGGTCCCCTATTATTTATAATTTATGTAAATGACCTACCTACTGTTATATTTCCCCACGCATCCATTCAGTATGCAGACGATACAACTGTACTTTGTAGAGGTACCACTATAATGCAATTGAGGAATACGACAGAGATGGCCGATAGGCAAATATTGAATTGGTTAAATACAAATAAACTTTGTAGCAATCATGGTAAAATTCAAAAAATTACGTTTTCAACAAAGAAAAATATGACAAACAATTTAAGTGTAAATTTGCTAGGTATCCAAATTGACGAAAAGCTAAACTGGGAGGCACACATCGACAAGCTATGCCAAAACCTTGCAAGTAACATTTACCTCATCAGACAACTTAGAACAAAATTAACCGATCATATTTTGATTACATGTTATTTTGCAGTAATTCATTCACGAATAAGTTATGGTATAATATTATGGGGAAATTCAGTTCATGCGATAAGGGTGTTTAGAATTCAAAAAACTGCTATTAGAATAATTGCTAGAATAAGTTCCAGAGCTCACTGTCAAATATATTTTAAAAAATTTAAAATCATGCCGGTTCCTACAATATACATATATCACATGCTTTTAGAAACAAAAAAAAATTATTCAAAGTTTAACACTGTGGCCGATAGACATTCTTATAGTGTTCGGAATGCAAATTCACTCGCGATACCTAAATACAGGCTAGACGTGAGTAAAAAGAACTCAATGGATCTTAAACTCTATAACAAATTATGTTGTGAGGTAAAATGCTTACCTCGTACCAAGTTTAAACTAGTTGTAAGAAACTACTTATTAGAAAACTGCTTTTATAATATAGAAGAGTATATGATTGCACCTCCGTGTAAAGTTGCTAAAATCTAATTTCTTAATTCGATGTTGGCCTATACTTAAAAATTTTGTTACGCTTACAAATATATAGATATATTCATATACATTATACATACTAACATACATATTTTTTGTTATTTTTGTACTTGACGCTGCCAAACAAATGTTTTTGAATTGGTAAAATAAATATATTCTATTAATATTTGACAAAGTAGACTCTGATTTTGAAAAAAATGCGTAGCTTTGACTTGGTTTTCCAGTTCTTCTTCTCTTTTTCTTTTATTCAGCAAATTTAGGTATCCAGACAACTTATTCTTTTTTCTGACATCCTGTATACTGTAAAAAAATTAATACTTAAGTAGATAGATTGACAAATTATTCATGAAAAATGGAAATGTCTCGACGTCTCAAACTCAAACTCGAAAGTATTTTCTCAACATTATTTATTTCAAAATTTAGAAATGTTTATAAATAGTAATATTAGTGCTTATCAATTATTCTGTTTGAATTTACTTCAATTAACAATGATGTTTATATAATCAAATATAAAAGGATTTTTGAGATACATGTTTTTGACTTTTAATGTTTTAATAAATCTAAAATAAAAAATAAATTTTAGATGAACTTATCTTAATTCACAACACAAAATGCATCACTGTAAAATCTGTAAAACTACAAAAAACAAAAGCAGATATCTTTTACCCCATGCACCTTTTCACTTCGCTAAGTTAATTATCGATCAGGCATCAGGTAACAAATGAAATCGCGACCGATGCAGCGCTTAAATATATAAAATTTTGTACATTGCAAGCTCAGACAGGAAAAACGCTTGTTCGCTCGTCGCAAGCCAAATTTCAAGCTCAAACATCAATAAAATCAGATTTGTTTGAGTTCACACAATTCATGTTACGTATTACGTATTCGATCGAATAAATGCTATTATTGCGTACTCTCGTTTGGAAAATATATTATTTTCGAGAAGTAATTCCGTTCTCTCTCTCGTCATAAAGAGTAAAAAAAAATTAACAAAAAAAAAATAATATAATAGCTAGCTCCTTACTGGTTTTTTTATCATAAATTTTGTTTCGACAATGTTGTTTGTTGCTTTATCTTGTTTTTATTTTTGAGTTTCGGGGGTTTTCGGCGCCTCGGCGCCGTCGTGCACCACACGACTTTGTCCTTATGTACGACGCGGGACTGCACTCAATCACTTCAATTTAACACAAAAACTATTATATATTTTGTCGACTAGTGTAATAGGTAATAATATGTCCTTTCCAATGTACTTTTAACTTTTACAAAGGTTTTTTATAAGGATCCATCATTCTGATTTTGCTTTATTTATCACCATTAACATAAACTTCACCTTGGTTAGTGCCTTATTAAAAAAATCTCTTATTTTAAGTAACATATGCAGATTTAGGCTCCACTAGTGATAACTTTATAAAGGAATGGAATGTTCGTAAGAATGATCTATAAAAGTTATATTGAAGAGGTAATTTTTACTGCTAAACAAGAATAATATAAATTTTAATGCTCGTAATTTAAACAGTACCAAGTAGTATAATTTGATAACTTGGGAGGAGTTTCGGTTATGCATATTTGTTTTGAATCTCTCTTAAATCCAATTGGTTTTTATTGTTTTAGTTTTCTTATATTGATTGTTAAATTTTATTATTTGTTTAGCATTAATATGTTTAATTGATAAAATTTAAAGGTAGGTACATATTAACGCTCTACGAAACTTTGCCTACTTGAAAAAATTGTTTAATTACACAACTGATTTTAGTTAAAGATAATAAATTAGCATTTATCAGTTAGGTAAACGAACTGTTCTAAACTTTTACTTACCGACACCAATAGTAAAATAAACTATATTAAAAAATTGTTAAAATAGCAGTATTTTCAAATAAATCACTTTAAAAGATCGCAAGTGACATATATCAGCCCAATTGTAAACAAGTAAAATTCGCCCGAAAATTCCATTAAAGAAAACAAGATCCTGAAAAACTAGGGAAATTTAGATATACGCGTTTTCGAGAACAATGTTGAATTACCCTATTTATCTTTCCCTTACTCTGTTGCGCTTTTGGGGTTTTGTCCGAACGGTTTAATAAAATATTTGAAAAGTTAACGCACGGGAAAATTAGAAATATGTCAGACCAAACTCATTATTTTCTTTGTTAAAAACGACAATCTGTTTTTTATCTGACTTCGGACAAAAATTGAACTTTACGCGTGTTTTATTGATTTTTTGTAGTTTTTTGTTACTGTCGTTGTGTGTGAATTTAAATAATAAAATAAAACAATAGTCTTTATTTATTTACTTATAGATTAAACAACTTGGTATTGTTTTATGAAGGATCAGATATAATGAGCGCCATAGCGTCTTTTTTTATCATATTGCAGTTTCACGGATTAAAATGTATTTATAAATAAGGTATTAATTGATAAAAACGAATTTTTGAATTCGTTTTCTCAAGTATCTCTCAGAACAAATTTCACACAAAAACAAAGTTTCAATTAGATATAGACTTAGTTGAAATGTTAAAAATTGTATCTTTTAAATTAACAAAAAACACCTGTTTCATTAATTAACATCAAAATAATATTTAAAGATACTAATCCGCGATTAGTCAGATTACACTGTATTCAGTCGAATCATACGATACAGCAAGATTAGGTTATCAAAGGCCCTTGCCAAAGCAGAGATATGTAGAAATTAATTCAATGAGCCTTATTTTGAATTACTAAACCAATAATATCTTACACTTGAGAAGATTCAGATTTAAGCTTAACTACAGCTGAATAAATTATAATTATAGATGCATAAATTTTACGTAAGTTTAAGATTAGTTTATATAAATCTTGAAAAGTAAATTTTCTTAGAAGATAAAATTTTCATTACAATGTTTTTCTTTTCTTTTAATTTTTTAAAATATTGTATTTTTGCAAATATTAACATTTAATTTTACAAGTTTAAATAGAATTACAAATTCATTGTTTTTAAAGCAGTTACGTCTCAAAAAAGTATTTTAATGGAATATTAGATCAATTGTTATTTTTTTAATCTTCAATAACAGAAGTGCTACCTGCAAACGTTAAGTCAATAAAACGTATTTATTTAGGTCTTTTCAGTGGCTGTTCACAATAAACAGTTTATATTTATTTTGGATAGGATTGTGATTTGAATCAACATTAAAATATTTTGCTACACAAGTATTCGATTGAAAATTGAAAATACTACACGCTACTTCGAGGTGTTTTCATTCGTTTTCACGTGTTGCTTTCGATCGAATAAATACCGAGAATTTCATTTCCTCATTGAAAACTCCAGATGTAATTTTCTCATGTACGCTTAAATTTATGGTTTTGTAATAACAATGTCTAATGGTACTTTTTTTTCTAGGACGAATTGAATCCTCTACGAAGTCTCTGCTATCCCGGCACAGATGTATTTATGTTATGCTTCTCGTTGGTTAGGCCCAGTTCATTTTATTCGGCTTACACAAGATGGGCCGACGAATTACAACGTTTAGAAGCTGCTGTAGTACTTGTAGGAACGCAAGCTGATCTCTTAAATAACTCTGAAGTATTACAAAAACTACGGCGATATGGCGAAGTACCGATTTCTACTGAACAAGCTGAAAATTTAGCTGAACGTTTAAATGCCCCTTACGTGCAAACGTCGGCCAAAACTTGCAACCAGTTAAAAGCGGCATTTGACGAAGCAATTATTCTTGCTTTAAAAAAGAAAAAGAAAAGTTTGTGGAGACGATTGTGTTGTATATAATTTTTCAAACATACGATACGACGAGTAATTATTTTAACGATTCAAATATTTTGTGACCGATTTAACTGTGTAGATATTTTTTGCCGATTGCTCATGCTAGCATGTGATTATTTATGTATTTATATTGTTTACATAAATTTTACTCATAAGTATGTAATAAATGCTCAGATCCTGTAATTGATTTGTATTTTAATTTTTGACCGCTCAGACAGCTAATGCTGAAGAAATAATATCGTATGCTGTTAAAGTATGTAACAACACTAATTGACAATTGTATATTAGCATCTATTCAATGTAAATACATGCTGTTTCATGACATTCCTAAAACGTTAGGCTGTAAGATACATGACATTGATGTATCAATTTAATAACGCAAAGAAACGATCGTTGCAATGCAATAAATCAAATTGCAATAAACAAAAATATAGACAGGTTAAGCTGCTTTTATTATAATTATTAGGTAAGCATTGAAGCATATGCAATTTATTGCGACTGAGTATATTTAGTGAAATTTAATGTATCTTAGTTTAAGTTTACTAGATGTACATTAATCATTGATACTTCCAATTATTGTGATAAAATATTTATTATTAAGTAAATTTTGTTGTAGAATTAATTTCGGCATATGCAGTAGGATGTAAATTTCGTTTCGTTTTTTAATATTTGACATCCTATACATATCAAATAATGCGTTCTATACACACGAAATTGTTTTTGTTTTCAACAAATTTGTGTGTATGTGTTAATGCATTTTGAAAAACTAAAAAATATGTTTACTTCTGTATTCTGTGTATTGAAGTTTTTATACCTAATACGATAAGTAAGTGATTTAAATAAATACTCATACTTTTATAGTTGGTTATTTTAAAATTGATATATAAATTTGTGAAATCTTTACTGTATTTAATGATACTTGTTCTTAATTTTATCTGTCTTAAAAATCTTGTTACACGTTTATGATATTGTCCATCTTAATTGTTAAATAGAATTAAGCGAAGATTAAATTATGTACATATACCACACGTAATAAATCTAGAACAAGCATTATCGATATTTGTATTATATACAATTAGTTTATGTCAACGACAAACAAAAACACTTAACGCAAAGTGTTGAAATCCTAAGATCCGAAAGAAAACGAAACGCAAATATTGATTTAAGCTATCAATATATCAGAACTGCAAAAACCCTACTATTCATCATAAATTTGAATCAACATTGGTGATTCACCAATAAAAACAAAACTACAATCCATTTTAGAACACAATTGATAAAAAGTTTTTACAGTAACGAATCAGATTGAATCAATTGCAGTTACACTAAGCCAGTAATTTTTCTTACCCAATAATGTTTAATTATAACCATAACACAACATGCAAAAAAGATTTTTTGTTACTTAATAAACAGAATTTTTTTGTAATCTGCTCGAGATGATGGAGAAGAAAGACCAGTTGTTTAAAGTCGATAACAACCGCACAGAACCCTAGACTTATCGCTCATAAAAGACAAAATTAGGTTGGGGTAGCTACAAGTTGGAAGAAAGAAAAACCAATACCAGTTTGTTGTGCAATGAGTGCTTCAGGCACATATGTGCTTTGTTTGTTCATTTACGCAGGAAAGTTCTTAAGCGAGATGGTTAAATCACAGATACAATTTTCATTATTTATGTGCAACATTTTCATGCGTTATACAAAAGCCTCTCAATTTGGATAATTATTTTAGTCTGGTGGAATTAGAGACTTTGAGATGCACAAGTTCAGATGCACAGGTTTTGTATAACGATTAAGAACAACCGTTAAAAGAATGGTCAGAAAGGAGACAAGATACCACTATCAAATAAAGTAAAAGTAACATTCAAATTTTTTTTAAAGTAACGATTAATTTAAGTAGGGGGCAGCATGCCACGAAACCGAAAACGCATCTAGCAAAAACGGCTAAAAATGAAACGCTGGCGTCAACATACCGCCCACTTAAAATAAGCAACGCTAAACTTTAAATCGGGCCCAGCAGCGGAGCTAACCGCGAAAGGGAGCGAGTGAGATAACCATTTGCTGTTTTAACGGTAGATATTTGAGAAAGACCATCAGATCCTGGATGTTACTCGGTCACTCATGACATTATCAGCCATGACATTAAAGGCCAGTTGGGATCTTGAACCAGAACTACATTACCTACTTGAAGACCGGGGTTGAGACTATTTTTTCCGTTGAGTTAAGGTATGCAAATATTCAGCAGACCAGCGACGCCAAAAGGATTGTATAATGCTGTTTTGATGTCGCCAACGTTGTTTGAAAGTAAAGTGATTAGATCTGGATTCAAATAGTTTGCAGCTTCCGCGGGATCAGATAAAAGCGCGCATAACGAAAGGCTGTTTAATATCGCTTCGATCCGAAAAAATACGGTACAAAACTCTTCGAAAGTGAGAGTCGCGGTACCAATTTTGCGATATAACAGACGCTTAGCAACCTTAATAGCTACTTTCTAGAGGCTTCCGAAACGAGGAGCATACAGAGGGTTAAAAACTCAATTAACACCATGAAGTGAGAGTGATTGCAGTTTTTTGCAGTACTGATACACATCAGAAACCTTTCTAGCTGCACTAAGAAAATTGCGACCACAGTCTGATCTAATGCGATATGTTATTTTCCGACGCGTGATGAACCTATCGAAACCAGCAAAGAAAGCTTCTGTAGATAAAATTCGAAGTAAACTCCAGATGTACAGTTTTAGTAGCAGCGCAGACAAACAAACACAGATAGCCTTTACTAGTACGAAATGAGGAAAAGGTATTAATCTTAACAATAAATGGTCCTGCATAATCTACACCGGTTACAGTGAAAGTGTTTTGCGGAATCACGATATTCGCTGGTAAAAGCGTCATTGTTGGCTTGACCGTGTCAGCTCTAAAACGATGACTCGTCATGCATTGACGGATGCGTTTTCTTAGCAGACTGCGCAGCAAAATAATCCAGAAGTTAGATTCTAATGTAGTTTGAATGGTGTGAAGACCAGAATGAAAAGAGGCGACATGATAGTAAAAACACAAAAAAGTGGAGAAATAATTTTGCTGAGATAATAACAGCGGATGATAAAAAGACGACGGTAAGGTAGAGAAGCCCAGTCTTCCGCCCACCCTAAAAACGGAGACAACTGTTCTAAAAATGAAGGAAGGCGCTTATCTTGCCAAAGCAACAAAATTTTGTAGTTCGGTAGGAGAAAGAAGTAGACGTTTGTTGTCAAGAGGAAAAGCTGGGTTGCAAACTGGAGCGCTTTGAAAACAAAAAAGTATTCATGTAAACGTTCGTAGTGAATCTAAAACTGTCGGAATAGAAAAAAAAGACCACTGCGACAGAGGTTTACTTGGAAAAGTCGTATCGGAAATCCAGAAAGAAGCGCTGCTCATAGCTTCCCAAGTAGCACCACGACAGGCTAAATCAGCAGGATTTTAAGCAGTACCAACGTGATGCTATTGATATCGATAGCGTTCAGGACAAAAGTATGAAAATGATGCGGCGAGAGTGAGAGCCACGCAAGAACTACTTGAGCGTAAGTATAAAGACAAGCTTCTTTAATAGTCGTACAAGAAAAAAATGGTTTAATCAAAGTGAAAAGGCACGTTAGCAAAAGCGTTGCACAGAGTTCGAATCTTGGTATTGACAGAACCTTTTATGGGGCTAGCAATTATGAGGTGGTATTTGTCGAGACTTAACAGAACTATTGCAGGCGTAAATAGCAGCAGCGTATCCCTCCTGAAAAGAATCGCAAAATCCAACAACGTGTAAGATTTGATGAGAAAAAGGGGAGATGCATCTTGGTATATGTATTTGAAAGATGTAAGACAAGCCGTCTACCAATTTAGTACATTCGAAGGCAAGATGGGGCTAAGAACGTCATTCTAATTAAGACCTTTGACTTATACACGCTGTAGAATGAGCTTCATTGTAAAGACTAGAAGAGAGAGGAACTTTAGAAGATCAAATATTCTAACAATGTAAGAGAGAACTGTCCTTTTAGTGCAGTTGCCACTAATGGGCTGAACTTAAAAGGAAACAGTGTCTAAACGATTATTTCAGCACAGACTGAAGAATTTGAGAGACTTATCCTTAGTCAAAAACATAAGAGGCGTTTCTAAATGATCCTCAGACTTTCTAAAACTTTAGGGACGTTACTGGACCATTTTCGCAATTGAAACCCTCTTTTTCCTAAAAGATCAGTAAGCACAGTGCGTAGAATTAGTGCGTTCTCGACGGTCAATCACGTCATCAACATACGTGTTTTTAAGGATGGCGACAGACGCCGCCGGGTAGAGAAAGCCTTCGTTTTTAACTAATTGATGAAGACATCGATGAGCCAGGTAAGCAGAAGGAGTTAAGCTGTACGTTACTGTATTCAGTTCATACTTAACGACAGAATTATGAATTAATTCGCGCAAATAAGTGTGTTGTAAACAACTGTTTGCACTACGCCGACATAAGAAAATTTGTCTATTCGCCATGCAAATATCACAACACAAAGCGATCGGATTTAATCGAAAAGTTATCAAAACAGCAGAAATGTCCTTTTGTAGCTTAGGACTACTTAAAAATTGTTCTTTTAAAGAACTATCATGAAGAGAAGACAAACCGTTAAAAACTACAGGAATCTTAGTTTCTTTTTCACTGCATGTAAAACACAGTGATACGGTAGCACGTATAACGCAGAAAAAGTAGTAGCATACATGTGACCCAAGTCTGAATACTCAGACATAAATTGTTAATAAGCGGTATAACGAAAAGAATCTCGAATTAAACGCTTTTCTAAATTTAAAAAGGCTGTGTACGAAGACTTTGAATTAGCAGCAGATTTGACAGCGTTGAGCTTTAAAGGTAGAGCGACGACATATCGATCTTCAGAGGTTCGAGCATGAGTATTGCTAAACAAGCGTTCGCACCATTCTTCATCAGGGTTACGGATTTTGCTACGGACACTTTCTCAATTTCCCAGAAATTGACGAGAAAATCTGAAGGATTTGACTAAAGAGTTAGAAGAGAGACAGACAAAGAAGTTAACGAACTCAGACTTACAGGACATACAATAACATCGACAAATATTGAAGGATTACCTTTAATTATAAAGAAACTTTCTCGAATGAATGTGGGAAATAAATCAGCTCCGATAAGGGCTTGAAATTAAACCTAAACTTTTAACCACAGCGCTAGTAATGCCAGAGACTTGCAAACCTGGATCTGGAACTGGTTTAACAAGGCAAAAATCACTTGAACTATCTCGGAGTAGACCCTGAATAGTACCGAGAAGAAAAGTATTATTATAATAAGTAGGCGGAAGGCAACAAGGTATTGTTTGAGCAGCTTGAAGATTAATTGAAGAAGTAGTCGCTTTTGAAAGTACACGATTAAAATTATTTTCCTTAACCAAATGGAGTAATGAATGATGCTTACGGCTGCCACAATGCACGCATGATCGATTTACAATCTGTTATTAAATGAGCTCCGAGACAATTAAAAGAACGCGTATGATTACGCATGACTTTCTGGCATACTTAAAACAAGCTATACCGAATGTATTATGGATAAATTGTGTCATTTATTGACAATTTGGTCGCAAAAAAACCTTAGTGAACGTTTGCATGAATTATTATATTATGCTATTACAGCAGTTAATAGTACCAAAAAGAATGCCTTAAATAAGAATTTATTTGCTCAACTTTGTTTTTAAAATAATGATGACTATAATCGTTTACTACTTAACACAGAAGTACGTTGGTTATCTAAAAGTGCATGTTTGGATCGTTTCTATTCGTTCTTAGATTCAGTGTTGGGATTCCTGGAGAGTAAAAACAATGATTTCCGACACAATTTAATTATCCTCAAAAAATGACATCGCTTATATGACTGATTTATTTGTCAGATTTAACCAGACTCATTTTAAACTACAAGGGGACAGACACATTAAGTTTAATCAAAGCTAAAAGTGTAATATCTGCGTTTGTCGCAAAACTTTTGCTGCACAAACAAAACTTGGGAAAAGAAGAATGTTTTCAGTTTCCAAATCTTTTAAAATTGCAAATTAGATATGAAGATTTGTTTGCTTATTGTCAACACTTAACGGTGCTTCATACGGACATTAACCAAATATTTAAAGACATTTTTCACTTAGATATTCCCGATTGGGTGTTGAACCATTTTCCAAGTAGTCAAACTCAGAGCACAAATACACATTAATACACACTAATACAGAAGCAACTTATTGAATTATCGACAAATGAGGAGCTGAAACCAATGTTTAAACAAAGACACGACAACATCTCGTTACAGAAACAGATCCCAATTTTATATCCAGCATTATGGGTTATTGTACAAAAGCTGTTGATTGCTTTATCGTTTTTTTGTTTGGCAGAACGTGGATTTAATGCCGTTATGAACTTCATCGCTAAAAAAAGAAACCGGCTAGAAATTAGTTCTCGTGGGGATTGGCGGTTGCTACTCACACACATTGAGCCGGACATAAATACACTCATAACATCCCAACAGGTTCATCCAAGTTTTCAATTATGCATTTATATAGTTTTTTTCACTCAGGGGTCCATGGGCAAGTTTTGACTATGAAAAGGGTCCATGGGCCAAAAAAGTTTGGAAACCATTGCTTTAAATGAACCAAAAGAAAAAAAAACTAATAAATAAATGCAAAGAAGTGTTATTTAAAATATGGGCTATTAGCAGCTAAAAACATAAGTGAATTGTTGCAACATCAAACCCTGCTCGATGCATCCCTAGTAGCACAAGTGCTAGAACTTAAATATACTCTAGCTATTTTCTAAATTGAAGCTTTCCTAGTTATGTAGAATTTTAGTTAGAACCTATCTTAGTTTTTGAGGAAGATATGAACCTAGAAATTTATGTCAGAATCAAGTTGGACTCTATTTAAAATTAATTTCAAATATGTATTTCATATATTTAAATAAACAAACAGACTGCTGTCATATTTTTAAATTATTTGCCATAAATTTTAACATAAACTATTTCATTATAGAATATGTGTTGACTTCTAAAAATATAATACTAATATGAGTCGACATATAAAAATATATTTTTTTTAATGTCATAACAAAATAATTATTTGTTTCTATTTTATGAATAATTATATTTCAAATTAGTTTATGTATCCGAGGGTAAATATAAACGTATAAAAATATTTTAACTTGTTTTAATTTGATATAGTAATTTTATTTTACATTACTTTATAAGACTGTTTCATAACCACAATGTCTAAATAACATAAAAATGAATTGTAAATATGTTGTAAGTTAAAGTTAAAATTTAAACGGAATTTTCTTGATACATTAAACGAATAATTTCGACTACAATAAAATGAATGCATAACAATAAAATTAATTTCAAATATGTCTTTAGCATATTTTAAATTCGGAATTTATTTGTTTGTATATCGAAAAAATTCAATTTCAAATATGTTAAAGACATATTTTTAATTCCAATATAATTATATTTAAAGATCTTCACGTTTAGCTAATATTATGTTAAGAGAATTTTTTTGTCATACATTATATCGTTTCCCAAAGTTTCGTATATTTTAGTTACCTAACGAAAAAATGAATTTTAAATATGTATTTGACATAATTTTAATTCCTCACGTTTTAATTCATCTGTTTTACATGTGGCAACGTAGCTTCGCGCGTGCGTTTAATCAAAATTGAAGAACTAAACAGATTCAACAAGTTAATAGCAAATATTGGTTAATAGTATCAGGTCACAGCTGTGATCAAAGGGTATCAGCCATAGGTATCAGCGGTATCAGCATCTTTGGTATCAGCTGTTGGCGCGCTTTGAAACCGTTCAGCGTACGCACGCGTGAAGCTACGTTGCCACATGTAAAACCGACTTCTACCAACAACATAGTAAGTTATAAAACTTCTTTATTAATGTTTTATTATAAGAACCTAAACAGGACGATTCATAAATAAATACAGCAAATTGGTAGGAGACTAGATCTTATACCTAGATAATAAGAATATCAAGATATATTTTCATTTTAACCCAATCATTCTTCTTTGCCAAGGTACGGCACCCTCTCCAGAGAAGTAATTAGCATAGTTGTCACGCAGAAGGGCTGCACTTTGGGAGTAATTATTCACTCTTAGATGGCTGAGTGATGGTAGTGCTTTGACTTCTGATTGCCATGAGCCATCTGTAACTACTCCTGCATCAATATCTTCTCTGTCGACTGAACCTTGTGGCAGATATACTCGGCCAGACGCCATTCTGAGCCAATTGTGTAAAGCACAAAAAGCCTTGATTACCATATCTACTGAGCTTGATTTTAAAATAATTGACCTTTGAAATATTTTAATCTCATGCTTAGAATACCGAAGGCATTTTCCACAACTCTTCTCGCACGAGATAAACGACAATTAAATATTCGTTGTTTGGTGTTTAAATATCCGGTGTAAGGTTTCAGAAGATTCGTCCTTAAGGGAAAATCATCATCGCCTATAATAAAGGAATCTGTATCGTTCCATTAAGCATAACTTTATTCAGGTCTGAATTTCGAAATATAGTGCTATCATTTGCTCTGCCATTATATCCCACTTCTATATATTTGAAACAATAATGTACATCAACCAATGCAAAAAGAATGATACTGTATGTCCCCTTAAAATTAAAAAATTCCGATCCACTGTTGGGCGGGCGCTGAACTTGTACATGTTTTCCGTAAATCGCACCACAACAATTAGGAAAATTCCACTAGACGGAAAACGATGTTTGAATGTTACGCCACTCATCTTCGCTTGCGGGTACCTACAAATAATCAAAAAAAATTTTTATTACAGGTTCAACATATTACTGCAGAAATGGAGAATGATGGAGAAAATGAAGAAACGAGACAATCACCCACACTGCAAACCCCGACCCTGAAAAAGAAGAAAAGTATGAAGATAAATTCCAACATTACCGGTGTTGAAAATGCAATTGACGCCTTAAAACAGATCGTAGACAAAAATGATACAAATGCTCACCGTAAAGTAGAGGATGAATATATGTGTTTTGCGAAAGCAGTTGCAACAGCTACCTCTTAGAAGTTTTATCACTTTACAGGATGAAATTCAACAACTTATAACACGCGAAAGATTGCTTCATCTCCCATCCTTAAACAATTTACAAAGCAATCAACAAAATGTCAGACCTCAGTATTATCAATCATTGCAGCACCTAAATTCTGATATGTGGCAAAATGTAGAGGCAAGGCATTCACCTTTGCCTTCGAATTATTTACAATATTCCTCCGACCAAATTCAACAAGCATTGTCAGATATTGACTACAACGATATTTGAAATTGTTAAAAATTAAAACATGTTTTTTTAATAAAATGATTTGAAGTGAAACTGCGTGTTGTTGATTTGTTAGTCGTCAAGCAAATAAAAAAAGAACAAATAGTATCCACACGTTAAATTAAATATTCCCTACCTTCATATAGTCTCCAAGAACTTCATATATTGCCAAGAGTACTTTCGGTAAAAAAAGCGATATGGTACATTTAGGTATTTTGTATAAATACTGTAGGGATGTTAGGCTGTCTCCACTGGCCAGATAACGCAATGTCACTTCCAATTTCGTCCGTGACGAAATTGGTGCCCTCATCCATGTTTCCGATTATGAATTTTGCGTATAAATTTAACAATTCCTCAAATTTTTCAAGCGACAATCTCATAAAATTTTTATATGATGCCGGATCTTCAGTTGCTATCTCTCTGAGTAGCTTTGTAGAAGCACCCAGATCTGTGCCTAATCCAATCTCGTACTCATATTCTTTTTTTTCTTGTTTCTTTTACCTTTCAACTCATTCATTAGAACTTCCGCAATTGCATTTGCAATAATTTTAACACCAGCGCGCACTACAACACTACTTGTTGTCATTTTGATTGGTAAGTTTACTGGCGGACAGCACTTTCCGCCATTAAACTTACCAAATGTAAACGATCCTTAAGGTATCAACTTGGGGAAGTTTATGATGCTCTGTTTGAAATAAGCGAAGCAAACTTAGAAAAATAACGTAAAAAAAATTGGCTTATCATTGGCCAAACAATTGCAAAATTTTGAGTTCATTTGCATTTTTATATTGTGTATATTTGATTATGAATGTGACGATGAACCGATCCACGCCGAAACTTTAACGTTCAAAGTTGATTGTTTTTTTAATGCTTTAGATAAATTAAAAAATTATTCTGAAAACAAACAATTAGAATTATGTCAAAAAGTTGAAAATTTATTAAAGGACAGAACTCGCAATGAATTACTGCTGTGGAACTTGTTAAAGAATTGCAATATTTACAAAACTTTGATGAAAAAGTTATTACGTCTCCACAAGAAACTTTAAATTATATAACAATTAACAACTTAGTGGATTCTTTTCCTAATACGATCATAATACTTCGTATTTTATTAACAATGCTAGTTTCTGTTGCTACCGGGGAACGATCTTTTTCAAAACTCAAAATAATAAAAAAATATTTAAGATTGACCATAGAGCAAAACCGACTAAGTAATGTTGCTATCATTTCAATAAGAACGGAGAAGCTAGACGAATTAGAAACCGAAGATTTAATTAAACAATTTGCAAAAAAAGCACGGAAAGCTCAATTCACTTAGCTAAAATATTAATAACAATACCTAATACCTGGATATTAACCTTTAAAAGGTGACATGCTGTTTTTATTTCTAATGTGTTATTTTTTATTACTAATTTCAGATTATTGCCAGACTTACAAACGCGAAACTTCAAATAAAAGATGAAATAAAGATTGTGCAAATACACTAATTTATAAACCTGTAAAACCAAAAGGACTAGATTGTTTTTTTGTACAATGCAATGGTTTTGTAATACGAAGATATTTGTTGTAGGTACATTTTTCTTGAGAATCGGTTTTTACGTTAGTACTACTTTGGAAGTAAACTGCGAAAAATAGTTCAGTTTTGAATTCTACACAAACCATAAACATTTAATAAAATAGATTAAATTTTAAACGTACAACACTATACGCTTATTAAAATAAATTAGTAACTAGCGAAAATTTAATTTTGGGAGAATTAAATGCCAGAGTAGAAAGAAAACTAAAACATCGAAGTGAGAACAGTTTAAAAATGATGTATTGAGAAACGTCTCATTGTGATGTGTGGGACAAAATAATAGATTTGATAATACTATACTTAAAACGATAAACACAAGAAAATTAAAAAAATATTATGTAGCGGTATTATTTAGTGTGATTTTAGACAACTTGAATAAAACTCAAAACTAAACATTTACAGCCACTTAATTGGGGTTTTATTGGAATTTTCTCGTTACACAAATAAAGTAAGATTAGCTTCAGAATAATTGTCAACTTAAAAGAATTCGTACACGTTATATATTTTTCTCTAAACTTGTTTTTCATTCGACGCGCACACTCTTCGATTATATTTGAATGTTACAATTATAACTTCGAATTATTTATACAGGAATCATTTAGCAGTAATTTTTTTAGTAGCTACGACTGCCAAACAAACTCAGGCTAAACACAAACTAAAAAGTGCCGAATACGCATAACGCTTTGACAAAATTAATGTACAAAAATTACTATTAATTACAATTCAATAATTAGATGAAGTTTAGAGTTATAGTTGTGTAACTAATTATCAATGCGATAATTATTAAATTGCTTAAAATGTTAGATACAGGTGGAAATTAGTTTCTATTGATATTCGACTTATGTACTACAAGGTGCACAAATAATGTAAGTATTTGTACAGCCGTTGCAAAGATAATACTGTGCTAATATCATAATTCATAACATTGCACTTCTTTACGTCACATTTATTATCTATTTGCTTTATCAAATCAAGCAAAATTTAAAACAATGTAGAATTACAAGTTCTGTAATTGAGCGTGAAGGACATTTTGTTTGGTTTACCACTAATTTTCCGTTCCACGATTTGAAATTGTGAAACATTGCGGTTACGCTGCATCAAAGTTATTAAAAAAAACTATAGCAAATATGTTTTAATATAATCTCAAAATCTATAATTTCTAAAATTAATAGATAGAACAATTTTTTTAATATTAATTCTCATAAAAAATACAATTTATTTTCGGTGATAACGATTCAGTCAAATCTTTTTCCGTCTAAAAGATGATTTCGTGTTCATTAAAAAAAAATAAAATCGTATTAGTCCTTGCTTTAATTAATTATTTCAATAAATTGTTCTTGATGACTTAATTATGTATTCTTTCTGTTTAATATGTCCACAATGTTTTGCGTTCATATGTTCATATGTGTGTTTTGGGTGCTGTTAAGTCACGCTGACAACCGTTTTTAACATTGTAATTAGCCATATGTCTATTAGTTTGATGGTCTAATAAAACGTTACACTAATGACCAGGAAATGTTTTTATTTGTTTATATCTTTCCTTGAGAATACATAATTAAATTAACGTAAGCAAGCTAATAAATTAATTATTTTTTTGAGAAAAAGATGTTTTTCAAGTGTAATACGGTTTTACAAAAACATTTTATAAAATACACAACGTTTTCTTCTAAAAATAATAATTTTCTTTTATTAAATACGTGGTGTAAGTACCATTTTGATAATTTTTTATTTGATTATTTTAAATACATTTAAAAAAATATTAATTGTTTAGTTGCATTTTGAGATACTTATGTTTTCTCATGTTATAAAATTTTTAAATCTTTTTCTTTAACCCTGCTATTTCTCTTTTGTCTATATAACCTAAAATGAAAGTATTTTTGCTATATTTTGCTAGTTTTTAATAATTTTTATTTAAACATTCATGACCATGTTTGTTTTAGCATTATTTTGAACTTACAAAATTATATTTTCTAGAAAATTAACTTTGTTACGCATGTAGGAAAGGCTTAAGCACTTTTTTTCATAAATAATTTAACGGGCATAAAATTCAATATGAGAATTATATTTCGTGACAGAACGAAAACTCAAACTATTTTCTATTGATTTAGCAAGGTTACAGTGTTATCTCTCTTTTATTATTATTTTTTATTTCATATTTAAAATCAATTAAATAAATAAATAACGTTAGGGTTCAACGAATAAACAATCAAACTAATAAATTTTATTATATATCAACTCAAAATACAAAAATTAACATAAAATTAAATTATTACAAAGAATACTGCGTGAGATTAGTTTTTTGTTTAATCCTGAAGATCAATATTGAAACGATAAAGATTATTTGTTCTGCTTGTGTCACCAGCGTTGCTTGGCAAAGGAAGGTGAAGTACAATATTGGCAATATCTATTGTAGCCTCGTCTTTAACGCTAGAAAACACAAACTGTTAGCCGTATTTTTTTAAAAAGTGTACAGTAAATTCTAGTTAACTATTGTGTACCGTTACCACCTGACCAACATAATATTTTAAAGTCTTTTTAGCAGTAAATTTACTTAAAACGAAACTTTTTGTTTTAATGTCTAAAATTTCTGGAATGACTTCTTCTGATTTCTTTTCATAAACTTCCTACAAAATTTCAATTTCAAGATACTTTGATTTGGCTTAGAGCCTAGTAAGACTGACTTAGAAATATTATTATAATAATGCTTTAAAGAGCCATATGTTGCCCAGACAAAACTCTATGGCTGGTATGGAGAGGAAGGGTTAATAGTAAGGCCCTATATTTTCATCTGCTAGTTTTATTGCCTAAATACTAACATGGCCTTCATCGTTGTCCTTGATTAGGAGTACTCGAGAATTAGTTGAAGCATTCAAAAATTTAATGAAGTGCTGTAGCCACTTCACAAATAACTCAGTATTATTCAACCTGATAAACTTGAAGCACCTAGTGGAATTCTTTTAAACATGTGCTGTTTAAAATGTGAAAATATCATGAATGGAAAAACGACATTTCCAAGTGCATTAATTGCACCACAAATAGTTATTGCCCTTACTTTTTCTGCAGATGTAATCTTGTTTACTCTCTTTCTCAGCTATTACTTAAAGTTTTTGTGAAGTCGTTAACCCAGTTTCGTCCATGTTATACACTGCATTAAGTTCAAAACTATATATTTTATACTTCTGATCTTTTGACTACTGGCTTATTAAAGTTTATAGTTCTAGTTACAGAAGTTGCTTCTGTTGTTTTTTGTTTTAAGGTATGCGCGAAAGTTTGATTTTCTCAATTTTCGACACATGACGATATTTTGGTTATTTTTCAAACGGTTTAGGTAACCTTAAGGCACTTTTTTGAGTAGAATGCAATGACATTGTATAATTTTAAATAACTTAATAAATTATATTTCAAGTTATGGCATATAGTTGTCTTTTTTTAAATGCAAATTATAGTAAGCCATTAGACAGTTAAAATTGCTTGTTTTTTGTCTTTTGAATAATATATAACATGTGGGGTTTAAGATTTCATATTTTACTCATTTTATCAAAAACACTTATTCCGTTGTAATTTTTTCTGTTGGTGAAACATAACAGAAAAAACATTCCGCATTATCTGTGCCGTTATCGGTAGAATTATTTAATTCGACGGATACTTCTGAATCTTATTCAGAACTGGTAGCCAGTAGTTTTAGATCTTTGGATTTACCGGCTGTACTTTTGTTAATATCAGAATCAGATGATGACTGATGACGTAAATAATATCACAACAGACAAAACAAAAATTAAAGTGTAAAAGTGATTGAATTAAAAAATAAAAACGTACATTTCCGCAACATGAAAAAAGATCTGTGTTAAATGTAATACAACTTACACCTAACCCAACAAGATATGCTACTTCAAGGATACAAGATATTAAGTTCTCGTTTTAAGTAATTCATAAAAGAAAATAATATCACTGCCAAAATATCACAATATTTGTATTCCGCGAAAACATATCGAGAAGAAGATTAGAAAGTATTTTATACTGACGAAACATGGTTGGGTGGAAACTGTTACACCAGAAATTGGTACCAATTTTTTATGAGTATAAAGAAACTATTCAATAAGTCAATGAATTTAGAAGTAGAATCAAACGATCTTCCGGTTCAGGGAAACAAATGATCATATTACATATTAGTAACGAAGATGGATTTTTGGAGCTATCCCAACATCATTTAAAAAAAATACTTGTTGCAATAGATTACGAAAGATTTGAGAGGAGATAATGTGTAATTTATATGGCTTCCGGCAGCAGCACACTGTGAATTTAATCCTATAGAACTGAATATGGTAGCAAAATTAAATTTTACGTTAAAAATAAAGAACGTTTTGGATCTTTGCAAATCAACAATGATAAATAGGTTTGAAACCGTTTGATCCAATTACTTAGAGCAGCATGCTTAGAGAATAGGAAAAAAGTACAAAGAAAAAAAACTATTAGATATTGCTGTAGAGCGTTTAATCATCAATTTACAACATGATGATAGCAATGACGATTGTGTAAGTGAAGAATTAATTGATGAAATAGATTAATAAGATATATGTTTATAACACGTTAAGAAATTCTCTTTAAAAACAATTAAAAATGTTATAACAATCTGAAAAAAATATTTTGTGTAATAGTTTTTCTATATAAATATTATATTGTTTTTAATGCATTGGCATGTATGTATGCCGCTCTATAGTGATGCTAAAACTCGTTTTGCGACTGCAGAAGGTCGTCAAATCGTACGCCGCCTACTTTAATTCCTACGTGCATGTAAGCTATGCGTCTCTGTTTAGTATAGATATTACTTAAAAACTATTATTTTATTGTTTAAAAATAAATTGGATAATATGTTTTTGTTGAAATGCCTATTAAAGCTTTTAACGAAAATATGGTTTAAAGTATATACAATGAGAATGTCAATTTATAGAAATCCAGTTTCAACCGAATGCTAACAAAATTCAAACTTTTATATTACTAAATTGAGTATACTGTTGTCTGTGTACTACATAAATTGTATGTAATTTCAAAAGAAAATACAATTGTTCTAGGTATTTTAAGTTTTGTAATGAGTGCTAAAAACTACGCATTGAGCATTTTTTAAAAGATAAATAAAACGGCGCGGCGTTAGTTAGAAGTATAAAATTTAATATCATATTTATCACTAAGCGATTGATATCAAATATTTTAAAATTTTTTTCACTTCTAATTTGATTTTATTTGACTTCAAACTCAGGGCTCAAAACTTTTTAGTCCAATAGTAATTGCGACAAAAAACTGCTATTACATGTTTGAGTTCTAACAAACATTTATGTAAACTTCATGTTATCTATGTTTGTCCAGTATGTAAACATATTAGTTTTATTTTAAATCGTAGTATATTTTCTTGTAATATTGATTAATATATACTTTTGTTAAATATATAAATAATATTATCTTATTTAAAACAAACAATTTGTTATGCTGTTAATATTTTTCAAGTAATTATTTTTATACTATTACTTCGCGTCATTTTGACCCGAAGGAATAGTGTATGTACTTCTAAGATCAGCACGGTTAAATAATTGCGTTATACCAGTGCATAAAATAATACTTGTTAGAATTAATTTAAAATTAGGTACAGTGACATTAAAAAACGTTTCTCATGCAATAACATTACTAAGTAATATTCCGTTCATTAATCTACACCGCTCAAAACAATTAACGGATATTACACAAAAATAATAATAGCAAAACAGTAATCAGTTAAAATATCACTTTAGTGTAAATTTATATTTTCATTGAAATATTTTCAAACAAGAAATCTAATGCATTGTTTAAACTGTTTTTGGGTTAATTTTAATCAGTAACCATTCCCTCCATTGAAGGAATAATTACACACCGTTAACAAAAAGCTAATTTTAATGTTTTATTTAAATTTTAGAAGAAAAATTTTTAAAAAATTTGTGCATAAATAAATATAAAAATGTTTACACTTTTAAGTGTTATTTATTGTTACAACAAACAAAACAATAATCTACTCTTTTGCAAACGAAGATGCCACCACAAATTAATAATTATGAAATCACCAAAAGGTATAGAAAAATTAAATATTGATTTCTCATCAGACAATTTCACAAAATATTTATACACTCTAAAGTTAAAAGATAAAATTCAATATTGTCACTGAACAAAATAGAAACAACCTGAAACTACGAGAAACAATAGAATTGTCAAAAAAGCAACAGAAGTAAATAAAGTTGCAATTGGTGCCCAAAGAATAGAGCACCATAGTTTGAAGCGTATGTTAAAATACGTGCACTCGAATAATGTAAAGCATACCTTAAATATCAAGGCTTGAGAACGCTTGTGTATCAAGATTATGTACAGTGGGGTAAAAAAACCAGCGTTACATCACAAATTTCAGATACATTATATCAAAATTTAGTACCGTAAAATGCGGTCAACAAGGACAGTCTGGCATGTTCTAAGCTGTGTTTCTTTAAAATATGAATACATATTTGAACCAGGTTTTTATTAAAAGTTTTATGGCATTGAGTAGTAACTTTTGCCATAACGGCAAATAAATCGAAAATTAGCATGTAGGTTTTTAAAATTTTTTTCTTTCGTGTCATCAGAGACATTAACGCAAATGTTATAATTTGAGCTATTTAAACGACATACAGGTGAATTGAGACAGTGTTAGTGCTTTAAAAAAATAGTTTTTATTAGGTAGAAATATTTTTTGTTTTTAAAAAAATACTCTACTTTTGTAGACAACAGAACAAAATTCTTAAAAACTACATTATAAACTTAAAAAAAAATAAAACAGTCTTAAACCAATCAAAATAATTAACAGAAAATCCTCCTCCTTTCTAATAGAAGGATTTTTAAGTTTCCCCAGTATTTGGTTTTCAGTTAAATCACAGTCATCAGGTTTAATAAAAACATTGACCATTGTTCACTTTGGTCGACTTAAAACGCAAAAAATGGCTTACGAATTTAAATGCATGATTTTTTCTATAAACAATTTAGTCTGACCGTCCTTGGTTTCTACAGGAAAACTTGCCACTATGCAACTCTGTGAGGGCAGCTACAAAAACATTTTTTATAATTTTACCATTCCATAAAACTTTCTTTCTCAGAAGACGACTAAGTGGCAATCCATCCGAGCTGTCTCACAATTCATTTTTGCTTTTGCTTTTGTTTATAATGTTTAGGTCATTTTCACTTTGATCGCTTATGTTACTAAGATATTCCATATCCAATCTATATAATCTATAGATAAGTTTATTTTTCTTGAATTATTTTTCCTCGAATTCAAATAATTTGAAGGTCCACTCAAATTTTCATCAGACTGATCCAAACCTGAGACACTTGTTTCAGGTGTTACGGCTATTTTTGTTCTACTTTGCCTTGGTTCGCTTCCTGAATCGTTTCGCATGCTCTGAAGCAGTTCAATAAAAGTGTCAGTCACATGATCATAAGAGTCATTAGAAAAAGCACTCGAAGATCTCTTCTTTAAAACTACATCTTTATCAAAGCGCATAATACCACATGCTTTAAACCCTGCTTGGATATTTTTTGTTGAGTTTGCTTCGACCTTCTCAAGAAGTTGTTTTAATAAATATGGAATTCTTTGTTTGGGTATTGCACATTCTCTTTTTCCATCAGTCTTTTTCCAGTATTCTAGAATTTGCTTCCACGCACATTTAAAGGGTCGAGAGAGGCTTACATCCAGGGGTTGTAATAAATGCGTGTAGTTGGCCGGTAGGAAAATGAAGCGAATGTTTTCCGCTCGACACTTTATAATACATTTTATAGAAAGTTGGGATGAAAGGTTTGTACTTATAAGTATTTTGAACCCATCTAGTTTTCTACAATAAGGCACTACAATAGTATTAATCCAGTCCTCAAAACTGTGAGCATCAGACCACTTAGAAGCTGTTTGATTGTATCTGGTTTCCTTAACTTGTAATAAAAAAAAACACACAATAACATAAACGTGCAAAATATAAATATACATTTATCGAAAGCAAAAATTCTTATTTACCACTGTAGCAGTCGGAACACGGTACCTCTGGGTGTGAACTTGAATGAAAGTAAAATACACAGGCGTGAAATCCTTTAATTTATTTGCAATTATAACATAATACACTATTTACATTAAAGAAAGAAAATGAACATTATTTAGATTAAAACAATATTTGGGTTAAAACAATATTTGGGCGCCAATCACCTTTAAATTGGTGATTAATAAAAACCATAAAAATCTTATAACTAACTATTAATTGATATCAAATTCAAAAGTAATAAACGTTTAATTTGTTACGGAGTATGTATTCCAAAAAGTTTTTGATAACACAATTTAATTAATTTGAATTTAAAATGTATTAAGTAGCAGCATAACTTCAAGTTGACTCACCATATAATATGACGTTATCTGAGATCTTCTATTTTTAGCATTCTTTGTTCAAATGATAAGCTTCTTCCAGAACAAAATAATGAATCAACCGAATGTAGATTGGAAAGCAAAAACAGCAGCCATAAAACCAAAAGATATAAATCCAATGAAAATTAAAATCCAGTAAAGAAAAACTCCAATAAAGAAAAAAGACCCTAAATATAAATAATTAGAATGGTTTTTATTCCAAATGAATAACTTACGTTGGTTTACATACAACGGCCTTGAAATCAATTTCAGATGGATTGCATCATATTACGAAGTTACTAAAAATATTGAATTCAATAGAAAAATTATATCGGAATAAAGATAAACTTACCAGCAATTAGTTGGAAAGAATAAAAATTAATTTGTATGCGTTTTTACGTGCAAGCCTAAAGATGGCTCAAACGGAAATACCAACAAAAATAGATTGCTCGGTCGATTCAAAGTACGACGCGACGTTGCCAAACTGAATAAATTTAAATGCAAATTAGTTGCAGAAAATAAACGAATGTAAAATTGAAATTTAATTGTAATGAATTCTAACAGGACTTTACAAACTCTTTCTAATGTCCATGACTTATACAAATCCAACCGTTTGTAAACGACGTAGGGAGGAAGCAGTTTTCCAGATCCGGTGGTGCCCATCATAATAGATGTTGCAGAATTACTATTATTAAAGACCTTTTCTGGATACTTGCAACCTCTTCTCACTATGACTTTTTTTCTCCCTGGATCGTCCACTAGATTCGTTTCTTCATACTTTATAGTGTATGTTGATGGTATGTCTGTTAGGCTATTTTCTAAGTGATTAAATATTCTGAAACAGTCTCTGTTTACACCAGCTCTCGAATGTTTTGGCACAATCTTTGGGAAATTTTATTTTTATGCCTCAGTAAGAAGGAATGTGCAAAATCTCTTCCTGGCATATTATGCTTAAATCTATAAACAGTTAATACAGTTTTGTCCAAATATTGTTTTACAATCATTCGCAGATCAAATTTGTCTATTGGATAACCCCATTCAGCAGCGATCTTTATATAATTTACAATAACTTTTTCTACTTGTGAGCTTAATGCTGCTTGCCTTCCTTCATTTTTTATGTTAACTTTACTTAAAATAATATACCACAATATAAGAATGCAATGAACTCAAAATTTTGCAATTTTTTGGCCAACGTTGCAGTAAAATTTTTTATGTTATTTTTAAAATTTTCTTCGCTTATTTCAAATAGAACATCATAAACCTGTCCAAGTTGATACCTGAAAGGAGTAATTGCATCTATTCTACTAGACCATCGAGTATCCGATAAAAGTTTTAAGGTTAAGTTTGTTACATTAGATAAATTAAATTTCAGAATTCACCAGTGTTTAGTAGAAGCTGAAAAAAATACAAACAGTTCTTAAACTAAAGGAAAAGAATTGATGCTTACAGTATTCGATTTTGCGGCATCATTGACGACCAAGTTTAGGCTATGATTGCAACAAAGGACAAAGAAAGCTCGCGGATTGAAATCCAAATTTTTTTTTGTAGAGCATTATGCCTGGCACGCATATTTGCCCCATTGTCGCAACCTTGACCCCGCAAATCGTTGATGTTTAAGTATTTTTTCTCTAACCATCACCTATAGGACAAAATAATAAAAAATGTTTTGCTATACTAATTTAAATTCACTAATCTTATACAAACTAAAATTTGTTCTTGTTAACTAGAGTCAGGAGTGCAGTTTAATAATATGGAATAATATTTTGTCTTTCTAGTTAGTTCTAAAATTTTGGATTTGGTATTTTCACCGATCAAGTTGATTGCGATCACATTTCACACATTTCAAATCGCTGTCATTTAAAGTTTTGCAACAGAAGCAGTAATGTGAATTTTTGTTTCGGAATACAACAACCAAAAACGCTCATTTTTTTCTTTGTTCGGTAAGATTCTAAAAAAGTAACTATTGAAAAATTTACGCCCCGACTCCGAACTATCTCTAGGGTTAGCATCCTTTTTGTTTTGATAATGAGCAGGGACACGTTCTACTAATTCTTGAGTATTATTAGGACGTAATTTCTTTGGTCATAGCGCAGCACCTTTCGAAAGTTGACTCATATTTTCCGTTCTGGTAATTTTTGAAGGTGTTGATTTCTCATTATCAGCGGATCTTGAAGATGTTGATGGATTGCTTTCTAGAAGATCAGTTTTTTGTCTGCTGCTGATACTTGTTTCGAGTACAGCTTCAGAATATTGGGATTTAGCTGTATTATTGTTGTTATTAATATTTGGCAAAGTAGGCTCGTGTTTGGAAAAAAAATGCGTAATTTTGACATTGTCTTCCAGTTCTTACTCTCTTTTTCATTTATTCAACAAATTTTGGTATCCAGACAATTTCTTCTTTTTTTCTGACATCCTGTATACTGTAAAGAAATGAAATCGCGACCGATGCAGCGCTTAAATATATAAAGTTTTGTACATTGCAAGCTTAGACAGGAAACGCTTGTTCCTTCGTCTCAAAGAATAAAATTAAAAAAATAAACAAATGAAAAACAATGTAAGAACTAGCAATTCCTGACTGGTTTTTTTATCATTAAAATTTTGTTTTAACAATGTTGTTTGTTGCTTTATCTTTTTTTTTTACTTTTGAGATTTGAGGCTTTTTGGCGTCTTCGGCGACTCGGCGCTTTCGTGCACTACACGACTGTGCACTTATGTACGTCGCTGGACTGAGTTACACTTTTTAAACGCAGTTAAATAATATTTTATTGTTAACCACCGTTTAAAAATGTATATAGATATAGATGTAGAAGATCATTATAACCTGCGCGACTTACATATATCCCTCGACGCTTCGCGTTTCACTCAACCTTGGTATATAATATATTATTATTACATTTTAGTCATTACGTGTAATTATCTGTTATGACCTATTTACTTAGCAACCAAATAGTAGGTAATATGCGATTTACTAGTAAGAGAGTAGAAAAAGGAGTTTATAATATTAAAAAATTGAAAATGTTTATGAAATAAAACAAACAAAATTTACAATTTTTCTAAAAAGACAACTAAGTGCATGTTAAATTCATAACACATTTCTGCAAAACCAGAAAATATATACCAAAATATTGATAATTACAACTCGTAGACCAATAGTTCACAACACAGAAGTAATTAGCATCCGATTACAGTCGTTAAAAAGTTAAGTGAACTAAAAAGTTAAAAAATTAGGAACTTTGAGTAAATAGAAATGATGTTTGAAGAACTCGCAACTATATTTCTGTAATAAGCAATACTAATTCTGTTTTCTTTCCAATCAGTAAAATTGCGGCGCGTTTGAAAACTCATTTTAAATCAATACTATAAAATGGTTAGACATGAATCAAAAGTTAAAAAGCATTGAACAATGAACATAGATATACTTGTCAGAATTGTGTTCTACATTTATGTATTTCACGTAAGTGAAGTACAATCCGATTCAAAGCTTCTTATGATAAATGACACAATAAACATTTATAAACGACCTGTATCAGTAACAGCGTTTTTTTGCAATAAATTTGGTAATACTATTTATGCATCAAAATATGTTTAACGATTACATTTTAGAGTCTGTAAACTTGATGAAAATGTTATCACACAAAGGAATAGCCTCAAGCATTCATTCTCCAGGAATACATCCAATACCAAATCCATTTCCTCCAAATCACGCATTGCTTATAATTGATTTACAATGCAATCACACGTTTGAATTTCTATTACAGGTACAACTTAGTTTGTTTAGAATATATTAATGTAAGTTTGTTTTAGGCAAACGAAGAAAATTTATTCTCGTCGCCCTATAGATGGTTTCTAATTAATCATAACGCTGACCTAACTGAAATAACAACTTTATTGACTACATTTAAAATATTAGTCGATAGCGATGTAACTTTAACGCATTGGAACGAAAATTCTTTTGATCTTGTCAAAGTATATAAATTAGAACAAACTGGTTCACTCGTTAAAGAAAAATTCGGTTGTTGGAACATTGAAAATTCTTTAGTAGCAAAAGAGTGGAAGTTAATTGAACGAAAACGGTTAGGAAAAATTGTTTTAAATACAAGTATAGTTATATTACATAATGACACATTAAACCATTTAATAGATTACAAGTAAGTGAATTTTTTAAAATTTTTAAACTAAATTTTTATAGAAAAATTATTTTTTTATCTTATACAGATTATATACAGCTTTATTAAAAAGTATGGAGACTGCGATTTATTTTTTTAAATATTCATCAACACAAAACTATTCAATACAAAAGTTGTTTATGTAATTTTTATCTATGATTGGGAATATTTAAATTTTTATCTGCAATTGTTTCTGACTTACGCCGTTCCGCGCAATTTTTGAATGGGAACATATTACTTTTACCTCACCGTTCTCTCTTTAAACCAGCATTAAAGAAAATTCTTTTTACATTTATTTTAATAACTTTTTTTTAAGAAAATGTCGATTCAAGTATTTACATCAACTAATCATAACTGAAACAAAAGAAATTTAATAACTAAGTAATTTACAGTAAGTGTTTAAATTTTTAAATCTTCAATAGCATTAGACATATCTCTATAGACTTTTTTACGTATCCCCAAAGAAAAAAATCTAAAAGGCTTAAATCAGGTAAACGTACTGGGCACCCAATCTTTTCTCGGGTCACAATCCATCTGTTTATAAAACGTTATCCAGATATTGACTAACGTTTAAACCATAACGCGGTAGGGCGCCATCTTGCTGGAACCAGATGCTGTCATTGGAAAGGTGTTTGTTGTTTTCATGTGGATAGAGCACAGCACAAACAAGTATAATTTGATTTTGTAATACCTGCAAATATAGAGCCGAAGTTAGATTCCCATCAAGCAAAAAGTTCCTGTTGATACCCCTTAGAATAAATCTTGATTCATTCTCTTTCTTCTTTATTTTTTGTTTATATGTATAACAGGTCTACGTTCTGGCCAACAAAAATTTATCAGTGAAGAGGTCCTAGTTTTTAATTACTTGAACAAAAAAAAATAGATCAAAATTGACAGAAAATTAATACAAGTAATAAAAAACATATTTCAAAATGTAATACTAAAAGTACAAATGAATGAAAAACGAGACGAAGTAAGGAGATAGTCTAAACCAAATGATATTCAACATAGCAATAGACAGATCAATAAGAAATACAATTGAGAAAGAAGAACAAACGATAATAGAGTATAGAAACTTTATACCTACGAAACTAGATAGATTACTCTACGCCGATGATATTGTATTAATAGCCAAGACACAACGAAAAATAGAATATATTGTAGATGTGTGTGCACAAAAAATTGAAAACTTAAAAATGTAAATTAATACAAATAAAAACAAAGCAATGATAATAAATGACTAACAGAGAAATGAAGAGAAAAGGGTTATGGTACGGTGACATAACAAGAATGAGCTCGGAAAAACAGTCAGAAAGTGATAGAAACAGAAAAAAGAAGCGAAAGAGAATAAAACCGTGACAGTTTTAGAGGAAGTTGAAACAAGCAGAGTAAAAATCTTATATGAAATGAAAACCTTGGCACAGAATCGAAACATATCTAAAAAGTGTACAATCATCAAGAGCAATATCTGACGCCTTAAGGGCACAAGACTATAAGAAGAAAAAAATGAAAAAAAAACAAAAAAGAAATCCTTGAAACAAATTTAATTTGGTATATCTAAATACACACTCGGTACAGTTTTTGAATATTTTTTACAGTAAATACAAGTTTGTTTACAATAAAATCTTAACAATCTTAAAAAAATTAACTATTGTTTATTATGAATTGCATATTGTCACTCCAAGTATCAAAGCTGCTAACTCTAAAATTATAAATTGTTCAAGGAACTCAAAAACATTCCAAAAAATGCAAACAGCAAGCAATCGTTTCAATTGTTCTTGGTTAAATTACAGATAAAACATAAATGTATTCATCACAAAGTTTAGTTTCAAATCCTAAATGTTAAGCTCATATCTTGTTTTTACATTAAATAACTGACTGTGATCATCAGAAATAAAATTTATTGTCTTCTGCTATATTTGAAAGTAAAAAAGTAAATTGATTCTGTAGAGTAGTATTTATATATTTAAGTTTTGTAAAAAAATACACGGTATCGCACAGTGTATCAAGAAAAATTGTACGATAATAGTGTAAATTGGGCGTTTTCTTTTTTTACGAATGGAAATTTTTAAACCAGGATTTTAAAAGTTCAACGGGCATAAAAACCGCACAGACAGAACGAATTGAATACAATATTTTACTGCTCGAACACTGACTACGACTACGAAAAATATCTCTCTTATGTTGATAAGTGCGCAAAGCTGTCAAAGACGTTGACAAAAGCAAAAAATAAAAATTTATGACAGTTAAGAACAGAAAAATTTTTTTTGCGAAATATTCTACCTTGAAGGTAGTGCGGAAAAAAGTGCACAGGATTACAAATTTTGTATTTCATAATAACACTTACCATTTAAGAGATATTTACAAAAAAATAATTTTTTGACTTTTGGCTTTAAATAAATCTTTTAGCCGAAGCAGGATCGATGGGAACTTTTGACATTTTATTATAATGGTGTATTTAGAGTTTGTACCAATTTTCAGATCTATGCGAATTATTCCGAAGTTCCGGTTTTGTTGTGCATTTGTATTAAAAGTTCTTTCCATTGTTTAAAATGTCTTATTAGATTAAAATCACTTGAATTATATCTTAAAGCGCGAATACCTGTTACCACTAGATCTCTTTCTTGAATCAATTGAGTTTATTGTTTTAACTTTACTGTAGTTAAAAAAATTATGATTTAGGTACTTAAGGTCTAAGAGTGTTTCCAACGTATTTACAAATTTTAACGTAATTGACAGAAACGTATTGTAACGTTTATTAAAACTAATTTATTTACACTAAAAATATGTAGACATTTATAACTAACCGAACTAATTAAATCTAAGGACATTTAATAATAACACTAATTTATATCGCAATATCACTTGAAAGATAAAGTCCGCGAATAACTTCACACACTTGTATAACACTTATTGTTTACATTAAAATCACGTACAAGGTTATACTACGTAGATTTATCTCGAACACGCGTTAATCACTTATTTATTTAGCCTTGAATAATCTTCTTAACACTGCCGTCTTTGAATTACTGGAATAACTGACCTGTAATTTGTTTGTACCGCATTTATATATTTTGGAAATCCTTCGCGAATCCATATCTTTCGGTAAACGTTCTGGAAAATATATAATAACTTTGTGAAAGCTCTGGATTTTGAGAATAATTTCTCAAAAGTTTTAATATATTATATCTTTATTTCTCAGTTATCTTTCAATGTATGAGTGCATTGAATCGACTTCTATTTAGGTGTAGTTTTTCTGTAAGTACTTTTAAACTTTGTTATCAGTTAGATAATTTAATAAAACACTAGCAAGCGTTGTATTTCAACTTTGTTTAAAGAAAAATTAAGTTTTTATTTGGTGCCAAATTTGCTTTTAAGAAAGTGAAAAATTATTATTGAAAATTTGTTTGCCTCTACAGTTTTTTCTGATTCATTCCAAATGAAGCAATTAGCATTATGTGAAATTAAACACGGAAAGTTTGCTTTCATACTAGGAAGAACTTTGAACTTAATAGAACACCCTGTAAATCTATGATGTTTTCTCACTATTTTAAACAATTTCTTTTGCTAGTCTAGCTTCGTTTTTTATAACATATTTTCCTGTTTTCTATACGACACATACATCAAATTTATCGTTTTTACGTAAAAATAAGCTTAAATTGTGCAACAAATACGTTAAAACATTTTTTGAGTCGTTTGGTCGTTTGCTTAGTTAGAAACTTCTTCATATATAAACTTTTTTAGAGTTTTTAGTATTGTGTTCATACCCATTTCATTAAGTTTTTACACGAACATCTAATTTCCATATTATTTAGACTTTTGAAAATTTGTTTGCCTCTACAATCTTTCAAATTTCTTCTCTTTCATTTCAAATGAAGAAATTAGCATTATGATCTTAAGGTCATAAATAGTGAAATTATGCATGGCAAGCTTGTTTTCGTACTAGATAAAAGAAGCATTTGATTTGGAAGTTAATAGAACCGCTTGTAAATTTGCGATGATTTCTCATGCTGGCTTTGTTTGTCTTTTCTAAGTGAATAACGAATTTCTCTTGACTAATGTCAGTTGTTTGCGAAGCATACATCAAAATTCATCGTTTTTACGTAAAAATAAACTTAAATTGTGACCATCAAACACGTTAATTTAATTTTTTTGAGTCGTTTGGTCATTTCAGTAGTTAAAAACTTCTTCATAACCAAATTTGTTTTGAGTATTGTGTTCAAACACACTTTATTTGATTTTTACACAAACATCTAATATTTATACTATTTTGCTTTGTTTTTAAAATGTCATACTTCCATTTGGTGTCTACTATTTGTTTACCGTAACACTTCTCGCCGTTTTACGCTCCTTTTTATTTTTATTTTTTTTCCAGATACATATATTTTCTTTTTTTGAATAGCTTTGTTTGCTTTCAATTTTATCTCCAATGTTTGTAGATCAATGTTCTTAACTTAAACATCTACTATCTGGTGTTTTAACAGAGTGATAAAAATTATTTTTTATGCCTCCGTCCGTTTTGACGTATTTTACAAGTAATATAATCGGCCGGAAAAATTACTTTTCCGGACTAGGCCGGTAAAGTCAAGGTTAAATGTAGTAAAATTTTATAGCTAGAAGTTGGCAGTACAGTAATTCGCCTTTCTTCAATAGTTTATGTGTCATGTCATTTATGTCAAAATTATTATTTTATGAGCTTGTTTAACTATTATACTACTCGAAATTACCTATAACGACGTTTCTAATAACGAATGCAAACTTATTTCAATCTTATTGACAAAGAGAACGATAAAGGCAACCGCATAATTAAAAATCACTTAAACTTATATCGATCAAGTAAGTATACCTATGTATATGAAACATCTATAACTTTAAATTGTAACTTTTAGCTTAATCAACAGCATATTAACATCTCTATCATTTATTATAAGAAACTTACTTATTTAAATTAAAGTTAATTGTGCAGTTTGAAATATTTATATAAAGTAAACTCGTATGATTTAAGTTGAATTGTAAGTTTTGAACGTTACAATTTGGTTGAATGCCATCGACATTAGCAAAACTTATGGAACACTGTGATATGGAATTACATTGTCTTGTTAGTTGATTGTCTATTGCGATTTTAGGTGTCAAGGAGTCTTCTATGTATTCTTCGGCAACAGTACTGTCCTTTTCAACTACGTGATATTAGTTCCCTGACTTACTAATGCCGTTCCACTATTTCTACAAATGCAGTGTCCTGTATATAATAAAACATACTTATTATAGACGCTTGCTGAATTTTTAATACACCAGTTAACAAGATCGTGGTTTCCAGTACCGATCCGAAGATTTTGTCGGTAACAAATTGTTATCACATTTTGTGCAGCTTCTTTAATGTGTGGAGGAATATCCATTTTAAGACGATACAAATAAATAATACTTTTAATCAAGTTAATTAAATTGTAACAAAATTAAGTATATTTACATAAACAATTAAAATTCAAAATTACAGATTTCGTTGTTATCAACATAGAATATTTAAATTTAGTTAGTAAAATAAATCATTTTTTAAACATTTTTTTTAAAGTTCGGCACAAAAAATGTTGTGTATCACTCGTCCTAAAAGTATTTTGCGAGTATTCGCCTTTTGTAGGCCTCTGCTTCGCCTCGGCCTACAAATATGCTCATACTCGCAAAATAGCACTTTCTGGACTAGTGATACAAATAACTATTTTGTGCTTCTGTCCGTTTTGACGTATTTTACAGGCATCATAATCGGCCGGAAATTTTACTTTTCCGGCCTAGCCCGGTAAAGTGTAGTAGAATTTTATAACTAAAAGTTGGCACTAGTAATCATTAATTAATTAAACATCATCTGTCAATGTGTCAAATTTATTAACATACACCATTATCTGTGTTGTTGTTTATAGTAGCACTAACAAAAAAATTTTTAAACAAATATAACAAATTTGCTTATATCTTACAATTGCTAAAAACTACAATGGTTTTATTTTCATATAAGTGAAATTGTAATAATATTATGTAATTGTCAAATTAATGTCAAAAACAATTGTGTTTCGTCATTACAGGTTTCAGTTTTATCAACATATGTTATTAAATGTTATTAAAAATCAATGCTGCTTTTAATTAATTTATACTATAAAGGTCAGCACAAATGTTGTGTATCACACGTCCTAAAAGTATTTTGCGAGTATTCGCTTTTGTAGGCCTCGGCTTCACCGCGGCCTACAAATATGCTCATACTCGCAAAATAGCACTTTCTGGACTAGTGATACAAATAACTATTTCCACGACGTGTCATTGGCAAATAATCTCTATCGGAAAGAAAAGGAAATACTATGCCTAAATTTTATTTATATATTCTTACATCATTTTTTTGTAACTCCTTGTGGTAATTTGCGCAGGATCCAAATGGCAGATTCTTAGTAGAAAGTACATTTACAAAAGTAATAAAAAAAATAAAACATTTACAGTAAAGAGTAACTAAAATATATGTTTTTTTGAAGAATATTATGCTCTTATAAAAAACCTTAGTCACTAATACGAATACCCAAGGAATTTGCGATAACGCTCGATGACCATATAGGTACGTAACTTAAAAATTCTTAGAAACGCACAAATGCTATCTCTAAAGTAGTATGTGCAACTTTTTTTGTGTGCAAACACAATTACATGTCCGTCAGTAGTCTTTTTTTCTACCTTGAGAAAAAAGAAGACCACTTTAAAATTGGAACTCGTTCTATACAACTCATAACGCATACTATAAAGTGGGAATATTAACGCTAAAATAGGAACAAGACATGCACAAGATACCGAAAACATTATTTTGCCTAAGAAAAAACCAAACGAGAAAAGATAGATCTGGCGGTGTGCAAATGACAAAAAATAAAATATATTCCATTTTTAAATAAAAAGAACCTATATACAGATATCTAAGTATTGAATTAATTCAACATAGAAAGCGACTATTGACTGATCCAGGCAAGAATTGCAATAAACACAGTAATGGAAAAAAGAAATTAAACGAGTGAGCCTCGCCCACATAAGCTTTTGAAAAAAGCGAAACTTTTGCTAATTAATTTCTTTTGTTTTTATATATCGATAAAAAAGTAAAACGTTTCTGGGACTCTGCCATTTTCTATTAATAATGTTTTATATTCTATATAAAATTTGTTTATATTATTCTCATTGCTGCTGCCTTCTTTTTCGTTACGATGCAACTTACAAAAATTTCAGATTTACCCTCATCGTTATAGAAGACTTTAAAACACATCTGATAAACAGAAAGATATTAGATCATCAACGGAAACAAAAATTAATATAGGAAATAAGAAAAACTTGTTACGATTCACCGAATTATAGCACCATGAATAAAAAAGTATAAAAGAATAAACGTTAATATATGAGGATTTATAAAATCCAATAAATCATTGAAACCAAAGAAACGAACAAAAATATTAAAATGTTAAAATCGAAGCTTTTTAACAGAAGACGGAAAAGACCAGATAAGATTAAAAATTTTAAACATAGAAAAAAACGCATTAATAGATGCTTTGAGGATATGAAATGAAAAATGTCAAAACAGTAGAAAAACGCTGAAATAATCATTCTCAGACACTACACATATAGAAAATTATCGTCCGATAAATTTATTATCAGACCTTGAGCTTTGATGCGGATTATCATAAACCGATTCACAATAAAACTAAATTTCTACGAACCAGTGGAACAGGCGGGTTTCCAAAAATACTTCGGCGCAAGAAATCACCTCTAGGCAATTTGAACACTTATCAAAAAGACAACTTATTACTTGACTGTGTAAATACCTGAACTTTTCCGACGCTAATGAACGATGCAAAAATAGATTTTAGCTGTTGAAAATGCCACTTACGTCACCGACGACATGATTCTATCAAAAATCACAACTAAGAGTCACAAAGAGGTGTTTATATGTAATAGAAAAAGTAAAGCAATACTCTTTTATACCTGGATCATGAAATTAAAGATTTTTTTTTTGTATTTGAAGGGCAAGATCTATTACAGTTGAAACTTTTCTATTGCCACCTATGGCCTAGAAACAATAGCAATCATAAAAAACCACCAGCGATACTTAGAGTGACTCATAAACTATGCTAGGAATCTCCAAAAGAAAGAAAATGCGCAATACCGATATACGGACAAAGACAAAAGTAAGAAACGTCATAGAGAGAACAGCCGACTTTTAATATCAGTGAGTAAAACAGGTTACTTTCTGGAGATCTCGAAAAATAAAAAGGAGTACGGAAAGTCAATGAATAAGAAAAGCAAAAGACAGAAAAACGTGGAAACAGAAAAAAGAAACGTATATACAAAAATGAAAATATGAAAGCTATAAAAAAGAAGAAAAGAAGATACGTTCCGGATGTCATCGTAGTCACACTAAACTCCAAAATGTGTTAGCAGTTATTAAAATAGAATATTACGATTACTACAAATTAATAAACGAACGTACTACTTTGAATTTATTTTCACTTAAAAATAATTTGTGCAGAAAAAACAGTTTCAGTACAAAAATGTTTACATTTGATTATGTCAGTTAAAAATAGTAATATTTTCAAAAAATATTGAACATTCATCAAATTTCGTTTCTTCTTTTTCTTCGAAAAAAGGTCGCGGGCAATTGATCGCGCGAAAAAATGTCGCGCACATTTGGTCGCGCGTCAAAAGGTCGCCGACAAAAAAATGTCGCCGGCGACAAAAGAACGCAGGCAAATGGTCGCGCGTAGAAAAATATAGTTTTTGGTTACTTAAAACGACGAGCTGGTAATATATTATAGATGTAGACCGTCCCACAGCACTGTGAATATGTTCAAAATTGCATTCAACTTTCCTTCACACTTTATCCAGGTTTAGAACTGGCAGGTAATAACTGGCGTAATTAAATTAAAAATGGGGGGAATGATCATTACTTAATTGTTTTGTAATAGATACTATTGAGAGCTAATAACTTTTGGATAATTAGGTGATCCATTGCAAATATTCCATTACACTTAATGGATAACTTACTTAGTTGGTTTTTAATATGAGCGAAATTGTATAATAAGGGTTTGGTCAAATATTTTAGCTCTTTATTCGTAAAGTTGTTGTTTTGTCAAGATGGTTTTAACTTACGTAAAAAGTCAAAAAGGTGCCAATATGTTAGTGTACAATGGATTTATCCATAGAAAGGAAAAAGTGATTAGTGAAACGACAATTTGGAAGTGTGGTCACTACAGTAAGTGTAAAAGTACGGGAAAAGTTCACACAGTGGGAGATGAAGCAATAAAAACTTCAAGCCACAATCACGTTGCAGATGCAGCCAAATTAAAAGCAAAGTGAGCTTGTAATAGAATAAAAGAAATGACTGAACAAGTTGAACTAACGACACAAGCTATATTAGCTAGTGCTTTTCAAAAAGTTTCTTTGGGTGCAACTGGGCAGTTACCTTCCATGGCATCCCTAAAGCGAACTATTCAACACATACGTCAAAAAAAGGAAGGTATTCCGGCAAATCCTATTAATTTAACTGAACTTGTTATTCCGGAAGAATATACCAGAAACAGCAATGGCGAACCTTTTCTTTTATTCGATAGTGGTCCAAACAAACAAAGAATTTTCTTATTTTCCACCGAAAAAAATTTAACTTTTATGGAGAACTGTGATCACTGGTATACTGATGGAACGTTTACGTGTACTCTTCCATTATTTGGTCAGCTGTATACAATTCATGGCGTACAGTATAGCAACGTTGTACCAACAGTTTATGCTCTTCTTCCCAATAAGACTAAGGAAACATACACTCGACTCTTTCAAGAATTAAAAACCTTAAGACCAGGTTTACGATCCGCAATTAATGCTGTAGAAGAAGAGTTTCCTGAAGTCATAATTCGTGGCTGTTTTTTTCATTTTACTCAATGTTTGTGGAGAAACATGCAACGTACAGGATTGCAACGACGTTATACAGAAGACGCGAATTTTGCTCTACAACTACGACAACTGGCTGCTCTTGCGTACGTACCCGAAAAAAATGTTGCAACGTTCGAAGAGATATTGGACAGCGAATTTTACATGCAAAATGAAATTTTGTTATCATCATTTATAAATTATTTTGAAGATATGTGGATAGGTCGTTTAGACCGACAACATCAAAGGAGGCAACCTCAGTTTTCAAGAAATCTTGGAATTGCTTTGAATTTATACAGGAGGATATACCACGAACGAATAATTCTGTCGAAGGATGGCACAACAGTTTCACGTCTATATTAAATGCAGCACATCTAAATGTATGGGAATTTATCAATTCGTTAAAGAAAGAGGAAAGTTTAAATTCTTTGAAAGTTGAGCAGTATATAGCTGGAAACGAACCGCCACGCAAAAAAATTTATAAAGATACGGCGCAGCGAATGAAAACCATTTGTCAACAGTATGGCAACCGGCCCAACTTGGAATATTTAAGAGGAATTGCTCATAACTTCCAACTACAGATATAAAAAGCAAAAAAAAATTAATTACAGTATACATTATAGTACATTACAGATGTAAAAAGCAAAAAAAAATTAATAAGAAAAAAGAAAAATTAAAAAATGACAAAGGCTATGTGAAAACCGACTTTAAAGTATACATTATATTACATTACATATATAAAATGCAAAAAACAACAAACAAAATAAATAAAATGAAAAAAAAACGTCAGTTATTACCTGCCAGTCCTAAGCCTGGATAAAGTGTGAAGGAAAGAATGCAATTTTGAACGTATTTACAGTGTTGTGGACGGTCTACATCTATACTATATTACCAGCTCGCCATTTTAAGTGTAAACCAAAGTTATATTTTCCTATGCGCCCTTTTTTCGCGCGACCATTTGCCCGCGTCCTTTCGTCGCCGGCGACCTTTTAATACGCGACCAAATGTGCGCGACATTTTTTCGCCTGACCAAATGCCTGCGACCTTTTTTTGTAGAACCATTTTTTGCAGCATAGAATAGCAGTTCAGTATTCATCCTTGTTCAATCTAGGATTTTCTTTAGCTATGATATTTTTTTCTCCCTACACCTTTTGTCCCTTCTGTTCTTTCTTGCGTAATGATTTGTAACAGCTTGTATTTATTTATTGTTTCTCATAGTGTGTTCAAGATAAGAAATGATCTGTTGTGTAATGTTTCTTAGCAGTGGTTGTTCTACTCTGGCTAGAACTTCTTCGTTTGTTACTCTTGCTGCCCATGATATCTTTAATATTTTCCTATCTGTTTACAACTCTAAAGCTTCCAACCTTCTTATTATTGTTGCTCTAGGCATGTATGTTTCGACGCTATACGTTAATTGAAACTATACGTAACATTTCATGAGTTTATGTCTCGTGGTTGTGCTTAGCTTTATTGGACAGCATATTATATACTTTAATTTTTTTATCTAGGTCTAGATCTGCTTCCGCTTTCCAGATAAGTAGTGTACTTTTTCGACAGTATCTTTGTCTAAAAGCAAGTGATTATTATTTCTCTTTTTTATATTCATTATCAATTCCATTTTTTTGCTTACCAATAAATATTAACATTGGTATCTTACAGTTACATATGCTAATACTAATGTAATTTTAGATACAGGCATATCGACACTATATCAAAACTAAGTTACATACTACTTCAACATTTATCTGACATATTAAACGTAACTTATAAATATATAGTACAAAATACTTGGGGATATAAAATTAACGATTACGATTGGAATGGAATGACGGGAGATCTCCAACGTAAAGATGCCGTTATTGGAGGTGTGTGTGCCAAAATTCAACAATGTGTTTTATGACAATTTTTAGGAACCGTAGGATTTGTAAAAGCTGATCGAATTCCTATAGTCGATTACGTGGGAATGACTATACCAACTAGGTCTAAATTCATATTTAGACAACCCAAGTTGTCCTACATACAAAACGTGTATATTTTACCATTTAATTGGAAGGTTTGGATATCTGTCTGTGGCTTAGTACTTTTTATAATTGTAGCATTGTATTGTGCTACTAAGTGGGAGTGGACTCGTTCGGTATAGCATTAAAATAGTTCTGACAATTAATAATTTTTTTTTTAAAGAAACGTGACACTGTTAATACAAAACTAAGTTTAGTTGACTCAGTTTTAGTAGCTTTTGGAGCAGTATGTCAACAAGGATCGTCAACGGTACCATCTAATGCTTCTGGAAGAATAATAACAATTTTAATGCTCATAAGTTTGATGTTTATATATACAGCATACTCCGCAAACATTGTCGCACTCCTTCAATCTTCATCCAATAGCATACGATCTTTAAGCGATCTTTTATATTCTCCATTATCTGTCGGTGTTGATGACAACACTTTTAATAGATTTTATTTTCAAGTAAGCACACTAATATCTCAACATATATAAAATAGAGTATTGTAGAACGCAACTGAACCTATAAGAAAAGCAATTTATGAGAGAAAAGTTGCGCCTCCAAAACAAAATCCTAATTTTTTTTCTGTCAAAGAAGGAATAAATCTGATGCGTAATGGTCATTTCGCTTTTCACGTTGAAACTGGAGTAGGTTACAAGTTTATACGTAAGCATAAACATGTAAGTTTTTGTGTTGTACTGGTGTTTTGTAGTTGAAACGTTTGAAGAACACGAAAAATGTGGATTAAGCGAGATACAGTTTTTGCAAGTGTCAGATCCCGCTTTGGCAATTCAAAAAAATTCTTCTTACAAAAAATTGATCAAAATCGGGTATGTAGGTTAAAAAAGTTGAAAACAAATAAAATTTGAGTACTGTATAGATTAATGCAAATACGCGAAGCTGGTCTGCAATCAAGAGAAGTGTCTTTGTTGTATACAAAAAAACCTACTTGTGTGAATCGAGCAAGTAATTTCATCAGTGTTAGTATTGTTGATTGTTATTTTGCAGCCGCTGTTGCGTTTAGTGGAATAATGTTGTCGTTAACAATTTTACTACTTGAAGTTGTCTTTTACCAAATGCACAAGAATTAGTTTTTTTTGCGTCTTCAAGGTGCTGGAGTTTATGTACACGATATTTAATTGCACTAAAAGTAAACTTGTAGTTTTCATTGGGGTTCCTTAATTGTTATTAAATATATTAAAAACAATTAATAAATAAAATATATTTGTCAAGTCTTATTTTTTTTGGAATAAAACAGGAAATTTATTTATTATAGTTCTTTTTAGTGCCAGTTGGGTTGTTGACCGGAATAACATTGTTCAATTATTAAAAACCTGAAATTGAGACATATGTTAATTAATTTAATAAACAAAAACGTTCCTTGTATTTGCCGCAATTTTATTTTGTAACTGAGTAATTAATTACAACAGGTTTTCATGTTATTGAAAAACTTAAACGTAAATTATAAATATATACGCTATAATAACTAATCATTAAAGTAATAGATAATATTTGTTGCTAAGAATTTGTATTTAAATCTCAACTTAAATATGTTAATAGAGTTACAACAAATCAATAGCCAAGGTTTTAACAATAAAACTATATAACATTTAGATTTACATTCTTACTCTGTAATTTACAAATACGTTTGTGGTGATAGATTAAAATCTATACAACGTATTTGTGTACATTTTCTAATTTGATTATCGATAATTTTAAGTATTTTTTTTGTCATTGACTTATTTTGCTTGTTCAAAGTTATCGTTTTTAGGCTTTTTTTTTACTTTTTATGTTTACCATTACTTTATGCTTCAAACATTTACAAATATTATTTTTAGTAGTTGTTTGCAAAAGAACTTTTTATGAAACTCATGAAAGGTCTATGGGACGTTCTTTTTAAAGTAGGCTACTCAATAGACAGCAATTGTCTGTAAAACAAAAAATCGTGCACCGTGGGCAAACTGAGATAATGAATAAACTTGTAAAATCCTGATATGATTGGGTATACACAGTATACAGTAGAACATTGCTAAAAAAGCAAAAAACATTTTTTGCTTAGACAGTGTAGAATTTTCTGCAAAAGAAGGATGTATTGGCTGAGCAATATCTACTGATAACCATTACAAAGTTATGGTTACGAATAATACTATAAAACTTTTATATTAAATAATATTGAAAAGTTTAAATTTTTTACCGATACTAATTACCTTTAAAAAAACGCAACACTACTCTCTCTTTCTCTGGATAGAGACAGGATGACTAAAAGAAGCGTGATAAACAACCGTGGTTTCATGCTTCTGACGTGCCAAATGTCTAATTTTTTCCTTGTCCATATCCTAACACATAGATGAGATTGTCTTTAAGTTTATATTTAGCCAGTAGAACAGGCTGGATTTAGAAAAAAGTACAGCATGTTTGACCATATTTATACCTCCGATTATAAACGTATTTCGGTTTAGACTGCGTCGTAGTTGAACACCCAGACTTTTTAAGCTTGGTCCTAGCTCTATCTAAACTCTGCACGTAATAGCATTAAATTTTCAGTCGAATCTGTGGAAATAAAAAAACATCCATATAATATGAACCGGGAAGACGGTTTAAAACTCAACAAATCTCAACTTCCAGCATTACACTCTCTAAGACAAAAATCAACCTTTTTGGAAAGAACACAAACTCTTGCTACGAGCAATAACAAAGTCAGTCTAAGCGGTAACAGAAAGTTAAAATCCGTTAATTACGCTAATCGATATTAATATAAATACCGTTACTTACACTTTTTCTTTCAGTGACATTTATCACTCCGAAGATGCAACCTACAATGTCATGCGAAACATCAGTTTGTTTAAGTTTACAAACAAAAATTTGGCAAAAGCCTATTTCTACTTTTGCTTTGGCTTTCAAGGTAAAACTAGAACCAAGCTTAAAAAGTCTAGGTGTTCAACTATGATGTGGTCTAAGTCGAAAACCAATTATATTCAGAACCAAAGTAACCGCAATAGCTTTAGATTTTACATATTTATACTGTACGTCCTCTGATATAAAAATGTACAGAATACAATGCACCTGTATACCTGATATCGATTTTCAGAAGGCATTTGACACCATCGAGATGAAATCAGTTTTAGACTCCCTAAAAAACGTACGAATCGACTCTAGATTAGTGTGGCCCAAAAAAAAAATTTTTTTTGAGTCTCGCATAAAAATATGTAAGTTTACAATGTTTTAAGAGTCCCCTTCAAACGGCAGCTCAAAAAAAATTTTTAAACGGTCGTTCCAAATTATTAGAAAATTCTAAAATCGTCAAAAATCGATTTTTTATTCAAGTTGAAATTTTAATATTTAATGGTCGCTCCAAATTTTTGAACGTTTTCAAGTTAAGTACTTTATATCTTTTCGAGCGACTTCTAAACATGAATATCAACGAACTTTATATTTTTTTTTCTTGAATTTAACATACTAAAGAATGGAATTGAAACACGAGAAACAAAAAAAAATTGAATGAACATTTTTCACTATTGTAGTGTAATTGTCAAAAATTATAATTTTTCAAATTCTTTAAATTTATTTATTTTCAAAAAAATAACATTTTAATAATATTTTCTTAAGTTTCTATCACATTTTTATAAAATTTAAACAACAAAAAAAAGTGTCCAAAATGTAAAAGAATGGTATAAAGAAATACGAACCTAAATATTGCAATTGGAGCCGACAATACTCGTTATAGGCACTAAAGAAATAAAATTTAGACACATTCCTATTTGTACGATGCTGAGTGGAAAGACTGTTATTTTGACTGATACTAAGTTCACAAGCGTGCGATGTTTGTAAAGCTACTCCTAAAGAGTTAAACGATCTTGAAAAACTAAAAAATAGATTATGTGATGAAGACACCTTCAAGTTTCGTATTTCTATACTGCATACACATCTAAAATGCTATGAATATTTATAGCATATAACATATACATTGGAATTACAGCAGGAGCAAACAAGAGGTAAAAATACTTTACCTTTGCCAGTAGGCCAATTATCAGAAGATGTAATTGAGATAGTAACATATTTAACTGAATGTTGGTATCCTTGGATCCTATTGTGACAAATAATCGAAAAGAACCTAAAAAAGTCTGATGATTATGATAAGGATGATGACGATGTAGAATAATATTTTGATTAAAACTGTACTCGCAAATTTTTTATTTTAATTTAAAATACAGAAATAGTTTAACATGATTTTTTAAAAATTACAATACTATGGCCACCTGGCTCCAACTAGGACCTAATTAGGTATTTTTCCAATAGTTAAATATTAAGCAGTTTTTTACAAACATTTCTGATGAAAATATAAAATTAAACCATATTGTATATTTTTGTCGTCGTAAATTGATAATTTGTCGTTATGTGCAAATGTAAAGAAAAATGGTTTGATATAAATTGTCTATTTTTTGTCTATTTTGATTTTAGTTAAATATAGTAAAAGAAGATGAAAGAGTATAAAATATGTTCATTGGAAAAAAAAAGAAAATAAGTAAGAAACTAGATAATCGACCACATTAACTAGTAAATAGAAACATATAGAGGCTTTAACTTTTTTGAAAACAATTCAAAAATATAAAAATTAAACAAACTTAAATAATTTGTTTTATAACTTGAAACAACGTAGATGTAATCATTAACAAAGATAACTAACCAAGAAATACAGATACAGAGTAAAAGATAAAATCATTTTTATACATTAAAATGAAGAAACACAAGAAAAGACTGAGAAATTGCAAGAAAAAAGCATTCAAAAATGCAAGAAAGAAGAAGAAATCTACAACAAAAGCAAATTTAAAACAATCTAGTAAAATATTAAAAACCGATTCTCAGAAGAAAAACCACAACTGAAACCAAGACGGTAATGGGTTTTTCTCTAGCATTGACTGCCCATGCTAAAATGAAACTACTAAAAGCACTTACAGAACTGGAATTGGAAAATTGTGTATAAGACTTTAGTTCAACTTATGCTCCATCAAGTATAAACTCGTATTCATTTTGTTATACAACTGGTTACTCAACACAAAATTTAATAAAATCTATATTCAAATCAAGAACTTAGGCAACTCTACATAGATCTCTTAACAAATTATGTAAGCAGCACAAAACCATAACAATGTCATCTACGAAAAATGAACAAGCTACACAGGCATATAAGATATACGAAAAATTTTGACATAAAATTCTAAAAGCATTCTCTGCAGTTCTTTGTGGTCGGCTTAAACAATAATTAAAAACTCGCTTTTGTACATTTGCCTTAGTTTGACATCTAGATTAAGGTTTCAAAACATTTTCTGTTAGTTTAAATACCTTGTCTCTTAGAATTAAATGAGGTAATACAATATTAGTGCTAGATAAAGCGTTCTCTTCCGGCATAGGAAGGTTTTTGAAATATGTCAAAATCACCTTCTCTTTCATAAGCACCAACATCGACCCATGTTCGATAAAATAATAAGATTTGTAGTTGAAATACAGAGTTCTTGTTTCTTTTAGGCAAACTACACGACTATGTTTCCTCTCATTTACCCCACGCCAGTTTGAGCATATCAACAGTTGACAGTTCGGCAGTTTACAGATTCACCAGCAGTAAGCAAAGTATGAAAACACAATATTATTCGTCTAAACTAAACTGAAACTCTCTATAGATCGTTCTTCAATGTTTTGCTTTAGAAACAGTGATACTATAGTAAGTTATGCGCATAAGAAAAATAAATGTGTGATTCTGCTAAGTAACATTAATCACTAGACCTCAAGCAGCAAAAATGCCAAGAAACTAGATATAGTTTTATATTATAACCAAACGAAAGGTGGAGTAGATGTCATGGATCAGATGGTAAAAACATATGCTTGCAAAAGGTAAACTAGAGGTTGGCTATTACCATTTTTCAGTTCGGAAAGAATTTATAGTTTGTTCCAAGAAACATCCAAACTACAATCAAGGGATGACTAAGAAACAGAAATTATTCCTGAAAGATATGCATAAGGAGCTGGTGTTACCGCATATGCAGAAGAGGTCTACAAACCTCAAACTACAAAAGAACATTTTATTGACATTTCTGGTCTGTCGAGGGTTCATAAAGTAATTGGCGTCAAGAGAAAAAGATGTTCGTTATGTCCAACCCGTATTGACCGCAGAATCACACTGTTTTGTAAAACATACAAAAGCAGTAGCTGTAATGAACAGTGCTGGAACTGTTACGACCAAATCTGAACAACTTGATCGTAAATGCATATACGTTTTATTAAAATCTAATGCAAACACTAATACTACTAATAGCAACGAGCTTCCTAGGCCCGTGCTGTGTGAAGTCGTATAAAGAACATGTTCCGCATTCTAGGGTTAAGACATTTTTTTTTATATTTTAAACATAAACGTGATAGATATGATCTTTGTTGCAGTTTGAACACTTTAATACTTTAGAAGAAAACTGTTTCTGTTGATAGTTACCAAACTGTCTGTTTTCTAAATTATTTAATGGTTTTGCATTATCATCTGCAAATGCAGCCGTGGTTGTGTGGTCGGTGGTAAGAGTGTCTACCGTGTATAGTAAGTAGAGCATAAGTCCTAAAACACTTTCCTGTGGTAAGCCGGAGTAAATAAGGTATAGTTTCGTTAGCTCATCTTGGAACTTCACCTGGAAATGTTGTTTAAATAGAACTTTAGCAGTTAAAAGTAAAAATGTGGCAAGTTTTTCTTGATCTTAAACAGTCCCGCATGCCAGACTTCATCGAAGACCTGAAGTATGTTAAAGAAAGCAGTGGAATAATATTTCTTCTCTTCGAAGGCCTGGTATCAATCCTGTAGACTTGTTTGATGGTGGCATGTACTTCTTTAAAACCAAATTGATGGTCTGGTATAAGTTCGTTATCTACGAGAATTAGCTCTTCCGAATAAAAGTTTTTCAAAGACGTTAGATACTATTGGTCTTGTTTATATACATTATAGTTAGACAATGACTGCGCTAAAATTGGAAACATTAATTTCGATGCAAAACGCTAGTAGTTTTGGATTCAAACGCAAAATTGACATATCTGGCGCTGCTTTTATTGATATTAAAGATTTCTAAGTTACAGATCAGTATATTCTCTTACAATTCTCTTACAGTAATCTATAAAGATACAGTTTCAGAGATTTGGAAAAGACATACGTTCTTTCTGTTACATGTAAAATAACCTTGAAAAAAAATTATATCTATGCACGATAACACTTATGTTATGAAATTCGGTCTACGTTAACAACTGGTATTCTGAGAATCACAATAATTCCCTTAATAGAAGACAATTTTATAATTGAACGTACAGTTTCTAATTCGTGTATATTTTTTTATAGTATTCGAACGATCAAAATAAACTACCAAATTTACAAAATTTCCATTCAAATTTGATATAAATTAGATTAAAGTTAACTAGTTAATGAATACACATGCTGATAAAAAATTATATATATTAATAACGAAATGACTAAAACAGTTTATGAATTTGGGTGGGCAGGCATGTCTAGCTAAGGGTAGTCTTTTTATGTCAATAAACAGAAATATTCTACATGTTTTTGTTTATTGACATAATAAAAACACATCTGGAGTCTAGTATATTGTAGGCAATGCTGGTATCATTTCTGGCCGAATGCATGTGCTTTTAATTATGCAGTGCACGCCGCTTAATAGAATCACGTTGGGACTTGAGGTTTTTGATAACAATATCCAAAATTCAGAACAAAAATGCTTATTTGTTAGAAAGCAGTAAACACATACAGGGTGTGTGTGATTAACAGGTTGTTAATTTAGAAGGTAAAATCAAAGCGTCAATACAAGCAAAAAAAAATTCATAAAAATTTTTAAACAAAGCAGCATTTTGAGTCAACGGATCTGTAGCATTAAACAGTTTGTTGAAACCATTAATAAAAAGAAATCAAAAAAATGCCTTATTCACTGTTCTAAGAACTATACAATTCTGCTCCGAAATCTGCTAACACTAAACATAAATACAAAATAACGTTATTAGATAAGGTGTAGTTAATTTAATTTGTTATTTTAAGAAAGCGCGCGCTTTTTAAGTTAATTCTCGATGGAAACGTATTTACAGATGTTGAAATAATATACCGTTTCGTAAATCAATCAAATTATTTAAATAAATAAATAACACTGCAAAAATAAGATAAATATGGAAAACAACTATTTTTAGAGTACAATAATAAACTTTTGCACTCTAAACAAGCGTATTGTAAAAATTTAGCAAGTTATTGATTATGTATACAAACAAACCGGAGAATAAATTGATAACATAAACCAAAATTATGATTACTATAAGCGGCGTTTTTCTATGTAGTAGCATGCGCCCGGATTGTTACTTTAGTAAAGTGATAACATTACCCAATTGAAAACATCCGTGATTCCGATAAGCGGCGAGCGCTGTAATAGTAATTCATACAAAAATCTAAATTATTTATTTGGTTTTGAAGTTCGAATCTTTGAAACATCGCCCTGTATTTACTGCGAAAGATACATCTAAAGTGCTAATAAGCTTGTATATTTACATTTTATGTGCCTTTTGAGTGGTATAAAATTTTTTTTAAAATTAAATTAGCACATCTTTGTTGGCTTTCGGCTTGAAAAGAAAATTAAACAAAGTAAATAAAACAAACCATTCAACCGATTATAACTTTATAGAAACGTTTGCTGGATTTTATTCATTCTATATGATGTTTATAAACAGAAATTAAAGTGTACGAATTATTTTTGCAAACTCAGAGTTTTAAGAATCAAAGCAAGTTAACTGGCAAAACATTGCTTTGGACGTATGTCGAAACTAATAGCGTGTGTAAGTAGCTTACTTGTGCTGCCATCGTTTGCAATCTTTTAATAACCAAAAACTGTTTGAGACTTTGCATTTAATTATTACCTTGTTTTCACTATCGACATCTAACATGACTAAAAAATCTGTTTCCATATAAAGCTATCTCTTTGTCTAACTATAACGTATATAAATAAGGCTATTGGCAACAAGCTGATCGGACGATAGTATGACAATTCGCCAGGCGACTTTCCTGGTTTAGGTATGAGCACTACATATATGCGAGCTTCTATTGGGTTGGAAAATAATTCAGTGTTATGATAGCATCAAATATGGCCGTTATTAACTTATATCCTTTTTCTAGAAATTGTTTTAAGACTTTACCGGTGATCATGTTATAGCCTGGTACCTTCTTGGAATTTAGTTCGGATTTAACTAGCGATCTTACTTTTGTTATCGTGATTTTTTTTTATTAGTAGGCTTAGTTGATCTGGTGTCTCCAACTGTAGTATTTCAGCTTTCTGGAGTTAGTTCAGAGGAAAAAGGTTAAAAGACAGCTGCTAGATGTACCGCAAAAGTATTAGCTATTTCCTGTGCGCTTCTGGTTCAATTTCCATCAGGTTTTTGAATTGGTGAGATTGCTTGCTGCGGTTGTTTTAACTTTTTCGTGGCTTTCCATAATAAGTGATCTGTTGCTTCGGTAGCAGAGAGAGTTGATAGGTAATATTGTATAGCTTGTTTTTTTGGCCTTGAAGCATTATTTTTAAATTTTGTGTAGCGTTATTAAGTTTATTTTTATCATACGGTGCTCTAGTGTTTGGCGAAGCTTTCTTTTTTCAACTATTGTTCGATTTAGTACCGTAAGCAGGGTAGTATGCATATCGTTTGCTTTTGATAATGAGTATGCGTCCCATGCCACATCGTCTACCTGGTTAGTGGTCTTGGCGGGTATGTCTAAAACTACTTTTTTGTAAATTGTATCTCTGAACAAGTCTCAGTTAGTTTTCTTGTTGTTGAGATTAATTGGTCAGAGCCTGTTAAATATTTGTGTACTTAGCGTAACTATATTTTGGAAATGGTCTGATGACATATCAAAGCATGACTCAATTCGTAAATAGTTTTCTAGTAACACAAAAGTCGAGCAAATCTGATTTTATTTTTGTTCGTAAGCCAGTAGTAGTGCCTAGTAGTAAAATAATTTAGATTATTGGCAAAAAGTGTTTCTAACACCCCATTCCTGGTGTTGTAATTGCCGCCGGCAATAAAACGTGCTCCAAACGTGTTAAAAAATTGACTGCAATGCTGTGTTTTTATGCCGTGCCGCAAGGAGACTATACAGATCAGTGATTGTAATTGGTGTTGTTCAATCTTCCACTATCACGATAGTAGCTTAAAAGCGTTCATAAGTGTACTTGTTTGTTTGGTAACGCTTGATGGTACCTTTTATAATTATTGCCTCAGTGTAGATCTCCGCAAGCATGTTGTGTGTACATGTACATGATGTACTTATGTATTGTAAAGTAACTTTTTTTTGTAAAATAGATTGCGAATATTAAAACTATATCCAGATCATGGTTGGCAATAAACGCCAGAAATTCTAGGTTGTAGTTTGACAAACCATTGGCATATTATTATGCAATTTTGAGTGTTTGTATAATTATTTCAATTTGGAGACGATGACTATAAAGAGGTTTAACATTGTTTTTATATTTTTAGCTAGTTCTATCATCATTTTTTCTAGTCTTTCCATGTGGTACGTTTGTGGTACATTTAGGTGGTAGTTAAATTTTTGACTATTTGACACGACTTGAGCAAATGTTCTTTCATTCATGTCTAGGATTTGCGTAGGGATAACAGTTGTTTGTGGTTGTGGTACAAGTTTTCTCGGGCGTAGTTATGGAAATTGTTTTTGTTTTAGTTTCTGGTGAACTTGACATCCATTATAGTTTGCGGAGTGTGAACCGCTACATAGGACACATTCAGAGTGGGTTTCATTTATTTTTGTACACGTGTTGGTTAGGTAGTTTGCGCCACATTTTACACACCTAGGTTGATATATGCAGAATCTTTTGGCGTGGTCGTATCTTTGGCAGGTTAGGTATTGTAAAATCTACCGTTTTTGGTAAGGTGGTTCTATAGTTATTTTTGTTTGTAATAGGTATTTGATGTCGTATATCTTTTTGTTAGATTCGCTGGGACCTAGGACAAGGAAAAACATTGAGAGCGGCTGTTTGGTTTTTCTATGCTTAATATTATATATAATCAAAACTGTATGCCCTTGACTTTCTATTTAAGTTTTTAATTTACTATCATCAGTAGTGTCGTGAATGTTTTTAATTACAGCACTTTAAGTTTTATTAATCTAGCTACTAGTTTCCTATAAGTATTTGCGTTTTCCGCCATTATTTTAACTTGGTCTCTACCTATGACTTTTAAAGTGTATTTTTTTAGCTGTATCATTCAATTTTCGTAAGCGGGCTGATATTTGACACGTTCGTAATAAATGTTAGCGGTAGTGTTACTGTTTTTGTTGCTGCGGGTATATCTGCTTCCATTGTATTATCTAGTACTGACAACGCCTGAAAGCGATTTGTTAAGATGAGTTGTGTTGATTGTTCGGAGACTTTTTGTTTCACTGCGCGGTTTCCGTCATCTTGCGTGTTACGCTTGTTTTTTCTTGAGGTTTATAGGCTCCATTCCGCGGATTACTGGTGTGATGTAGAAGATTGGTAATCGAGTTGTTGCCATTACGTAACGAGTGCTGCATACTGTAATTCTACATTTTGACCTATCTGCTAATTGAATCCAGAGTGTGTATACTGCGGTTGTGCTGTTTGGAACTGGGGTTGCATTATGTTGGTTAGAAGTTGGGAATACTGTGCTTGATACGGCATTATTTATTGGCTGACTTTATAAGAGTACTTCCTAATTTTTTTAAATGAACAATCGCACATTAGAAAAGTAGCATTACGAAACCGAAACGCTACTGCAGTCTAATCGCAGTCAAAGGGGCGGAATTTTACATAAATGCGTTCTTGCGTTGATTCTCTTTTTAGTTGGTTATATTTATAGTATATTACATTACGTTTAAAAATACTTGGTATAAATGGTTTCAAATAAATTATAATTAATTTTACTAGTTTTTTATAAATCCTGAGTATTCAAAACACACATTTTCTATAGTAAAAAAAATATTTAAAAAAATCAAATCATATTACACGTCCCCATTGTATTTGTAAAGAATATTGCACGACATCAAAGGACGCGATAATTTATATATGTACTTTATGTACCAAACAGTATTGGATTTTGCAATATACACATAATAAAATATAAACACTAACTGACCTTCCACATTCACAATCAAGTGTGGGAGCGGACGATACAATGTTTAATAGATTCGATTTTCCACTACATACATAAAATTTTACACCATAATATTAACTTTCACAAACTTCCACAACGTGAATATTTAGCCGATTAAAGTTATGTAACTTTGTTACGGCTGAATATATGTACATACATTTATACTGTAAAGCTCTGAGCACGTTCAATACAAAAATTACGAGATGTAAAAAAATCAATCTTAATACTCGTACTATCATTAAAGCTTACAACATTTGGCATTCATTCATGTAATTTAATTATTTAAAAAAAATTGGTTGTTGAGCAAGCTAGCGATTACAAGAGAACATTATGCATAAACAACGTTTTGGTAAACACACCAAAAGCGATTTAATAAATTCAAAAATGAATTTTTATTGCAATTTTAGAAAAAAATATGATATTAAAACGTGTTTTATTGTTTTCGATAATACGACAATAAATAGTGTAAAAGACAATAATACGTTGAACTTAACTTTTAGGATTAGCAAAATTCAATGTAAAACTGATAAAAAATTTATTAGTGTTTTGGTCGAGCTGGTTATTTCCACAACTTCAATTGTATTGTCGCTTCTTTAAAATGATTCTTTTATTTTTAGTATTTTTTTACTACCCTTAAAGAATAACACTCTTTTCTACATCTAGGTAACAACCAATTCTAAGTATTAATAGTAGTTTATTTAACGAGTTCCTGTGTAAATTGGACGCTTTTTTTCCCAAGAGGGCATTTTTAAACCCGAGTGAAACGAGGGTTTAAAAAGTCCTCGAGGGAAAAAAAGCGTCCAAATTAGACAGGAACGAGTTGAATACAACATTTTATTGCTCGAACAGAGACTAGGAGGGCCACAAAGTCTCAAAATCTTTCAAAAATAATTTGACGTTTATGTTGACAAGTGTGTCAAAACTGTCAAAGACGGTTTACAATAGCGAAAAATTAAAATTTATGACAGTTAAGAACAATAAAATATATTCATTTTAAATCGGTTTAAACGCTTTGCTTTAGTTGTAACAATAATTAGAAAGACGAAGAAAAGTAAAACCTAAATATCTACAACATGGAAATAGAGTCTACATAGTATACATGATCTAAATTGTGCAAATCTAATATAACCAAGACTTACTACTCAGACAAGCACGCAAAATCATAACAGATGAGTCAGTACAGAACTCATTTATAAATTCCTGCTCATATTCTGGAGTGGTTCTGGTTTAGTTAAAAACAAACCAATAAACATAAGTTATTCAAGTGTACACTTCCATAAGTTCCTCGGCAAAAAGAAAAACTTAAAAAACAGTTGTCATCATAAGCGGATTTATTTCAAAATCTAAACAAAGTTTTTGTACATAGCAATTCATTATCAAAAATAAGAAAAGAAAACACTTAATATATCTTTGTTAAAAAAGCAGAAATGACTACAATATAGGTATGCACATATAATATTTACATAACAATAAAGTCTACAGCATAATCCAAAAATAATATATCAAATTCAATTAGTTATTAGAAATGCAGTTAAGAACGTAAACATGTTATTGTAGTAAGTTTCTTTACTTAGATCACTATTTATTGATTTAAGTTTAAAAGACGTGATGGAGAAGAAAGGAGAAGAAAGGAGATTTACTAAACTATCTGAACGTACTTGGTACGACAAGTTTGCCACAATAAGGTTAGGTCAAGCTAGATATACAGTGTGGAAAATTATAAATTGATATTATTCAACGTGAAAATGTGATCCCCACCTTCAACCGCCTTCGAGTGACAGTTACAACCCCCAACTTTTTAAATGGGAAGTATGTGCTTGTGATATATCGTTTGAAAGGTCTCTTCATTCTCTATTTAAAAATGATATAATTTTTTAATTAATGTAAAAATTAACACAAAAAAATGTTTTGATTGGCGAAATTCGCTACAACACACTGAAAAACTAATATGTATTACTTATGTGTTCATAATGTGAAGAAAAAACATGAATATCAATGAAGTAGGAGAACTTGTACCTTGGACTTATTTTTCCATTTTTTTTACAAATTATACCTATTAATCAACATTTTTAGGAAAAAAATATTAAAGTTTTTACACAAGACAATTATTTAGAAAAAAGTGCATTCAGTCCAAGGTACAACAGGGATGATGTACCTTGGAGCTAGGGATGTTGTATCTTGGACGTATATCTTTTAAAATATTTTGTGCACTAACAAGAAGTAAAAAAGAACTTTGATCATCAAACACATTTTATAATCATTATATTTACAGTGTAACTTATAATAATGTTTTACTGTATCAATTAACTAATAAAAAAATATTATTTTATTGCATTTTTAAAAATTCAACTAATCATCAACGAATTACAGCGACAATTCAACTCAAAATTTAACAACCAATCGAAACTGTATATTTTTTTAATTTGAGCCAATTAGGATCTGATTACACTGACAATCTTTCCATACTAAGGAGGATAATACAGGTGAGTATAAAGGTAAAAAAATCAACAATAAACTTTATTAACAATAATTATTATTTATAACACAATTATTATAAACAATTTTTGGTCTTTCTTCGTTTTGAATGCAAGAATGATTCACCATCGGTTATACTTTTTCCTCTTTTCTCATTTTACTTATTATTTGTGCGTGGTGCTGAGTGTCCAGTTGCAAGTAAGGGCGAATCGAGCTTGCTTAACTATGATCCGTAATTTTTATTAACTGTTGTTCCTCCACGCCAGATTTCGCAAGCTGGGTTACTACAATTGAACGCGTAGAATGATTAGTTATCTTAAATCTCTTTACATTCAGTCCAGCCTCTGAATGCACTCTTTTTAGTCCATTTGCCAATTTCATTAATTCCTACAGGAATATTCTTCTACTAAATACCAGATTCACACCAGTTAGGATTGGCAGTCAGAAATAAACGATCTGTGGTGACGTTACGGCCCCTCTTTTGTAGCATCTTTTTCAACAATCTGAAAATGAACATATAACGGAATAAATATTTGACATATTTTTATAAGTAATACCAACCTCACGGGACAATGATTAGGATTCTTCTCATTTGAAACCATGAATGAAAACTCATAACGCCCAGTCAAGTTTCCGGTGCATTCTTTTTCTTCATGAAAGTATTCGATCAAACATTTAGCCACTTCTCCTTCTCTCCAAGCAAGCTCTTTTGCTGCAATTTGATAGAATTTTTTCTGGAGCCCTGAAGGAGTATCTTCGTTCCAAACGTGAATCATTTTTTTGTAGTTGTCATCTAATATAGACACTAAACTCACTTTTCTCTTTTCTGCAATCGTTTGCAACTGCTTTCGCCTTCCGTCTCTTGCTGCATGCGTACTTTTAAACTCAATATCTGAGAATGGATTCATCTTCACATTAAACCAATTAAAATATAATTCCTGCACCATTTTGGCAGTAGTATTCCACATTGTTTTTAAAATGGAATCTTTGTAATCCTCTCTATCGCATTTTTTATGTTGAATGCGTCTTCTTCTAATATACTGCTTACTTTTGAGATAGGTGATACATTTTAAATTGTTTTACCGAACCGCAATTCCGCCATTTTGCAAAAACTGGTAAAATTATGTTACGTTGCCGTGGTGACATTTAATGAATTACTCTATTTCAAAAAAAAACTCAAATTTTCCGTCATTTTCTTTGAATTGTCTTGACGAATACAACTCGTGGTAGGAATCTTTTGGCAAATTTAGTCAGTCAGTACCACTCATAGTTGTCTTTAGAAAATCGCCACGAGTGCTTTAGCATTTTCGTCACAACAACTATTTGTGACAAAAATTATTACCTGCAAGATTCCTACCACTTGTATTATATACGATAACACCACGGGTGTGGTGTTATTAGGCAAAGCAGACATATTTCAAATGTCAAATTAAGTGACAGATAGTAAATTAATTCATAATAATAAAACAAAGATTTGTTGATATTTGTAACAACAAAATTAACAAAATTATTTTAGAAAATACACCAAAAAACACAATTAGTTTGTATTAATTGATTAAAAAACATGAAAAGTAGTAAAAAATTATCTTACCGAATACACTTCGAGCATTGATAAATAGTCAAAATTTTGTCGTAGAAAATGATTCAAGCGTGTTTCTTTGAGGTAATAGCAGTCGGCCTTCGACCTCGTGCTATTACCAAGAAACACGTTTTGAACAGTTTCTATGACAAAATTATATGCTCTAGGGGTATTATAGCTGAGAATAGTATAAACAATCTCTATAAAAAAACATCAATACAAAAATGTAAACAATAGAACAGAATCGAAAACGGAAAAGAAATGTTTAGAAGAATTTAATCTCGAACTGAACGATTTCTTTTACTTTGTAAATATATCTTTTAGAATTATTTTTTCAGAAGGAAGAGTTTTTTGTAGGATGTCCTCCCACGGGTAAAACATGGAATCGATTTTTTCTAGCCACTCCCAATTGTTTTTAGTTGAATGCATGGCACTTATTACTGCTCTCTTTTCGCTTGTTTTTAAAATTTTACCGGGAAGTGTTTGTCTTCATAAACAAAAATAGCAAAATCACCCACTGGGTATTGTGGAAGATCTTTAGATAATTTAGTAGCACATGGCATAAATGTTCCAATAATTATATCTAAAAGCGTATCTGCTTTTTCTTCTCCAAAATACAGCGGCCTATCGGAATCATCAGAATCATGTAAGGAAAAATGGTCTGATGATAACGTTTTAGAAGAGTCGGAATCTGACAGAACTTTTTCGGCTGCTGTTTTGTTTCTTTGGGCAAAGCGTTTTTTTATTCTTGGTTTTATTTACTTGTTTTAATTCACCAATTCTTGTCTTTTTGGCGTGCCGGTCAATATGCAAGATCGTCTTTCTTCACGTTCTCTGCGGTTAGTCTGACGACAGCTTTCGGGTGATGTCAAAGTTTCAGCTCTCGGTTGAGCTTGGATGTTGACTTTCTTGTTCTCCAACAATATATCATCAGCAGCATTAACTTAGGAATTTTCTTAAGCAGCAGCTGCTGCAGTCGGATCAAGGCGATCTATTATGTCTGAGGGTATAAATTCAAAATCTGCGAAAAAGTTTTCATCAAGCGGAACAAATCCTGACACTTTAAATCCTTGAATTATATTAGTTGGTGTAAAGGCCAACGGAAATGCTTTGCTTATCAACGGAGCCAGGGCGTGATCATGTATTCGTTCATCGCTGTATTGAAACACGATTCAAAAGGCCCAAATACAGTCCTGTCTAAAGGCTGCATCTTATGATTCGTGTGCGGATGGAGTGTCACTAAAATTACCCCGTTATCTTTAGCAAGTTGGAGAACGAGAACCGAGATATGACTCTCATGGTTATTTATTAACATGATGCATGGTGAATCTCCCGACGGCTTTGCGTATTTTAAGAAGGATTTGAAAAACTGAAGAAATAGAGTTTCGTTAGACCAACCGTATGGGTTAGCCAACTGTTCTTGGCGAGACGCCCGTTATCATAAAATCTTTAAAGTTTATTCGCAAAAATAGTAACATTGGTAGAATGAAACCTTCTCCAGCATTCACCGCACATCATGGTTATATTTGTGTTTCTTTCCGCACTTGTCATAGTGCCCACCTGCTTGGATCCCTTTGTAGCCAGGATTTTTTAGAAGAACATAAGCCGTAGGTAATTCTGTCTCATTATAATTCCATATGCTTACAGCTGGCAGAGGAAGACATTTTGTCAAAACTGCCTTATAGTTCTGAAATGTGAGCGCATTATTGGTTTGATTGAATGCCGTTGAACGTGCTAGGGAGGTTGCTTCAGTTTTGCGAAATGATATGTCATTGTTATATTTCTTTCAAAAAATACTCAGCGAAAATTCACCAGCCGGTTTATCTTTGTCTTAGCTGAAAGGATACTTTTTGTTGTTTTTTTTTAGCAAAACTGTACTCTAACTCACAAACATTCTTCAATGTCAGACCATGCTGCAACATCGCTGCTTGTTGTATAGAATCCACGAAAATTTCCTCCTCTTCATTGAAAACTTTCTTTGTTGCATTATATTAAAGAAGAGTGTAGTCTTTCGTGCCCTGTTTAAAATGTTGAAGATGCATGCGAATGGTGCTTTTACTCAATCCGGTATGTTTTGCAGCCGAATATAGTGTCATGTTTCGTTCTTTTATTAAATGAATTGTACTTTTAATTTTTTCTTCATCTCAAGGAGCCCTCTTGACTTCTGTTTTGCTGCGCGGCTTATTTGACAAAAATGAATAACTGCAATGAAATAATACTCAACACAAATGACTTTGTTAACGTTACAAAGTTTAAATTAAAGATGTACCTTGAAACTGTTCAAAGTAAAATATGTTGTACCATGAACATGTCCGAGGTATATCGTATTTATTATGTTCGAGATACAACATCATGTCAGTTTATATAGAAACGTCAACAGAAAAATTTAGGTTAAAAACACATTGATTCTGGATATGAAAATTAACAGTTAAATAAACATCAAACTAATTAAAAAATATTTCTATCATGCATATGTTAAATCGAAAATCTGTTTATAAAAAAATCAGAGCGGAAACACTTTTTCAGGCCAAGATCTTACAAAGTTTTCTGCAACGAGGTACTTAAAGATAAACAGTTTAAATAAAATTTACCATGCCATCTAGTGCTTTATTCATGACCTACTGTCGAAAACTTAAATTAAAAAACTCGCGAAGTTTGAGTTTCAAGATTATGTTTGAGGTACAACGATGGTCAAGGTACAACAGGTTCCCCTATATGTTTAAAATACTCACCGCAAACGTCTTGGCAACATTCTATTCTTAAATAAAAATGTTTTCTAATTTTATTTTACATATCAGGCGTGACCGATCTAACCGCAAGCGTTATTCGCTCTCTAAAATCATTTAAATCAAGAAGTTTAGTTTTATATACAGTACTCTTCACATATCCTCATAAAAAGTCCAATAACGTAAGATCAAGTAATCGTGCTGGCCATTCTATTAATTCTCGTTTTCCTATCAACCGATATGGAAATATTGCGTCGAGTTACTACCGGACATTAAGTTGGTAATGTAGCGGTGCTCCAATTTGCTAGAACCATATCGTATTTGCTGAAACTTGAGGGTTTCCTGGATAAAGTTTGTTTTCGGGTCACGTCGAACGAAAACGTTACGTGAACGTTCCTCTTTTCCCACCACCACCATCCACCATTCGTCCGTGTCGATCGTCGTATTTATCTTTTTTTGGGCGCGGCCGCCGCCGCTTTTCTCGGAGACGACGCTTTTCCGGCGGACGCCGGTTTCGCTTTTTTCGGCTTCGGAGCTTTAGGTTTCTTCGTCGGCATTTTGTTGGTTTTTTTCGCTTTCGACGGCGACTTCGGTTGCTGTTTCGACGTCACGGCGGCCGATTGTTGTTTTTTGTCGACGGCCGCGGCGGCGACTGGAGAGGCCGCTATCGACTGTTGTTTTTTCGGAGACGAAGGCTTTTTTTTGCCTTTCTTGTCGACGAGCGCGGTCGCCTTTTTCGCTGCGGTCGACGACGGCTTCTTGGGCGACGCCTTGGCTCGTTTGGCTGCCGTAGACGTCGGCGAAGTCTTCTTTTTCTTGCTGGCCGCCGTCTTCGAAGCGGATTTCGAAGAAGCTTTTTCTTCGGCCGACGAACCGCCCGCCGCTATCTTGAACGAACCGCTCGCTCCTTTTCCTTTCGTTTGAACGAGCGCGCCGGACGCCACCGCCGACTTGATGTACTTTTTTATAAACGGCGACATTTTTTCGGCGTCTATCTTGTAGTTCGACGCGAGGTACTTCTTGATCGCCTGCAACGACGAACCGCCTCGTTCTTTCAGACTCTTTATAGCGCTGTTAACCATCTCGGAGGTGCGTGGATGGTTCGATTTCTTCTTGGCCGATGAGGCGGCCGAGCCGCATTTCTTTTTTTTTTTCTGTTGCTGCGACGCGGCTGTCAACGTAGGTTTTTATCAATGAAAAAAGAGACCAATGATAGGTTTCCAACAATTCTTGTCCAAACATTAAGTTTTTGAGAGTATTGTATATGTTCTCTCATCTAGTGTAGATTTTCCATTGACCAGTAGCGGCAATTTGTCGATTACCATGACGGTTAAATGTAAAAGTGCACTCATCAAAACTATACCGCCTGCTAATTGGATAATATTGTTATCTAACATTTCCATCATTCGTTCACAAAAATAAGTTTTCCTATCAAAATCGTCTTCCATGACTTCCTGAATTGGTATTATTTTATAAGAATGCATTTTGTTTCTTTTAGTATGTTAGCGGATACTTGTCTACTCGATGTATATGGGTTTTCCTCAAACTCAAGCATCACATTCTTTATCTGCCTTCACGTTCACGTTGAATAATGTCAATTTATAATTTAAATATGACGTGTTTTATAATTTTTTATAAATATGTACCGTAACCGAAACAATGAGTTTTCCCACACTGCATGTTAGGAGAAGAAGGATTGTCCAGTTAGACGGGTCGGATGGGTCGGTTAACACGTACGTGCTGTGAGAGAACGGGGTTCAGAGAAATGGTTTATCTTTGCTTCTAAAACTAAAACGGAAATGATAGAAAAAAAATAGAATAAGGACAAACCCAGTTAGTCAAAAGAACTACGACTAAAATAAAATTAAAAATAGTCAAATAAAATTTTCTAAAATAAACTACCATGCAATTAAATAACTGAATAAATTCCTTACTTTACCGTAACTGTTTGTGAAATAAAAACAATATTGTTGCCACGCTAAATCATATAAAATAATAGTCTGGGTTACGTTTGGCCCACCCCGGTCTTTCTTAACAAACGGAATGAGTGTACTAAAGTCAGACATTGACCTAACAATGTATTCCATATACGGGTTAACTTCAGTCCTTAGAGTACGGTGGTCAACATCGAACTCTTAGCAAGTAAGAAATCTATGAGCCAATGTATAATAACGCCACACAACAAGCAACGGTCGTCATCTGATGCGTTTCAAATGGCAACAAAACTCGTGTTGAAATTTAAATAACAACTCGTTCCAGAGGAGCAGGAGGAGGAGGAGGAGAATGTGGACCCACCATACACCTGAACTTGCTTGGTACAAGTTTGCCACAAGAGGGATAAGTTAAATACAGAAATGTTGCGAGTAGATAGGATAGTCTTACAACACACGGTAGAATGGGCTAAGTATTTGTGCGTGCTATGAAAACACGTGGTTCCGTAAAGCACCTGTCTTACGGTTCACCCACGTTTCTAGGTTAATACCAACCAAGTAAAGAAAAGGATCTGCATATAGATGAGGAAAAATAAAGAAAGGCAGAGTATTAAAAAACTGCGACAGCTAAAACTAATAAAGGCTCTGGTCTCTCTTTGGGAAAAGTCTATATACATTTACATCAGGTACTAGTGTAATGATGGCTTGAGATGATTTGGAGTACGAGTTGATTGTGTCTAACAGATCACCCTGAACGTAATCAAATTTGCGACAAGCCAGAATTCGATGTGCTGGGGAGTCAAGGAACGCTACACGACGGACAACTTTCGTCATTTAAAACGCTAATTGTCACGTGCCAGCCTTGCCAAGAACTTTGATGCAGTAAATTTCTTGCAAAAGAAGATGTAGGAAGGGATGCTTGGATATGGCACAGAGGGTATCTACGGGAACGGAGCGATAAGCCCCCAGCATATAAAAATATATATATGAAAAATAAGGATTAGAGCGAAACCAGTTTTCTGACTACGTGGGAATGTCAAAGTCTGCGGTACCAAATATCTAGGCCATAGATGACCATAGGTATAACTGTTAACATGTTAACAGGTTAAATATATTCGCAAAAAAATTTTTGTGTAGGTTCCATTTCAAGCGTGAGTATTTGTAGAACAAGTGCCAACCACTCTTACACTTGTTAACCACAAATGCACAAGGTTTACAAAACTCAATCTGTCGTCAAGCAAAAGTCCAAGATATTTGAATTTGAAAATTATACGGACGCGAATGTAGGTGAAGCGCAGTGAAGGATCTCGTTTTAAAGTGGAGTCAAAAACCATGTTCTTGGTTTTATTTGTTGGAACCGCCAGTTTGTTGTTGCTAGCCCAGCTTGTGACTATGTTTATGCACATGTTGGATTTTGCCTTTAAGTCTCGTCTAGAAATTGCGGACATAAATCAGTACAAATGACGCGCGTGGCGTCAGCAGGTATTCTTTTAACAACATTGACATGTCAATGAAAATTGCAAGTCTGTACTTGGAGACGTTCGGTCGTACATTGGTCATTAATCTACGTGCGGTGTCAGTCGTCGTTTTGCCTGAAACAAAGCCATGTTGACTGAGATGGAAAAAAAATTGTAGAGGAATGTCTATATAGTAATAACAGAGTTATCAGACGATATCAGTTAGGATTTACGATATCTTTCTTTCCAGGTTTGAGAATGGTGATGAGTTTACCAGCTTGTAGGAAAATAACTACATTTAAAATATGAGTTGAGCAAATCAACGATTGTTGAAGAGAAGGAATATTGTACAATTACCCGTAAGAGATTACAGTGTATTCTGTCAGTTCTATGAGACTTGTTTTTAAGAATCCTTCTAGCCACCGCGGTTATATCGTCAATAGTGACCACCCAGTACTGTTGAGATCTTATTTGAGCATGCAAAGGTCTATTGTTGAATCGTCTTCAAGAAACAGGAGGCAAACGATAACTTTAATCGTCTCGTATTTTGAGACAGTGTATCTGTCGCCGTCTCGGACATTGGAGCACGATTGGATCGATAAGAACTTAAGAGAGTACAACCTGTAAACTAACCCCCACGGGCTGTAGTCAAGCTTTTTTCAACTAATCTTTGCCAGAAACTATACTTTCATGTCTTAACTGCAAGTTTGTACCGATGAAGCGCGGTCTTGTAAGAGACAAAGCAATAAGGTTTTAAGTCTGCTGGGGCTTTTTGGTGGTGTTTTCCTAAACAACGCATCGCTTGCTTTAACCTGTCTAACTTAGGACTTCACCACAGTACACCGGCTTTAGAGCTTATACGGTTTAAGCTACATTGGCAAGAATTGAGGATCATCTTGATCAACTTATCAATGACGGTGTTTACAGATCTAAGATTGTGGCACAAAGCTCCACTTGCAAGATAAGTAAGATATAGAACTTGCGGTTGCCTGCCAAAGCGGTGATTTCGAATAGAAGTCACCAGCTATTATAACAGGAACGTCTCTTAGTTTATCAAGAATTTTATCGAGGTGTTGGAGATGAATGCGTATATCTTCACTAGGCGGCTACTCTAACAGGCTTTAAACTATTGAAAACAATAGCAGAGTAGTATCGCATAAAAAAGGATACAGAAATCCTGTTGAAGGGTGCAGCCGCACCAGCAAGCTTGTACCCTAAACCAGAACTAAACACGTATGGCTTTTGTGTCATTAAAATGTCAATGTCATTGTCGGAAGAGAAACTCATAGTTTTAAAAGTCGCAACTCGTGAATTGCAAAGATTCACTTGCGCAAACCTCAAAGTTAGTTAAGTGTGCTTATTGTCCATAACTAGTGTCTGTTATTTTGGCGTCGAGCTGTTTCATGTATGATGGGCAGGTATTGGATAAAGCTCTGTGTCTAATGACTTTACCTTTATAGTCAAAACCAGCGCAGTTTACGCATGTAAGGTCACGCTCTGTGTTAGAGCATGTCTCGGTTTTGTGCTTTTCAGCACAATAACCGCACTGTATTTTACTTTTACAGTCGTTCGAATGATGGCCAAACTTCTGACCATTAAAGCAACGGGTAACACGGTTATGGTCATTGACTCTACACGCATTTCACGCAACGTGATGCTATAAGAAATTTTTGAACTTTGGTCAAAGCAAAACAAACTTTTATTTTCATTATTGGCAGTATGTAGAATCTCATCCAAAAGATCGTCAAAATTTTGTGATAGTATTGTTTCCTTTACCTGCTTAGGAAAGAGGTTTGTAGGAACGTCGACGATAAAATCACGAAGTAAGGATTTACCTTGTGGTTTGACAATCAGACCGGGCGAGTTTTTGTCAAGTCCGTTCGCTCAGATTCAAGTCTTATAGGGTTTTTGCCCGTCTTAGTTACTGTGTCTAGCAATACGCTATAAGTTTGTAGGTTTAGGCACGATAACGACAGTAGAACAAGGAGCAGGGGCAACTGTTTTACCCGAAGGAACTGTAACTCTCTCTATTTTAGATCGAGCAGCCTAGACGTACAAAAAAAGAGTACGCCTTCTATAGCATTGGCAATGTCAGCAGTTTGCTGCGTTACGCGACGGTATATTATGGTTTTACGAAAAGTCGCTTGAAGTCAATTATTTCTGACGCTCGTAGAGTGTCGGCTGGAAAAAGACTGTACCTGACGCTATTAGTTTTGTAAGGCGCGTGACGTCAGTATTAAAAGACTTTTCGATGTTGTCAGGTAAGGTTTTATCAGGGATGGAAACAATGTCGCGGGTTTAACTTCTATGAAGGAAGCTGATAAAGTAAGCGAGGTAGAGCGACGCTCGTAGAGTGTCGGCTGGAAAAAGACTGTACCTGACGCTACACTTTTAGACGGATTATGGAACATGTTGATTCAGTTTAGGATATTAGGTATTCAAGAATAAGCATTACATCGTTTATGGGATATATGTATCTCACGAGCGTTGCCATTCATTCACGATTTTTAAATGACGCTTGACGGTTGAAAAAAAAAGAAAACCTGAATTAAAACTGGCTGGCCCAGTGACAACTTTAATAAAAGCTATGATGCAGTATATTTACTGTAATAAGAGCCGCAAAGAAATATGTTTTGCTACGTTTTACCTCAGAGCAAAAGTGTCTAACAAAATTCAATTTATGATCAAGTAAAAGCCCGTAATACTCTTTGTACTGGAATATCGTCAAGTCAAAATGAGATATTTCTTTTCAACAAGAAGTCAAAAACTCTGTATTTGGTCTTGTCATCTGAGATTCTCAGTCTGTTGCTAGCAGCCCGTAAAGGCAGAAGACACTGTCGAGATTTTGCTTCTAATTTGCATCTGTTGTCTGCGAATACTGTGATATCGACCGCGCATGCAACGATGTCACACTTTTCAGATAAATCTTGTTCTAGTAATGAATTTTTGTGATACGACGTCGTCATGGAAGTTCCATAAAAGTAAAAATTTAAGTAAGTTCTAAAAGGAGCGTGATCAGACGTTACGAGTTGAAGCTAGCAATATTTTTCTTGTCAGCATCGAGTTTAAAAGTTTAGTTTTTAAGAGTTCTACTAGTCATAGCCACTGTCTTGTTAGTGACCATTCAGTCATGTTGAAAATCTATGATAACAAAAGATCGAATCTTGGCAAGAATCATCGTTCCTCGGATCGTCCCTGAAAAAAAATCAAATTATTGGTTCGATAGTCTCATACTTTGTAGGATTGAATCTCTCACCGTCCCGGACATTAGAAAAAGGTCGAATTAAAAAAAAATTGAGAAAAATCCTATACGTTAATCCCTACGGACTCACTGCCAGACTTTTTTCTATAAACGTTTGGCAAGAGCTAAATTTAAAGTTAAAAACTAGCAACTCAAACATGTATGACGAACATCTTGTTTATTCATATTTTAAAAAACAAAACGTAAATTTTGTTAATGCAGCCAACTATTAGCTCAAAAATAATTGCCTCAAAACACTAAAGCAAACTCAGATCGATCCTAAATACTTATATTATCTAATTTTTTTTCTCAAAATTATTTTATAGTGATAAAAACAATATTTAATAAAAAAATTCATTTATTCATAAAACAGGATTATCAGGATCAATAACCTTTCACCTCTACTCATTGAAATATTCTTAACTAACTTAAAAATCGATAAACTTTTTTCAAATGAAATTTGTTAATCCTAACAACAATTTTCTTTTTTTCTTAATTAGATTTTGTTATTTATTATTATTATCAATGTTTTTTTGTAGTCTAAGATGTTTATGTTGTTAGTCTAGTAAGTGTAAATAACAAACTTAAAAAATTTAATTTAATCAATAAATTCAAGTTTCTATATATTTTTTAATGTTTTGTTGTAATAATTTTTTTAGCATTTTTTAAATTTAATATTTCAACTTTGATTAAACTGTTGTTTTATGTAAACTATTTTTAGACTTTTACTTTAAAATAGGCGTCTGATGATGACTAATAATTAAATCATGTAGTGCTAATATTATTAAATAAATTATTTTGATATATGAGAAAAGCCTTGTGCAAGTAAATTTCATAAATTATAGATTTATTTTATTATATTAATAGTCACTGGTTACACGATAAAAACGACTTTTGTCGAGCAGTCTTACAGACGTTTCGATGATATTTTCGAAACGACGAAACAATAAAAAAAATATAATAAACCTTTGTCTAAAAAATTTTGTTTTTGTTACTAGAAAGATGTAAAACTAGTAAATACAAAAAAGTTTGCAAAACATTAGTTTAGATATAGAAGAAAACTTACTGACATTACCAAAGGTTGACAAAAGCAATTTTGATAATAAAACTAATTACCAATATTTAACTGCAACTTATAAAAACATAAGCAAGAAAGGTGTAAGAAAACCCGATTTCATTAATTTTACTCGAATAAATACTATAATTTGAATTGAAAAATTTAATATATTGCAACTTAATCAAACAGAACAAAAAAATATTTAAAAATAAACAAAATTGATTATAAACAAAATTAAAACCAAACAACAAGGGAAGTTAAAAAATGCTCGAAATAATTTACAAAAAGATAAAAAACAATATTTACAATTAAAAATTGTTTATGGAAAATGGTGTCATTTATTTAATTAAAAAAGTTGTACTATATTCGGTAAAACAATTTTTAATTATGTATAATGGTAAAACCTTTGATTACACAAACTTAAAAAAAATTAATTAAAGAAGAATAATTTATTATTTAAATAATATGATTGCCAAAAAGAACGTCTTGTACTTTTAAATACTACAATAGTAATCTTGTTTTACATAACAGTTAAAAAGTATAATGTTAATTAATTGCTCGTCCTTTAAATTTATTATACATTATATTTATATAATTAAAATTTAATAATTAATCTTTTATAAATTATTTAAGTTTTTTCAATTAACATTTGTGGCTTTATTAAAGAAACTAAAACATTTTTAATGTAATTGTGCAAAAACTGAAACTATTGAACACAATCTTGCAATAATTATAAAGGTTATAATAAAATTATTTTTAATTTTTTAGTTGTCACAATTGATATAAAATAAATTAGGTATTAATTTATAACATTCTATAAAGATAAATAAATAAAATTAAAGATTCCTACTTAGAAACGTACTTAATTAATTGTTTGTAGAAGAAAAAAATATATCATACTAATTCTGTTAATGTCAGATTTTTTGCTTTTTAAAGTTACACACTTAACAGTGTGCAACATTTCTAAAAAAAATCTTTTTTTGACTATTGTTTTCTTTATATAAAATTTTGATACTGTTGAAACCTGGAAAATGTAAATCTTGATTATAATGGATAGATAACATACAATTTGATTTGTTAAGTTTAATTTTATTTTTATGTAAAGTAATTCTATCTCTAATTAATTTTTTTGTTTGTCTGATACTACTAGAATTGCATTCCAAACATGAAATTTTATAAACTACATTAAATTTGAAATGTTTTTGAAACTCTATCCTGTGGTAAAAATACCACGTATGATAAACAGGAAACTATAAATTAGTATGGAAGGTAGAAAAGTTGACATGATCTATTGACAAGTAACGCCGTAAAAATTCTTACTATAAAATAAGTTAGCAACAGTGTCGGTATGAACATCAGAAACAACATCAGAACTAGCGGACAACTGTTTCGTTTTTTTGAAACTCGTCAGCGCTAGGATACACTGATGCGTTTTTACAACCATACCGACAAACAATGGTAGTCATGTAAACATTACCTTTTTGTTTGAGTCGAGTTATTTTATTTGTAAAGGACAATTCTGTAAACAGATTTTTGGTACTGCAATGGGCAATCCTTTTTCTCCGATCCTTGCTAATTTAACTATGCATGATTTACTAACGTGGGTTACGAACAACTTAAACTTTACTCCAATTTTTCTATTCTCGTATGTAGATGACATAATAACATGCATTTCTAAAAACCAAATTGACTATACCCTTTCCATATTTAACAACTATAACCCGTCTTTACAATTTTCCATAGAAGTCGAAAACGATAATCAAATTCCCTTTTTAGACATCCTGTTGATTAAAAACATCTTAATAGATTGGTACACAAAAACCACGGCATCAAATAGAATCATCAACTTCCTTTCAAAACATCCCCATAACCAAAAAATTAACATAATTAAATCGATCAAAACAAAATCTTGACATTAAACAGTCCTCAGTTCCATCAGAAAAACCTAAAAATCCTACAACAAATCCTACATAATAACAATTACCCCTCCTATATAATTAAACGTTTACTCAACAGTAACACTCCAACACCTAATTCCGATCCTCCACCGACGACTACTGTGTTAAGTACGACCAACATTGACAATAAAAGTTATGGTAGCTTAATCAACGTTCCGGGTTTGAGTCACCAAATCATAAAAACACTAAAAAACGATACCATTAACATAGCTCTATACAATAACAACACACTATACAACAGATTTTACACGAAACTAAAAGATAAAACCACTGATTTAGAGAAATCTTGTCTCATCTATAAAATCGACTGCAGTGATTGCGAAAAATGTTATATTGGTCAAACGAAGCAAAAATTAAAAAACCGTATTCAAAATCACATGTATGACTGTAAAAAAACTAATAGTTCCAAGACCGAAAAAACCGCATTGTTTTTACATCACACTCAGTTACAACATAATTTTAATTTTAATAACCCTACGATATTAGATTTTGAAACCAATTTTACCAAAAGACTTGTTGCAGAAATGATCTTTATCAATGTATATAAAAACAACGTCAATTTTAGAACGGATACTCAAAACCTCATTACGGTATATAATAATTTAATTAAGAAAATAAAAAAACGAACATAAATAACAAATAAAACTAATATATACAACCTATCTAACTTATTTACTAACTTATGTTCTACTCTTAACTAACTTAACTAACTTAACTACTTTCTCAATTAACTTAAACTAAAACTAAAACTATAAATTAAAAAAAAACCGCTCCGTTGATAACATCTGTAAAATAAAATTGTATAATTAGTGTGGTTATTCAATATTTACTTAATTTCTTATTACACAGTTACCAAACAAAAATTCCTTTTCCTATCAATAACCTTTCACCTTGTCGATACATCATCACCAAAAATTTATATCGTTCGTACGTTTTAATAGTGCACGATGTCGTAACTCAAATTACGCTTTTAATTTTAATTTAAATGTATTAATTCGACTCAATCATTTTAGAAAAAAATTACATGACTCAGTGGTAAGTAATCCCGTTATCTTCATTACATTTTAATTATATATAATTATTGGTTAGTTACTAGATTAGAACTAATGTTTTTATTAGAATTAACAATTTTAAAATCAATAATGTTAGTTATTTCAATACAATTAAATTTCATAGTGCTGTCTTGTTTGTTAATTATGTTTTATACACATTTTTAATCTTTGTTTTTATGTTATAAAGTATATTAAAAATGTTTGTTTCTTACAATAAAGTGAGCGAGCCTGATGAAGTGTTCATCCAGAACACGAAACGTCGCAAATTACTGAAGTAGTTGCTTTCATCCAACCTCCTACAAGAAGGAATCATTAATTTGATTAAAATCTAAATTGTCAGTAATTCTATAACTATTAAAAATCATGAAAAATATAGTTACTAAATTACGTAATTAACAGGTATGCTCTTTTAATTACGTAAGCATAAATAAATTAAATCGACAAGTATCAAAATTATAACATATTGAAAGTATTAATAAACACACAGCTAGAAAAATAAATAAAAAATAAAAAAAGAGAAAATTAGAATTTAGCATTAAGAAGAAGAGAAGTGTTTAAATGAAAAAGTTTATTAAGATAAGTAAAAGAATTATTATTATTTATTGCAAAAATGAAGAAATTTAATATTAAAGTCAGAAAAAAAAGATAAAATATGATTCGCAAGAACAGAACAAGTATTAAAAATGCCAATATTCAAATTTCTGTTAATAAAACAAATGTGTTCTTTTAGTCTTTTGAACTTTCTTTCAGTTTGACTGACATAAAAAGAATTACAAGAAAAACAAGAAATTTTGTAAATACCAGATTTATCTAAGGCAGGAATATTATTTTTATTATTAGTAATAAATTTTCTTTAATTGCTATTAGTAGAAAAAAAAATAAAAACAACAAATTGAAAAAAAAAATTTAAGAAAATGTCAAGGACTAAACTAAGAAATATAAAGATATATATCATTATTACTAAATTTATTATATACCAAATTTTTAAATGCATGATTTTTGAAAACGGAACACAATAAAGACGATTTAATAAAGAATGAAAAAAATTTTAATGACTATACGGATAGTTAGAGTGAAAAAAAATTAAACAATTTGTATAAGTAGATTTACGATATATTATATAATTCAATAAAATCGTTAAAATTACTGAGATTGTCTTAAGAACTATTAAAAAGAACAATCAGTCATTTACATATCTAAACCAAAAAGTAATCATGCTAGAAAAAGAAGAGTTAGAAAAAATATTATTTTCTTTTCTTCTGATGTTAACATTAAATTTCTTCATTTTTGCAATCTAATTAATTTTCATATGATTTTTGACTGTGTGTTTATTGATGGTTTCAATTTGTTATAACTTTGACACTTATCGGTTTAATTAATAATACGTGGTATGGTCTTTTAATTACGTAATTTAGTAGCTATATTTTGAATAATTTATAATAATTGTAGAATTATTGACAATTACATTTTCTAATGTTGAAACATGTCTAATTTAAAATAAATAAATAAAATATACAGTGCGTCAATTTGAAAACTTGGGATTAGGAATATATTTACAACAAAAAATAATATTAAAAATTAGAAAAACCTGTTTTGACAATACGGAAGGAAAACTAAATTGACATGGTCAATAGCACACCCTTTCATACCCTTTCACCCTCGGCTACTTGAACTTTAAAAATGTAAATTGCAACCCCCACTTATGATACATCTTTGAAAACGCTATTCAGAAATATAAAAAACATCTCACTTGACAGTAAAATGGTTAGCAAATAATTAAGCTTTAGGAGATGCTGATAACGTTTCAAAAATACACTGGTTGTAAAATTTTATTTGAAACGATTCAAAATGTTTGCCATTTTTATCTAAGCAGAAAAATAGTCAAAATTTAACTTCGTCTTACTTTTTAGAATGTCTAACGAGTGATGAAACGACAAACGTCTATAATTTGTTATAGTAAGTCTTCTAGATCCGCTGAGTTGGTTTTATAAACGATTTGTTTGTTACCCAATAAAAAAAATCTAGCGGTGTTAAATCAGACGATTGCGATGGCCACTCGATTACTCCTCAACGACTAATTCATTTTCCTGGATTATGTTCATCTAGCCACTGTTGTTTTTGCGTTGGTTAAACTAACGCGGTTTGTGCAGATGCACACTTATCTTTTTCGAATCGATGCAAAATAAATAACGTTGTTTTGAAATAAGGTGATGTATTTATAATGAAAAATTTACATCAACTGACTAGCAAAACCGTTGTTTTGCTGCATGAAACCTTCGGATGCTAAATCCTTAAATGACTTAGGATTGGCGCAAAAGCATTTTGTACAGTCATGAACTATTTTTCGCAACATGCTTCTGGCAAAGGTAGGCTAATATTTATCTCTTAGAGATAAAAGTAATTGGTTAGCACCACAATGTAGTAGCCTAATATGTTCATTAGTGCAGATTAATTTTGTTAACCAATGCGAAGGTAAAAGTATAATGGGGTGCTTCTTGTCATAATTGAAATTTAAATCCTAGATACGACCACCTACTGGTAAAATGCCTTGGTCATTTAGGAACGTTTTATTAAGCTCAGTAAAGCATTTTGCCTTTCTTCTACAGTTAAATACCGGTTTATGTTGCGTTTACCTTGATTTTTTGTATGATTTATAAATCGGTAGAAGTAAGCTGCGACTTGTTGCAACTTGAGCAAGAATGTAAATTTAAAAAATCTATTTAATAGCTGTGGACGAATAGTTACATCGAAGGAGACGCGAATCTCTAAATCATTTTCAAAGCAGTATGGTTGAGATGCCCAGGATGCTGAATCGCCCATTAACCACAACCACAAACCACCACAAATTAGCGTTTTTAAGATCTCGAGGCGACACGCCACGCGATAGTAAATCCGCGGGATTGTCGTGTGTCTGTATGTTTCTCCAGTTTTAATGTTACTAATGGCTTGAATTGGCGCTACTCTGTTGGCTACAAATGTTTTCCAACGCTTGGGTGCTCCTCGTATCCAATTTAAAGTAATTGTGGAATCGCACCAGTAAAAGAAATTACTAAAGGTGCATTTTAAAACCGAAGTCACCTCTTGCATTAATCGTACAAATGTACTGCCGCGCATAATTTAAGGCGAGGTAAGCTTACACTTTTCAAAGGCGAAACGCGAGACTTAGCGCATAATAAGCGTACTTATGTGATACCGTTTAAATTGGTGGATTTAATGTACACGCATGCTCCATATGCAGCTTCTGAAGCATCGGAAAAACCGTGATGCTCGATTGTCGTAAGGTTTTTGACAAATGCGTGACGAGGAATTTTTAGTGACCTAAGGAGGTGCAATTTATTGCAGAATGATAACCATTTGGTGTGTAAGCTTAGTGGAACGCTTTCGTCCCACGATAGTTTTTCTTGCCACAAAAGTTGTAAGATTAATTTTGCCTGAACGATTATCGGAGCCAAAAGCCCTAATGGATCAAAGATTTGTGCAACAGTGGACAAAATTGATCTTTTGGCCACTTTAGAATCATTTGAAAGCTCACGTAGAGGATATTGAAATTTATTGACTTTGGGAGTCCACAGGATGCCAAGAGCGCGTGCTTTTTCATTTTGTGATAAAAGAGCGTTAAACATGGGAGAATTTGTCTCATTAATATGAGAAATTGCACCTTGAGATTTGGACGTCCATTTTCGAAGGCAAAACCCGGCAGAATTTAGAATTTGGGATATTTTTGGCTGTAGTTGTAGCATAGTATCCAAATCATTACTACCCGATAAAATATCGTCCACGTAGAAATCATTTAATATGACGTCGGCTGCGGCTGGAAACTTGTGCCGATGCTCTAAAGCTAGCTGTCTTAAGCATCTGGTAGAAAGAAAAGTTGACGCTGTGCCGTAAGTGACCGTATTTAGTTGGTAGCAGGTTACCTCAGTGTTGAGATTCTTTTTCCAAAGTATTAACTGGAAGTTGCGTTGATTGGGTTCAACTAAGATCTGACGGTACACTTTTTCGATGTCCGCAGTAACAACGTCGGTATGTTTGCGGAATCGCAACAGGATAGAAAATAAGTCGTCTTGTACGACTGGACCTACATGTTGAGTTTTGTTTAAAGAAATTCCCAAAATTGTCTTCGCGGAACCGTCAAAAACGACGCGCGTCTTAGTAGTGGTACTGCTTGATATGAATACCGCATGATGTGGCAAATAGAAATGTGGCTAAATATAATGAGGGATTTCTTGTACACGAGTCATATGACCAAGAAACTCGTAAGTGTCTAAAAATTTGATATAGCTTTCCCTTAACTGTGGATTTGCGCACAGCTTCCGCTGTAATGAATAAAATTGCTTTAGTGCAGTGGGTCGTGATTCGCCTAGTTCCGATAAATTCTTCTTAAGAGGAATGTTTACAATGAATCGACCGGTTTAATCGCGAGTTGTGGTTTCAAAAAAATGTGCTTGACAGTATTGTTCATCTGCAGAATTGGTATTATAACAATTTGCAGAATCTTCTAATTCCCAGAATTTTTCTAGTTGGTTTTGGACATTAATGTTATTTGAGGTATTACGACAAAGCAATAAAGTTCCTTTTCGTGGTACTTGTTGTAGGGATTCTCCAAGAAGCCATCCTAGTTTAGTTTTTTGTATCACGGGTTTGCCTGGACCTAATTTATGTTGCCCGACACAAAGCAAATCCCAAAAAATGTCGGCACTTAGTAGTATATCTATTTTGTTTTCAATGTGCGGTTTAGAGTCGGCTAGCTGAATGTGAGAAGGTATTTGTAACGTTTGCAAATGAAAAGACTTTGGTGGTAAGTGATCCGTTATGTGTTCAAGTACAAGACATGATATTGTCGCGTTGTATGAATAAACGCACGAGTGGAATGAAATTTAAGTTCTAAAACGTACGTTTGATTTGGACCTACTGATTCCCAAGATTTTTAAGTTATATTTAGATTTTGACAGCCCTAATTTATTGCGAAGTTCGCGAGTAATGAAATTTATTTGCAAGCCTGTGTCTAGCAAGGCTCTGCATTTATGAACGGCACCATTGCTCTCGGTGACTAAAATACATGCTGTAGAAAGATTTGTTTGATAAGAATGGTTATTGGTGGGTATTGGTGGATTGCGATGCATACGAGACTGGCAGTAATATGTCATTTTCTACTTCGGTAGCGTGATTGACTAGAGCTTGACTTGTAGTGTTTTCAGAATGGCTAGGAGGATTACAAATTCCGTTTTCACAATCTAATGCAATTACGTTAGAATAAACATTTTGCGGATTAGAATAATCAATGTGGAGCAAAGTGTTATGTTTTTTGCTGCATTTTCTGCAAGTCCCTAAAGTGCATGATTGATGCGAATGATTTTTTCTGAAGCAATTTAAACAAAGCCGGAGTTGCTTTATCCTTGAAATCCGCTAATTGGTATTTAATTTAAGGAAAGCTGCATAATTGAAAATGGTATGCTCCTGTTTACAATGAATGCACGATTGCTTGGTCGATGAAACGTAAGCCCTTTGACTGATACCCTTCTGATGCTGGTTATGATTATTGTTATTGGATAAACCTTGACTAAACTTGTTGGTTTCAAAAGATTCTAATATATCGCAACGCTTGTCAATAAAGTCTACAAATTCCTAAACTGTAGGAAAGGTGTCCCTTTTGATATTTGATTCCCAGGCTTGCCTAGTGGTTAGGGTTTACTTTGAACTTAGAATGTAAATTAATAGAGTGTCAGCTGTATGTTGTTCGTATTGTTTAAGCACATGAATGATTTTTTGCAGTTCATCTAAAAATGGTTGTAATTGTGAATAGGTATCCCGTTTGATAACTTCTAAATTAAATAATACCATAATATTGTTGTTTACATCGAGTTTTTTGTTCTCATATTTTTCAGTTAAAATTAAGGTTCCAAGCAGCGATATAATTTTTATCAGATTTTTTTTATTTTCTGAGCTGCTTCGCCCTTTAACGAACTATTTAAATAATAAAATCGTTGAACATTGTTTAATTTCGGATTATCATTGATCATTGCATTGAACGCGTCGCGAAATTCTATCCAGTCTTCGAATTTACTACTAAAGATCGAAAGTTCGATGTTGGGCATGGGCAGGTTGGTGTCAATGTTACTGTTGTTACTTGTGGGTGTATTTTCATCAGCTCCCGCAATAGGGTCAGGTGCCGAATGTTGATTGATAAAATACGAAACCTTAGAAGTTAATTGAAAGTATGCGTTTTTAAAGAATTCTTGCTCAGTATCGTGACAATCATCGTTATCGAATTGTATGATTTGAACATGTAGTGCCTTATATTCTTCATTTATGGTTTTGATACTTTGAAATCGGTTACTGAGTTCGATTTTATCATCTAACTTGAATGAATTGGTTTCAGAAATTTTACCAGAAAATGTTTTAAAACGAGTTACCCGTTATTTAAGTTGACTTCTTTGTAATTTCAATGCTTCCATTATAATTTACAATAAATACAAAGTGAAACAGTATTAAAGCGAAGTAATTAGCTAGGTATAGTTTAAATGGTAATGTTAAGTAGAAAAAGACTTACTTTGCCGCAATTAATCCGTTTAATGTTAATGGAATGTTGCCCTTTACTTGTTGCGATGCACATATAATGCTGGTAACGATGTTGATGTAACTTTTATGCACTTCGCACTGCTTGAACCGCACTCAAACTGAATTATTTTGATTCTGAAAATGTGGTGAAATGCAATGATGCACTTGAATTAATTTTAATTAATGTTTGCCGGAAACGTATCCGGCTCGAAGGACCAATGTTTTTGTGTTGGTTAAACAAACGCGTTGTTTTGAAATAAGGTAATGTATTTATAATGAGAAATTTACATCAACTGACTAGCAAAACTTTCGGATACTAAATGTTACGCCTATTTTATAAAACTTATCCAATAAGAAGCAGGCTATAAAAATTGGGAATTACATGCAAATACGCTGAACAATGTCAATGCTTAAGTTTAAACGTACAATAGCACGTAAGTTTATTACATTAAGTACGTAAAAACCACCTTAGAAACTCAAAGGGTGCATTAATAATAATACAAAATTTCCTTAATATCTAATTTTAACTAATACTAAAGTACAAGCTTACAATACCATAAATTAAAGATTATAAAACCAAGAGTATATACAAATAATACTATTGTAAGTGGTCTTGCCACTAAAATAGCTAGGACGCATTAACAACTGTCTAGATTGTACAATGTAATGCGGTGAAGCACCATCTAGTTGAAGATAAAGCATATTTGCATCTAATCGCGACTTGCCATCTATTTGATTTTCTTTGAACAATCAACGGCTCTATTGTGTTTTCAAGAAAATTCACAAAAGTATCACCTGTAAAGTTTCCATTTAGAAACAAAAATCTAACAATTTTTTTTTCTTAGAATGTCAACCCAAACATTTAGTTTGTAAGGATATTGAGTGTGATTGTCTTAACAACAATTTTGTTCACCTACCCGTTTAAAATGAATGTACATTCATTAAAAAACAGATGTTTTTTAAAATTTTGGGGTATTGTTCAAGTTTTCCAATTATAGTTTTACAAAACTGACATTCCACTTAACAGTTTTGAAATTATTAGAAAATAATGAAGTTTGGTGAAATGCTGTTAATCCTTAAAATTACTCTGTTTGTGATTTTTTGTTGGAATATGTTAAGAAATTTTTCTTATGTTCAAAAAGATGTGTTAAAGTAGGGGTGCGCGAACTACATAAATTAGAGCACTATTACGTTGTCGCTTTCGTTGCATGTATGCGAAATTCAATTATTAAAAAGTATTATTAAGACAAGGATCGTTTTATTATTTACTAAAAAAATCTACAGTCCATTCTGTCGAATTAACATTTGGTCCTTCGAGCCGAATATAGTAAAATTTAATGGAATTTTATCGGTTTAAATGGAAATTTCTTATATTGCGTGTGCTAATTGAAGAAGCCTCTAACAAGGTAAACAGTCGCCATTGACGTTGAGATTATTGTGGTTTGCTTGACAATTGCTAATTGCAAGTATGTCCTTTGAAATCTTTTATACAGCTAGATTTGTATGCAACAAATTTGTATTAATAAGTAATTGTTAGAATATTACGTTTAGCAATGGCTAATGAAAATATTCAGGAATACGTTACTATAAATAATATTACTTTATTAAAAAGAAAAAGAGGTGCTGTAAAGCATAAAATGACATGTTTTAAAACGTATCTAAATGATATTAATGTTAAGAATTAAAAATTAGAACGGATACGTTTGAATTGATTAACAATGAATTTGAACAAATTCAAAATGATATTGAATTGGTTTGTTGGGATAACGAGTTAGAAATTCAGTATAATGAATGATCTTCCTTTTTTGACAATTATGTTAGTTTGTTAGCGAATGCTAGAAATATTTTAAAAGGTAGCGACGATAGTGGCTCTTCTGTTGAGGGAAGGCGATCATCGGGCTGCAGTTCCGTCAGTTCTGGACGTTCAAATCTTGACCAATCTAGTTTCCAAATTCACGGTGTTAAGTTACTAGTTATTGATTTGCCAAAATTTAATGGCAATTTTAAAAATTGGCTTGAGTACAAGGATACGTTTGAATCTTTAATTCATCTTAATAAAACAAAAAATAACATTCAAAAATACCATTATTTACGAACTTCTTTAGAAGGTAAAACGTTAAACCATTCAATATTTGGAATTTTCTTTGGAAAATTATGAAATAGCATGGGAGATGCTATTTGAAAGATTTAAGTATTTACCAGATTTGTTAGCAGATTCTAAACAAATTGCTTTGAAAAGATTTTTAAGTTTAGAAAAAAGATTTGAAGGTGATAAAAATTTAAAAAAGATTTATTGTGATTTTGTCAATGGATATTTAAGATTGGGACATATGTCTCCAACTCCAAATAAGTTACCAGTAAGTACTAAATCATATTTTCTCCCACATCACGCAGTGTGAAGATTAGATAGTTTGTCGACGAAATTACACGTGGTCTTTGATGGACCATCTGTCAGTGATTCTGGTTGGTCATTAAATTCGTTACAATATATTGGCAAAGCGTATCAAAATGAAATTTTCTCGATACTAGTCCAATTCAGAAAACATAAGTATGTTGTTTGCGCAGAAATTTAAAAGATGTACAGACAAACCTAACCTAATCGCTCTTGGGAACAGATACTTTGGCGTGATAAACCAAGCGATGAAATATCGTGTTCTACTTTAAATACCGTTACTTATGGGACTGCCTCAGCATTACGATGTTAGTTACAAATAGCGATAGATAACGAACATCAATTTCCCATTGCATCTAGCATAATTCGCAACGATTTTTATATAGGCGACCTAATTACAGGTTTTGGAAACGAAAAAGAAGCTCTTACAGTCTGTAAAGATATTTTTTTTATATTAAAAAAATCAGGTTTCAAATTAACTAAATGGTTTAGTAACAGTTGCAGAATAGCAAAAGAGTTTCATGCATCAAATAACTTTATGGTTATTGATAGGGCAAAAACATTAGGTATGGTATATGATACAACTCAAGATACTTTGTCATTTAATTTAAGTAAATTACAAATTGATACAGTTTAAATTAAAAGAAAACTATTGTCTGATATTTCAAAATTATACGATTCTTTGAGATTGATAAGCCCCTGTATAATTCTAGTTAAAATATTAATACAAAAATTATGGATTCTTAAAATAAATTGGGACGATCAAGTTCCAGATGGCATAAAAAACAAATAGAGTTTATTTAATAAACATCTTCCAGACTTAAACTTTTTTAAGATTCGACGGAATGTTATTTGTGAGAATTCAAATAGTATCGAATTACATGGGTTTTGCGATGCTAGTAAAGATGCTTACGCGGCGGTGATTTATTTAAGAAGTACAACTTACAATAACACGTTTGTTTAGTTACTATGTGCAAAGACTAAAGTTAGTTCATTGAAACAATTAAGCACTCCACGCTTAGAACTTCATGGTGCAGTGTTGTTGACCAAATTAATGAATAAGGTTTTAAGTTCACTTGAATTAAAGGGCATTAACTATTATTTATGGTGCGATTTACAAGTGGTTTTAAGTTGGATAAATTGTTCTATTACACGCTTATCAGTTTTTGTGTCTAATTGCATAAAGCAACTTAACAAAATTTAGATCAAAAAGATGGTTCTATATCAATACAAAAGATAATCCAGCCGATTTAGCTAGCAGAGGTGTAATGCCCAAAACATTAATAAATTCTCATTTGTAGTAGAATGGTCTAGAGTTTCTTTCTGAAGAAAAAGCAATATGGTCCAACCTTGAATTTTCCAATGACATAGAGACTTCAGAATTACAATTAGTTACAAATGTGTCTCTAAAAGGCTTAAATTCTTCCTGGTTGATTAACAAATATTTATCTTTAGTGAAATTAAATCGTGTATGTGCGTATGTACATATTATACGGTTTATTTATAATTCAAAGACAAACGGTACAACTGGTCCGTTGTCAGTTACTGAATTGAGTGAAGTACCCATTAAACTTATTGTTTTAGCACAAGAAGACAATTTTGTGACCGAAAAATATTTGTTAAAAAAGGAAACACAAATTTCTAACAATAGTAAAATGCTCCGTTTTTAGATAAAAATAATCTGATTACAGAAGGTGGGAGGTTAAAGAATTCTGACTTACCGTGCAATAGTAAGCATCTTATTTTACTTGATGGTAGGCATTATTTGACCTATTTAATATTTTTACATGAGCACAATAAATTATTACATGCAAGTCCACAGTTGATATTGTCGTCAGTTCGACAAACTTATTGGCCCACGTCAGGTATGAATATTGCTAAAAAGATAACTCGATCTTGTATTAAATGCTTTAAAGCAATGCCCAGAACATTGGAAGCTATCATGGCTGATCTTCCTCAGTCCAGAGTTTATAGCTAGTCCATTTAACACTACCGGTGTTGGTTACGCTGAACCTTATTTAATTCGCGACAAAAAAGGAAGAATTTTTAAATTAACAAAAGCATACATTTGTGTATTTATTTGTTTCTCGTACAAAACTCGTAACTGACTTAACATCGGAATGTTTCATTTCGGCTTTAAGACGATTTGTTTCCCGAAGAGGAAAACCTTCATATATTTACTCAGATAACGGGACAAACTTTACTGCATCTAATAAAGAGTTAAAATATTTGTACGATTTTCTTCTAAAATCTAATAATGAGTTTTAGATATGTGTGTGAACGAAAATATTAGCTGGTCATTCATTCCAGCCAAATCACCCCATTTTGGAGGTATTTGGGGAGCGGTTGTTAAAACTGTCAAAACCTTATTAGTAAAGATCTTGAATAGTAACTATTTAACGTTTGAAGAGTTTTACACTTTGTTAGTACAAATCGATTCTGTATTAAATTGCCGCCCTATGTATGCGATGTCCTCCGATCCAAACGATTACCAACCACTCACTCCATCCCATTCTTTATTTGGTAAACCTTTAATTTTTATTTCTGATCCAAATTTATTGCAAATCAAACAAAATAAACTATCGAGATATCAGCTATTGTAACAAATCTATCAATCATTTTGGAAGAGGTGGTCACAAGAATATTTTTGCACACTTCAGCGACGCAATAAATGGAAAAATAGCAAACAAGCCAGTATTGAAGTACGAGAATTAGTACTGCTCAAAAATGAAAATTTACTTCCTTGCGAATGGTCCATTGGAAGAGTAAGTAAAGTGTATAGTGGAAAAGACGGTGTAGTTAGAGTGGTATCGGTAAAAATTATGAATGAAATCTACAAGAAAGCAATAATACAAATTTGTTTATTGCCTTTACCTGAAAATGAAACTTGTAAAAATGTTTAAATTTTAATTCATATAATGTGTAATTACCTTTTAAGTTTTACGTGTATAATTATTTTCTTTGTTGTTTTTCATGTATTACTATGTTCAACTTATGATATTAATTTTTATTGAACGTATATTTGGACGTTCAATAGAGGGGAGTTTATGTTAAGAAATTTTTCTTATGTTCAAAAAGATGTGTTAAAGTAGGGGTGCGCGAACTACATAAATTAAAGCATTATTACGTTGTCGCTTTCGTTGCATGTATGTGAAATGCAATTATTAAAAAGTATTATTAAGACAACGATCGTTTTATTATTTGCTAAAAAAAAATCTACAGTCCATTTTATCGAATTAACCGAATAGTTATCACATGTTGATTCTACTAAAATATGTATCGCAACTATTTTTGAGGATATTGGGTATGATACTTTTTTACAATACAAAAAATTTCATTATCTCAATAACGACAATAAAAAAAAGCAGATAAACCCGCGTATTGTACAAAAGGATCAATCCTAATATCCTCAGAAACTAAATGTTTAGACTGGCATTCTAGAAGATGAAATTGTTGGAACCTTGTTTCTGAATGGAAACATAAGTGGTCGGTTGGTGATGGTGTGCCACTGACCATGTCATGGTTTGATGCACATTTAAGCAGTCGAAAATAAAATACGTTTTATTAAAAAGCCATCTTTAATCCTTACCTGGTTACACACTAACTAAAACTGAACTCCCTAACCCTACAACGTTTGACATACAGGGTACTGCATAAAAATTTGTCCCCTAACATACCACATGTAGATGTAGAGAATAAGTAATAACTTAAAATCTTAAGCTTTCGCGGTTTATGATTATAAGCGACTTTCGGCTTAGACTGCGTCGTAGTTAAACGTAGTTTTTAGGCTTGGTCGTAGTCTCTTCTTGAGAGCCAAAACAAGAAGTAGAACTTGGCCTTTGCCGTATTGTCGTTCGTGCATAAAAATTTGTCTCCTAACATACCACATCCCTCCCCCACACAATGTAGACTCACACGCACTCACTGGCGATACCTCAGGGGAGATTTCCCTTCACGGACCGGATTCCTTCGTGGCGCTTCCGTCTGTTATGGTGAAGGTGGTATTTTATTTTCAGCGCCGTTGACCAACTCATGCAACTGATCTTGCTCGGTATTCGCAGTTTCGCCAGTCAAGCTGCCTTCATTATTTGTAGATTTTCCAGTTGTTGGAGTCAGTTCGTCTTAATCCTTTTTTTCCGTTTCTTCTTGTATAATCATGCGTGGACGCATTTGGTCCCCATGTTTCCTCTTTGTGGAACCGCCTACCTCCACCAAATAGGAGTATGGGCCCGTTTGTTCGATAATTTCCCCCGGCAATGAGCCCTTTGTGGTGGGGTCGTTGACCCATACTGGTTGAGTTTGTTCGAGCCTCTTGAAACGCGCGCCCCTGTCATAAAGGTTTTTCTGTCGCGTTTGTTCTTTATACATGCTTCTAACAATGTCGGGTTTCAATTACTCAAACAAAGATCTCAGACGTCTTTCGAACAGTACCCCCTTTCGGTGAAGGGTTGTGTTGTATTTCAAAAACGAAAAAGAAATCCTACAGCCGTTCTTTGATGGGTTTGTTTGTTTTGCTGGCTGCCATTCTCTTTTTAAACGTCTTCACTGCTCTCTCCGCCGACCAGCGCAAATAAGCATCGATGACCACTAACCACATTTTTCCTTCAAAAAGCTCAGCAAAATCAATGTGAATGCGTGACCATGGTTCCGGTGGTGGACTCCAGGGGTAGAGTGGCATTCTTGTGGTTGATTGTCTTGATTCTTGGCATGTTGAGCACGTCTTAACAAAGTTTAAAATGTCTTTGTCAATGTGTGGCCAAAACACATGTAATCGTGCGTTAGATTGCATGGCATATTCTACCTTTCCATAATAAAATTTTATTTTCATTTAAAAGTTCATCTCTCTTTTCATAATACGTTTTTAAGTTGTCCGGAATCTTGTTTTTGTCTGGCCAGTATGTGGTTATACATCTAATTACCTGTTGGAAAATTTCATCGCTGCTTGTTTTGGATTGTAAATTTGATTTTGTGATTGGCCCCAAGTGATGGAGTCTGAGAGTTAATAATTGTGCTCGTTTCGGTAGCCCCACTTCTTCCGTTGTTGAACTTTCAGTTGTAGCCAAAGGAAGTCGTGATAGTGCATCTGCTGGACCATTCTCTTTCCCAGGTTGATACGCAATATCGAAATCGTAGCTGTTTAATATCATTGCCCATCTCAGCAATCTATTGCTCGCAATCTTGAGCGTTTCCCTGTTTCTGCTAAAAATACGCTGTAAGGGTTTATGATCTGTTCGGATCGTAAAATAACAACCATACAGAAAATGATGAAAACGGTTTACCGCAAAAACAATCCCGAGAGCCTCTACTTCAAAGAAGGTTCTTGAAGCAAAAGCTAAAGATTTCAATTTCCCATCTGGAAACTGATGAAAAAGTACGGCACCAGCTCCTTTTTTACTTGCATCGCTGGTCACCACTATAGGTAAGTCTGGATTATAATGCATCTAAGTGTCGATCGAACTTAGTATTTTCTTTAATTTTTCGAAAATGGTGTTATCTTCCTTCGTCCAAATGAAAATATTTTCTTTCTTTAAATGATTGTATAAGGGAATGCAAATAACGTGTAGATTTTCAATAAATCTGCTGTAGTATGTAGCCCAAGAAAGACCTCAATATTTTTGTGTATGTGACCTTAAAAGGAAATGTTTTTCTGTAACCACTTACAATTTGTCTTTTGTCTTCGCAGTCCGGCTATTTGTAATCTGGTAAACACTTGTTCACCACAGATTCTTATGCCTCCGTTTGACTTGACCGCCAGCACGATCGGTGTTGCCCATTCGATCGAGTTGTCCACCATGTTGACCGCTTCTAATAAGTCTTCTTCAACCAATCTATCCAATTCGGGCGTTACGCTTTTTTGCAAAGCAAAGGTACTGGTCTAGGCTGAAATGTTTTCGGTATTGCGTTTGGTTTCATGTGGATCTTGATTAGGGGTCCGTTAATTGCCCCAATTTTTCCACTGAGAAGTTCTTTATGTGCCTCCAATAATTTTGACAATTGTAAAAAGTTAACCGTTTGGTCTAATGTTGTTTCGTTGTCTCTCTCGTTTACCCTTCCTTTTGTTGATGCATTTGTTACTTGGCATAATTTTGCCCCTGGTGGAAATTGTAACTTGAATTTTAAGCACCAATCAAGTCCGAATAATGGTATATCGTCTGACAAAGTCACACAAATCGGCAAGTTCATTGTACTACCGAAAGCTGTTACTGATACCTTCGTTTTCCCAAGTGTTTTGATTACAGCGTCCGTGTAACCCATTAAATTTTCTGTTTTACTTAATTTTGGACTCCCAATCCGTTGCCATAATTTTTTTTCGATTACTGAAAATGCTGCTCCTGGATCGTACAACATTTCCAATTTGAGGTCGTTGAGCGTTATTGTTAACATTACCTTTTTTGCGCCTTTTCCTGAATCGCTACCTTGTTGATTGCTATAGTCGGTTTCACGAACGTGACGTGTATAATTTTTTTTACCGTTTGCCGGACGGACGGACGTTGTTCCTTTTCTCGGTGTTTCTGATTACCGCACATTAGGCAATCGGTTTCCGCTTTCAAAAATAATTTGTTTGATCGCTTTGTAATGTTCCGTTTATTTCGTTCAAAACGTCCTTTATCAGTACTTTTGTTTTTGCTAAGTACGCGGTTTGTGTTTCTAGATACGTTTTGCTCACTCGCTAAATTACCTAGCTCGCTTGTTTGCAACGTTGCGTGTTCTAAAATAAGCACGGAACTATCGACGTTTTTCAATGTCGCCGTATTGTTAGGATGTAATCGGATAAGTTTTTGTTGCCAAGCTGAGTTACTTATCCCGATGACTAATTGATCACGAAGTTGTTCCATCAACCCGCTTCCGAAATCACACTTTCCCGCCAAACTACGTAACTCGGTAACAAATTGCGTCACTGTTTCATTATTTTTTCTATAGCGTAACCCAAAATTGACTCTTTCTGATAAAATATATGTTTTTTTTTCGTAGTATCTGTCCAATACACTTTCAATATCGTTAAATGTTTTCGTTGTAACCTCTTCTAGGCGGAAATGATCAACTAGTACGCGAAAAACGTCAGGTCCTACCTTACTTAAGAGTTGTATGTAATATTCCCAGCCTTCTTTATTCGCATCGAAACGTTCGAATTTCAAATGTAGTAGATAATCGGTGGCCTTTCCGGAGCTTGTTGTTGCGGGCGTGGTCATTTTCGTGGTTTATAAAAATACACAAAACACGTAGCTGTTCTACGATCACAAATTGTTAATGTCTTTGTTAATGTTTGTTAAAGGTCACTAATATTGTTACTGTTCACTGTTTGTTCGTAATGTTTTCCTCCCGCGGAAAAGAAAAAAAAATGTTTCTCATTTGTTCACTGTTCACAAATTTAACTTAATTTTAACACTCGTCGCCAAAAATGTAGTATGGTTTGATGCACCTTTAGGTAGCCGAAAATAAAATACGTTTTATTTAATAGCCATCTTTAATCTCTACCTGGTTACACACTAACTACGTTTGACATACAGGGTACTGCATAAAAATTTGTGTCCTAACATACCACATGTAGATGTAGAGAATAAGTAATAACTTAAAACTTGGCCTTTGCCGTATTGTCGTTCGTTAGCCCAAACCAACTGACGTTTTGCAAGACTTTGCAGCTGGCATCTTCAGAGTGGTGAATGTCACTAGGACCAAGCCTAAGTCTGGGTGTTTAACTACGACGCGGTCTAAGCCGAAAGTCGCTTATAATCATATGTAATAATTGTTTAATTGTAATTTGTATGATTACTACTTCTGAACAAGTACGAATAGAACGGACAAACTCAAAACTGTTTATTATTATAATTATTTATTTAGAATTAATTTTAAGTATTAAGCGTTGAAAAACGTCTCGTATAATTGTTAAAAGTAATTTTGTGTTTGCTTTTAGTTTTTCTTGCAATCTTTTCTGTTGTAGTACTATAACTAGCAAAACAATACACTTAAAACTGAGCGTTGTTATTAGTCATTAATTAACAGTGGTTAAATTAAAACAAAATAACTTTACATATTGAAGATTTAAAAACCAAATTTCCGTTTGTGTTTTATGTATAAAACCACAGTTTTTAATCGTTTGGGTTTTTAGTAGATGACTACTGTTGGAATTAAAACATGATAAGGATGCTATTACTATTTCATATTTTTTATGCAAATAAAACTACGTACACTACAACTGTAAACCTATATTTTTAAATTAAAAAATACATAATTTTACTTAGAACTCTAATTTATTTTTTACTAATGTATGGTAATTACTCAGTTCTTAAAATTTTTATTAGCAAATCGTAAACAAGCTGATACTTATTGTTGGTAAAAACGTTTATTACTGTTTTTTTTTAAATAACAGAATAATTAAGGAACAGTGTATTCTCGTAGTTTTTTATTCCTTCTACACTCGATTAGGTATATTTATTCAAATCGTCGAATTTATTAATTAATTTAATATTACCTTTTATTTACGTTCCTATAATTTCGTAAGCAAACTTAAGATTTATTTTTGTTTATGTAAAATGTAAAAACAAAAGTAACCCAACAACATTGTAACGCTAGTTTCACAGAGCCGTTAAATATTTAAATCCATTTAGTTGAGTAAATGTTGCTAACATTTACACAAGTCAACAAGGAACCGCAATCGAATTTCAAATTATATAAACCACTACATGTCCTTCATAATTAAATATGGTTTGACTGTAGTATAAATGAATATTTCATGCTCACTTGAACTCGTTTAATATTCCTTTAGTACTTAGTATAAGTACTTTTGCAAATTGCAAAAACAAATCGTTATCTGATATTAGAATCTGAAATAATTAAGTACAGTAATTATTGACATCTGAATAAATTTACATCTTAACTACGTTTTTTGTGTGTTTTCTTAAATATTGAACAATATTCTTTCTAAGAATTATTTTTAATTAAAATTATATAAGCGTTGATTATTAGAACAATGACTATAAACAAATAAGATAATCGTTTCTAAAAATTTCGGATAATTAAAAGCACATTAATGATCTTGAAATCTTAAAAAAATTGTTATTGGCATTATGATATAGTGATAGAATATTTTTTTGTAATTATACCGTTTATGTAATACTTAGTTTAAACTTGTACGCTTTATAATTCTGATAATTGAATACTTATCTGCGTTTCATTCATAAAATAAAACTTTAACTAACGTAGTACAACTAAATTTGTAAAAGGTTAATTAAGTTAAATGTTTTTATGTTATCTTATAGGTTTTGTAGTAAAATTTGTGATGGTAATTACAAAATATTGTAACATTAAAATTATGTAGTAGAAAAGTTGGCAAATAGAGTTATAATTGTACAAATGCATCAAAGGTATAAACCTTGGGTATTACCTGATATTAATGATAAACGCTTCATAAATGTTTTCTTTTCTGGGTTACTTGCAAAAACTAATTTTTTCTTAAACTTCCTCAAGGTGCGCACGGTTATTACACCTTCTTTTGCCTTGAATAATAAGACAACTAATTGTCAAGCTGAGAATTTCACTTTGATACTCAATTGTACTGCGAAAATGGATTTTCCTTAGATAAACAATTAATCTTTTTATTATTTTGTGGTTTACACATTATTTTAAAACCTATTTCTTTGTTATTGAGGTCAGTACTTTTTATTAAAAAAATATTAGTTTAATCATAAATAAAATGTCACTTCATAACGCATAATTAAAATTGTGTTTTATTAATTAACCAAATTTGAGTAATTAATCATCAACTACCGATAGCGACAATATCAAGCGAAAGTCAAGTGCGATTATTACCAGGGTCGCTATACATCACGTAAGGTCAGTAATCATTAACATCACTACAAATTATATACGAAGTATGCATCGACGCTTAAATAAGGCATTAAGTGTATACAAAAAATTAAGTAAAAGTTCAGGGGCAAAATCCCATGAATAAGAGAACGCGGTAGTGGGAGTGACATTAAAATTAGGTGTTAAACATTACCTGAGTTCGACTCATTCACGTTTAGTATTTGCTTAACAGTTCAGTAGTGACAATGTTGAAATTATATGTAGTCGTAAGTCTTTGCGTAGTTGCACATGCTGCTCAATTACAAGAAGTTTTTCGATGGAAAGATCTTGAATTTGCGTGGCCTAGTGATCGCATTAAGCAAGAAGCCATACAAAGTAGAAATTACATATCAGCTAATAACTTACCTTTAGGATTAGCGAGATGGAGGGATAAACTCTTTGTTACTGTTCCTCGGTGTGTATACAAATTTTATTACAACGTTTGTTAACTAGAATATTTTAGTTGGAAAGCGGGTGTTGCTTCGTCTTTAAATTATATTTCTTTAAACACGACGAACAGAAGCCCGGTTGTAATTCCGTACCCCGATTTAAAAGCGAATACGTTACCGAAAAATGGAGAAAAACTTGAAGATAATCATATTATATCAACATTTAGAGTTCACGTTGATGAATGTGATCGATTATGGGTGATGGACACCGGAGTCGATGACATACTAGGCGAATTCAATCAGTATTCGAAGTCCGCTTTAGTTGTATTTGATCTCAATACAAATAAGTTAATTAGAAGATATGAATTTAAAGCAACCGACCAAACCGAAAATTCATTTTTTGCAAACTTGGTAAATACCAACGCTTTTGTAGTCAACAAGAGTTAATGCCAGAGATATTTTTTAGATCGTTGATGTACAACCAAGCAGATGCGAAGATGCGTTTGCTTATGTACCAGATTTAGGTGGCTACGGAATCGTTGTGTATTCGTGGAAAAATCATGAATCTTGGCGTGTGAAACACAATTATTTCCATTTTGATCCATTAAAAGGCGATTTAACAGTCGGAGGAGTGAATTTTCAATGGACCGATGGCGTTTTTGGTTTAGCACTTGGACGTGTTCGAAATAACGGGTTTGTTTGTAACAAAATTTTGTTATCATTCTTTACAATAACATTTTAGATATCGAACTTTATATTTCCACCCGTTAGTGAGCACTAACGAATTTTCAGTTTCTACAGAAGTTTTGCGCAACCAATCTCTCGCGACAAGCCCCAGTTCGTTTAATCTATACAAAGTAATTATAGAAATTTATGTGTTATTACTAATTAGTAATGTTATTTCAAGATTGAAGGTAATCGTGGTCCGGCAACACAAGCATCGGCAAGTAGTTTTGATTTGGTAACGGAAGTAGTGTTTTTAACTCAGTTACAAAAAGATGGAATTGCTTGTTGGAATGTTAACAAACCACTTACTCCCGAAAATTTTGGTGTAGTTGCACAAGATAAAGAAGGGCTTATATTTCCTAACGATTTAAAGGTAATTTTCATTTTGATTTAGTTACTGTTTTATACTAATATTTTTTTAGATTGATGCTGACCGGAATTTATGGGTACTTTCCGATCGTATGCCAGTTTTTCTATTTCACGAGTTGAATCCAAATGAATACAATTACAGAATTTATAGAATTCGAGTAGATGAAGCAATCTGGAATACGCCGTGCGCTAACTAAACTGGAATGATTAGCAAGTAGAAGTAATTAATTAACTCGTTAATACAACCTGCATGTTTTTTTAAATATTCACAAAACTACAAAATTATTATCCAAAGATACATAAATTGTAAAAATATTTTAGCTATTAACTAAATCTTAAGTCGACTGAATAACCGTGTGACATTTTATTCGATCAACCAGACAAATAATAATTTTTGTAATAAATTAGTATTTAATGTGTAATTAGTTATATTTATAATAACAATTTTGGATTTTTCTTCTGTAATATATACAATAATACCTATATAATATATAAAACAGAATAAACAGTTGTGATAATGAATGAAGTATAATAAAACTCAAAAAACTGAAACGTCGCCATTTAAACAAACAAAAATAATTTGAAAATGGAACTGAGATTTTATAAATTATTTTGATTAAAGTTTGAATAATTCAGGCATAACAAGAAAAATTATAATATAAACTTATAAAAAACACCGTACACGTTTCGATAGTTACGCTACTATCATCAATGGTCCATTAATACATTCAATTCAATTTCACACATGTTTATTGCATTTTCAATATTGAACATTTCTAAGCTTAACCATATGTGATAACAATATACGCTTAAATAACCCCATTGGATCGGTTTTTCACCTCCGAGTTTCCTCTTTGGTTTCTAACTTTGCCGCTGGGTTGAACATTTCATTCTAACTTAATTTAGGATGACATACTTCGGCCGCTTGTGCCTAGGCATGTCATCTCGGTCGTAGTCCCAAAGCCGTCGGACGAGAGGGTCTGCTATCATTCTGAGCATCGTATTTTAGAAGATCTGGATTCTGGTGGTATGGGTTTTGGCAGCGTAGAACCATACTTGAGCTGCGTAGGTAATGGAAGGGCGGATGATCATCTTGTAGATGAAGAGCTTGTTGTCGATGTTGAGGCGGTTGTTGCGGCACAGCATGCGATATAGTTTTACCAGCAGACCATTGGAGGGGGCCAGCTTCTGAGTGATGTGGGATTTCCAGCGAAGTTTTTTGTCTAGGGTGAGACCGAGGTATTTAGTTTCGTTCACCCAGGGGACGTCATTACCTTTGATGTTGAGGCGGGTGTGGGGGCAATGTTTCTTCGGTTGAAAAGGACGACGGTGCTTTTGTTTGGGTGGACTTGCATTCTCCAGTCGTCGTATCAGTTGTCTAGTGACTTAAGGGCCATTTAAAGATTTTTCGGCTTAAGCGGGTGAGCGAAATGTTGCCAGGATGGTGGTTTTGTCGGTGTAAAAAGTGTAGGTGAGGCCGTCGATTTTTGAAACGTCTGCCGTGAAAATGTTGTATAGGAGTGTATTCTTTGAGAGACGCCGGCTTCTATGTGTCGTAGAGTAAACTTGGCGATGAAAAGGGTGGTTATACCCTTTTTGGGAAGAAGTTTGAGGGCTTTGTTGAGAATTTCGTCGATCCCGGGAGCTTTGCGCAATTTGAGGTTTTTGATTTTCTTGGGAGACGTGTGCCTTGTTACAATATTTATTATGATCTAATGGGGAATGTGGAGAAAAAGAAAGAATGAAGAATAATATTACTTAAACGTAATTACCGAGATGTTGTCGCTTACCTTTCGGCTAGCCTCACCGTAGATGGTCGTCGGGTAAAAGAAACTCGTAAGACACTAAGTTTTCTTTCGGTAAGCTGAATGCCCAAGTGCGCCACCTCTTCTCGAAATTTTGTATCGCAGAAATTATAGTCTAGGTAGGAGAAAAGGAGAGCCTAGACCCGAGGTCCCCCAAAAGAAACATATTTTGTATTAACAATAACCATTTATTGAAATTATTGATTTACAGCCCCCTTCCGGAACGGAAGAAAAAAAAACCCTCGACGGTTACGCCACTGGTAAAATCCCTATTAATTATTTATATAACCCCCAACAAGAAAATAGTAACCACATATATATATATATATAAATTACATATAACTAAAACAGGTCCCAAAAATAGATTCTGGGAGCAACAGAAGTTAACAAGATTTTATAAATAAATATCACCGCGGCTACTGTAGCTAGTAGCAATACGTAATCGCGTTACCGTAAACAATACCGCCCGGGGATCTTGATCAAGCTCCGCACGACCGGTAATCAGTGTAACAAATAATTAGTTTCCGAGAGACGGCATAGCTCCCAAATTTCTACCCTTGATGAATTTATAAAATACTTTATATGACACAAATTATGAATGGGAAGTTACTATAAATAATTGTAATGACTCAACCATTACAAGATAAGGCGTTGAATAATTACTATCAAAATGTTTTACAGAAAAATTTACGTTAGATATTACTAAACTTAAATCGACAAGCTATAAATACGCATTAGAATTACTCTGATAAGATAAAGTTATAAAAGTACATCACAATTAAGACCGGTAATTAACGTAATCGGTTAAAGACCAAATTAACTAGACATTACGTCTCACTCTTGTGTCCGTTTACACATAATATGCATCATTCTTACTCCGAGAAATTTACAATACTTTTCGTCGACAAGAAAAGCGATTTCCGAGTTCACTACGCACGTACCGCGTATGGCGATAACAGAAGGCTATAGCGTCTGGCCGAAATGAGGTGGACAGCGAGCGAGTCTCCCGCGACTCGAAGATAAAGATTTCATAAATACCTCGCTTGCACAGCGCCAACGATCCTCTGGGATCCTTATACCTGTTGTTTCCCTTATTTTGTCTACGATTCGCAATGTTTTAGTGTGTCCACCATTTTTACCGGATTCATACTACAATTCCTCCAGATATGGTAGATTACAGATGTAAGAACAACGAAGACGTAATTAAGGACGACGGACGAAGAAATAAGAATCAAGAAGCTAAACATTGTGAGCATTAGTTGATACGCCTCCATTTCTAAACCACGTGTGAAATACTAACCCACTTTATGCGTTTGGCCGCCCAAATACATCGTGCTGATCTTATTCGCACCAGATGTTTAGTCGGATTTACTTTCAAAATGCTAAAATAAAGCGTCGTTGTAGTAGATGTTACAAGATGAAAAAGAAATTCCATGTATCTCACCTCTCCGACGTTCCCACGTTCTTAATCGACCAAATGACAGCATAAAAATGAAATTTGTAGCTGGCAAACAACCTTCGAGCGCCCTCACAAGCGTGACTTAGAAACACGACTCGAGGTCGAATATATTACGGTAAGTTGCCTAACTCTCAGGCGGATTTTTGCTCTAAGTTGAAATTTACACGTTACAGCCTGATAGGCTCGTTTGGGTTACTCGTCAGGATGCTTCTGACTTTGCGGTGGATAGCGTTTGTGCGACGGAAGTCTTCGTCGTTTGGATGATTTGCTCTAAATTGGAGTCCGAGCGTGTCGGCGAAAGCTTCGGCTTTGTCTAGGTCAATATAGACTAAACCCCGGGGACTGTAAATGGCGGGCATGGGTGGCTTGTTCCTGTTTTTAAAAATGTTGGCCATTTGTTACACGCTGTTGTTTTGTGCATTTAGAGACTGAACTTTGCCGAGAAGATTTTGATGTTGATCGATTTGGGTTCGAATGACGGTTTGAGCTGCGTTGACGACTCTTTTGTCGTTTGGGTGGCGGGCGCGTTGCCATCTGCGTCTTAGACGGTTTGAAGCGGATCCGACTTGGATAAATTTGGTGGCTTTTGTGATGCATCTTTTGATAAGTTCAGTGAAATTGTCAACCGCGGCTTGAAGTTGTAAGACGTTTTCAATAACCGGAACTTCTGTGATAAGTCTGCTAGCCTCGAATTGGAAAGATGACTTCAAAGTAATCTTCTTTTTGAACTGGAATTTGTCGTTATCCGCTTGATCACCGAGTTGTAGAAGCACGGGCTAGTGGTCGGAACTGAGGTCAGAAACGATTGTTAGATCGTGAAGTAACCTACCGTTGTAAAAAATTGCTAAGTCGAAGACGTCTCGAAGTCCATTGTGAGGATTTTAGATGCTGGCGAGGTCTTGCAGGAGTCGACCATTGCTGTGCCAGTCTGGATGCTTTGCGTTAAGATCTCCTGCGAGAATAATATGAGTTCTGGCGTTGAAAATCGCATTTAAATCTGCGGGTAGAACGTCTTTGTTTGGCAGGATGTAGGCAGCGCAGAGAACGATGTTTCTGTTGACTTCCGTATTAATGACGATTTAAGTAGCTTCTGAAGTTTGGAGTTGTAGCGTCGGGACGTGATAGTGAGAGATTGACCGTTTGACGTAAACGGTCGTACCACCTCCGCGGCTTGTGGTTCGATTTGTGTTGTACAAGGTGTAGTTCCAGATATTGAGGTTGTCGCAGTTCCGAAGATGAGTTTCGGAGACGAGAACGACGTCAATGTTACGGCGATGAAGGAATTCTTGAAATTCAAGTTTTTTGTTTAGAAGACTATTGGCGTTTCAAATCGCGACGAGAAGAGAGTTTGGCTTCTTTGTTGTGGTGCCATATTACTGGTTGCGGGAACGAAGTTGGTCAAGAAATTCCCTGATGAGGTGGTGCCCTTTCCTGGTAATCTTTGTGTGGACGTATCTCAGCGTCTTCATCTGGGGCTGTTCGGCGGACATGGGTAACGCGGGGACTGTACACTCGACCTGAGCAAACGATACAGTTGGGTTTACCGGCCTGGCAGAGGCTCAAAGGGACGCTGACACAAAAGGATTAGTTGGTCATCTGTCTGTGCCTTGGATGGGCTGGACAACCCTTGTAGTTGGTCGAATGCTCGTTCCTGCAGTTGTAGCCCGTAACCGAACCGTCTTTGCGCTTCTTCGGGCACTCGTAGGTAAAGACCTCTAAGCACTTTGCGCATCGAAGAGTTCCACGGCATCCTCTGGCGGAATGTCTAAACAGCTGGCATCTGTAGCATTGCCCTATGTCGCCTGTGGAGTGCGGAGTCTCGACGCGGATTTGGACGACTCTAATATTGGTGATATCGAAGATCGTCTTTGCCTGCGAAGTATTTCTAACCTAGACCAGCAGAATGTGGTGTTGGTCGCTTGGACTTTTGACAAGTCGCACAAAGGCATCTCTCGGATCACGGCCTTTAGGGGTTGGTCTCAGTTGGTAGAGGTAGAACTCCTGGTGGGCTTGTCTAAGACGTGCGTCGCTGTACAAAAATCTTCGGGAGAGGCGACTTAAATAGCAACTCTGTTCCGGGTTGTCTTCGCTCTGGAAACGTCTACGTTGTTATTTCGCAAGCTCTGCATCGTTTTACCGTAGTCCTTGTGGTTATGAAAGACAATAGGTAGGATTCTGTTCTTGCGGGTCGTCTTGAGGGTGTTGTCATCGTCGAGTGACTTTCTAGTCTTCTAAATCGAATCTGAAGTAAAATGGCTTAGAAGAGCATTAAATTATTTGAAATTATTTTAATAGAGTCCTATAAAAGACAGTTATTAATTTTTTTTTAAAATTAGCTTGAAATTTCAATTGAATTTCAATTAAAATTTAAATACAAAATTCAATTAGAAATACTACTTTAAAATTGATTGCCTTAAGAAAGACATGGACCAATCCACAATTAGTTGATTAATACGCGTGTACTATTGATCAAAACCAATCTTTGGAAAAATAACGGCGGTTTGCGCCGAAAAAAAAAACACTTTGTGTAAATTCGCTCTAAACTATTAATTCTCTCAAGTTCGACTGTTCCCAACGAAAGCAAGCAGACGTATAAATCTCATTATTACATTAAATTGAAACTATACTATTTATAATATAGGTTGTGCGATTCTTTGCGCATGGTCGGTCATACAGGTTTAAAAGTTTGGAGATACCTAATGATCCTCGATCGTCATTTCATATGCAACCAACTCGTTCCTATTATTAACCCGTTTGATTAAATATATATTGTTTACTTGATGTCCTTTTTAGAGCATATATTGGCAACGCTGGACTTCTGCATTTAATGTGCCTTTTAAACCAAATTTTAATCGATCTTTTAGTTTGTCCTAGACGTACTTAATCGTAGTTTTGACAGTTTATTTTATATATTCCTGATTTATCCTTAACGTCTACTGAATCTTTCGGGTTTCCTAAATAGCTTTGTAGGCTATTTTCAAAATTTGTTAATGTACCAGATAAACCTTTCGTATAAACAAGATGATTAGATAATTTGACATACTTTTGTGTATCTCTTTTACCATGTTCTAAGGTATTAATGTTTTTTACGTATAATTTGTGTTTCTGTTTTCGAATAATGTTTGACTTCCTCTTTCTCCAAAACTTTCTCCGAAAATCCATTGTATGCAGTAATTTTATTGTATGAAGTTCTTTCTTAAAATTTTATTTACTCATTGGTCTATGGACTAAGAAATTAAAATTTGCTGGTTTATGCTATATACAGTGGTTGCAATCACTTGTCACAAATCTACTTGTGGTTGTTGTTTTTAAGTATGTCAAATTAATTTTCATTAATTAATCTTTTATAGATAAATTGGATGGGTGAGAATTTTGAGTTAGGCTCATTCAGAAACTGTAGGATTGCATATCTTGGTGTCTATTATTAGAAAAACTTCGTCCACGATAATAAAATTTGCCGTTAATTTGAAAGAAGGTTTGATTCATATACAAGCGAGTGAGTTTTAAATAGTTATCTACTTCTGTGTTCTCCAAATCACTGGTTCTCAAAATGGTTTTTACGGACCCCTAGGGGTCTCCGGGATCATTTAGGAGGTCTGTGGAATAAAAATTAAAAAGTAATTTGAAAGCCTCTAAAGAACGTCAAGAAGTCCGCGAAGAGCTGCATTCTGCTCGATGTGACCCTGTTTTTACCAAACACGGCATGTCTAGACTGGGAAGTCAATAAACATCCCCCAATCCATGGTGGATCAGCATACGCCAAGGATAAATGGTTTGGGTTTAAAAAGTTTCTTGTATGCGGTCTTTGGATACCAGGCGTCCTTCAGAGTATATAGCCTTATCCAGTAAGAAACTCTGCTGGATGGACAGTCTTATTTTCAATTACTAGTGGAAACATTATGAACCCTTCTAAAACAAACAAACATTAAAACAAAATGAAGGAGGAAAACCCTTCAAACCCAAACCAAAGGCAAGAGAGGCTGGCGAAAGCAGCGCCTAAGAGCTGGAAGGTGGGGTAAAGAAACTGGTCAAAAACACTGTCCGCCTAAATGTAGGCCAAAATAAGATAAAATTGTGTGACGCAGTCTTCAAAAGATACAAGTACTTGCTGAATGCAGGATATTCTAAAACCGAAGCTAGGAAACTTGACCTCCTAAAGAAAAAAGAATTCATAGTTTTTAACCCGGGAGGCAGCGGTACCCACGATCCGGTGCAAAAAAGACCAAGATTCCAGAACGAACGGTCGCTACCGTTGCTCAACCAAACAAACCGGATGCTAGGAAACAGAAAGACTTTTCATATAAAGGTGCTTTAGTAGGTATCAAAGTGGCGGTGATGTCCAGGAGATTTCCAACAGAACTTCTCACCCTTGCCCAGATGAACCAAATCTGATCGGCCATCATGAATACAGTGGAGAAAAGGTACAATAAAACCATTGAACGTAAGCTCTTTGCCTCTGTGTATAAGGCGGGCTACTTAATGCTTTCATGCAATGACAACGCCACAGATAAATGGCTCAAGGCGGTGGCAGTTAATCTACATCCTTAAGAAGGTTTAGAGATGTGGGCTACCAAATAGGCAGATATGTTTTAGGGTATTACCTTACTGGGATTCTTCCCCAATTCCTCTGAGATGTCGGCGGAGAGGATATTACACCGGATCCAAAGACAGAACGATGGAGTCAACATTTCAACTTGGAGGGTAATAAAGAAAAAGGCGAGGGGTACATCAGCACTTCTAATCACAATAGAATCCTTAGAAAATAAACTGTTCTACGGTTTCAAAGAGGTGCCTATCAAAGTTTGGAAACCTCATAAACCACCACTGAAGGAAGAAAAATCAGTAGATCCTCAAGATGCAACCACTATGGAGGGGGTGGAAGAGAGTGATACTCCACCTCCTTCATTCACATCCTAACCATGGAGTACGTGCAGGTGAACCTCCACCACGCGAAGGCTGGTTTGGCCGCCTTATGCCACAGGTTTGCCATAGGCACTAAAATGGTGGGTCTAGTCCTGGAACCCTAGATAAATGGAGGACGTGTTTGTGGACTAGGTACCAAGAACGGTAAGCTGATTTATGATAGATTTGCCTTGGTACCGAGGGCAGCCATTCTGATCAATAAAACCATTATAACACTAACTCTATCAGAATTCACAGATGCTGATACAGCCACTATAATGGCTGAGCTAAGTGTCCTTGAAAGAAATATGGAGGCAATCTAGACCTCGGCATATTTTCCTGGAGAGGAACAGGAAGCGCCACCAGACATGGTGAAACGACTCATCAGCTACTGCAAAGCCAACAGGAAACATCTAATCCTTGGGGCGGACGCCAATGCGCTCAACTCCGCCTAGGAAATGCAACGATACTAACGACCGAGATGAGTCACTTTATGAGTACTTACTAACTACTAATAGGTGTGGTGGTGGCCAATAAGGGCAATCGCCCAACCTTTATAAACGTTATAAGGCAAGAGGTTCTAGACCAGCGGTGCCCAACCTACGGCCCGCGGGCCGAATCCGGCCCGCGAAAAAGCTCAATCCGGCCCGCGAGCTCCTTTCAAAGGTGTTAAAAGGTGTTACTAAGATATGCAATTATAAAAAATCCGGCCCGCGAAATCGTATGTCATGATGAATCCGGCCCACGGACAAAAAAAGGTTGGGCAACATTGTTCTAGACCCTACCTTAGTGTCTAGGGAGGCTTTGAATCTAATAAGTGATTGGGAAGTGTTTGGGGAGGCGTCTCTTTCCGATCATTGTTTAATCATGTTCAAGATGGTGGTTTGTTTCATAACCAACCAAACATACAAGGTTCATAGCAAGACCAATTTGGAAGAATACAAAAGTATCCTACATGATGAAGGATGAAGGAAATACCAAACAAAATAAGATCAATAAACGACTTTGAGAAATTAGTTAACCTTACAACAGTCTATAACGAGGGCCTTTGAGGTAAACTGTCTTCCCAAATCCAAAAAGACTAAAAGCAAAGTACCCTGGTGGAACACTGAACTGAAAACGCATAACTGAGAAGAATACCGTAAAGCTCTTACTAAATTCAATGTGACACTTCGTAAATCAATGAAGAGTTTTTAGAGGACTTTTTGTGAGAACATTGATGAAACACCAGGCGCAAGAAAAGTGCCGAAGGCTCTATCAAGAGGCAACCAAAGTAACATAGGTGCACTCAAACGTGAAACTGGCACCTTTCAGGAAACTGTGGAGGTTTTGATTAAAAAACATTTTCCAGGGTGTATAGCAGCTGGAGAAACAAGGGTGTACAATGCACCCATAAGGAGTAAAACTCTACTCAAACGGGAACGTCCTCTTGTCAATAAAATGGCATCGCCTGGAAGGATTAAGTGGACCATAGGAACCTTCAAACCTTTCAAAGCTTCTGTAGTATTTCCGACACTCATTCAACGAGGACAGGGCATCTTGCTAGAGACATTGATCAAAATATTCAGATCCAGTTTGTTATATGGCCATGTTTCTCAAGCATGGAGGTAAGTAAAGGTCGTATTGCTACATAAGAGAGGTGTAAAGCCCCTAGATAATCCAAAATTATATGACACAGTTTCTCAGAAAGAGAGAAATAAATGATTTTATCATTCAATGGATAAACAACAGGCTGATGGGTAGACAGGTAATCACCAGTATTGGTAGCGCCACCCATGAAGTAAACACTACAAAAGGCTGTCCACAGAGGGGAGTCTCTCTACTGCTGTCGTTGGCTATAACGTTTTAGACTATGGTGACGACATAACGATAACAGTGAGGGGCAAGCATGACTCTATCGTAGGAAAGAGAATACAAAATGCCATCAACCTAAAACGTAACTGGTGCTTCAAAGAAAGCTTGAACATAAACCCAAATAAAACCACCATCGTTCGTTTTACTAAACGAAGGAATTTAAATATCTCTAGTATTCAGTTAAAAGGAACTACCATTCTCCTCTCCAAGGAGGTTAAATACCTAGAGGTCCAACTGGACCGAAAAGTAACGTGGAAAAGTCACTTTCTAATACGACCAACAAAGCTATAAAAACTTTATGGTCTTGCTGCCAAATGGTTAGTAAAACGTGGGATTTGAACCCCAGAATAACCAATTGAATCTACAAACAGGTCGTTAGACCTGGAGTTCTCTATGCGTTTGCAGTTTGGTAGAGAAAAGTAGACAAAAGTACCGCGCAAGCGAAGCTGGGAAAGTTGCAAAGGCTAGCAAGTTTGACCACCATAGGCGCCATTAAATCAACACCCACCGCTGCGATGGAGATCCTTCTCAACTTAGATCTTCTACCAGTGGCGATTAAAGAGGAAGCTATGAAGCAAGCTCTCAAACTACATGAGGTACACCATTTCAAAGAAGGCAACCTCAAAGGTCATCTGGGAGTTTTCAAAGCCATTCCTTTGTTGGACATGGCCGCAGTGAGCGACCAGATGAATTCAACAATGATCACAAATACAAAATCAGGTTTCTTACTAAAAAAGACTAGGAGGGAGGCAAGGACTGCGTCCCGGGGTCTTCCCAAAAATCGTTCACAGATGGATCCAAAATAAAAAACAGCGGTGTAGGGGGTGGAACCTAGGTTTAAAAGACACGGTTTCTTCAATGCTGAAATCAGTATTTTCCAAGCAGAAGTACACGCCAACCACATGGTGGCGGAACATCTGATCACCAAAAACCCATGCAAACAAAATATATGCATCATGTCTGACAGCCAAGCGGCATTAAAAGCACTGCAAAGAAACAGCGTAAGATCACGTATGCTTTACGAGTGCCATCAATATCTAAACCAGCTGGCGAACAAGAATAAAGTTGAACTTGTTTGGGTGCCAGAGATGAGGGAATAGGAAGCAATGTGAAATCAGATCAGCAAGCAAAATTAGGTGCAGTAAAACCCTTTATAGGGACATCTCTCATGTATGGCTTTAGCCAAAGGGACTATCAAGAGATTATCACCAACTGGGCCAATAAAGAAATGAACAGAACCTGGAACCAAATGCCTGATTAAGAAAACTAGAAATACGCCTCTCTATCAATCTGATGGCATGGTTGAGCGGATGAATTGAACAGTGAAAAAATACTTAGCCAAAGTAGTGTCCAAACACCAAAGAAACTGGGATCACTACTTGCACATTTTCTTAATGGCATACCGATTATCTCTCACGAAAGCACAAGCACCATCCTGTATCATGCACGGTCGCAAAATACGACTGCCATGCGACCTCCACCACCGGAAGAAGTTGCTGGAGAAGACTACGTCAGCAAACTGACCAGGATGCTAAACGAAATAGTAAAAACACACAAATTGCCAGCGACAGAATTAAGACCCGATATAACGTCAAGGCACTAAATGGGGATTTCAATCTGGCGACATGGTGTCGTTGTATAATCTTCAAAGAAAACGTGGTTTGTCGCCGAAGCTGCAGGTGCAATAGGACGGCCCTTATGAAATTGTGCATCGTATTAATGACGTATTAATATCGCATCCGAAAACCACCCAAAGGCAAGCCAAAAGTGGTCTACATCAATCGTCTAGACCCGTTTGCTGGCGATAACCACATTACACAAGTTCAGGTCCCAACCAGATTAATAACTAGCAGAACCAGAAATCAAGTCGAAAGAATAGACTTCGATAAGTTTATGAGCTTATACAGAGGTTTTGGAAAAGCTAGGTTCAGAGTTGCAATCGAGGAACAACAAGACCTGTTCCAAACACGAAAAGATTACGCTATCGCACATTACGTGAGCGAGGATCTTAACATGTCCAGAGTGGTCGCAGTCGTATTTAAAAAGAAGTTTGGGCGGCTAGAACAAGTGTTAAATTAAAGTTTTCTGTGGACTTTATCTTTCGAGTGATTGTACTGTATAAATTAGTGTGTTTTTCTTAAATACCCTTAGATTTAATTAGTTCCTAATTTAAATTTATGAACTATTCCGTTGTTCATCGATTGCTAAAAAATAGTGAACGGGATTTCGTTATTTGTTAATGCGTCTATTCTGTAACATAACGTACTTAAACGTACATAATTTTGGATTTAGTTCAATAAGAATATTTTTGCTAATAAGAAAAAATAGATTTGAAACTGTATATATTTTCATAGTTAAAAATTCCAAAAAAAGTAAGTGTGAGTTATGTTTATTTTTGTTAACTTTTAAGGTTTCATTTATGTTTATTTGTTTGTTTGCTTTACATTTTATTAGTTTTTGATTTTTGAAATGTTATAAAGCAATAATAAAATATTCACAAATCTAGTTGTGTTTTATAGTAATTTAGAAAATCCTGTAATATTAATCGTGAGCGTAAGCTAAACGAAGAGAAAAATTTGCCTGAGGCTCTATGATATCTAAAACCGGCGCTGCTATTTCGTTTGCAACTCAAAAATAGCCTCAATTTTATTTTGTTTAAGTGTACTTAATTCATTTTTGAAATTAAAAATATTGCGCCTTGTATATAAGCAACCATCAGTAATCAGTAGTTTTGATTGGTTTGTAGTTATGGTAAATTATAGGTTATAATGAAACAAAAACAAGATTAAGCACTTATTCTGAATATGGCTTAAAATATAACAAAAATTCGAATATTCAATAATTGCACGTTATTTTAGAACAAATGGAAGTAAACCCTTTAAGCATAATTTTAGTCAAAGCTGGAAGTAAAGGCGATCGATTACTGTTTCGTTATCCTTATCACGAACAAGAGAATAATGAACCCTCTGGCACAAAACGAAAGAACCCTTATGCACTATCTGTCGCAGAAGATTTACTGCAATCACCGTTACCACCTATATCGAATATTAATAAAGGCGGTCTTACCGGTATATCTGATGAACTTTTATCATCGCTATTTGCAGTTAAACAAGAATTATGCAACCAGAAGTTTGAACTTAAAGTTAATGATGTTAGGTTTGTGGGACATCCAACATCGTTGAAAAATAAATCCCAGGATGAATCTGGATTGTTGTTAATTCATATCGTGTTTGCCTTACAAGCACTTGCTAGTCATTCCGTTGGTAACTATGTTTTTTTGATTGGATATAAGTATTCATTTCTAAATTTCAGTCAAATGTTATCATGATCTCAGTAAAAGATTGGGTATTGTCTTAAGGCACGAGGAGCATAGGTGTGCGTACATTTCAGAACAGACTTTTAGTATGGTATCGATTCATGACGATTCCTGTACTGGAAATTTACAAACAGAAAGTGTATTTAGGAAAATTCTGGAAAAGTGTACTTTAGCTAAAAATATTAAGCAAGTTTATGATGATCTGTGCAACACAGGTTTGTAGTAGTTTTAACAAATTGTAATTCTAATGTGTGCTTTTTTAGGAATCGTTAATATAAGAATAAACAGATGGATACCGCTTAGTTTCTGCTTACCGCAGAAAGTACACCAGTGGCATTTACGTGGTAAAATTCTAGAACCCGAAGATATTGATCGGTTTGTTGGGCGATGATAAATTGACCAGTTTTTAAAACATTTATTGCAGTTGTCTAAAAGCGTTGCGACCTTATCACAGTCTGTTATTGTTGTATCCTGTGCAACAACTATATGACTTCACATCTCTCGATGGTTCACCTTCATTGCTCAGGATGTTCTCCCAGTATTCGCCTTTAAAAAGTTTGCAAACGTTAGCAATTGATTCAGATATTACGTTATCCCATGTTAGTATGCTTGTTTTATGGTTTGCGTTTACTGAGAACTACTTTAGGTATTCGAATTAACGGCTCATTTGGTTTATTGGGCCAAAGCGACTGTGATATACCCAATTTGTTCTACAAATAAATACGCAATCACACCCGACGCCCCATTACATTTAAATTCAACTTTAATCAATAAGTTTGCTGAAGCTTTTCCAGGAGTGGACCTTATAAAAGAAATCAATGATTTTTCTTTACCAACATCGTTGAGTCAGAAATGTAATTCGCTCTATCATACTTCACAGCAGTCGCAATTAGTTCAGATGATAATTTGGATGTTACAACATCATTTACTGGTTCAACTGCATATGTATATTCAATACATACCAACAGACCACGGACTTATGTATTCTAACGCGTCGGTAGATATTTATTATTTTGTCTGGTATCTGTAGTGTGCTTTTTAGCGATGAAACTAAAAACATCCCGGCAGCTCAAACACTTCAAAATAATGGTATATTGTCTTCTCGCACTTTTAGCGCAACTCCATCACGTCAATCAAGAACACACTCAGAAAGTGACGCTTCCATTATTTCAGATATTTTTGAACCCAGACCAGATTCAGAATTGGGAAGTGCCGCTATGAAGTAACAGCAAATATTTTTATAGTAAGATATCGTATTTATTAATCTACAGTTCTAGCTTAGCCAATGTTAGCTTTTCTTCTGCCGATGAGGAAAAGCAAGACTACCAAGAGCTATTACTGGACTTTCCAGATGATGAACGAACTGCTATTTTTAAGGTTTGAATCTAATGTAACAGTAAAAGGATTTTATCACATTGTACTGTATAGATTCCTGCATCGAACAATTCAGAGGATTTAAATTTATTTGCCAGGCTTTGTAGAAATGGTTACTTTCGAGGAGAACATCATGTTGAAGAAATTATGTATTTAGAAAATTTGAGAAGGAGTCAGTTACTGCAACTGTTGGATAAATTTCGAGACGTTTTAATTACATACGAAACTGAGGATCCTGCAATAGCTATGTTTTACTGAAATTATTGTTACTTTTGTATTTATTGTTTTTAAAATAAAATTTTGATTACAAAGAAGTTGCATTTTTATTGTAAGAAATTAGCGAGGATTTAAACAGATTCGATAGAAAAGTGTGGTCGTCATCGATGTGACCTTGTCTATCTCACAGTTTTGTTAGTACTGGACAATTTTTTTTACTGCGCAATTCAAACAGAGTAGTCTCAACATGTCGCTATCGTGTTCTTTTTAGCTTTGTCAGCGACACCTTCGGATGCCGAACATATTCGACTTCACTGAGAGACGCGTTCCTGTAGATGTAAATGTGAGCAATATTTGCATTATTCTTTAATAAAAGTTACATGTATTTATGATAAAAGCTATTTATTGGCCAATTTCCAGTAAACACACGACGTCTTAGGGACGTTCGTTTTATGTCCAAATGATGTCTTTACATCCCGGGATTTAAAACGGACCTCTTTAGGATGTCTTTAATAGGACGTCCTCAGGATGTCAATGAAGAACGTACGATGGGATGTCCTATGCGGGAAAACAAATTTGGGCGTTTGTCAATTCATATTTCTAATCAAATTAATGAAAAATTAAAAAGTAGAATTTTCATATTACCTAATGCGAATGTTTATTTATAATTACTTATCAAATAAAATTAGAACAGGATTATACATTCATTATATATAAATTGATCAATGTTATAAATATAGGACAGTTAAATAAATATTATCCATCCATCAATTTCGGTTACTCTGGTTAATCTTTCTCTTGATATAATAAATATTTTGAAGATTATGTGTGTGATTCACTTCAACCACACCGATAATCGGTTTTCGCATATAAACGAGACGAATGCAAACTTAGTGCGCGTGCCCACTTTACTTCTTGTTCTCTGGTGCCTAGTCGACACAATTTTTGACTGGTTATAATCGATCATCTCTTATTGTTTAATTCGTATTGCTTAAATCGTTTTTCAAAAATGTTTTTGCAAACACGTCAGTTTTGCAAATTCATTAAGAATTTTATACGTTTCGCATTTACGTTTTATCAGAGAAATGTGGTGAAGACAAAATTAATTATTTTGTTTATTTCTAGACGTATTTTTAACTGCCTAACTAATTATTGTGGAAACAGTAATACAATACCAGAAATCCGCACATTAATCATAACTATAAACTAAGACGTTGTTACCAAGAAAGCGATAACGTTATAGTTTCTTAGTTAGATTAGCGATTTTATGCCTTATCGGTCATGTTGATTGAAACTGTAAAGTCGACTCGTGCTTTGCCGAAAGATTCCTGTCGTTTGATACAATGTAGTGAGTGAATTATTGTGAATCCCGATAAAAGTCGTGATTTTTCTTTGCATAAAAAAAATATTTTCAATTTACCACATAGATATGCGCGCGATGGGGTTTTAAATCACTATTATTAATAATTGTGATCTTTTAATTTTGATAAACTTTTTATTATATCTAGTAATTCAAAATAATAATTATAAATAATGATTTTTAAACGCTATAAATAAATACAAGGTACCAAAAACTTACTAAATAAATTTGTTTATGCACTAAAACACCCGAAAAACGTTAGATAATAAAATAAAGAACAGATAAATAAAGTACTCAGAACACAACCAAAAACAAATACAGAGTGCAAACAGAGTGTACCACTTTGATATACCAAAGGAGCGTACGGGTGTTGAGTAGGCACCAGAGAACAAGAAGGAAATAAGTGGGCACGCGCACTAAGTTTGCATTTGTTTTCCCGCATAGGATATCCCATCGTACGTTCTTCATTGACATCCTGAGGACGTCCTATTAAAGACATCCTATACAGGTCCGTTTCAAAGCCCGGGATGTAAAGACATCATTTGGACATAAAACGAACGTCCCTGGGACGTCGTGTGTTTACTGGGATTATATATAATAAATGTATAATCTTGTCCTAATTTTATTTGATAAGTAATTATAAATAAACATTCACATTAGGTAATATGAAAATTCTTCTTTTCAATTTGTTTTAAATTCGATTTGAAATATGAGTTGACAAACGCCCAAATGTGTTTTCCCGCATAGAACATCTCGTCGCACGTTCTTCATTAACATTCTGAAGACATCCTATTAAAGACATCCTTAAGGTTCCGTTTTAAATCCCGGTATGTAAAGACATCATTTGGACATAAAAAGAACATCCTTGGGACGTCAAGTGTTTACTGGAAAATACGTCTTTTCAACTTTTGCTCCGCCACGGCTTTCCTTTAAGTCTCCTTATCCCGTACGTACCCACTTCTACTTATCACCCCCGCGATATATTGCCATGTTCGTTTGCATTTTTCTTCTTGCATTTCAAAAGTATTGTCGTAAGTGGAGACACATCTATCTACGTCATAGCCACCAAGCTGACCACACACATGTTAGAAGTGAGTTACACATAATTAATATAATAAAGACAATTAACAAATTAACGTGATCTATTAATGCTTAACCTATAACTATACAATATAAAAATAAATATTACACCCTCATAAACTTTCAACTGAATATTACAATCATTAAGTTTCCTATTACTCATTTGGCATTTTACCGTAGTATTTGTGCTAAATTAAAACTAATCTAGTTTTTTCTTAAAATCTAACTACAGATTTTATTACCCCAATCAGCAAAGAAACGTTTTTTTCATGTTTTAAAAACGTTATGTTAACAAATATTTTTACTACATTTTAAAAATCTTTCATTGATATTGAAATATTTTAATGTTTTCTAAAACATTTTTTGGTAATATAAAAAACGTTTTTACTTTATAAAAATTTATACTTTTGCCAAATCTTTGCTTTTGCTTGATTTCATCTGTACCTTTTTTCCTTTACCTACACGTTGTATCAAAAATAAAATTATTAAAAATTTTGTGATGTATTATTAATGAATACATGTATCAAACCTTATTCGTTTCTCTAAAAACTTTCTTACAAGTTTGAATTAAGCGCCTAAGACCTACATTACCAGTTTTTTGGTATGATTATAAATATCCACAATATCCATGGTTTTAATTGATGTGTACCAAATTTCAAAAGTTTGGATTATTAGTTGCCTTGATTTTCGATTCTACACAAAGAGGTATGTGTTACTTTCTGTTATAGAGCACCAAATGCGTTGCCCTACATTAAATTGAAGTATTTTGAGTACACAAAGATTGTATTGTCTATCTTTTGTAAGCATTTTAAGGCTGGTTCTATAATCATAGTATAAATTTCAGTGGAGTTATACTGAGTTTGATTGTAAAATTCTGTCATATTATTGGTTAGTATAAATAAAAATAACGACTAAATCTGTCGGTATTTTAAAATTAAAGTAAGTATAACTAAACTTACCCTTATACCATGATTGTAGAACTTGCTCTTAAAACGTTGACTATACATTTTTTTATACATTAGTGTAACATTTGTAAAATATTATAAGTATATATCAATAATATTATAAATATCGTTTTTTAAACATTTCTAGAATGTTTTCTAATATTGATTTTGCAACGTAACTCTGACTATTGAGACGCGATTGCAATGTTTTTAAAAATGTAAATCTATCTTTTGTAAAACGTTGAAAAAACATTTCGAAAATGTTTCCTTGTTGATTGGGTAGTTGCATGAGAATAAAGAGATTTGAAAGAAAAAAAAATATTTTTCTGAGAGGAAAAGATCTACAGATAAACATAAGAAAAAAAACTTTCGATTTTTAGAAAAGCAAAGTGGAATAATGCAAACGCACAATAAACCAAAAGGAATAGTTTTGGAACAAGTCTGAAGTTCATCAGGGAGAAGTTAGCCATAACTTTTTATTTATAGATTTTGCTAACTTTAAAATTGGAAAACGCGACGGTTGCTGTATTTTCGATTTCGAAAATAAATTTTAACAGACAAATTTTGAAAAAAATCGATTACTTCTCGTTGCATCAATTTACTCTCGCTTTTGTACAGTTTTTCTCGAATGTTTGTAAAAAGATCACGTTTATTGCAATTTTGCATCACATTTTACACATATTTTTACGGAAGGAAACGCAAAAACCAGAAGCCCATAATTTTTCAAATTAAACAATCAATTAGTATTTGTCGTACAGATTTACCCTCGACTTTGTAGTTTTTCTTAATTTTTTCTAAAGAGATCACTTTTCATAGCAATTTTTATAATTGCACTGTATTTCACACGTTTTACATTAAAAGAAACGCAAAAACCAAAAAGGCATCACATATCTTTAAATTAAAAACAGAATTCGTTCTCGTTGCCTCGATTTACTCTCGGCTTCGTACAGTTTTTCTTAAATGTTCCTAAAAAAATCACTTTTTATTGCAATTTTTATATTTGCATTATATTCTAGACATATTTTTACCTAAGAACGCAAAAGCGAAAAGGTAAATTAAACAATAAATTAGTTCTTGTCGCGGTGATTTACTTTCAACTTCGTAGTTTTTCGTAAAATTTTCATAAAGTGACCACTTTTCAATACAATCTTTATAATCACATTGTATTTTAGACATATTTTTACCTAGGAAAAGGCAAAAGACCAAAAAGAAGACCGTCCCAGTTTTTTAAATTAAAAAATCAATCAGTTCTCGTCGCGTCGATTTCTCACGACTTCGTACAGTTTTTCTCAAATGTTACTAAAAGATCACTTTTTATTACTATTTTTATAATTGCACCGTATTTTTACATAAAAAAACATCAACCAAAAGACAGTTAATCACATTTTTTCAAATGAAAAAAAAAATTGGTGCTCCTTCCTTCTATTTCCTCTTGGCTTCGTACAGTTTTTCTTAATGATCCTAAAACAAACGCATTTTATTGGAATTTTTACATAGAAAAACGCCGATATCAAAAAGCAGAATATCACATTTTTTCATATTAAAAAAACGGATGAGTTTTCGTTGCCTTAGTTTACTCTCAACTTCGTAGTTTTTTCAAATGTTCCTAAAAATCACTTTTCATTGTAATTTGCATGATATGTTACACATATTTTACCTAAGGAAACGCAAAAACCAAATGGTAGAGTGCAGACCGCAGAGTTTTATCAAATTAAAAAATCAATTAGTTCTTGTCGCGTCGATTTACTTTCAACTTTGTACAGTTTAAAATTTTCATAATTGCACCGTATTTTTAATTTCAAAAAGCATAGCTCAAAGAGCAGTTAATTACATTTTTTTGAAATAAAAAAAAATTAATTCTCGTTCCTTTGATTACTCTCGACTTCGATTCCTTCGTAGTTTTTCTTAAATTTTCCTATAGAGATCACTTTTCATTGCAATTTTTATAATTTCACTGTATTTTACACGTTTTTACATAAAAAAAAACGCAAAAACCAAAAAGGCAGTTCATCACATATCTTCAAATTAAAAACAGAATTAATTCTCATTCCCTTGATTTACTCTCGACTTCGTACATTTTTTCTTAATGACCCTAAAAAGAACACTTTTTATTGGAATTTTTATAACTGCACCGCACCACATTTTTACATAGAAGAACACAGATATCAAAAGACAGTTCATCACATTTTCTCAAATTAAAAAAAACCATTAGTTTTCGTTGCCTTAGTTTACTCCCGACTTCGTAGTTTTTCTTAAATGTTCCTAAAAAATCACTTTTCATTGCAATTTTTATATTCGCATCATATTCTGTACCTATTTTTACCTAAGAAAACGCAAAAATCTAAAAGCAGACCGCAGTTTTTCAAGTTAAACAATCAATTAGTTCTTGTCGCGATGATTTACTTTCGACTTCGTACAATTTTTCGTAAAATTTTCCTAAAGTGTTCACTTTTCAATGCAATTTTTATAATCGCATCGTATTTTACACATATTTATATTAAAGAAAACGAAAAAACATAAAAAGGAGACCGTCTCAGTTTTTTAAATTAAAAAATCAACCAGTTCTCGATGCAACGATTTCTCTCGACTTCGTAGTTTTTCTCAAATGTTACTAAAAGATCACATTATTGCAATATCTATAATAGCATCATATTCTACACATATTATTACCTAAGGAAACGCAAAAACCAGATGGCAGACCCTAGAATGTTTCAAATTAAACAGTCAATTAGTTTTTGTCACGCCGATTTACTCTTGACTTCGTACAGTTTTTCGTAGATTTTCCTAAAGAGATCACTTTGCATTGCATCATATTCTACACATATTTTTACCTAAGCAAACGCAAAAACCAGAAAACAGACCCCAGAAATTTACAAATTAAACAATCAATTAGTTGTCGCGCCGATTTACTTTCGACTTTGTACAGTTTCTCGTAAGATTTTTCTAAACTGATCACTTTTAATTGCAATTTATATAATTGCACCGTATTTTTACTGAAAAACAAAGACCAAAAGGCAGTTAATTAGATTTTGTTGAAATAAAAAAACAATAAATCCTCGTTCCTTCGATTTACTCATGAAATAGTAGTTTTTTTTAATTTTTCCTAAAGAGATTCTCGTAAAATTTTTATAAAGACATCACTTTTCATTGCAATTGTTTTATTGCACTGCATTTTACACAGTTTTACATAAAAAAACGCAGACCCCAAAAAAAGCAGCTTACCACATTTTTTCAAATTAAAAACAATTAGTTTTTCTTAAATGTTCGTAAAAAGATCACTTTTTATAACAATTTTTATATTGAACTGCATTTTTACATAAGAATAGCAAAAAACAAAAGGCAGTTAATCACATTTTTTCAAATGAAAAAAACAATTGGTTCTTCTTCCTTTGATTTACTCTCGACTTCGTAGTTTTTCTCAATGATCCTAAAAAGAACACTTTATTGGAATTTTTATAATTGCACTGTATTTTACACACATTTTTATATAGAAGAACGCAGGCAGTTCATCATATTTTCTCAAATTAAAAAATCCTTTAGTTTTCGTGGCCTTAGTTTACGCCCGACTTCGTACAGTTTTTTACAAATGTTCCTAAAAAATAACTTTTCCTTGAAATTTTTAAATTTGCATCATATTCTACACATATTTTTACCTAAGCAAACCCAAAAACCAGAAAGCAGACCCCAAAATTTTTCAAACTAAACAATCACTTAGTTTTATTTTTTTTAGGCTTTCGCGGCCATGATTTTTTAACAAATAATTATTTTCGGGTTTTGGGCCGCCTTCCATATTTACACTTTTCACAAAATTTATAGAACTTATAAACTTTGAAAAATTTACAATGTTTGACGTTTCGACAATCATGGTGCTGTCTTCTTCAGAAAAAACTGAAACTGCAGATATAGCATCCTGACAAGCCTTTATATTACGCCGTTCGGGTCAGTGTTTCGTGACGGTTCCGATTCATTAGTTTGCCGGAACATGTTTTTCCATATTGGCGCTAGATCGATTCCATTATCCCTATTAAAATTGTCGTAGTCCTGGATTTCAAAGGCTTCCTTGTATAGTCTAGGTCAGAAGTTTTGGGATTTAGTCAACATTTTTGCCTCTTCCAATTTTATCGTGTGACCGGTGTCTAAAAAGTGTTCCGCAACAGCAGATCTTGTGTTATGTTCCTTTGTATCCGCCTTATGTTCTTATGGTAGCTATGTTGCGTCCCGTTTGTTCTATGTAAGTCAGCCCACATGAACAAGGGATGTGGTAGACCCCTGGTTCCTCGAGTGGTGCTTTTGTTTCTTTTAATTTTGAGAAATTGGCGGCTATTTTATTTGTTGCGGTGAAGATAACTTTGATATTTTTCCCTCTAAGTATCCTGGCTATTTTATCCGTGCAACCTTTTATGTAAGGAAGGAAGGAAGTTGCCACGGGTTTCTCCTTCTTTGGTTTTTCCTTACTGTGTTTGTTAATTGCTCGATATATGTCTGCTTTTCTGAAACTGTTTTTTATTAAGGCGTTTGTTAGGTGACCTAGCTCGATCTTTAACGTGTTCGGTTCACTGATCGCCTTGGCCCTGTGTACTAAAGTTTTTAGAACTGCAAACTTCTGAGCTGGATGATGATGTGATTCGGCGTTGAGGTATATGTCAGTAGGTGACGGTTTTCTATATACTTAATGTCCCAATTTGTTGTCCATATTTCGAGTGACCAGTACGTCCAAGAACGGAGTGCTTCTGTTTGTTTCCTTTTCCATGGTGAATTTGACGTTGAAATCTAACTGATTTATATGATCCAGAAAGTCGTGTAGTGTTTCTGTTCCATGAGACCAAATTACAAATGTATTGTCCACATAACGTAGCCAACATTTTGGTTTGAAAGTAGCGGTTTCTAATGCTCTTTCTTTAAAATTCTCCATAAATATATTGGCGATGACTGGAGAAAGTGGTGATCCCATGGCTATTCCTTCAATTTGTTCGTATACAATATTGTTGAATGAGAAGTACGTGAACTTTAAGCATAGCTCAATTAGTCCGTTAAGCTCCTCATTCAAATCCGCTTTTCGCAATTTGGTCTTGATGATCTCCAGTGCTGTTTGTAGTGGCACTTTTGTGAAGAGAGATGTCACATCAAAACTGACTAAAATGTCTTCTGGTTCCAATTTAATTTCTTTAATTCTTGAGACGTAGTGCTGGGAATTCTTTACGTGATGGATGCTTTTTCCCGTAAGCGGTTGTAAAATGGTACAAGTATCTAGCCAGAGGATGAGTGGCTGAAACTGTAGCACTCACAATTGGGCGAAGCGGTACCCATAGTTTGTGGATTTTTGGAAGGCTATAAAGGTACAGCATCTTGGTGTCTGTAGGAATTAGTCGTCTCTTTTGATGTTCCGGGATCGTGCTTGCGGATTTCACAGCGGCCGAAATCTTTCTCCTTAGAGGTTTGTACGCCTAATCTTGTAGCAAAGTATCGATTTTTTCCATGTAGTCGTTGGTGTTCATGATTACAGAAGCATTTCATTTATCAGCTGGTAATACAGTGATTTCTTTGTTGGTGGTGCTCTCGAGGAACCAGGGGTCTAGCACATCCCTTGTTCGTGTGGGCTGGTTTACATAGGACAAACGGGACGCAACATAGCTACCAGATTGAAAGAACATGAGGCGGATACAAAGAAACATAACACAAGATCTGCTGTTGCGGAACACTTTTTAGACACCGGTCACACGATAAAATTTGAAGAGGCAACAATGTTGGCTAAATCCCGAAACTTCTGGCCTAGACTATACAAGGAAGCCATTGAAATCCAGGAGTACGACAATATTAATAGGGATAATGGAATCGATCTAGCGCCTATATGGGAAAACATTTTACGGAAAACTAATGAATCGGAACCGTCACGAACCACTGACCCGAACGGCGTAATATAAAGTTGTCAGGATCCTATATCTGCAGTTTCAGTTTTTTTCTGAAGAAGACAGCGACATGACTGTCTAAACGTCAAACATTGTAAATTTTTCAAAGCTTGTAAGATTTCTAAGTTTTATAAATTTTGTAAATAATTATTTGTTAAAAAATCACTTAGTTGTCGCGCCGATTTACTTTCGACTTTGTACAGTTTCTCGTAAGATTTTTCTAAACTGATCACTTTTAATTGCAATTTATATAATAGCACCGTATTTTTACTTAAAAAAAGCCAAGGCCAAAAAGCAATAAATTCTTGTTTCTTCGATGTATTCACCACTTCGTAGTTTTTCTTAATTTTCCCTAAAAAGATTCTCGTAAAATTATCCTAAAGTAATCACTTTTCATTGCAATTTTTAAATTACATTGTATTTTACACAGTTTTACATAAAAAAAAACGCAAAAACCAAATAAAGCAGCTTACCACATTTTTTCAAATTAAAAATCGAACATATTTTCTTAAATGTTCATAAAAAGATTACTTTCTACAACAATTTTTATATTGCACTGCATTTTTACATAAGAAAAGCAAAAACCAAAAGGCAGTTAATCACGTTGTTTCAAATGAAAAAAACAATTGCTTCTTGTTTCTTCGATTTACTCTTGACTTCGTACAGTTTTTCTCAACGATCCTAAAAAAACACTTTTTATTAGAATTTTTATAATTGCATTGTATTTTACACACATTTTTACATAGAAGAACGCAGATATCAAAAGGCAGTTTATCACATTTTCTCAAATTAAAAAAACCTTTAGTTTTCGTGGCCTTAGTCCACTCCCGACTTCGTACCGTTTTTCACAAATGTTCCTAAAAAATAACTTTTCATTGCAATTTTTATATTTGCATCATATTCTACACATATTTTTACTTAAGGAAACGCAAAAACCAGATGGCAGACCCTAGAATGTTTCAAATTAAACAGTCAATTAGTTTTTGTCATGCCGATTTACTCTTGACTTCGTACAGGTTTTCGTAGATTTTCCTAAAGAGATTTTTATTTTTATAATTGCACCTTATTTTGCATACATTTTTTCATAAAAAAAATTTTTTTTAAATTAAAAACAGAACTAGTTCTCGTTCGCTCGATTTAATCTCGCATTCGTAGCTTTTCTTAAATGTTCCTAAAAAGATCACTTTATTATTGCAATTTTTATAATTGCACTGTCTTTTTACATAAATAAAGTAAAGACAGTTAACTAAATTTTTTTAATTAAAAAAACAATTAAATCTCGTTCCCTCGATTTGCTCTCAACTTTGTTGTTTTTCTCAAATGTTCCTAAAAAGATCAATGTTGATAATTGCACCATATTTTACATACATTTTTACATAGAAAAACATAGATATCAAAAATCATTTCATCACATTTGTTCAAATTAAAAAACCAACTAGTTCTCATTGCCTTGATTTACTCTCGACTTCGTAGTTTTTCTCAAATGTTCCTAAAAAATCACTTTTCATTGCAATTTTAATATTTGCATTATATTCTACACATATTTTTATCTAAAAAACGCAAAAAGTAGAAGGCGTACCACAGTTTTTTTTCAAAGTAAACAATCGATTAGTTCTTGTCGCGCCGATTTACTTTCGCCTTCGTACAGTTTCTCGGTAAATTTTCCTAAATCGTATTTTATACATATTTTTACCTAAGAAAACGCAAAAATCAGAAGACAGACCCCAGAATTAGTTTTTGTTGCGACGATTTACTTTCGACATCAAACAGTTTTTCTCGTTTTTGTAAAAAGATCACCTTTCATTGTAATTTTTAATTTTATCAAATTAGAAAATCAATTAGGTCTCGTTGCGTTGATTTACTCTCGACTCCGTAGTTTTCTTCAAAATTTTTCTAAAGAGATCACCTTTCATTACAATTTTTGTAATTGTATCGTATTCTATTTAAAAAATCAATTAGTTCTTTTTGCGTCAATTTACTCTCGACTTTGTAGTTTTTGTGCAAATTTTTATAATGGGACAGTATTCTACACACCTTTTTACATAAGAAAACGCAAAAACGAGGAAACAGTCCCTAAAATTTTTTAAAACGACTTTGTAGTTGTTCTTAAATGCACCTACAAAGATCACTTTTTATTGCAATTTTTCTAACTGCATTGTATTCTAGACACATTCAACGCTTTTTCTGAAGCTCACGAACCAAAAAAGAAATTCCATTTGGAAACATGGTGTATTTCAAAATTTTCACTTATCTTGGAAATCTTAGACTAAATTCCCTTAAGCAACTCTGAATTGCTTAATTGATTATACGCTACTAGGTTGATTTTCATTAGTAATCTTCCGAGTACCGGGGACTGCCTGCTGTTAAGAGCCTAATATTCAATAATCAAAATTTTGAGAGCGCTAAATAAATATAGACTGTTCCTCTATGAGCTTTTAACTACGCATCTTATTTACATAAAATTAAAAAGAATAAGATTAATTTTAAGCTTAGCTTCTGCGATTCGTTAAGTTCTCCTTATTTCTCAGATTAGATTACGCAAACTTATTGCAATTTATTGCCTTATCAGTTTATTTTTAGGTCGAGTTACTTAGCACTTGAATAGATGTAAATATCCATGAAAAGAGCCGCACAATACGGCTCGTGAACCGCGCTCTGCCCTAGTGTTTGAATTATTACAGAAAATTTTTCGAATACACGAATTTTGAAAATTTGGTAAAATTTAAATAACGCTTTTCAAAATTAAACAAACGTTAAGAACAATTATGTATTTCGTACCTCCCAAACCCTTAGTTCTACAATTATAATTTATCACAACATGTTTCAGTACATCATAAAAATAAAATATTTATAGTGGTAATAATGACTTTGAGAGTAACTATTTGTACTTACAAAAAACAAATACATCTTCATATAAAATAAAATTTTTTACGGTCAATATAATTCTTACGACGAATGCGACTCTTGCACTTAGAAACTTAAAGCGTAATTTTTTTTTTTACTTAAATTGATAACAATGCGTAAGTTACGTTACGTACATTTAAAAAAAACCGTAACTATGTGAAGAGTCTATTAATTCTATTTAAAACGTTGCAAAGCAAATAGCGATTACAAATCTGAGCAATTTATGTAATATAACGTTGCAGCGAGACGCAAATTTCGTTATTGTACCAATGCCATTAAACAATAGAATGAAACATGTATTCTAAATACGTTAAAAATTTAACAATACTATTTTAATATTAAGTACAAAATTGAAAAGTGTGATAGTTACCTTTCACATGGTAAAAGGCATTAATTGATACATAAAGCATTTGTTACACACTCTCACAGGTTTAACATGACCAAATTTTGGTAAAGGAACACTATTCGATGAACATCGACCGCAAAATATTTTTCCACAGTTTCGACAGTGATGCCTTCGTTTAACAACTGTAAAAGTGGCTGTACAACTCATACATTTTGGTGCTTCTATATCTGGTATCCATACTGGAGGACGCTCGTGTTCAGTTTCGTTCGACATCGATACTGAACCATTTGCAACAGCGACTCCTAGATTTTCGACAACCCTAACACATCTTTCTAAACTATCGGTAACACCGGCAACATCTTCATCATCGCTTGATCTAGGACGATTTGAATATTCAGAACTATCTTCGTTATCTACATAAAAATAAACGTTGTCAAATAATGCTTCTTGCGCTAAAATATTAGGATCTACGGTGAATTCGTCATTTTCAATAACTTCGGTAGAAGAAGGATGATATTCGATGGAAGAATCTAAGCTTGGTTCGGGCGTTGGAGTTGTTACGATTGCATCCGATCCGTTTATAAGAATATATCTTTAAATTAAAAACAGAAACAGAATTAGTTCTCGTTCCCTCGATTTACTTCGTACAGTTTGTCTCAAATGTTCCTAAAAATCAATTTTCGTTGCAATTTTTATATTCGCATCATATTCTAGAAATATTTTTACTTAAGAACGCAAAAGTGAAAATGCAAGCCCCAGAATTTTTCAAATTAAACAATCTGTTAGTTCTTGTCGCGCTGATTGACTTTCAACTTCCTACAGTTTTTCGTAAAATTTTCCTAAAGCGATTACTTTTCATTGCAATCTTTTATAATCACATCGTATTTTAGACATATTTTTACCTAGGAAAACGCAAAAGCCCAATAAGAGGACCGACCCAGTTTTTTAAATTAATAAATCAATCAGTTCTCGTTGCGTCGATTTCTCTCGATTTCGAACAGTTTTCCTCAAATGTTACTAAAAAATTACTATTTATTACAATTTTTATGATTGTACTGTATTTTTACATAAAAAAACATAAACCAAAAGACAGTTAATCACATTTTTTCAAAAGAAAAAAACAATTGGTTCTCCTTTCTTCTATTTCCTCTCGGCTTCGTACAGTTTTTCTTAATGATCCTAAAATAATAGCATTTTATTGGAATTTTTATAATTGCACTGTATTTTACACACATTTTTACATAGAAAAACGCCGATATCAAAAGGCAGAATATCACATTTTTTCATATTAAAAAAACAATTAGCTTTCGTTGTCTTAGTTTACTCTCAACTTCGTACTTTTTTCAAATGTTCCTAAAAATCACTTTTCATTGTAATTTGCATCATATTTTACACATATTTTTACCTAAGGAAACGCAAAAACCAGATGGCAGAATCCAGATTTTTATCAAATTAAAAAATCAATTAGTTCTTGTCGCGTCGATTTACTTTCAACTTTACGGTTTCTTGTAAAATTTTCATAATTGCACCGTATTTTTACTTTCAAAAAGCAGAGCCCAAAAGGCCATTATTTACATTTTTTGAAATAAAAAAAAAAACAATGAATTCTCGTTCCTTCGATTTACTCTCGACTTCGATTCCTTCGTAGTTTTTCTTAAATTTTCCTAAAGAGATCACTTTTCATTGCAATTTTTAATTGCACTGTATTTTACACAGTTTTACATAAAAAAAAACGCAAAAACCAAAAAGGCAGTTCATCACATTTTCTTCAAATTAAAAACAAAATTACTTCTCGTTCCCTCGATTTACTTCTGGACTTCGAATTTTTACGGAAGGAAACGCAAAAACCAGAAAGTAGACACCATAACTTTTCAAATTAAACCATCAATTAGTATTGTACCGATTTACCCTCGACCTTGTACTTTTTCTTAAATTTTTCTAAAGAGATCACTTTTCATTGCAATTTTTATAATTTCACACGTTTTTACATTAAAAGAAACGCAAAAACCAAAAAGGCAGTTCATCATATATCTTCAAATTAAAAACAGAATTAATTCTCATTCCCTCGATTTACTCTTGACTTCGTACACTTTTTCTTAATGATCCTAAAAAGAACACTTTTTATTGGAATTTTTATAACTGCACCGTATTTTATACACACATTTTTACATAGAGGAACGCAGATATCAAAAGGCAGTTCATCACATTTTCTCAAATTAAAAAAACCATTAGTTTTCGTTGTCTTAGTTTATTCCCGACTTCGTAGTTTTTCTCAAATGTTCTTAAAAAATCACTTTTCATTGCAATTTTTATATTCGCATCATATTCTGCACCTATTTTTGCCTAAGAAAACGCAAAAATCTAAAAGCAGACCCCAGATTTTTTCAAGTTAAACAATCAATTAGTCCTTGTCGCGATGATTTACTTTCGACTTCGTACAATTTTTCGTAAAATTTTCCTAGTGTTCAATTCAATTTCGCCGTTGCGAATCTGATGCATAGCCGCGTAATATTTCACTGTTGCGCATTGTAGGAGGACATTTCATGGTTTCAGAAACGTATTGGATGACGTTTTAGAAACGTTTCCCGCCAAGATTTCAATGCATCGGTTACGCATCTGATGCGCAATTTTCCTTACTGGGATTTCATTGCAATATCTATAATATAATCATATTCTACACATATTTTTACCTAAGGAAACGCACAAACCAGATGGCAGACCCTAGAATGTTTCAAATTAAACAGTCTATTAGTTTTTGTCACGCCGATTTACTCTCGACTTCGTACAGTTTTTCGTAGATTTTCCTAAAGAGATCACTTTGCATTGCATCATATTCTACACATATTTTTACCTAAGCAAACGCAAAAACCAGAAAACAGACCCCAAAAATTTTCAAATTAAACAATCAATTAGTTGTCGCGCCGATTTACTTTCGACTTTGTACAGTTTCTCGTAAGATTTTTCTAAACTGATCACTTTTAATTGCAATTTATATAATTGCACCGTATTTTTACTGAAAAAAAAAAACAAAGACCAAAAAGCAGTTAATTAGATTTTGTTGAAATAAAAAAACAATAAATCCTCGTTCCTTCGATTTACTCATGAAATCGTAGTTTTTTTAAATTTTTCCTAAAGAGATTCTCGTAAAATGTTTATAAAGACATCACTTTTCATTGCAATTTTTTTATTGCACTGCATTTTACACAGTTTTACATAAAAAAAACGCAGAACCCAAAAAAAGCAGCTTACCACATTTTTTCAAATTAAAAACAATTAGTTTTTCTTAAATGTTCGTAAAAAGATCACTTTTTATAACAATTTTTATATTGAACTGCATTTTTACATAAGAATAGCAAAAAACAAAAGGCAGTTAATCACATTTTTTCAAATGAAAAAAACAATTGGTTCTTCTTCCTTTGAATTTACTCTCGACTTCGTACAGTTTTTCTCAATGATCCTAAAAAGAACACTTTTTATTGGAATTTTTATAATTGCACTGTATTTTACACACATTTTTACATAGAAGAACGCAAATATCAAAAGGCAGTTCATCGCATTTTCTAAAATTAAAAAATCCTTTAGTTTTCGTGGCCTTAGTTTACTCCCGCTTTGTACAGTTTTTCACAAATGTTCCTAAAAAATAACTTTTAATTGCGATTTTTATATTTGCATCATATTCTACACATATTTTTACCTAAGAAAACGCAAAAATCAAAAAACCGACCACAGATTTTTTCAAATTAAACAATCAATTAGTTCTTGTCGCGATGATTTACTTTCCACTTCTTACAATTTTTCTAAAATGTTCACTTCATTGCAATTTTTATAATCGCAACGTATTTTACACATATTTATATCTAAGAAAACGTAAAAATCTAAAAAGGAAACAGTCCCAGTTTCTTAAATTAAAAAATCAACCAGTTCTCGATGCAACAATTTCTCTCGATTTCGTACATTTTTCTCAAATGTTATTAAAAGATCACATTTCATTTGCATTATATTTATAATACCATTATATTCTACACATATTTTTACCTAAGGAAACGCAAAAACCAGATGGCAGACCCCAGAATGTTTCAAATTAAACAGTCAATTAGTTTTTGTCACGCGGATTTACTCTTGACTTCGTACAGTTTTTCGTAGATTTCCCTAGAGAGATCACTTTGCATTGCAATTTTTATAATTACACCTTATTTTACACACATTTTTTCATAAAAAAAAACTCAGAAACCAAAAAAGCAGTACATCGCATTTTTTTAAAAAATTAAAAACAGAACTAGTTTTAGTGCGCTCGATTTAATCTCGCATTCGTACAGGTTTTCTCAAATGTTCCTAAAAAGATCACTTTATTATTGCAATTTTATAATTGAACCGTATTTTTACTGAAAAAAAAAATAAAAAAACAAAGACCAAAAGGCAGTTAATTAGATTTTGTTGAAATAAAAAAACAATAAATCCTCGTTCCTTCGATTTACTCATAAAATCGTAGTTTTTTTTAATTTTTCCTAAAGAGATTCTCGTAAAATTTTTATAAAATCATCACTTTTCATTGCAATTTTTTTATTGCACTGCATTTTACACAGTTTTACATAAAAAAACGCAGAACCCAAAGAAAGCAGCTTACCAGATTTTTTCAGATTAAAAACAATTAGTTTTTTTTAAATGTTTCTAAAAAGATCACTTTTTATAACAATTTCTATATTGAACTGCATTTTTACATAAGAATAGCAAAAAACAAAAGGCAGTTAATCACATTTTTTCAAATGAAAAAAACAATTGGTTCTTCTTCCTTTGATTTACTTTCGACTTCGTACAGTTTTACTCTATGATCCTAAAAAGAACACTTTTTATTGGAATTTTTATAATTGCACTGTATTTTACACACATTTTTACATAGAAGAACGCAGATATCAAAAGGCAGTTCATCACATTTTCTCAAATTAAAAAATCCTTTAGTTTTCGTGGCCTTAGTTTACTACCGACTTCGTACAGTTTTTCACAATAAATGTTCCTAAAAAATAACTTTTCCTTGAAATTTTTAAATTTGCATCATATTCTACACATATTTTTACCTAAGCAAACCCAACAACCAGAAAGCAGACCCCAAAATTTTTCAAACTAAACAATCACTTAGTTTTATTTTTTTAGGCTTTCGCGGCCATGATTTTTTAACAAATAATTATTTTCGGGTTTTGGGCCGCGTTCCATATTTACAGTTTTCACAAAATTTATAGAACTTACAAACTTTGAAAAATTTACAATGTTTGACGTTTCGACAATCATGGTGCTGTCTTCTTCAGAAAAAACTGAAACTGAAGATATAGGAAGGATCCTGACAAGCCTTTGTATTACGCCGTTCGCGTCAGTGTTTCGTGACGGTTCCGTTTCATTAGTTTGCCGGAACATGGTTTTCCATATTGGCGCTAGATCGATTCCATTGTCGTACTCCTGGATTTCAATGGCTTCCTTGTATAGTTAACAAACAATTGCTTCTTCTTTCTTCGATTTACTCTTGACTTCGTACAGTTTTTCTTAACGATCCTAAAAAGAACACTTTTTATTAGAATTTTTATAATTGCATTGTATTTTACACACATTTTTACATAGAAGAACGCAGATATCAAAAGGCAGTTTATCACATTTTCTCAAATTAAAAAAACCTTTAGTTTTCGTGGCCTTAGTCCACTCCCGACTTCGTACCGTTTTTCACAAATGTTCCTAAAAAATAACTTCATTGCAATTTTTATATTTTACACATACGCAAAAACCAGATCGCAGACCCCAGAATGTTTCAATTAAACAGTCAATTAGTTTTTGTCATGCCGATTTACTCTTGACTTCGTACAGGTTTTCGTAGATTTTCCTAAAGAGATTTTTATTTTTATAATTGCACCTTATTTTGCATACATTTTTTCATAAAAAAACTCAGAAACCAAAAAAGCAGTACATCATATTTTTTTTAAATTAAAAACAGAACTAGTTCTCGTTCGCTCGATTTATTCTCGCATTCGTAGTTTTTCTTAAATGTTCCTAAAAAGATCACTTTATTATTGCAATTTTTATAATTGCACTGTCTTTTTACATAAATAAAGTAAAGACAGTTAACTAAATTTTTTTAATTAAAAAAACAATTAAATCTCGTTCCCTCGATTTGCTCTCAACTTTGTTGTTTTTCTCAAATGTTCCTAAAAACATCAATGTTGATAATTGCACCATATTTTACACACATTTTTACATAGGAAAACATAGATAACAAAAATCATTTCATCACATTTGTTTAAATTAAAAAACCAACTAGTTCTCATTGCCTTGATTTACTCTCGACTTCGTAGTTTTTCTCAAATGTTCCTAAAAAATCACTTTTCATTGCAATTTTTGTATTCGCATCATATTCTGCACATATTTTTATCTAAAAAACGCAAAAAGTAGAAGGCGGACCACAGATTTTTTCAAATTAAACAATCGATTAGTTCTTATCGCGCCGATTTACTTTCGCCTTCGTACAGTTTCTCGGTAAATATTCCTAAATCGTATTTTACACATATTTTTACCTAAGAAAACGCAAAAATCAGAAGACAGACCCCAGAATTAGTTTTTGTTGCGACGATTTACTTTCGACATCAAACAGTTTTTCTCGTTTTTGTAAAAAGATCACCTTTCATTGTAATTTTTCATTTTATCAAATTAAAAAATCAATTAGGTCTCGTTGCGCTGATTTACTCTCGACTCCGTAGTTTTTTTCAAAATTTTTCTAAAGAGATCACCTTTCATTACAATTTTTGTAATTGTATCGTATTCTATCTAAAAAATCAATTAGTTCTTTTTGCGTCGATTTACTCTCGACTTTGTAGTTGTTGCAAATTTTTATAATGGAACCGTATTCTACACACCCTTTTACATAAGAAAACGCAAAAACGACGAAACAGTCCCTAAAATTGTTTTAAATTTTTCTCATGACTGTAGTTTTTCTTAAATGTACCTACAAAGATCACTTTTTATTGCAATTTTTCTAACTGCATTGTATTCTAGACACATTCAACGCTTTTTCTGAAGGTCACGAACCAAAAAAGAAATTCCATTTGGAAACATGGTGTATTTCAAAATTTTCACTTATCTTGGAAATCTTAGACTAAATTCCCTTAAGCAATTCTTATACGCTAGTAGGTTGATTTTCATTAGTAATCTTTCGACTGCCTGCTGTTAAGAGCCTAATATTCAATAATCAAAATTTTGAGAGCGCTAAATAAATATACTGTTCCTCTATGAGCTTTTAACTACACATTTTATTTACATAAAATTAAAAAGAATAAGATTAATTTTAAGCTTAGCTTCTGCGATTCGTTAAGTTCTCCTTATTTCTCAGATTAGATTACGCAAACTTATTGCAATTTATTGCTTTATCAGTTTATTTTTAGGTCGAGTTACTTAGCACTTGAATAGATGTAAATATCCATGAAAAGAGCCGCACAATACGGCTCGTGAACCGCGCTCTGCCCTAGTGTTTGAATTATTACAGAAAATTTTTCGAATACACGAATTTTGAAAATTTGGTAAAATTTAAATAACGCTTTTCTAAATTAAACAAAAGTTAAGAACAATTATGTATTTCGTACCTCCCAAACCCTTAGTTCTACAATTATAATTTATCACAACATGTTTCAGTACATCATAAAAATAAAATATTTATAGTGGTAATAATGACTTTGAGAGTAACTATTTGTACTTACAAAACACAAATACATCTTCATATAAAATAAAATTTTTTACGGTCAATATAATTCTTACGACGAATGCGACTCTTGCACTTAGAAACTTAAAGCGTAATTTTTTTTTACTTAAATTGATAACAATGCGTACGGTTACGTACATTTAAAAAAAAACCGTAACTATGTGAAGAGTCTATTAATTCTATTTAAAACGTTGCAAAGCAAATAGCGATTACAAATCTGAGCAATTTATGTAATATAACGTTGCAGCGAGACGCAAATTTCGTTATTGTACCAATGCCATAAAACAATAGAATGAAACATGTATTCTAAATACGTTAAAAATTTAACAATACTATTTTAATATTAAGTACAAAATTGAAAAGTGTGATAGTTACCTTTCACATTGTAAAAGGCATTAATTGATACATAAAGCATTTGTTACACACTCTCACAGGTTTAACATGACCAAATTTTGGTAAAGGAACACTATTCGATGAACATCGACCGCAAAATATTTTTCCACAGTTTCGACAGTGATGCCTTCGTTTAACAACTGTAAAAGTGGCTGTACAACTCATACATTTTGGTGCTTCTATATCTGGTATCCATACTGGAGGACGCTCGTGTTCAGTTTCGTTCGACATCGATACTGAACCATTTGCAACAGCGACTCCTAAATTTTCGACAACCCTAACACATCTTTCTAAACTATCGGTAACACCGGCAACATCTTCATCATCGCTTGATCTAGGACGATTTGAATATTCAGAACTATCTTCGTTATCTACATAAAAATAAACGTTGTTGTCAAATAATGCTTCTTGCGCTAAAATATTAGGATCTACGGTGAATTCGTCATTTTCAATAACTTCGGTAGAAGAGGGATGATATTCGATGGAAGTATCTAAGCTTGGTTCGGGCGTTGGAGGAGTTACGATTGCATCCGATCCGTTTATAAGAAATACTGCTTTTAGAATGTTCCGTAAGTCACTCGCAAAGTTCGTTTGCAACTGATCGGCAACTCCGGCGATACAAACAAACAATCGATGTAGTAAATCCTCGCTGGACCTAAATTTTGCTCTAATTTCGTTTCTACTTGCAATTTCGGCTGCTTGCAAAGCTAAGGCAATTTCTTCATCGTCCGCACAATTACTGTTAAAAGAAGACGTATCGGAGCTACCACCACTCGCATCACGATCGACCACACCTTTAGGAATAGTAACCAATTTCGATCGCTTTCGTGCAACCCTCGATGAATTATTACTAGTACCTGGTGAAAAATCTACTTGTGCTTGATATGAGAGTTTATCTTTATTCTTGCTTGCTCCTTGATCAGATTTAACTTGACAGTGGCATGGTATTTGTAAAACTGTCGATTTTTTAACACAACCACAAGTTTTATCTTCGAATAAGTCTAAGCTAGGTGATCTATCTAAGCTAGTCGTTTCAGTACAGATCCCAGAATCACTAGGAGAATCTGTATTTTCAGTTTTAATATTATTAGATAAATTATTTGTTTGTACTGGAGTAACTCTTGTTTCTGTGGCAAGAATCGAAGACAAAGTTGCCGCCGCTACTGAAATCACCTCCAACGAATCGCGATCTGCTAGGGAGTCAATTCCCGATGAGTTTTCATCCGGAGTATCCAGTAACGAAGAAGATCCATTATCTTGATCAATACTATTTGTCATTATGTAAGCAGATGTAGTAGGATCTTGTCTATTTACTAATGATAAAGCACTTGTAGTCTTATTTGTATCTAAATATTGTTCTGGCAAGGAATTCTTTGGAATATTTTCTGTTTTCTCTATGCTGTGGTGATTACTAATTCCTTTAACGTTGTAGTAATTACACACAAAATCTTTACACGATGGGTAATCACTATAGAATTGATTAATAAAATCGTCCAAATCACTATGTACATCAAGATCACTAACTGACTTTATATCACTAATTTGTTCATTATCACATAACAATTTCTCCAGCATGTATAACTCTTTTTTATTTAACGTCCATAATAGTTCTCGAATTTTATGTAGTAACGTTCTAAACGGTCTAAACATTTCACTTATTTCTTCTACGGGCTTATCAATGCATAATGAACCGTTAGGAAATATTAATAAGCCGCTTACAATCGCTAGTCGAGGTATAGTAAACATAAGAGCTGGATCACAGTCATCAATCATTTCTTGAGATATTAATTTCATTTTTAACGCTCTTTGAAGAGTTTCGGAAAAAAGGACTCCTATTAATTGTTGTAGTTCATATTCTTGAGTTGTTTTAACAGGTACCATAGCGCTAACGTAACAAAGTTCAAATTCCGCGAACAATTTGTCAAATATTTTCAAACTCTCTATAAGAACCTCGTTAATAAGTTCGTTGCTATTTAATTTTAAAGGGCCATTGGGCGTGTTGCTACGAAAACAAGTTTCTCTTAGCAGATTCCGCACGTTCTCTAAACTTTTTGTTAGCGCTCTTGCCAGCGGACGCATCACTGTACTTTCGGCTTCGCGATTCATGATCGATGATCCGGCGGCTAAACACTGTAAAAATACGTTTAACACTCAAGGGTTAATTGTGTTACGATTTACCTCGGCGCCAAACCACAGTTGTCCCGCCAAATTTTCCTGCAGCACGTCTTCTGGAAATTTAACTCTAAAATCGCGATTAGCCCTGTGGTCGCCTATAAGAACGTCCATAATTGCATTCGTTATTGTTAATACTTTATCTTGTGATTGTCGTAATTGATTTACTAATGTTGTACATCGTTCTGGATCTTTTCGTCCGTCAAAGCTATCTAATTCACTCGCTATAATGTTTAGTGTTTCGTCGGCGAAGAAAAACTGGGCCAGCAGTGAAGTGTCGTCTTTCTACAACAAAAAAAAATAATTAGTAACAATATCTTTTTGATAATATTATTCACATAAACTTCTAGTGTACAAGATTAATTCTAATTTTATAGTTTTTTGCGACGATTACATCTAGCGAGAATAAAATGCAACGTGATATGAATGCAAGTTGTTACATAACAATGACGACAAACAACTAAACAATCTCGTTTTTATAATTACTAAATTGGTGCATAATGATTTATAAATTTTCAAGAAATTAATTGTTATCATATCAGCTGTTAGTTTTTTTTAATGTTTCGACGTAGATATGCTTGAATAAACAAAATATTGATGGCACCTGATGTTATTAATATACACACGTTCCAACTGTTACAAAGTACACTCAAAAAACAAAAAAACGGGACACTACCGTAAACGGTTAAAGTAAATTAGCACATCTTCTAACTGTATAAGAATCTTTTCTTTTTTGTTGTATACCGTTAATAACTTATTTTAGCTTTATTTAATACGTTAATTTTCATTCCATTTTTAATCTACAAATTGTTGAAACGAAATCCGTTAATTTTTTTATTTGATTATACCAAAACCTTCAAATTGATAAAATAAAAGTGTTTTTTGTGGTTTTTTCACTCTTAAGTTTAAAATTTCCTTAAATACAATTACGTCAATTTCTAAAGAAAAAATTAGAATCGATGTCCTAAATTCTTCACAATCCTTTTTTACAATTATCGTACTTTATTTCAAGTTTCTAGTCAATAAAATTACTTCTGCTATTTATTTTGTTTTTTTTTAAATTGTCTTCACTATATTTTAGGTTTTATAAAGTAATTTTTAGTTTTCATCGACTTTTTTTCAAAAGCGTCTTGCTGTGATTTTCGTACCGTATAAGTTTCGTCTACTTTTCGCTACATTCAGATCGATGTGCTGTAGTAGTAGTTCGCTTTCCTGGGGTAAGCATTAATTCATATTTTTGTGATTTACTTTGATTTTCTTGTCATTGTGATAGCGACTTGGGATACCGCTAAGTGTTTAGAGTGATTGATGTCAATCCATTACCTACCGCTAGAAACTATAACTAGAAGCACGTACTAAAGGGGACTATTGGTTAATTAAACTACTTCCGAAACATAATCTAGAGATAAGTTGTTATATTTCATGTAAAGTTCGATGAACCTTGGAGGCACGCCTGCGATAGAAATAGTGAAAACCACTCGGATAGTTGACGCATTTGATTACGACGATTCATTGTTTATCGACAAGCAACTTACTTGTGATATCTAATTATTTTTTATTTTTCTTGGCGATTTTAGGGGATGATTGAAGCATGTAGATAGCTATTCGTGTGTCTTGGAAAATTATAAGTACCTTTTTTCTTGCTGTTAATTTGTGTATACATCGACCATAAAATACCTGCGACTTAGACATAGATATTATCACAATTAACGCACGCAGATTTTTGATGATAATTTACGCTAAATGCGATTTAATTCGGGTTGCGAATTCACTAGTTTCACATTAAATCGACGTTTAACTTTGAGATTACAAACTACCTGATTTTATTATAATGTACTACGATAACTTTGTGGACTATTTCCTACCCTCCAGGACTTCATTGTTATTATATTTGTAAATACATTTTTTAACCTCTTTTTCTCTCGTTAAAAATAAATACATTTGTCGTTATAACCAGTGTTTTGTCATGTTGATAGATTTAAACAGAGTTTTCCATTCTAGTTTCTAACCGTTTTGATGCATTTTCAATCTTATGTTATAATTAGCACATCGATATCTGCGATCCGCTTGCCCATTCAACTGAGTTAGTCGCCAGCAATTAAGTTACGACAAAATCCTCGTAACACTTATTAATTTTTTACGTCGACAAAAATATTTTTCCCCTTTCTTTTTTCATTTTTTTAATTTAAGTTTTTCTTGAATAAGCTTCGATCTATTTACTAAAAAAAATCTTAATCGATGGCATTTTGTTTTCCTTCACTTTGGTTTATTTACTTTCTTTTTCACAGTTTCATCACTTTTTCTACTAAATTTAAACATTGGCATTTATTTAATACGTCAACCGTTTCTCACAATTTTTGTATCAATATCTTCAAATCGATAAGAAAACGTCTTTAATATTATTTCTAAACTTTATCTTTATCGTTATTCACCAAATGATGATTCGTTGTTTATAAAAGCTGTTTTAGACGGTAGAATTTATTTGACATAGACTTGTTACCAACATAAATATAATCGTGTAAGACAGAAAAATCGGATTACAAATAAATATTGTTTGCATTTGTTTGGAATGAACCGTAGAGTTGTAGGGTATTTTTTCTATAAAAAGGAGACAACCTCATTAAAAACCTAAATCTAAGGTGGGAAGAAGCAGGTCGTTATATAGTTGACTAGATAGAAAACCAGTCTTCACTGGTTCCAACCTCGGGGCACCAGGGAAACCCCGTGCACTTCCGTGCCTATCGGGAACCTTTATTTCCTCCGTACTCGTGTGACATATGTATATAGAACCACTTATAGAAAATTAAAAAAAAACAAGACTGCTGATGCTGAGCGCGAACCCAAAAAATCTAAAAAAGCTCTCGTTGGCGGCAAAACGAAAGCTGAAAAAACCATAAGAATCAGGTTCAATCAGACTACCGTTTCCGTTACAATAGGACGCGTGAGCAAAATCCACCTATACAGGAAGAAAAAGCGGGCACGTCAAAAACACAACAGCGACACCAGACGGCACACGCAATCGTACCGCAAAAGCGCAACTTTTCCAGCAGTAGCACACCAGTGTCACAAAAGCGGCGGGCAAAGCAGTCCACGGGTCAAAGCAATTAAAAAAAACATTCAAGGACACTTTGAAGGGAATTCATCTTGAAATCATACCAAAAAGGTTCACTGAGAATACTATCGATCCTGAAGAATCTAAAGTCATAAAAACCTCGATACTGTGATTGATTGACAAACTGGCGAAGGAACAAGCTTTTCCGCGTTCTTAAGAATGCACCCATAAAAAGGGATTCTTCAAAATAAGGCAACCGTAGAGTGGATAGTCGGCACCTCAAACAAAAAGAAACTTATGGGGGATAGAGAACTTGAGATTATTTATCTTAAGAACCTTCCTGCACCCAAAAAGGTTCTCACTTGGGTCACGAAAACAGTAAAAGAACCGGCCACCCTACTAAAAAGAATATCGGTACAGCATCATTGCCGAGACGTGGCAGGTGGTTAACACGAACACCAATCCAAAAAGAATCCAATAAGTCCTGTATATGAACAAGAAGTCCTGGAAGAAGGTAAAGCTTTAGTGAACCAACTGTTTGGGCTGGTGTTCAAATAAATAATTGTAGTGGACTGTATATTAAAATGCTGTATTGACCACTGCAGCTTAACAAGTAATGCTTACAAAAACGATATTTTTAAGGAAGGTACCTGGACATTCTTTAGGTTAACTGACAAGTACCCTCCGGGTTACATAAATCTTTATGACTAATATCCTAACTAATTCTAAGTACATACTGTATACAAAATACAAATGCAAATACTAAGATATAATGAAGAAAGCAAATTTAACCAAACACCAACTGCATCTAGGATTCTCGAGGATCACTCTACGGGCGCTGGCCGATTCCCAAAAGGACCGGATGCTATAAGCCCTGTCCACTAGGCGATATGATGTAAATCTAGAGCCAGAACACATCTCCACCTTTTCCGATAAAATAAAAAATTACTTTTATGAGTTGTGCTAGTATGTGCTATTTTGTGCCGCAGAAACAATTTTTGTTTTTTCACCATTTGCAGATTTCATTAAAAATTACATTTTGGTATTTATTGTACTACTTTGCGACCTAAAACTAATTGTTTTCCTCTTAATATTCAAATATTTTAATAGTTTTAGAATTATTAGAAAAAAAAAACGAAAATGGTTTCATACTTTCGCGTACCGCCAAGTACTGTTTGGGAAATGCTGTTCTAGATGACAATCGCTATGTCAGATAAAAAAAATTATCCCTCTTGGTGGTTCTGCTTGCAAAATCATCTATTCCTTCGTAGCTTTCTTTATGTTGATGTCTGTGTAACCGTTCTTCCTAAGTGCTTTTTCAAGGTGTATTTTCTTACTGACTAGGTGTTGGTCGTCGCTGTTGGTTTTCGCTCTAGACAGTAGGGCGTTTATAAGAGTCATTTTCTGCATCTGGTGATAGTGAGATGTGGCATGTAGATATTTCGGTATGCGCCCTTTCTCGGTATAGTGCAAGTTTTAGCTTACGCTTTTGGGACATCTTCACTATTACGTATGAAGAAAGTAGATTTCCATTTTGGTATTTCTTTACAGCAAACTTGATCGCTCTGTGCAGTGGGTTGATGTGGTCCAACAATTGTTGGTATATAACAGATGCTATCATTAGGTAAAAAGAACCAGGCAGCTTTGCTTACAATAACTATAAAGAATTCGACCCCTGTAGTCTGCATCTAATTTTTGATCCCAACCCAAAAACTAATTCGTCCAGAACAGAGATTCATTTTATTTCAAATTTCTGGCTAAAAATTTGAATAAATTTTTCAGTCGATCCGCGCTTCGATCATATTAATCACATTTTTAGTAATTACTAACAAATACTTACCTACTATTGTAGTCATTTTGCGAGTCATCCACTTTGGAACAATCGACAATCATTGTCTGCTCAGACGGAATTTTACTTTTGTTTTGTAGTTTTTTGATAGAGAAACTTTTTTGTACGTTATTACCCCAGTTATGTTTTTGTATTTGAACTTTTTTCAGCGAAATTTTTGCTTAGTTCAAAAACTACAAAACAAAATTAAATCTCGTTTATTATTAATAATTCCAAAGCCGATAACTTGGAGGATCACCACAATATCTGTAAGTACTTAGTACAAATGTAATTAAAAACACCAACCCGCATTTCAATGTTGTGATTTGACTGAAACCTTGATTTAACCATTTCTGCCTACTCCAGTAGTCTGATAATAAGTTTATATCCTTACGTGCAAAAACTATATGTCAATGTCAGAATGTAAATTGTTCTGTTGAGTAATTTCTGAGATTCGTAAGTAAATGTAACTGACCGGCAGACAGAAATTGTCTAAAAAATATGACATGTATAGTTATTTTTCAGCAGAATATGATACTCTTCTTATTTTAAGATGAAAAGTGAAAAATTTTGCAATCTTCATGAAATTTCGTAATGGAAAAAAAAGGTCCCTACGTATATATTTGCGGCACAAAGTAGCACGTCTTGTCTAGTAATTTTCTATTTGGTTCCTCTAAAATCTGCAAATGGTGAAAAAAAACACATATTTATACGATACAAGACTGAAAAAAAGATTAATTTTACTATATGTAATTCATTGGTCACAAAATCATCAATGATTTTCATAGTAAAATTATTTACTGGAAATTTACATTGCATTTACTACAAAGATATTTGTAAAAAACGAGATTAAAATTACGCCTACAATTTTTACATGCATACTTGAATTTTCGAATAACTATTTTTCACTTTTTAGTGCATATTGATGCAATTTCAAAAAATCGGTTCTTTTTTCTGTTAAAAAAATTTTCCTTTTTTTCTTTTTAGTAATGTCAAGAATAGTAGTTATAGTCACTCAAAAAAGTCGGTCGAAAAACAAAGATTCTTGAGTTTGAACCGTGTTTGTAACCAAATGTTTTAAATTCGGGTTACAACAATGACATACATTTCACATCACTCTTTTCAACTTATTTATATTTTAATTGTGTAGTTTTATTTAATACGCCTATTTTCATTCTGTTTTTTTGAAACTAAATTCTTTTAATTTTATTCTCGAATTTAGATTCTTTTTACCATAAAGTTGAAGTTGATAACATAAAATTACTTTCTCTCTATTTTTCTTCACTCTTTATTTCAAGATTTCCTTAAATACATTTTGATCAATTTTTCAAGAAAACATTATAATCGATAATCTCTATTTTCTCAACTTTCCCGTTTTCATTTTCATGTCAATAAAATGACTTGTTGTTTATTTTAAATTTTTTCACTATCTATTTTAAGTTCCATAAAATAAATTTAATTCAATCTATTTTCTAAAATTCTAGTTGACGGTTTTTTGGTTTTCTTCACTTTTTCTTAAAACTTTTTTATTCAACAAAACGAATTCTCTATTTTCTTTTCTTCAATATTTGTTTTAAATTTGTTTAAAATAAACTTTCATATGTTTAATAATAAAAAAAGCGCCAACTACTATCTTAAGAATTTTGTAGCATCGATACCTACACGACTGCATACCTGCATTGATTATTTTCTTTTGCAATTTTAATAAATTTATCTTTGTGTTTACAAAATTGTCTATCTTCACACTACAGACTTTATATTTTAGAAAAATGAGAGTAATTGTTATTTTAATTAGACAATATGCTTAAAATAGAAAAAAATAAATCGAAACACGAAATAGCTTAAAGAAAATAATACTTTATAAACACATTGTTATCTAGATTTAATTAGATATACAAATGTCCTTAGTCATTTTCAAATTTATAAGAAATTTTAAAATTTGGTTAAAACCGTAATTGACAAAATTGCTATTTAACAAAATTAAATTATAAATTTGAACACAGCAATAAAAAGATTTTTCATAGTTTGAACTAAAGCTGAGTAATATTTGCTTGAACTGTTTTCTTACTTAATAAAAGATTTGTAGTTAAGGTCAATTTATCTATCTTTGGAATAGGAATAATGATTATTATCGTTTGTTATTAGATTTTAGTAATTTTTTGGATTGACCAAATGGAAAAGTCGCCACCGACAGCTACATGTTTGTATTTAAAAACAGTTAGTGTCCCGTTTTTTCGTTTCTGGAGTGTACTCGTGTGTATTAATGACGATTGGTTGCTTATAAAGAATACATGTTTATAAATTAAAAAAAAAAGTTTTTAATTTACATTTATAGAACGTATTTGCTAAGAACGTTTTTCAACAAAGATAACAATGAATAAGAGATCAAAAACATTGCTGATGCTAATATGTATGTTAGGTAGATAGAAGAAAACAACATTAATTGAATCTACGTGCACTTGGATGCCAAACCGATAGAAAATGTTTGGACCTATATGAAGAGGCAGTTACAAATAAAACGTATCTGAAAAGATATTACCAAATAATACCACAAAAAATTATCGAAAGTGTTAGATGCTTTCATAATTTACGTGGGCAATTGTTGTCATTTTGATTCAGCGATACAAACAAGTTTTTAAATTGTTACTGCATTAATATTGTTTAGTAAACCCAGTATTGATGAGCTGCAAATATTTTTATTGCCAAAAGTATTCGCAATCGTTAAAGTAACCAAGATAGCAGAAATAATCGTACTATTTCTGTTATACTACGTATAGTTTACTCGTTGGTTTAATATTTGCATTTCATTTTTATGAACAAATGCAGGTATGCTGGTAAACAAATTATATTTTGTTTGTCTTCCCTAAGGTTCAAATGCCAAAGTTATTGTTTTAGACGCTCGTACTTTTCCATATTGAGTCGAATTACAATAAGGTTACCAAAACAATTTTTATTAACCTTAATTTACAACGTTCGACAAATTTGATCGTTAGATATTTAATATGGTTATTTGTGTCACTAATTCAGAAAGGATGGAAGAATTTCCGAACCAAGGTAAAGCAGAGTTTCACGAATTCGGGCCTAATCCGAAAAACTAGCTTTTCTGGACAGTCAAATTACCTATAAATAATATCATAAGTAGATTGAAGCACAAAAAATTAATTAAAAGACGAAAATAAATGTTATGAAACACTGCGACAACATCAATTATTTTTTTAATATCGTATTCAAACATTCCCAATCATAGTGTAAATATAGTTTTCTGTGTAAATTACTATCATAAAAAAATATAAACATAACCGAAGTAATACATAAAATAAAAAGCGCAAGGTCGGTAACTGATAACTTCAATCGTAATTCATACATGTAATTACAAAATTAAAAATGTTATCAAAATATTAAATTAGTTGTAGTGCCGTTTTAAATACACTCAATGGAGAATTTGAACGATTTTCTATAAGGGTGTTATAACCTTTAAGTGTTTTGTTTCCGAGTTATGACGTCAACATTTTTTTTAAATGGCAACCCCTATTTTTTTAATGGATTTCGATCGAGTTCATTTTTCTGAGTACGAAAATATCCAAAAAGTGTGTTCTTGAAGAGAAAAGCTTCCGAGATATTCGGTTCGAAAGTTTCAGTAATGTAAGTAAAAGTTATCAGGTAGATCAAGCATTTTATTGTTTTTATTTAGTACACTGGATATTTATTTGCTTAATATCGAGCATTCTAAAAATATTTAAGGACAAATTATTTAATTCCGAAAAATTAAGAAGAAATGGATATAATAATGAATAATAAAAGCAGACATGTACAAAAAAAATAAAGTAAATGCTCGAAGTGATCTCCAAGCATTTCTTGACAATATCCAATTTGCCATTGAAACTCCTGAAGAGCTTTACCAAGAGTATCGCCTGCAATTCTTTGCTCTAGTTCGTCTATTGCTTTCTAAATACCACCATAAAAAATAGTCGTGGGGGCGAGATCAGGAGATCTAGGAAGCTATTCGATACATCTCCTACGACCAATCCATTGGTTTAAATATTCGCGAACTATCCTCATAAAATGGGGTGGCGCAGCAACATGGTATTATTGGGCAGATCTAGATCTTCTTCAATTGAGTAAAATACTGTAAGTGCAAGGACTAATTCGTCTCTTAAAAACTCAAGGTATCTTTTACCTGTCAACGCGCCCACAAAAAAATGAACCCAAGATACAGTTACTTACAATGCCTTCCTAAGCATTTCTACTTGTGAACTAATTATATTTACTTAGACCTGCATTTGACGTTGATAACCCGGGCACATGGTCTGATTACTGTGATGATTTGGATGTCTTCTTTTTTGCAAACCGCATCGATCAAGAGTCACAGGTAATTCAAAGATCAACCTTTTGTAGTGTTATCGGTTCCGCGGCATTCAAACTGTTACGTACGATAATCGCACCGTACAAATACACCGAACAAACGGTAGAACAATTACGACAGGCACTCACAAATCATTTTGCACCGAAGCAATCGGTTGTGTTATATTCGCATCGATTTTTTACGCGATTACAACGTCAAGGAGAAACTGCAAATCAATACTTGGCAGCCTTACGAGCTATAGCCGATCATTGTGAGTACGAAGCCATGCTTGATCGTTTAATACGCGATCGGTTTATATCCGGTGTACGCGATACGGTTCTTCAGCGTCGCTTGCTGGAAGACCAAAACATTACCTTACAATTAGCAATAGGACGTGCTAACGCGTACGAACAGGCGTTAGTATCGTCCGACGAAGTGAAGTCGTCAGCATCACAACTGACCTCGCAACTCGATATCAAGCATACCGCGAGAGTGCTAAATCGACGCCGTTCTGTTTCTTGTAATCGACGACAATTCCGAAATTCACAGTCAAGTACGCGATTACAATCTCCGCATCAAAGCCGAAGTTGTGCCGGATGTTTAGGATCGCATCCTCGGGCGCAGTGTCCATTTTTAAAGGCTATATGCCGCACGTGCAAGAAGAAAGGACACATATCGACCGCTTGTCGATCACGATCGTTAAACAATGTAAACACAACGCCCGCGTTAACAACACCAGATCACGATTCCGACGATCTGTTAGTAGCATCCCTTCGTGCACAGAACAACCCGCCGTCGATGGTAACTGTTCGCATTAATGGTTATTCACTGCAGATGGAAATCGACACCGGCGCCGCAGTTACTATCGTGTCGAGATCAACTTATTGCCGAATTAATCAAGTGCGAGCGACTCCCTTAGAACCTTTTAAGGGCACAATTCGTGGTGTCAGTGGCAACACGATAAGCGTTCTGGGTTGCGCTGACGTAAATGTACAATATCGATCGATCAATACCGAATTACCACTCATCGTGTCCAACAACGAATCGCCGAACCTACTAGGCAGAGATTGGTTTTATCGCTTAGGATTCTTTGTCGGAGGCATTAATCACGTCGAATGTCCTAATCAAATTTCAACTATATTCAATAGACACGCGCCAGTTTTTGAACCAGGTCTGGGCGAATATAAAGGTGATCCAATTCATCTTGAACTTGACCCTAATATAAAACCACTTTTCTGCAAGCCACGTCGTGTCCCGTTAGGCATCGTGGATAAGGTTAACACAGCTATCGATAAGCTAATCGAAGATTGTGTTTACATTCCCGTTAATCATACGCAATGGGGAACTCCGCTTGTGCCGGTCATAAAGGCCGACGGCTCTATAAGACTCTGCGCCGATTATAAGGTTACCATCAACAAAGCTTTGAGACCGCACCCACATCCAATTCCGGTAATAAGTCATTTGCTGACCAACTTGCGGGGTGGTAACGTCTTCGCTAAACTTGATCTAGCTCAAGCTTACCTGCAACTGAAGGTGAATTATCAATCATCGCTTTTGCAAACAGTAGTTACGCATAGAGGAACTTTTCGAGTAACCAGGTTGCAGTTCGGAGTTAGCACAGCACCAGGCGAATTTCAAGCCGTAATCGACAAATTATTAGCCGGAATCGACGGTATCGCTGCATATTTCGACGACGTAGTTTTAGCCGCAGAAAACGTGACATAATTATCGTATCGACTCGATCAAGTGCTTAGCCGATTAAGCACAGTTGGTCTTCGCCTACGACCTGATAAATGCGTCCTCTTTACAAACGAAGTCAAGTTCTTAGGCTATATTATTTCATCCAAGGGTCTTAAACCTGATCCAGAATTATGTGCCGCTGTCCATAAAGCTCCAGCTTCCACCAATAAAAAAGACCTACAAGCGTTCTTGGGATTACTAAATTTCTTTCATACGTTTTTGTCAAACAAAGCAACCGTAGCCGAACCGTTACACCGTTTACTTGAGAAACAAAGTAGATGGAAATGGACAGCAAACCATCAGAACGCCTTTGTGTCATGCAAACGTCTTTTATCAGCAGATTCTGTTCTATCGCATTTTAATCCTAGAGTCCCAATTGTGTTCATTTGCGACGCATCTCCAGTCGGAATCGGTGCCGTTCTGTGCCATCGAAAACCTGATTGAAGTGAGTTACCGGTGGCTTACTTTAGTCGATCATTGTCTTCAGCCGAACGAAACTATGCACAAATCGATCAAGAGGCGTTAGCGATCATTGCTGGCGTTCGCAAATTTCATCACTTTCTTTTTGGATTTTCGTTTGAAATAGTGACCGATCACAAACCGCTTCTGGGGCTGTTTGACTCGTGTCGTCAAACGCCGGAAATTATATCGCCAAGAATGCTACGATGGAGCTTCATGTTAGCCGCTTATAAGTACCGCATCATTCACCGTCCGGGCAAACAAATTCCACACGCCGATGCCCTTAGTCGACTTCCGTTGTCGGTACCCAAGGTTACGTCGACAGATCTGGCAGAGATATTTTTGCTTGAACATGAGGGAAAACTTCCGATAACTGCGACTGATATTGCTACCGAAACTCGAAAAGACAGCGACTTATCTAAAGTCTACTCGTGGGCGGTCACAGGGTGACCACACGCTAACGCGGTGCCATTAAATTTGCGTTGTTACTCGCAACACCGAAACGTTATAAGTATATACAAAGGGTGTTTGCTTTACGGGACCCGAACGATTGTTCCTCCATCAAGTCAAAAACACATTCTTGATTTGTTACATGTCGCACATCCGGGTATGACTCGAATGAAAGCAATTGCTAGAAATTACGCATGGTGGCCAACTATTAATAACGATGTCGAAGAGTACGTTCGAAACTGCAGTGCTTGTCAGATGCATCAGAGCGCACCGCCGTCAGTGCCAGCGGTTAAATGGTCAAAACCGCCAACACCGTGGTATCGCATACACGTGGATTATGCCGGTCCTTTCAAAGGTCGCTGTTTCCTATTAGTTGTAGACGCATTGACGAAGTGGTTAGAAGTGCGAGAAGTTAGCACCGTAAATCCAATTAATACTATTATTTGTTTGCGATCAATTTTTGCGACTCACGGAGTACCTGCAATTTTGGTTAGCGACAACGACAAGGCATGTTTCGACACCCCTCAGTTCGAATTGTTTTGTAGATCAAATGCAGTTCGACATGTCCGTACAGCACCCTATCATCCGCAATCTAACGGTCAAATTGAACGCATGGTTCAGACAACTAAACGATCATTAGAAAAAATAATGGCTAGTCACTCAATAGAGAAGGACGAAAAATGGAAACAAGCTATCGATAGTTTTCTTCTATCTCAACACGTGACGCCTTTAACTCCAGACACATTAAGCCCATCTGAATTGCTTTTCCGACGCCGACTACGAACTAGGCTTGACGCAATCAATCCTGTGAACAATCCAGACTTCGATCGACAAGAATCACCTAATATCAAACGGTCGCGATCGTTCAGCGCCGGTGAAGCAATTTACGCCCGTAACTACGGAACCGGTCCCCGGTGGGTTCCAGCAACAGTTTTAGCGCCAAGAAGTGCAGTCACCTACGATCTTAGCACATCAAATGGAAGACCTTTTCACCGACACACTGGTCAGTTACGACCAAGATTAAACGAACAATCATCAGTAGCAGTGAAGATGATCAATCTATATCAATTCCCGATGAAACCGTTCCGTTACCACCGTTGGCAGACCAATCATCATCACCAGGTTCACCTATGTCAATACAGGCGCCTCTTCGAACGTTACCTGATCGAGCGGCTAAAAGTCCGGTTCCCGTCTTCCGATGACTCTCTCGATGAAGCCAACGATGACCCAACGTACTCGCCCAGCAAATAACACCGTGTTCCCAGCTGGGTGGAAGAGTGTCATATCTGCGAGCTGGTCACCTCATTCGCGAGAATTGATATACGCGCAACGTTATTTTTATCTTATCAAACACGTGCGCGTATAACGATTCAAGCACGGTAAAATTAAAATATTATTTTGAGTTATAAAATTACATTGGTAATGTAAAGGCCTTTTAAGCAATTGTATTATTATTTTCTTTTCGTAATTAAATATGTGTTCGGTAATTAATAAACAGTGTTTTAATAATCGCAATTAATAATGTCGCGAGTGCCAAAGGCGGAAAAGCCAACAGTGCCACCGCACACCTCTGAACCGGATAATGCTAATAATCGCTCGGATACAACAGTTTATCACAATAACGTGTTTTTATTGCATTTATTTGCCACAGTAGAAACATAAACTCTAAATCACTATTCATAAACGAAAACGTTCGACTGTTTTTTAACAAAAGTTTTTCAAAAGATTAATATACAATGCAGTAGAATTCAGGCTTCCACGAGTTGCATTATTAATACAATTTTCCATTCTGGATAATTTCCGTGTTGTCGTTATTACACAAGTTGACTTTTCGTCACATGTCGTGCCGCGAAGTTTCGCTTTTATAGACCGGCCTCCGATCGATAAAACTGGTTTCCAAATCTATCGGAAACCGGTATAAAAGCGAAACTTCACGGCGCAATCAATAAGTTTGTTCCGGGCTCTGAAGAAGCTCAGCTTGTTTAATAATGACAACACGGGAATTATCCAGAATAGAAAATTCGGGAAAATTATATTAATATACAATGTGATTGAAATTCGAGTTCCAACTTGGAGATTTCGCTTATTATAAAAAATAGTAACTCGGTTAAATGTAGGCAAAGTTGCTAAATTTTAAGCTGATTCATTATCTTACTAAAAAACTCGCCCAAATGTTAAAACCAAACCAGTACAGAGGTCTTACAAGGCGCATGAAAATGTGGATTCTCTCTGGCCCAGTAGTGTTTAAATAATCCCAAATTTGTAGATTGGCACTCAACTGTCCATATAATATTTTTTTTAAATCTCGGTCATTTTCCTTTTCACCAAGAAACCACTGACAAAACCGTAACCGATGCTCTTCATACACGGATATTAATGTATGGGTCAAATAAATTTTGTCGATGCTTACGCGCATTTTGTAGTTTCTTCACTTAAAATTGTTTGATATATGTCAATGTGTCACACATTAACGGTTTCAGCAAAATAAATGCAATCCGACAATGTGCCTATCTCATATCGCGACCATAAGAAAAAATGAACTTTGTGAAACAAAATCGAATCAACTTAGAAAGAAATGCCACCTACTATCAAATGCGCCTGTAAAAGTTGCTTAGCAAATACTGTAATTTCGATTCTCGAAATTTGTATTTAAATTTTTTTATATATAAATTGAAAAAGAGAAATTGCAAAAAACAATTATTTTCTGCAAGAATTATTCATTGTGACAAATTGACCCCAGAAGTTGACAAAATCCTTCTTAAAATTGACTGTTACAATTGTATCTACATTCCATTAATCCAAAGTTGTAGTTTAGTTTAGTTTAGAACCCCTAAAACATCTCATTTGGAGAAAAGGAAACTTGTTCTGAAAAATAAAAGAGCGCGTTTTTAATTTTTTGTTTAGTGGTTGTTTTTATTATTTTGTAAACCGATTGTTTTTCATTTGTTTTATAATGACAAAATCCAAATCGCTTCTACGTAAGAAAGTTTATTATTTAATTTTTTTTATTTATTTGTCCAATAGAACACTGCTACCACTACAGATGGCCTTCTTTTTATACGTCCAGGTATGCCGGTGCTTCATCATTTAAGCTTAAAGTATTCTATCTACTTAGATAAATATGAAAAATACGATAGATAACAGTAAACGTAATTTTTTTTAAAACATCCACGTGTGGTGGCGTTATGTATTTTGAAAACAGCTATAATTAGAAAATTTATTCAACCCAGGGTAAGCTTTTTCTATTATTTTTCGGATTAAATGTAATTTCCATGTTGGTTTCTTAGCACCACGTATTACCTCCAAATGTGAGTCACGATCATCTACCTATAAGAGTTAAGTACCCACTTGGTGGGTCAGGAAAATTCGGATCAATTGTGAAAATTTTTTAAAGCGAAGCATCGAACTAATAATTAGCGCCTATACGATGTGCACATGCGATTGATACCTTTACAACGAAGCATGGACGTTTAATACCACCTTACAGAAAGTTACACATGTCGACAGTATGCGATGAACTGTGCCTTTTTTACTTGTCATAAATGTTTTCTTTTACTTTTTTTGTAGCTTTTCTGAGATACTAGTTTGACACGATTTTTTTTGTTAGCTTAATTACAGGTAAGTCATTGGAAAAACGTTTTTTTAAGTATAACACTGGAGTATGCTGATACGTAAACAGTTAATTATCATTTAATCAATCTACAAAGAATTTATATGTCCTTGCCATTCAAATTTACTATACAATGTATTGTGATTTGCCGATGCTTCCGGCGTTATTATAACCAACGTTGTACCTGTAATCAAACTAAACTACTTCTTGTGTGGCTAACAAATTTGAGACTTATTTATTGTTGATTCTAATTCTATTTATACGTTCTTATTCTAAGATAAGTAAATCGAATTTGATATTAACGATTTACTTTACTTTTTCGTTGCTCCAACTTTACGGATCTTAAAAATCTTAATGCAAGCTTGAAACCTCCTGTCCTGATCGAACAGGAACTGTGTCTGCAAAACGGGATCTCGCACCCAATAAAAAAAATCTTATTATTTGGACCTCCCCTCTCTCCGATAGGAATCGTCGAATTCGATCAGTTGCTGAAGAGATTGAGGCGATGAACAAAGCCATCGAAGAAACAGTCAAGTCAAATGAAGGTTCGAAAAGTCTTACCATTGCGCTTGGTAAGTTTTTCTATCAATGAATTGTAAATTAATTTACTTTTTTACGAATTTCAGGAGAATCGTCGCAGAAGGGAAAGCGTTGAATGTAAAAGTATTTACAAAGTACTGTCTTTGTCCAGAGAAATTAAAAACATTCATAATGAAAATTATTTGGCAACTTATAAAGGCAATAGTAAAAGTAAAACAAACATTTCAAAAACCTCAATGACTGAGATGAGAATTCAAAACGTTTCAAGACAGTAATTGAGGAAATCTTTAAGTTATAGTCATCTCAAAGAAACTAAATGGTGCCGTAATTCATTAAAAAGTTACTATTATCAGCCTAGATAATATGTAATTATTTCAAAGTATTTCCATCAAATGTCAATTTATTTTAATTTCTTATTTTCTAATCATTTATTTGTTAGTATTGTTATAATAATATCTAATTTTAGATATCACTTTACGTTAACATGTTTACTTATTTTATGAGTAACCAATGTTAATGTTTTGTAAGAAATTCTCAAACAATGACGAATTGAAATAGTTATTCATAGTTACGAACCCGAGATCATAGATAAGTTTATGTTCAACAAAAAAGAAGAAGGCGTTAAAAACTTATAAGAACGATCGATAGCTACAGGTGTTAAGTTGAATTGCAAAAAACTATAATAATATAAGACTAGAAAAGCTAATGTAATGTAAATCAAATAGAAAATTATACGAAGCGTATAATACAAAGACTCTGAAATGTAGTAAGTTGAAGTGATACTGTAGTGATACCTACAAGATTTAGTTCACTAAAATGTTTTCAGTTTCGCACTTCGAAGTCTTACCCAAAGTTAGCACCATTTTTCTTATTTCACACAGAATTCCTGATATATTATTTAATATTTAAATTATGTAGATTTTTTTTATAGCTATAGATTTACCAGAGATTATGGAGCGATCCGTGCTAGAGATTGCCGAAGAATAAAATAAAATATCGAAATCTGAAGAAGAACAACAGCTAAGGATATCAGGGAAAAAATTGCGACTCTCAGGTGAAAATGGACAAGACGTACTATAAGAATCGAGAACGGAAAGGTAAAATACAAGGTGACGGTATGGAGATCAACAGGGACTGAAAAAAGTGTAAGCAGATTACAAAAAAGATGGTCTGATGATAACAAAAGTGTTGTTTTTTCACTTGCGTAGTACATTTAGGAGTATTACGCCGCGTATTATCCAAATACATTTTTTGAAATTTGCGGTTGTAATATTTACTATTTAACTAACAACTTCATAGTTTCCTACATGTAGATGAACTCGTACGTAGCTCCGTTTCTACGAGATGGCTTTTAACCTCAGATTTACGGATAAATCTAACACCGGATTGAGATAAAACTATGGCAATTTGTTTTATATAATGTTAGAAAACGCATTGAGTATTCCAGTGCTGAAGAATCCATACAGTACGAAACAGCTCTCAATTATACTAAGATAAGAATGTCTTCCGGGTTTGAACCGTGTCATTGTTGTAACCGAAGTTGCCAACGTTTCACCCACTTTCGTAAGGGGCTTCATCAGGGCGTGAGATAAATCGCAAAACTCAAACAAGCAACCGAAATATAACTAAGAACTTCTCAAAAGTTAGGTTATCCACTTGTGAAACAAGCCATAATCTAAACTCTGGAAAGATAAGAAAGAAAACGATAATTTGAAAAAGCAAACGAAAATCTAACAAAGAACCACTGCCGAGTTAGGTAATCAACTTGTGAACCAAGCCAGATTCTAAACTCCGTAGAAGTAGAAGAAATAGTCTCCGTATATAAAGGAAAAGGATCGTCACGGATGGTTGAGCTCGACTATGATTAGGTTACGGTTGAAAAAGAATGAAGATTTGGCAATCAACGAAACATTATCAAAATCTATCTTGTGACCTGTAGTAAAATGATGTTCGGCAACCGCTGACTTGGAAATATACCTTTTCCTTATACAACGATCATGTTCTGAAATGCGAGTAATGTCGAAACGACCGGTTTCACCAATGTATACTAAACCACATGAACAAGGAATTTGGTATACACTTTCAGATGAAAGTGTAGGAAATTTGTCTTTTGGAGAAGAAAGAATCTGAGAGATTTTGCCTCAATTGATTGTTTCTCCGATTATATAATCAAGAACTACACCAACTATGTGCAATGGAAAATGGCTTCAATGCAGTTTATCAGATACATTTAGCATTTTCAGGGTTGTGAGCCAGGGCCATAAGTTAGACACCATATTTTTGAAAAACGGCGAATCTCGTGACTCGATCTACGCAAGATTTAAAAAAGCCACTAACTTTTGCCCTGCAATACATTAGTAATACAAAGCCGCTCAAAAATAAAAAAACAATTTCCGCTCAATGGTGCAATCTTTTCTTAAGTAGAGACTTAATTATGGCAAATGCTACACAAAGAAAATTATTAGAAACTGCATTTCGATGTACAAAACCAAACTCAAAGCTCTAATGTACACATGATACGTTCTTGTCTAACTTGTGCTCAGAAACAAATTTATCCGATAGGTAAGAAGAAAACAAACAAAATTTTAATATCCAAATTATTTCAAGTATACTAGTCATGGTTGTGGCAATGGCTAAATGATGATGTGTTCGCTACTATGTGTTCCAGTATAAATCTCAAACAAAAATCCAAAACTTATTTAGATGAAATGTACATTCGTTCGTTAAATGGTGTTACAAAGTACTGGGAATACGAAAATAATACTGGTGTATATCGTATCAAAAAAGCAGGCCAAGCGTACATTATGGTACATTCAGGTAGACCATACAGATTTTATGGTAATAGACTTTTAATTTTCAACTCTAAAACAAACTTTGGCGACTATTACGACCACATAAACTATATCAACTTTGTGCAATGCATATAGCAATAAATTTCAAATTTGTTTCCGATTGTTATTGTACCTTACCCGACCTTACCACAGGAAAGCATTCGACAATAGCTAGAAAATAATTAAGTATCATCAACAAATAAGATGAAAAACAAGACTGATAATGTTACACAAAGTGGTCTAGTGATAAAAACCTTAGTGACAAGCATTTTCTGAGATAACTGAATCAGATACGAAGTGTGTCAAAGTTCCACCCTTTGTGGCACAGTTTGATCATGCAATACGATGATAAGCTGTGTAAAATCATGAGCGTGTGTGGGCTCCTTTAGAGCAGGAAATGCGGCAACATGATGGATTTCTCAACAAAATTGTGGAAAGCTTATCGTTTATAGTTTTATGCAAATTATATATGTAACATTAAAATTGGAACATCCAAAAGCGGTGGGAATCCTGTGACCAAGCTTGGCAGGAAGATGTAGGTACTCAGAGGTAGTAAATAATTAAAATTTCAATTAAAAAGAACAAAGATGAACACAACTTTTATTTAACAAAGTGTTGGTCCTCCCTATTGATTTCAGCAGGTAGTCAATTTCCTCTTGAGTTATTGTATTCCAAGCAACTTGCAACTCATGCCGTTGAGCTTCCTGTGTCTGTGGAGGATGCGCTAAGTTCCTCAGCCTTCTACCCATAATGTCCCAAAGGACTAAGAAAATGCTGTAAAAGACTACCTTATACTAGCTTCCAAACATCACTACGGTTTAACAAAAAAAAGATACTATGGTTTTGACTTTCCAAATTGCCGAAAAAATGGTAAAGCAATGCCGCGTCAGTAGCTGGAAAAAGGAACTGCCGGCAAGAGATGGCTTAGATGGTTCATGAAACCACATTCGTCAATTACATTACGAACACCAGAAGCCACAAGCTTGGCAAGATCGACTAGTTTTAATAGGACGAACGTTTCTTTATTTTTTAACAACTTACGAGCCTGCATGGACAAATACAAGTTTCGTCCTGGTGAAATTTATAATATTGATGAAACCGGTAATAGTAGTGTACATAATCCGCCAAAAGTAATAGCACAAAAGGGTGTCAAGCAGGTTGGTAGCATGACTTCTGGTGAACGTGGCATTAATGTCACAATGATTGCTGCAATAAATGGTATTGGTAACCACATTCCTCCTTTACTAGTCTGTCTACACGTGTCCATTTCAAAGAACATATGCTGACTGGGGCTCCTCCAGGCACAGTTGGTGCAGCAAATGTGTCTGGCTGGTCAAATGAAAGGATTTTTCTGCAATATATGGAACATTTTATAAGACATGTGAAGCCTTCTGTAGACAATCCAGTGCTGATCGTTTTAGATATCCACGAAAGTCACATATCACTGTCTGTGATTGACCTGTCCAAAGAAAATGGAATTGTGTTACTTACCTTTCTGCTCCACACGTCGCATAAGCTCCAGCCATTAGATAGGACGGTTTTTGGGCCGTACAAGGCGTTCTAGAATCAGTATTTGAATAATTGGCATTTACAAAATCCAGGAAAACATGACACCCTTTATCCGATGGCTGATGTTATTGGAAAAGCGCACGAAAACGCTTTTGTTTCCAAAAATATTATCAAAGGTTTTGACGTTACGGGAATATGTCCGTTCAATAAAGACTTCTTTGGAAAAGATTAATTTTTAGGAGCGTTTGCTACAGACAGGGATTTGGTTCAGAACGACGATGCTAACACAAGCGAAAATGCTGCCCCGAATGCTATGTCTACAACTGACCCAGGCCCAAGCGTCCCAAGTACTTCATCAGGGTGTGGATTCGTCTCTCCAGAAAAAATAAGACCATCTCCTAAGGCAGGTCCTAGAAAGCCCGATGGAAAAGACAAAAAGGCAAAACAAGAATTTTAACATAGACCCCAGAAAAACAGCAACTAGAGAAGATGCTTGCAAAAAGGAATAAAAATAAGAAGACGTCAGTGCAAAAGGTTACAAGAAAAATATTGCAAGAAAGTTCTGATGAAGACGATAATTCTATTGATATGGAGTTAAAAGATTTGAGTAGCGATAATGAATCTGTTAAGGAAAGTGAAAATAAAGAATATGAAGGTATCTTAAAGGAGACCTTTTATTGATTAAAATTTTAGGGAAAACATGTGTAAAGCATTATGTTGCAGAAGTTCTAAATTGTTACTCAAAATCGGAGTTTCAAGTTCTATATTATAAAAAATATGGGGAATTCCCTAAATCCGAGAAGGAAATATTTGATATTTCCGTAGAAGACATAATTAGAAAATTACCAGCGCCAGAATACAAAAGGGGTACTGAAAGACAAATTTCACTTATTTTTTTTAAGTTAGATTTTGTCTCTTATAATTTAGGTTAATATTTTTTTTCTTTTTCCATACAGTTAAGAGTAATATTTCTTAAGTTACAAATGTTTATACTTTTTAAAATGTTAAATAAATATTAAAAATTAAATATGGCTCTACTAATTTCAACTGTCCCAAGGTACAGATACATGTGTCCTAAGGTACATCATTATGCTGTACCTTGAGACAATCAAAACGTTAATGAATAACTACAAATTTAATATATAAAACTAAATGTAACAGAATGGAAAAAAATTAGATCGTTAGCAAAAAACAGTACAATTTATAATTCTAATTCGCAAATCGCTCCAATATTCATACTTTTTTATTAAAAAAATTAAAACTGTTTTTTGTCCCAGGGTACGATACTCTCCCTTACGGAAGCAACCTGTTAGATAAATCAAACAAGTTTAACAGCAACTGAATATTATCGAAACACCTGAAATACCAACAACTCCCAACGAATCAGCATAATTGGACAGATGTTAATTCCCGTTGAAAGTAATGCCTAATCACCTTCATGCAGGAATCTAAGTTTCCAAGATTTTCTGTTGTGATAACTTAAGAGTAAGTGAAAAAGATTCAAGAACAGAAGTATTGACCTCAAAAGACATTAAAAGATTAGATCCGAAAGAAGTGTAACCCAAAAATAGACCAAATCAAAAAACCCACTGTTGAAGAAATACCACTAGAACCGACTAGAACTTAAAAAATTATTTCTGGTATACTGTCTCTCGTACTTTCATTACATAAGCCAGAGATAAATTATGGAAATATAGAAGAAAGTATGACCACGAAGAGATGAAGAAAAGCAACAGAAGAAAAACTGAAACCGGGAAAATGGAGATTAGTAGAATTTGCTACAAATATTTCATTCGACAGATAGACCTAAAGACTTTTAAGAAAAACAGAAGGCGAAATGAACAGATCCTTTGTTTGGCCTTTTCAAGAAGATGAAAGTGTAGCCTCACAGGATGATATTGGTATGGTACAATTATCAATTATTTATTTATTATATATTAATTATCAAGTATTTGAATACTAGAATCAATAATAAACATGCCCAAATAAATTGTGTAAGCATTTCTAAGCCTATTGAATCTATGAAACTACAAATCGAACTTTTAAAACTATGGGTTTCACTTATGTAATGTAATTAATAAATAATACTCTAAAATTATACTCATATTAAGATCATTATTACAAATTAGATGTCCTAAATCCATGTTTAAATTACTTTAACTGATGCACAATTTTTATGACTGCATTTATAGTTTTCTTTTTAATTGTTTCAGCATTAGTGTAATAACGGAGCCTGCCTATTTTGCCTTTTTGTGTAACTCGAGGTGTAACTATTTGTCTTTTTTGTCTTTTTAAAGAGTATTATTTTATATTGCTTTTTTACATATAGATTTTGAAAAGATTGTGTTAACAGTGTAGGCTTCCACGGCCGGAATCTATACTAACATTAGAATGTCTTCCGGGTTTGGACCGTGTCATAGTTGTAACCGAAGCTGCCAACGTTTCGCCCACTTTCGTAAGGGGCTTCATCAAGGCGTGAGATAAATCGCAAAACTCAAACAAGCAATCGAAATCTAACAAAGAACTTCTCAAAAGTTAGGTTATCCACTTGTAAAACAAGCCATAACCTAAACTATGAAAAGGTAAGAAAGAAAACGATAACCTGAAAAAGCAAACGAAATTCAAACAAAGAACCACTACCGAGTTAGGTAATCAACTTGTGAACCAAGCCAGATTCTAAACTCCGTAGAAGTGACATAAGAAGAAATAGTCTCCGTATTTAAAGGAAAAGGATCGTCACGTATGGTTAAGCTCGACCCTGATTGGGTTACGGTTGCTAGGGGGCGTGTTTTTGATAAATGACTAATAACCGGGAACCAAAGAGGGGATAGTTCGAAACCATGATCGCGATTGAAGTTATTGGGGTGTTTGATGATTTCTATGCTTTCTCGGAATTTCCTGTTGAAAAAGTATGGAGATTTGGCAATCAACGAAACATTATCAAAATCTATCTTGTGACCTGTAGTAAAATGATGTTCAGCGACCGCAGACTTGGAAGTATACCTTTTCCTTATACAACGATCATGTTCTGAAATGCGAGTAATGACGGAACGACCGGTTTCACCAATGTAGACTAAACCACAAAAACAAGGAATTTGGTATACACCTTGAGATGAAAGTGTAAGAAATTTGTCTTTGGGAGAAGGAAGAATCTGAGAGATTTTGCCTATCGAGTTGAATATGGGTTTAATACCATTCTTACGAAGGAGTTTCCCTATTTGATCTGTAACCTTGTGAATGTAGGGTAAAAATGCCAATTTCGGGTTGGATTCGGGAGTAGAAATGTCCTTAGGTAATCGAGTACGTGGATGTAAACGACGATTAATAACTCTATGAATATCTCGCTTTACATAACCATTGTTCACTAAGGTTCTAGTAAGATGACGGAGTTCTGAGTCTAGATTCTCAGGTTGACAAATAGAAAAGGCACGATGGACCAAAGATTCAATAACAGAACGTTTCTGTGCAGGATGATGATGAGACGAAGCATGAAGGTATCTGTCCGTATGGGTGGGTTTGCGATAAACAGAATGGCCTAGAAGTCCGCCGGGCTTACGAGTCACAAGAACGTCAAGAAATGGAAGAGAACCATTACTTTCGATTTCCATAGTAAATTTGATATCTAAGTGTTGATTGTTAAGATGATCAAGAAACTTAGACAATTCAAGATGACTATGAGACCAAACAATAAACGTGTCGTCAACATATCTAAACCACACTTTAGGTTTTAATATTGATGATTCCAAAGCAATCGTTTCAAAGGATTCCATAAAAATGTTAGCTACAACAGGTGATAGAGGAGAACCCATAGCAGCACCAGAAACTTGTTCGTAAAACTTATTATCAAATTGGAAGTAAGTAGAGGATAGAAACTTTTTTAATAAGAGGAACCAAACTCAAGTCCTTGCCTTGTTGAGACAGAATCTGTTTGATGATAGTAAGCGAATCCTTAATAGGAACTTTAGTAAAAAGTGAAATAACATCAAAGCTCACGAGAACATCTTGGGGTTCAAGTTTAATAGTTTCTAGACGTTGAATAAAATGCTGAGAGTTGAGGATGTGAGAAGAGGTTTTACCTGTAAACTCGCAAAGAATGTTGGACAAGAACTTGGCTAGCTTGTAAGTAGGAGATTGGATAGTACTAACGATAGGTCGAAAAGGAATACCTTGTTTGTGAATTTTGGGAAGTCCGTATAGACGAGGTGATTTAGAATCTGATGGGGTAAGTCGACGTTTAGTTTCAGGAGGTAGATTGGAAGATTTGATGATTTGGCTAACCTCGCGTTCAATCCTCGAAGTAGGGTTATGGGTTAGAAGAGCGTACGTTTCCTCAGACAAAATAGAATTGATTTTCGTAACATAATCAATTTGGTTCAAAACTACAGTGGCGTTGCCTTTGTCGACAGGAAGAACAATAATATCAGGGTTCTTACTAAGACTTTTTAGAGCTTATGTACAATGACAGGCTTAACAGAACGTTATTTACAGAACCGGAAGGATTTAGGAATGAATCATATTTTATAGGTCTATTCAGTACCTAAGTAAACCAAACAAATATAGATAATTTGAATTTTGTCTGGTGGGATTCCTTTAATGACTGAAACACACGACTAAAATATTCTTTGTTTGTTATAAATACCTGTGATATTGTCACACTGTGATAGTCTATTGCTGTTGTGCTGTGAGTAAGTTTTAAAAAATGCCACCTAATAAACAATCAAAATTTGAAAATTATCACAAGTGGAGTAAATTGGACAATAATTTAACAACCGACGGGAAAAACCTTTTTTGTCAAGTTTGTTCAAAATCAGTAAGTTTGTATTATCTTAATTTAAATGCTTTTAATTACTAGTATATGTATTATTGTAAATCGGTGCTACTAAAAAGTACCATGTAAAACAACACTTGGATAGTGGCTTACATTTAAAAAATATAAAAAAAACTATGAAACAACCGTTGTTAAAAAACGTTATAGAAGATCAACAGAATAAACTTGTGTCCCATCAAAAACAGCTTTTGCTCTAGATTTGTACGAAGCATTGGTGTCGGCTCATTCCTCTTAAAAAACTTGATAATATAAATTTTCGCAATTTCCTCGAAAAATACACCGAATAAGTTGTTCCAGATGAAGCAACTTTACGAAAAAATTATTTAGACATATGTTATCAATCGGTAAGCAGTTTAATTAAAGTACTAATAGTTTTAAAAATGCTGGTTTACCTTTTATAGAAAATTCAGACAATATATAGCAAATTTTGTAGTTGGTAAATTGTCTGAACTAGAACCAGGAAAAGCTCATTTGCTAGCATCCAAAGAAATTCCACAGACCAATCACAAAACAGTTGCAAATTTTTTCGATGATTGTTTACGTAAGTTTTTTTTTAATGATTGATTAATATAATCCAATCTATTATTTACAATTATATAATTTTACGTGTATAGGACTTCTGTATCCCAATGGCATAAAAAAAGAAAAGGTTCTCTTATTCGTAACCGATGCAGCACCTTATATGACCAAATCCGCTCAGGCATTAGAAATATTTTATCCGAATTTAAAACATTTAACTTGTCTAGCACATAGAATACATAGGGTGTGTGAATTCATTAGAGAGGAGTTTGCAATAGTAAACAAGTTAATTTCTGCCACCAAAAAGGTAAAAATCTCCAACATATTAGATTCTCTTTTTGATTATTGGATCTTGTTTCAGGTTTTTGTGAAAGCGCCATTACGGGTAAGGGTCTATAAAGTAAAACTTCCAGATGGTAAACTTGTACCGGAACCTATCATAACAAGATGAGGAACTTGATTATCAGCTTGCATTTTTTATGCAACACATTTTGAAAAAAATAAAGAGGTACAGTTCATACTATAATCTGACATTGTCTTATACATTAATTGAATTGTCTTACTTCAGGTGATTGAATTACACTGGTCTGCAAAAAAATATTTTTTATCGAGCCCTGACACTATTCCGGGTGATTCTTATGTAAAATGACGTCCTGAATCCAAATATGTCTTCCGTTTTCTTCCATCACCCACCATTTTCGAGGGAGCCCCAAATCTCTAATTTTACCACTTTTCGATAAATTAATTGTAATTTATTTATCGAACGATAATAATAATTATAATAATTATTATAATAATAAATATATAGACATGAATTTAATTTAAATGGGAAAAAGAACTATTTTAGCTATAAACAGTAATAAATAAAAAGATATTCATCGTTACTTGGTGCTTGCATTCCACTTCCCTGAAAATCTCTTCTCTAGCTTAGCGATGTCTTGATGGAACCGTTCCCCGTGTTCATCCGAGACTGCTCTTAAATTTTCAGGAAAAAAGTCCAGATGCGAGTGAAGAAAGTGAACTTTAAGAGACATGTTACATCCTATATCCTTGTACGCTAAAAGCAGTTCCTCGACGTGAGCGACATAATCTTTACTTTTGTGGTTACCCAGGAAGTTTTTACAAACGTTTTGAAATGCAAGCCAAGCTCGTTTTTCTTTTCGATTTAGGTGTTCAATAAACGTCGAATCTTGGAAGAGTTGTCTAATCTGGGGATCAACAAAAACGCCTTCTTTGATTCGCTAAGACGAAGAAATTTAATTTTAAAAAATTGAAATGCGCCACCTGTCTTGTCCACTGCTTTCACAAACTGCTTGATCAATCCAAGTTTGATGTGTAAAGGTGGTAAGTAAATATTTTTCTTCGGAACCAAAAGATTGTGGGCGACATTTTTCTGACCAGGAATAAGATTTTCTTGGAGAGGCTAGTCCCATACGATGTAATGTTTATCTCGGGTTTGGCTATCCCATTCACAAAGGAAGCAGCAATATTTTGTGAATCCTGATTGCAGGCCCGTGAGTAGAGCAACAACTTTTAAGTCAGCGCAAAGTTTCCACTTATAATCATGATAACTAATTTTATCAAGGATTCTGAAGATGTTTTCGTACGTTTCCTTCATATCAACAGAGTATGCAACTGGAACTGATGGTAAGTCATTCCCATATGCCAACAGGACAACTTTTAAGCTTATTTTTGATGAGTCTATAAACAGTCTCCATTTGTCTGGGTCACACGGCATCTGTAGCTCTGTCATCAATAAATTTGCATTAGGGCAGAACACTAAACCTTTATCTTCTAAGAAAAGACATTTCAGAGTTGCTTGTCTGGTCCTGTAAGAAGATATTTTTACTCCCTTTTCTAAGAGATTCCGCTGTTAAAGTCGCGATCCTAGAAGTCTTGGGTAACTGCAAATCCCTGACAAGATCATTTAATTCCGATTGAGTGAAGAGGTGAGGTTGCCGAGAAACTAAATCTGCGGAATACTCTTCATCATCATTGAACGTATCATTCGAAGCCTCAGGTTGTGGCTCAGAGTCTTTTAAATCAATTTCCGGCTTTAAAGTATAAGTGTTTAGGGGCTCTGGGATTGGCAAAGTCTCGTTATGACGAACAGGTCTTAGAGCTGACGGAATATTAGGATACTGAATTGTATGCTTACTTTTGCCCGAAAACCCGACGGTGGAAGTCATACAAAAGTAACAATCTGTAAGATGACAGCGAGGTTCACGCCAAACCATGGGCACAGCAAATGACATTGATTTACGGGTACCTTTGAGACATTTGGTCAAACTACTGTAACAAATCGTACAGCAAACTGATGGAGCCCAAGTCTTGTCCTGGTCGCCAACTTGACAATGAAAGTACAATTTATAAGCTGTTTTAACAAGCGGAGAAAGGAGTTTTCGTTGCGCTTTTAAAGTTAATTCCCGGCAGACATAGCAGAAGCTATCGGGATGATTTTTACACTCGCTTTATTAAACAGTAATTCAACGCCCGACATTAACCACAAATCACACTTAGTCACTTGAAAAAATCCGGAGTAAAAGTAGTTTTACTGTTTTACACAAATGAACAAAAATGAACACAAAATCCAGCACGTCTAAAACGTCGACAAGTTAACTCTGCAACAGCTATAGATGTACTGATCGAAGCAGTTAAGCAAACAATGTAATATACTATAATAAGAAGAGTAATGCAAGTTCAAGCCTGTCGAAAATTCCTGTTCAAACCTGCATGTGGTATTGAGATCGCCAGCGTCGTGCAGTGAATCTTCCTAACTGTTTATTGATATTTTTTTACTGTTCTTATATATTTGTATTTTATTGTTGTTTCTATATACATTTTATAGCAAAACTTTTGCCATATACTTTGGTATAAATTTTATTACCTGCTTTGGGATGTTTAACGGCTATGTTAAAATTCTAAAAAAAATGCAAAAAATAAAATAAAAATGGGGTCCTCCCAAAATAGGTGGGTGATGGGTAAAAACGGATTCAAGAGGTCATTTTACATAAGAATCGTCAAGAATGGTATCAGGGCCGATTTTCATGCAGACCAGTGTTATTTGACAAGACGGCCTCTGCAGCAATTGCTAAATCTCAAAAAGCTTTTAATAACGAAGCTGTTAAGAGCGGACTAGTTTTTATTAAAACACACTTTTCCGACATTCCTGACGAATTAAAAAAGAAGCTAGAAAAAAGCGAAACCGCAATGACCGAATCTTGCGCTACATTCGAAAGAATAAGAGCAATTATAAGAGCATATCCACGAGGGGTGGTTAACTCCTAGAAATCCGTGTACAATTTGCTTAAAATCCCATAAAATCTTCATAAATCTTCTTAAAATTTCTTGGAATTCATAAGATCTTTTAGAATCCCGTAAAATCTTTAAAAGCGCCGTGAAATCTTTAGAAATCTGTAAAATCTTTAGAAACCCCATAAAATTCTTGCCAAGCTTACAAAATGTGAAATTCAATCGAATCGTTTTTTTCAGAATAGCAAACAACCTACCGAATCTACAAATCATAGTTCAGCACCCACTCCTAAAAGTCCAGATATCGTTGTAATTGGAGAGTGATCGGAGAGTTCACGAAACTAAAAATCAAGGTGATAATAGTCAATCGGTTTTAGTTTCAAATAAGCAGAAACAAGCGAATGTAGGCCTGCAAGTTTGAACTGGACCAGTTCAAATTTGTTGTCGGACAAACTTACAAGTCAGAGAGTCGAAGTCAATAATTCCTGCCAGCTACCGCAAATGTCTCCATTGCATAAAAAGTGTGAAGGGTTCTTTTTACAACTGCAATGAACAAACGAACGTGCTGCTGAATGGATGCATTAATTAGTTCTAACTAGTTTCCCTAAAACTTCTAAAATATGTGATGCCTGCCGAAAGGAGATAACTGCTTTAAAAGAACAAAAAGCGAAGGAAGTACCTGACGTAGACTGTGTTAACGATCCAATTTTTGATGTCCTAATTACGTTCTCACATATTGTAGAGACTTTTAATACATCCTTAAAAGAACTTGGTGAATCACTCATTGATGTCAAAAAAAAATCAAAGCATTACTCTGGTAAAAAAATAAAAAAGATAGAATCTTCAATAAGGCGAACATTATTTCCGCATTCTCAAGTCTTCTGATTATGAGCCAGAAAAACTGAAATTTTCTGTACTCAGTAATCTAAATGCAAATTTTTCAAGTGCATATAGAAAAAAAGTCATGATATTAACTTTTTTACCAGAGACATGGAGTGTACGTAAAATAATGCGAGAATTTAATGCACCTAGCTATATGGCAAGGCAAGCAAAAAAACTTTTAAAATAAAAGGGAATACTGACAAGTCCTGATCAACAACCGGGTAAAAATCTATCACAAGATATAGTAGAAACAGTGTGTTTGTTCTACGAAAGCTATGACGTAAGTAGAGTAATGCCAGGCAAAAAAAATGTATTTCAGTGAAAGATGGTGATGGATCCAAAAGTACAGTTCAAAAAAGATTAATTTTGTGTAACCTGCAGGAAGCATACATTCTTTTCAAAGTATCCTGAGATGAAAGTAGGATTTTCAAAGTTTGCGGAGTTAAGGCCGAAACAGTGTATTTTGGTAGAAAAAAATAGTACATACTAAGTTTGTGTTTGTACAATCCACCAAAACGTCAAACTAATGATTGAGAATACCCGCTTAGAAACATTAACTAATGGAGAATTTGCAACGTACAAACATTTTCTGTCTCAAATGTTATGCAACCCTCCTCCCATTAATTGTATCATGGGAAATTGCCATTCAGAAACTAATGAAATAACAGAAACTTTAGAGAATGTTTTTGAGAAAAATATGATATGAAAATATAAGTTTTCAGCAATAGATTGCACTTGGATCGGTGTAATCATGAGACAATACAAAAAAGTTCAACTGAGTTCCTTGAGATGCTACGTGACAAACTTGATCAGTTAGTTAGCCATGATTTTATAACGAATCAACAAAGCTCGTTTATGAATGAAGTAAAAGAAGCATTGGAAGAAAATGAATGTGCAGTCACATTAGACTTCTCAAAAAATTATGCTTTTGTAGTTTAAGACGAAGCCCAAAGCTATCACTGGTCAAGTGACTATGTAACAATACACTCTTTTGTAGTTTATTATAAACAAGATGATAAAGTAAAACATGTCAGCTATGTTATTATATCTGAATGTCTGGAGCATAATACAACAGCTGAAAAATTACTTTCTGTTTGATGTTGAGAAAATATATTACTTTTCCGATAGAAGTACAGCTCAATATAAAAATAAAAAGAATTTTTCGAATCTGTGTTTCCATAACCAAGATTTTGGAATAGAAACAGAGTGGCACTTTTCGGCTACCGCTCATGGCAAAGAGCCGTGTGATGGCGTTGGTGGTACAGTTGAAAGGTTAGCTGAAAAAAGCGAGTTTACAGAGACCTTATGAAAATCAAATCCTCACGGGTCAACAACTTTTTGATTGGTTGATTCAAAATATTAAAACTGCTAACTTTGGACTTGTCCAGCAAGGAGAGTACATAAAAACTGAAAAGTTTGTGAGTAACCTGTTTGATAAAGCACAGACCGTAAAAGGAACTCGACAGTTCCATGCTTTTTTACCAATCAAAGACAACATGACCCAAATCCAAATCAAAGTTTTTTTCGTATGACACAAATTACAGCACAGTGACAACCACACAACTACTTGGAAAAATTTCAGATGTTAACGGTTATGTAACTGTTACATGTAATAGTAAATGGTAATTAGTTTATGTGTTGGATAAAAATAAAGTGAAGGTCACATTTCTACACCCAGATGGTCCGTCCCCATCTTTTTTCATATTCAAGTGAAAGTTCTGACATTTTGTGGACATGTTCAAATGATATTTTGTGTATAGTTGACCCTACTACTCCCACAGGAAGAATACACAGACTTTCTGAGGAGGACACGGCAAAATCAAATGAAGTCTTGAAGCAGTTAGACAAATAATAAGTTGATTAGTCGGTACTGCTCACTTAAACAAAACTAATGATATTTTATTAAAAACAAGTAATATTATTAAATGTAGCTTATTAAAATGTTTTGCTGTTCTTTTTAAAGACTTCTAGATCCTAACTAAGTTTCATACAATTTATTCGAGGTATTGAGAAAATCTAAAACTTTAGGTAATTTATTGAATAACATGAAATAACTCTATACAAACTTCAGTAAAAAGTAAGGTAGAGGCGTTTCATTATGTCGTGAACTGTGACCTTGAGTTGAAAATCGGAATTAATAAACTAAAAATTAATCATTTGACAAGTCTATGTGAATCTTAAAAGACTTTAATCTATTCTATTCTATTTAAAAAGCACTCATACTAAATAACTAATAAAAATTAAAAATAATCACATATTTATACATTGAATAAAAATTTGTTTACTTATAATAATACCTAAAGACTTATTAATAACAAATACAACAACAAAATTAAGATAAGTTATGAAAAATGTATCGGCGAATGTTTGTAAGACGCATGATAGCAACATTTTGACATATACGGACTACAGCGCCACAGTTTACGAGATTCTGAAAGAAGTCGATATTATTTTTACCTAAGTTTAATATTATAATTTATATTACTATATGAAAACTTATTTAAGCTTTTCTGAATTGCTTTTTAATTTTTCCCATTAGTTTTGTAAAAAAAAACAGTATATTTTGACTAAAAACCCAAGTATTTGTGCATTTTCGTAAAAAGTGGGTTCACAATGTAATTTAAATTCAAATGAATCCATTGGAATCTCATAATGGTACTTTGAGAATCCACTTATAAAAACACAATGAAAAACATGTTTTTTTAAAAATTTTCAAAAATTAGCATTTTTTAAGGTTTCAAAATAAAATTTAGTTCAAATTTGAAAAAAATATTTTCTCTTAATATATATTGTGTTGTATATCAAATTAAAGGGCATAAAAAAAGCAACACAATGACGCCCATCTCTCTAAGTCAACTAGGAGCTACAATTATAATTTTGAAAAAGTCGGCCGAGCATTTTTTGTTTTTTTTGTGAACTGTACATAGCTCTAAATCCTAAACGGGTAAATACTTTTTTTAACAAGATTTTGTATTTTTCTTAGTTTTTACAAAGACTACAAGTGTGCAAAATTTCAACCAAATCTGAGATAGTGAAAAAGTCTTTGTGTTGATTTGACAAGGACTCCTAATTTAATTGAAATTTCTATTTTCAATGAACTACATTACTTTACAGGAATCGTTCTTCAAATAGTAAATGTTTCAAATTTGCCGAGCACTCCATCAGGCCAAAGAATAAAATCAAGTAGATCAATCCACGGACCAAAGACATAGGCAACTTTACAAGATTGTGTTTACTAAATAATAAATAAAAAATGGTCAATAATTAATTTTTTTAAATAACGCAGGACATAAACGTTCAACAAACAATTGACAATTATTATGTATGTAGAAAGCCCCATTTAAAATTAGATTTACAGTTCAGTTATCTGTTAACCCAATCGCATTAAAAAAAAAACCTTTTATTACGGGTTGTCAAAAATAGGGCAACCAGCTTTTAAATATAAAAAAGTCTCTTAAAGCCACTTAAATTCCCGTCAAATCTCCTGTAACCTTTAAAAAATCCCTTTCAGAACATAAAAATATTCAAAAATCTTTGGGGATTTTTAAAAATCCTTTAAGATTTTTAAAAATTCCTGAAAATCCTTGTAGATTTCCAAAAATCTTCAAACATATTCAAGAATTACCCAAAATCTTACAAAGATTTTCAGAAATCCCCAAAATCTTTAAAGATTTTTAAAAATCTTCAAAAACCTTTTGAAATCCTAAAAATCCCCAAAAATCTGGAAAAATTTCAAATCTGTGTACACATTTTGGAGAAGTTAACCACCCCTCGCATATCCAGGGACTATAAGAAGAAAAATTAATCAAAAATTGGATTCCGTCACATCAAAAAACCCTTCCTTTGACCTCTTTAAACAACTGACTGAAATTCAAAAAGGGGAGGTCATGAAGCATCAACAGAAAATATCTTTAACAACAACAGAAACATCGGCATTAAAATTTGCTCCACTAACATCTTGTGATGTTGAAAGAACTTTAACCTTCTATACAAATATTTTAAATGATAAAGGGCAACAGCTTCTTGGTCAAAATATTGAAAAATATTTGATTTGTGCTTGGGAAAATAATAGCACTTAATAAACATTGTAAAACAAAAAAATAAACCGTAAATTTTAATAGATATTTGTGCCTTTTTGACAAGTTTAATATGCCTTTTATGCCACCTTTTTTGGTATTTTTTCTTGCCTTATAATTCGCACTTAAGTAATAACGTTGACCACACAGTAGTGCTGTCGTGAAATAAATTTAAATATAGAAGTTGTTACAAAAGCTGTTTTGTCGTTAAATAAAGATTAAAATTGTTACCGAAATTAGTAGTTTGAGAATCAATTCATTGTTCCACTTTCAAATATGTCGAAATTTCATCGAGGTAATTAGTACGGAAATATTTTTTCTCTATCATTCGATAAAATACTTTTTGGGATGGTCTACTAAATTTCGTATTTTAATTGAGTTTGATTACTTGTGGTTTCCAACGTAATGGTTACTTCCATCGTTCTAGCATTAGTTCATGGAATAGCAGCTGTTCAATGATCATATGAAACACAAGAAAACGCCCACATCCTTCAGGTGAAGACTTTATTGTAACTGCAGACGCATGAAATGAGATATGGGTTCACATTCTTTTGATTCCGAGAAAGATTCAGCAATTTTTTGCTGTAAAGCAAAATAAAAACACTTGCGGGTCATTAACTTTAAATCGCTTAGTATTAACGTTGAGTCAATCGGCCAACGATGTTAAGCAAGTTCGTGCCATATTAAATAAGGAAATTCTTCCTGATATGGTTGATGATAAATTCCTTCGTCTCTGGTCGGGTACTAGGAAGTCTACTACCCTAATTACAACGATTTTATAAGTGTTATTGCCGTGAGAATCGAAGTTTCGTTAAATTAAGTATAAAATCACATTTACAGAATTATTTCAACCATAACTTTCGTATGTAGGACATGCCCATGTTCTATTGTTCGACGTTTGCTGCGACATTGTAATAATTTTAACTAATGTGAGTTTTATATATACAGTAGTCCAACCTCGACACGTGGTTTCGCTGTATGAAAATAAGGGTCAAATGTTGAGGTACTAATAAACATGTTGTTATGACCTTAAGACTAATTTCTTATTTGTAGTGCATTGCGATAACGAACATCAACAATATTTTTAATGTGATGTTTACTATATATACGACACAACAATAAGGGTCGTTTGGAATTCCCCGAGGTTTTCTACACGTATGCGTGTAGTCGTAATAAAAATTTAATTCAATTAAGTAAATTAATTAATTAGTCGATTTATGAGAAACAACGTCGAAATGTAGAAAGCGGTACCAACGTTATGATGACATAAACAACGTAATCTTAACTCAAGGCCTTTGTCGCAAATACTTGCAATACCGAAAGTTTACTTGTTTAGTTTATAAATATGAATAATCACTACATAACAGTGACAATTAAAACCTTATCGATATCAGATAATACTAAACAAGTAGTCAAATAAAACCTTATCTAAAAAGGCAGATAAATTAACACTACTTCTAAAAGTGGAAAAAAAATCGACAACCTTACCTTTGGTCTATAAAACCATTTCCGTATAGACTCCATTATGTGTCGATTTATGCTAAATAATTATAAATCCATTTTCACAACAAAAGTAAACAGGTTTTGCAACACAATTGTGAAGAAAATGGAACGTACACTTCGTTAACTCATCTTAACGTCACACCTGCGTTTACTTAATCACTCGTTTTTGTTTTGTTTATTTATTTATTTCGACGCATTTTTGCACTAAAAACGATTATTTTTTACTACAGTTATATAGGTAATTCCGACCGTATGGAAATGAATGATTCACGAATATTTTTGACAGTAAGAAACGCACAGACTTAGCGTGGCAAACAATGTAACAGAAGAAACTGTAAAGAATCATGGTTCAGGTTTCTGTCGTTGATAAGTAAGGTAACTGTCAAACTTTTTAAACATTGCTATCGCCTACTAGATGCCACTTAACGCTACAATTTAAATATAATTTTTTCTACAAAAAGTTTTAATAAAGCAGGTGTTATTATTAAATAATTATAATATTCGTCTCTAATTGTATTTACAGAATAATGCCTAAAACTATTACCGTAGATAAATTAGAAAAATTCCCAGGGAACAAATATAGTGTAATTTTTTTTTAAATTTAAATTTAATATCTATACATGATTAAATTTTAATGTAAAGTATAATTAAATAATAATAGCAATAAATTTGAGGTTTACTACTATGAATAAATTCTAAAATCAAGGGGTATAGTTTTGTACACAGTACTCTTTACATATCCCCATAATTTCTAGTTGATCGTCGAAATGCGAAGTTTGTTGTGAACGCATTAAGAGTTCTTTAGAGTTTAAATAGGCAAAAAGCAATAGTACAAACACATACAAGTTGTTGTATTGATAGCGAACGAAGAAATAACTACTTGGAGGGCGGAAATAAATATTTCGTGTCACAACAATGAGTAAATTTTTGATTTTATGAAACTATTTTAAGGTTAAATATCAATAAGGAAGAGAATTACATATTGCGAAAACCCCATAAGAGATACGGAAAATATAAAATACTAAATAAGAACCGTATAGAAAATTATTAGATAGGCAACACACCATACATTGAATATTACAAATATTATATACTAAATATGTTAAACGAATCTAATATTAAATAATAATCAAAATTAAATCATTATAAAAGTTAAAGAAAGGAAATAAAAGTTGACGGGTTGACAAGCCTTTAATCTCTTATGGTGTGAAATTAAACCAAAAAACCTTTTCAAAAATATGAGTTTAGTTTCTTGCAAAATTTGTATAAAAACTGTGGGGCGATCTGACCGTGGCATACAATGTGATAGGCATGTCAGCGCTGGTTTCATGCTGATTGTGTAAAACTTAATACCGGAGAATATAAAAAACTATCAAGTAATGTGGATTTGAAGTGGACTTGTGAGAGAGTAGACGGTGTTGTACCTAGTGCATATACAGTGGAGTAGAAGCTGGACGCTGTAATGGCAAATCTGTCTAAACTGGTAAAGACGGTTGACCAAATAGCTACAGAAAACACTGGAATTAAAACTTCTGTGAACACGATAAATGATACTTTAAATAAAATGAAAGATGACTTGAATGAGGTAAGCAATAGGATTAAAGCAGTAGAAGAGATGCGTATATCTAATGATAAGAGAATTAGTCAGATTGAAGCAAAGATTGATAATAATAATTCCACGCTTTTAGAAAGTAAATGTGCATTATTGGAAGAAATAAATGAACGAGTATTTAAAAAAACTAATGTAGTGTTGTTTGGAGTGATTGAGTCTACAGCAAATGTGGTTGAGGATAGGATCAAGCATGACAAATCAATCGTTACTGACATACTTACTTAATTAGAAGTTGGTCAGGTATTTCCTAGAAAGATCATGCGAATTGGAAAGCCAATGGTAACAAATATGCGCCCTATTAAGTTAATTTTTGAATCTCAGGAAATTGCAAATAAAGTTATTCAGAGTGCTAGAAATTTAAAGATGACAACTGTGAAACAATATCTGACAATGATGCAAAGCGAAGAGTTAAAGACGTGTTTAAAGGATTTAGATGATAGAAAGGACAGAGGTGAGTTAAATTTAAAAATCAAATATATTAATGGAGTACCGAAGGTACTTCGATCAAATCCTGCAACTAAAGCCTAGCAATCAAAATCACTAAGTCTCTATCATCAAAATGTTAGAAGTGTGGTGGGTAAAATGAACTGTCTACGGGAGAATATATGTTTATCTTATTTCGAAATTATTGTTTTAACAGAAACTTGGTTACACTGTGGAGTTCAATCTGCTGAAATAGGCTTAGATAATGTTATAGTTTACAGAAAAGATCGCGATTCTGCTTCCAGTTTAAAATGCGCAAGAGGAGGTATTCTTGTTGCAGTAAGAAAGTATATATCTTCTAATATATTAAATAGTTCATCTTTACTTGAAGTTATGTTCTTGAAACTTAAATTAAAGAAGACTGGCATAATAATCTGTGCTGTGTATATACCACCAAATTCGGCAATTAATGTATATGAGTTATTTTTATCTAAACTTGATAGAATTACCTGTGAGCACTCAAACTGTGATACAGTTGTTGACGATTTTAACTCACCTAAAATAAATTGGAGCATGGACACAGCCCTACCTGATCCTACTGAAGCTATTGACCGTACGAGTAACGTATTTACATGTGGTATGGCTGGTCTGGGTTTACAGCAGATAAATTTTGTCAGAAATATTAGAAGAACCTTATTAGAACTTTGTTTTGCTTCTGGAGATATTGGTACATGTTGGTAGTGTGAGGAACCTTTGGTGTACCCAGTTGATATTGTCGGTGGTCACCCTCCTCTAAGAATATCTATATGCGTCAGCCATGCAAAGATTGACCCAGGTGAGTCTACTTTTTTTAACTTCAATAAAGCTGACTACAAAATGTTAAATTACCCAGTAAACACACGACGTCCCAGGGACGTTCGTTTTATGTCCAAACAATGTCTTTACATCCCGGGTTTTAAAACCGACCTGTATAGGATGTCTTTAATAGGACGTCCTCAGGATCTCAATGAAGAACGTACGATGGGATGTCCTATGCGAGAAAAAACAAATGCAAACTGAATCCGCGTGTCCACTTGCCTTCTTGTTCTCTGGTGCCTACTCAACACCCGTACGCTCCTTTGGTATATCAAAGTGGTACACTCTGTTTTACCGTTTGCACTCTGTATTTGTTTTTGTTGGTGTTCTCACTACTTTATTTATCTGTTCTTTATTTTATTATCTGACATTTTTTGGGTTCTTTAGTCCATAAACAAATTTATTTGGTAAGTTTTTGGTACCTTGTATTTATTTATAATGTATAAAAATCATCATTTATAATTATTATTTTGAATTACTAAAAATTAATAAAAGTTTATTGAAATTAAAAGATCACAATTATTAACAATGGTGATTTAAAACCCCATCTCGCGCGCATACCTATGCGGTGAATTGAAAATATTTATGTGATGTAAAAAAAAAATTTTTTACTCAAAAAATGATTTAAAAAATGTTCTATTTGTATTAAAGGTTTAAAAATGTGATGTTATCTCACGACTTTTATCGTCGCGATTCACAATAAGTCATCTAAAAATGTCAACATGACCGATAAGGCACAAAATCGCTAATCTAACTAAGAAACTATAACGTTATCGCGTTCTTGGTATTCATAGTTATGATTAGTGTGCGTATTCTCGTAGTTAAAAATACGTCTAGAAATAATTTTGTTTTTATTACATTCCTCTGATGAAATGTAAATGCGAAACGTATAAAAATTCTTAATGAATTTGCAAAACTGACGCGTTTACAAAATCTTCTTTAAAAAACGATTTAAATAATTTTTAACTGGTTATAATCGATCATCTCTTATGATTTAATCAACAATAGAATCGTCAAAAAGATCAATCAATAATTCTACAAAAGAAGTATCACTTTATCAATTCTTTAATTTAGAAAAATGTAAATTCTGATTACATAGAAATACCAAAATAAGCTTTTTGTATTAACTTTTTTATCGACTCTACATGACGATTACCATCTCTTATGTAGTTGCATTATTTCAGGCGCCACTTAAAAAATCGGGAAGAAAGTATAAAAAACTCGCTAAGGAGGGCCAAAGAACGCCGGGATCGAGAAGATAAAAAAATGAAATAATCTAAATTTAATTTATTTGAATATAATTTGGATTATTATTTAAAAATATAGTTTTATGTAATAAAAATTTGTATTTTATTTGATAAAGTTATTTTTTATTAAAAATATAATATACATATATAGTACATATCCTACAGTCATCTAAAAGGAACATCCCGTTGCGGATACGCAAAGATGTCCTATAAGGACATCGTAGGGATGCACACACTTGTGACAAAAGAACGTCCCATGAATGTCCCTAGGACGTACACAGAACCAAAATGGGATGACTTTGGGACATTCAGTGATCCGCAAAATCATGTCCCCGGGACATCCTTGGGACATCCTTGGGACATCCTTGTGTTTGTTGGGTATTATTTTGAACAAATAAGATGGGAGTCAATTTTCAGTAATGAAATGCTATATGACAATTTGGAAAAGGCGGTAGAGATGTTCTATGCAGTTCTTAAACAATATTTTAATCTGTATGTACCTATTGGGAAAAAATGTGCCAGTATGTTTCCAAAATGGTGTTCTCCGGAGCTAAAAAGTTACATAATTAAGAAAAAGAAAGCACATAAATTTTTCAAATTATGTGGGAAGATACAACCGTTTTTCTACTCTTCGAGCTAAATGTAAAACATTAGCAAAATCAAATCTCTCCAATTGTAAAAATTCTGTTGAGCAGTCTTTGAAAGCAAATCCAAACTCATTCTGGGTCTATCTTAAATCCCTTAGCAAGGATGAAAGTGCGCCAGTTTAAATGCTTTTGGATGGCAAGGAGAGCTCGGATGGTTTCGTCATTGCAAACATGTTTGCTACATTTTTTTTGTCAGTCCTTATAAAGGATAATGTTGTTCAGCCAAGAGTGGAAAAGAAATCTAGCTCTGAAGTTGACATCTCGCTCATTCAGTTTACTCAGTTCGAAATATATCAAGCATGAGGAAAATTAACTAATAAGAAGCTGATGGGTCCTGATGAAGTACCCACAATTGTGCTAACAAACTGCAGAATGGTCTTAAGTTATCCACTTCAAATACTCTTCAACTGGTCTTTAAAATCGGGAGTCTTCCCTGAGTGTTGGAAATCAGCTTTCAATCGACCAATTCATAAGGGTGGTAATAAAAATGTAGTAACAAATTATCGTCCCATTACTATAAATTACTGAAAAATTACTACAAGAGAAATTATGCTCACTCATGAGAAATATAATTGTGGAAAATCAGCACGGTTTCATCAAGGGCCGCTCAACTTCGACCAACTTTGTGATTTACACTCAACATATCCTAGATGCTTTCGAGGTAGGAGCTAATGTAGAATCTGTATACACGGATTTCAGTAAGGCGTTTGATAAAGTTAACCATACTATACTTATTGCTAAACTGGAATATTATGGTATAAGTGGCTCTCTGCTGCATCAGTGATTACTTGAGTGACAGACGATTAAAAGTAAAATTTTCTCCAGATTTTCTTTCCGGCGATTCTATTGCTACTTCAGGTGTACCTCAAGGATCCCATTTGGGCCCTTTACTTTTCAATATCTTTATAAATGACATTGGTAGTAAATTCTGGTATGCTAAATACTTGTTTGCTGACGATCTAAAAGTTTTTAGTGTTATAAGGAGTGAAAGTGACGTGGAACTGATAAAAAGTGGCTTAAAAAAGTTGGAATTGTGGTGTACTGCTAATAAACTTGATTTAAATTTAGATAAATGTTACCATGTTTCTTTTAGTCGGAAAAAGAGAAAATCTGAAATAAATTTTGATCTGTTTAATGTTAGGCTTAAGTGTGTTGATACTATTGTAGATCTAGGAGTTACGATTACATGTGATTTGTCTTTCAGTAACCATGTCAATAATATAGTAGTTAAGGCCAGTAGAGTATTAGGATTTGTGTTTAGAGCGTCCAGTCATTTTGTAGACGTGAATACGTTTAAGGTGTTGTATTGTGCTTTAGTCTGTCCTTTCCTTGAATATGGTTGTCTTGTGTGGTGTTCTTACAAAAAGTCCCAATGTTACCAAATTGAAAAAGTTCAAAATAAGTTTCTACGTTTTTGTCAATATAAGTTAAGTCATGTGATAGGGGAATATGATGAAATTAGGCAATATCTAGGATTAAGGAAATTAGAGTCTAGGAGAGATTTTAATGATATTTTATTTTTATACAACATAGTTTCTAATAATATTGATTGTTCTCACTTACTAAGTAAAATAAATTTCAATGTTCCTAAATATAACAGACGTAATATAAAGTCTTTTAATATTGAATATAAGAAAGTATAATAAATTGCCTAGCATCGATTATGATATATTTCTCCCCCTCCACCAAAAAATTTGTCTTTTTAAAATTTCAGTATTTTTAATTTATTATGTACTTTTCTGTCTGTAGTTATGTGTTTATAGTTAACAATTAATTAATTAATGTCTTACACTATTAAATTAATTGTTTAATATTATTGTAAATTGGGTGTTTTGCTTGTAAAATTAATTAATAAATAAATAAATAAATATATACAATAATGACATTTTCGTCAGCTTATATGTTTTTTTTTAATTATATTTTTTTATGACAAGTTTGTGCGTTTCGTTAGATATTTAGTAACATATATTAATGTAATTCGTTTTCAATTAATACAAGCCATTACGTCTGTTGTATTGTTGTAAAGAGTGTATATGTACTACTAGAAACCGATGGAAAAATGAACTTCCTAATTCCAAAATACTGAAGTTATTTAAACACATAAAAATGTAATGTTTTTAAATTTTATAAACAAAAGATAAAACTATTGTAACAATTTTAAAATTAATTTATTTATAAACTATATATTTACACGATTATTTAACTACTTTTAACTAACACTAATAAAATGCAACGGTTTTAGGGTTAAGGAATATCAAGTATTGTACCAAAATGCCTCTTAACCCAGATTTTACCACCGGTCTTTTAAAATCCTAATTACAGTGTTTCATATATCAAAAATTGCAATAGTATTTAATAGATAGCGCAACTTTCTTAATACATGTGTTTTACAATTTTGTTAGTGCGAGTCAGTGGTTTTTTTACTTTTTGTGATTTACAAGAGTTGAACGATTATTTTATGCGAATCTCATAATGCATAATTATAGGTCAGCGTAAAAAATGTTTTTAGATTATTTGTCAAGCAATCACCTAGATATGACCAGTAGAACATAAACAAAAGTAGATTATCTATAATAGATAAGATTTGTATTGCTTTGTCTACGGCAGAGGTTCCTAAACTTTTTTGTGACGTAGACCTCTTGCCATGTTTTTCGGTTTTGGGTAGATCCCCTACTTACCTGATATTGATTTTTTGTAAATTTCTAATAGTAGTGAAGTTTAGTGTTAAAAACTTAAAGTAAAAACACATGTTAAGTTTTATACATTTATTAATTGAATTTAAATTAAAAGTACCTACTCAAAATAAAGTCTTGTATCTATTATATAAAATATACGTAACATAAAATAAACTAAGCAATAAGTGAATGTTTTTAGTGATAAGGATGAACCTGAAGCTTTAATAATAAATTATCAACATTTCGCGTCAATTTTGTAAGGTTTGATCTTAAATCTCCTCGGTTAATGATGTCTAGTTTGTTTCCACTAGGTATGACGATGGAAAGGAAATTAAAAATTTTCTCGCTATATTCCATAATACGGGATAAGTAACGGGTATGTTGTTTTGCAGCCAGAACTGCTGATATCCGTTTTTAAACTGAACCTTAAGTTCTTCGTTTGTACTTAGTTCAGTCAGTTCCCCTTGTATTATGACATTCGTTTCTTCTATGTCACCATATGGGTTACTTATCCATGGTTGTATTACCATAGTCAAAACATCCTCAAACCTAGTTTCAAAGTCTGAATAGAGGGTATTTAAATGTTAAACGTAGGTTGAAACGTCGTTTTCCTGGCAGTTTGTCTGTGACAAATTGGGGAACTGGGAAAATTCGCCCCGTCAAATATTTGGTTTCATTAGTTTAACTCTGGCAAGAAACGCTGATAAGATTGGACTTTGTTTTAATCAAATTTAGACTGTCGTCTTGTAACTGCAAGTTAACCATATTAAATTTTGTAAACAAATCTGCTAAATAGGCGATGTTTGTTTTCCACTCCATTATATTGTCTTTTAAAATTTTATCTTTAGTATCCAGAAATTCTAAAATAGTCTTAAAACGTGCAAAAAATGTTGTCAAACATAAGCCGTTCGACAGCCAGCGTACTTCAGTGTGAAGCAGTAATTGATGAAAGTGTTTGTCATTTTCTTCACACAACTGCGCAAATAACCGCGTATTCAACGCGTTGCTTCGGATTCGGTTTACTGCATCAATGACTAATTGAAGAGATTCATGCAATCTAACACTCAAATTTTTAGCAACTAAATGTTGTCGATGGATGACGCAATGTATTGCTAACACCCCTGCGACACATTTTGTTGTAAGTAGCTTATAAATCCACGATAACGTCCAACCATGGCAGGTGCTCCATCAGTAGCTACTGATATTATATTTGATAAAGGGATTGCTTTTTCAATGAAGTAATCCTTCAAAACATGAAATATTGATTCACCTTTAGTGTCCGTTGTCAAAGTTCTTGCGAAGAGCAGTTCTTCGTAGATTTCTTGATTCATAATAAAACAAACATATGCCAATAATAATATGCTGCATTACCAGGTAAAGTTGACTCGTCCAGTTGTATAGAGAAATGAGTCGTTTCCAAATAATTACACAAGAAGCTTTCAATATCAGAACTCGTTTCATCAATAAGTCTTTCAACAGTATTGTTGCTTAAGGGAATTCTTTTAATGATATCAGATGCAGGTTTGTGTAAAACAGTTTTTAAAACCTCTTCAACGGCTGGCAAAGTTAACTTATCTCCGATAGTATGTGATTTTCCGGATTTTGCTATAATTAGCGAGATATCGTAAGACGCCAGCAACTTATCATCGTTTCTTTGTGACGTCGAAGCGAACATTCTGTCCAGCGTGGGTCTCTTTTGAAGTTTATCTTTGAGTGTTTGAAAGTATTTCAAATCTTTATCTGTTTTATCAGAGTGATCTCTTTTTAGATGATCCTGCAGCTTAGATGGTTTAATAGCGTCATTGTTCAAAACTTGCATAAAAAGCACACAGGCAATTGTTTGTCCGACAATGATGGAATGAAGCTAAGTTTTAAATAATCAACACTGTACTGTCTACATTTCTTTTTAGATTTATGGCATTAGTCATCTGTAAGCAAAATAAATCTATTTAAATAAAACATAAAGTCCAGCAGCTGTATATTAAAAAATCAAAGTCAAATTTAAATTGTATGGATTTAGATTTTATGGCAGGCATAGACGTACAGCCATTATAAATGTATGTGAGAAGGGGAATGTTATGAATGTTACTTAAGGTTTTGATATGATGGAACTTTAAGAAAATTCGAAAGTAACATGACAAGAAATGTTTAAATAAAATATTACACAACGAATAATAATAACAAATTGTTATGCGATTTATCTATACGTACATTCGACTGTCATGTGTAAAAATTCACTGGTTCCACTTTAGCAATAATACAAAATTTTAATTTTAATATAGAGAAGTATGTACAATGCAATATCCATAATCCGAACTTCCGTAATCCGAACATTCCAGTAATCCGAACTGGCTTACAGTGTAACAACCAATGGACAAAAGTATAATTTTTTTTACTTTTTTTGTGAAGTTATTTGGTAAGACATATGTATTTATAAAAGAATAATAAATACCTAGCAAGGTCGTAAATAAGTAAATATTGACACACACACATATTTATTTATGTAACCGGCCAAAATAAGTAGTTTAATTCCAAAATATTTTTTTTAATGTGTTTCCTTATTGTAAACATTTAAATTCTATGAAAAAAAAACAAACAAATGAGAGTGTGTATGGGAAATTCTTCAATAAATACGCAGCTGTACAGTTGTGGATTTCTTATTTTCTTAATTTAACTTTCAAAGTGGTAACATATATATTGTATGTTAATAATAAAATACATACATACGTATTATGTATGTACAGTTGTCTTTTTTAGATTTTTCCGAAAACATTCCATAATCCGAACATCTCCTTGCAGCAATTAGTTCGGATTACGGAGATTGCACTGTAATTATAATAACGATTGCTAAAACTTTGAAAAAGAAACTATTGAGGAGTACTCGTGTAATTTTGCATGATTTGAATATTAAACTACTAATAACTAAAGTCATGATTGGCGTAATTTATCTATCTTTGCTAACTACGAGTACAAAACTAAAATAAAAAAACCTAATGCACTTACTTTTCTCCGGCACTCTCAAACAAAATAACACGGATTTACTAGAATTTGTGTGATAAACTACCAGTTTATTTTTTTAAAAATATTTTCTTAGCTTTCCTTTTCGCAATTCAGGAAACGAATAAACTTATTTGTCTCACATTTGTATTTATAGAGTGACGAATTGAACAAGTCAGTGCAAGTTCGCGAAGCTCTGAGACTGCGCGTATGCTGGTAACAAGATGATACTGGTATATCATTATGTGCAGGTTTTTACAAGTTCAAAACGTATTGCGATCACAATGCAAATGCCTATATCCTACAACTTACACAATTTTATAAACATATATATTAAATTTTTTACTTCATTGGTACTTTTATAAATAAGTCGGGAAAGTGCGTAAGTCGGGTAAGTGCGTTAGTCTATTGCAGTTTTTCTATTAATGCATCAGTGAACATGATTGCCTTATCAATTCATTATTGTGACATATATCAACTATCCATAGGTAGATGGCAGCATATGGCGACATTTTAAAGGAATAGAAGTGTAGTTTTCATTAACATTCCAAATAAACAAGTGGTTTAAATTGACCATTACTTTTAAATCTGAAATAATCGGGAAAGATTTTGTCTGATAAGGTAAGTTAAAATACAAATTCTTATGTAGTAATTATGAAAGTATCTAATCATGTTTTTATTTTTTTGTTTTAACTTCATTATTAGAAAAAAATAATGAGGTACGCACTTAACCTACAAAAATGCTATGGCAGGGAAGTGTGTAGTTGTCAAATTTTTGCTAGTGCGCACTTCCCCGACAATCAATAATTTATCGAAATATAATAAATACATGTAGATTTATCTCTTGCAGATCACAATGCCTTCAATGCGAAAAACTGATAAGGTCAAAAATACACCAAAGATCAGTTGAAACAAGCTATCGAAGAAGTCAAATCAGGAGTATATAAGGCATATAGAGCCAGTAAAGTTCATAATATTCCATTGACGACCATAATTGATCATGTTAAAGGAAGACGTGGAAAGAAATCTCACTCTTTTGGTAGATCGACAGCTCTGTCTTTACAAGATGAAAAGAAACTAGTGGACGGTCTAGGTTATATGAAAAAATACGGGTATGGATTATCAAGGAAAGAAGTTTTAGACGTAGTCGGCACATATGTAAAGGAAAAAGGATTAAAAACTCCGTTTAAAGATGGCGTTCCTTCAAAAGACTGGTTCATTGCCTTTAAAAAAAGACATCATTTTTCTTTGAAAAAACCACAGAGCGTCGAAATTGCTCGGAAAAAAGCTTGTGGTCCCTTCGTTATAAAACGGTACTTTAGCATCTTAAAAACAACGATTGATGAATTGAATTTAAACGACAAGCCACATCTTATTTGGTACTTTGACGAAACGAGTTTTTGTAAAGACCCCTCCAAAACTAAGGTGATTGGTCCAAAAGGGAGTTCAGCAACTCGTACAACAAGTTCCCCAGGAAAAGAAAACATCACAGTACTTCTAGGATGTAGTGCTGCCGGAGCTGAAGCCCCTCCACTTATAATCTTTAAGGACAAGACATATGGGACCAATTTATAGCTTCAGAAAATACAGGATATCCTGGAACGACATACGCTGCCACAACGAATGGCTGGATGGAGACATCGGTGTTCGAAAATTATTTTAAAAACAGTTTTTTCAAGAGAATAGGAGCAGAGAGGCCGGTATTAATTATCTACGATGGACATTCCACCCATGTTGGTATAAACCTAATTGAAATGATGAGGAGCAACAACATTGTAATATTAAAACTTCCGCCACATTCCAGCCATCTCTTACAACCGCTTCATTTTAGAGTTATGAAGTCATTAAAGAGTCGTTGGGACGCTAAACTAACAAAATGGCAACGACATCATATAGGTGTCAGATTACCAAAAAAAGAATTTTCAAAAATGATTGGAGAAATATGGAATGAAACGAATGAAGATGTGATAAAAAACGGGTTTAAAAAAGGTGGAATAATGCCATTTAATGAGAACATTATTCCGGACCAACATTATGAACCCACAGCATTACAGCGATGGAAGCAACACAATTCGGTGCAGATCACGGACAACGATAATTTACCAAAGAGTGATGTTACTCCTAATATACTGATTAAAACACAAGTTACCGAGAGAAATCATGTTCCAGCAATAGACTGTGCACCTTCATGCTGTACTGCACCTTCCTGCTCTACTGTACCTTCCTGCTCTACTGGAACTTCCTGCTCTACTGGACCATCCTGCTCTACTAGACCTTTCTGCTCTACTGCACATATGGAAGCAGAATCACATGCAGATGTTACTTTTGAAACGTTACTCTTGGCTACTATGAAAAGTCATGTTTCTCACGAAAAAGTGAAGAAAACAAGGGTCTGCCCTGGTGCTGACGTTATTACTTCAGATGATTTCTTACGAAAACTTAAAGAAAAAGACAATGAAAAGCCAAAACAAATCACAAAGAAGAAAAGGGCTAATAAGACTATTCAGATTGAGAGTTCTGATGAAGAAGAAAATACCGACAACTGCAGTCTACACTCAACTTCGGAGGAAGGGTCTATAACAGAATTTTTAATGGAAGTAGAAGAACAGAGAAAGGAAGAACAATCTTTTAAGTCTGTTGTGGAAAAGGAAGTAGGAGATTGGGCAATAGTAAAGTTCTGTTCAAAAAAGTCAGTGAAACATTTTGTGGGTCGCATTACATCGTTTAATGACGGGGGAGAAGCTGTCTTTGTTTCGTAAGAAAAGCTTTAGAACATGAGAACAAGACTACTTTTCGCTATCTACATCAAACGGACGTTTCTGCTGTGATTGATGCAGACATAATTGTAATTTTGCCAGAACCAGTTAATGGGCGTAGAGGGGAAGTTATATTTTCAGTGGGATTTTCTTCCTATAATATTCAGTAATATTTATACGTTGATTTACTTATGTTGTCTTTTAGTTTTTGTATGACTCAAATTTTGTTACCTTTATAAAAATTGAACGAATAAATTGATTTCTGCAACCACCTATAGTCTATACTTTATTTGAATTATACGCACTTACCCACACTGTTAAGTATACTGTTGCAATACGAAAGTTAGGGAGATGTTACGCACTTACCCTACATGAGGGCGAAAGTGCGTACTAATGACACACATATCAAAAATGAACCACAAAAAAAATATGACTCATTTAAATAAAAATCAATAGTTGCATACAAGTGAGCATACCTACCAATTACTATATAAAAGTTGCTATATCCACAACTTTAAAATTTACAGAAAAATTTGGGGCGAAAGTCAAATTTTACCAAAAGTAGTGCGCACTTGCCCTAGTTGACCTTATGTCTTTATATTATAAGATAGTATAATGTAAGTAAATAGGTACTATCAGTGTATGTTGAGATCCACTATCGTGGACCCCTATTTTCATTTCATAGACCCCCAAATTTTTTTTCGCTGACGTATACCCCTTGCAGGTTGTCATAGACCTCTGGGCGTCGATATAGACCACCTTGGAAATCACTGGTTTTAGTTGGCGTTCTTAAAAAAGGACGGTGGTAATATGTACTATATTAAAAACCGGTTATATTTTTTGTTATTGCGCAATCAATGGTTATTGGAAGAAACCTCTAAAATTGCACTTGGTCCGCGCCTAGCACTTTTAGTGCTCTTGTGCAAATTTAAAATAACGCCTCAAATTTGTACTACGTTATTATCCACTATTGAAAAATAATTTTAAAAAGTATTTTCATAAATTTATTCTCATTATTATAGTTTACTAGCTGTACCCTGCCACGCTTCGAGTGGCACATTGTGATTGAATGGTTGACATTCGTATTAATTAATAATTGCTAGTTTTAATGTAATTATATTTATATACATTAAAAGTGAGGTTAATCCAAAATAAATAATATAATTACGTCTACGTGTTAGATGTAATAAAAAAGATATAACCACTTACTTCTGTTAGAAATCCACTTGAATTATAATAAGTCCTTTTATTTTTCCTGTCAGTTAATAATATTTTTACTGTCCATCTTTGATATAAAATATAACCTCTACTTACGATTTGGTGAAAGGCGCAGTTCGATCACAACACTATCACACCAAAAATTCTTGATTTAAATGAATATTTAATTCAGATTGTATAATAATCAGAATCAGATGCAAATTTTTTTGTAAATAAACAATGTAATTGGGAACGAAATTGTTTCTCATGTGACTGCGTCATTATTATTGCGGTTGTCAGCGAGTGTTTTCATCGCTTATGGCAGATGGCGCGGTCACTGGTACACAGCTGATCGTTAAAAAAACTGTTTTCTCGCGGTCGCAGATATGTGACTGATGCAAAAAATAGATAAAAACAATCCTTGATGCGGATTTTATATCATGTTAAAATTTCAACTCAATCGGTGCAAAACTTTTTGAGTTTTTGAAGCGTACACAAACCAACATAACATTTTTATATATATAGATAAGTACAACAGTATTACAACTTCAAATTTTTCTATTTTAGTTTCAAATGTAATATATGATGCAAAAGCACAAGAAATAAAAAAAATATTGAAAACATTAAAAATACTCGTTTATATATCAAAGGACAAAACTGATCGACAAATACAAACAATGTATTATTTTAATAACGCAACATGTCACCTTTTACAAGTTAATATCTAGGTATTAGGTATTGTTATTAATATTGTGAATTGAGCTTTCCGTGCTTTAATTTTTGCAAATTGTTTAATGAATTTTTTTAGCTGGTCCCTTTTTATTGAAATGATTGCAAGATTACTTAGTCGGTTTTGCCCTATGATCGATCTTAAATATTATTTTGAGTTTTACAAAAGATCGTTCTGCGGTAGCAACAGCAACCGGCGTTGTTAATAAAATACGAAGTATTATGCTCGTCTTAGGAAAAGAATCTACTAAGTTGTTAATTGTTATATAATTTAAAGTTTCTTTTGGAGACGTAATAACTTTTTCATCAAACTTTTGTAAATATTGTAATTCTTTAACAAGTTCCACGGCAGTTATGACTCGTTCATTGCGAGTTCTGTCGTTTAATAAATTTTCAACTTTTAGACATAATTCTAATTGTTCGTTTTCAGATTAATTGTTAAATTTATCAATATTCCATAAAAACGCGAAATTATTAGAGTAAGAAGAAAGCAATTCGAATCTCTCATGTTAAAGCCATATGTGCACGAGTGCACAAAACACTTAAGCGTTCCTTACATCTTTTATATTCATAGCCTATCTTTAAACAGCGGAAACAGACCTCCTCATTTTCTGTGCCTTAAAACACGTTTCACTCTTGCGAGACTTTGCGCAAAATACACAATCTGCAACTTCACAATTCATAAGCCTCGTAGCTGTCAGACCTTCGAAAAATGTTTTTAGAAATGGTTTAATTCTAGTATGTCTTACGCTAGTCTCGTTTTTGGTAGACGGCGTTCTTTCTGACAAACCAAACCCATCAGCCACCAAGACTACCCGCTGCTCGTACTCTACCTCTTGTCGTAGAAAAAGCGTCAGTTTTTTAATTCGAGCTTCTAGGGGAGATGAAGTTTCTTCAGAATCCGCAGAATGTCGAAGAATGTTGCTAAACTCTTAGTAACTCATTCGGTATACACGATTCTATTAATGGAACTAGAATGACCGAACATATGTCAGAGGTTATGTCCAAGATTTCGAGTGCTCGTAACTGGGTCTCTATTTGATCGTAGAAAGTGGCTGGGTAGCTCTCAACTAATTGCCTTGCCTTACTCCCTGGTACCGTAGCTTTTACTAAATACTCTATTTTGTCATGATTATCAATAGTATCATCTTCATGTATCTTTCTGAACTGGGTCCAGGAGAGCAACCAGTCTTTGATGCTACTATCATAGTGTTTGAATTCTATTCAAGGTAATTTAAATTTGGCGCCTACCCTGAACATTTAAACTGTATTTTCAGATAACTTGTTGTACTTTATCTTTAACCCATTAAATCTCTTGAAATACGTATCACGGTCTTCCACATCAGTCTTAAGTTCTGCCTAGTTTTGTGATTTTTAGATTTACACCCTAAGTATGTATTTTCAAATTTTATTTGAAATTTTTTTAGCGTTCTGTATGAGAAATTAAACTTGATTTTATAAAAGGAGAATGTATTCTTTAATTTCTCATACGAATAATTTAAAAGAAGTAACGGGAATTTATAGTGCAATTGTTCGACTACTAATTACGTTTTAATGGTGATAATACTTTCTTTGCAAAGAAAATCGAAATGTTGACTTTAATTTAATCCAGACATATTAAGACTTTTAGACTCATTAGTACAGTAGTTTCATATGTGAACATACAGTTTATTATTATTCAAGCTATAGATAGAATTTATTTGATCATAAATAACAATTAAAATTTTTTAATTACTTAAGCAGAGAACATAAATAAACTGAAAACTCAGCGAAGAAGAATTTAAAACTTTAGGGTACAATTTAAATAAATATTTGCAGATAAGAAACATGTTCTTTGAACGCTTGAGGCAATACTTATGAAGAATGGTTAGTAACTTCGTAATATCACTGCAAGTAATGTCTACAATGCCAATGTTGTCAAATTTAACTAGGCGTTTTGTTATAACGTAAGTTTGGTTGCTTACCTTGCAGGTCGCGCTTAAAAGTGTCCAATTACTTTTTTGAAGCAGTGTACACCTGTACTTACTATTTGTGCGTTTAAAGTGTAAACTTCTATTTTAATATAACTATAAATTGTTTAAATATTTTTGTACTAATATAAAAACGACCTTAAGTTTAAGATAAATATGTGTCTCAAGCATATAACTAAACAAAAAATTAAAGAAAAACCAAGCTAAATACAAAAGATATACCTGATCGTGTATATACAGGTTAAATTAACATCAAATTGTTTTTGTATTCCAAATACGTTAATCAATTTTTTTATATATTTAAATCTTTAATATGATGAATCATATTTTGCATAGCATTTATGTTCATGAAAATAAACGAAATGTGTGGTTGGCAAGTCTCCGCTGTAGTGATTAACAAAATAAATACAACATTCACCTAAAATACAGCTTATAATTATGGTTTTGCAAATGCAGTCACTGCTTAAACATGCAATGTTAATAGTAATACTTTACGATTTGTGTACAAAGTAGCAATCAAATGCATGTGGTTAGTTTAACGTTATAACGATGTAGTACGTTGCACCAAACTTCTACGTACTAAAATTATAAAGAGATGGGACAATCCTCAGTCGTTATAAAACTATATATTTAAATATGCTTATCTAAAACCTTCGTAATGGGTTTTCTAAACTAGTATGTTGACATCAAAGAAGATTGCTCTAAATACTTTACATTGTTGCAAAGGACCATTAATAGCTTCATTATCCTAATAAAATGTTTCGTTAAATATAATGAAATACGCAAAAATACAGTTGACAACATTTGATTAGTTTCGTAATTCGATTAATTTGAAATTTGAGAAAAAGGCAAGAAGAAACTATTCTGTTGACAGATAAATATGCGAGGCAAAAATATTTTAATTAAGTCCTCCTATAAACTATTTTATCAATCTTGAAACGCTATTAAATTTTAATGTCATTAAAGTAATCATTAAACATGTACATTCCAAGAATCAACCTTTATATAGGTAAAACAGTCGACCAATTAAATTTAAACTCAAGTTGATAAACTCTTTGGTCCGTGGCGCGTTTAATGTAAAAGATTAGTCTAAAATGTATCTGAAATTACCATTAAAAGACTGTGTCTATACTAAAAGCAATTGCCTATTAATAGTATTTAAGTAGTGGCAAAGACATTAATTATAAAGCTTAAACGGTTTAAAAACTGGTTCGTACTACTTCGACTATGAAGAAATAGATTGGTATTGTTTTAAATTTGCACGATTTGGTCTTATCTTAACTAGAAATACACTTCTTTTCTATCTGAAAGACGGCGTTGTCACAACTAATGCATTTTACATGTTAAGAAATTCATAATCGTGAAGGTGTTTAACGTTAACAACATCGCTACATCCTTGTTACACCGTCGTTATTATCCTTAGCCGTTTTATTAAGTGATTTTAACTTATTTACTGTTAAATGCCACACCAAATGTATTACAGACACGATTGTATGTTTAGTATGTTAATTACCTTTACATATTTACATTTTATTATGCTTTCTCTGTTTAGTTGCAATTAGTATTATGCGCATTTACTTACGTTTTACTATTTAATGTGCAATTTATTGGAAATAAAACAAATTCGTTTAATAAAGTACATGTTAAATATATATTGAATGAACTTTGCTAATTAATTATAACAAGATTTTTTCATATTACATTACGTGATATGTGCTTAAAAACGTCTACTTATTTATTACTTTGTAACCTGCGTTTAAATTTATGTACTTTTTTTTAACGACTAAAATCATATTTGTTATTTCGAAGTTTTAAGTCATTTTGTTTTCAATTAATGTATGCTTTTACGTTGCTTATGTATCTGTCTTTGTATTAATAAATTCAGATTACATTATGATTTATAGTTCTAACTTACATTACTTATTTAGTTTCTACGATTTAAGAAATTTGATATTACATTCGTTTGTTTATGTTAACACTAATAAGTTTTGTTTCTTCTATATTATTTTTGCTTACCGTTGCAATACGATGAGAAAACTTCCTACAAAACTTTGTTGGTTATACTTTCTTCATAGGAAATTTTTTTTAGATATCTGTCGACAGTACGTGTATCTTTTATAAAAAATTTTTTTAGTTAATAAGGCAGTTGGATATAAGCTCTCTTTCGGAAGACAATAAAATGGGGTAGTGTCACGGTTCCTCCAAAATTTAACATATCAGTTGCTAGTGTTAAATGTGAAATAGTTAAGTGGGAAGTTTAATGCTTCAATTTCGTTTTATCAAACACAACCATTTTTCCGGTAAAGTTATGGATGGAAAAAGTTAGATTTTTCTATTCGTCTTTCATCTTCGCTTTGTAGTAGCGTGTCGTTTCCAATTATGCTTTTAACTCTTGACATCATCTCTGGCTACTAGACTTGGACACTGCGATCAACCAGAAGACTGCGCGATTTTAACAGATATTTAAAGTAATATTTTATTTTGTTTTTGATTTCTTTTATGCAATAAATGTTAAATTTTTTTAGAATTACGCGACTACACACTATAAAGGTAAGTTTCAATAGTGTGTACATTGCCGGACGTATTCTGTAGTTGGCAAGGTCCAAAAACCGTTATTCAGCTATAAACCTTCCTGGCGCTTTTTTGTCTTATTTTTGTTTTGTTTTTCACGTTTATTTTTGTTTTCTTTTGAGTTTTCTAAACAGTCACGGAGTTTTGAGTACAAATCACATCCATCTTTATCGAGCACCGGCCAATACATCGTTTATGCTACTTCCAAACAGGTAATTTTCGTAATAACAGCTTTTGCATGTAACAACATGTTTTTAATAACCATATTTTCTATTTACTTATTTCAAAATTTCTGTGTCTGTCATTAACTAATAACAATGGGAAACAAAATCAATTTTTTTTGTGACATGGATAAACAGGGCATATGTTATGTAACACATAACAAATAGCAGAATATGACCTTGAATTTTTTCTATCACCCAAATATTGTTGGTTATGAAGTGTTTTATGTTATACTGAAACAGATTAATAACGGTTAATGTTACTTCATAATGTTGTTGCGAGTGTCTTACGGCAATACTTTGTTTTTGCGGCATCTCGGATTAATATCCAGCAGTAAACAGCTAGCAAACTAAAAGTGCATTGTGTTAACGCCATACCATACATTTTAAGTATTGTGGAACATCCTTGTTATTGGTGAGTAAATCTATTGCGATTTTGATGTGTCGTTTGTGAGAAATTCGTTGAAGTAAGAATGCATTTCCAATTTACAGCGCAATTTAATTTCTCTTTTATTATCATAGCAAATTTGATTAACCGCAAATGATTTCAACGACTGACAAAGTATACACAAAAGCCAATCACTAAACCATATTAGTTAAATGTCGATCATGTCAGCCACTAACCTACGTTAGATGGGCAATTAAAACCAACGTTTGTATAACCTCTGCTAGGGCAAATAATTACAAAAAATTGGTAACACACATGTTAATATAACTTAAAAGACTTCGGGAAGCTTAGCGCATTTTGGTTTCAATTATCCTATAAAAATTTTAGCAACTTATTTGTGCATAATTGTGTATGTGTATCAGCTTTACTGACAGGGATTTTAACAGGATGTTTTGGAGATGCCATTAATTAAAAACGCTGATTAAGTACCTTTTTTCTTATACTTAAATATTTGTTTTAGCGTCGGTCGTATGCATGAACGGCTTGGATTATACACTTGTTATTACAATTAACGTACGCAAGGTGTTGCTTTAGTTAAGGATCCGTTAATACTAGTTTTACTGTGATATTGTTTGCGAACCATTAGATGTTATGGCTTGATACAGACACGCGTTTGTTTGCCGTGCGGTGCCGCGGCGGCGCCGCAATTGCGGTCTGTGATACAAGTAAGTTCAGGTTCCGAGTTCCGATGCACACATGCCTCCGGCGACGTTGCGGTAACGCGCGTTCGTCTTGCGTGCATTTTGCGCTGCCACTCCTCACGGGAACGCAGCGGCGCCGCGCACGCAAGCGCGGCTCGTAGTTCATTGTTGTAAGTAGAACGATACAGGCGTGCGGTGTTGTGTCTCCAAAATGTCCGGCAATTTAGATGAAATTGACATTGAATTGTTTATTGGTGCAGTGCAGGAGCTTCCTGCAATATGGAATGTTGCACTGGAAAAATATCATGACCGGAACAAAAAGAGAAATGCATGGATAACAATTGCGCGTCAATTTCAAGAAGGATTTGTTGAGATGGAGGACAAAGAAAAAAAATTTATAAGTAAGTGCAATATTGTTATTTATTTGTTAATACAAAAATGACAATAGCTGTGGACAAATCCTTAGGTCAAATATATTGTATGTAAAAGAGTATTAAATAAAATTTGTTTGCCATGAGACGCTGCCAACATCAGAAACAAAATAATCAGCCAACTTGTTTCTAGCTTCAGTATACTGAGTAGGTGGTCGTGAGGATCCGATGGTGTCTGTCACATCAATAAACCCTGGTACACTTAATATATCTTGCAAGTCAAGCCCATCTCTATCTCTTACAAAATTATGGAGAGCACAACATGTCTTTATTATAACTTTGGCAAAGTTCAAATTTGCATTAATACCTTTATGGAAAATTTTTCATTTATTTGCCAGTATTCCAAATGTACTCTCTACATTCCTGCGGGCCCGAAATAATCTATAATTAAAAATCCTTTTCGTGTCTCCCAAAACTTTGCCAGTGTAAGGTCTCATTATGTGTTTGGATAGGGAAAACGCTTCATCGGCAACAAATATGTAGGACATGTTTGAACCTGCTGTTTGTGGAAGAGACTGAGCTTTTGGAAGATTTAGTTTATTATTATAGAGCCTCCTATAAAAGTCACTTTCTTCAAAGATAGTGCTCTCAGAGTCTTTTACGAAAGCACCAACGTCAATGTAAATAAACTTATAATGTGCGTCAGCAATAGCTAGTAATACAATCGAATAATAATTCTTGTAGTTATAAAAAAGCGAACCACTCATCACTGGTTTCTAATTCTGATATGCTTGCTATCTATGGCACTCAAACAATTTGGGAACTGAGTACGGTTTTGACACCCTTCCGCAATTTCTTTCCACCGATCTTCTGTTAATTCTGAAAAAGACTCTTCTTTTAAAGTAGCCCAAATCGCTTTGCAAACTCTTCTCAAAATAGATCCTATTGTTGAGTGTCCAACTCTATATGTTAGATGCAGGTTCACCTGATCCCATCCATTTCCCAAATACCTGTAAGAAACGTATTTTTTAGTATACGAGTAATAATATACAGTGTGCTGCTTAAGTATGGAATGTATTCAATAATTAAGCCATTTATATTTTTCAGGCAAATCGATCGGACAAGTCAAATTTTATTTTATCTTCCGCATATTTAGACATTTACAGTAATGTACAGGGTGTCCCAAATTCATGTACGACTAGCACTACCATTTTTTTAAATGAAACCACCTATTTCTGTTCACATACTATAGAAATGAATTAATTATTGAATATATTCCATACTTTAACAGCACACTGTTTAGTAGTTGCACAACATTATGTTTTGTTTATTTTCAGGCAACACATTGACGAAGACGTGGAAAAATATAAATATCGTTTTTGCAACAGGCCGGTGTCACAACAGACACTCAATCCAGCGTAGCAGACGACGACGCTGAAGAGACCCTGGAACACGAAGAAGCAACTCATGAGGAACACGAAGACGCAACTCATAAAACCCGAACTAGACAAGCAGAGTACCTGCGGCTTCTTCGTTATGAACCCGGCAGATCAAACAAGCATAAACGTGATATAGAGGCCCAACTAATAGAGTATATGAAGGCTCCAATTCCGTCTACAACTGTAACTGCAACTCCAGAAATCAATCCGGATAGAAGATTTTTTGAAAGCCTTCTTCCATCCGTAAGTGCTTTCACTGAAGACCAGAAGCTGGAGTTTCGTTGTGAAGTGCTGAACACCATAAAGCGTTTAAGAATGTCTCAACACAGTACACAATTTATCCCGCAATGTAATGTGCGTCAACAGGAAACGTACACTGGATATGCAGCAACCATTTCCCCATATCAACTACAACCCCATCCACTAACTCCATCCCGCCAACATGTTCCTCGACTAACTGAACTCCGACCATTCTCCTTTCCGACACCTCATGTAGCATCTGCTACATTGCCTAAACCCTCTCCTACATGGTCTCAACCCTCTTCTGCATGGTCTCAACCTTCTCCCACATGGTCTCAAACCTCTACAGCATTGTCTCAGCCTTATACCAGTGGTCTAACTACACAACCAACCTATCCATCAGATGGTTCCGTAAGCCAGGACGTTGACCGTGAACAAGAAAGTATTGACCTCTACATTGGCAGCGGGTAGCTTAACAGAAATATATTGTATTCTAGAATGTTTATTTTAATAAAATAGTTTACAGGGTTTATGATCTGGTCACTTTATTTTTGTCTGTTCCCAAGTAGCACCATATTATAATTAACTGATTATATACTTTCATCTTACCTACAATGTTATTTATCTAGTAAAAACGCGTTCTCATAAACAAACCAACACCGGTTCAAACTTTACCATTATGTAACAAAAGCGAAATTAAATGGATTTTTAAGAGCAATTATTGGCAATTAGTAACTATTTTTGGTCAGTATCACTGCTTTCTGACCCAAATATGACTCCTTCTGCTACGTTGGTTGATTCACAGGAATTATTGAATTAACTTTATAAAATAAGCTTACTGCTGAGTTATAGCCATTTCCACCGGAGGAATCGCGCGTCTCATTAGTGTATCTTGGGACTTGATCTTGTCGGTGAGTCTCCTCGCAAGCTCATCAAATGACTTCACACTCATTCGGAACTCTTTAAAAAACCTATCTGGATTGTCTCTGAGATCAAAAAAAGAGGTAACAAATCTGCCTCTTGTAAGCCGTAATTCAGTATATAGATGTATCCAATAGCGTCTATTGATCTTCCTAATTAACATTTTGTATACAAGAAATGCAAAAAACGTTTTCTCCTGACAACTTCCATCTTCGGAAGGAACTTGCGAACTGGCGTCATTTCGCCGCTAAGTGTGTATTTAATTTGAGGCAGCCGCTGCGGTGCCGCCGCGGCACCGCGCGGCAAACAAACGCGTGTCTGTATCGAGCCTATATATTTCTTATTCTACTTGCTATTTTATTATTTTTATGTTGTCGTTGAAATAAATATACTTATTGTTAGACTTGTGTTGGTTGATTTATTTACCTTAAGCGTTATCAGGTAAAAACGGGCATTTGTGATATATATTTCTTCCCGTTTTCGCGCTCTTTTAATTAAATTATAACCGCACATTAAAGATCAAGCTAAATCCTATTAATTTCAGACCCACGATCTACTCTCTAAACTTCTGAGGTGTCGCTGTTTACAAAAAAAGCGCGTAAAACTGTATTGCACTCATCTGACTAATAAACCAACTTTATTCAGTTTGTCAAGCAAAACTACGAAGAAAACTGTTTCTCTCAGTCACATTAAATGACCAGTCTATAGAGAAAAGAGTTTAACATGGATTTGATTTTTGTCAGTGTTTGAGTTCATTGTGCTTCTCAACCATTACATCGTGTTAAAAAAGTTTATAACCAGAAATGATTATAAGTTCTAGCGCTTCCCAAATCAGTGTCACTACCACAACGCAGATTACTTCAAAAAATTGGAAAAACTGGTATTGTGGAATAGATAAAGAAGAAAGTGTATTTATTAACCAAGTTTCTAGTCTAATAATAAACCAAGACGACGATGATAAAATCATTGTAGCTACTACACAAGTGATAGTAAAAAAAAATTCGATTAACGCATTTGAAATGGATATGCGATAGGTTGAATTGAATGGTGCATCATACAACAAACTTTTACTTTTAAGTAGACCGTAAGACAATACTTTATTTTTGCGTTTTGCCATTGTTAAACAAAAGAAAGTTATGAATATTTGCTTACAACATAAATTTATTTTTTTTGTTCAAATTATTACATATTATGTACTAAAGAAATATGTAGTAATTACATACATATGTACGTTTTACATTAATATGCACTGCGCTTAACTTTTATTTATAATATTATTGGATTAATGTGTAAACTTTGAATAAATTTGGGGCCATACTACAGCTTTGTGTTAAGTCCTTTGTTGCGTTTGTTAATTGTCCTGCTGGTATTTCTTCTAGTCGAAAAGCTTTACCGTTTTTAAAGATTTTTATTGTACTTTAAATTTCTTCTTTCGTTATTAATGTTTGTTTTTTTTAAGCTTCAATTTGTTTTGTTTTTTATAAATGTATCTCTATTTTTTTCAACAGTGTTATAATAGTTAACCCGTGTTGTTTGTGGTATTGTTTGTAAGTTTAGTTTAGTTTCGTTTCGTTTTGTTTCGTTTCGTTTCATTTCGTTTCGTTTCGTTTCGTTTCGCTTCGTTTTGTTTGGTTTCGTTTCGTTTCGTTTCTGCTCATTTCGTTTCATTTCTGTTTCATTTCTGTTTCATTTCATTTCTGTTTCATTTCATTTCTGTTTCGTTTCGTTTCGTTCATTTCGTTTCGTTTCATTCATTTCATTTCTGTTTCGTTTCATTCTGTTTCTGTTCATTTCGTTTCGTTTCGTTTCGTTTCGTTTCGTTTCGTTTCGTTTCGTTTCGTTTCGTTTCGTTTCGTTTCGTTTCGTTTCGTTTCGTTTCGTTTCGTTTCGTTTCGTTTCGTTTCGTTTCGTTTCATTTATTAATCACAATAACGAAAAATTTATTCAAGTAGCTGTGTTCTTTGACCGAACAATTTCTTTCCTGGAATTTTTAATTAGGGGCAATAAGATTGCAAATAAACTCTTCAGAAATAAAATATTAGTTTACATTCTACAAAACAATGCTTACATTAGTTTTTTATTGGATAGTTGTTTGTATCAGTAACTTGCAAAACAGCAACTAACCTAATGTAAATTTAGTAGGCAAGTATTAGCAATAGTACTTGTACTAGCAGACTAGCCAGGTTAGTGAATAGCTTGCTAGACAATTTACTTACCCACCAGTATTTCCCAACTTTGCTAAAATTTTACTGTCCGCGCTACTGGTCTCTGAACTCGCTTAGTGTAAACATGTTTATGCCAGTGGATTGAAGGGTTGAACAAACACGTAGTTTAGATGTTATTTAATTTTTGTATTTACAATGAGGTGGTTTGAAGGAAATACAGTGAAATTTTTGGAACTTTATAGAGAGCATGAGTGCCTTTAAAATATAACGAAACCGATATACAGAAATAATAAAACCCGATTGACATTACTATACTCCATCAATTAAGTATGTTACGTGCATAAATTTAAATAATGCACTACCCTGTATATTGGTTTAATTAAAAATTACTTTTCTGCTTTTCGACGCCATCTATCGGGCTCGTTGGTCTCTTCGTATTGAGTAGACGACATCCGGAGAGATACGTAGACGACATCCGGAGAGATACGGGCATTTTGACTTTAACATCGGTTACGATATAACATATGTCTGCGTGAATTAAAAATCGTTTTTTTAAAACATCCACGTGTTGTGACACGATGGATAATAAAAGTATTCTTATTTAACTAATTTAATCCACGCAGGGTAAGTGGCTTTTATTCTTTTTTTAATTAAAAGTAATTTTTATGTCTTTTCGTTAGCGCCATGTGCTACCTCCTAAGTATGGGTGTTCTTGTCTTAATTTAAAATCTACAAGGAAAAATTATAATCGGAAGGTGTAGACCTAAGAACGCTGCGATACAAGAGCAGAATTTCTATGCAGAGGCAATTAATACCATTAATTAATATCATCTTGTTCGGAAGAGCCTAAGTACCGGACACGATTGAATTTTTCTTCGGAGGCAATAAATTAATACCATCGTAGACGAAAAGACATTGTAATAGCATACGATAAGTTTCGGTTCGATTACTTTTTTTTAAATGTTTCTTTTACCTGTTGTAGTTTGTGAGTCGCCAGGTAGACCCGATTATTTTCAAAACGTTTTCTGAAGGTACCCCTGAAGCTTGGTAAGTCAATTTTTGATTTTAATTATTCGCTGTCGCTACGGTGCTACTCACGAATCATCATATTTACTAATCGTGTCAAAACATTCGAATTGATTTGCGTCTTATTATTGTTACTCAATTAGTTTAAGTAAATTACTATCGCATGCTGATTAAGTCAACTGTCAATTATTACTATTATTAATATAATTTACTTACGAAGATTTTTTTGTATGTTCTGATGGTTACACTTTTGCTTTAAGTGTAGTGTAAGTTGCCGATACTTCTGTTATTTTACTAACTACATATATTTGTACTCGGAATAAATTATTATTCGTTATGATATCCACTTATCTTGTAATTGTTATTGATTCAAATTTTAATCTATTTATCCCTATAGAGTAATTAAAGTGCAATTGTTGTTAACGATTTAGTTTCTTTCTTCGTTTTTTCCAGCTTTACGAACCTTAACAATTTTGTACAAGCTTTGAGCCTCCTGTGCTGATCTAGCAGGAGTTATTTCTGCAAAGAACAAAAGATCTGGCGCCCTTTAAAATAAAGTCACTTGAACCTCCCCTCTCTCCGACAGGTATGGTTTCAATCCTACAATGAGTTGGCCGTGCAGGTTCGTAAATTACTAGAAGCTCATAGCAAGTAGTATAAAGTTATGGACGCCATTATACGAAAAACAAAGCAGAAAAAGTCCACAAAGATAATATGGTAAGTAAGACAACTAAAAATAAAGTAGCACTCGTAGATGATAATGTTTCTATGCGAATATTGCTTGTGTTAATTTAAAACAGTACAGAATATAGATTATGTATGTAAAAACACGTAAAATGTAATGTAACAGTCACTTACATTAAAATATAATCTTTAAGATACAGCAAATTTGAAAAACAAATCAATACATATTCGAAATCTGCTGGAATAAATTTTTATTCAGTTAATGATTAATAAATTCAGCTTTGTTGCCATGGTACTGCACCTTCATTATTAAAGTACCTTTTCAAATGATCTCTACATCCTTTGGAAAACCTAGATGATTTTTATCCCAAAAGGTTTCTTAACTGATCTTATCGTTTGTACTTCACATCTTCACTTTCCTAGAATGATTTCACCTGTATCTATATGTGCTTCATCAACGGATCTTGGCGGAAAATAAGTGGACGCCGAAGTTTTCTTTGACCAGTTACGAAAACTACAACAAGATTGTACAATTTTATTTACGTTTAATAAACTGCAAGCTATTTTCTTCTCAAAAATTCTAAATTTGCTAACCAAAATTTCAACCGCAATTTCAATAGTTCGTCGAACCTTGCTTAGTCAATAGTTAAAAACATTTTCTATTTTTGTAAATGGTGTGCTATTATATGGTTTAGTTAAGTACGCTTTTAGAATGTATCATCAGCGACAAGCAATTATCTTCTGGAAACATACCACTTTCTAAATTTGTTTATATAGAATAGTTTAAAAAAACTTCTTTGTCTGACACGATTCTATTACAGCCAGTTTGTAGTCTGCAATGGTCATAAAAACAACACTGTTGTGGCTTTTATAGTTAAAAAATTCGGTTCCACAATTTGGCGGAGCTTGAATCAGAATGTGTTTGCCGTCGATAGCTACACAGCACATAGGACAGTTCCATATATCTAGAAAACGTTGGAATTTTTTCACTTCTACTGTAGTTTCTGGAACCTTAAAACTAAATTTGGTTTTAAAGTCATGTTAGTATATCTGGCATTAGAAGTTCTAAACACTACCACTAAGAAGTGCGTTGTATATTTGCTATTTATTTATTTAGGATGAAGATTTCGAAAGTGTTTCGCATAACAGTGAAGGAATTAATACAGATAATAATTATTCAATAAATCAACAACAAACTACTTTTATTCAACCATGCTCTCCACAGGCCACCAAGCAGTATAACTTACGTACTTCTTTTTCTGGAAAGAAAAGGCGTTTGCAAGATGTGCCGTTGTTACGGAGCTTTGGCAACTGAGCAAAACCATTTTAAAAGCACTCAAAGAAGATTAATTTGAAGATATTATGGACTAAGCTTAAAAAAATGCCAGTTCACCTGGCATTACAAAGCAAAAATGAATTACAAGCAACATTGAACCGGTATCACAGTATGGCATTAATTCCAATATACGTCGTGGCTGCCTCGTCATTTTCAACAAGTTTTTCACCAACGCCAAGTATTTATGGATTATCAGAAAAATCATCAAGCTCAAATCATTCTTTGCAGAAACCTTTTTCCAAGGCCTTTTTTAATTTGCCTTCTTCTGATAAGAATGACTACAATCAGGACTGTTTAAGTAGACTTGCAGCAGAAGCGATTGTAAAAAATTAAAATGTTTTATTTTGAACAATAGTACTTAAGTAATGCCTAGTTTTCTAGGTAACTACTATTTGCTTAATGTAAATGTATTATTACGTTGTTTTTACATTATCTGTTGTGAAAATTACTTTAAAAAAGATGTGCTTTTTTTAAATTTTTATATTAATAAAAACTAAAACATACTTAACTAAATTAAATTTACATGATCTTTTATAAAATCTATTAACGCTTCGAAAATGCAGACTTCAGAAACAAACTTTGATATTGTAGATTTTGGAATCAACGAAACAACTGCTCAAAATAATTTCCTGTCGCTAGAAAATTAAGTGTTATTTTTTATTTTATGCAAGCTCAAGAAGCCAAACGAAAACACAGTCTGGATTCTTCAGGATTCTCTGTTGATAGTTTCTTTAAAAGCAAAGCAGATCTTCTTCTGGTATTCTTTTTACTAATCCATTTTGTACATCATAACATTTTTGTAGTAGATTTTTCTTCTTTTGATAAATTCTTATTTTTTTTTTCTATTAGACACAGATATACATTTTTTGAGCTGAATCAATTTTGACCGGGAAATATGACGATTACGAAAAGCCATTTCTATTGCAAAACTGCTACTATGCTAGTATACATAAAAACACTTATATGTGTAAAGAGCTACTTACTTTGTAGTTGGGTTAGTCAACTTGTAACCATCGTTTAAAAATCGATTGGTTGTTTAAGTAATTTTTGGTAACGGACACAGTATTTGGATTGACGATTTTCAGTTAATGTATTTTGAATTTGTTTCAATGTAATTTTAGATTGAGTTTAATAAGTTATTTTACGATTTTAAATTCAAAGTTACAATTTAAATTGTTGATAAAGTTTTGTATGTTGTTACGCCGTGAATCATCTGCTTTCGCGATTTTGCTTATTGAATGTTTCACTTGGATTGTTGAAAAATTCCAGTTGTGAGTTATGTTTTCCTTCTGAGATATAATCGTAATTAAATATATTTTCGCCGTTTGTTTATTTTAAGTTGGTTTATGAGTTCTTTGTTCGAGTACATTCGTACTTGAATTTCTTTATGTCAATCGTTTAGATTACGTGGAAAAAATTAAGTCATTATCTTAATTTATTAGGCAGTTTAAATTCTTGTAATATAATAGTTTGTCAAATTGACATTTTCACGTACAAGCGAAACGCTGTGTCCTAATAATATGACTATGACGTAATAAGTACTGTTTGCCTCTTTATTGCACTTCTTCGCGAGAGTATTTTGGTGGTTGAGGTTTCGAACGCAGCCTTTGTGGAAAGGGCAGTCGACGAAAGTTGATATATAGACGTGTTTTTGGTAAATGGGGAGTTCGAAGTTAGTTGGTTGACGGTCATAAAAATGTAGATCACGCAGGTGATAATTCACCTTTTCTAATAATTACCGTGGAAGTAAAAGAAGATGGTGCAGTGAATTTAAGTGGAAAACCAAACTTTCCTTTTTCGTAATTACGGTTAATTAAGATCACTGTTTTGCCTAAATTAATATCGCATGTTTCGTTACGTGAATTTGTGCGTGAGTTTGTTTCGCAATCTCATCCTTCGCCTTGGGGGCGGATTAATAAATCTTCCACTGGTAACCTATTGTTTGGGAAGCAGCCGAAGTCCATCCAAGGTGTTAGCTTTCAAAACCACTGGGAACCAAAGTTCAACCGGTATCACCAATTAAGATTTAAGGTATTTATCGATTTTGTTGTTTGATCGTGCAGTGTCCCGCGATTAAAAATGCAGTAAAAGCTTTCAATTTTGAGTCAATTGAAATTACGACTAACGTTGAATTTAATTATTTCAATGAACACGTAAAGTGTTTACGCGAAATTAAAATCAATTAACTTTGTTTTGTTGCGTTTGAGAAGTGATTCGTATTTCGAGTATATGATAATGTAACGACTTATGAACTATATTTTGTTTAGTTCGAATTAAAGTTCGGACATATTTATGTTATAAACTGTATTTTTTTTTTGTGTGTGTTATTTTATTTGTTTGTTATAAATATGCGGTCAAGATCTTGAGATTTAATTATATTTGAAAACGCTATTGTAGTAGCATTTCTTTTTATAAATTTTAATGTAATGTTTTGTGTGTAAATTATTCATTCTTGTTTGCTTAAGATTATCTCATTTCTTTTATTCAAATTTATTTGATATCAATTAGTACTTGTTATTTTATTTTGTCTTGGTTTTAAATATTCAATCAATAAATGTTAAATTGTTAAATGTAAAGAGCTTTTATTCATTTAGCCGTCGCATACGTAAATTTTTGTTTAAGTGTTTTTCAGAATTGTTACAACTCAAGGTAAGTTCTGGGGTTGTAACCAACCGGATGAGCTTTCAGGTAATCAGGGGTTTGAAAGCTTCCCTTATAGAAATCCTTGATTGGCGCCCTTACCGATTATTTGACTATTTTACCGTTCTAGTTCAATTTTACGACGATCGCGTTTCCAATTTTTCACGGAATTTTAAATAAAACCCACCCCTTCTCCATTGAGCTAGTGGCACAACCCCCGTTTATGTTACTACATTGCAGGCAGTGACTTTGTGTTAATTTTGGCATGTAACAAACTGGTAAGTTAGTTACTGATATCAGAAACTATAACAATGTAAACGCCGCTTTAGTATAGCTTTAACGTAATTCAAAAACTTCAAATAATAAAATGTTTGAGAAATTATTCACAAGTTTGAGAGCCTTCACGAAGTTTTTCAGAACGTTTACCGAAAGATATAGAACATTCGCGAAGGATTGCCAAATGTATAAATGCGATACAAACGAATCATAAGTCCGTTATTTCAGTAGTTCAAAGTCGGCAGTGTTAAGAAGATTATGCAAGTTTAAATAAATAAGTGATTAACGCGTGTTGAGATAAATAACCTTGTACGTGACTTTAATGTAAACAAGCGTTAGTGTTTAAATAAATAGAAGTTATCTGTGAACTTTATCTTTCGGTGAGTGTGCTATATAAATTAGCGCGTTTGTATTAAATATCCTTAGATTTAATTAGTTCGGCTAGTTATAAACATGTACATATTTTTAGTATAAATAAATTACTTTTAATAATCGTTACAATAACTAACATTGCTAAACTTATTTCAATAAAATATTTACATAAAAAACAGTTGTTTTTAACTTTACAAAATAATGTTTGAAAATTTTAATAAAAAAACATTGGCAAGATGTTAGACATGATTATAAAATAAATAAAAAATAATATCTTCTTTAATTAAGATTACACCAAATAGCTTTCTCTTACATTATTAAACAGATTTTTCATATTAAATAGTTAAATAAAATGTATAAAATATTAAGTTACGTTTTATGAACTGAAGCGTTATGAAATTATTCAAACGCAACAAAGAATATTTAAATGGTTTTTTACCAATGCTCGAGTATAAGTCAATGAGCATGAACTTATTGTGTGATATTACAGATGAACAATTTTGATCGTCCGTTGTAACACACAGTTAAGAAAACGTGATGCAATTTAACCACAAATCTGTTGTGAAAAACATAAACACTATTCTATTATTATTTTAAAGATTAGGCAGAAATTGTAAGATCTAAATAATTGAAATGCCATAAAACCGATACTTATTAAAAGATATGTATTGTAAGTTAGATATAAAATTATTGACGAAAGAATTTAACGGCTATGCTATTACTGTCGACTTCAAAATTATAAAGTAATATAAGTAATATCACGTAGGCTATTAAAGTAAGAAAGAGCTAAACTATAGATTCCTTGATTATATACTACGGAATTGAGCATTCATTGACTTAAAAAACAGAGATGGCTTATTTAAATAAAAGAAATTTTCTAAGTATTAGCTTCAAAAACGTAGAATTTATTAAATACGTGCCTGTTTCGTAATGAGCTTTTTAATATTTTAAAGTTGAAACCCATTTTTGTATATTATTTTCCAATAGATTTCTTTACAATACTGTAATTATATATCAATTTCATAACTTAATGCTATTGTGTATTTTATTATTATGTGTCGTGTTTAACGAATGCTTATCTACATGTATGTTATGTTTATTTTATTAGCAATGTACTAAAAGCCCCGTTGAAAATATAAACCAAAAACACTCTTACGCGGGTCCAGCAATCAATTTATAATTCGACCACTAAAATTAGTCGTACATTGTTTAACGGAAGAATGTTTTATTTATTTTGTTTTTTACAATGATTTTAATTACTAATTATTTTAGTGACAATCCGCCACAGTAACAAAACTACTATTTATAATTATTCATTCATTAACATACTAAATTATTCAAGCATCTACGTGTCCTTATGTACAAGTATTAACATCTTTAACAATTTGCATTACTCATTTTATTACATATGCATGTTATGACATTTTTAAACGGGTTATGTAAGTTTAGAAGTTTTAGAATTGTAAGTAATCTACACTAAAAATTAAAAATGTTAGACAACTAAGCAAGGAGTTAGTCATACATAAAAAAATAGTTTTTGACGATTGGATGGATTAACAGAAGCTAACTAGATGCAAGGAAGAGCTAATTTTGATTTAAAGTTTAAGAATAATAAATAAGAATTTAATTGTTATATAAACTTAAAATCTAATCATTTTAATAACGTTGACTAACAAATACACACTCAATTGTCATTCCAATAAAAATTGAATTCTTAAGTATAATAAATCAAAAATTATATTTTTTGTTGTAAAATCTGATTTGTATTTATTATACAGTGTGTCCGAAAAGTATGGAATATATTATACAGGTCGATAAATATGCACTTTACACGAAAAAGTTGTAAATAAAAGTTGTTTATCACTTAGTTATCTACCACCTGGGAGATATCAATTTAAATTTTTGCTGTAAACAAAATCGCAACGAATAACACTTACATTTTTTTAAATGGCAAGGCACGTCTTTATTATACTCATTTGATAGAGTCTTTTTTTCTCTTTTCAACCATATGAAACTTGAATACCTTTACATCAAAAAATTTTCAAGAAAAACAAGGACATGTCTAACAAATTTATTTTACTGAGCAGTATTAATCAGGTACGTAATATGTAGTATTGAAACAATTGAATGCACTGTTACAATAGCAAATATTAAACTTAAAATATCTTTACATAAAATTGTTATAACAAAAAAATAATGTTCAAAATGTAAACCATTCATAATTTGACAGTGTTAAATTCGATTTTTAAAACCATCGATTGCTTTTGAAATCATATCTCGAGTTATAGCTCTTATCTCAACTCTAATGCGATTTTTCAAATCTTCAACATTATCAGGTCTATTTACATAAATTTTGCTTTTAATATAGCCCCAAAGAAAAAAATCTAGTGGAATTAAATCCGGCGAGCGAGCAGGCCATTCTATCGTACCTCTTCTGCCTATCCATGTATTTTGAAAAGTATTATTAAGAAAGTGGCGGACATTAATTCCAAAATGTGGAGGTGCCCCGTCTTGTTGAAGCCATATTCTGTTATGAGTTATATCTGGATCTACTTTATGTGGAAATAACTCGGCCAAAGCAGGAACTAACTCAAATCTTAAGAAATCGAGATAAATATTCGCCGTTAAACTACCTTCAAAAAAATATTGCCCCAAAATTTGACTTCCAATCATTCCTACCCAGACGTTGACTTTCTGCTGGTATTGGGTGTGTCCTTCTAGATACCAGTGAGGATTTTGTGAAGACCAGTAACGTGTGTTTTGTTTGTTAATTGTGCCGTTTAAACAAAACGTGGCCTCATCAGGATATTTTTATGAAAATGTGCATCTCGTTCAAGTTTGTTTGTTATTGTTTCACAAAACTCCAGCCTTTTGTCCAAATCTTTTTCAAATAATTCTTGAACTACACAAGCTTTATAAGGATGAAATTTTTCTTTTTTTAAAACGTCATGTACAGCCGATTTATTCAAATTATGGTCTCTAACAATTTGCCGAACAGAAATTTGTGGATTTTCCTCAACAGACAAGAACACATTTTCTCGTTCCACATTACTTAATGACAAAGGTCTACCAGTTCTACTCGCATCTTTCACCGAACCTGTCTCTTGAAATTTCCGCCAAATTTTGCTTACCGTGGACTGCGAAATGTTTAATTCTGGATGCAAGCTATTAAATAAATTACATACTTCGTCTTGGGTTCTTCTTCTATCTCCACATCCCAGAATTATTAAAATTTCAATTCTATGTTTCTCAGATAATTGAGCCATATTTCAAGCACTAACAAATAGCAAAGTGTGACAGTGTTCTAAAGTGCATTCAATTGTTTCAATGCTACATATTACGTCCCTGATTAATACTGCTCAGTAAAATAAATTTGTTACACATGTCCTTGTTTTTCTTGAAAATTTTTTGATGTAAAGGTATTCAAGTTTCATACGGTTGAAAAGAGAAAAAAAGACTCTATCAAATGAGTATAATAAAGACATTTAAAAAAATGTAAGTCTTATTCGTTGCGATTTTGTTTACAGCAAAAATTTAAATTGATATCTCCCAGGTGGTAGATAACTAAGTAATAAACAACTTTTATTTACAACTTTTTCGTGTAAAGTGCATATTTATCGACCTGTATAATATGTTCCATACTTTTCGGACACACTGTATATGTTATTAAGGAACAAGTAAAAAAAAATATATATTGCAAATAATTCAAAAATTGTTCATTTTAATAAGAATAAACAATCTTATTTTTAAAAGAGTTTGTAGTAGCAATACGTTTCTATCAAGACTTTGTTTTAATGTTTAATTAATAAACAAAGAACAATTTATTAAAAAAAAATTAAAAACTATCGTATTGACGCTTTTACTCTATTAATAATCAAACACTAGATTGATTGCATTTTCTTTTTTTTTCAATTAATTGCATTATCTAATATTTTGTAAATTTACGTTTTTTTAATTAATATTGCATCTATTTTACAACCATCACCTACAGCAGGAATCATATATAGCTTAAAGAATAACGTAGCTTTAATTAAAAAACTGAAAAAATTGCGTAGAAATGCTAATCTAAATTGCTAATTAACATTTCGGAAATTAGCAATAAATGTTAATATAAAATCTTAAGCTTTCGCGGTTATGTTTATGATTATAAGCGACTTTCGGCTTAGACCGCGTCGTAGTTAAACACCCAGACCTAGGCTTGGTCATAGTTTCTTCTGAGAGCTAAAACAAGAAGTAGAACTTGGCCTTTGCCGTATTGTTGTTCATGAACCCAAGCAAACTGACGTTTCCCAAGACATTACAGCTTGCATCTTCAGAGTGGTAAATGTCACTGAAAGAAAAAGTGTAAATGACGATATTTATACCAATAGCGATTAGTGTGATAATTAATTACGTGTTTAACATAATTTATTCGGCACAGGGTAAGATATTTACATCCGTATTGTTAAAATTCTTTTGTAATTCATTTCTTAATTTGATAGCCGTTCCGCCACGCTTTGACCACATGTTCGATTTAATAAAAGAACTATGAAGAATTAATATTGATAAATACCTTCACTAAACGCTTAGGATTCTGGAAGGCATATTATCCACAACGAAAACGAAGTCTTGACCAGCATTTGACTTTAAGATGTTATTTCTTATACTCTAGTCGATTGCGATACCTACCTTTTCGTAATTGCGAATAACATTCGATACAACGGGTTTTTATATTTAATTTCCTTTATTATTAACGATTTTGTAGCGTTCTATCTTCGTGAGTTATTGTGTTAACACCATTTGCTATTCACATCTATTCCAGCATCACTCACCGGGGAAAACGTTTTTTTCGATCAAGTAGGTACTGGATTGTGGGTAAGTTTATTTAATTACTTTGTCGCTGTCAGTAAAGTTACTTACGGAACTTTTGTTTATGTTAATTTTCGTAAGTACGATCATTGTTGCAATACCATTAAGGTACAAACGATATTTATTACGAAATTTTCTTCGTTATTCATTTCGACTCCACATATGTATGCTGTGTTGCTGATACTTCTGGCGTTTATGGATTGAGAATTAGATATACTCTTGTTAATATTCTACGTTACTAAATTAAAGTTTTTATACCTATTTAATCTTTTTTTTATGGTAACATACCTTTCTTTTTTATTGTGGTTACCCGAACAGCAGAGTAACAAGGATTACGAACCTAAAAATTCGTTACAAGCTTGGACCGTCTTCATCGAGGCAGAAGTCCTAATTATAAAAGATCTGGCGCCTTTAATTATTATTCACTTGAACCTCCCCTATCTCCGACTGTGTGAGTTGGCCGTGCAAAGTTCGTAAGACCTATGAGCTTGTAACATTTTTGTCTTATAGGATATAATACTGGTAGTCATGATTTGCTGAGTCTTAAACCGTATTCTCGGTTTATATTACATGGATGTTTTTCTATTTCCACAGCTTTGCGGATTAGTCTGGGAAAGTAGAAAGGAGTTCTAGCCAACACTTTAGTTTGGTCAAAGTTCGACGTGTGTCCTTGGTTCCACACATGTTCTGCCACTGATCATTTAGTAACTCGGCGGTGTTTGCAGTCAGCCATATGTTCTTTTACTCTAACTTCGTCCCGTCTGTCCTATATAACTTGATCCACAGTAACAACGAATTTTGTAAACTCCGGCATGTTTTAGAAACCCTTGTTTGTCTTTAGCAGATGCAAACCAGATGTTCAAGATACCCTTAGTCGTAAAGACAGTTTTAATATTGTGTTTATTTAGCACCCTGCTTATTTTGTCTGTCAAACGCATACAGTATGGTAAATAAGCGGTGCTAGTAGGAAGTGATAAGTTTTCTTTGACTTTTGGATTCATTGCTCTTTTCCATGCGTTTTGGATCTCTTTGAACCCGTATCCATTTTGTTGTAGGGATTAAAACAGTCTTTCCTTTTTCTTTTGAAGATTTTCATTATCTGACACACGTATAGCTCTTTTGGCTAAAGTATGCTGGTTAGATTGTGGTTTGTATTATCAATCTTATGCCACATTAAATAATTATTTGAATCTTGAATAAAAATGGAACTTTATTATTCTGCACTTGTACAGCTAATGCTAACTTAAAAGTTATCAAATCAAAACATGCGCGCTGCGCTCAATGCAAATTTTAAATAAAAATGAGTCAGTGGCGTAACCATGCCGCCCGCCTTGAAATGTTAAATTTCAAAAGAGAAATACAATTTAGAATATGATGTAAATAAAAAATGAGTACAACAAAAACTTAACTTAAATTTAAATGTATACACAACAGTAGCCTAATTTTGACGATCCAAAACACACATCGGAATTAAACTTAATTTGTTAATAGCACTTTTTAATATAGCACCCTTAGACGTACGTATTGTAACTACCCGCATTATACTATCTTCTCCTGGGTGCAGCTGAACTACCTGTGCGGTTGGCCAATGAGAAGATGTAGCATTTGGTTCAGACAAGAGTACTAAAGAACCTACTTGTAGTTGTTGGTTTGAAGCATGTTGCCATTTCGTGCGTCGTTAAAATTCAGGTAAAACTTCTCTGGACCACCGCTTCCAAAAATGTTGGATAAGTTGTTTTCTTCGTTGGAATAAATTTAATCGATTTTCCGTGACTGATTCTAAGGATTTCTCTGGCAAAGTCTCAAACGAATCTCCAATTAAGAAATGATAAGTTGTAAGAACCCGGAAATCGTTTGGATCTCCGGACAAAGGAGAAAGAGGTCTGGAATTCAACACTGATTCTATTTGGGTTAATACAGTATACAAGTTTTCAAAAGTTAAATTGGCGTCGCCGATTATTTTTAGAAGGTGTAATTTTGTTTGTTTTATATTCGATTCCCACAATCCTCCAAAATGCAGAGAACTTGGGGGAATAAATTTCCATTAAATCCTTTGGTTAACTAAGTAAGCATTTGCTTAAATTCGTTTGCACTTGTTCAGTTTGAAAAATATTGTACAGATTTTTTATTTCACGGAATGCGCCAACAAAGTTTGTAGCGTTATCGCTAAACATAATGGAAGATTTTCCACGCCTGGAAATGAATCTTTTAATCACTTCAATGAAAGCTGACCCAGATAAACTTGTAATCAAATCCAAATGTATGGCTTTAGTCGTCATACAAACGAAAAGAACAATATATGCTTTTATGAGTTTTGAATTGCGCGTATAGCGATCTTTCGCTAAAATTGGACCGGCAAAGTCTACCCCGGTGTTGTAGAAACACCGTTTGTAAATAGCAAATCGTTCAGATAGAAGGTCGCCCATAAGGGTTGATGCTAATTTAGGCCTTGTTTTAAAACATCTTAAACAGCTATGAACAATCTTTCTACAAAGGGAACGACTAGAAATTGGACAAAATTTATCACGGACTACTGACAACAACTGGTTAGAGCCGCAATGTAAAATTTTTTCATGATAGTAAAACAAAAGCAAAGACGTAAAAGCGTGACCTTTTGGAAGTAATATTGGGTGTATCTTATTGTAGGAAAAATTGGAATGCCGTATTCTACCGCTTACTCGTATAATGTCCTGATCGTCTAAAAATAAATTCAAAGATTTAAGATAGTAATTTGCCATTTCTTCAACAGAATTATGACGAAGTAGTTTAATCTCATTTGAAAAACACGAAGATTGACACAGTTTGATCAATTTATTAAGCGAAACTCTTTGTAATTTTTGGAAAGAAGAATATTTTGCAAACAGTTTGCTTAAAAATATTTGGAAAGAATTGCATGTAAGAGTAACTTGAACAGATTTTTGTTCTGGTAAAATATTCTGGTCAACTATTACCTCAGACAGAATTTGTTCTCAGCTAGGTCTTTTATAATAGCACCGCGCGAAATTAAATCGGCAGGATTATTTTCACTGCTAACGTGATGCCAAAAATTCAAGTCGTGGTAAAGTAACAGGTTTAAGAGGTACTACGCGACTTTTAGCACACAATAACTGAATAAAAATATTGTTATCAGAAATGCATCGAACGTAAACGCAAGCACCGTAAGCTCGTGTGCTAGAGTCGCAAAATCCATGTAATTCAACATATTTAAATTCTGATAAAAACACAATTCTAGGAATGCGCAACGTAGTTGAATTGTTAAGACATTTTGCTAAAGAAACCCACTCGTTCTGTAATGAAGCTGGAATATTTTCATCCCACGTTAATTGCAATTTCCAAAGTGCTTGAATAATTAACTTTCCTTTGATGATAATCGGAGATAATAGACCAAAAGGATCAAATAATTTAGATATAGCAGATAATATACTTCTTTTAGTATTACTGCTGAAATCGACAACATGTTTTAAATCGTAAGTAAAACAATCGGAGTGGGAATTCCATCGAATTCCTAAAGTTTTTGTTTCTGCGCTATCAAAATTCAAGATTGAATTTTGGGTTGCAGGATTGCCAAAAACAGCAGAATGGTTTGATAAGAATTTTCTGAGAGGAAATCCACCTAGAGCAAAGATTTCTGTAACCCTGGTTGCAATATTTTTGGCTTCAATTACTGAATTGGCGCCGGAAATAAAATCGTCCATATAAAAATCATGAATGATTTTAGCTGATGCATCAGGATATAATTCTTAATACATATGACCTAAACTATGAAGACATTTAGTTGCTAAATAGGATGAACTAGATAAACCGTAAGTCACTGTGTTTAGTTGAAACATTTTAATTTTTTCGGAAGGATGTTCTCTTCAGAGAATACACTGAAATCTTTTTTGATCGGAATTTACCCAAATTTGACGATACATTTTTTTACAATCAGCAGTGATCGCGACTGCGTGCTTTCGAAAATTTAATAAAATGGGGAATAGGTCGTTTTGAACCAATTTGACAACAATTTAGAGATAAGCCAGAGGAAGTTTTTGCACTTCCGTCAAAGACTACACGCAATTTAGTCGTAGATAAATTGGGCTTCAACACTTTGTGATGCGGAAGAAAGTTACAATTTGTGACGTCACGCAGAGCTATTTCACTTAAATGGTCCAAGCTTTCGTACTCGTCTAAAAATTGTTTGTAACGTTTTTTAATTTCAGGATTTCTATTTAATCGTCTTTCTAGAGATAAAAAACGATTTAAAGCTATCTGATATGAATTACGTAGGTTAGAAACTTTGTCGTTAAATGGAATTGAAACTGTAAACCTTCTATCTTTATCTCTAAACATGAGATCTTGAAAATAATGTTTGCAAGCTTGTTCCTCTTGTGACAGAAGTGAAATTATTTTCTGTGGAATGACATTTTCTATTTTCCAGAATTTTTGTAAATCATAATTGTTATTCGTAATAGAAGTACAAAAATTTGCGATGGAAGTTTGATTAAAGGTTGTCAAGTTTTTAAGATCGATGGGACCTGAAACAATATATCCTAATACGGTATTTTGAAGTAATGGTAGTTTTGGATCTAAGGAAATTTTTTTCTCAATAAGCAAATCGTAGAAAAGAGACGCACCAATTAATAAATCTATCTCGCTTGTTTGATTAAAACGATTTTCCGCTAACTTAATTCCTCGAGGAAAGCGCAACAAGTGCTTTTCAAATGACACAGTAGGTAAGGGTGTAGTAATGTTTTCTATAACCAAGCAATTAAGCAATTTGGAAAAATTAGAAACTCTGGATTGTATTTCGATTTGAGTTTCGTTAGTAATAGATACTGACTTGGAACTGACGCCCATTAACGATATATTAATAGGTTTTGTGTTTAATTTCAGTTTGTTGACTATTCCTTTTGTAATGAGATTATTCATCGACCCATTATCAAGTAAACAGCGAACTTCAAGAAATACACCAGCAGAATCTTTAATTAAAATTTCGGCGGTAGATAAAAGAATGGTATTTTGAGAAGAAGCGTTGTGATAAGCAAGTACAATGTTTGACAAAGAAGGTGTAACAACATCATTGCTTTCTGCAACATCAACAGAAGATTGAACATCCGGAGTAATATGTAATAAAGAATGATGAAATTTATTACACGAAAAACATCTATATTTGGAAGTACACTTTTTTGTGTTGATATGAGCCAAGCAGTTTTTACAAAGCTTCAACTCAGCAATTTTAGACATTCGCTGCTTTACAGAAAATTTTAGAAAAATAGGGCATTTTGAAATCGAATGTTGTTCTCGACATAATTTGCAAATAATAGCGGGTGTTTCAGAAGTAACCATTGTGACGGGTTTGGAACGTTTATAACTTTCAATGCCTAAGTCCATTAACAATTGAACACGATTTTGCAAAAATTGAATAATCTCGTCGATAGTTGGAATTTCTGAAGGTTTATAAGCTTTTAGTTTTTTTTTAGTTTCCACGTCGAGTTTTTTCTCGATTACGTATGCTAAAACTACCGATGACAGATTATCGTTGGAGACGTTTAAGTTTTTCAAACATAAAAGATTTTTATTTAAATTATCAATGAAAGTTTGTAACGAATTCGCGGAAGATTTGGTGACAGTATCTAAATCAAATATGTTTTTGACATGAGATTGGATTATTAATTTTCGACGATTATAACGCGAATTTAGAATTTGCAAAGCTACAAGATAGTTGTCAGTAGCCGGAAGATTAGCAATGCAACTTGCTGCATCGCCTTTTAACGCATTTTTCAAATAATTTAATTTTTGAGAATTAGCAACGTTTATCATGGAATTGAAATTATCAATAAAAGCTTGGTAAGCACTGATGTCACCTGAGAATGTAGGTAATTGCAGTTTTGGTAAAATTGATTGTTGGAAATTTAAACCTTTAATCTTTAAATCAGTACTGGACAAATTTGTTATAGAACGATTTTCTTTCAATATGACGTTAATCATTGCAACGGTTGCTCTAACGTCTGAATGAAATGTTTTTATCGCTGGAAAATTTTCTAATTCGGGACTACCTTGTAATTCGGGATAAGTTTGAAGATAAGTTTCTTTTCCCGCAACAAGTTCATTTCTTAAAATTTCGAACATTTCGTTATGAATTTTTTTAGTTGGTTCAGATGAAGCCTTTTTGATAAATTCTTTAGCTTCTTCTTTAGAATTAACGCAAGATTGCAGGTGTGCGAATAATTGATTAATTTGACACTGCTTGCTAGATTTTGCCATCTTAATAAGGTAATCAAAATGTAATTAAAAATAAATGTAAATTAATTAGAAGCGTTTAAAAATTAGGAAAAATAAAGTATTTATTTCAAAGCAATGTAATCCAAATGTACAGAAAGTGTGCGTAAAAAATATGCAAAATAAGAAATTAATACTTAATACTTAATAGTAAGCGTATTTTGAAAACTTGTACTAATGATTATGATTAGGACAATTGAAAGGACACTTACTTGGAATTTTCGTAGTACTTAATGGAAATGCATTGAGAGTCGATAATTCAATAAATTTGCCGTCCAGACTTTAATACCAATACCAATGGAACTTTGAATGCTTTTATTCTTGATTCTTCTTAATTTGTAATTGTAGGATTTTTTAATCCGGCTCGAAAAGGACCAAAATATGGTTAGATTGTGGTTTGTATTATCAATCTTATGCCACATTAAATAATTATTTGAATCTTGAATAAAAATGGAACTTTATTATTCTGCACTTGTACAGCTTAAAAGTTATCAAATCAAAACATGCGCGCTGCGCTAAATGCAAATTTTAAATAAAAATGAATCGGTGGCGTAACAGAATTCTTTTGTACTGGGTGGTGGTAAGATTCGAAGTTTATTTCCCTAATTTTCCGTTATTTAACTGGTTATAAAGAAGAGTTGGTATAATGTTCATTTTTCTACAATTTAACAAAAATTTTTTTCTGGTTATTAACGATACCACACTGTTGTCATTTGGTCACTGTTTTAGAATGCGTTTAGTGTTTTCTCAATACAAATATTGAATACGTTCAAAATATGATTGATTGTCTGTGATTGCTTGATCCATTTCCCAAAGTAATAATTTTGCTATTTATGTTACTACGACAGCCTTGATATTTGTATTATAATTTTGTATTAAAGTTCTTTAGGATTTAAGCCAATTTTTTTGATTCTAAATTACGTTTTCAAATTTTCAATTAGTACATAAAAGGCGACGTTTCGATTTTTATTAAAATCATGATAATGCATACAATACATGTTTAGATTAAACATATAAAAAAGTGTTTTACAATTAACTGTTGCTTATAAATTATTAGGTTTTAACATTATGTATACTAAGAGGTGATAACAACAAAATTAGTTTTAAATTAAATAAATGTTTAAAACAATTATACACAAAAATTAAAGACAAAGACAAAAAAGAACATATCAAAAAAATAGTATATAAAATCAAATGCAATAATTGTGAAAAATTGTATATTGGGACTACAAAAACATTTATTAATACTCGGATTAAAAAATCATAAAATGCATATAGAAAATCCAATTATATTATGTAAAGAGAATAATTATAAAAAAAGACGTTGAAAGAAATGTTATATATAAAATTAACTGAAAAGACTTTAAACTTTAGAGAAATTACAGGTAAACTAAGTAACATTTATTCAAGTTTAATTAAATTAAATCCGGGATGTAATAAATAAGTATATATGTAAACACATTGTATAAGAGACGTAATGTTGATATACTGTTCGTAATAATTTTTGTGTCTAAACCTGTTAGTCTAAAACTCTTTTAGAATGTGTGTAGTGTTATTTTATTATTTAAAAAAATTAATATAGTATTAAATGTTTTTAAAAAATTAATTTAATTAGTATATTAATCATACATAATAATGTTAAAACTTAATAATTTAAGTTAACTGTGAAACACTTTTTATATGTATAGTCTAGTTGAAACATGTATTGTAGGCATGATTATGATTTTAATAAAAATCGAAACGTTGCCTTTTATATAGTGAATAAAAACTTGAAAGCGTAATTAGGAATCAAAAACTTTGGCCTAAATCCTGAAGAATTTTAATTCAAAAATATAATACAAATATCAAGGTTGTCGTAGTAACATAAATAGCAAAAATACTACCTATATAAATGTGTTTAATTTTATGATATATAAAGAACCAGTACAATTACTTACCTATATAGTTAAGCTTTTATCTAACAATTGTACCTTTTGTAAAGTTGCGCCTAATTCTAAAATCGATAAAGTGATTATACAATTAAACTTACATTTTACTTGAAAATCAATTCTACCTTAGTATAACATAATTAGAAGGTAAATAATGTAGTCATGAGAAATACCTTATAGTAACTAATGATTAAACTATTACAATAAACTTGTTCAGGTGAATATCATTAATTATAAAAAAGTACGTGCACTAACTGTAGATACGAATTGTAAAAAAAAAAATTAAATTATAACGTTTTGAAAGACGAAGAATCAATATTTAATAGCATACATAACTTGCAGTTAAATTAATTTTGCAGAAATGGTCACAATATGAAATATAAATGCGAGTAGTTTTGATGTAATGTGACGTTTAAACTGTATGTTATTATTATACTTTACATTAATGGTTAATAATCAGTTGTGTAAAATTTATTTAGTTAGTTATTAAACGAATTAATGTTGTTTAAATTATTACGGGTTCCATTTGTTTTTCTTTAATGTTACTAACTGTTTAATGAAGTTTTGGAGTCTTATTAGTAAGTATAAAGATTTAATTATATATTCAAAATTTTAAAAATTACCAGTTGCTAAGAAAATCACAAAATATGGTGCCTTAAACGAAAAAAAAACGTTTCTTAGAAGTATGAAGATAAAAGATTTTTATAATACAAAAACAAGAATAGTTGAAAATAATGCCCAGAAGACAGGAATAAATTTCTTAAATTTGAACAGTAAAAAATGACACTTATAGTTACAGTTTACCAGAGGCAACAGTATAATAAACAATAATGAGTTCCAATTTTGTACAAGATATTTAATGATATTACAAAAAAACACGATAAAAAAGATTTAACTACTAAAGTAGTTGTTTGAATGTAATAAAATAACCATTAAACTCATAATATAAATTAAAAATAAATGAATTTACGCAACGCATAGTCTACAATTAAATTAATTCGCGGTAATGAACTTTAAATTTTAATACGCATTAAATCTCCGGTATTGTCGGCTCGTTTGCTTCGATTGTATGATTATCTTAACAAACTCCAAGTTTTACAATGGAGAGTGGTCCAAACGGGTTTCAGTTGTTTTTATATCAAAATGAAGTTTTAAGACCAATTTTAAAGTAAATTCTTCTTAATTAATACGTCTTCAAGTTTTATGTATTAATTAAAAAGTACGTTAACTTACGTCATTTGAATACGAATGTATACCACAAAAGACTTTAAATGTTAAAATACTAAAGGTACCTACACATCAAGGTTTTGTACGTTTTGACAAAACGCTTCTCTTTATTAGTTAACAATAACTAACGCGTAAGAATATAAGATGTAAATAATATAATGGCACAATCACCAGTACGTCTAACCGTTTCACGAGTTAATTGAAGTTAAAAAGGGTCGATTTAATAATATATGAGATTTTAAACACCAGCTCAATCCGTATAACGAAGCCTTAGCGTCTCTAAACATGAAGAGCGACTATTCGGCGGGCAATGTCGACTAATTATTAAAACGGTACGACAATGAACCCAAAAAAGGGTTATTTAATATTTCAAAATCTTGGGGTAAGTCAAGAATGATTAGGATTTAGACGAGTTTTAAAATTTATAGAACTCTGATTGCTCGCTAGTTGCAGTCGTTCTAAATTTTTAAATCCGACGCTACTGGGAGCGACTATCAAAGAAAATGAGCAATTAATCTTATTTAACATACAGAACTTTAAATTCACTTTAGTAACTCTAGGGATGTCACACTTAGACACTTTATCTACCAATTGTCGCTACTAATACGTACAACTTTAACAATTAGCAACCGACGACGTTTATTGACTCACTACCGTTACTTAGTTTTCATCAATGAAATGAAAACTGTGAGCTGTAAATATATTATGATCAATTGAAAAAGGAAAACGCTTTTAAATTCAAACTGAAATATGTCCATTAATTGTAATTTATGTTTAAAGCGTTTGCAGAAACTTTTTTGCTTACAATTTGGTTTTTTGCTTTCGTTTAGTATTTATTTACATAGTTAAACTTTTTGAAAAACAAAATTTTAAGTAAACACGTTTTAATATGGTTTAACCAACGTTTCTCTAATTAATTTTCATTTCTCTATAAAATTAATTTTAGCTACATAAATTTATTCGTTCACTTAATGTTATAAAGTTTGTACATAATACCGAACATTATCTTAATTGTGCTCTGTTGGTTAATTATTCTCATGCTAAAAAATTACTTTTATTTATAGCAAACATTAACCACAGTCAGTATAAGTAAATGCTAATCCTAATGACAGATTTAGGTGTATCGAAGTTTTTAATTTTTTACTTTATATTGCAAACGAATGGATTTAAAAAGTTCAAAAAAAAGTTTGTAAAACGATAATTAGATTTATAAAACATATCCTTGTAAGTATCTGTGTTACAAAGATGTAATATTTGTTTTAATTACATAAAAATTAGATGTTATTATTTATGGTGCTGATTCGTATAATATTAAGCTCGTTTAGTTCCTATAAGTTAGAAAGTACACAATTTGATAGAATAAATATTTACAAAATTTATCGTAATTCAACTAGCAAGTTTTAAATTTTAAAAAACGCTTTGACATAATTTTGATCAGTTATTTTAGTGCAAGAAGATATTAAGTTTGGTTATACTTGATATTACAATAAGACTTTGACAGGTAGAGGATCTTCAGAATGACTTATTTTTAACGATTTATATGGTACAATTTTTTATCCTTCTCTATTCACTACGGTAACTAATTTAAAGGTTTTTGCTTATGAGGTGCAAAATCACTTTAATCTATTTTTGTGGCAACGTTTCGTGATACTAGCAATCACTTTACCAGGTCAAGACATATATTGCTAGAACAACTACCTAATACAGATAACATAGATAACATTACAGCGTAGAACTTACAAGAATTAGTTTAAGTGGAACAATCCATCGAATTAAGAACATAGGCAACTTTATGTTACAGGAGATTTTTAATCAATTATAACATAAAAAATAAATAAAACAGGTAAAAAATTGAAAGAATTGGAACAATTCCTATCGGAGAAAGAAAAGGTTCGAATGATAAGAATTTTATTTCAGTGGGCGCCAGATCTCATTTTGCAGATACAGCTCCTGGTAAATCAGTACAGAAACCTCAAAAGTTGTATTAAATTTTAAGGTTCGCATATTAAGCATCGTTAACATCAAATTTACTATAAATGTCTTAGAGGGATAACTTGTAAATAAATTCATGATCAATAACAAATAGATAGTTCGATAGCAAGACAGTAAGTAATTTAGTTTGAGTATAAGAATAATATTGGTTATAAAACGCCGGAAGCGTCGGCAACTCACAATACATTTAAATAGTAAGTATTACGGCCAGGACATACACATTCTTTGTAGATTAATTACATTAACGATAATAATCAACGGTCAATATGTAACGTCCCGTTTGAATTCATTACATTAAAATTCAATTTTACATTCATTTATTTTTTGCAACTAATATTGCACGTAAATTTATTCAGTTTGGCAACGTCGCGTTGTTTTAACTGACTTGAGTGTAGCTGAAAACTTGCACTTTCGTTTGGGACCACGCTTGGCGTGCGTGTCGTAGTGATGCGGGAAAGTCAAATTTTCTTGATTATGGCGTAAAAACCCATGCAATTTAATTTTTATTCATTCCATCTAATTATTGGTGAGTTTACCTTTATTTTGATATAATTTTTCTATTGAATTCAACATTTTTAGTGACTTCGCAATATTGCGCAATAGTTAAGACAAAGGAAATTATTTTGAAGACCGTTGCCTTTCAATGTAGCGTGAGTACATGATGTCATTTAAAAAACCATTCTAATTATTTATATTTAGGGTCTTTCTTTTTTATTTGGATCTTTCTTTTTATTGGATCTTTTCGTTTATTGGATTTTTATTCTGGATCTTTTTATTTACTGGTATTTCGTTAATGGAGTTTATTATACGTTGATATTTCATGCTTGCTGGTGTGTTTTGAAATCTACATTCCTTTAGAAGAATTTTATCACAAGAATGTGCTAAAAATAGAAGATATCCGATAACGTTATATTAAACATGGTGAGTCAACTAAAATTAAGATACTGCATTTTATCTTCAAATAATTAAATTGTGTTATTAAAACTTTTCACTCATAACAAATCAAACGTTCACGACATTTGCATTTAATATCAATAATTAATAATTAGATGTAAGATTTTACGCTTTTTATTCATCACCAATAGGTGGTTGGCGTCCAAATACTTTATTTTAAATCCTGTTTTATTTCTAATATGTTTAATTCAAATATTGTTCTCTAATGTAAATAGTATATTAAGTTAAAATTAATAAATTAAGGAGTTCACATCTTTGTAATTATTTCCATTCAAACCCATCACCCAGAGGTCTGTGCTTACGATTGCTTGCCGTGGTCAAATAATTATTTTGTTTTTAATTAATGTATTTTAAACGTTCTTTATTCCGTCACTGTATTTTTTATTACACTGTTGTATTTATTTCCATTCAATCAGTGTAATAATTTTTTATTTATGAAGTAATTACTGTGAATTTCCTATATTTTAAATTTTGCATATTTTTGTACTTTGTATTTTATTGTGTTGTGTATTTTAGGTTAAGATTTATTTTTGAATTTGATTTTATTGTGATCATGTATTTTGTCGAAGCTCTCAGAAGTGACGAGCTATGTCATGAATTGTTTTTGCGAGGCGTTGATGCTAGTAATGAAATTGTCGATAGTAGACGAATGTTGTTACGAGCTAAATTATTTTTTGTAAAATTTGATTTAATGATTTTTCTAAATTATTCAACAGTTGAAATTTGTTCGATTCTATTTTATTTAGGTTTTGAAAGAGATTTTCTTCTGTTTGGTTACGATTATGATTTGTTCGAAATTCGAAGTGAAACACAGAGTTCACACGAATATGTTTTGTCTTTTGGTTTATGTCATTTTAAATTTTGTCTTGTTTTGAAGCTCCGCCTTCAGGATATGAAAGCAGTGATCATATTTTAGGAAATATGAACTGTTATTTCTTTTTGATATGTTAGTATAGTTTTTACTTGTTTGATTTTCTTTTGTTTTTGTTTAAGTTTCTTGTTTTAGTTTGTGTTTAGTTTTATCGTAATTTTTATTGTAAAATTTGTTTTGTTTCATTTGGTTTTTATGCCAAGTAAATACAACATATGAGTGGATCTCGTGAAGCTCAGAAGTTCCCTCTTCTTAGATTGCCTATCATTAATGCAACAGACTATAGTGATCTTAAGTTAATCCTATTTTTGTTTGTGCACTTCTGTTTTAGTGTATTGAAGTTGATTTGTTTACCTGAATTTTTGTTATTCGTTACATTTGGAAGTTTTTGCATTCAGTATTTTTGAAATTTGGTATTTGACCATATGTTATATTTTTCTTACGGTATCTTTAGGATGTGCTTAGTATGTTTTACTTTTGTAAGTAGCGCTCTATGATTTGATGTTTAAGAATGTTTGTTGTGTGTATGATTCGATTGTTTTGTATGATTCTGATAGCTGTGAAGTTACTCTTATTGATACATTTGTTTTCGATTTCAGGTTCTTTTCCAACAACTTCAATTCAACTACGACTGAGATGAATACTTCTATTCCACATTTAATTTCTTTATGTATGGCTTTGGAGGCTGTTCAGCCAACCGAGTCTCATATTAACCTGACTTTGACATACGATTCAAACATGGATTGAAATTGATTCTTCTTTACTTCAAGCTTCGGTTTGGGATTTAACATTTTTAATTAAATTTTATTGATGCTCACCCTTGGGAGTCATTACAATCTAAGTGATTGGATGCTTTATATTTTATTTTATGTTGAGGAAATCTCAATGTTTATTTTATACCACAGTGTGGGTATATGAATTCTTTGGTTAATGCGCTGACCAAAGACTTTTATTTTATTTGCAGTTATTTTACTGCTATATTTTGATGTATTTGATTACATTTATTGCCGATTCTGAGAATTTCTTCTCTGGAACTCGTCTTCTCGTATTTGAGTTTTTTAATTGCTTGTGTGCAATTGTTAAGACGATCATATTGAGTTTACCTTTGAGCATATAATTATATGTGTAACTTTAAAACTCATTTTAGAGCATTAATACCTATTTTCCTTCTTTGAAGTATTGGTGATGATTTTCATTTTCATTTTAAAGTTTTGTATTTAATCTTGCTATTTATTAATTTGCCCTGTGTGAGGACGGGAGCAGAATTTTCTCACAGCAATACCTGTTGCTTGTCGTAAGAGCCGACTAACCTTGGGAACTTTTGTTTAGTATTTCTTCTTCAATTCTATTTTCGATCTCTTCTCTTTTTGAGTTATTTAGTAAAGTAGAAATTGTTTCGAGTGGTTTTGGTATTTGTGGAATATACGTCAAACGATGACGCGGATTCGCGCGACGTCCCTCTTTTATCTGTATCCTTCGTTACATAGTACTGTCGAACTTGTAATTCTAGTTTCATCTTCCGCTTTGGGAAAATGGTAGGTTGGACGGTATTCCTAAAGTGTAATCCGCTATCCTCGATTGTGGCTTATTAGGTTTTACTACCTTTACCGATTTTGACTTCTAATTTAAGGTTTAGATTAGGATTTCATTAGGTTAAGTTATTTTGTTTAGGAAATAAGTTTTGGAATTTGACTCTTGTGCAACGATGTTGCGAGACTTATTTCCATTCAATCAGTGTAATAATTTTTTATTTACAAATATATCAGCATGCGATAGCAATTTTAATTAAGCTACTAGTAATAAGAAGCAAATAATTTTAAACGTTTCGATTTGATTAACAAATATGATTCGTGAGAAGCACCGTAGTGACAGCAAATAAATAAAATTCAAAATATGACGTACTTAAATCCAGAGTAGCTTTTAGAAAACGTTTTCCTATTGGTTCCCCTGTTCAAAAAGGTAGTGTACGTCCATACCTTGTAATAAGGTATCAATCGTCAAGCCTCTTGTATCTGAGTAAGTTATCGACTCAATGCATTCCTTTAGTAATTGCATCAAAATTTGCAAAATCGCTTAACGTATTGTCGTTCTACGAAAAAGATGCTTGCAGATGGTAGCCCTTACAGGTAGAGTATGTACACGTGGTGCTAAAAAGACAACATGGAAATTACATTGAATTTGAAAAAGAATAGAAACAGTTGAATAAACGATTTAAATAGCGCTGTTGTCAAGATATATAACGCCACAACACGTGGATGTCTTAAGAATTATTGTTTAACTCAAACAGGCATATCTTATGTAGCGAGCAATTTAACGCCACAACAGGAAGTGACGAGAAAGAAACTCGTTAGAGAGCGCCGAGAAGTAAAGCTTCGAGTTTTGAAATTAAATTATTGTATTATTTTTATGTGAATTGATTTTTCACTTTTCTAAATTTTTTTTTAAATTATCTTCCACGTATAAAATCGTGGAATTATTCAAACTAAAATTTTATATGAACTGCTAAAACTGTATTGCTTTTTTTGGTGTTGCAGACATATTTATGATTGTTAATTCGATTTTTAACCTTCTGTTTAGTTTGTCCAATATAACACACATGCAGCTCGTACAGTTTAACTTATACACTTTCATATTGTGTGTCACACCAATTTTTTTTAAATAAAATTTTTTTCGACATCTTATCGATGTAAGCGATGTAAAAGACTTGAATTTGTTACGTGCATAAATTTCAAAATGTGATACCCTGTATATTTAGTACATTAAAGTTATATTTCTACTTTCGACGCCCTCTAACGTGTTTCGTTTTACTTTACTTCCTGTCAAGACGTTAAACCGTCCATTACTTAAAATCGTGCTTGCGATGTTTGAATTAATTTGACTATGATATAAATCTAAAACGCATTTCTATTAGTTTATTTATCACAGGCATGACCCGACACGTGTTAGTCCACATGTATTTGGTGTACTCTCCTCCAATAAAAAGTTAATATAGACCAAATACCTTAATGGAAATATTATAATTTGGAAGACCTACTTTATATCTAAAAAAGGAAGCTTCGAAAATAACATGTACTGTTACTTGGAAATCAATAGACTGCGATATCTTCTTTAATTTAATGTGTGCAACAGCATTCAATAACCGGGTTTTTATTTCTAATTTCTTTTAGCATTAATTAATAGTGTTGTAGATTTTTGCTTTCGTGAGTCATTGTGCTAATACGATTTGCTCTGTTCATTAATATTCCAGATCGAAAATGTTTTTACTAATATTTTGTTTGTTATTCTAACTTACGTAATTACAATTATTGTTTCAGTACTATTTAGGTATTTTCTTTAATTATTTTGTGCATCGTATGCTGTTAATATTTGTCGTTATCAATTTAATTTTCTTCGCTATAAACACCCTATGTGTAATTTAAGTCTATGTATTGTGTGTTGCCGTTACTTTCAGCGTTTACATAGCCTCCGTTGAATAATTTACTATAAGTTCTTGTGCTCGTTGTTAGTAATCGACAATATTAAATTATACAAATCTACCTTTTGTGGGTTACGAATCTAATTTTGTTGCAAGCTTGGACCTTCTGTCTTGATCGAAACAGGAGTTTTTGGTTAATAAGATCTGGCGCCCATTAAATTCTATTTACTTGCACCGCCCCTATCTCCGACTAGTGCAAGTTGGCCACGCAAGGTTCGTAACACCGATAAGCTTGTAGCAAATTGTTTAAATTAAATTTGATAAATCAAATCTAAATTAATTTAAAACTTAAATTACAACTATCCACAAAAAAATAAAATAAAATAATTTAACAATACTCTTACATTTTGATTACACGACAAATTGTTACATGTGTTAGTTCTATTTTTAGTATTTAGTACAAGATGTTGTAAATAGTGTTAGTGTTGTTGATAAAATGCTCGCTGGTAGCACGAAACGTCACAAAAATAGACTAAAGTGGTTTGTTTTGCCTCTCTTAAGCTAATAGTTTTAAAGTAGCTACCGTGATTATTATGTTAAACTACTAACATTGCATTAATTTATTATTATTTTGGGTGTACACCATTTTTAAGAAACTCTAATTTTTGAGACGTTCTTTTTTAATAATTTGTGACAAATTTTTACTGACAATCCTAGCAATTTATTTATTGTAAATTTAAAACTAAATCTAAAATGACTTTTTATACCTGTTCTTGAAAATAATTTGTTATCAATTTATAGAAATTCGAATGTCATCGACGAGTGTAGTAAAAAAAGTTTTTTGGTAAATTTTCTTTTTGTAAATTTCTGCCCGACTTAGATTAGACAGTGGCGTAGTGATTTTATATAAAAAGAATTCATGTTTAGTTATGCAATCTAATTACTGTTGTGTACACATGGTTGCATAATTGGTAGGGTGTACAAATTTTTATTTAATTTTGATTGATAAGTAAGAAAAATTGGTTTGTAAAGATAGTACTTAACTTAGTTAAATAATCCATATCTGTTTGCATTTCTGTATCTAGCAAGAAACCTAAATTCAATTTTATTTTCTCAAATGTAAGAATCGGAATATAATACACATTATATATTACAGTAATATAACAAGAAAATACTAAAAGCTTAGAATTATATGAATTAAATCTAGTTCTTAAAAAAATTACATCAATTAACATTAATCAGTTAGTAGTTCTATATCACTTTCAGTATTTGTATATTCCGATTTATCAAATTCTTCTGTATTAACTGTAGACATTAACTTTTCTACTACTTGGTTCATTGAATGTTTTTTAGCAATGTAGTCATCAGTAATCTTGTCTGCATGACTGAAAACACCACACTAATTTTTTGTAGTAATACTATTAATTATTTTTCTGGTTCAAGTTTCCACATTAGTCAGTCAAAATGTAACATTTCTTGACGCAACCCAGTTTTTCATTATCGTCCAAATTTTTTCAATTGGGTTAAAATCAGGATGATATGGCGGTAGACGCAATACTGTATGTCCATATTTTGCCATCAAAGAAACTACTTTGTACTTACACTATTTCGCTTTATGCATTTTAATAATTTTATATTATTCTGTTTTAGTGGAACTCTCATTGTGTGGCATTGTTTTTGTAAGCCAATTCATCATTTTTTGTTTTAGCATAGTTGGGTTTTTATCGTACTTAACATTATGGTATGATGCATTATCAACTACAAGAATTGATCGAGGTGATACATTTGGAATTAATTGATTTTCTACCCATTTTAAACAATTGCTGGCATTTATTTTGTCATGATAATCATCAGATTTAGTGCCTACAATTAAAGATTTAGAAAAGTTATAATAGTATACCTATACCTGAACGAAATATTGTTAGTGCATCTGGTCTCTTTTATTAATAATTGGAACTATTTTAATTGTAAGATCCTGTTCAAAATGTTAAGATTTAACTGAAATCACTTAGACAAAATGTAGCTCCTTACTAGATTACAAAATGATTTATTTACAAATCATTTCTGTTAATACTTTAAAACTATTTGACGTATCCTTATACTTGACAGAAAGTGTAGGTACTCTACATTCTACTAAATTGTGTTAAATAAGCGTTTCTGGCTACTTTTAAATAAAACACCCTGTGATTCAGTAAAGAGCGACATTTATTTTAATCCATTTGTGTTAAATCTTAATATTTTGAGCTCAGGATTTTACAGTTAAAATATTTCCAATTATTAATAAAACACCCTCTATAGTTTTCTTTAATAATAGTTGATTAGGTACCACAAGATGGTAACCATTACTAGATGTTGTTGTAGTTTTAAAATATTCAAAAATACAATAAGTTAGTATTACAGTGGTTTTTGTTCAGTTTTTCGAGTGTTAGTTGAAATATTTCTCTAAAAAAAATCGAACATTTTTGATCAGTTGGTTTATAGCTAGATGTGGGATTCATTACAAGTTTATTTGTAATTTTTGATTTAACTAATGTTTAAATGTAATTGTTTTTAAAGTCAATTTAGTGTGTGCCACTGTTACTCGTATTTTTGTAATTTAAATTTTAAGTTTAAATTTTTTTTTGTACTTATCTATCAAGTTATAACAGGACGCTTTGTTTCTTATTGTATAATTACGGTAATTTTGTGATAATTTATTTTTATTGTATTTATCAACTCTAATTTACTAAATGCAACGTTAAGCCATTCTTGACTTACGTGTCCGAGGTGTTTTACTCGTTGTTAAACTTGTATTGTTCGAGTTATCTACCTTAAGCGTCAGGTAAAAACAGACACCTGGAGTTTAATTTCTATATATATCTAAACATTTAGTCACTTAATTAATTTCTAACATTATTTACTTTAATTTAATCCAGTGAAAACTCGATTTTGTCATTAAAATGAATTTTGCAACATTCCATATATTGCAGTTATTGTAATTAAATTTCACTATGATTTCTATGTAAACATTGTCATTGTAAATAAATACCAGTGATCAACACCCGCCGTGAATTTTTAATTAAATTCAATTAATTGATAGTAGCAGATGCACACTAACCTGTAAACTTTAATTACTATTAACGACATCAATCTTTACAATAGCAATTAATTAATTATTTTATTGTTTGTTTTGTATGTATGTTTAATAACATCGTTTTATTTATATAATACATGTTATTTTACCGTTGCCAAAGTGCATTTAGGGAAATAACTCTTTTTGTTACAGCATTCGAGCGTGGTCCGGACTTAGCACTAGACCCACATTTAAATGTTACTACAATAATTATAAGGTTTATTATAATAAATAATTTTTACTCTATACAATACAATTTATGTTAGTAAAGTTAATATCTAATGTATATACTTGTATACCTAAACAAATCGCGTCAAAAAAATTTGGCGTGAAAGCCCGTCTAAAACAAAAACCGCATTCTAACAATATATTCTATAATTCTATAATAAATATAATATTGCAGCGCAACAAAACCAAGTTCGTGAATGAAGGTTTCATATATGTGTTGGATGAAGTTTCGAAAGATGGTGTGACGGAGTTCTGGCAATGCAAACGGAGAGGACAGTGCAAAGGCAGAATTCATGTTCGAGACGCAAATGTAGTTCACGTTGTTAATGACTACTCTCATAAGGCAAATGTAGCTAAAGTCGAAGCTGATATTGTTATCGATAGTATCAAGCGACAAGTTGCGTCAACGTTAGAAAACGTTAGAAAGCACGTCAATAGTTGTACAAAACAATTGTTTGCCAAGGTGCTCTACGCGATATAATTTTAACTTTTGGCAAAGAAGAAAATATCCGCACTTTAAAGACCGTGATACCTTTTTCGTAGATGGCACTTTTAAAGTGTCGCCTCCGTTATTTTGCCAGGTGTTTGTAATACTCGTTAAGAAACATGGTAAAGTACATCCAATGTTTTATGCATTACTGCCCAACAAACAACGTGCTACATTATGAAAAGCTATTTTTTGCAATTAAGGATCTACAACCCGAACTGGAACCTACTTCAATTTATGCGATCATATACATGGGTGTTTCTTCTATTTAGCGCAGAATATGAAAAAAACATTTGTGTTCGTTGGGTCTAATTCAGAATTACAACGCTAACGCAGATTTTGCTTTATTTGCTCGAATGATAACTGCGCTAGCCTTTGTACCAGTTCAAGATATCGATGAAGCATTTGATGCGCTGGGACATGTTATTTCAGAAGGCCTTTGTTCACTTTTAGATTAGTTAGAAAATAATTACGTAGGGCGCCCTAACAGACAAGATAAAGGACGTCGTCGTCTATTATTTGCACCCGAAACATAGAACGTATACAGTAGGACCATAAATTTCCAAGACAGAAACAATAACTTTGCTGAAGCTGCACATCGTCGACTATAAGTTGAACTAGGTATGATTCATCCAACTATCTGGAAGTTCATAGATGCTTTAAAAAGAATACAGCACGAACGAGATTTGTTTTACAGACAATTGACATAATCCACCAGTAAAATTGAACGCTACAGACAAGCAGATGATAGAATTTTATCCACTGTAAATAACTGCAACGGTCAAAATGTCATCGAGTATTTGAGGGGAATCGCTCATAATTTTTATATATAAATTTTATATATATATATAAATATACGTGTGTGTAAACAAATCAATATTAATTTGGGAATAAAAAAATATAAAATAATACAAGAAAACAAAAAATATAAAACATACAATAAAATATTTAAAAAAAACTGTGTAAAAATAAAAAAAACAACAAAAAAATATATTTTGTAGTAACTCTCTGACAAGGCTATCAACATAGCCGCTTTAAATGAAGACGATTTTTAGTATTTTTAGTAATCGCTTTAGTTGTGCTATAAAGCGACTTATTGACTTCATTATCCGATGTGTGGCAAATCTATAGATACTAGAATAGAGAAAATGTTACGTATTTTTGCTTAATTTTTGATGTTTATGTCTATTGTGCCACAGCAAGTTTGCGGTGGCGAGTTTTTCGGTGGCGAGTTGACCCCGCGGCGAGATGGCGGTGGCAAGATGGCGACTAAACATTTTTAACTTTGTCACAAAAACATAAAAAGGTACGATATGTTTTATTTATTTATGATATTCCATAAAAGATTCCCCTAAGCAAAGTCCGGGAGCATACTCATATGATAGACAGTGGTATGGTGTGACCTTCCAAAGTTTCGTTTGGTGATAGACCCTGCACCTTTTCATGACTTGCAAATCGTTTCTCTTTTCTAGCTTGATCGGTGAATGTTCTAGCCGTAGAAGTTGTGTTCTACTTGTTGGGGTTTTTTTAGAGAAACTTTTTTTTATAACCGAAATACGGAAGACATTGCGCTTATCACGTCATTTTCCGATAATAATCCTGTCCCAATATTTTGACGCAACTTCACCACGTTGTAATTTTGCTTGCGTTACTGATTATGGACTATCCCTACTGTTCTGTCGTAGCTGTCGGCATCTTTTTTACCAGAAACAAACTATTTGTCCAATTTTTTTCTGTAATTACGTTTCCCTCCCCGCCAATTTGGATAGTCCCGGCAAATTAACGTCTATTGTGCAACACAAAACAAATTAATTCCGAAACCAAGTTTTTACGGGTATTTTCAGTAATGTTTTAAAGGTGTCCACGCGAGCGCAACCGTCTATCTCAACAACCGAAGCCAGACTGCAGCATACAAACAAGAGTGTTAGGTGACACAACATATGTGCCATCGGCACGAGACGAAAATCCCGATGGCACACAACAGTAAACGTGGTAACGCAGGAATCTCTAAAAAGTGTACAGCATCGCCAGCGGTAAAGTCATTTCACTGTATCAACAAAAGAGTGCAATAACTGCTTCTAGAATTGGTTCGTGCAGAATACTTCGAAGAACAAGAAAGTTTTTAAAAGCTATCTACTGTTTTATTCCAGCTCTATATGCAACACTTAAAAACAACCCTCGTGCTACCTAAAGATTTTTTATTTCTGTTAAAACTAGTTTGCTTTCCAAGCGTTGTCACGGTGTCATAATTCTTGGCATATAATTTGTCGGTCGTATTCACGACTATACGTTACTTGTCCTGTTTAAACAACAAAATGCGAATGCCAAATGAAGTTGTTTACAAATGTCATTCATGTCGGTTATGTCGACCATTTTTTCTATGTAAAGTTGCTTTGTCTATAACCGATTATATGTTTGTATTTTTAGGCCCGAAATTTAACTTGATCCTCGTAATTAAAAGACAAAGTATAATATGTACAAATAATCAAAATTTGTGAAATTAATTTAGCTATAAAAAATGATTACAACTGAAACAAAATGTAGAATTATAAATTACTACATAACGTTTAAATAATGATTTTATAATTTAACGTAAGGGTTTTACGCAAACATTTGAAAACAAAAACTAAATGTTTCTTTGCCTGACCTATAATATAAGATTTACCTTATCTTTTTGATCTAAAGCTAAACTTAAAAGACATCAATATTACCAATTATTTTAAACGACATTAAAATTTATAAAATTATAGATAAAGGTCTAAATTTGGTCGGATAAATACATATAATGACATTTTAAAGGCGAAGAAACGAACCGGTTGAATTTTTTCTACCAGTGTTCTTCGTTTTTTTATATTGTATCGCAAGATGCAATGGATATTAAAGTTTGATTATATAGTTGAATGCAACTAAATTCTATATAAATGGTCGATTATATTTTGACCACTGAAGTTATTATTATACTATTGTGAAGGTTGAACGAAAGTATTTGTAATGCTTTGTCGCATTCGTAAACAGTTAATAATCGAACACATGTTCCCCTGGGCCACCATTTAACTACGTAACAGAAACATTTTTAGCAATTTAAGTTTTTTTGTGAGAAATAAAACGTCCCGCAATTGCGTTTTTTATAGTACGGCTACGTATACTAAAAAATGATAATTTTTGTTTAGACAGGTGTTGTTAAAAAGTTTTATGTTTTACATTTTTTAATAATATAAGTCGTAGCAATTGTTTGAGTAGCTTGTAATTATTACTCTAACATGCAATTTGACTTATCGGTCTTCCGCAAATTTGCTCTTACACTTTTACCGGAATTAAAACAAAAATAACTGTTATTAACAATTTTAGTAGCACAATAAGTAACAAAATTTTAAAAATACGTATAAATGCGATGCGTGACTGAAACGATGAAAATTATAATTATCCAAAAGCTTTGGGCTTTCTTTTAAAGTATATACACTTTACACCAAAATTAGGTAAACGTTCCGTTACATTAATAACCATCGATGATATTATATGACTTGTTATAAATTTAAAAATATTTTCTTTCTTTTTGTAAGAGAATGAAAAAGAAAGGTAGTAACATAGATAACAATTACAATTGGATGTGTCTGCCAGATGGATGCACTTTCACGTATAATTTGGTAGTAATTACCAAACGTCAGTGCAAAGTAACAAACAATGTTTCAATTGTTCAGATGCTCGTCAATTATTTCTGTAATTAGTACTCTTTTGTGCTGGATACATAGCAATTTTGAAATTATAGGATTTTAATTACATCGTTTGAGTGCTTTTACATGGATTGTCAATATTCTCTGCCCTTGATGAATTTGGTACAATACTGGTTAAAGCAAAAGCGATGAAATGACGAGTTATATGCCTAAATAATTTAAAATTAGTGATATTAAATTGGAACAAAACATATATTATTTTAAAACGTTTGCTTTCAGTTCAACCAAACGCAGATATAATTGTTAAGTAAAATATTATCTGCTGTAATATAAGCTGCTTGTTGCTTATCGTTACAGTAACAAAAAAATGCTGTAATATACAAAAGTTTTTTTTTAAATAGCACAAATCGTTAAAAACTGCAATAATTTTAAGCAACATTTAAACAACAATAAAAATACATAAATTGAAATTTTTAATTTAAAAACTTAATAATACACAAATTTCATTTTTTTCAATTTTATAAAATAAGTTTTAGTTTCCTTTGTGTGTTCTTATATTCACTTTACCGGTACTTTTAACTGTATAATAAAAGCTTCTTTGCAAACTAAGATTTTATTCAACTAGCTAATAAAACCAACTTAAGTAAAAAGAATAAAAAGAACCTCTCTTACAAGTTTTCAACAAGAACATAATTTAACTTAATTTTACATGTTGACTTATTAACTGACTAAAAAATGCACCAATCACACATCGTCTCCGCTTTATTTTCTGGCACTTGTCAACCTGACCTACACCAACTGTCACACCAATTAATGGTAAAAACACTATTTTAACACTTCTTCTTTTTTAATATTTATTATTCTCCGCAGATTTTCAAAGATTCCTCAGTTTAATGACTTCATCAGTACATCCGCTAGTCGCTCTTCAGTTTTAACATATTTAATCCAATAGTCTTCTAATAGTTTTTCTTCTAGAAAACGAAAGCAAACGTCTATATGTTTGGTTCGTTTTCTTTAAGCTTCTTGGTTGCACTTTGGTTATTCAAAGATATTAAGTAGGATTTACGACATACTTTAAGTTCTTTGTCTAGTCGAGTTAGACATGTCATTTCTTTAATTGCTTTGACTGCGGCCGCATATTTTGCTTCTGCAATTGACAGTGCTATTATTGACTATTGCTTTAAAAACCAGCTTATGGCTGTATTTCCAAAAAAAAACATTACAAACCCTGATGTTGATTTTCTTGTCGGAACATCTTCAGCAAAATCCGAGTCACTATAACACATAATTACTGCTCTAAATCTGTATCAAATGATAGTTCCTAGTTTTTTTGAGAAGTATCTTAATATTTTTTTGACCATTTCCTAATGATCATTGAGAAATTTTTCCATAAATTTACGTAAATAATTGACTGGATAAGCAATGTTTGGTCCACCTACTGATGATAAAACTAATAAGCTTCCGGTCGCTTCTCTGTTAGGAGAATTCGTTGATACATCATTATTGTTTTTAGAGCATTTGGTCAATCCTGGAGTAGTAACTGTTTGTGTTTCTTTTATATTAAATATTTTTAATAAATTTTTAATGTGTGTTTCTTGTTTCGTAAACAAAGTTTTAGTATTTTTTTGTATAATGTCTATTCAAAGATAATTACGAGCTTGCTCTTGCTCGTGTTTCAGTAATTTATTAATTTTATCGTCGTTATCTTGAGGCAATCAATCCATTGTATACGTATATTATTACTATAAGTTTAAGTTCATTGTTTTTAAACAAAACACAACGATCATTTTTGAACTGTTCCATACCAAACTTTTCTTATACATTTACACATTTTACGTTCCAGTTTTGTAGAGCTTGTATTTATAAAACCACACAAATTTTTATTTGGTCGACATACTGTTTTTGTTCCATCTTCAAATCCAAGGGGCTGCCGCATATAAATTTGTTCAGAAATTTTTCCATGCAAGAATGACAAATGGTACTCGCAATCCTAATAGAACTTCAAAGTTGCGTCGATCAATTTAACGAATATTTCCTAGAAGGAAACTTTACTTACGATGCTTTCCGATAACGATTCATAAATAAGCATTGCATTTGCAAGGGAAAACTTACAGGAATATCTACTATACTCACTACACCCGTTGTCGAAGAAATTTGAAATCGTATTGAACAAAATCCTACTAAATCGGTGGTAAATTTATCTGCCGCAACATGTATAAAGTCTTTTAAGTCCGATTTGTAAATTATAAGCATCCAATTTTTAGAATTATTAGTAGAAGCTTGCTACGAAACATTAACAAAGAAGCTTCTGATGACTCCGTACAAGATTACTGTTTATCAAGAATTATATGCACCTGACTTCTTGCAGCGTGTATAAGTTTGTGAATAGTTTAAAGAACATTTAAAATAACAATAACCTGTTGGATTTAACTTTGTTTACGGAGGAAGCATAGCTTCATTTAAATGGATATGTAAATAACCAAAATTATTGTACTTTGGCAAACGAAAATCCATACATTTCTGTGGAAACAACATTGCATGTTGTGAAAATTAGTGTATGGATTGCAATGTCAAGAAGCAGGATAATTGCTTCAATATTTTTTTACAATACTGTAGATGTAGAACGTTACCGTAATATGTTGGGTCCATTTTTCGAGCAGCTAGATGACAACCAACTTCAATATGGTTACTTTCAGCAAAACAGTGGAAGAGTTTGTACTACTCGAGCTGCCATTGAATTTATTCAACAATTTTACAATACAATAAAAGAATAATAACAGTTATATCCTTTACAATCTCCAAATCTTACGTAACTAAATTTTGACCTTTACGGACAATATTGAAGATTTGGAATATGTAATTACTGATGGTATTCGAAATATTGAAGTTGATGGGTTTCGTAATTTTTTATAAACTTAAGGAGATTAGTATTTGGTCTTTCAGGATCTTATGGGCCGTAACCTTGAGTGTAAAGGTAGAACTAACGAGCGGTAAATTTAAAATTTTCGATTTTAAGTGCCAAACTAAAAACATACTATGATCACAGAAACATACATTATCAAAATGTGTATTACCGATCGCTTATAGGTTAAAGATGGGTTAAAGTTCTAAATAATAAATATTGAGTTGAACGTTAAATAAGAATACTATTGTTGATCTTTATATCATTATCACAATCTATACTAAATACGTAAGCAAAAACGTAAGTAGTAATTAATCAAAAAATATACCCTGCGAATCAATTTATCTATTTAGGTATGTTAACGTTTCATCGTAACAGTTCCTGCTCTTGGCTAGTTTTCTAATTATTATGTGCTTACACATAAATACGACAGGTTTTCATATAATTTAATACACTTGGTTTTACTATGAACCATTTTTTAAAAATATGCCTATTTGGAAACTCGAAATGTTGATACAAAAGTTAGGATTAGAAGAAAATTAAGAAGTGAAAATACTAGTTATCAATATGTTCTAGATTATTTACAAAATGCTAAAAAGTTACAAATAGTTTCTCAATGATTTTAATTTAATAGATAATGTAACAAAATATAATACAGTACTGTGATATTGACAAATTTTCGTTTTATTTGTTAATTATAAAAGTTAATGTTTTAAAAATGAATACTTTGATTTATCAATAAATACAAAGATAGACATCAAAACTCATAATACAGTTTGCTTTATTACATTTTGGACATTAAAACAAAAATTTGTTAATAAACAATGAAACACAAAACTTAGTGGTAATTAACGTTGATTAGAATAAATTATTATTTAATCATCTAAAGAATAATAAATCTGATTATTCATCGTCATCCGTTTCAGATTAAGCGATGTTAATAATAAGTTCGGGGACACTGTCACTTACAACTTTTCTGTCAACGTATTTTGCTTCCACTTTGTCTACATGATCACATACATTTTGCCATTCGGCTGCACCAATTTCTTGAAATTTATTTTCTGCCAACTTAAAAACATCACTTAGCTTATAGGTATGTTGTGTTGTGTGCAGCTACATGATTTTTTATTAGTACCCATATTTTTTTAATTGATTGAGTTCTGGATGGTAAGGGGGTAATCTTAGAACAACATGTCTATGTTCCGATAATAATTTATCAACTACATAATTTTTAAGCTGTGGTTTGTTTAATTGAAACTTCGCATACAACTCAACTTTTGTTTCGTATGATTCAAACAAAATATCTCTTTCTGCTAACCACTTTTGCATTAAATTTTTCTTCCATGCAAATGTAGGGTTTGGATGTACAGAAACATTATGGTATGCAGTATTGTCTAACACTAACACTGAATTTGGTTCAATGTTAGGAAGAAATTTCTCTTTTAACCATTTTGTAAAATTAGAACTATTCATATCATCGTGGTAATCACCTGTTTTAAGTCCCGACTTAAACATTAATAGGCAATTTGGAACAAATCCATTTCGGCCTCCAGCATGGAGAATTATTAAACGTTGGCTTTTTGCAACTGGTGACTTTAAACAGTTGTCACTGCCATCATCCCAACTCTTCGGGACTGTATGTGAGCTGTGCAAGTATGTTTCATCACAATACACATTGTTTTTGTCTTCTTCTTTATACTGTTTTAACTTTCTCAAAAACTTAATATGTTTTGTTCTAATGCTTACTTTTTCTATTTCAATTTTTCGTACAAGCTTTCTAAAGGAAGATAATTTTTCTTGAAAGTCAACATTTACTTTTTTCTGTAATTCTTGAAAGATCGCCTGCATTGTTGGTCTCTTATAATAAATGTCAGCATAAGTATAAATGATTCGTCGATTCGTCTTCGAATTTGTCTACACATGATATTGGGCATTCTTTGATAATAGTTTTTCTAGGTGAAGAGAATTTACTATGTTCAGGTTTTTCAGAAGCTTCCTTCAGAATTCGTTTCATAGTATTCAACCCAACTCCAGTAGCTGTTGCTACCTTTTCTCGGAGGCTGTTTAAAAGAATCGAAAGTTGTCCTTGTTCTTTTTTAGTTAACATAAATTTATAAACGTTATATATTGTAATTTCACGTCCTGGACTATGAATAACATTTTATTCAATACCATTGTTTGAAATACTCCTACAAACCGAAAAATCATTAACCTAAAAAAAATTAAAAAGTTTTGCTTACAGTGAACTTTTAAATTAGAGGTGGAATAGTTTTGACAAAGACTTTAGATAAGCAATAAAGCACCAATAGTAAGAATAAATATGAGAAAAATACGTAAAGGTCGCAAATTGAAGCGGTAGTAAAATGACGTTTGACGAATTGACAACTATAAAATAACTAGATATTTGTAGGTTGCATAGTAGCGAATTTCCGGCAAAATACGATTACAGCGTTACGGCCCACGACAAAATGTAATACCTATAACACAAGTATCGCAGCTGCAGAAAAACATATTGATCAACGGTTATAAATTTAATAATGTTATTACCTATTCTTATTTCAAATAAACATTGTTACATGCAAAAGTTGAAACAATGTCACTGCCTGAAATGAGGTAATATAAACGATGTTGTGTCGCTGCTCAGTGGAGACGGGGTGGGTTATATTTAAAATTTCGTGATTGATTTGGAGAAACTTGACGAAAACACAAAATCGAAAAGTAATAAAGTCAAAATCAAAGGGCGCCAGGAAGGAGTAAAGCTTAATGGACTTTTGGCCCTTGCCAACCACAAGCCCGCTCCTGAAGGATACATTCTAAATGGACTTACCTTAATAGAGTGTATCTCACTAAAATCTGAAATAATTTAATAAAGTTACACACGCAGAGGCCGACGGAATTAAAAGCTTGTTACATTTAACAATTTAACATTTATTTGAACTTATTTGAACACACACACAAAAAAAATGAAATAAAATAATGGTATTGTAATCAACAAAAATTAACCAAAACGAAACAAAAGTACGTAGAATGAACGTTTGATAAAAAAAACAAATTTAAAGTTATTTGAATAAATGCACAAAACAAAATAATAAAATACAAAATACAAAATTTAAAGAAATAAAACAAAGCAAAATTAGTAAATCTTAATTACCTAAAATCACGGCCGTGGGCGCATTACATGAATAAACTTACTTGAATATAAAAGACGAAATAATTCGTTATTAATAAAGACGAAAGTTTGTACGTAAATTTTCACAATTACGTCCAATGTAAAACTTTACTTCGACGAAAATTCTTTTATCACGTATTTTCCACAAATACTAACAATTATTAGTTACATTATTGGTACATCAATTCACGACACTTTTGATTTTTCTTAAAAACTCAAAGCTTTTGAAACACAATCGCGTAAACAAAAATTTCACATTACAATAAATGGTGCAAAATAAATACCTTGAATTGTCGTAACTCCAGGAAAGAACCTATGGTTGATTCTAAGTGGCCAGTTGTCTACGGGAAGAAACGTTGGAAGTTACCCCAAACAATTGCAATGACGGCGGAAGAATTTTTGACTTCTTAATTAAAATCCGCACAAATGCGAAAACTGGATTTAGCACAACCCATCGATTGCAAATCCAACTTGAAACGTGAGCTTTATTTTTGGAAACCATGAAGACTAATAAACCGTAAATTACGAAATTGGAAAACCAAACTTTTCCACCACTACACTTAATTTTCACGGTTCCATCTAACTTCCACGGTATTACATCACGATAGGGTAAAAGTACCCCGACCACTTAACTACATCACGGTACCCGGTATTATTAATTGCCACCGAAAAAAAATCTTCCTCAAAATCAAAATTTTAATCCTTATAACACCTCGTAATCCCACTTAATTCAATAAACCTGCGCCGAAAAAATCTTTGTAAAAGATCGAACACTAAACAAAGTAAATTAACAAAGATGAAAAATATTTTTACCACACGCGTCATGTCACGTACGCACACGAAAGAAAGGAAATGTTTTCACGGAAAATGCTTACTCTGTTAAATTATCAGATAGCTCGCAAATGAACTCAACATAAACAAAAGTATAGATACTAAGAAAATTGATCAAGTTACATTCCAAAAAGGAAGTCATAAATTAGATAGAGTTGTTATTCCATTGAACTAACCAGAAATAAAATAATAAATCATAATCAAGACCACGGACCTTTATGCGTTTTAAAAAAAAATACCAATAATAATTGTTAAATAACTATTAAATACAAATCAACTTAAATTATACGTAATAAAATAACGAATAAAACGTTTTCGATGCTTACACAGAACTAATCAATCGCTAAAATAAAAGAAAATTTAGCCAAATAAATCTGAATACGGGGTCTTTCACAAAAGAATTACGACCAAATTTCAACGCCGGTTACAACATGTATTGTTATTATTGTGTTCTTCAATATTTTTACTTATATCTAATTCAGCTTCTTGTTGTTGCTCAACGTGTCTTGTTTCAAACCGTTCCTTATCTTCATAATCTTTCTGTTTTTCTGTTTAACTAAAGTTTTTATTGGTTTAGGGAATTCCGTTCAGTTTTCTGCAATACTGCATCCCGATACATATCGATTTTGTTGTTTTTAGATAAATAAATTCTATATTCTTTTGAGTCATTCAAATATACAGCAAATAATTCTTGTTGACTCTTAGCGTCTCACTTTTTTCGTTTTTCTTTTGGTATGGTATGGTATGTTTACCTTGCTCCCAGGTTATAAATATTTGTTTTCTTGTTAAAATACAACTCATATGGTGTTTTATTGGGTTCCGAGCTTGTTTTAGTACTATTGTAGGTATATACTGCCGTATTCACTGCCTTTGATCAAAATTTCTTTTTAAGGTTTTCTGCACAAAGTAAGATTCTTGCTGTTTCAACAATTGTTCTGTTCTTTCTTTTTGCAGAATCATATTTTCTCACGTAAATAAACAGCTAAATTGTTGTCGAATACTAAATTTATTTATGTAGGATGTTTTTTACTATTTCATTTTTAAATTCAGTCGCATTATCTGATGGAATTATTTCTAAAATTTTCTTGCAGCAAATTACATTTTAATGTATTAATTTTTAATGCTTGATGTTTAGTATTTGCATTATTGCTAAATTATCTTTTCTTATTTGTAAATTCAACAGAAATTTCGATTTTTTTGCATCACGCAGAACTTTTTTATTGTTTTTCAGAATTGTACATTTATCTCTTTCGGTTATTACTACATAACCTTTATTTGTTACTGCAGTTGTGAATAAAAATGCATTTTAATTTTGGTACATGTTATACATTTTCAATTACACATTCATTCCATTTAGTACACTTCTTCAGAATTTTAACTGATATGGTATCTGGACTAATAGCTTGTAATTTAGTTCTATTTTCAATTGTGACAAACTTAGCTACTTTTAGATGAATCTAATTTATAAACCAGTCACACTTTAGAGACATGGTTTACACCACTATCCAATAACCAATGTTCATTCATTCTATCATGCAACTCACCAGTTTTATTTTTGTTTAGTTTTTTTTTAAGTTATTTTTTTTTAAACCAACAATCTTGTTGTTGACCTCGCTACAAAACTAAACTACTAAAACTAACAAAAGTTACACAAATTATTTTAACGGGTTTTATTTTTCAAATGTCACTTCTTATTTCCATCGCCACTTATTTTCATTGTTGTTAATGCACTAACTACTTCTAGATTGTCTTTTCTATTATCTATCCGCTGTTCTTCAACTAACAACCTAGCAGTAAGTTTGTTTAAATCTTTATTTACAGAATTGCCCCAAACTAAATGAAAATGTTTTTATTTGTCTGGAAGCGTTATTAAAATTTTATTTACGAGCATATTTTCGCTTACTGTCTTGCCACAAATTTTGAGATCGTGACTCAATTTCTGAAGATCTGCAATATGTTTAGCCATTTCTTTATTATTTTACACTTATGCATAAAACTGTTGTTGCAAGCTGTAGATATTGTTTTTATTTGACTTGCGATAAAGTGTTTGAATTCTGCTCTACATTTCCGTTGAACTATTGCATCCAATCAAACGGGTAATTATTTTTTTATTTACCGTAGTAACTATAATTTTCTGTGCTTTGAGATAATTTTCATTCCACAGTTTCTTCCTGTCTTTGTATTTATACTATAAATTACGTCAAAGAAACCAAAAGACTTCAGTAAGGTTCCTACTTGAAATGTACTTGTTGCATAATTATTGCCGTTTCCATCCAAGTTTACATTTCGTTTTGTTCAATTAGATCCCTCATTTTTAAAGTCAATTCAATCGCAAATAACACAACCCAGTAATATCTGCCTTTAACCCGCTAGCATATTTGTTTTCACTAACAAAATATTAACCGCATGAGGTTGGAATACTTGGGCCTCTGCTTGCCTCTGAAGATTTTATTTACTTCAACAACAACATAATTGAACTTAATTTTACATGTTTACTTATTAACTAACTGAAAAATGCACCAATCACACCATGTGTCTCCGTTTTACTTTCCCGCTCCTGCTAACTTAACCCACACCAATTGTCACACCAATTATATCATGTTCTGAAGTTAAGCATTTTATGGCGTCTTTTTGTTTTTTTGCTTATTGTAAACCAATTTTTGATTCATTGCAAAATTTGTCTCACTCTAGTATAGCCGCTTCAGTTAACTTTGTGCAAGAAAGATTTTGTTCCAAACTCAAACAAAATGTGAGCTAAAGTATGTATTGTTTCTCAGCGGAGTAAAATATAAAAACACATTTTAAACACAAGAACTTATATTAACATAAACATTGTAGGATTGCTGCTAGAATCACAAGAGTATTGATATCTCTACTCACAATTATAAATAGATTTTTATGTTTACTTGAAGCTCTACAGCTCAACCAAGTAAACAAAAGCTCTGAGCAAGCGTAATGGAAGTTGCTGTTTTTTCACAGGTACATTCCAAGCAAAAAATATTATTGCGGCAAATTTAAATCTAATTTGTGGGATGTTTCAAAATTTTGCCTACAAATTTATTCCTATTTTAAGGCCCATATTCATAAACGTCAATTAAATCGTGCATTACCAAATGTAACATTTAAATATAATGAACATTAAAAATTAATCAGTATTCCCAAACAAAATTTTAGTTATTTAAACCGAGATTTGTAAACGCTCGTTAAACAATCCTACATTAAATTCTAGTAACTAATAGGGACTTTTTATGCAATTGTGAAACAGCTGATTGGTTCAGACCACGCCGTCAAAAATAATCTTGTTTGTTTAGCATTCGTTCGCGTTTGTATAAATATTCTATCCGTTCCAATCTTGTTATTATTACTGTTGTTATTTGATTTTCATTTAAAACGAGTTTGATTAAACGGCAGAAAGGCAAAAACTTTTCTGATAATGAAATTAGTTTACTAATAGATGTAATTTCAAAATTTATTGTTATCGTTGAAAATAAAAAGACGGATGCATCAACAGTAAAAGATAAAAATGATTGTTGGCAAAGAATTGCCGATGAATTCAATGCGTCTGCTTTGGGGGCTTCGAGGAGTACTGGTCAACTTAAAACGTGCTATGATAATTTAAAAAAAAAGACAAGAAAGCAAAATGCAGATGATAAGGTAAGACAAATACTTCTATTGAAGCTCGTACCAAAGCACAGCGATTTTGTGTTAGAACACAGTTAAAACAAAATGCTGTAATCGATAATTAATCAAATATTAATTGTTATAAGCTGAATTCTATAGGACTGGCGGGGGCAGTTTTACAAAAAATTTGGGTCCTTGTGGGGAAAGACTGATAAGTATGTTAAAAGAGCAGTTTCGCCCTGACGATAATGCGTTCGACAGTATTTCACAAAACACACCATGGAACCTGTACCAATAGACATCAAAGAAACACTTCACGATACAAATGATAAGATGTCTGTTGCCATTGAGAATCCTGTCATCATGTTTGCTTCAAAAATAAAGAATTTATTTACTTAACACAAGTCGCCTTATGACAGTGAACGTATACCAATTGTAAACGTAACTTTACAAACTGTCAAAAAAATGAGACAAATGTCGACTTAAATAATATAATCCAAGAATTATCGGTCATTAATTTAATGTCGGATTTAACTGCCGGTTACATATAATCGTTGTTTATGAATACAAAAATGTTTGTAGTGGGTTATTTTAACTGCCATTACCGGAAAATGCCGGGTTAAATATATAACTTGCTTTTATGAATACGGGCATAAAGTCTAATAAAATTTAATTAACAAAAAATACAAAACTTGTACGTAGGCACTAATTATTGTAATTCAAATCAGATGAATTTAAAAACTAAAGCATAACACACTTTATAGTTCTGTAGTTTATTTAAAGTTTGATAAGAATTTAATAATACATAAATACAAATATTTTTGACAAAACAAGAAAAACCTTAATTATTACAAAAACTTTTAATACAGAAGTGAAAAAACTTCCTAAGAAATATAATAAGAACTATCAACATATTCTGATCACAACTAAAATCTTAAAAACTAATAATAAAGAAAAACAAAGTATTTCATGTTCGACTATAAAAGTAGTCACGTATAGCGCGATTTTCTAAAACATTCCAAACCAATTACTACAAGCTTATAGGTCTTACAAACTTTGCACGGCCAACTCACACTAGTTGGAAATAAAGGAGGTATAAATAAGGAGAATTTAAAGGGCGCCAGATCTTACTAAGTAAAACTTATGTTTCTATTAAGACAGAAGGTTCATGCTTGTAACAAAATCAGATTCGTAATCTTAAACAAAAAAAAAAAGAGAAAGATAAATATGTATAACAACTTTCATTTAATATTGTAGATTATTAACGAGCATAAGATATTTATCGTAAATTATTCCATCAATAAATGTCGGAAGTATCGGCAACACACAATACATAGGTTTAAATTACACATAGGGTGTTGATAGCAAATAAAATTAAATTGATAATGACAAATATCTATGATTCACAGCATGCGACACACAAAAATAATCAATAAAAATATCTAAATAGTATTGAAACAATTATTGTGCTAACAAATGAATATGCAAATTACTAAAGAATTCTAAAAACTAATAAGAAAAGCTTACTCTGTGATGAATAAACTAATAAAAATGCGTTTTCAATTTATATCATAATTTCTACATACGCAGATGATGTTAGAAAATTAAAGTTTAAACATCACAAGCACGATTTTAAGTAGTTGACAGTTTACCGTCTTGACAAGAAATGAAGCAAAACAAAACTAGTTAAAAGTAGAAATGTAACTTTAGTGTAATGAATATACAAGGTATTACATTTTAAAGTTTATGCACGTAACACAATGTTATCAGTAGGGACTATGTGGCCGTTTTCACTTCGATATGACAATAAGAAAAAATTGACATACTAAGAGAAAATAGATAGAAAGTCACTTTATTCTTCGTCAATTTTTGTACAATGCATTTTACTTAGTATTTTTGTGGTATAAGTTATTTATAGTAATTTTGTAAATATTGTTGCTTTTATTTTATTGCACATTGTAAATAAACAAAAGGTAACAATAGTATTCTTTGTTTTGTAATCCTACATACATTAAAAACAGTTAAAAAGTTGTACAAAACCGATAATAAAGATACTAATTTGTTACAATAATTTTGTCCTAATTTAATTGCTAGCGACTAACTGAGTTTGATTTGGTGTGTGCATCGTAGGCTTCGATGTGCTAATTATAAAACAATTTAAAATCTAAAGTTGTAAGAGAGCAAATGACAAAACACAGATTGTAATAACGAGTATATTTATTTTATCACAGAAAGAAAAGTGAAAAAGGCAAAAAAGATAAATTTACATAGGTGCGATCAAACGCTAGAATGTAAATCAATATCACAGACAATAGTTGTTGAAATAAACCCACTTCGGTTGGGCAATACGTCGTACAAAATATTAATGTCGGCTTAACTTTTACATCCCAAAAAAATAAATTTATATTTGTAAATTATAACACAAATATACCAATTTCGATAATACAGAGAACCATAACGCAGTGCGTCTAATGATATGTTACACACAAAGAAAACTTAATATGTGCGTACAGTCGTGTGTATAACCGACTGACAGCGTAAATAAAAAGAATTAAAGTAGAAGATATAATATGCCGAAATATAACAAACACGTACATACGGTGTTATCACAAATAAATCCCATTTGGTTCATAAGATTAGTAAGAAAACCAAATGTGCCGAGTTTCTCCCAAATTAATTATGTTATTTTGGTAAGTGGGTTTCGCAATACAATTATAATTATATTAATTTACCAAAGGTTTCGATAATTGATTTTAACCCATTTCTTGCCGTGAGCCCCATTTAGGGATTTACTTTTTTTAACGGTTGGTAACATTTACATTTCTGAAGAGTTTTGAGGTTAAGTGCATTGCAAAACGTTTAATTGTTGTTGTGTAATAGATTGGTTTTAATTATTAGAAGTATTTAGATTTATAAATAAATATCAACATATAATTCCACAGGTAAGTCAGTACAAAAATAATTTTTAATTTTAAATAGCATTATTTTAAATCTAAAGAAATACATTTGATTTTTCTTATTATTTTTTACAGTTACATATTTGATAAACATCATTATACAAAAATTTTTCAATTTGTTCCTTTGGTTAATAAAAAATTGTAAAAAAACGTTGATCCCCATTTGGGGATCACGATAGGTAGCGTGCAAAAATACATATATCATCTATTTTTTACAGACGTTATGAGCAGTAGAAAATTTCTTACTTTGAAAGAATTAGGGGATTATTGGGATGATGAGGCAAATCTTGAAGACATTAATGATGATAATGCTTCTATTGATATTGTGTTACTACCTCCTGAACAAGTTGATAAACTATCCGATTTAGAGAAATTAGAGGAAGATATTTTAGAAGATACAGTTCCTGTTGATGTTCCAGGTACTATTGAAATTCATGGATTAGACCATAATGAGTTCGAAACGAATAATCAGTCTAAAAGGGCTAAAACTGAAAAGACTATATCTAAGCAGAATAAAGAGAGAGCACAGTTTACTATTCCAAATGAAAGGCAAGACAAATGTTCTTCTCGAAAGGAAAATCTTATCAAGGGGATAAGAGGTAAAACACCTGATTAAGTGTTAACTATTTTTTAGTGATAAGCTACTACTGAAAATTGTACAGCTAAGTGTTGTTTATGGTACACAAAGCAATAGACACCAATTTACATTTTCTCCAGACTGTTTGAAAAAGTTTTTTGGTATTTTGATCTTGACCGGATATCATTTTCTGCCCCAGGAACAAATTTATTGGACAGAAGAGGAAGATGGTTATCATCGACATTGTTAGGAAATGTATGCCACGGAAGCGATATTCGGAAATAAAACGGAATTTACATTTTTGTGATAATTCTAATATATCCCAATAAAAAATGGCGAAAGAGATAAATTGTATAAAATTTGATCGATCATTGATGAATTAAACAAGAACTACATGCAATTTGGAGTATTTTCAGAAAATATTAGTATAGATGAACAAATAGTGAGATATTATGGACACCATTTTTTAAAACAATTTATTAGAGGCAAACCAATGCGTTTTGGATTCAAACAATGGGCAATGTGTTGCGCTGAAACAGGATACTGTAACGGTTTACGAAGGAAAAACTCAAAATGCTGCTGTAGCTGTAAGTTTAGGAACGTCAGGTATTTTAAAAAAAATAAGCTTTATCGAAAATCCCGAGAAGCACTGCTTTTTTTAACAATTTTTTCACAAACTTCTCTTTACTAAAAGAATTACGTGATAAAAATATTCATGCAACAGGTACATCGCGTTTTAACAGAATGAATAAGTGCCCAATAAAAAATGAAAAGCAGATCAAGAAAAAGCATCGGGGGACATTCGATTATAGTTACAAGAAAAATGAAATTTTTGAAATGATATGGAAGGACAACAATGCTGCCAACGTTCTTTCTAACTATTTAGAGGTTACTCCTTTAGCCAAAGTAAGGAGATGGTCCAGAGCTGAAAAAAAAAGTTAACATTCTCAACCTAATGCGATAGCAATGTACAATAAATATATGGGAGGAGTGGATAGACTCGACTGGAATATACAAAAGTATAGGATAAAAATTTGGGGTACTTTCCGATTTTTACTAATGCAGTTGATACGGTAGTAATCAATGCACATGCTTTATACTGCCTAGCCAATGGCAGTATACCATTATTAAATTTTAGAAGACAGCTGGCAAGGTCTTATTTGAATATGCACTCAATATCGGATCCTAAAAATAGTGGGCGCCCTTCTTACAGTATAAGTGCCAAAAAACGTGTACGAACTGATCCTCAAGAACATTTTTTAGAAAGAACCGAGGAAGACAAGCAAAGGAAATGTGCAGTGTGTAAGAAAAATTTTTGTAAACAGTGCCAAAAATGTGATGTGGCATTACATGTAGAATGCGTTAAAGAGTGGCACAAATAGTGTTTTTTAACATGGCATCAGCCGTCGGCCCCATTTGGGGATTTTTTTTTAAGTAAATTTTTTTTAATTTTTTGCATGTAGTGTAAAATAGTATGAAGGATGTTCAATTTAATGTAATAAAAATGCTTTTTTCAATAAAAAAATAAAAAAAAACATGGCAGGAAATGGGTTAATGCACTGAAATGTGAACGTTCCGGGATAAACTTTATACGGTACAAACATCATACCGAAACACATTTGTAAATATTATTTTGTCATACTGCGAAGAGCTTTTCCGGTTTTTTTCCAATTTCAGAAATCAGAACAAATGTAATAGTATTTTTTCTTAAAAGCAAAATTTATTTTTTTTAATTTGATAAGCGATTTTGATTTTTCTTTCTTCACTTGCATTGTTAAGTATTGTATTAGAAACTTTTAAGTTTTTTTGGTATTTTATTAGTGTTTATACGTACTATAATACATTCTTCTGAAGAAGTTGTTCATTGGTTATAAATTTTTCGAACTATTGTATGTAATCATAAAAAAAATAAATAGTATTAATTAAAAAAATTTTAGAAAATTCAGCAATTAAAAATTTTAAAAAATCACAAATACTATAATCAAAATAATATATACGAAAATGTATATTTTTATACATAAAAGAGGAAATAAAAACGAATTAAAGAAATTTATAACTTAAATGCAACATAAGACGAAAATGACAAAAATGTTTTCATAAATGCAAAAAGATATAAAACCTAATAGGAAAGGAATAAGAAATCTGTTGTGTGCCGATTACCAAACTCTTCGTATAAAAGTTTAAGGGGGTTGGTCCAGCGTCTCTAGAGGCTTGTACTAAAGTTTGATATTGTTTTATTTGCTACCCTCTCGCGGGGTCAAGCGCTAACTAAATTAGTTTCTAGGTCCGATTTGTATTCTGCTATTGCTCTCGTTTTGTTATTGCCGTGTACAGAATTAGTTTGCACTTCTTTTTCGTCCTTTACTTCTTTACGCGCATTAACAGACTTTGCACGTTTACTTTTTTATTCTACGTGTCTTACCTTACTTTGACTGAATTTTTAAGTTGCAATCAGGAACGTTGCTAATAACACGCATTCATTAAGACATCGCTTTACTCTTTAATTATCGTAAGGTACGATGCAGATTTAAAGTGACGTCAATCGTTAGTCTGCTTAAAATAAATTGTCGTGTGCTTCGACTGCAGATTTTTTGTGGTTCCCATTTCGCCGATTGTGTATTCTACAAGCGTATTGTTACAGTCGTTCTCTTGTTTTATCCTCTTTTCCAGTCTTACATGCGGTTGGTTGAAGAGACATAGCTCACTTGTAACTGCCATCATTCGTCTTACTCGCTCTTGTAGAAATCCCATAACGCTAGCATGCTCTGATTGTTACTCTTTTGTCTTTGTCGGCGTCACATCAATTTTTCAAACATGGCGCGGAAACAAATGAGCAACCCGGCAAATTGAAGTAAGAAATAGCGGTTAGCTTTTGTTTTATGCCATGCCAACTGCTGTGCTATTGTTATGTTTAAGGGTTTTTTATAAATCTTTTACGCCCACTGAATTGTTTGAGAGGGTTTCATATTGCCTGCTTTTTATTGCCCTCGAGAATTGTTTTCTTCCTCTCTAATAAACTTCCACTTGTGTAATTTCGATTTTATTACTACGAGTCAACATATGTCATTATTTTTAATAACATATAACGGCTATTTGCTGCTCAATCACGTTAAATTAATACAATAAAGCGAAGTGTAACGTTTTATTTAATTAAAATAACACAGAAAAGTTAGGTAAATGAAAACGCTGAAGTTAAACGTTGCCATAAATTAAATTAATTTAAAAAAAACTCATAATTAACTACTCGGAAAAAGTTTGCGATTAAATTAACTAACAGTATTATAATGCAATTAGCAATCCGACAACCCTAAGCAAACAAAATTTTATAATTTTTATTAAAGTTCGCGTTTGTTGCGAGCACAAGGGATTTGAAAAAACGATTAATAAAAGCTTAAAAACATTTTCTCCGTTACGTTATAAAAGTTATTGATATCTATATTAAAATGTTATCCTTTAATAGTAATAGTCCTAATTTTGTTACCACTTTAATTCAGTGTGCGTGTGTAAATGCATATTTTTCGATTTGAAATAGAGCATATGTTCCTTAAAAAACTATGTTTAAAGAGAAAGTAGTGTGGATGACCACATGCTTTTAAGAAATGCCACGTGCAGTTCAATTTTGCTAATGACTTTATATATACTTAAATACTTTATGTTGTTTCCAATTGTAAGGTGTAAACCTTTTCTGCTATAATTATTTGTTATAAGTACTTTAAACATTAGGTTTAGCTACATTTTTACAAAATACAACGTATTAAACAATTTCATACACGTGTTTGAACCTCACGTTAAGCGACAAACTCTAATAAGCACGTGTCTATCTTGGTTAGTTTATAATAATACTCAATTACAAGTTTCAGTTTATCACTTATAACGCTTTAAACTAAAGAAGTTGCTCTAACGTATTGTTGCGTATTTTATTTATTAAAAACTAATTTATTTAAACGACTAAAAATACGTTTACTTATTCTAGAAATATGTACACTTTTAAATTAACCGAACTAATTAAATTTAAATATCTAAGGATAAAAACTTACAGAAATTTATATCACTTACAAGAAGATAAGATAACGTCCGCGGGAAGCTTCACAATTGTTTACACTAAAAATCACGTACACGATTATTCTCGGTCAATTTATCTAGACACACGCGTGCTAACGATTTATTTCCACTTTAATAATCTTCTTAACACTGCTGCATTCGCATTCCAGCAATAACTGACCTACGAATTGTTCTGTCGGTATATATACACATCGGTGAATCCTTCTCGAGGGTTCCCTACTTTTCGCTATATCTTCTAGAATATGGATAACAGCTTCTAGAAGGCTCTTGCATTTGCAAATAAGTTCTCGAACGTTTCAGTATCTTTTTATTTTAGGTACTTTCGATTTTTTGTGACACGCTCAATTACTTGCATCATTTGTATGATTTTATATCAAAGAAAAACAAACAAGTATGTATATGCAGAGTTGCTCTACAACTGCGATTTTTCTGCTCTGTCTCTAATCCTTGTCTATTCTTCTACTGATAATATAATACACGCTCAAAATTCTATTAAAGCGGCTTTTAATTTATATATATTTAAATAAATACCTGCAAAGTATTTAAAAATACGGTTGCATTTTATTAGTGCAAAATATTTAATACAGAATAATAATTATTTTATTTATTATTTTATCACCAAGGCAAAGGTAACTAATCACCAAACGCGTACGTAATAACTGTCTTCAACTACGAACACATGTGCTCGCATAATTATAACAAACAAAATTTTAAACCAACAACACCTTTTATTTTGACTATGTTCGGTGTTGATATATTGTGTGCAAGTATTCATTTTTCTATCTCCGTTACAACTCTCAGTATAATTTTTGTAACGCAAAGAACGAGTCATTTTCAAATCAATAAAGGTTCCAAAGTCAGAAAATGACTAAGTGGATCTAAACTAAGACTACATAAAGGTTGAAAACTAAAAACTCCCTCTATTTGCACAAATGTGTTCAACTCCTCATAAGTAAAAATTTTATTCTCAGTTACCCGGAAAAGATGGGTTTTAATAGATTTGATCCCACTCTCCTACAAACCACCAAAATGTAGAGCGGAAAGAAGGTTAAAATGCTACTGAATGGCTAAAGTTTCTATTGCAAATTTGAATTGAGAAGCTAATTGTTTGTTTGCTCCGACAAAGTTCGTACCACAATTACTGAAGATATAATTACAGCAACCGCAGCGTGCGATAAATCTACGCAACGCAACTAGAAAATTCTCAGTTGTTAAATCTAAAGCTTTGGCGTGTTTAGGGTCGTTTTAAAATAAGTATTTTACTTGATTCACGCGAAATGCGGACAATTCTGCCATAGGAGGCACGAGTGAAGTGAAGGAGGAGGAAAAAGTGGGCCCACCAGTCACTCGAACTTGCTTGGTTCAAGTTTGCCACACAGAGGATTGAACGATTGAAGGATCATCTGTTTAGGCGAGTTGGATGGGCTATATTACAGGTTCGTGTTTAAAGGACACAAGGTTTTGCGAGGCACCTACTTTTCGGCTTATCCTCGCTTCTTAGGCTAGAAAGCAAGTAGGTGGGAAAAGAAAACTTTATTGTAATGAACACGATGTGGTCAGTTAGTCAAGTCAGCTACGGCTAAAAAAACTGAAAATTTTAGTAAAGCTAAAAATAATCAAAATAAAATACTCTAAAATAATAAGCCTCTATGCAATTATTTAACTAAATAAATACCCTACTTTGTCGTAGCTGACTGTATAAATAAATCAAAATGTTCGTTAACGTCGGACAGTAGTCTAAAGATGGACACGGGGGAATCGGGAAACGGGTTTACTCTGGTTTTGGACAAGCAAGAATCTTATGTGCTGGAGTATCAGGAACACCACACGAGAGGCATTGGTCGTCATCTAAAACGCTGATGCGTTTCAGATGGCAACGGAACCCGCCGTGCGTTGTGAGAATTAAGACGGCCGCTCGTCCTAGATTGTGGAACATGTTGATCTAGTTTAGGATATTGGATATCATGAAATAGCCGTTACGCCCCTTATGGGATGTATCCAACAGCCGCTGCAATTTATCCAAGATCGAAGTCTCAAGATGACGTTTGACCGTCGAAGAGGAAGGAAAATTTGCGGTTGCAACTTGCTGGTCTAAAAAGGTACAAGTGCCAGCCCTTAAAAGAACTTTGATGCAGTATGTTTTCTGCAATAGGAGATGCAGAGGGGGATATTTTGCCACGACGCATAAGGAATCGATAGGAACTGTACGATATGCTCCAAGGATCGTACGAAGGAATAAAGACTGTAGAGATGCCAGTTTCCTGAAAATATGGGTATGTTTTAGTCTAAGGTACCAAATGTCTAAGCCATATGTGAGCATGAGGATGACTGCATTATTAAAAATCGTCACTAATGATTTCCTATGTAGGTTCCATTTACGACGAGAATACTTGTAAAACAAGTGAAAGACGGTCTTACGGTTAACCACATAGAAACAGTGTTTGGCGAAGCTCAGTTTGTGATCAAGCAAAAGTCCGAGGTATTTGAATTCAAAAACCCTTCGAACTGGAATATCGTTTAATGAAACTGTGGGATCTCTTGACAACAAGGAGCCAAAAATCATGTACTTAGTCTTGTCAGCTGAGACTGTCAATTTGTTGTTGACAACCCAGCAATTCAGAATCTCTAGGCACTGTCGTGATTTTGCTTCTAGGTTGGGGCTATTGTCTGCGGATACTGTAATGGTAATATCATCCGCGTAGGGAAAAATGTTGCAGTTATCAGGTAAATCTGGTTTAAGTAAGGAATTAACAACAACGTTCCACAAGGTCGGTCCGAAAACTGAGCTTTTGGGGGCAACATTTTGCCAGTCGTTTTGTTTAAGAACAGCTAGAAACGTTCGAGCAACTCGATAAATAACTACGAATGACGCGCAATGCGTTTGCAGGTGCTTTTTTGACAACGAGAGCTTCAATTATTGATGGCCACTATACGTCATTGAACGCTCCGTAAATTTCTATAAAAATGCAGTCTATACTTGGAAATGTCTGTACTTTTGTCATTAATTTACAAATGGCGTATGTCGTCGATTTGCCAGAAACAAAGCCGTATTGACCAGGATGGAATAACCTTTGTAGAGGGATACTGTCATGTAATTTCTTTAACAATACACGTTTAAAAAGTTTACCTAGTTCCGAAAGTAGCGTTATCGGACGGTACGAATTAAAACTGGCGAGATCCCTCTTACCAGATTTGAGAATCGTAATTAGCCTACCAGTTTTCCAACTGTTTGTAAAGTGTCCGCATTGAACACCAGAATTAAATAGGTCAATGAACATAAAAGAGAGAGAACCTTGTACGACTGTTCTTAGAACGTTACACTGTACCCCGTCGGGTCCGGGAGCTTTATTCTTGGGAATTCTGTTAGCCACCGACGCTGTATCCTCTTTTGTAATAACCCAGTCTGGTCGGGATTCAATATTTGCAAAAGATCGGGATCTAATTCGGGCTTGGAAGAATCCTCGCCTGGGAAAAGGGAAACAATTGATTTAATTGTGTCTTGCTCTGTGAGAGTGTATCTGTCACCGTCATGTACGTTAGAGCATGGTTGGATAGCCAGGAACTTTTGTGAGGAGATTCTATAAACTAATTACCACAAACTCGCTGCCAAACTTTTCTCAACAAACTTTTACCATGAGTTAAATTTTGCATTCTTCACTGCCAGTTTGTACCAGTAAAGCGCGGCCTTATACGCATTTAGCCATTGAGTTTTTAGCTCTGTGTTTGTTTTCTTAGCAACGCACGACTCGCTTTAACCTATTTTGCTTTGGACTTTACCACGTAAACTCGGTTTAAGGTATTTAGACTAGACTCAAAAATCAGCATGGTCAGCTTATCAATGGAGACGTCTGTAGAATTAGGATCATGGCACTTAGCTCTACGTAAAAGATAAGTAGGAAGAAGGGAGCTGACCTCTTTGTTTAGCTTGACAGGATCAACGTGTTTTACATCTGGGATACGCTTAGGGTTCGGAACCGGTCGAGGATTTTTGACGGTTAAATCAAAACGTATAAGTCGGTGGTTACCTTCAATCACCTCAGAGATTACTTCTCAGTTAGAAATTTTCTTTGCTAAAACTTGCAATGCTAGAGTGACATCAATGTTTGATGAACCTTGGTGACTACCAAAAGTGAAAGGTTGTCTCGGCTCATCTACAACACATAGATCACGTTCACCCACAAGATTCTTTACGTTTCTGTATCGTTTGTCAGTAAGCAAGTAGTGCCAAAACGGCAATTTCAAATTAAAGTCACCTGCTATAATAATTCCCAGCAAACAGAGTAGTTTTAGATATTAATAAATGCACATATGCACAATATATAAAACAAACTATGCCAACGTGATCCAAACATAAATAAAAATATACATCATTTCATAATATGGAAAAATTATCTCGAGATGTTTTATGTCTGCACTATTTATTTGTTTGCTGGGTTAGGACGCTTCTTAGTTCGTCCAAAACTGTGTCTAGATGTTGTAGATGAATGCGAACATCGTCGCTTGATGGTCAGTATACACAAACGACACCCAAGAAGGTGTTTCCAACTGTAATCATGGATACGACAGTGCAGTCATTAGTTAGATAACTGAGGGTAACATCTCCGACGGGTTTTGCGCTATTAAAAACAATAGCCAATAAATACCGCATAGAAGTGGATGCGGTGATCTTGTTGAAGGGCAAGGCCGCTCCAGCGAGTTTATACCCTGAACCAGAACGATACACATAGGGCTCTTGGTTCAGTAAAATGTCAATATCGTTGTCAGAAGAGAAGCCCATAACTTCAAAGGTTGCAGCACGAGAACGCTGAAGATTTACTTGCGAAAGATTTAGAGCAGCGTCCACACTATCCATAATTAGTGTTAGTAACCTTGACGTTAAGCCTCTTTAGGTACGCCGGGCAGTTATTGGAAGATACCTTGTGTTTTACCACCTCGCCTTTATGGCCATATCTGACACAGTTTGCACATGTAGGGTCTCGTGCGGTGTTTGGGCAATTTTTATTTTTGTGCTTTTTAGCACAAATACCGCATTAAATTTTGCTTTTACATTTACCTGATTGGTGACCAAACTTTTGGCATTTATACCACTTTATGATGCGTACTTGGTCATTGACCCTGCATGAGTTCCATGTAACGTAGACACGACGACTGGCCATGAGGTACTTTCTTACCTCCGGAGTTAGTTCAATTATCCAATTGCAATTGGATCTATCTCTGAACCAAATTTGAATAGCACCTTCAGGTATTCTCTGGTCTGTTGCGTTATTTCATTAGTGGCGGCATCGAAGTTTTGCTCAAGGATCGCCTTCTTTACCTACTCGAGGGAGAGGTTTGTAGAAACGTCCGTGATAGAGATTCTAGAAAAGAGCAGTGTGAGAACAAGGTCGCCTTTGTCGAGAATATTTGCTGGGATCTTAGAAAGGTAAATCTTTTCGGAATCTAAGCAAACAAAGTTTTGTCTTATTTTCGTCACTTGGTCTAAGTTTATACCGAGCGTGGTATTAAAGATTATCATGAGCATTGTTTTGGTCTCGTCAGATGTCTTTATGTTAGACTTGGGCTTGGAAACTATCACAACTGTGGATCTTGGGACTGGCGCAACGGATTTGCCGGAAGATTCCTTCACTCTTCTGCTACTCTGCTAGATCGAGCTACTTGAGCGTAAGAAACAGAACTATTTGTGACTTGTTGGATTGCTGGTGATGACAACTTGTCAGTCACTGTCTTCAAGGCAATTTGTACGCTTCTAAGAGCGTCAAAAATATCTGAATGTTTGTTATGTTCTGTTATATAAATTGCTCACATTTTTACCGTCGGATGGCATGCAATTACATTTTTATTAATTACCTCATTGATGCATTTTCATTCTTTAGACTCGTAATGTTTCTACCCATCTCTCTTTTGTATACGCAATTAGTATTTTACTATCTTTTTTGTTTTTGTTTTATGAGCTTTGGTTACAATCGTAGCTGTTTCGTACTTGGTGCCATCTCATGGATTCTAACGTAAGTATGATAATTTGGGATAAATTGCAGACAATATGCAACAATTCTTTAAATTTTGTGCTATGACATGTAACAATCGAGTAAAATGAAAAACTCATTACAAAGTATTTGTACCGCAAATACTACGTGCTTTAATTTACAGGAGAAACGATTTCTTAAATGTTTTAGACGCGGTTAGCTATAAAGGTCTTCTAATAATGTGGCAAACATCGTATCTACGCCAATGCTACCTGAGAATTACTCCAAGCGATTGTTTATAGCTTCTTAGTACAAATACAACAACGTTAGATAATAACACTGCTGCCAACAGTTTAAACAAGGGATGACTAACTTTTTAAGTAGTGCGACCTTTTGTTTGACCATTACAAACAAAGCAAAAATTTGATTATCGTGATCTACAAACCGTAGATAAATTACACAAGCGTAGCCTAACTCCGAAACATCGCAGAATGCATACAACGAACTTTCAACAAAAAACGAAGGCTTTATACAACAAAGAATTTTGAGATTGAGTGATGATCTATACTTTTTCCACTAACTGCAAACATCGTCAGGAAGCGCTGTGTTCCAATCTAAACCTATAAGCTACAAATGCTGTAATAATCGTTTTGCGAAAAATCTAAGTGCACAAAGGAACCCTAAAGAATCATAAATCTTTGCGACTTCTGACAAAATGGTTTTCTTAGTGCAGAGCAAACCTATTGATTTAATTCTGAATGAAAACCAAACCATAGAACCATGCTACTGTAGACCTAAAATCTTTGAAGTGACCTCAGTTTTTGTGTTAAACAAGAATTTCCACTGTTTAAAAGGCTTATAAGTAGTTTTCAAACAAGACAAAAATAAATTTAGTTTTTAGTAAATTCTACGTTTTATTGTTACATTAAGAAAGCATATTCATGCCGTAGAATTACATGAATAAGTTATTGTCTTTGTAGGCGCTACGAAATTCTCATTTAAATAATTAAACGAAAAAAGAAAGAGAACGTTTGTCTATCTCTGTAAGCGTTTAAACTTTTAATCCAAACGACGCACTTTAAAAAAATCAGACTATAGGCGACTTTCTAACTTAATATACTTTATATACAAATAAAACATTTACTGAAATTCCAACACGTTTTTTAAAAAAGTGAGTGAGATTAAACGTGAGTAAAATTTTATTATACTTACCAGCTATATAGTTAGTAACATCTACGTCTTTTTGTTAAAGTAAAAGTTAACCACCCAAGAAAGTAAAATAAAGAAATTTATCTAATTTCTATCAAAAAAAAAATTTTTTACGACGATAAAAAAAAACAAATTTCAAATAAAGCTTATGGTCTAATTGAGGATGCTGGTTTCCTACTTTGAACCGATACTTCCCTAAATTAAACCGCATTTATGTTTCAAAGTTTTTATTTGTAAAAAAAACCTTATTGAAAAAAATACTTATACAACATTATAAAAACACATTATTTGTATGTCATAATATTATGTTGCACACACCGCTTTTTCTTTTTGGATTTACTTTGACATGAAAACTTTTCTTTTAACACTAGTTTTGAAAACGAAAAAACCTTTTTTACGGTTTTTGGAGGAGCCATTTTTGTATGAACCACTTACTATTTTTGTAGACTACGAAACAAGCGTGCGTAATTTTTAACAGATTTTCAATTTTGAAATGATATAAAGTTGTATTCCTAATAGTCATTTCTTCTTTTAACGATGATGCAAAAGAAGCTGCCTGTAATGTTTGTTCAATCAAAGTGTAGATGTAGATGCATTTTGGCGGCTTTCTGAAAATCCTATTTGACATTTTGACTCATTTGTGCTAGCGGTAGAAGTATTGGGAATAGAAACACATTTGGAGCAATCGAATATATTGGGATTTAGTAGTCACATTTTGCAAAACCGTTAACTGCAAATCCCTCTGAGACAGCTTTGGCATATCTCTTTCCAAGTAATCTTGACATTTGAGACTAAGTGGTATTTTGACAAGGTTTGTACGAAGCCATTTATCAGCTTGGTTGTAGTATATATTAAGAAGCTTAAAAAATGAGGCATTACAAGGTTGTAGCTTATGCGTTGTGGTGCTGGTAGCAACAACATAATTATTCCATGTTTTCTAGCTATCGTTATGGTTTCTAGTTTTTTTGTGTGTTTGGTATGGCAAACCATTATTAAAAGAATTTTATTATCTTTGGATAGTTTTGCGAAATTTATAAAGTGCTTTAACAATTCACTGGTAATCCAGCCGGATTCTAAGCAAGCAAATTTAGTTTCTGGTGAGGCACCTTCTTTGAATTCATCTTTGAATCTCATGCGTTTAAATATAAGCATAAGAAGACTGCACAAACCAGCACTATTAAAGCAACAAATGCATGTGGTGTTTACTCCCCGCTTTCCATTTCTAATAGATTTTACTTGATGCTTACCTTTTAGTCCAATTAATTTTTGTAATTTTTGATTTGTAGAGAAACAAATTTTTGCACTTGCATACTACAGTTAGGAATATTATGTCGCGTATATTTGAAATACATTTTATTTTAATTTGCGGTTTTCTACATGTTAATTCTTTGTCTTAACTATATATATTTGTTTAACTGTTCAGTTTTGGTTTTATTTACCTTTATTTTTAATCCTACCTGTTTTGATTCTCTATTCAAATTTTTGTTTTTAGGTTTTCAATATTGTCTGCTAGCCATCAGCGTATCTTGAGTTAATTAATCGTTCTCTATTGATATTTTTCTTGGTTTAGCTTATGTTTTTGAATACCTACATCTTTTATTGCTAAAATAAAAAATTTAAGCAAAAGTGTATCTCCTTGTTTTACTCCTCTTCTGAGTGGAACAAGTTATGCTTTCTCATGTAGAATATAAGTTACCGTAGCTACTTCATTTAGTTCCTTGATGAGTTTTATAATTCGATCAGTTCTGAGGTTTTGCAGTAAGAAATTCTACTTTTGCCTTTTTAAAGTCAGAAACCGATCGTTCTGTGTTGAAAAAGTCTTGTTTTGCATTTTTTTAAGAATAGTTTGGTTTCATATGCATGAAACACTTGAATTAGCAGATTTTCTCGTTTTTCAATAATTTTTTTAAATTCTTACCAAATTCTTTTTAATTTAGCAACAATTTAGACTATACTATATATAGATAGATCAAAGGAATAAAAACGGAACAAGAGGTATGGAAGAACCTAAAGAAAGAAAGGCAGAGAAAATAAAAGACAAAGGGAATACAAATAAAAGAATAGGAAAGATATTTTAGGAACTTGCTGGAAGAAGAAGGACAAAATTAGAAAAGCAAAGGAAGACAAAAAAAGAAGTAGTACGTCTGAAAGGAGGATATAGAGATAGAATAAACGAAGACAAAGTAATAGAGGCAATGAAAAAGGTAAAAAAAGGGAAGGCGACAGAAGAAGATGGGATACAAGGCGAAGAGTGGGTATACGGCAAAGAAAATGTAGCAAAAAGGGTGACGGAAATAGTAAATAAAATATGAAAAGGGTAAGGGTTCCCGGAGAGATCGGGAGAGGGAATAATATGCCCAATGCACAAAAAGGTGTAACGTGTAAATTTCTACTGCGAGTCAAAATCCGCCTGAGAGTTAGGCAACTAACAGTAACATCTGTGTCCTCGAACCGTAGTTCGAAATCACGCCTACGGAGGCGCGAAAGTTGTTAGTCGTCGACGAAATATATTCATTTTCTATGCTGGTTGTGGATCGGTTTACAACAGGGGAACATCGGAGAGCCTTTTGGAAATAAATCCGATTGAACCTCCGGTGCAAATAAAATCGGCACGATGTCTTGTGGACGGCCAGACACATAAAGTGGCTTCTTTCTTTGGGTCTTTTTCTGTCCTTGTTACGTTGCGGGTGATATTAAAGTGGATGCTGGATACTCGATCTTCGCTTTGGACGTCTTCGTCTGTTGTTCTGAGGTAGATCTACGTGTGCTTTGATCTGTAATCTAAGGGAAATGGTGAACGCGCTAAACCAGTTCGGATGTTCGACAAAGTAAGGAAAACTACTACGATACTCGAGGTATTTATGACACCTTTCTATTGGAGTCGCGGGAATCTCGCTGTCGACCTTATTTCGACCGGACGCTGTAGCCTTCGTTTAGCAGCGGCCGCGATGCGTGCATGAGGAAACAAAAGATCGTGTTCGTGTCGCCATTTTATCACATATTTCAACTAAGATTGATCCTCGTATAAATATATATAAATGATTGCGGAAGTGGGAGACGACGTCGAGTATAATTGTTTTCTTATTTAAGTTAATATCCCCTAACGTCCAATTTTATTGTAATTCATAACCTTTTTATACAATAATTCTTTCAAATGTTAAAATCACCTAACGTCAAACTTGATAATAGTTCATAATTTTTTTATACAATAATTCTTTCAATATTTTAACTGTGTAATGGTCAAGTCATTACAATTATTTATGATAACTTCTCAATCACTTACAGTAATTATTAAATTTTATCAAAGGTAGAATTTTGGGAGTTACCCGTATCTCTGTATTAAATTGATGATTATTATTTACCGGTCCTATTGACGCTTGATCAAGTTGTCCCCCAGACTGTACGTTAATTAGCGGGAACGCGTCTATCTAGTAAATCATCGCTACCGTAGCCGCGGTAATTATTAGCTACGTAAGCGATCTTAGCTTGTGTGGCTTCCAAACTCTATTTGCTGTTACTTATATATGTGTACTTGTAATTGATAATTGTGCTTAATAATTTTTTTCTCTGTGGGGTTATATAAATAATTGTCAGGAGTTACCAGTGGCGTAACCGTCGCAGTTTGTGTTTCTTCCGTTCGGAAGGAGATGGTGAATCATTTTTTTAATAAATGGTTATTGTGAATACTACATATGTTTTCTTTTGGGGAGACTTCGGGTCTAGGCTTTCCTTTTCTCTTCCCTAGACCATAATTTCTGCGGATAACAGTTCGAGAGAAGGTGGCGCACTTGGGCATTCAGCTTACCGGAACTAATTGAGTATCTTAGGATTTTCTTTAACCCGACGACCATCTGCGGCGAGGCTAGCCAAAAAGGTAAGCGATAACATCTGGTTAATTACTCTGAAGTGATACTGTTCTTCATTCCTTGTTTCTTTCTCCACCTTTCCCCATTAGATCACAATAAATATTGTAACAAAGGAGACAGAAATAAAGTGAAGAACTACTGAAGGGTGACATTATTAAGCACGGCATACAAATTATATGCGACAGGGTTACAAGAAAGACTACGGAAAGAAATAGAGGAAGGAAGTTTGATACCAGACGGATAAGCGGAATTAAGAAAGGGAAGAAGAGTGATAGACAACATATATATACTAAAATACTTGGCAAATAGAGAACTAGAGGAAAAAAGGGGAAACATGGCGACACTGTTCGCCGCTTTTGACAAAGTGAACCGAGAAGAACTGTGGGAATACATGAAGAGAAAAAAAAATAAATCAAAGATTAATAGAAAAAATAGAGGAAATTTACGAAGAAACGAGGAGCAGGGTGAGAGTAAAGGGAAAGGAGAGCAAGACATTCGTTACAAGGAGAAGATTAAGACAGAGATGCACATTGAACCCAAGTCTGTTTGCTGTATATACGGGGGATTTAGAGGAGACACTGAGAGGATAACAGAGAGATAATAGTAGAGAAAGTAAAGGTGTGGTTGTTGGCGTTTGCGGATGACATAGTGATGGTGGCTAAGAAAGAAAAATTAATAAAGGAGATGATGAAAACGCTGGAAAAATACATTAAAAAAAAAGATATGGAAGTAAATACGAAAAAAACAAAAATAATGGTATTTAGAAAAGAAGGGGGAAAAAGACAGGAGTGGAAATGGAGGGAGAATGAAGTGCAGCAGGTAAAGAAATTCACAAACCTGGGTTACACGATTAAGGATAATAAAGAGGAAGAACACATAAAGAAAAGAGCAAAGAAAGGAAACAGATTAATAGGACAAGTGTGGAGCGTGGGAGAAAGGTTGTTTAGGGTAGACATAGAAAAAAAAGGCTGTTGTTTGATAAGTTAATAAAAAGTGTCGTGATATATGAGGCGGAAATATAGGGGTGGAAGGAGTATAAAAAAAGTAGAAGGAATACAAGAAAAATACTGGAAATGAGTATTAGAGCTAGACAGAAAAACAGCAGGGTATATTATAAGAGAAAAAGTGTAGGCAGAATAATAAGAATAGAGAGAAGAAAAAGGAGAAGGAGTAAGGGAAGGACAGGAAATAATAAGAAAAGATATAGACATAGAAAAACATGAAAGATGGACAAAGATAAAAGAAGCCAGATATAATGTGAATTATAAGAATATCAAAAGAGAAGGAGTGCCAGAATATTTAAAAGGGAAAGGGAATAAAAGCAACAAGAAAAAGAAAATGATAGCAAAGTTCAGATGTGGGAATTAAGAGCTAGGAAACAAATACTGGAAAAATCAGAAACAAAGATGTGCAGACTAAGTGGAGAACAGACGGAGGAGCTTAAACACATGAGGACAGAATGCAAGAATTTAAGAAAAAGGTCAAGAAAATAGAGGAAATCGTAGGAGGAAAGGGAAAAAGAGCGGAATGGATGGTAGAAGTATCTAAAAGGAGGAAACATTTAAGAAGAGAAGAGAACAACAAGGGAAATGTAATAAATGTAAATAGAATATGATGTAATGTAAATATAATTTGTAACACTTACGTGAACAAATAAACTTAAACTATAATATTTTTCAAAATTTTTCAATTTGCACGAAAATCAAAATCTTTGCAAACATTATAAATTATTTTTTTGGTCTTAGTCAATGCGGAACTGATCGATACAGGTTTTCAATGCTTAAGTTTACATATATTAAAAGCGGCAGTTACACTTTTTGCGCTAGACAATTTGTTCATTCTGTAGCTTTTTCCCTGGCCGACTTTTTTTACGAAATTTATTCGTTTCAGACACAGTAACACGAAACACTTGAGCGCTTCTTTATTTTATATTTTTATTAGTTTAGTTTTATTTCGACTAACGGAATATATCCGTTTCTCTATTTTTTCATGAGAATTAGCGATTCTTACACTAAAATCCGTGTAAAAATAAGCAAATTCTTACACGAATTTTAGTAATGTTAGTTTTTTCAAAGTTGGTATGTCTGCATCGTAAGTTGACGTTACATGAAAAAAAAAATCAAAATTATTGGAACTTAACAATTGAAATTAAAATTTGGTGCCAAAATAAAATAAAGACGTTCTATTAATTCAAAGTTATTTATTTATAAAGATATAAAGAGATAATTTCGGATGAGGTTTTAGGTTAACACATAAATTTCAACTTGTCAAAGTGTAAGTGTTGCCAATTCAATAAAATATAAAAGTTTCCCAACGTTGTTTTAAAATTAAAATTATAAAGAAAATATTGAAATTGAATCAAAATAGAGAAAATAGTATAAAACACACGTCATAGAATACGTTTCCATCACTACCGCTTCATAAACTCGCCGCTACGCGGCTCGTGTATGAAGCCTGGTCTCGTAATTGAAGCGCGTTTATTCTGTAGCTTGTGTTTTAATATACTAGTCTGTTTAAACAACAATTTTCTTTTTAAATTATAAATAAATATTTTATTTTGATTTTGGATAGCGTTTAGAACAACAAACTTTTTCTTCTATTTTTTGTATTCGCGAATAAGTATGGAATTTTTGCATTTTTCGATTTTCTAAAAACCAAGACTCACAAATGTCAAACTCATAGAATTACGTTTTAAAGTATTATTCTCAGTATATGGGATTTAACGACATATGACTACGAATACCTGAATTTGTCGATCAGAAAAAAAAGGCAGTAGCAAAAGAATTTAAAAAATACATATACAACAATATACAATCAATAAAACTTCCAGTTTGTTTTATTATCTTGTTAAACGACTGAAGTCCATTAACTTATAAAATTTAGACGTTTTAGGTTATATGCACCCCTTCTTGCCGCATTATAAAATTGTACCAGTCGTTTGTTACGGCCTATAAAAGCTTTTAATATAGCAATAAATATTTTATTTGCACAACATTTTAAACTAATTATAATTAATTTTTACTGGCACATAAATTTATCAACATTCGGATATTTTTCAAACTTCTTTATAATATAAAACGAAGGTACTTGTCTACAGCCGTTAAAATGCCATCAATTAATTCTGCTTGTCGTATTTATCTTTTTGTATTATTAATAAAATACTTTAAATGCTTAGAAATGTGTGCTTGATCATTTATGTTCTATAAATAAGAATTATACTCTAGGTGATTTAGTTTACACGCTCGTTAAGGCTTTATGACCTATTCATTTTTTTAGTTTTGAATTGAAACTGTTCGAAAAAGTTGATCAAATTAAAATATTGTTTATTTTCTATTATTTGTATTTACGTCAATGTAACGCGTTTGAGTCAGCGTTTTATTTATTTCAAGTTTAATATGACATTGACGCGATAATTCAAAAATGGTAGATTCAATGTCAAAACTAAAAAATAAATAACAGATTTCAAAGAACTCTAAGATCTGTAGATTCACTGATAGATCCCGAAAAGCAAAGAAATGATTTCGAACTGACAACAATATTGTTCAGTTACATTCACGTTATTCCGGTTTGTACTTGATCACTCACGATCATTTATTTATTTAATATCTACTTAGTAATTGTAACCAGTTCTGAAATATTGATTAATAAAGTTCGTGGTGTAAGTACGTGTACGAAACGTTCGCGAAACTTCTTTTATCCACTGCATTTGTAAAAGCTTCTGAATTTAATAAAAAGTACTATCAATGCAGAATGCTTTTAGATTCTCGAAGTATATTTACCTTGTTAACATAAATTTGTTAAAGTGCGTAATAGGACGAGGCCGAAGACCGAGTGCTATTATCTCAAAATTTTTGAGGTGTATTCGGTAAGATAATTTTCTACTACTTTTCATGTTTTTTAATCAATTAATACAAACTAATTGTGTTGTTTTAGCGTATATTCTAAAATAATTTTGTTGGTTTTGTTGCTACAAATATGAACAAATCTTCACACCATGATTATGAAATGATTTACTATGTGACATTTAAGGAGTTAAGTGGGTTTGAAAATTTCAAAAAATCGATTTTTTTGTTTTATTAAATAGTACAAGGGCAACTCGAATTAGTGTTTAATATTTTAGTTGATTGTTGCTTCTTGAGCCAATAGATTGATTTGAGGTTATAAGTGTTTGTGAATTTTTACTATAAGTGTTACAACATCTGATCGAACAACTAGTGGTCACAGAAAAGATAGATCAAAGAATAGAAAACAATCATTTAATCCAAAAACTGCTAAGATAGATGACGAATCTTTCACCAGCACGTCGGCAAAAAAACTCAAAAGCCAAAATGAAAAACACGTGCCAGAGAACGGTATTCTGCAGTGTGCAATCATCGATTTTTTTAAAGTTTTTTCAACACTATCTACTTTTGTGAAGTGTTTAATGAAATAAATGAGAATGGAGAGGACAAAATATGTAATGGTAAAGTGGACTTTGAACAGTGTGTAAAATTTGGCCTTGGTTTCATAATTCTCGTAGAGTGTGAAAAATGTCAGCCTAAATACAATTTATAGTGTCAAAAAATTGGTAAATCATATAAAATAAATCGTAGGTTTATATTTGTGATGCGAATATTAGGCTTAGGACTTGCCGTATCTAAAAAATTATGTGGCTTGATAGATGTCAGTTGTTATTTTTGAATAAGTCAACATATGATTTTTATGTTCAGAAAATTCATGAATGTGTCCAGATGGTTGCTGAACCACTTATTTCATCGGTTGCAAAAGAAGAAAAACAATTAACGTGTGATGAAAAAAAAACTGAACACAACAGAATTTGAAGAGTGGAAAGAAGATCATTTTGGAAAAAACAAATTTAGTGGCAATCACCAAGGATCAGCTGGTAATATGAAAGTTTGATCAATAGCTATGTTTCAACGCTCTTTTTGAAAATACGGCCTAAAGTACTCAAATTATATTGTGACGGGGACTCCAAAACATATTCCGGAGTTCTTAATGCCAAATCTTATGACGACGATTTTATTATAATGGAAAAAGAATGCGTAGGACATGTGCAGGAGAGGATGGGCAAGCGTTTACGTGATTTGGTCAATAAAGCTTTTGAAAAAAAAACAAGACCGGCAAAACAATTAGAAAAAAAAAACTCTGCCTGGAAAAGGCAAACTTACTGGCAAATTTATTGATAAGTTAACAGTTTATTATGGCCTAGCTATAAGAAGAAACTGCTTTTTGGTGCAAAATATAAGAAACGCTACATGGGCAACTTATTTTCATTATATCTCCACAGACAAAAATCCACAGCACGATAAATGTTCAAATGACCATAACTCATGGTGCACTTGGCGACGTGCTTCAGCAATGAACACTCTTTTATCATACAAACATGACTACGATCTATTACCAAGTGAGGTTTCAACAGGTATCAAATCTATTTATGAAGAACTCAGCAAAGAAGAGCTCTTGGAGAGGTGTGTTGGTGGCTTTACGCAAAACAATAACGAAAGTTGGAACCAATTAATTTGGAAAATGACTCCAAAAATACTTGCTGCTAGTTCAAAAATAGTAGAGATTGCTGCCTTTGTCGCTGCTGGCACTTTCAACGCAGAAGCCTAAGCTTTGTTGCTTTTTATGCATGGCATGGACTTGAAACTTGGCCGAAACAGCCACGAGTACGCCCATAAAGAAGATGAGAACCGCATACTTATTGCCGAAAAGAAAGCGAACGCTACGACTCGTGTTGCAAAAATTCGTCACAGGCAAGAACAAAAGGATGCCCTGGATATTGCCGCAGCAACAAGTACTTTGCTTTATGATGCCGGCATCGATGATTCTATGTAAGTTAAAAAAAATTTTTTTTTGCATGTTATTTAAATTTAAAAGTTTAAACGAGTTTATCTCAAAACTTAGTTTTTTAAGTCGGTGGACGATTTATCGAAAAGTTATGAAGCGATTTTGTTCAAATTTTGCACACAGGATTTTTTTTATTACAACTAATTTTTTCGAGCCAACGTATGGCGAAAATTTGACCAAAAAATGTGTTTTTATGATCAGTCTGTCAAAAATTCAAATTTTATTTTTTTTTCCTTCGTCTAATAATGAGATTTATCCATGTACTAACAAAATATTTTTGGTTTTTTGATTTTAGATGAACCAATAATGAGTTATGCTGTCCACGGCAAGAGCACTTTTTTTGAGACGACAAGGGAGATGAGGTACCAACAGCTGAGTATTCGGAATTTTTAAATAAAAATTAAACAAAATACTGTTTAAATATGTATCTTTGATATGCTGAATTGTTTAAATAAAATATGTGATTGTATATATTAAAAAAAAAATTGTAAAAATACCCTTTTTTGAATCTTTACAACCCACCTAACCCCCTAAATTGACATTTGAATATATCATATCTGCTTTGCCTAATAATACCACGCCCGTGGTGTTATCGCTGTAATTCCTTGATGATTGGTTGCAATAAAATAACATTTTTCTATTGATTAATTAATACAGTAAAAAATTATCTGCATAATAACATTAAGGTAATGCTAATTAAATTGGATATTAAATAACTACAAAGAAACCAATAAAATTAATTATGCAAAAAAAATGCAACGGGAAAAGTGTTAATTTTCAAGTTTATTATTATTATTTAACGAATATTTATAAATAAAAGAAATATTTTTATTTTATGTTTTACGTTTTATTTAAGAGTATTAAATTTTAATAAATTTAGAATTATAAAGAGTGCCAAAAAACAATTTTATACAGTCATGTAGTCAAATGACTTTAAAGGAAATTGAATTGCTTAGTTACGAAGTATTTGCTAAATTTAGGTATGAATGAATAAAATTAAGAATGAAACGATACATTTAATACATAATACACATAATATATAATTTAATACACATAATATATAATATAATACATATGATAATATAAAATACAAAAATTGACACTTTAGTACTTTGTGTAATACCCATCATTATTAATACAGTCTTCTAGACGCCTCCTCATACTATTTAAAAGGTTTCCGCAAATGTCGTGACATGTTGAGATAGTTCCTGCAAATTTCTTACTCTTACCCCATTGAATCCAACGTCATTCCAACTTTTTACCATGGGCAGCTCAAAGATTTTCAATTGTGTTAAGGTCAAGTGATTTTGCTGGCCATGGTAATTTCGGGGTGGTCATAAAACTATTCATTAACCATTCGTGTGTATTATACAGTTATCTTGCACTAAAACTGTGTTGTTCATTTCTTCTTCAAGATAAATTGTTCTTACTGTAGGTAATAATACATCTTCTAATACTGGGATGTAACCACTCGAATTAAATCTAGGCGGAATAATCTTTAATTTCTCCTAGACCATCTTTAGACGTCCAACCCCAATATCTTGCGTTGATTTGTCTGCTGCTTGTATTTGGAAGAACGTTTTCAACGTTATATCGCGTTTCATTTCGTCGCCATAGTTCAATAAGTGCATCCTGAGACGACGAAAATGTTTTTTTGCCAGAAAATATAACATTTGACCAGTCTTTATCTATATTTTTTTGACAAAATTCTAATTGTGCAATGCCATGGTCAAGAGTTAAATCAATTTTTCGGCAGGTTGTCGATAATGTATGCTCACCTCGTGCAGCCGACGTCGGATAGTTCGCACACTACAACCCAGTTCTAAATTTTCTGAACTGCTGAAGTAAATCTTATTGCACCGGTATTTAATTCTCCCATTTCACTTCTCGTAATCCACCGTCTAACAGTTTGGATCTATAAGTCTTGTATAAAAATTAATAAAAAGGATAAGTAATTTAGTCTTCTACAAAACACTTTAAACACTTTAAACACAATACTGTCAACAAGTAAATCTCTACTAAATTATAATTTACCCCGTAAATAAAAAAAATACCAGGATAAGAGCACATAGGTCTTGGTCTTGGTCTTCGTGTTGCAACAGTTGATCTTACTCTTGGTCTTGATGCCCTTAATCTCGGTCTTGCTCTTGAATATAGAGTTTTGGTCTTGTTCTTGACCTTGCACGCAAGACTCTTGCAGTGTTGCATTTTTACACCGTACTATGAATGAAAGTTCACAATGATAGTCAATGTTGTTAAAAAAAAAATTTTAATAGATATTTGATTAATAACGAAGAATCAAGTTACTTTACTAAAAAGTAAAAAATTCTGTCTAAATATATATTCTGCGTTATCACTTTTGTCGTGTTATTTGTTTTTTTTTAGCTGCGGGTAGATTTAAACGATGTCTTTCTAATGTAGTTTTTTTATCGTTTTGGCGCCTCTTTAATTTAGTTTATAATCTAACATCACGAAGCTTGCGACTCAATCTCCGGGAACAACTGAATTAATCATTGCCTTATGTTTTTGTTACGAGAAAACCATCGCGACAGTATAATTGCGGACTTATGGCGATTCTTGATTTAGTTAACTTTACAGGTAAAATGACGTCGGCCAGGTAGTAATTTCAAATTTTTATAGCAAGTCTGGTAGAGTCAAGATAATATTATGCAAAACTTTATTAAATTGTGAAATAAGTAATTTGCTCGAGAATGATGTCACATACTTAATGATCTTTTAGATCTATTTTACTCAAACTTTGTAGAATTGTAGATATCGCAAAGTATCTATTGATGACGGCACATGACTCGCACTTTGCTATAATTTTTTACTTTCAATTATTTTCTTCTATGTAGTTATTAAACTTTAAGCATTGTTAATTTGGTTATACAGTATTACTTATATTGGTATTTAGCTAACAGTTTATCTGAAGATCAGAATTACTAGTTTACTTTCAGTCGAAGTTACAAAACGTTTTCAGTTTTATGTTATAAGTTTGTTGAGTACAATGACTATATTTCAATCAAGTATTCTTAATTGTTTTAAACGTAATCAAGACCAGATTTTAGCAAACACACGTCGCTGCATGTAAGCTTACATACTCTCGGAAATAACTACCTTGATTGTTTCTTTTTGTTCTATTTTAATCTCTTTGTCAGTGGGTCCAGACATACCTTTAGTGTCTCTGAGCCGGGGACCTTACTAGTACATAGAGTGGTGCCTGGTTTTTTCTTTATTTTATTATAGTATTTTTAACCACGCCCACTCACCAGCATTGCAAATAATCGTGGTGACGTAATGGTTACCAACAGAACCCACTATAGTAAAAGTTAGTAACACTGCCCCTAACTATTTAAACAAGTGAAGATTGATTGTTGATTTTAACTACATATGCGGTAAATGCTGTGAGATCTGTATTTTAAAATGTCTTGATGTGTTGTGTTAACTATTGTTTTTTTAATGCTTCATCATCTACAAAATAAGTCGTTAATAAAATAATTACATCAAATGCCTAACTTAACAAAATGTATGTTGTTGTGTGTAACTTCGGCTAAATAAAGAAAAGACATTCCAGTATAAGTAGTATAAATTCTAAATTCAGTTTTCAAAAAACTCGGTTTTATAATCTCCTTTATTTCTGTCTTAAATTCTTCAATTGATGCTAAGTGAGTTGCGTAATTTGCTTTTGATAAACTTTATTTTAGCGTGTGTGAAAAGATTTAAAGATTACTTACAAAATCAAAATTTTAATGTTTGTTTTCTTCTATTTATGCGCAGGTATTGCAAATTGTACTAGAGAAATAGTTCGCAGAGTTAACATGTTCCACAGCACGGTATAACGCATTTTGAAAAATTATTGTCTGTATCCGTACGATGTCCAAATTCAACAGTTAACCGACGTTGGTTTTGAACCGCGACGTGAGTTTTGTGAGTGGTTGCAGTAACAAACAGAACTCTGATTTCAGTGCCAAAGCAGTACTTTTCAATTAATGTTGTTTTACACAAAATTAGGTAATAAACTTTTACAATGCGCATGTTTTGAGTAAAAAAGAAAGCTTCATTAAATTCATCTTTGAGTTGCAAAGATTTTGAAAAACACTTTAATAGAACCGTTGATTTTACCAGAGAGACTTACGAGCTTGAAGTTTACAGAACAATAAGATTTATGCACGACAGAGCTATCGCGCGTTTAACTAAGTCGCCATGTTAATTATTTTTTAAATACAATTAGACATAATGTGAAATTATTTATGCAAGCAACGAACAATTTTTAGCGACGTCGGGAGGTTTATATTTTAACCAATGGTAGGTTTTTTGAACATTTATTACTTTAAAGTAACAAAATCTGGTTTTACTTATTTTTTTGGATTCATTTTTTAAATGCTAGTTTTGCATATTTGGTTTTCCTTTTACAAGTATTTTTCCTGGATTGAAGTATGATGATTGACTTACGTAACATTATCTACATTTAAACATCTGTAAATACGTTATCTCTTAGGTATTCTCTAGTATACTCAAAAAGAATGTGCAGTTCTTAGAATTATCCGATAACATTATTTTGTATTTATTTATATTTTTCATGTCAGTAGATAACTAAGAAAAAATTTGCACTTTTTATAACAGTTTACTTTCATTCACAGTGTCAACAATCTTAGAAAATTATTTAATGCAACAGGTCCGTAATTTACAACGTATTTTGCTAAAAACTTTGAGTTTTTTAAATGTTTTAAAGCAACATTTATTTTGACATTTTTTGCTTATATTTATGCTCTAATTTCACCTCCTAAAATAACAACCTGTTAATTTGATACACCCTGTATAACAAACTAAAATAGTGGGTACTTTACAAAACAAATAGTACAAAAATAAAACAAATACAGTTAGGCAGTTGATATTTGGCAACACACGATTAGAGAAACAAACCGCAATCTTTGTGCATTTTTATCAGTTTCATCATATAGCAGAACAAAATCTATAATCTTTGATTAAATCAATTGGGCATTTTAAGAATGACTAATATCTTGACAACTAACAAACTGTATCTAACTGTAAACGCCATAACAACAATTGTGAAAATCGTTACGGTTTTTAAAAAACAAGTCCAGTTCGAACACCAAACGACTCGTCGATTCAAAAATAAGGGTAAAAAATTATATGGTTCAAAATGCACACACGTATTTCTGACATACATACATTTTGTTTTATATTCAGGTTTTTTTTTTTAAAAATTCGATTCTTGGCAGTAGCCATTTTCTTTATTATTTTATATGTATATCTAATGATTCGTTTACACGTATCTTCAACAACTTGTTATGTTAAAAATTTGTAGTTCAATTAGCGAGTAATAAATTTCTCTTCAAGTATGAAATTTGTCTGTAGAATTCCCTACTCTTTCGTCAAAATTGTCAAATTTTAGACAGCATTTTTAACTCACTTTCTGCAAGACCATCTACGAGTTCTGTACTTTTACGCCCAGGGCACCCTTCACCTTTAGATCGTTTGACGCAAATATGCAATTACATTTGTAAAACGGGGTAAGTGGTGTAAATTTTTCTTTATTGTGGGTTTAATTTGACTCTGTGCTAATTGTTTGTAGCGGATATTGGTACCCATCACATGTTTACCGTTATCACCAAAGATAACTAGCAGGTGGCCTAGTTGAAAAACTTCCATGACGTCACATTATTGATAACGTTATTATCTTATACACCGTCAAGAGTTGGAAACCTACAGGATTGTCCCTCTTTTAACGATTAACCACGACAAACATTATGAAAATTTATGCTGTTAAGTTAAAGGGAAACGCTGCGCATATGTGTTCTTAAATGATTGGATGCCAAGAAGACCTTTTACTTGTGTGTGTGTGTGTTTACTATTTCAATTTTCTTCTTCGATTTGTACTTCGGTGGTCATGTCTTTTATGACCGTAGGTGGATGTTAAGTTAACACAATTAATAATATTTTTCTGCTTCACGAACTCATAAGCAGTGTGCGTTGAGTCTCGAAGGCTTAAATTGTTTGTTTGTTTATGTAAAAGCTTAGACCGACAGAGAAAGCTTGTTGTACGGTGTGTTGCATTCGACGTAAGTTAAACCCACGTATAAATATTTGCGAAAACTTACATTTATATACTTTCTTCATCTTCTGTGATAAAATAAATATATATATATTCTGTGTTATTACTTCTGTGGTGTTATTTACTATTTTCCAGCTACGGGTAGAGTTAGACGGTATCTCCTTAATTTAATCTTTCATCGTCTTGGCGCCTTTTTTTAGATTTACGTTATAATTTCGCATAACAAAGTCTGGGATCCCTCTCCGAAGAAGCTGTGCTAGCCGTTGCTTTGTTTTGTTACAAGAAGACCAGCGTAACAATTTATTCTCCCTTCTTAAGTATAAATAATTGATATAAGTCAAAATCCTTTACATAGGTAGGTCTTCCTACAATAAAATTATTATTATTAGCTTGATTTTGGTCTATATTAGTTGATAGATCATCTTTACAATCATTTTCAAATTAACTAAATACAGGTTTATTTATAGTTGGTTTCAAATGATAAGTATTACGTCTTAAAATTCGATTATTACAATCTTTTACAATAAATGATTTTAGATATACTGTTCTACAAACAATTTTACCTGGAACCCAAATATTTCTTCTACGAATCAATATACTTTGATTCCGAACAAATCTAACATTACTACACTGAAAGAAAAATTGTACATAAAGTCAATGTACGCTATACATAGTATAGTACATTAAAATAATGTACCTTTTTATTGAATCTTTATTATTTACATTATAAGTACATAATTTTTTATGTACTTTACATTGATTCAATGTATCAAGTTGTATTTGTTATCCTTTAAAAGAATTTGTTATGAGATCATGCACAGTGAACCATTACTTAATTTATCGTACGATGTACATTAATTTAACATTTGAAATACATTGGGTTAATGTAATCGTACGTTGTATGTGTAGAGTTTTTATAGAACCATGTACAGTTTATGATTTCAATGTATTTTTACATTAAAATTATAAATTCATACGTTAATTTTAGGTAACAGATACATTAATTTAATGTAACATACACAGAATCAAGCCTTATTACTAGAGAGCGGAATATATGCAAAGTGCATATAGATGCATATAATGCATATTTTTGCTTATTTCAAACAACCTTGCATATTTAAGCTAAGCACGATTTATTTTGCATATTCTAAAGATAAATTAATATGAAATTATAAAATTTCACTGTCTTACAATAAATTAGATCGAATTTTATAAGTTAAAACGGTATGAACCAACTCTGGACTTTTCTATTTCTACCTGAGTAACATTGCAACAAAAGATTGCTTTACAAAGTCATTGAATTTGTCTCTAAAATTAAGGGGTTTTTCAAGAAAAAGATTATTAGCTTAGTATTCAAAATACGTATTGTTAAATAATATTTACGTAGAAACAATTTCTAAAAATAAAATAGGTAATATCGTGATAGTGCTTTTGAAGTGTTTTGTATATTTTAAATTAAAATGTCTACAATTTAAAAAAGTGCTTCGATGAAGTGTTTTGCCGAGTTAAAGTTAAGTGGAAAAAAAGTATTTTGCAAAGCCTGTTCTAAAATCGTAAGTTACATCCATTTTGACATGTCATTATCTTAAAATTTACGTAGGTATCAGAATTCCATACAATATCCTTCTTTGTATCAAAGCAATTTCAGAAATATAGTTCGAGTCTGTCACATTTTTTCACGTTTTTAAAAAATATAATATTTGACTGTGTGGACTTGAAAAATTCCTGTTCAGTTTAGTAAATTCGTCAAATTGTAGCTTTTGTTCATATGAAAATTGATTTCCCTTTGGTGCTTGAACATTTTTTCTTCTACAGATTTTCTGTGAGAAGGAGTTTCAAGTCGACCAACATTTAAAAACAGTAAGTCATAAGTTGAAACTAAAAAATTTATGTATTAAACATAAATGTGTCTATTTAAGATTTTGTTTTATTTATGATTATTTTTAATGAATATGCATTTGCATATTTAGGAAAATTTAGAAAAAATAGCTGCATATTTTTAGCAAAAGTAATGCATAGATATGCGCATATTTTGGTAATCCTTTGTTGCATATATTCCGCTCTTTACTTATTACTATCACACGTAGCATCAAAATCTTACTAAAAAATTTGAGTATGTGAACCTCAGTGTCAGCAATGAATAAATTTTTATATAGCATGTCAAGTGGTGTCAGTGCATTTAATACGTGTATTTTTCTTGATGCAATTCGATAATGCAGTAGAACAAAAGCAAAAATATACGCGGTCAACGTTTTAGTTACTAAAGTTTGTGCAATAGGTGAGTGTATGCATTTTATTTAATAATAATCTATCAATCGTACTGTAATTCTCAAATGTATCTCTAGTTCTCGCAATTTAACTTTCGATGCACGTCATTAATGACGTAAAATTCATACCACCCTATTTATAGCAAAAAATAAATAAATACCGAATTGTCTTATAGAATTTTTTTTTGTCGCGTTGTTGGTGTGCTTACTAAAGTTGCAGCGTTGTTGGCATCTGTCAAATTTAATTTGTGTTTTTTACGTCAAAGTAATATGTCAAAGTGCTCATTGTTTTTTATAATTATTTTTGATACAAAACTGTACTATTTTGAGCTTGAACGAGATAATGGTGGTACATTGATATCAGTAATTGCTGTGCGAGAGGTACCCTTTTACATAATATTTAAATTGTGGTAATACATACATATATTCTACAGTTATTTCTGTATGTACAGCGGTTGCTAACAACGAGGTTCTTAGATCTCCTCAAAACGTAAGCGTAGTAGGTACACCTGTTACGAATGTAGAAACATTTAATGAAAACGTAATTCGCAATGTAATATTAAGAATGTACGAAAAGAGTAAGTTTACATGATAATACCGACAACATGGTTGAATAACTACGTCACTGACGTTAATGACGTGCATCGAAAGTAAAATTGCGAGGACTATAAATAATATTGTTATTTAAGTGTTACCAATAATAACTGACGTTATTCCCTACGTTATCAAATTAAAAAAAAGAGGGAAATTAACTAAATAGTTAATCACATCTTTAATTATTTTAGCCTCAAAAGACGATGGCAAAACATGCATCAAGTCAATGAAATTTGGTAAATTGTCAACGGATGAGTTTGATTTCTACTGGTTAGCATGCATAAAATTAGAAATGTAAGTGTATCAACGAAATATTTGAACAATGACCATTCTACAAAAATCATATGATTTTCGTTTGGTATGAACGTTTTATATAATAATGTTTTTAATTGTAAATTCAAATTTTTTTAGATTGAGTGTAATAAAACTGGATCGCTTTGTATAATATCTAAATAAATATTTTATATACTATTAATGTTTATTAATACATTAAATTGATGTAGTGCATTCGTTAGATTAACGTAATCGTTCATAGTGTTGATGTACAGGTTACACTGATTCATGAAAACTGGTACATCAAATTAATCACGCACACAAATTGCGTCAATGTAATCGTACATTGTGTTTATAAACTTTTACATTGATTCTGAATGCTGGTACACGAAATTGATAAATCATGTACATTCAATTAAAGTAATAATACATTGTCTTGATGTACACATTCTTGTTCAGATTCAATGTTTTACTACATTAATCTAATAAACAGATTCATTGTGCTGATGTACCCATTCATCGGATGAAAAAGATATACGTTTTTTATTGATTCAATGTAGATTTACATTGATTCTACGTCACTTTTTTTTTCAGTGATACGATTTGCATGTTTGCCATCATGTTTTTGTCAGTTGCAGTTGCTAGTAACAAATCATCAAAGTATGTAATGTCATTTTCATCAATGTCTCCAAAATACTATTGATGTAATTTCAAAAGCTTCAGGAGCACAAGATAGTCCAAACGGTACTCTATGAAACGTATGTATAATAACCAACTGCAGTACTAAAGGTACATAAATCAGTAGACTAATCATCTAATTTAATATGCCAAAATTCCTGTTTAATGTTAAAAACTGTATAAAATCTTTTATTATATAGTTTTACTCTAATATCTTTAAATTTTGGAATTAAAAAGTAATTTCTTTTAATAACTTGATTCAACTCTACAGGATCAAAACGTATCCTTAAATTCCCGTCATTTTTCTCTATTAGAACTAAACTACTACTCCGTTCCTTAGGTTGCTCTACTTTAGAGATTATATTACTTTTTAGTAACTGTTGCAACTAATCTTTTAATTTTGTCATTAAACTATGCGGCATTCTTCTAGGTGGTCTAATTACACCTACAGCGTTTTCATTAATTTTTATATTATATTCATCAAAAAATGACTCTATTCCTTCAAAGATGTCTTTGTGTTTATTAATAAACTTTTCTACTGAATTGATATGATTACTAAATTTAATTTAAGGCATCCTTCAAGCCCAATTAATGATTGTGAGTCCATATCAACAATAACCTAAACCATGTCAACAGCTATGTTCCCTACTTTTGACATCAGTGTGACTTTAAACGTTGATTTAATCTTAAACCCTCTATATGCTTGTAGTATTACATTCGTTTTATTTACACATTTATTTCACAATTAATGATTGTGAGTCCATATCAACAATAACCTAAACCATGTCAACAGCTATGTTCCCTACTTTTGACATCAGTGTGACTTTAAACGTTGGCTTAATCTTAAACCCTCTATATGCTTGTAGTATTACATTCGTTTTATTTACACATTTATTTAAATTTGATTTGTTAAGTAAATTAAGATGTAATATATTCACTTCTGAACGCGTGTCAAACGTAAATTCTACATTTACATTTTCAAGACAAATTTTATGTAACCACATGTTGGAAACAGTATCAATAGTTTTTATTACAGACTTACTATTTTGTTCCGATTGTACTTTGGCTATAGAATCAGTAATATATTGGTTCTTGAATATCATGAACGTTTCGTCTCCAAGGCCTTCTCATCTTACAGCCTACACTAAAATGATTTAGTTTTTGACAAGTCAAACACTTCTTACCAAATCCAAGACAAATTCTTGTTATGTGTTTTGTGTTTGCATTTTTTACACAAATACTTCATATTAACATCTGACTCACTTGGTTTGTTTATAGTTATGTGATTCTTAGCATCCACAACTGTCACTTTGTACCTCATTTCTTAATTCCTTAATATGACATCGACTGATTTCTGATGCTCTGCATGTATTTACAGCTTTATTAATTCCTAGATTTGCTGTACGCAAAAACTTTTCTTGAACAGTTCAGTCGTAGGCACCCAAAACAATTGTGTCACGGAGCATTTCCGGTTCATTAGTAAATTCACATGTTTTTATCAATTTCTTTAAATTGGTATAAAAATGATCAAATTCTTCACTTTCCTTTTGATTTCTTGAATAGATAATGTTCTTTCTTGGTTTGTTGTATTCTTCAAATGCTCGTATTATTTTCTTAACATTTTCCCCCTCATTTTCATCCAAATTAAACGTATTATACAACTCTAATCCCTCTTCACCGAAAAAGTTTAAAAGGATTGCTGCCTTCAGTTGTTTTGATGCCGAGTTTTTACCAGATTCCTCTATATCAGTATTATAATTTTGCAAGAATTTCTTCCAATTCCCTGCCAAATTTTCATTTATTATAAGATTCCTCGGTGGCTCAAATTCCATTTTTATTATACACGTGGTTTATCTTAAAATTAATCTTTCCATTCTTAATTATTACGCAGCGCCATGTTTTATATTCAGGTTTTTTTTTTAAAAAGAATCAGACATTTTCTTTATTATTTTATATGTATATATAATGAGCCGCTTACACGTATTCTCAACAACTTCGGTTTACACAACAGCACTACATAACACATTTTATATTATTAAATGAATTTAATTACTTTTTTACTGCAAAACAAAGTTACGTTTTTTTCTCTAAAGTTTAAACATTAAAAAACAAATGAAGATTAATTATTTGTAACTAAGAGCCAAAAAAACGTTGAATTTATTGATGAGTGTAACTGTATAGAAATGTAACTAAAAATATAAGCAACATATAATATTATACACAATAATAAAAAATGTAAGGATTAATAAAAAAAACAATTTAAATATTATTACAATAGTATTACCGCTTAAAAAATAAGTATAAATAGACAAAAAACTATAAAAACAACATTATTGTTAATAACTTTCTATAGTTTTCTTAAACTTGCCAAAAATTTTTATTTATAATTAAACATTTTAATAATAAATTTTAAATAAATAATAATAGTAATAAATTTACAACCTCATCATTAAGTGAAGAATATACGAATGACTATCATTAAATAGAATTTTACTTATGCGCAAAAGTTAAATTACTAGATAAATAAAACTATGAAATTGAAAAAAAGGTTTTTTTAATGAAATATAAAACTAATAAATATCGAAACTTTTTTAATATGAGAAAAAGAATAAGAAAAACAAAAATTAATAAAAAACAACAAAAAATTTTTTTAATTATTAAATTAAAATTAAATATTTATGAAATGATAGAATTATAAATCGAATTAAGATTTTCTATGCCAGTTCTATAATTTACTGCATTAGGATTTTTTTAAATTTTTATCATCTCATAAATTAGTTGAAATTATGGTTGTTTTCTATGGAATGATCAAAGAGAGCAGTTTTAGCATTATGTTGTGTATCTTTTTTATTACATTTTTATTTTGGTTTATTTTATTTTTCAAGTATTGCTTAGTTTGACCAATATAATTACAATTGCAATTTAGGCAATTCAATTGATACAACATTAGAATCCTAAAAAATGTTAGTTTTATTTTTTAGGTTTTTAAACAAAATATTTCCAAGAGTAGAATGATTTTTGAAAGCAATAATAAAATTGAATTTATTTAATTCTTTTTCTAAAGTATAAGATACATTAGGTATAAATGGTAATGATACAAATTTGTTTTTTTCTTCATTATTATTAGTGTTTTCTTTTTTTATATTTACATTAATAGTTGAATTAACTGAATTTGAGCTTGTATTATTTTTATGTTTGTTTTCAAAATTCTATTCATTTTTTAACATTAGTTTTTATGAAATGTCGAGGAAAGCTGTTTTTTAATTAATATTTTCAGTTTGAAATTTAAGTGAAGATAACATGGTTTCTCTGTCAATGAAATTACTAATTATACTTTTCTCATATTTAATAGAAGTAACTAAATTTAAATTTATGTATGTACTAGTTTTTACATTTTTTCTATACCAATTTGTGTCAATTTTATTATTTAAATTTCTAATAAGTGTCGAATCTAAAAAAATATTGATTTGTAACTTTTCTTTTTTTATAGTAAATTTTAGTCTTGGATGAATACTATTAAAGTTATTAAAGATTAAATTTATTTTAATTTCATTAGTTGCAATTAGAATGTCATCTGTATATCTTTGATAAAAGGTAATGTTCTCAATGTTTTCTAAAGTTCTTTTTCTAAATTTTGTAAAACTAAATTAGCTATTGTACTAGATGAAAAGTTGTTTCATAGCAATTCCAACTTTGTTTATAAATTTTATTGTTAAATGTTAAAGATGAATTGTACTGCTTTAATAAATTCATTTAAAGGTAAATTTGTAAAAAGTTTGATTTCATTCCAATAATTTTTAAAAGTATTTATTGCTAAATCTATAGGTACGTTAGTATAAAATGAAACAACACCCAGAGAAAACAAAACATGATTGTAAGGAATAGTTACATTATCAATAAATTTTTTAAAAGATCAAGAATCGTTTACGCTGTACTTATTTGCTTGTGTAATGTTAATTAATATATTAGATAAAAACTTTGAAAGTTTGTAAATTGGGCTCATATATGAAGCGATAATAGGTCTAAGTGGTTTATTTTCTTAATGTAATTTTGGTGATCCATATAATTTAGGTAGTAATCTATTGTGTAAAATTAAATTTTTATAAGTACTTTGTTCTATGCAATTTAAATTAAGCCACTTTTTTTAAATTTGATTATTAAAATTTTGAATGTTTATAATTGGAGTTTTTTCTATTTGAATATATGTGTCTTTATCATTTAATAAATTTAACAGTTTTAGATCATAGTTATTTTTCTTTATAATTACTGTTTTTTGAATTTTGTCTGCTTTAGTAACAATTATTTCATTATTATTTTTTTAAAAAGTTTTTGTATTTTTTAATTTTTTAAAAAAAAACGTTATTGTTAATTTGTTCGATTGGTTTTAAAATCTTATTTTTATTTTTGTGTTTATAGTTAGGTAAAATATTATTGATTGAACATGTAATAGAATTTTGAGTTTTAGATTCTAATGTGTCAATTGAATTCTCTACATTATCAATAATATTTTTATAAGAAATGTCATGATTAAGGTTAAAATAATTATAGTTAGGTCCTAAACTTAAAATTTCTTGTACGTCATTCGGTATGAATGTGTCTGTTAGGTTTTCTATCTAATCTTTATTGATTTTGTTATTTATATCTAAGTTTTTATGATTTGTATTTAAAACTAATAAGTTATATTTGTTGTCATATTGTGTGTATTAATAATTATGAAGAAGAAAACAAATTTATATCATTACCATTTATACCTAATGTATCTTACACTTTAAAAAAATAATTAAATAACACTTTTATTATTGCTTTTAAAAATCATTCTACTCTTGGAAATATTTTGTTTAAAAACCTCAAAGACAAAACTATAATTTTTTATGATTCGAATGTTGTATATCAATTGAATAGCCTAAATTGCAATTGTAATTAAATTGGTTAAACTAAGCAATACTTGAAAAATAGAATTAACCAACATAAAAATGTAATAAAAAATAAAAAAATTACACAGCATTCTCATAAAACTGCTTTCTTTGATCATTCCATAGAAAACCATCATAATTTTAACTTTAACTAACCAAAAATGTTGCATAGGGAAAAAATTTAAAAAAGAGACTAATTTATGAGATGATAAAAATAAAAAAAAATTAATGCAGTAAATTATAGAACTGACAGAAAAATATAATTCAATTTATAATTCTATCATTTCATAACAAATTTTTTTTATTTCATAGTTTTATTTATCTACAAATATAACGTTTGCACATAAGTAAAATTCTATTTAATGATAGTCATTCGTATAACCTTCACTAAATCATAAAGTTGTTAATTTGTTAGTATTAATATTTATTTAAAATTAAAATGTTTAATTATAAATGAAAATTTTTGGTAAGTTTAAGAAAACATTGTTTTCTCCCTAACTTATATAATTAATGTTGTATTTTATTTTTAGATATTAAAATGTAAAATAATTGAACCTTTGAAGAAACTTATGCGAAACGTACGTAAGGTGCAAATTTCATGATTGGTGTTTCTAATATTTTATAAACAAATTCACTACAGAATTATTTGCTGTTCTTATAATTTTCCATTAACTACAAGTTTTAAACGTTTTTAACAGCATATTTAATTAATTTATTATTGTTTAAATAAAACAGAAATGCTGCTCTTATGTCAAGCGATAACAATGGGTATATGCCAAATATTCCTATTATCTAGGTTTCACATTAGCAATTATGATTACACTTATTAAAAGCTTGTATAAAATATAAGAACATCTAACTCTTTTTACAAACGAATAAAAGAGTAACTTAATATAAAAATGTATCTATTTCATTATTAATAATTAACGCATTTTTCTGAGATAAATGTAAAAACAACTTTTTTGTGTGCTTGATAAAAACAAAAACTGTGCTCATACAACGGCTTGTAGTAGAAACGTAGGTTAATTCTCGAGGGAAACATCCAGATATCGCACTCACTCAAATATAACTATATTAAACTTCATTCCGCCATTTGTATAAAACCCAGGCTTTCAATTATTAAGGGTTGGTACGCATTACAAGTAAGACAAACGTATTTACATTTACGTATTCGGATAATTCATGCTGATAAACTTTCTGACTGACTTTAGGGAGCAATAACTAATTTTCTGCGCTTGTTGGTGCGTGAGAACAAGATTCACCTACTTAAAATACACTTACTTTATGCACCAGTATTATTTGAAACTTTAATCATGCTTGGAGGTTACATAAAGAAAAACGAAATTTGCTTTTCTTACACTGTAGTTATGGTAACTGTATCTAATCTATATATCTATTGTGCAACAGGAAGACGATCTTACTAGTTGTATATTTACCTCAATCATCCTAGATGTAATTGATAGAACATTTTGTTGCTACTTTATAATGCTTAAATTCTCATAAAGAAGCTGTTAATGGTAACAACATTAGTTGGTCCGGAAGTGCTTAAATTACTGTTGTTTAAAGTACCGTTCTTAAAAAGATTATTAATACAAGTAGTTGCATTAGAATATGCTATTACCATTATCACTTAACTAAATACACGATTAAACTAAATGCTTTTATTCAAATCTCAATGACAACAAGAATGCCACATTTAAATTAACGTTTGGCAGCTTTTGGTTAAAGTTAAATAATTTCAATAGAATTTGTCTAATAGCAAACTCATCTTCCTCTGAAAATTTTTTTGGTACATTATGTATCAGATAAATTTGAGCTGTTTGACAAGGCGACGTTGACTTTAGAGTTTTAATTGCATCATTCAATTTATGATTGTGGAATTTGTTTCCAGTTACAAATATCAGGAATAAACTGAAAGTTAAACGGTCTTAACAATTGGAAAACAAAATATTTAACAAAAAACTTAATTCAAAAAGTTGAATGATTTACAACAACTATGACTAAATCAATGTGCTGTAGAATAAAACTATTCTGGTACCTCGTTTTACTAAACAAACAAGTTAGATTCAAAAAACTGTTTTTTTAACACGAGATTGAGTTGAATTGTTGTACAAATCAAATAAATTTAAAGTAAAAGTTATATTAAATATTATAAACCATGAGGTCAAATTAAATCAATAATAAACTACAACAAATATATAGTATACTATATAGAAGTGTATTATTATAGCCCTAGCGTCGAGACTACATCACAAGACCCAAAGATTATTATTTACGTCAGTATGCTATTATGCAAATATTTCTATAATAAATGTATATGCCACAACCAAAGTAGCAACAAATGAAGAAAAAGACATATTCTACGAAACTATAGAAAGTACATGTGAGAAAATTCCAAAACACGACACGCTAATTTTCCTAGGGGACCTGAATGCAATGATAGAAAAAGAAGAGCACATACAAAATGTAGCAGACAAAGAAATCCTGCATGGAAAAACCAATGATAATAAAACAAGATTATGTAACCTAGCAGAAGAATTTAAGTTGTTCATAGAAAGCACAAAGTACAAACATGAAGAGGAGCATAAAATCACATGAACAAGACCAGGGAACACAGAAGGAAACCAAATAGACCACATCCTAATACAAAAGAAAAAAAAGTATTATACAAGATGTAAGATCCTATAGAAAAACCAGTGTAAATACAGACCACTACTTAGTAATAGCCAAAACAAAGTTAAGACTAGCGAGAGATGACAAAACCAAAACAACAGCACAATAATAGAACATTGAGAGTTTAAACAGTGAAGACAACAAAAAAAAGTTTCAAAAAGAAGTCAAAAGACAACTAAGAAGAAGAAACAAAAATGAAAACATAGAAGACGAATGGAAAAACATAAAAACTGCAATAATCGAAACATCAGATAAACCCATAAAAAGAAAACAAATAAAACAGAGAAATAATTGGTACGACGATAAATGCAATAAAATGATAAAGGAAAAAAGAGAGGCAAGATTAAAATGGATAAGTACAAACAAAGAATACCATTATGAAAAGTACAGGCAAATACGAAAAGATGGAATAAAATTTATAAAAAACAAGAAGGTGAAATGGCTAAAAGCAAGAATAGAGGAGTTAGAAAAAGATAACAAAAACAACACAAAATTGTATAGACAAATAAAACAGCAAACAAGGAAGAAGGCAATAACAAAAATAAATTAAAAAAATGTCAAAAATACCTAGAAAACATGGAAACATCAGAAGAAGGCACTAGCGGAAATGAAAAAACAAATAATACGCAAGAAGAAAAAACAGTGGAAAACCTAACACAAGAAGAGGTAATCAATATTATAAATAATCTAAAAATTGGAAAAACACCAGGGACTGACAGTATATACAATGAAATACTAAAAAAACGGAGGAAACAAGCTAAAAACAATAATATATGAGCTACTAGTGGCAGTATAGAAAAAATAACTAATACCTGAAGAATGGCGACTAGGGATGATAATGCCTATACCAAAAAATGGAGATCTATTAAAATGTAACACTTATAGAAGAATAATCCTGCTAAATACAGTCTATAAAATGCTATTATCAATAATATTGAAAAAGACTGAATAAATACACACGAAGGAAGGTAGGAAATACCAAAATGGATTCAGTCAAGGAAAATCTACAGTTGATGCAATATAAATGCTAAAACAAGAGATAGAAAAATCCTATGAAAGAGAGATTGATCTGCATATTTTGCACATAGACTTTAAACAAGCATTTGACAGCTTAGAAAAAAAACGATAATGAAAGACGTATCAACATTAAGAATACCAACTAAGATAAAACAACTAATTAAAATCCCATTGTAGGAATCAAAGGCAGTTGTAATAACACAAGAAGGATTAACAAACCCAGTAAAACAAGCAACAGGAGTAAGACCAAGAGATGGACTATCTGCAGCGCTATTTAACATAGCATTAGAAGGTGTAATAAGAAATTTTAAAATAGCCCGATCCATAATACAAAAGTCAATATAAGTAATTGCGTATGCAGACGACATTGCAGTAGTGACAAAAGACAAGAGTGGCTTAGAGTAAATAACACAAAAAATAGAGGATGAGGCAAGAAAACGAGGATTATAATTAAATCAAAAGAAAACTAAGTATATGAAAATTAGTAAAGAACAGATGTTAAAAAATAAACCAGAAATTGTAATAGGAAACAGTTATAAGTAGCAAAAACGAGAGAAACATAGAAATAGCACAAAGAATAAAATCAGGACACGACGCATACAACAGATTTTAAAAAATTACGAAAAGTAAACAGATAATAAAGAAAACAGAAATGAGAATGTACAAAGTAGCAATAAGACCAGCAGTATATGCAAGTAAAACCATGCGCATTACAAACAAAGATGCAGAGAAATTGAAAGTATTTGAACAAAAAATAATTAGAAGAATATATGAACCAAAGAAAATAAATGAAGAATTACATATAAGATTAACAAACTAAAAGATAGAAGAAATACTTAAAGGAGAAAACAAAGTAAAGAAAATTAAAGCCAGGAGAATACGTTGGTACAGACATGTAAATATAAAAAAAGAAGAATCAATTGCGAAGAAGATAATGAAATGGAAACCACAAGAATCGAGAGCAAAGGGGAGGTCGAAAGTAAGATGAGAAGATAAATGCAAAGAAAAAATGAAAGATAAGAAGATATGGAGGAAAATAGTGAAAGAGGCAAGGAAACACAACGACCTGTAAGGTAAAAGAAAAGAAAGAAAGGTGGAGATAAGTGACAAACTAACCTACTAACACAGTCTGAAAAGCTCCAATAAGATCGGCATCAATTCCGGAATGGAATGTATAGCCAGTTATATATATGTATATATGCTGTTATGAACAACGACAGTATTATAACAATACTATAATTAATGTTATTCCAATTGTAATTTATTACAATATAAAATAAGTGTTTATTGCCAAGTTAAAATAAAACTACTTCAACTCTGTAATACTACAAAAACAACCTACAAACAATGCGATTCAACAAAAAACAAACGCTTTTTCATCATGTATTAGTAGCCCAGATGCTGAAATCTAATCTAGGAAGGTTTTTGTTGGAAACATAAATAACTTTGCTTTTAGAACAGAAAGTAGCGTATTAAGTTTTAGCGTCACTTTATCGACCGGACATAGTTTCTAAAAACCATCAAAAGCATCGTCTCAAGAATAAACATCTAACTAAGTATTTTTTAACATTTTGTTTATTTAAAAACATTTCGCGGCGACTCAGTGTTGTATTTGGAACAAAAAGATTGCCGATGAATTATTATTACAAAACTCGATTTAAATTATATTTTTGGTAATGTCTGAAATGTTAATTTAAGAAAGATGCTTTCTGGATTTGGACAAATTATGAGTTAATTTTTAATGTTTTATTTGTAAGTTTTACAAATTTGTGAACTTGATCTTTATTTGAAGTTTTTTGTCGGATATTAATTTTGTCATGATTTTGTTTTTGGTGGGAGATATTGAGGTTATAAGTTTTGTCCCGTATCAAAATAAAGATGGTTTTTATGTCGCAATCTTTTTGGTTTCCTATAGCATTTAGTTTTTGGAGTTAAATTGGGAGTGCTTTATTTTCTCAATTACATAAAGGTATACACCAACAGCTAATTGGCTTCTATGACTATCTCAAATTTAGTATTAGTTAACGTCGTCCAGAATTTTTGAAACACCAGAAGCATACAGACTAAAAAATATAAAAGTACAAACTTTCGTATATTGCAAATATTTATGATTCAAAAATGTTTGCAGTAATAGTATTTTGGAATACCTGAAAAAAACGATAACAAAAAATTCAATGTTATGACAAGAACAACAAGAACAACAAAAAGAGGAAATAAAGAAGAAACTAGAAATGTGATATATGTGAGACAAATTAATAGAAATTACGGCAAAGAATACAAGACTTTAAAGAGAAAGGTTATTTGAGACGCTGAGTGTGCAAAAACCTAGCAATACGCGGAATAAAATGTTATAAAAGAATAGATAAGGAAATCAGAAAACGTATATTTGCAGAATATTGGTCTATGGATATATTTAATAGACGAGTTTACTTATATTGTTAGTTTAGTACAAAGTGAAGCTAAAAGAACTACAAGGGTTACAGTTAAATATAGTCAACTTGTATGGCGCATTAGAAATTGTTAGTATAATTTTGTACTGAACGGGTTTGTTACGTTACTGTGCGTAGTATTGTAAAGTGTTGCTAACTAAATTGTAATAGTTTCTATTAATTGTGCTAATATCTAAATACTTTTTTAACAATGTTGTCAGTATTACAAATTAATTTATGTGCGATATTTCTAGTTGTTTATTGCTTTACGTATAAAATTTAAGTAAATAATCATACGTACAATGACAACGTTATGTAGAACCTACATTTTTTATAATATGTTACAAAACTTGTCAATGTAAAAAGTTTAGTTGTATTTGTTTCTTGTACATGGCAAACTATATTTAGATATATAATATAAAATAAGTTAAGAACATTGTCGGTACAAACGTGGAAAACAACATCAGAACTAGCGGACAGCGGTTTCGTTCTTTTGGAACTCGCCAGACAGACAACCGTCATAATTTATAGTTTTCTATATATTATACGTGGTGTTTTTATGACAAGATGGCGTTGCAAAAACATACGTAGGTACTTAACGTGCGGTATTATGTTGTCAATAGCTTATTAGTTGTTCTTTGTTTTCTTGTGTTATTAAACAAATTAACTACAAAGAAAAGAGAGAACTGTTTAAAAATTAGTTTGATTTTAACTTTTTCTGTGATTAATTGTATTTTAAATTTTTTGATGTTTTGATAGGTTCTCAGCTTAATTTTTGATTTTTGGTTGCTTTTAATTTACGGTCAACGGTAAATACTTTTTTGCGATTTGCAATTGGTAATATAATTTTGATTTTCTATTACTGTAAATACCAAATTTTTGTTTTAAAATGACTGATACTATACTATAACGTGCCATCGTTCTGCTTATAGAATTTGTAAAAATTCTAGAAATAATTCTCCGTGTATGAGTTTTTATCGATTTCTATAAATAGCGAAAGAAGGTGCAAAAATTAGTTGACAAATTGTCGAAAGTCAACGTTGCTACTACATATGCACGATTCAAGTTTATTAAAAAATAAAGTAATCTGCAAAAAAATAGTTTTCGTTTAATAGTTTTCGATACCTTTCCGCTTTGAAAAAACAACTTCATTTTATTGCTATTCCAGAAAAGTAAGCTAAATTTTCTACTATAAATTAAACAAAATAAGTGAAAACAACTTGGTCTAGATTTCTAATAATTTTGTTTTGAACAGCTAGAGTACCACAAAAATAAAAATTACGTTTATCAATTTTCGAAACAAGCATTATAAAAATTACACTGTTTGTAATAGCAAAAGCTTCCACGACCGGAGTCTATACTAAGATGAAAACGTCTTCCGGGTTTGGACCGTGTCATTGTTGTAACCGAAGTTGCCAACGTTCTGCTTACTTTTGTAAGGGGCTTCATCAGGGCGTGAGAGAAATAAAAAAACTCAAACAAGCAACCGAAACCTAACTAAGAACTTTTCAAAAGTTAAGTAATCAACTTATGAACCAAGCCAGATTCTAATCTTTAAAAAGGTAAGAAAGAAAAGAATAAAGCAAACGAAAATCTAACAAAGAACCACTACAGAGTTTGGTAATCAACTTGTGAACCAAGCCAGATTCTAAACTTTATAGAAGTATAGAAGGAAAAAATAGTCTCCGTATATAAAGAAGAAGGATCGTCACAGCTGGATAGGCTTGACTCCGATTGGGTTACGGTTGAAAGGGGACGTGTTTTCGATAAAAAACTAATGATCGAGAACTAAAGAGGGGATAGCTCAAAACCATGATCACGATTGAAGTTATTGAGATGTTTGATGATTGCTATGCTTTCTTGGAATTTTCTGTTAAAAAAGAAATGTTATCAAAATCTATCTTGTGACCCGTAGTAAAATGATGTTCAGCAACCGTAGACTTTAGAATATGCTTTTTCCTTATATAACGTTCATGTTCTGAAATGCGAGTAATGACGGAATGATCGGTTTTACCACTGTAGACTAAACCACATGAACAAGGAATTTGGTATACACCTTGAGATAAAATTGTAGGAAAGTTGTCTTTGGGAGAAAGAAGAACCTGAGAAATTTTGCATGATGAGCTAAATATGAGTTCAATACCATTCTTATAAAGAAGTTTCCTTATTTAATCAGTAATTTTGTGAATGTAGGATAAAAAAGCTAATTTCGAATTGGATTCGGGAGTAGGTAATCGAGTACGTAGGTGTAGACGACGATTAATAACTCTATGAATATCTCGCTTTATATAATCTTTCTTCACTAAGGTTCTAATAAGATGAACGAGTTTTGAGTCTAGATTTTTAGGTTGGCAAATAGAAAAAGCACCATGAACCAATGATTCAATAACAAAACGTTTCTGTGCAGAATAATGATGAGACGAAGCATGAAGGTATCTGTCTGTATTAGTAGGTTTGTGATAAACCGAATGGCTCAGAAGTCCGTCGGGCATATGAGTCACAAGAACGTCAAAAAATGGAAGAGAACCATTACTTTCGATTTCCATAGTAAATTTGATATCCAAGTGTTGATTGTTAAGATGATCCGGAAATTTAAACAATTTCAGATGACCATGAGACCAAACAATAAACGTGTCGTCCACATACCTAAACCAAACTTTAGGTTTTAATATTGATGATTCCAAAGCAATCGTTCCAACGACAATAAAATGTTAGCTACAACAGGTAATAGAGGAGAACTCATAGCAGTAACTAGAAACCTGTTTATAAAACTTGTTATAAAACTGGAAGTGGAAGTAAAGGGTAGACACTTATTAATAAAATATCAATGCACCATCTCTAATACGTAGTTTATACTTAACTATTGGAGTTGAAGTGTTGAGCACATTAATGAATCACGCTTCAATACAAGCAAAAAAATGTAATCAAAAACGCAATCATACATGCAAACAAGTATTACATTCTTATTATATAAGTTGACTAGCTTTAAGGATTTTTCAATCACCGGTTATACTAAGTTATTAGTACAAATTAACTTAGTCTGCGATCATGCAAAAAACATGTACAACGTCTACAACTAAGAGAAGAAAATTATCGAGCGCCAATCAAACATAGTATCAATAATTTTCTTACCATTGAGGCAGCAAATGATCATGGTATATTACCAACATGCACGTAACATTTGTAAGACGGTCTAGAAGCGATCGGGATTTCACCTTGCTACAAGCTTATAGGTGTTACGATCCTTGCTCGGCTAACTCGCACTAGTCGGGAATAGGGAAGGTTCAAGTAAATAGAATGTAAAGGACGCTTGATCTTACTAAGTAAAATTATTGTTTCGATCAAAACAGAAAGTCCAAGTTTGCAACATAATCAGGTTCGTGATCCTCACCGGATCAAAAAACAAAAGAAAGAAACTTTAATTTAATCTTGTCGATTATTAACGAGCACAAGAATTGATAGTAAATTATTAACAACGAGCACCAAAAATTTATAGTAAGTTATATAAACGCCGAAAGTAACGGCAACACACAATACATAAGCTTAAATTACACATAGGATGTTTATAGCAAAGAAAATTAAATTGATAATGAAAACTATCTATGATTAACAGCATGCGATACACAAAAATAATTACTGACAATACCTACATAATAATTACGTAAGTTGGAATAACAAGCAAAATTTTGTGAGAGACCTTTATTACAACGCAAATGTAATTAAATAAGAGTTACCCACAATCCAGTACTGGCCCAAAGAAAACGTTTTCCTCGTTGAGTCGTTCTGGAATATTAATGAACAGAGCAAATCGTGTCCGCATGCTAAAAAAATTAGACATAAAAACCGGTTATCGAATGCTGTTGCACACATTGAATTAAAGGAAATATTGCAGTCTATTGACTCGTAAGTAACAATACATTGGAGAGAATTTTCTTGTAGAGACTTCGTTTTTAGCTTCAACGTAGGCCTTCCAAATTATAATATTTTTATTAAGATATTGGGTCAATATTCACCCTTTATTAATGGAGAATACACCAACACATGTCGACTAACACGTGTCGGGTCGTGCTAACAAATTAACATGGAAATAACTACTTAATTCTAAAAACAAAATGTAAAAGCTTCCCTGTGGTGAATTAACTAATAGAAACCCGTTGTCGTTTTATATCATGGTTTTCACATGCGCCGATTATGTTAGAAAACTAATTTAGACATCGCAAGCACGAGTTTAAGTAATAGAGAGTTGAACGTCTTGACAAGAAATCAAGTAAAACGAAACTAGTTAGAGGGCGTTAAAAGTAAAAATTTAATTTCAGTGTAATGAATATACAGGGTATTACATTTTGAAATTTATGCTCGTAACAACCTACTAGCGACTTAACTCTATCTATTTGTAAAAAATGCCATATCTGGATTTCGTGCAGCAAGTTTAGTGTAGTTCATTCTTTCTGTAGTATGGTAAAACATTCCGGATGCTGCAGAAAATAAAGAAAATAACATGTTTGGATAACTGTGGACAAACTCTAAGACATTAGAGAGCAGAACAAGTTAACATATAAATTATAAACAGAACAAAAAAGAAAATTGTCATAGGAAAAATGGTTAAGCAAGAATCATCCGAGGACGTTTAACAATATGGTTGATAACTATAAAATGGATCAGAAACGATTTTTTGTCGTTAATAAATTTTGAAAACATATTTTCATACTTTTTGATTAGATTAAAAAACATATTTCGATGCTAATGTAACGCCAAAGCTATTTATAGTTTTTATATGATGTAACAATGTTACCCTGGTTACCGGGTAGTACTGGCAAGTTTTGTGCGTAGAAAACCAGCTAAGGAATAGCATATTAAAACAAAAGTTACAGAATGAACGCGCTTCAATCACGAGACCGGATTTCATACACGACCCGCGCAGCGGCGAGTTTATGAAACGGTAAGTGATTGAAACGTATTCTATGACGTGTGTTTTATACTATTTTCTCTACTTTGGTTCAATTTTAATTTCTTCTGTACAATTTTAATTTTCAAACAACATTTGGAAACTTTTGTACCTATTTATTGAACTGGCAACACATACACTTTGACATATTAAAGTTTATGTGATAACCTAAAATCTCATACGAAATGATCTCTTGATAGCTTTATAAGTAAATTAATAAGACGTATTTATTTTATCTTGGCATCAACATTTGAATTTCAATTGTTAAGTTACAATAATTTTGATTTCTTTTTCATGTAACGTCAACTTACGATGTAGAGTTATCAACTTTGAGAAAACCTACCAATATTATCAAGAGCTGCCAGTGTTCTCTCAATTTACGGTGGTTGACTGAATTACACCTTGATTTTGATATTATTTGGTTTTGTCAACATTATTGGTCGGCACGGCACGCTGCATAACAGTATTCTTTAAAGCTCTCAAAAAATCGTCAAGCTAATAGTTGAAGCTAATGTGTGCAATGAGCGTAAAAAAATATATTCAGAGTAGTAAAACTTAAAAATACGAGAGATTTAAAAAAAATGTCTATTTATTCCGGAATTATTTTATAGCTAATTATTCAAGAAATGTCTGCAAAATTAACAAGGTACCTATCGGTACGTACCTATCTATTAGTTTCTCAGATTTTGTAAAGTTTGTAGTATCACTAGTAAAATATAATTTTTACTAGTAATTAATAAATGTTATTAACAATTTGTTACTAACACAAACAAAAATTTAAAAAAAAAGTAAACGTTTTAAAACAAATGCTTTATATTGTTGCATGCAAAGGTTACATTTAATACGTATAAAACGCAGAAGGGAGAAAAAATTACAAAACGAGAATAAATCTAGACTATATAAAATGAAATTCGTTTAAAAAGTAGCATCATTAAAACAAAGCTGCTCAATTATTCAAGGGAGCAAATTTAAAGAAAATTACATTATAAAAGAGTAATTCATTTATTAGGCAGTTGAGTGAGCATAATTGGACAGCGATTCTAGGAAAATCAAAATGGCTCCAACGAGAAACAAAAGCAAAGCAGTCAGAATAAAAAACGACAATTAATTCTTGAAACAAAACACTTCTGTGGGCTTTCGCGCTGCAGTTCGTAACAAGTAACTTTCTCCATATTAATTCTTTTTAATGTTTCGAAGTTATTGACGAGCATAATGCCAATGAAAAAGAACATTGAAGAATAAAATTAGCAATTTTAAGTAACAATTGTAATTGTTGTTCGGCATGAATAATTAAACGGTAACTATAGGTTGCGTTCACAACTAATGTACGATTAAAACTAATTTCGTAACGTGCTTAAAATAATTTGTAGCTTTAATTGAGGATTTTCGATTTGCGTGCCATTTCTATATCCTTACAATTCTAATTAGATATTGTCAGGCTTAGTTTTCGTCAGTTTGTAATTGGTGTTTTTATTTTAAATTTTGGTTTCGTTAATGTAATTGGCAGATTACAAGCACATTTTTGCTTAATTTAAGTGGAAATAATTTTAATAATCATGTACCAAAAATGGAATTGTAGGTCCTTTTAAAGCAATTACGTTAAACTATTGTATGCACAAATATGATGATGCTTTCAGCAAAAATATACATAATAAATATTTGATGGCAAATGTGATTTTTAATAATTAATTACACATTAATATAATTATTCGTAATTTATATTGAAGTTTTTGTAATATATTAAAAACGTCGATTCAATATAATCTATTTTAATACTAAGTGTTATTCAGCGTTCTAAAATAATTGTATAAAAAATTGTGGTAAGAGAAAATTTGTATGAATGAAAATTGAACTACTTGCCTGATCTAAAAAAACTTAACAGAAAGATATTCAATTTAGTTCGAATCTGTTTAATCCAATGGGGGATGTAAAAGGCGTGGTTTCTACAAACTGTCCAACCAATCATTGCGCGTTTTGTAACTGTGTTGGCGATGCTATGGCAACCAAAAGTCGACTGTCTAGTGTTTCGGTAGCAATCCGAGTGCGAAGTTCTAAACTTGTTCCGGGAGTCACTTCATATCGTCGTTTTTATTACGAAACCAGGAGATTAATTAAATATTTGTTTAGTTATGTATATATCACTTAGTTATTTATAAATATCAAAATGTCAGATCAAGAGTTAATCGAAGACGATCATGAAATAAATGTTTTGGACACAGACAGTCGTTTATCAAACAGTGATAGTGAACCAAGAAGTTCGAGAAGTCATTGTTCGAGTCCAGAGACGGCCCCGAATTCACATTCGTCGACAAGTACAACTTTGCCATTCAGCATTTCCAATTTGTTAGGAAAACATCTGGATGACAAGTCGGAACCTGAAAGTCCTGAAATACCATCGCATTTATCTTACCATCCACATGGTTTACCCCCGCCGAGAAGTGGAGTTGGTGCTTTTATACCTTCAGGATATTATGGACATGGAGTGCTAAGGGTGCCTGCTCATCGACCCGTTGGAGGTCCTGGTAGTCCTGGAGCGGTGTTTAATCCATGGGCTTTAAGTCTAGATCCGGTCTTGCAAAGATCGGCGGCGGCGGCTGCATTCGCTTCACAAGTCGTTAAAGAAAGATTATCTGGTAAGTTATTACTTTTATTAGCCGTGTTACCTACATTAGTTTAGTTTTGACTAATTATTCTTGTTTCTTTGAATAACAACATATGTAGTCAATGAATAATTTATGAATTACCGGGTTTTACTCATATACCTACATCAACACAATTTCGTAAATTACCACGTGATAATTTAATGCACATAAATGTTTATACAAAAGTTTTAACTAATCTTATTGTGTTTTAAATTTTATTAATTACATAGTACCTACCTACTATCTTATTTTTTCTAACTAAAAAATATGATTAAATGAAACTAACTAATCAATCATTACTGAAATTAAATACGTCAATCGTATAGAATCTTTTATTTATTCCTGCTGCATTTATTATAACAATTCAGCTCAGGGTTTAAAAATAATTATTCAATTAATTTATAACTACTTAAATAGCAAAGCTTAATGAATTAATCCTATTTTCCAAATGATTTTAATTATTTAAATTTTGTCCTATAAAATATTACTTTTCTTGGATAATACAATCACTTTTCTGGTGGTTTTTACCGTTTCATGCAAAATTCTAAAATTTGTTGGTCATTCTAAAATAATTTAAACGTTGCTATATATTATTAATCTTAATTTTATTTTTTATATATTATATTATATGTAAGGTAGGTATAGGTATATAAAATAATTTTTTTGACATATTTACTTTTATTTGTTATTAAAACAATGTTGTTGTTCAGAGCTAGCTCTAATTTTTTTACGAAATTATTCTTATTTAAATACTAAAGCATGTTTGCTAGTATCATTTGTTTTTTTATTGTTTTTTAAAAGTTGTTGTTTTTAAACTTACCTACTAAAATTTTAATACTAAATTTTAGAAATTTTTTAGAAAAATAAAATGTGTTAAAAATATTTTAAATATTTGTGTTAGTTTTTGAGTTATTATAGTATTTATTAAAAAGTTGTGTTTTTTTTTTAAATAATAACCATACTCTATTATTTTAATTTTAACTAATTTAATTAAATAAGGTAATAAAATAAAAATTATTAAAGAATTAAATATACTTAAATAAGTTTTGAGTTTGTTCCTATAACAAACAAAAAATTAAAGCGTCTTATATAAATAAATAATAAAAATTTTAAACGCTAAAACATTTGTAATTATTTAAATTGAATTTCACCTTTTACTAAGACTCTGACATCATTGTGCGTGAATATTTGACACTGAATTCATTCATTTTGTAAACTTTTGTCTTAGTTAGTTGCTATTGATATTTTATAGTGATAGGTACAATTTGTCTTTAACTCATGCCCAAGATAGAAATCTAATGATGTCAAATTAAGAAAACGTGATGTTCATCGTTGGTTTCTATTTCTATGCAATTGTTTTAAAAATTGCTGATAATACTTGCATTATGAGATGGTGCACCATCTTGTTGGCATAATATGTATCTTCTTTCAAACAAGAGTAGATTATCTAAATACTTCTAATATGTTGGTTTAATAGCATTGACTATTTAAATTTCTCTTATACATGTGATATACTAAAATACGATTGCCAAGAAGACCGAACCGTTCTTGCATGTGAACATCGACGGTACGGTGAAGATTTACGTCAGACCAATAATGTTGATTGTGTCTGTTAACAATTCCAGCACTGCTGATGTAGGTTTCAAACTACACGCATGAAAAAATCTTGTTGTAGTTTTAGACAATATCAGTTACAAAATTCCATCCGTCTCTAAGTATCTGCACGGAAAAAAAGGTTATGCGGAATTGATATGTATCATGCAAAAGGCTGTTGGTTCTGAGTCAAGCCGATGTACGCTTGAATTAAACTTCTATTTTATTAGATTGTCGCTGTAATTGCATTGCAATAAGAGATTTAGTTTAAATTTTAGTACATTTACGTTGAATGTTATTTGAACGTGGATCAATTTTAGAAAAAAAGCAAATGCTTTAAATATGAAATCGTAATGATTAAATTCAGTATAATATTTCTCTCCGTGTGATAGTTAGAAATTTTTCCCGATTAAAATACGTTCGATTTGACAGCTTGAAATTAAAAGATTTGCAACTACAGTTTTAGTTAGATTAATGGCAGTTTCCTCAACGTCTTGAAAATAATGATTCTCTGATCTTGGCTTGTTAAAACATTGATGACTGATAACATTTTCTTTTAAGCTTATAAAAGTTCTTTGGTTGTCTTCATTCAGGATAACAATTAAAATAAGTCAAAATGCAACAGCATTTTTATTTTGAATGAAGGATATTTTTCATAGATTTCATAAATAATACATATGTTCTGAAAAACAATTAGTAAACATGTTTTTGATGTCAGTAACGATTTGATAATGTTTTGTTTTAACAAAACATTATCTATATCAAAAACAATTAATTTAAATACTATTTAGTTTTTCTATCGTTGCAAGGTTTTATTATTTACTTTCAAAACCTAGTTATATTTAATTAATTGTTTTTTTTAAGTTTTATTGCATTTTTAATAAAATAAGATAAAAATTATTATCTCAATGAAAAAAAAAGAATAAAAAACACTATTTAAAAAATAGTGTTTAGGTCATTAGGTACAGTATCTATTTCAAAAAACACAATTTTGTAACTAATAATACAAATAATTTTAAATTTCTTTAGCACGTTTTATTTTCATTTAAAAACGTCTAAATTAAGTATTATCTATAATCTGCTGAAAAAGTTCGAAAACCGAGATATCGACATTTACCGAAAAGTTGAAAAATCAAGCTTCTGCCTATAACTCAAAAACAAAATAAGAAAAAGAATTTTAATTACTGACATTGAGTTTCTCGCAAGAAACGAAGCGAGAATGCGCCACTAATTTTTTGATTAGTTTTCCATAATAATTATCAAAATTGGTTCACTTTGTATACATACCTATAAATTTGTTTTATTGAAACGAGTTAGAGTAAACAAAGCAAATACTCTAACACAGTAATAGTCTAGTCAACAAATTGAAAAACGTGTTAATTTTTGCTACTAGGAATTAAAATACGTGCCATAACTCGTTGAATTCGTTATGATTTCTAGAAAAATGTGCAGACATTTTAAAGCCGCACATAAACAATTGCAAAAGTTATAAACAATTAAAGATTCAAAAAAAAGAGTTTACTTTTTTGGAAATTACTCAAAAACTATTGGTGTTTTTGTAAACAGTTTCTTAAAGACAAGGAATTTTCCAAATAAATTGTCAATTTCGGGAACTTGAGCTTTATTGTTAATACTTTTTATTTATGAAAATAGGGTTCCGCGCGGCGAACGCAGTGACGTTACGCTGCCTGAAAACCGGCCCTTAATTACAAAAATTATTTTTGTTGTATTAAATAATGATACAAAATTTAAAAAAATTACTGTCATCTAGGCACTTGAAAGAAAAAATCTCCGTCGATAAAAAATTTTATCGTGCATTTTTTATTAAAAGCTATTGGTAATAAATGATTTTTTTTTAAACTCTCATTTACTTTTCAAGTTTGATAATGATTAAACAAAAAGTATTAAAAGTATTTCGCTTCGTGGAGACCTTTTGGTAACTATACGAAATGAAGTTATCAGCAAGCGGTGTTTTTAATTGGTACCTATTATCTTTTAGTTATGAATAATTAAAGCAACAAAATAATTAAAAAAAGCAAAAGAGGATTTACAATTTTTTAAATTCAGATTGTCACTATTTTTAGATAGTCAACAACTATAACATGATCATTAATTTTAATTTTTTCAGCGATTTGTTTATAAAATAATAGCATATTTTTGAAAAACTTTTTTTGCATATAGTTTGTTGAACAAGATCATGATTTAAAAACTACTTTTTTATTTTTATATTGTTTAAACAATATGTAAGGAAAAAAAAATTATTTTAAAAATAATTTACGGTTCTCTACAAAATTAAACAAACAATTATAGAATATGTTTATATTTTTATTCAAATAAAGAAAAAATAACAAAAACAACGATATGCAACAAAGCCTATGCAAAATTTTTTTTTTTAATTGTGTACAGCATTTTTTTATCAATTTTTATAAACAAATGCGTACCTATAACTTATGAACAACAATAGTTACAAATTTGTTGTTGAGCTTATTTGAAAGATAAATTTATAGTCTATAAAGTTGTCTTGAATAACCATTAATAGATAAACAAATGGAATGGCCATTTCAGATTCAGAAGAAAATAAACAAATGCTGTAAAAAAATTTAAAAATTTGTTTTTGCATTTTGTTGCATTATTGTTGTTTTTTTAATTAATTTGGTGCTTAAGTTATTCATAACTAATAGATAATAACGATTAAAAATACCTTATACTTATAACTTTATTTTGTAAGTCTCTACAAAACGAAATAATATTAAGACCTTTTGTTTAACAATTATCGAACTTGAAATGTAAATTCATTAATTAACAATAGATTCCTTTAATGTAAAATGCACGAACAAATTTTTTATCGGAATTTTTTTTTCAGGCGTCTAGATGACACTAATTTTTTTCAATTTTTACATTAATATTTAATACAACAAAAATAATTTTTCTACTTTATTTTCAACATTAAATAAAAACAATAAAGCTCAAGTTTAGCGAATCCACATTTTTTTTCAATTTTTTCCTTGTTTAGAATTTGTTTGCAAAATAAATTCCTTTAGCACCAATAGTTTTTAAGTAATTTCCAAAAAACTCTTTTAATAAAACATAATATCGAATAACTATCAAAATAAATTATTGAGTAAAAAAATTATTAATATTAGCAATGTATTTTTTAAAATTACTTTATTTATACTACATTGAATACCAAATACAATACAATTATTTGAATCTTAAAATTTTTTTGCATTGAACATGTTTTTAACAATATTTAATTGATTTCAAAAACATTGTTTTTAGCACAATATTTATTATGATTTATATTTTAAAATTAGATATAATGAGCACATCCATATATAGCATAATTTAACAAACAAAAAATTGTTGATTTTTATGAACGTATATCATTTTATTCTATTTGATAATGAAAATTGATAAGATTACAATATTACTATAAAAATAGTAATTTATGTGACTAGTGTCAAAAGTGGAACATGAATTGCTATGACCCTTTTGACGAGAGTTACATACATTAATTTTTGTACTGTTTTTTTTTTTGAAAAATTAAATCTGATTTTAAAAATAATAAATATAATACTCTAGTACATATTTAAATTTATACAATTTTTCAAGCGGTTTTTTCTTCAATTTTAAAGCATTTTAAAGACTTTTAAATGTACTTCACGTAGATTTCAATTTATTGCTTTGACGCTCTCGAGTTTTTTCGTCATTACGTAACTACGTTAGCAGCGCCAAAAATACATAACCAGAAATTTTTTTTTATTAAAAAAATGGTCTTTTTCATGCACAACTCAGAATTGTCAAGAGTCAAGAGTAGTCGGCCATCATGTTTGTATTCCACTTCTTTTGGTACCTCTGTTACATTTTTTTTGTTTTGATGAAACCTCTCTCCTTGTTCTTCGCTCATTTGTCCAATATTATCCGAAAAAAATATTGACATGCAAGGTGTGAATTTTGAGGCTCATAACCTTTTATCTATGATTTCCTAAAAAGTTTTTGATTACACTTTTGAAAGCAATTAAATTTTCCTTTTCAATAACAGTAGTATTTTCAAACTGACTGTTCAAAACTAATTTTTTAACTTAGGGACTAATGAAAATACCTTTCTTAAGTTTTGCCTCAGATAAACCGGGAAATTTACTGGAAAGTTACTGAAAGTTCCATGTTTATTCAGCGTCTTTACGAAATTGCTTCATTATACATACTTAATTTGATATGCAATTGAGGTAAAAATATTTTATCTGTTTTTACTAAACTTTGATGTACTGGGTGGCCAGATAAGAATGCAGAATGCTGTATCGGAAACTATTCACGGTAGAAACTTGCGGTAAAAAATGATATGACTTAAGTGATCAAAAAAAAATCTTCAGTTTTCAAGATGGTCGCCAGAGGGCGTAATAGCTATCTAAAACTTTTAAAGTGATTTTTCACTAAAGTACACTTACTAAATGTATAAAAAAATATATGCTTTTTATAGCTAAGCTTTATTCTAGTAGTTTTTGTTTAACACTCTTTGACGTATCTATTAAAATAAAGTAGTGAGGATTTAATGTTTTTTAAAATAAACAGCTGAACGGATTTTAACTTACTTGGTCTCGGAAAGCATTTATTGCTTCATCAACCCCTTTTACTTGTGATATGTCTGATTTTTTGATGTCGCTAGAACGCGTTGTTTGATATAATAACAGAATATTGCAAAATTCTCTAAAAATTTAAATGCAATAATATGACTCTTTTTCTATAAAAATGTAGTGAAATGATACTTTAACAGATTAGCAAAAACCGTATCTCGATATCTTGTTCCTACCTAAAATAACGAAAAAAGAAAATTTAGTTATCATCAAATTTTAAAAAGACGTTATTACACCGGTATTTATTTTCATTTATTTCTCTTTTTTTAATAATCAAAGAAGAAATTTCATAGTTTTATAGTTTTTAAATCGTATTATATGTAGTTCAAAAAATAAAAAAAAGTGTAGGAGCATAATAATCAATGCATATAATATGCAAGTACAAGGAAGACAGAATAAGAAGAGTAAGCCATGGAGAAAAAACAAATACATAAAATCAACTTGTCAACAAATGTTAAAACTTATAGTCAGTGTAATTAGTTTGTTGCACACACAAGTAAGACCTTAAAACTATTAAAATACCTTTTACAAATGATGAAATTGATATGATTGCGGTATATTTTGAATGTTGTTAAAATGCGGCATTGGCTCAAAATGTACACGGAGCTTGATATCCAAATTGAGGTTACGCGATGCAAGAATTTTTGCGCGTTTAGTGCAAAATTTGCGTAATACTGGCAGCTTTCAAGTTAAGTTGCGAAGACACTCGGCTAGAACAACAGAAGAACATTGTTAATGTCATTTTTCAATAAATCTGCAAGAACAATTAATATATCACCAATAGTGGATTGAACGAGGAAGTTTATTCCATTAGCTACTCAGGTTCCCAGAGTTAACCTGTTTGGACTTCTGTCTATGGAGTCAGATAAAACTATTGTTTACCAAATTCTACCAACAACGAGTGACGATATGAAAATACGAATACAAGATGCCATCCATAGCCTGTCAAGAGCAGAAATATAAGATGCTGTAATGTCCAAACATGAGCGGCACTAAAAATGCATTGAGTGTGATGAGAAACAATTCGAGCATTTAAGGAAGCATTAGTTTTATTTTAAAATCGACCTTCTTTGCTTGGAATGCACCCACACGTTTTTTTAAAATTTTTTGAACTAAGAATAATACTATTATAAAATATACGAGAGGACTTTCGTGTAAAAATTACTGTACAAGCTGACGTTCACAATTTCTGTCATGTAAACAATATACCTAAAGCAAGTAAATTCTTTGCTTGAAGTCAAAATTCCAAAAACTCAGCAGCATATTTTAGAAAGCCCAAATCTTGTACTAACTCATTGACTTTGGTTTCAGTAAATTTCTGCGGCATCAAAGTATTTTTCTGTTGATTACATTCAACTTTGTAAACATCTGCTTCACTGGACGAAGATGTAAATTCTATAACTTCTGGTAGAAGTTTTACAAGCAGATCGGTTTCATGCGAATCTGGTCTTATAACCGATAGCATATTTAAATATTTAATGTTTTTTTTATTTTTTGAATTGTAACCTTTAACAACGCATACGTAAACTTTTAGCATAGCTTACTGGCTTGCGCTATACCATAAGAATAGCAGATGGAAAGCTCGCTATCGTTGCTTTAATTTTTGAGATGTTCAATACATGCATAGTATACTTTATGTAGTGCTCACGATTTATCTGGGTCGTCTACCTTTATATCAAAGGAGGCATGATACGATTTTTTTACAAAGTTTGTAATATTTTGCCTCTGCTTAACAGCAACAAAGTAATCACTTATATAACAAACTACGTCCGAATTGTTTATACACTTTTGCGTTGCCAAATTAAAAGAAACTTATTCTACAATAACAGCTCACGACGCGACGGTATCTGAATCAGTACTGTGACTGCATAAAATCTGCACCATTAACATAAAGTGGACTATACAAACAAGTTAGTCCACGCTCAAAAAAGTTCAAACTTGCACAAATCGTTGTAATTGTGAGACATATTGGCGCATGTTTTTATTTAAACTCAGAATGGAGTGTAACCCAGTACTATTTTATTAAAAACTAAAAAAAGTATTATATACTCTTTGATCATACTTAGTTCAAAAAGAGAGAGAAAGAAAAGTAGTAAGAAAGCAAAACGCAAATTCCAACAAAACCTCACTAACACACTAAATAAACGCAACAGAAACTATTTTAAGTTTGTAAATTAAAAAGCTTCATTACTCACATACCATAACAAAGTTTCTTTATAGCCAAAAAATATTTTAGAAAACGATTAAATTTTATTTAACCAGTGGCGGCTCGAGTTTCCAAAAAAATACTAAAAACTGTTTTACTTTTAATTTACAATTACAAATATGTAACGTTTCATTTTGTTTAACCTAATGATAGTTAAAGTGACTTCACATATAATTTTTTTTTAAGTACGGCTGTTGATTAACGCTGCAAGAGGGTGATTTCAATAGCAAAAATAATGCATTCTTACTTAAATTAGAATTTGTTTATCTTTGGAATAGACAAAATGATTATTTACGTTTACAATCTTTTTAATATAAAGTAACATAGTAATAAATACTATTTAGCAATTTTTTGATGGGTCATTGACCAAATGATCTAATGGAAAAGCCGCCACTGGGTTTTACGGTCCTCGCATTTTGCCTATTATATTGAAGTCTAAAATCTAACAAAATTTTGTCGGATATTAAAACATATCAAATGACATCACTTTTTGTGACTAAAAACTACAACGTTTACTTTACAATTTAAAAAATTGTATTTACAACAAATGCATTAAAAATTATTTACAAATGACATTAGTTCTTAACACAGTAAATTGAAAAAGTTAATATTTTATTAACTAAAATTAAATTTAGACTTTCTATTTATATTAACATTGTGACAAACAAAAGTCATATTTTCATTAACGTTTTTAAAATATTTTAGATACAAAATTTTCAGCATGAAACATAATAAAATAGTTTTTGGGTAAATGGTGTATATAAAGATCTAAGAAGCAATACTAGTCTTATAACTCTACCAGCAAATAAAGGAAGAGCTACTGTAATGATGGATAAAACAGAGTGCATCAACAAAGCTAACGATTTACTCAATGATCCCACATCTTACATAAAACTATTAAAAACCCTAATAACAAATTCAAACTATTAACAACAAAACTATTAAAAGAAAGTAACTTATTAACGGAGAGTAAAAAAATTAACGCCAAAAGATCATCTTATTCCAAAGTTCTATGGATTACCTAAGATACACAAGCTAAATTCACTTCTTCGACTAATTGTTAGCTGTATTGGATCGACAACTCATGAATTAGCTAAGTATTTAAATTGAATATTGCAACCTTATATTGGATTAAGTAATTCATTTATAAAAAATACACAGCATTTCATTAAAATAATTAGTAAACAGAAATTATCTTAATAGTTAGTTTTGACGTTGCCTCATTGTTGACTAAAGTATAAATAGATGGTGTAGCAATGGGATCACCAATTTCTCTATCTAATGCAAACTACTTTATGGAGCATTTTGAAGAAGAAGCTTTAAAATTTGCATGTAAAAAACTAAAACTATGACTTAGCTATGTCGATGTTTTTGCAATCTGGTCCCATGGTGAAGATGAACTACAAATTTTTTGTACCTAAATAATCAACACCTAAACATAAAATTTAGTATTAAAAAAGAAATTAATGGTACTTTACATTTTCTTGATGTAAAGATAGAAAGAAAAGCAGATGGTATCTTAATACATTCAGTTTATCAAAAACCCACACATACGGATGAATATATAAACGTAAATTTTCATCATCATCCATCTCAGAAAGTTAGAACAATTTGCACATTATACAACCGTGTGATGACAATTTGCCATTAAGATAACTTACCAGAATTAGATTACATCGAGAAACTTTTTATAAGAAACGGTTTTAACCAAGAACAAATTAAAAACTAGACATACTTTACCATATGATTCAACTATAAGCAACAATTTTGCTGTTCTACCTTTTGTTGTCAATATAAGTGACAAAATTAAAAGAATTCTGAAGAAACATGACATTAAATTAATACAAACGCAAAAATTAAAAATTTGTTGAATCCTGTAAAAGATAAAATTCCACATAACACCTGTGGAGTGTATCAAGTTCTATGCGCTTGTGGCAAGATATATATTGGAGAAACTGGTAGAACTATTGAAACTAGACTAAAAGAACACAAAAGACATCTTTGTTTACTTCAACCTTCTAAATCTGCCATTGCCGAACATGCGCTAAATCGGATCTTTACTTTATACACAACACTCTATAAGCTACGTCTAGAAGTTTTAATGGTGGTTTTTCTTTAGACCTTCGAGCAAATGCTGTAGCTAAAAGAACTTACAACATTATCAAGTTTTCCAAACATTTGTTTTTTCTAGTTACCTTAGTTTTATAATTGTCATTTTATTAATTGTCACCTGAAGAAGAACATAGACCACGTTCAAAAACTTGTGAGTTTTTGAATAAATATATACCTACATCATTTACCCAAAAATTATTTTTTTATGTTTTTAAAATAGTTTAATTTTTTTTTGTACGGCACAAGCTTTCTTATGTTGACAATTTTTTAGAGTTTAGGCTTACCTAGTTTATACGCTTCTGTACAATAAATTGTTTTGGTTTTTAATAATATTAAAATATAGACTATTTTGAAATGTTTTTAAATACTTTATCGCACTACCGATTTTGTGTTTATTATTTTTTAAGTTCAATATATTTTTAAATACTATGGGAATGAAGTAACTACACTTCAGCAAACAACATTAAGTTTTTTTTTAAATATAAAAATATCAAAAACAGAAATGTACCAAAAAAAATTAAAATTTGATAAAAAAAGAATGAACGAAATGCGTAAATAGAATAAAAAATGTAAAAAAACCTGTCTCATTTTGCGTGTATCCATTTATTAAATAAAAAATTTAAAATACAAAAAGACGCCAAATTGTCAAACAAACAGTTAAAAATTATAACTAATGATTAAATTAAACTTGTACCACGTTTAAAAATTTGTTTGTTGCTACTATTGCGTGTAGCTATCTAACCCGATGTTTCACTACTTGAAGACAACTTAAAATGTAAATTTGCAAACGTATACTAATAAAAATCTGTAAAATAGAATCTAAATATGTTGCAGACCTAAACTAATTGATTCCATGCCTGAAACATTTACTTTTGATATACAACTACTAGGTTTCAGAAATAATCCATTTCTAGCTATATGCTAACTGTAGTAACCAAAGTTATTTTTTCAGTTTTATTTTATCGCGCAACTTTCGTAATCCTCTATTCGTTCTTTGGCGTTCTTGTATATCTACGCTTTTAAATTATTCATTTATTAAAAGTAAGTGTTTTCAAACAGCATGTTTAACGAGTTGTTTAACCTTTCATTTTGATATGTAACTAAAAAACTATAAGTCAACTGTCAATTTAGTAATCAAATCTAATTAAAATATACCCATAATTTATAGCAGATTAAAATTTACTGTTAATTTAAATTTTAAAGTAGTAGTCTTAGTATCGCTTTAACTAAATACGTCATGTTTATTCCGAATATTGTAGAGAAAAACCAACCAAAAACCGACTTTATTATTTGGATTATTAAAGAATTAATTCTAAAAAAAATCACGACTAAATGATTAAAAAGTAAAAGAAGGAAAATAATGTAAACGCGTCGGACTATATCGAACAACTTTTCAACACGTCGTATAAAGTAAGATTAACACTTTTCTAAAACTGTAACAAGGAGTTGACACGCAAAGCGGTTGGTTCTCGGTAGCAATCGTTAACCATAATTACAGTCGACTGGATTTATTTCAAGCTGAATATAAAAACTGATTGGAATTATTAGTCATACACAATGCAAATTGAATAACTTTGCATATGTATTGATTCTTATTATGTGTATTGCAATTTCATTATTAGTACCTTCTCTAATTTACATAAACATTGTTTTTGCAAACAGATAGACGGAAAAATAACAACAGATATGTGTATGTCTACTTATGTTGACCTTGACAGTACTTTTATGAACTTAAGACTAAAACTAAGTTTACCGGTGCCTTCAGGCAGAAAATTATCTGGTTTAATGGTAACTCTAGGCAAAAAAGAAACAATGGTTCTCGGGTCTGCTTAATACAACAAATATTTTTTATGATTAAATCTTTATTTTGTTGCTTAATAAGCAAGTCTTTTTCACTTCATACGATGCTGTTGAGACTTAATTTCTTAAGTGCAGATAATTTAGTTATTTGCGTAACCTGTTGCACGTTTTTTAAAACTTTTATATTGTAGTGCAGCTTTTCAATAACCGACCTTCATCTTGTTGTAATCATTATTTTTTTATATAAATTTTTTAAATGAATAGTATATTTATGTACCAGACTTTCTTTATAAGTTAGTTTTGTGCGATCATCATAATTTGTATTTTAGTACATTTATTTGTGTTTACCATTGCTAGAGTTTTGATTGTCACTGCGATTAACTCTTCTCCGGTTTTGGCTTTAGCTAAGATAACCGGATCGTTAACGAATTCTATAATATAATATATCTCGTCATACACGTAATTTCAGAGAATTGTTTCACGCATCCAGACCTGTGTGTGTTTTACTAACATTGTTCTATTTTTTAAATAGTTTTGTAGTAAGTACTTTGTTTAAGTTATAGGTAATCAAAATTTCTACTTTGGATCAATGCTAAATTGCTATTCTAAAGAAGTAAATTTTTATGTCACAGTTTCTATTTCCATCTTTTCTTAGTTAATCTTTTCTTTAGCTCTCACATTACTCACACAACTAATTTATATCATATTTTTTAATGTTTTTTTTTGTAGGATTGTTACATGCAAAAGATAAAAACAATGCCTGAAGAAAAGTAACATAAATAAGATAAAATCAAAGTCAAAATCAAAAAGACGCTAGAAAGGTTTGTAGAAGTACAGTAGAACCTCGATTATCCGGTCTCGTCGGGACTGGACGTACCCCGGAAAATCGAAAAACACGGTTAATCCCCACTAAATAAATCCGGTGCTAATGAATTTCTACTGACAATAGATGTGTGTATTGGTGCAAAAATAATCATAAATTCAGCAACAAAATTGTAAATAAAGTATGTATTGGTATGTATAAGTACACAAAATGAAAAGTTTTCAAATATAAAGTTCAAATAAATTTGTATTTCTGCTAATAAAGACCCTTTATTATTATTAAATACATACATAACAAAAAATAAAATTTACTTATAAACAAATACATAATAAAAAATTGTGCTACAAAAGTTTTCAATGTGTAGTTGCTAGTTAGTTAATTTTGAGAAAAAAAATCAGTTACTTTCGTCTGTTTTTTGGCTTTGAGAATATTCATTTTGATTTCTTCTTTCATTTTTTGCAAATTTAGAACCGTGCTGAAGTTTGTTTCTCTATGATGCTCAAAATAAGCCACTAGCGTATCTGCCGCAGCAATGGCTTCAGTATGTGTTACTGCCAGATCTTGACCATTTTCGCTTTCGTTTTCCTCTATTGGAGTTTCATTTTCAGCAGATGTAGATGCGTTATCTTCTACACCACACATCTGTTCTTCTGTCATAACTTCAAAACCGCCAACCTCTTTGTCACATTCTAACCAAGTTTCAATGTCTGCTTCTCCTAAATCTTGCAAGTCATCTATCTGATTGACGATATTATTTATCGCCTTTGCTGAAATGTCTTGTGGTATTACAAATTCTTTTGCTTCAGACTCGTTTAGAGTCATTATTTTTGAAAATTTGTGTTCCTTTTATCTTGTCCCAAGCATTTGCAAGAAGATAAACAGCGTCTTTAAGATTTAGAGATTTCCAAAAGCTCAATAGATCACAATCTCCTAATAAATTCATCATTACATTTTTTTTGTAAAATCTTTTTATGAACTCAATAACACCCTGGTCCATTGGCTGTGCAATCGCAGTGACATTTGGCGGAAAAAAATAAGCGAAAATATTTCCATCATTTGATTTCATTTATGCACAGATGAGAACCAGCGTTGTCAAGAAGAAGTAGCGCTTTTGGTGGTAAATTGTTTTTTTCACAAAATATACTTCAGGCACAAAATATTTATGAAACCACTGTTTAAATATTTATTGATTATCCATGGTTAAAGTAAATTACTGGTGGGGTCCTAAAGTTTTTGAATGCTTTACGATTTTTCGATTTTCCTATTACTGCAAGTTTAAGCTTATATTTACCGGAGGCATTAGCGCAACAGAGGACAGTAACTCGGTCCTTCTTTGTTTTAAAACCAGGCGCCGTACTTTCATTGTCTGCTGCTAATGTTTTTCCTGGTACTGTTTTCCAAAACAGTCTCGTTTCATCCGCGTTATAAATTTCATCATCGCTTAAATTATGAACCGTTATTAAATTTTCCAGTTCATAACAAAATTCAACCATCGCCGCTTCATCAGAACTTAATTTCTCTCCTTGTATTGATAATTTTCTAATTCGATGACGCTTTTTAAAACGGTGTAACCAACCACTTGATGCATTAAAATTTCTATTCATTTTGAGTCTTTTGTGGAAAATCTGTGTTTGCTGCATACACATGGACCCAGATATTGGGACTCCTTCAGCCCGTTTTTGCAGAAACCATTTCGCCACCGCTGTATCAAGCGCTTTATACGTTGATTTCTCAAGAGTTTTCCGATTATTTGCATTACTGAAGCTATCCGCACTACAAAATCTTGTAGTTTTTTTTCCTGTTAACCAAATCCCGAACAGTTTGAGATCACACCTTGTAAGCGTATGCTAGGTTTCCAACACTTACGCCATTTTCTCTCTTCTGTATTATTTCAAGCTTTTGTTTGATGGAAAGAACTAACCGTTTACGTTTGACACATGTCTTCAAAGATTTTGCCTGTACATTCATTGTCTTTTATTGTTTATTGTGCACAATTTTATGTCACTAAACTTGCTTATACATGCACCTCTAACTACGAATGCGACACTATGACAGCCCGTTCGGCTTTTATCGCAAAAATTCGCTTTACGCACGGACAATCGGAATAAAGTAGCAGCACGGTTAATCCGCACCACGATTAAACCGCACACTGATAATCGAGGTCCCACTGTAATAATAAAATGTTTAAAGAGCTTCTGAACCTTAACCAGAGAACACGTCAGGTGATGTACACACTATTGGAACCTACCTTTTTAGTGTGTAGTCACTACATTTAAAGAAAAAAAAACAAATAAAATTGACTTGCGCCCAGGTTATTTGTTTAAAAACTCCGCTACATTGTAACAATTTAACATTCATTTAATAAAAAAAATCAAATAAATAAAAACAATTTAAAAAATGCAATGAAATAACAAAATTTCACAAACAAAATAAATTTGTAATAAAATGAACTAATACAATAAAAAATACTAAAAAAAAATTAATTTAACTCAAACGTAAAATTGAATTTAAAGTTAATAAAAATAAAAAGCAATGAAATTCAACGTAAAATTAAATTCAGAGGTCTTTAAGTTCCTAAAATGAAAAGCAACTTTAATTTAGTCGGGAGTACATTTTTTCGTCACTTTAATATTTTCTTTAAATTTGGCTCAATGTTTTTTTATTGCAAATCACACAAAGCACTAATCTGAAGCGTCACTTCGTAAAATAGCAACAAGCGTTAACTCACAAATTTATGAATTTCATCAAAGCTTTTTGTAATTAACAGCAAAATAAACGGTATAATTATTACTTTAAATACTTAATTCTAATCATGATGTTTAGAAAACTTGTTTTCTGGTTAACTGCAGTTTCTATGTAAAGTAACCAAAAATGGTAATTTGAGGCAATCCGCTACAGAGCGAAGATGAATTACGCATACGTTTTGTCCATAACTTTACGGGAATAGGTATATGGCTGTGTTTGACTAACAATAAAATTCGTTAACCACAACAAAAATAAAGCGTCAATTTCTAATTTAACTATTTTGTTACACGTTGTTATAAAGCAAATTTTCTACTTTGAATTTAGGGAACCGCGGCACTACCCCATGTTATTGTTTTCCAAGAAGGAATTAGAATTCAACTGCCTAATTCATTACAATTGTTCTCTTTTTATAAACGTTACACGTTTTCAAAAGAAAACCCATATGATCAAAAATAACAAAACGTCGTAACACGTGAGTTTGAACGAGGTTGTTTACATTGTATATGCAACCGTAAGCACAGATAACGAAGCATAAAGAAAACTCTTAATGGTGTTTACATAAAAAAAATTGCTAAAATATCGAATGTCAGTCGGAACTATAAATTATAACGTATATACGAGGGATTGTCATAAAGTAGGTACAAAAATTCAAACGTAGATTACAGGAGAATGTCGTTTTCTGTTGATTGACTTTATAGAAGTAAGGTAGCTACATCTAATCTTGATTTTTAATATTGTTCGTCTACCAATGTTTTTGTTTTTGTTGCTTACTTCTTCTGGAGCTGTCACACGCACACTTACATTTCTTTGTGATATTTGCTCAAAGTTTTTTTTAATTTATCATTTTTTGAGCAGTTTAAAACTCAGGAGGTTTTAGCTTTTGTTATGTGCGTACTTATATTTAAGCCGTTGGTTGTTAAAACCTCTACAACTGCATGTCTTACTGCTAGAGAATGTTATATGGACTTAAATATGTCAATAACGATTTGTATATTCTATTAACTTAATGATAAAATAAGTAGTGCAATATCAGTCAAATTTTTGCAACTTTCAAAGCCATAGATAAGTGTGGTTCTGATAAAAAAATTAACAATAAAAAAATTTTGTATAAAAAGAAAGTTAACCAGTCAATATAATTTAAAATAAGTTAATTATTACAATAGGTACAGAAATATGTTAATTGGAGACTTAAACAAAGCTAAAAAGATGTATTTTAAAGTATTTTGTAAATTTAAGGAAAAACCAAAAGATTGTGGCTAAATAAGGTAACGGTAAAGCTATCCAAAAAACTAGAATTGTTGATGAATATTCTACTGAACATGAGAGCGACAAAGCCAATAAATGTGACAAATATTTTCTAATTATTGTATAGGTCTTAAAGCAAGATTTGCCCTCCCTCTTTAAATATTAAAACCAATTACAACAGCAAATTTTATTCTAGATTAAATACTAGAGGAACATAGGGCGTATCAGGCCCACATTTTTTATACTTACAATATCGCATTGCCGCATAAATTATGTAACAGTTTGTCATCATTGCACTAAGTTTAAAATGTGGATTAACCTGTTTTCTTTTCGATTTTTCAAAAAAATATACAAAAACACCGTTCTCTCTAGTCACCGGCAGAACGGGAACGTCCCAACTTTTGTGTTGAAGGTAGATCTAAATTTAAAAAAACGTTAAATTAGATTAACTAATGAATGGAAAAAAATGTTATTTATGAACAAATATACTAGTTTTTGCACAAATTAAAAATTAGAACCGTATTTTCATCATCACTATCAATGCCAACACATAAATTATAGGCCCATTTTTGACAGGTTGAACAAACAACTTATTCTTCAATTGATTTTGAATAAAAATCTAAGCAGTACAAACACTGAGCGTGCCCATCTTTAATGTCACTTGAGTCAGAGATACTTAACTTTGGCAGTGTTTGGATTTATTTTTGACATTTTACCCTTTTTTCTATGTTTTTGGATTTTTGTATTGGGACGGTTTTTTCTTTTGGTGGGCTATATTCTATTTACAATTTTTGTATTTTTGTTTGTGTATGATTTAGAGTTGCTTTCAATTCCTTATTATGTGGCGTTGATGACAAAATTGCCGTTTTACCTCATTTTCTCGACTGTCAGTAAATTGTTTGAGTATCCGGTCTTGATGAATAGCTTGGTACTAAATTCAATAAGTGTTGCTGGATTTACAATTTTTTAGTAATACTGTTATTTTTGTTTGGCGTTTAACGCATCTCTTTTGATTGGTTATTACATAGTTTATATCAGTAGTAACTAAGGGCGTGTAATCTGTATCTGTAAATATGTTTTCATTTGTGGAAAAAATACTGGTTTTAAAAAAACCGGTAATTGCAGTTTTCATTTTAGCTGGCTCAATGAGGCAAAGTTACTACTTTTCCTGAATTGCAGCGTAACCATTGTCGCGTTTCATGTTCGTAGCTTATGAGAACAATGTGGGGAGGAAACATGTATTACAAGGATTTTCTCACAACTTAAATTTTTAGCGACAAACTCAGTTGGATTTGGAGATTTGGGTCGTAATCTTCGTGCTGCTAAATTATAAAACAAATTACAAAAGTGCCGAAACGATTAAAAACTAAAATGATAGACATTGTTTAAATCGATCCAACACTGAAATAGAATGAATGACAAAGCACTAGTTATAACTAAAAATAAATTTATTTTTTAACAAGGAGAGAAAAAGAAGTTAAAAGCTAAAAGAATTACGTAAGCAAAAAATAATTAGGTACATATATGTATAGTAACATAAAATAATTCTATAAATATCATAGTTATAACGTTGATACAAGTTTTGGATGTTAGGCAACCCTCCACACATAAAGTTGTCAAAGTACATAGAATAGAATACAATAGAACAAAATCAAATAATATGTAATTTTGGAGTTCTTCGTTGATCTAATGCAAAACTAGTAGATTCACACCCGTTACAAATCGCATTTAGCGTAAATTGAAACCGTAGAAACAAACATCTGCATGCGTTAATTGTGATAAAAGCTATATCTATGTCGCATGTATTTACGGTCGACCAAGTCATGCGGATAGCTATCAGCACGCTCCAACCATTTCTTACACAATCGCTAAGAAAATGAAATAAAATTAAACACAGGATCGTATCACAATTAAATTGTTTATCAAAAAACAATGAATTGTACTTAAATGCATCAAGCATCCGAGTGGTTTTTACTATTCTTAATGCAGGCGGGCTCCAAGATTATTTAAACATCACACAAAGTATAAATATGACTAATTCTTCTAGATTGTCTCGGAAGTGACTTAATTAACCAAAAGCCTCTAACGGAAGGTAATGGATTAATCATAAATCCTTCCAAATTGGCTCAATACGTAGCGGTATAGTAAATCGCTATGACAATCACGGGAAAATCAACGTACATCGCAAAAATATGAGTCCATGCTTTGTAATAAAAAATAAAAACACACAATAATAATGAACGTGCAAAATATAAATATACATTTATCGAAAGCAAAAATTCTTATTTACCACGGCAGCAGTCGGAACACAGACCTTTGGGTGTGAGCTTGAATGAAAGTAAAATACACAGGCGTGAATTCCTTTAATTTATTTGCAATTATAACATATTACACTAACTATTTACATTAAAGAAAAAAAATAAACATAGTTTGAATTAAAACAATATTTGGGCGCCAACCACCTTTAAATTGGTGATAAATAAAAAGCATATAATCTAGATAACTAACTATTAATCGATGTCAAATTCAAAAGTAATAAACGTTTAATTTGTTACGGAGTATGTATTCTGAAAAGTTTTTGATAACACAATTTAATTAATTCGAATTTAAAATGTAATACGTAGTAGAATAACTTCAAGTTGACTCACCATTATAATATGACGTTATCTGAGATCTTCTATTTATAGTACATTTTTTGTTCAAATGAAAGGCTTCTTCCAGAACAAAATAACAAATCAAACAAATGTAGATTGGAAAGCAAAAACAGCAGGCACAAAACCAAAATATGAATCTAACGAAGAAAAAGTCCAATAAAAGAATTTTCTAATAACGGAAAAGTTCAGTAAAGAAAAAAACCCTAAATATAAATAATTAGAATGATTTTTAATCGACATGAAATCATTTACGTTGCCTTACATAGAACGGTCTTGAAATCAATTTCAGATGGATTGCATCATATTACAAAATTACTAAAAATATTGAATTCAATAGAAAAATTATATCGGAATAAAGATAAACTTACCAGCAATTAGTTGGAAAGAATAAAAATAAATTTGTATGCGTTTTTACGCCATTATTAAGAAAATTGTTTTCTTTGTAGCACTTACTTCATGCAAGCCTCAAGATGGCTTAAATGGAAGTACCAACAAAAATCGATTGCTCGGTCGATTCAAAGTACGACGCGACGTTGCCAAACTGAATAAATTTAAATGCAAATTAGTATGTGAATGCAAATTAAAATTTTAAAAGTAATGAACTCTTGGGACGTTACAGCTTACCCTAGGAAAACTTTAACAAAAGCAGCGATAATAATACCCCAAATTTTAGAAGTAAAAACTTTGCTGAGGGTTTACGTAAAAACCATATATATGAAGCAGACGACAGTCTGCGGAAAATAATGTGTCATTTTGACATTTTATCTCTACGCATGCGACGAAAAGTAGGGTTCCAAGAATAAATCTTATACAGGGGACAAACATCATACTAAAACACCTTTAACATAACACATAATGGTACCACACCGTTGTCCCGGACATAGTTAATCAAATCAATATTCTTTGTATAGTCGAGTGACCATCCAAAAGAAGAAAGTCATTGCGTTTCTTAGATGCTCTTAAAAATGTTACAAATTCTTTAAACCAAGTTAGGAACATTTCTTTAGTTATCCAACCAAGATCTGTAACTTCTACCATCGATCTAGCTAGTAGTTCAAAATCAAAGTAAGATTGTTTTTCTTGCGAGGAATAATTAGCATTGGGGGTATATAAGTACCAGATGCAGAAAAACACATTTCAGCAGTAAATGTTTGCTCATGCTCAGCTGAAGTTAAGATCCTTTTCTGACGTTTCTCTTTTATTGCAATAAGTTTTGAGTGGCTTTTTGGATTGACTTGAACTCCAATTTCATTACAGTTGTATACGAAATCTGCTGTGAGTTTGTATATGTTTACATATTCTGTTAATAATTAAAAAAAATGCGTTATTGCAACACAATTGAAGTCTATAAACTTATATATCCAGCCCAGGCTTTCCATTTAAGTTTCCTGATTAAATTTATTTGAACAATTATTTTGAACAGCCAGTTGGAATGCTAAAGATCGAAAAACTGTTACTGTTAAACAAATAATCTTGATTTCATGTTCTTCAAATACTGTTCTATTTCTGTTTCTCGTTCTTTGGTAATAACGCACAGAAATTTTTCTCTATTTTTGTCGGTTTTAAAATCCTTTTCTAGTTTTTTGTTTGGAAAATATGTTTGAAGTGTAGTCCGTAAAACAGAGAATTGTATTGATGTTTTTTTGGTAAATATTTCTCTACTAAAAACAAATTGAATGCTTACTATACCCTGGCCCACTCTGCCCTAGCAGCAACAAATATCTAAGAATTCTTGTACCTTCTTTGAACTTGCAAAATAAGATATGAATTATCCTTACAATTAGGATTAAAACTTTCCTTCAATATTCAATAACAATGTTAGTAATTAAAAGAAAAATTACTCATTATGCGGTCAAAATCTTACAATTTTTAAAAAACTCAGAAACATTCTATCGTCATACACGCGAGACTAATTAAACTGTTGATTTATCCAAAGCATGATACGTTTTGTATAAGGGCAACATTGCAATTCTTCGTAATGTACGATCACACTGTGAAACATTGAGGAGGAGGGGGAGTACCCGTTTTACCCCGGGCACGCCCCAAGTTCCTCTAATATTTCAGTGTTTCTTACACCAAGTGATAACGTAGTAAAAATAATAAAATAATAAATTCTTTATAAAATAAGAAATTGGTAGGTACAGATGTTTTGCAGGTGTCAATGTTTATAGAACTTTACAATGAATTCTCAGAGATGTACTATCATAATTATAAATAAAATTAGTTTTTTCCCACAAATTATATATAATTAATTTATTTAAATAATTATACAATGCATTAAAATAAATTAAACTGTAATCAAAAATAATAATTGTTGTAATGGTAATATAATAAATAATAAAAATATATAAATTCTGTTAAGAACCATATAAGAAACCAAAATTATTATAAAAAAACAAGTAAAAACTACGTTTTAGTTTAGAGTTTTTATAACAGAAATGAACAATATTACAATATTTATAAAACTCGATTCTTAAATATAATTTAAAAAAAATTAATAAAAAATAAAAACAATTTTTATTCTGTTTAATGTAAACATGGTGTTTGGTTCTTTTATTTTAAAGTTACGACCGGTCTGTCCAATATAAAAAGCATTACAGCTAACATGTTTTAGTTTATAAACTTATCATTTAAAATGTACTTTATAACTAAAACAAAAATTAATAAATTTGCATATACATTTTAACTATCTAGCAAATTTTACAATATAATTACATTAATTACTACAATTTAATTGAGCGCTTGTTTTAGATATGCTCATTTCATACATTTTTCAATGAAAAATTTAATACTAAATATTTAATATAAGTATAAACTTTTACTTGCTCGTAAACTGTCAACATGAATACCATAATCACATAGTAAATTTATACTATGAGATGGCTCTGCCATCAAACACTTGTGAATGCTAAGTTCGTCGTTCTTAATTATAAAGCTATAAGGGGCGTCAATGCAATTGTGGGAACAACATTAGAGTGTATCTCCTACTACTGATGAGCCCCAAAAGGGCGAAACAGCTGTCTAGTAGTTCACTCTGGTGGCGTTTACACAATTGCATTGACATTGCTCACCCCCAATGTCCTTTTACGTTGCGGTTTTATCCCGACGAATAATTCAAAGCATATTTTGAAATTCGCGGGTGTTAAACTAACTCAACGTATTTACCATCGTTTATAGCTATCTACAGTTTATTTTAATCACATAGTAAATTTATACTATGAGATGGCTCTGCTATCAAACACTTGTGAATACCATAGTTATTATTGCATATGTAAAATAATATATAATGATGCATAGAAACATATATAATACTTAATCCTCTTTATTTTTATAAAATTAGTTCAGAGTAAACAGTTTAACTGTAATACATTGTAACTGTTTCTAAAAAGTTTAATAATTTAAAACTAACTTAAATTTTGAATAGATTAATTGTTTTATAGAAACCAATGTTGCCAATTACACGTTAAATATTTTCGATTATTTTAATACAAAAAATTTGAAATAAACATTGACGGAAATTCAAATTTAAAATTATTAATTTCTTAAAAATATTCAATATTTTTGTATTTTTATTTTATTGTACAAACCAAAATACCGTTTATTTTATGCACGAATCAATTATTCACGCACCTTTAAACCACAACACTACACACAATTAGAAACGTTGTTACATCTGTGTAGAAAGTAAAAAAGATAAGTCGAATTACTACAGACATCAAAACATTGTTTTTTAAGAATAGATTGAAATAGTATTGTACAAAAAATTTTTAAAAATATTAAAAGCTTTGAAAGTGTAAGACAAATACTACTTTTAAAGGTTATGCAATGTGTACGCACACGAATTTAATCTTTTGGCACCGAAAAGTCTTTTACTCAAAAGCGACATGCTAAAAATTTGATTTTCTTGGTAGTAAAAAATAAACAGAACTTTTTCTCTGCTCTAAGTAACAAATTAAACAGACTTTGTAAAAAACAATCAACAAATATCAGTTTGTGCATCGTTCTGATAACAATTTAAATTTATTCTCATTTACAAAACACGAAATAATTACATTCATGTTTAGATATTATGAAACTGTAATAATCTCGAATTTAAATTAAAATCTATAAATTATAATTATACTCATTAGGCACACAATATTGCGATCAATAAAAGAGTATTAACAATTATAAAGTAATTTTTATGTGCGTATTCAAAATGTTTTACATAACATGTTATCAGAAATCTAGAGTAGAAAAGGAAGTAAATAATGGAAAAGTAATATTAAAACACGAAACTTTTATGGTAAAACAACTATTAAACAAGTAATCAAATAGAAATAAGATATAAAATATGATATTGAACACGAAAACATAATGTAAACAACTATAAGTTCAAAACTGGTAGCTCAAATAATAAACCAAAATTCTAAATAGTTTGAATTGAATGGCATATAATAATAGTTTCGTATTTATAAGTGGACGCCATTTTGAGCAACTAAGGACGCCATTTCGTTGACTACCCGTTTATTATCTCTTATCACGCAATGTCGTAGTTATTAATTTAGTATTTCTAACTTGGTCTTTAGTTTGATATTCTTCAAAATGACACTTTCGTTTACATTATACGTTTATATGCCCAGGTGTATTAAATTGACGTGAAAATAATATCGAAATGTGTATTTAATGCTAAGTATAGATAATAGGAAACATGAGTATTATTAGGTACTGTCATTTATTTTATTGGTTGGATTTGCTTAATATGTCACTATCTACTCGAATGTATATTTAAGTGCCTTACTTATCTACTTTAGATCATACTGTACAAAGTTGTTTGTCACGTATATACAGTTAAAAAAATTAATTTAATAGCAACTTGCATAGCACATGTATTGGTAATATTCATTTAATGATAAGGGTGAAGTTTTTGCTTTAAATTTTATCGAAAGTGAGCAATACGAGGGGTTTCTACGCTTTCCGGTCTGCAAAGAGCTGTCATTTTCACTTACTTTTCCGTTCACGGTTTTACAGCAATTGATATAGATTTCCATATCGTAAATAGGTTTTTTCAATAAAAAAAGTTGTTTTATAAATATTTGATTAATGCGAGTACAAGTTTTCTAATATATTTTAACGTAATTTTTTTTTGTTCACCTACAATGATATAATGTTTTATTGTTGTAGTAACAAAATTGATTGTTTTGTAGTGTTTGTGTTGTTATTTAAAGAACGGTTACAAGCATAGATTCATACTTAATTTTTTTTATCTTCAAAGCATACAATAAATTTTTATGTAGAGCTTTGTATGCAATATAAAAAATGTTTTTCGGTACTGAAGATGCATGTTGCACGTAAGAAAGTAACATCAATATTATTTTTTTGTTCCTTATTTTATCAATTTTTTAATTTAAATAACATTGCATAGTACAAACTATAACTGTTTTTTAAACTTAAAAAAGTTTTTAAAATGATTTTTTATTGTGACTGTAATTTATCTAATATCGTCTCATGTAAAAACACAATCGTTATTATGTAAATATACTCATTCGGACAGATTGCCAACAGCGTACTGTTTCTTATATTATGTTCGTAGACATGAAAACAAATTAAAAATATATAAATGTTGGTAGTGCACTGGCATTTTAGTTAGTAATCTTTAGAACGACTCTTAGAAGTAACTGTCACTATTATTAGGACTACATTTTGAACTTGCTATTTCTGTTCGTTGTACAAGTGTACAGAACGCAAAATCCGTTTTTATGAAAGTTGAACACGACTATTATGATTGGCAGTCGTGTTTTTATGTGACACGGACTCTAGTAACATTACAAATAACAAACAAAAACTTTAGAAAACCACTTCTACTTAATATATGAAACTTTGACGTGTGATTTTTTTTAGATTTTTAATTATTGTTTATGTGAGTTACTTGTTAGAATTTTTTGTGATTGATACTTTATAGGTCATTTTAGTATCAATATACATTATGATTCCTGTTTATAAGCAAATAGACTGTATTTTTAAAATCTTGAGTTGTAAAACCATTTTTAATAATTATTTCTGTAGTAAAAAAACTAATAAATCTATACAGTAGTAATTGTTTTTTTGAGTATGATTAAAGTTTGCTTCTTTAAACAATAAAACTAATGAACATCTGAAAAATTTTAATTGTTTTTTATTTTTTATGCAAAACTTTAATTATCATACATTAATTTCTAAATAATTTACAAAAACTAAGTACTTATTATTATTGTAAATTACGCTATCTGTCAATAAAAATAAATACTTGGTTTTATGTAAATTAAACACATATTTTAATTTTAGGTCGTTTACTTGTTTTAATCAAATATTACAAAAATTAATTGATTGATGTGTTTAAAAAACTCTGTAATATAAAGATACATTAATCAATTTTGAAATAGAATATTGGTATCTCTCGGTTTTCTCAAAAAACACAAGAAAAAATAAACAAAAACATATCAATCAAGGTTATATTTACTGTAGAAATAGTTTGATCACTTGTGATTTTTATTTTAAAAGTTATAAATATTTTTGTGACTTAATGGTTTGTTAATCAAAGAAAAAAACTGGTTTATTTTGTATTAAGCTTATTTTTATCTTTTTTGAATTTTGAATAATTAATAATATCCCAACAGAAGGTTTATTTTATAATTTTTTTATTAGAATAAACCAAAACTAATAAGTCACATAAGACACATATGCGTTAAACAAAATAATGATATAGAAATAAAACAGAATAAATTTTTTAATCAAATTTTTAATCAAGATAACTTTAACCTTAACCTCAAACTTCTAAGAGCCGTTTGCTACTACCACTAATTTCACTTCTAAATTCAGATCCAAAAAAAAATGCGTTATTACATTGAATGCGCATAATTTAACGCGCGCATTCAATTTTTCAGGGCAAACGGCTCTAAGACAAGTTTTTGTCAGTATCAGTTTTAGTGAAAGGATTTCTTATAATTTGAATAATAATAATTTTTATGACGGAAACATCATAGAAACATCGAAAACAATTATGAATTTTCTTTTATTTCTTTTGATAGATATAAATTCACAATTACATTGCCGGCGTCTATTTATATTATTCTAAACAAACATTTATGTTTACTTTCCTCGTTTGGTAAAGTTTATCTAACACAAACTGTTTGACTTTAAACTTTCTTTATTCTTCAGTTGATGAAACACACAATGAAAGACGCACATGGGATTTTGTAGACTGTAAGATTTGTGGTTCAGTGTCGTTATCTGCAGTGGCGGGTGGTCCATAAGGGCTCTAGGGCGCGAGCTCCCTAGATGCTTATTAAAACAAAAAAACTGTACAAATTATTATGAATTAAAGTATTACAAATTTAATTTAAGTATCATCTACTTTTTATTAGTATAAAACATTAATTTAATACGATCGTCATTCAAAGCAACGTAAATTGAATAGTCTTTATGTTCGGGCTACAAATATTGGAGCCCATACTGTATTTGTAGTAGAGCATTGTAACGTGACGTCGCTACCCCACTACGATATTTTCATATGAAGTTTTAACGTGCAAAAGCACTCGCGCTTTTAAACCTGCGATGTTTTTTAGTACTTATCAAAACGTAGAACCTGTAAGATGTGTTCTAAGTGAAACGGCATATTTGTCGTACGTAATTTTCAGAAAATACAAAGAAAAGTTGAAATAAAATCTATCGAAAAGCTATAAAAATACTGCATTACAGTTTTATCGTAAAGGAAACAATAAACTAAAGTTGATCGTAAATATATCTCAACAATCCCCAATAGTTATTTTATATTTATTGTTAATTAGCAATTACTGTTTCCGTGAAGAATTGAATTCTCCCATCAAATCAGTATTCAAATCGATTTGAATTCTAAGGTCGATAAAGCAAACTCTGGGATCGTAACGAAATTTAAAGTACTAATTTTAATATAGAAACAGTATAGTATTAAATCTAAGCAAACGCAGTTAGTTGGCCGCGCTTGTGTCAAAAAAAGTTTCATATTTGACAAGTATTTCTTATGCAAACATTTGTACATGTGGTAAGGTTGTTGCGTGAATTGGAATGTGTAATTGAGTTCCAACGATTTTTAGGTTATGTATGGTTGATACGTCAACGTTAACGGAACACTTGGCGCATGTCATTTATAACTGGATTCAAATTAATTTAAATTCGATTTCAAACTACATCAATTCAAGTTCAATTATTCACGGAAACGTAGTAAATCACTGTTCAAAACAATCGTCTCTTTAGTAACTTCAATTCACACCAAGCAAAGATTGGTGGTTTTGGATTGAAAGTAATGAATTAAAAACAAAACGCAATTATTATTGCTTTATTGGCAAAATGCAGAATTTTTCAGTTATTAAAAAAATTTAAAATGCATTTTTTATGGTTTTAGATAGGGTTCCTATTTGTAAAATCATGAAATCAAGAAAAATAGGATTCAAGCTTCGGTTTTTTACACTGCAAACTCGAACAATTTTTTAAATTATTATAATGTAAATTCGATCATGACAAATTTAACTTATTTAGTACAATGGACTACGTCAAAAAATTTTCTTAAACAAGCAGTTAAAAACTGTATGTGTTTATTATTTTTGTGTTCAAATATATCATGTACTGACATATATAAGGTGGTCACCCGGGAGTTCCATCGATCGATATATGGGCTGTAAGTAACATAAATTTGAAAGTTAGGCAGTATACTAATAAAATAATATACAGAGTGTTCTATCTAAAATAAACAAATTTGTATTTACTTCCGGTATAACAAAAAGTACCCATTTCTTAAAAGTATTTGAGCCAGATGTCCCCCATTGCCATTAGCATACTGCCAAACGTTCAAATTTATGCTGCTTAGAGTTGCCTGTATATTTATTGATGGAACTCCCGGGCGACCACCCTGTATTCTAAGTAACTTAATGATAGTTTTAAAATAAGAAATTTAATTTATTGAAAACAAATATTAAAATATAAACTAGAAACTTTTTTTCTAGAAACGATTTTCTATATTAAATGTAAAAGTAAACACACATAATTATTATGATTCTTTAATCACAACAAAATTATCTTATTATTATTACCTTTAGAAAATCTTTCCTGTGAAGCAGAAATCTGTAAAAACCGACACGACTAAAATTCTCGTATCAAACACAATAATTAGCATTAGCATTAATATGTTCTCGATAAATCACTAAAGACTAAACTAAGAAAAGATTAAAATAAAATCTCTCAGAAGGCCTTATCTAAATTTGGAACTAAATCAAGCAGATAAAACTGCAAAACTTATTTTGCACGGCATTTTTCTAGTGCAGCTTATAATCAAAATAAGTGGACATGTGGATTTGATTCGATAAATGCAGATAAGGTGAGGTTATATTTTTTGCGTACTTGCTTCATCTACATTATTTTAACGCAAAAGGTATTGCAATCATGACGCCGCTTTGGAAGGCTTCGATTTGGTGTGTAATCACAAAAGCAAAACTTTTTGCTGTAACAATGTCACACGTGAGGCTACAACTTTGAAAAATATTTTTTGAAAATCTAGATAAAATTGCCTAAGACCATTTAATTGGTAACATGTTTGAACGTGCACAAACCCGATCGCAAAAGATGTCGCAAAACTCCAAGGAACCATCATAAATTTGCGTAAAATATACTGTGAGCTCTTTCAATAAATCACTTATTAGAATACTGAAGACTTTAAAATGTCTTATGCACAATAGGTACGTGTTCGCAACGAACAACTCGAGATATGTCAAAAACATGTTCAATATAACTCAACCGAGAATCAACAGCATTGCTAAAAAACTACATACAGAGAATCCTATAAGTGAGAACAGGGGGGGAGAAGACAGAAAAACGGACAAAAATGTGAACAAGGTGTTAGCTGGTAAAAATTTCATTTCTATGTTGAAGGGAAAGAAAGCCATTATGGCCGGGAAAAATCGCGCTGAATTTATCTATTGTCGGAATACAGTATAACTAAATTGTGGAAGTTGATAATGGAAAAGCGGATGAACAGTCACAGGTTCATTACAAATACTTCTCAAGAATATTCAACAAAGATTTCGGCATCCCATCTACTGATGTGTGTGGGTATTGCATTGGAACGCAAAACCAAATTAATGTTGCCGAAGCAGAAAGTGACAAAAGGCGATTAAAGATGGAACTTAATGTGCATAAAGTCAGAGCCAAACAATTTCACAAACTCATGAATGAAACTCCTGCAAATGCTTTGAGGTGTTGTTTTGACCTACAATAAATGCAGGTTTTACCCAAAGTGCCAATATAAGAGGCGTTTTACGCTCAACAGCTTGATCTATATATTTTTTGTATTGTTAGAAACACTTCAGCAAATCCTATCTTTTATAGTTGGACGGAACATCAAGCAAGCAGAGGTGCTACGAAAACATGTTCCGCCCTTTTACATTTCTTAAAAACCGTAGACATCCGGGAAGGAGTAAACGGTCTTAGATTTTTCGCGGACGGATGTGGTGCACAGAATAAGAACACCTAAAACCATAACCGAGATTAGTACTATCTTCCCAGTACGACGGCACTCTTACTTGCCCGTAGACAGAGTGTTTGAAAGGGTAGAAAAGCTCGTAAGAGCAAAAACTATTATAAAACAACCAAAAACTTACTGAAAAATGTACTATGTACTATGTTGTTGGAGATGTAAAAAAGCTTGGTGTCGAGTGGAATCTAATGGACATTAAACACGTTTTGCTATATTTAAAAAGGTCACAGGAATAAGCGTTGCAAAAAATATTGTTTTCAAAAGAAGTACCAACCAAGTGCTTGTCAAAACTGAGACATTGTATCTTAATGATGATGAAACCAAGAAATACCAAAGCTTGTTGAAACCTAGAAAACGTTTGGAGCAAATTGTTCTGCCTGAACTACCCATAGAAAGGACTATAAAAAAAAGTGGATAGCATCAGAAGTCTTGTAGTGGCCATAGCCGGAGAAAAATAAACGGAAGATCCAGAGCTAACATAGATGAAGGCAGTTTTCGACAATAATACTAATGGCGAAGAGAATGCAAATGCAGAAGAGATTGACGATTGCATATGTGCAGACGAGGAGCATGTACAATTTGTGTAAATGTGTATTAAAGCTATGTATAAAATCATAATAAAGTTTCTGACGTTCAAATAGCATAAAGTCCGCCATTGACATGCAAACCGCGTTATGTCCAAGACATTTTTGTTTTTTTTTTTGTAAAATGCTTAAGTACTCCAGTCGTGCAAATTGTGTTCAAATTGTACATGTTTTCTCACATTTATTGGCACAGGCATGAAAACTTAAAGTTGTTTTTTAAAAGCAGGGCAGTTCTTTTCCTCTCCTGAAAAAATGCTAATTTAGACAAACTGCTTTCTGAAAGTCTGCTCTTCATATACGTTGATCAACGGAATGTATTTGTTAACTCCAAAACATTTTTTACAGTTACTTACATAGTACTTTAATAATTTTTGAAAACGTTCACTTACTATCAATTTAAAAAATGTGATCCACCTTAGGCTCGACCTAATCGTTGCTCTTTAAAGATGTAGTTAGTGTACTTTTACCCCACTCAGTTACTACATTTTGCAGCAGTCTTAAATATGGCTATCTTTCCTTCGCGGGTAAAGAACTATAAGTGACTTGGTCTTCTATGTTTAAATCTGTTGTAAAGCGTTCAAAGCAATTCAATGCTTTGTGAAATGTGAACTTTCTTCCATTGTGTTTTCTAACTTCTCAGTGGAGTAGTAGCGTTAAGGTGGGCATTAATTTAAGTACCCAGGCTTAAAATTCTTTTTAATGCAAACACAAAATTATAAATAAATACATTTGATACGTACGCATATAGACAAATGCTCCGTTTCTTTTGGGTGGAGCATAAGCCCAATTTAGAAATTTTAGAACAAATCGGCAAGAAATTTTTCCTGGCAAATAATAAGAAAAAACTTTAATCTTTAAATCATATAATGCAAGGCAAACGTCTGATAATGAAAAAAAATCAAAGGAAAAAGATCAATCGGTCGTACGCAGAAGTCGTGGTTAAAGGATTTGTGCCGGTGGTTTGGCCAGACATTAACAAATTTTTTTAGAGCGACGTCATTCTGTACTATAATAGTTAATTGGATCACCCAACTTTTGTAGAGAGACGGCACACTAAGAAGAACAAGACATTTGATAAATCAATTAAATTATTTTGGGTCAATATTAATTATCTGTGCTCAGACTGTAATCAATGTTATTTTTACCAACGTTTAGTAAATAATATTATAGCTTAATAAAAAATGTCTACGTTATAAAAATAGTATATTATTTATTTTTATTTTTATATTCCACTAATACGCCTGAAGATGACTCTGTCGAAACATGTAGCGTTAATTAAAATATAAAAATTAAAATATAAAGGGGAAGGTTTAGTGAATCTATATAAAAATAAAAATAAATAGTATAATATAATTAACCCTTTTTGAGCAATTATAAAATAAATGGAAAAAATAAACTATAAAAATAGTAATTTACAGCATCTTGTTTTGTAATTTGTCACATAAATTACAGAAATCGTCATATTTAGAACAATCGCAATAAAACCAAAATTCGCATCTACGACATTTTACCCACTTTTTGGTTTTAGATGTGTTAAAATAATCTTTTGCACACTCATTATCATCTAATTCTTCCGCCCAGTAGTCATATGCTTGTCTCAAAGATTAAGCCATGCATGTCTCAGTACATACCGAAATAAGGTGAAACCGCGAAAGGCTCATTATATCAGTTATGGTTCATTAGATCGTACCCACATTTACTTGGATAACTGTGGTAATTCTAGAGCATATGCAAACAGAACTCCGACCCGAGACGGAAGGAGCGTTTTGCGACGTCGCGTCGTCGTCGTTACATAAATCGCACGACGAATCTGAACAACTTTATGCCGATTGCATGGTCACGCACCGGCGACAGATCTTTCAAATGTCTGCCTTATCAGCTTTTGATGGTAGGATATGCGCCTACCATGGCTGTAACGGGTAACGGGGAATCAGGGTTCGATTCCGGAGAGGGAGCTTGAGAAACGGCTACCACATCCAAAGAAGGCAGCAGGCGCGCAAATTACCCACTCCCAGCACGGGGAGGTAGTGACGAAAAATAACGATACGGCACTCATCCGAGGCCCCGTGATCGGAATGAGCACACTTTAAATCCTTTAACTAGGATCAATTGGAGGGCAAGTCTGATGCCAGCAGCCGCGGTAATTCCAGCTCCAATAGCGTATATTAAAGTTGTTGCGGTTAAAAAGCTCGTAGTCGAAATTGTGTCCCGGGCCGCCGGTTCGTCGCTCGCGACGCCAACTGCCGCGCACGCAAGACGTCCAGCCGGTACCACAAACCCGCCGACGGTGCTCTTAACCGAGTGTCCAGGCGGGGGCCGGCAATAAACAAATTAAAGTGCTTAAAGCAAGCTAAACTGCGCTTGTATAATACGTGCATGGAATAATCGAATAGGACCTCTGCTCTATTTTGTTGGTTTTTGTGGAACGCACAGAGGTAATGATCAATGGGTGCGGATGGGGGCATTCGTATTCTAATTCTTCACTTTCGTCATCAGAATCAGAAGATGATTTAACTGCACCTTTCTTTTTTATTTTTCAGACGTTTTTATTTCTTTTGGTTTTTTTTTTGTTTTTTTATTGTAGATTTGTTTCTTTGCATTTCTATAGTTCTGGAGTATTCAGTACGGTTGTAAACTGCCTTCCACGTTTTTTGACTACTACGGTTGCACTGGTTTTTGGAATGGGTAAAATGATGTTAAGTGGCTAACATCAATAACATTTGTATCAGCTGTTGGAGGGTCTGGGTAATGCAAACATTGAGGTTGAGGTGAAGATGTACTGGTTATTTAAGGGAGATGCGTGCTATTAAAAGGACAACATCAAAGCCATGTTAAATTTCAATTTAGATATAGGCGTAATCTGGAATAGCATTTGTACTAAACAGTGAAATTTTAATAGTTCTAAATCCAGATAGTTCGTTTTCTACTATAGCTGATTTACCTCAAGCATACCCGAAAAGTTTACCAAATGATAACCTAGTTAATTTTCTAGATGGATGTGTTTTAAGGAAATTGTTGCAGGCTGCATAGTAGTGACTTTTTAAAGATTTAAAAAAACGATCGAGTAGCTAAAGGCTCGGAAGGCAAAGAAAATTACATTACTTTTTCACAAAACTTTAGCACATTTACCGAATTGGTGTGGGAAGTGTTACTATCAACAATCAAATACGGTTTCAAACGGCTTGCGAGAATTGAAAAGTAACATATACCAATTTTTTAACATAGGAATCTAAGACCCAGACGGCATACCATCAACACACTTTTTTTTGTATTGTAGTATTGAGTAAGGTGGAAGAAACATCCCTTTGGTATTGCAGCACGCAATTACTAAAATTGTTTTCTTGCCTGACGTTAATGATAAAACGTTTTTGGAACCTTTAGCAGCTAAAATTTGCGTTGGTTTATTATTTAACTGTAAGTCACTTTTGTCTATATTTGAAACTTTTAATGGATTGCCAAAAAAATCTTTTCATGAAGTACTTTCTCCACAAGCCAAAATACAGTTTTATTGTTTTTCGGTTCATACCGGTAGCACGATTAATGAAAATTTCTTCAGTCGTTTGAATTGAAATATCTGGATAACGCCGTAAAAACGAGTGCCATTAATCGTACCCAGCTTTGCAAATATCTTTATATCATTTGTGTTTTATTTTCATTTGTTCCTTTAGTAGGATAGGTATAAGAACAAAAATTATTGTTACTATAATTGAAATATTTACTGAAGGACGACAGCATTAAAACTCGACAAGAACGAGGTTTTTTTCTATATAGTAGCATATGTCCATTCCGCTCCTTAATAAAGTGGTAACATTACCCGATTGATAACATTATCCGTGATTCCAATAAGCGACGAGCACTGTATTTTACTGTTTATATATAATTCTAAAATATGCATTTTAATATTTTTAATTATAAAAAAAAATTGCTTATATTATTTATTTTTAGAAATAACAAGCCAACAATATTCTCCTTACATTAAAGTAGTTTTTTATAAAAATGCTGAGCAGGACCATTGGGTTAAAAAGTATCAAAACAATACTATGTGAAACCATTGTAAATCTTAATCCAAAATATGTAAGTATTAGGTTTATTAGAATCAAAGTGTACCTACATTGTGAATATAAAAAAAACATTTTATTTATTTTTATGTATATATGTTATTACTTCTAACATTATATTTAAGATTTTTATTTGATGTAGAGTGTTGTATAAAAATTGAATTTGTGGTTTTTAGTACTGTTAAAAACTAATATTTAAATAAATATGCATCAATATTTTTCGCATTAAAAAGTTTCTTTACGAATCTACAATTTTGTTACTTTTTGTTAAGCTTCTATTATTTTATTTATATTTTGCACAAGTTTTACAAAACTAACCTTATATATACCTACATACATTTTCAATTCTATAGGACATGCGTTTTCAATAATTTTTTTTTGCAGTTTGCAATTAAAACGTTTCGATAATTATTGTTTTTAAATGACAAACAATTTAACTAAATTTGTACGTATTGTTATTATAAATATAAGAACAATAATTTACAAAAACATTTAGAAAAATAATTTCTTATGTATTAGTTTTTAAAATATATTTTTTTAATTTATAGTTTTTAAAATTGAATAAATTACTCTTAACATTACCTTCTAAATTATTGTTTTGTTTTATCTCACAACAAACATATATACTGAAAAACAGCTTTCCGTTTGTTTAAACGTAATTTGTCTTTTAAAATGAAATAAATTACAAAAGAAAAAACTATGAGTAAAAGTAAAAATTTTTAATGTAATACGAACAGGAAACTAAATGTAAGTTGCCGCCGGTAGTCACATTAAATTAGCAAATAAAAGTGAACGTTATTCACACACATTAGGTCTCTAAATGATGAAAAAATTATAAATGACTTTTTAATATATAAAAATCGTCGCTAAAGCAAAATTATACCTTAGGTAATGCTTGAGAATTATAAAAAAACATAGTTTATACCTACAAGAAGTAATCGGATAAAAATAGCTTTTGACATACATACCTTAACATCTGTTGCAGGCCGATAATTTTTATTTTGTTATAACAGTAGGTGTAGCTCCTGGTGATCACGTTTGTAAATATTATGTAAGACAATATTTACATTTATAAAAAAAAACCTTATGAAATAATTGTATTATAAATGAGAACAATAACATGACATTTACAGTGTGCAAACTATTATAGAGAACAAGACCGCGGCATTTTATTTGAAAACAATAGTAAAATGATTTGTAAGAATAATTACAATAATTAATTGCAATGTAGTTTATTGAAGAACAATAAAATGATGTTTTATATCTTAAATTAATTTGATTACTCAACGATTCATGTTTGATTATATTATAAATTCTTTCACAGAGAATAATTTAGTAGGTACTGATTGTAAATGTTATTAAATTACGTCTTATTTTAGATTATGTTAGTTAAGTTAAAAATAAGTTTTTGGTAATAACTAATTTATATATAAAAAACAAAATAAAGTAATATGTAAATAATTTTATAAAGCGCTTTTCAAGTAGAATTTCATAACTTCAGTCAGGATTTTGTTAGATCGCTATGTCTTACGTTCGAGTATATCCACAATATTAAACATTATAGATTAATGTCAAGTCAAATTTTTGGTAAGTGTAATAAATGCGACATAGGTAAAAAGTTAGTATAAAACGGCGAAACTTAGCATATCCCAAAAGCTCTATATAAAAAGCCCCATTTACATCGGCTCCAAAAAGCAAGCGCATAACTTCAGTGAATTTTAATATAGCGTTCAGAATATTCAGCGAAGTGAATTACTTTACCGGCCTCCCGGAACTTTAACGTCGACCATCTTGTCTCAGGAGGGAGCTCCTTTTAAAAGTTCCGCCGGAAAAGCTTGAGCATGGATTTAAAGTGACGCCATATTATATGTAATATGTATTGATCTAAGTTTAGAGCTTTTTTCGGCTTTTAAGTTATCCTTTTTGGCTTTCTTTATTCTTATATACGCTACGCACATCTTAGTTTATCAAATATTTACACAAATGGTATATTTTATAACGTCACAATTTTTTCTTGGTTTATTTTTGATAACGAAAATTTTAATCGATAGTGTGACGTCTTTAGTTTTTTTAACGTACTTATATTTAAACTTACAGTTTGATACAACTTATTTATAAGATACTATTTTTGTGGTTTGTTTTACATATTATGTGACAAAATCTAAGCGAATTCATAAAGCTTTTTTAGTAGCAAAAGTTGCACAAACGCAACACGCAACAAGTTTACTTTATTATTCACTTTTAGAACTTCATTGTATTTATAATTTAAAAAAACGAATGGAATCGTTTTCTAAAATAATCTTATTACTCATCTATTATGACTAACGTTAGTTTATTTAAAACTATTTTTTTCAGTCAATTATGAATAAAACTTCTATTCAAAATATGTTAAAACTTAGTGTTAATTGTTCTACTTTTTTTATACAAAATTATTAATTAATTTTGCTTACAATTTACATTTTTAATTGATTAATCAATCAGTATTTTATCTAAATGTTAATTAAACAATGCAATGTAGTATTAACATAACGATTTGCGTTTATTGTTGTTTTCAATATATTTAGCACCTATACAACCGTGTCAAATCGTATTATTGCGTAGTCTACAATTAATAAATAATTTTATGTGTTTTATTTATTGGTTGCTTTTATTAACAACATTTTTACTTTTTAGTTTTTTGTTTATTTTAAAAAGTAAATTTATTTGGATACAAAATTTTAGTGAAGTTATTAATGCATCTCTTCTTATATTTTTTGTATAGGTAACAGACATACCTACTGTAGTTTATTTTAATTTGATAATTAAAAAACGCAATCAGAATTTCAAGGTTCTATTAAAATACTGATCAATTACTTCTATAATTAAATATGTTAAAAACATTCACATACTAAATTAAATTTGTTATTAAAGTGATTAAGATAATTAGCGTAATTACGTAATTCATACTTGATGTCATTATTTTCGGAATAATTTTTGTCGACAAACATAAAAACTACGAACCGAAACTGTATACACAATGCTGGGCATTCAATATTACACAATTTTTTTAAACGACTTTCTTTCTCTTTCCTAGCAAAAGAGCATTAAAATAATCTACTTATATAAAAAAATATGATTCAGTACTTATCGTAGTAAACAATTGTTTGTAGTTATTTTTATAAGTTAATAAACATTCGTATTAAATTATTTCATATACATCAATCGAATTTTTGCATGCGTATTAATCTAAAAATACAATGCTAAATCCGTAATTACATTCAATTTTGCCCCATAATGATAGACCGAGATAAAATGCATTAAAAAAACGTTTCGATTCTATAATCAAAAACGTTTAAAAAATTATAATAAGGTTGTATTTCGCTTGTTAAAAGCAATAAGTAAAAAGTTCTATTACATGGAGCGTTTCTATTGGATGATTTCTTAATGATCTTTTTACGTGAGTTTAATGCGCCGTATTTGAAATGGTCATTTTTATTATAAAATCCAAGATGGCGGATAATTGTAGGAAACTTGTAATGCGCTTCAGAAGTTTTGAAATGAAACTCAATGACGAAACCTGTGGTTTATTAAATGAGTATCGTTACCGTTATTGTTATTGAGCGTTTAATAAATTTTATGATATACTTATGAAACTGTATTAAATTATTGCGTTTACATAGTTATGCAATTATAAATGATTTCTAAACGTTGCATAATGAAGATTGATTACAATTACAAGTTTTATAGTGTATTTAAATGAAAATATTTCACGAAAGCACAAAGCGTTGCATGTTCTATCAGAAATTTTATTGTATGTAACAATTTGATCACACGGCATTTCTTTCATTAAATCGACTATATAATTTGGGTGCAATTATTAAAACAACTCATTAAACTATAATTCATAGCGATTATCTTTGGGAATAAATTTGATTATGTAGAATTAAGTAAAATGTAAACCTTGCGGAGTTACAAGCAGAAAAATAGTCTGAAAAATTCTCCTCCAAACGCCTCATTTATAATAAATGGCTCACTTTAAAATTCATCCCCGTTAAAACGTTCTAATATTAAAAAAGTAGAGGGTGTCAATTTTTCAATGGAGTTTTAGGTGGCGTTAAAGACAAAGCTATGACAGTTTATGAATTATTGTTCATTAACCTTTATTACTTTATTCCATTTTTATGTAAAATAAATGGATTGAAGATAGAATGAAAAAGCTCCTAACAATTTTTCTGTTTATATTTTTCACTTTTTCTAGGGATTCAGTATTGCTATCGTCGTTGAAAGCTTTGTGTTGTCGTGCATTAACAACCTGATTGTGTGTCGTATGTTTTATTTTGCTTTATAGACGACTTAAGAGAGTCATGATTAATTTCCTACTGATAGTGATGATATTTTAATAGCTCTTTTACGGTTAAGTATGTTGTTTTAATACTAATGCATTATGTCGTAAATAATGTTAAATTACTTTCGTTTGGCTGTTAACTTTTTTCTCGTTTTGTGTTTAAAGAGTTACAATTTTTACCTTTTCATTTTATATATTACATAAACGCACACACACAATTCTTATCTTAAAAATTTTTATTTAAAGTGTGTTCAATATACTTATCTTTTGAGTTTTATGTATAGGTATAAAATTAATACTAATACTGTTTGTTTCGAATTTGATGTTTTAAAATCCTTTACTGATATTTTATTAAAAACATCCTTCATTATACCAATCAAAATGCAATTTGCCAAATTTACACATACGTAAGTAACAATTAAAGTACCTACAAACTCGTTATCGCCGGTAGCATAATTAAAATACACGTGTAGTAAAACCAAAAACTTCTTTATCTTTTACGTTAGGAGTTATTAGAAAATATTGCTGCTGGTCATAAACGTGTTTATTATAAGTGATATAGGATTAGCGAGATTTACGAAGTAGGTTCTAAAACTACTTTTGAAGTACCTTGTATTACTTTAACGATTTTAAACTAGTTTTTTTTTTATTTTAGTAACTATAAAAAAATTCTTATTTAAATTAGAGTTTTTGCAACAATTTACTAACAAAAGAAATATTTTTTTAATGAGTAATGGATTTAACTATATAACCTCAAAACGTTTTCTACCTCAATGATCTAAAATGCACTAATAAATTATTAACTATTTTAATCAAACGCATATGATTTGCGAACGTTATCTGTTTAATAATTTTTTTTTATACATATTTTCTTTGTGCGACTTTTGGCACTACAACTATTTGATTGTTTCTACAATCAAAAAATTTTTTTTATATGGTTCAGTAATATTTATTGTATGCACAGTGTCTAAAATAATATTGAACAACATCTTGAAATCTGTAAGCGTTAAGAACACGGTTATATTACAAAAAAGTTGCGCAACTTGTAATATGTTTACATTAAAAATGTTACAAATACTAGAAATTATATTGGATTTTTGTAAACATATTCTAAATTTTGCAATTTTGTTGTAATATAACCGTTTCACTAACAATAAATATTAATCAAACGTTAAAAAAACGTTTTAGATGGCAAAATATATTTAGTTAAATGTAACAAATAGTTATAACACAAAACTTTACACAAAAAGTATATATAAAATTAATTTTTTTAACTACATCTTAAAAGTCAATGGTATATAAAAATCAGGTACCTAACAGAAGATAATTGTTAACTACATAAAATGAATTGAATTATGTAGATTAGAGTATCCTGTTTTGTATTATTTTAAACGATTATTAGAAAATGGTAACATTTTAATTGGGTTCTTATTGTCCATTATGTGATAGGATTGAAACTATACATCTAAACATAAAAAATTAAGAATAAAGAACATTACAAAAGAAAGAGAAACAAAGTAAAAGAAGCAAGAAGGATAGCAAAAAAGAGATAAACAGTCTACCCGTGGGCAATACGCGTTTGTTTTGGTTGAGTAAGACATATAGAGTCTCACTCCAGTGAATGATCTCTATAGGGTAAGTCTAGGAGAGTTGGACCAAAAGAAGAATCGGGCTGACGCTAAAATTTTGGTTTCCGTGTAACAGATTGCGCCAGTTAGACGATTTACTGTGTCGGTATAGCAAAGTGGATTGTGACATCGTTCCGATTTATTCACAAATAAGTAAGTTATAGAGGTCTATTTTTGTTGGCACAGCTGAAAATTTTCTTCCTATGAACATATTATTCGACCACATCAGGTATTCTGTTATACCAATTATAGGCAACCAAATAGTGTGCACGTGTACCTAACTTCAAAATACGTTGCATTTCGTTGTAACAGCTCTATGGTCCATCTCTTCTCCACAGTTAGGATAAATGGATCAATTTTATAAGGGATAGTTGGACCGGATTTAATATATTTTTATCACATATTAAATTCCCCAAGCAACATTTGTAACCGTGGTTACGTTGTAACCAGTTGCAAATTAGTAACATTAGCACCATGGTAAATAAACCGTTGCAGCAACGTAGCAGCAACTTTTGTAATTTACTGAGGTTTCAAATCTATTACAGAAATAACCATTTTACAACTATAGTTATAAGTAAGTTTTTCTTAAACCCTTATGTAACTACAGTGTCAATTTAGTGACATTAAAATCTTCATTTCGGTTTCGAGTGTAACAGTCTTGAAACTATGGTTACAAGTGTGAATTTCTAAAACTACACTACAGTGTTAATCTATACGTTCAAACAGCAACAGAAGAAGTGCATTTTACGAGATTTTTATAAGGCACATAGTCCATTATCATTATCCAATAAACAGTACTGAAAGTGTTTCTAATTCAAAACTACGTAAGTACAATTATTGGTATATTATATTACTATAATTTTAATCGTGCATTTAAACTACTGTTTCTAATTTAATCAACGTTGAAGAATTAGTTGCCAATTATAAGTAAGCAAATTTTAAATTGATTTTATTTTCTTTTAGGATAAAATAGAATTTGATTACAAGGACATTACAATATTACACACAGTGATCAGAACGTGTAAATTAGATCGCCATTGCGAACACTTATAATCTTTAAAAAACCAGTCGAGCTTATGATCATTGAACCGATTATAATTGCACATGTGCATTTGTAGCCTAATACAAATATTTAACTAAGAATTACGTAGACGCATTAAGTCTTTTAACACAAAGACATTCTTCTCTTAACAAAATTTATGCATTTACTATTTACAAAATTTATAAATAATAGACATAATCCGCTTTTCTTGAAAATTTGCCGTAAAAACCTGTTTACTGGTACCTACTTGCAACAGATGTAAAAATTCTTTTATTATATCTTTTTTGTTTGAATTTAGTTCTATAAGAAACTTTAAAAAATTAAATAATGTACATTTATTATAACTTTTTATATATCTGTATCTTTTTATTAATATATTTTTATCTCTACTTTTGTTTTAATCTTTATGATGCAGTTAGTAACTAAAATCTTGGATAAGTTGCTTAACAAAAGCGGTTATAAAGTAGTTTCAAATAATGGTAATAAGCATGTTTTCAAAACAGTTACATAGCAGTTGCTGTAAACGGTAACTACAATGTTACAAATCAATTACAAAACCGTGATGATAAACCATTACAGAAACGATTCAGAACAGGTAAACATGATTTGTAAAAAACCGTTATAGCAACGCTGCAAAACAGTTACAAAGTAGTAATTGCAACGGTTTCAGAAACGTTGTAAAACGGTTATAATATTACTGCAGTTGCCTTGCAACTGAGCAAATCCGGTATTGACAACGTATCAGGAAAGACTCAGCAACTATTCTGTAACTAAATACCTTACTGAAACCATAGTTGCAAGAGAGTTTTACAACCGTTTTGTAACTGATTTTTGCTACTTGGGTCAGGTTAACAAGAATTCGTGAGAAAAAAACGCTTAATTTAAAATTTACACGAAATATTATAAAAAAACATACAACAAAGAAGTTACCTATAGGTAATAGCTAACATTATTTTTCAGACAGCATGCCAAATTTGTATACTCGAAAAGGTAATGTAGAAAAGAGAAAGTGGACGTCTGAGGCACTACAAAATGCCTTAAGAACAGTCCAAAATGGTACCATGAGAGTGAATGAAACGGCGAGAAGTTTTGGAATATTTGCAACTACATTAAAACGGAAAAAAAGAGACCGAAACTTTACGAAGCAAAATTTTCTTAGTCCGTCATCAAGCTTGGGTGACATTGCTGAAACAAAACTAGTATCACATATAAAAAAACTTTAAACATTTGGTTTCGCACCTACCAGAGATGCAGTGCGTTTAACAGCTTACGTTTTGACCGAGAAGATAAATATTAAACACAAATTTAATAAAACAAGTGGCAAAGCAGGCTATGTTTGGCTAACATCATTTTTAAGACGTCACCCTGACCTATCAGTACGAAAATCTGAAGGAATGTCTCTTGCTCGTTCGCAGGGAATGTCAAGAAAAGTTGTATCCAATTACTCTAAGCTTCTAGAACGAGTCTTTGTAAAGAACGATCTATTTAATAAACCTGGGAATGTATACAACATGGACGAAACTGGTCTGCAGCTAAACAACAAACCTGAACAAGTAATAGCTGCAAAAGGTTCGAAAAGCGTGTCCGCAATAACTTCTGGCGAGAAAGAGAAAACAATCAGCGTAATAGCGTGTTGTAATGCAGAAGGTGTATTCCTACCTCCCTACTGCATTTTCAAAGGCAAAAATAAAAAAGAAGAATTTGCTGTTGGTATGCCACCTGGTTCTTCAATTGCCATGTCTCAAAAATCTGCATATGTTAACGATGAAATATTTCTCCATTGGTTAAGAACTCATTTTGTTCCTCGAAAAATGCCTAGAAAAGTGCTTCTAGTTCTGGACGGCCATACCTCCCACACTCAATCTGTGGAAATGTTACGAGTTTGCTGAGGAACACGATATTATTATTTTGTGCCTCTCAAGTTATACTACCCATTAGCTGCAGCCACTTAATCAAGCATTTTTTAAATCATTAAAATCTTACTACTATTCAGAATGCAATAGTTTTATCAAACCAAACCGTACCCAAAAACTCAACAGCATCTAATTTGGTAAACTACTGGGTACTTTATATAAAACAAGGCCACCACAGTGCAAAATGCCGTTTTAGCATTTCGGGCTACTGGTATAGCACCCTTTAATCCTGGGGAAATTCCAGATTTTGCATTTTTAAGTAATGAAGCTGTTGAGCAACTAAATATGACACCAGTAGAAAACCTTGCCGATTTGGCATAACTAAGCACATCATCGGGGACTTTCAATGGAAACCTTAGCTTTTCTGTACAGCCAGTCACGGTCACTGAAAATGTATCAGAAAGTTATCCATGCGGAACTCCATCACAAAAAATGAAGGCACAAGTGAGTACGGAAAATACGTGGTGGGTCAAATAAAGTTACTCCTGGTAAATTACTGATCGAAGTTTCCCCTATACCCGTAATAAATGCTCTAGAAACCAGAAACTGTGGAAGAAGTGTTGCAAGTATTCTGAACTCAACCGAAAATATCCATAGCATTAAAAAGGAACAAGCCAACAAAAATATAAATAACAAAACCATCGCCAAGTTACAACAAAAAAATCAGGATAAAAAAGTTTCGCGAAAACAGCACAAAGCACATGAAGATTCGGATTCTTCTATGGATAACGACAGTCCTGTTTTAAATGACAGTGAAGACACCGTAGAAGAGGATAATGAATGTACTGGATGCGGAGAAGACTACTATAAAACAACAAAAACAGATGACTGGATAAAGTGCCGGGTGTGTGGACGTTGTGTTGCAGTAAATACATTGATTTATGCGATTTATGTGGCAAACATTCCAGAAAATAAAAAATCTAATTGCATTTACTTAAATACTATTATATATTTTAATTTAAGTTAAACATTTAGTGATTTGTGTCACTTACATTTTATTGTCCATCTTTCCTTAACCCCTAGAAGTGATGGACCAGTGACTGGTTTTCAATATTAAAAGTTTTTGTGAGACGTTTTTGTTTACTTTAAGTTGTAATCATCTAAAGTAGAATGACTATGTAAAATGACAATATATGTTTTTTACTTTATTATTGCAAATAAAAAAGCTGTGAATTTAACAAGGAAACTGGTCCAACTCTCCTAGACTTACCCTACATTTATATAAATCATAATTCTAAAGTTTATTTGTCTGTGTAGTCTTGACTTTAAACTTAACCGGGTCTTTAGGTAAGATCTGATAGCTTCAAAAGTTTTAGCCTTCGCATCTCATTGACTTTTCGCGTACGTTTAACTAATTTGCTAACATCTTAAGATGCACAGGCACTCTTTTTCACTAAAAATATGCACGGATTCCTTAACGGGTTCCAGAAGAATGTCGTATAGAATAACTTCCTTGGAAATGTAGTAAGGAGCATTGACCATGACGCGCAAGATCTTATTTTGAAACCTCTGCAAAATGACGATGTCGCTAGAAGTTTCCCATAACTAAATACCGTAAATCCTGATTGGTTTAAAAATGGATTGATATAGCAGTAGTTTATTATCCAAAGATTTCGATTTTTGGCCAATGAGCCAAGTAAGACGTCGATCCAAATGCATGCTGAAATATTTAGTTTCTTTAACTTGCAGGAGTTGATAGTTGTTGATCTTCACAGGAGAACATCTTTCTTTACGTAAAGTAAATGTCACATGCAACAACTTGGTTTCATTAGCCTTAATGCGCCATTTTTTTAACTAGTGTTAAATTTTATTTAGGTTAGCTTGAAGGTTTTGCGAAGCCGAAGCAAAGTCAATATTGGATGCCAGAACGGCAGTGTCATCTGAGTATGTTGCTACCATAGTGGTTTTGTTGTGGGTAGATTTGCCGTATATAAAAGATATAACACCGAGCTCAGTACGCTGTCTTAAGGAACGTCTGAGAGTATAGGATATAAGTCAGTGTATTCATTGCCTTGCTTAACTAGGAAGTGTCTGGCACTTAAGTAATTTTCTGCGCCATACTTGTCAAAGGCTTGAGATATATCTAAGAATTAAGCAGAGCAGTATCTTTTGGCGTTAGATCTCTATTAATTTGGTTGACTAATCGATATAGTTGCTCTATTGTTCCATGTTTATTGCGGAAGCCAAATTGATGTTTTGGAATGATTTCCCTTTCTGTCATTATTATATTAAATTTTTTAACGTACAACTTCTCAAAAACTTTGGATATCATTGGTAGTAAGCTTATAGACATGTAAGAAGAAACATCTTTAGGTTTTTTGTTTAGTTTGAAGATCATAATTTATGAAACTTTCCAGATACTGGGAAAGTAGCTTGATTTCAGAATTGCATTAAATGTGTAACATTTTTCAGATGGTTTTTGGAATATTTTTCCAGAGATAAAGTCAAATCCTGGAGTTAGAAATTCCCATCTAGGAATTCTCTTATCTTGTTTTTTTTATACATTTTCTAGATGTTTTCAGAAATTTCCGTTTTTTTACCGTTTCTGGTTCCGGTGTTGTCGTCATTTGTGATTGGAGGATTGTGTTTTTGGGATCTACTCAGTCTTTTAGAGGCTTTCCAGATTGAGTAATCCGTAGTTTCATTCAGGGAAGACTTTCTAAACATTTCTGAAAGCCATGGTTCTGTTTTTCTTTAATCAAGTCTTTCAGTTCTTTAGTGGCTGTATTCAATTTTCTTTTGTTTTCTTCTGTTCAGGCTTGCTGCCATAGTTTCCGTAGATGTCTTTTTGCTATAATTTTTTTTAATGGCTGGGGATTATCAGTTTTCTTAAACGTAAAAATACACGTGTAGTAAAACCAAAAACTTCTTTATCTTTTACGTAAGGTGTTATTAGAAAATATTGCTGCTAGTCATAAACGTGTTTATTATAAGTTATATAGAATTAACGAGATTTACGAAGTAAGTTCTAAAATTTCAATAAACTACTTTTGAAGTACCTTGTATTACTTTAACAATTTTAAAACTAGTTTTTTATTTTAGTGACTATAAAAAACTTTCTTATTTAAATTAGAGTTTTTTGCAACTATTTACTAACAAAAGAAATATTTTTTTATGAGAAATGCATTTAAGTATTCAACCATAAAACGTTTTCTACCTCAACGATCTAAAACGCATTAATAAATTAGCTCTTTTTTTAGCGATTACTTACTATATGAATTAAACGCATAAGATTTGCGAACGTTATCCGTTTAATAATTTTTTTTTTTTAATTTTATACGTTTTCTTTGTGCGACTTCTGGCACTACAACTATTTGATTGTTTTGACTTCATATATTCTACAATCAAAATTTTTTGATATGGTTTAGTAATATTTATTGTATGCACAGTGTCTAAAATAATATTGAACGTATTAAAATCTGTAAGCGTTAAGAAGACGCTTAAATTACAAAAAATTACGCAATTTTTAAAATGTTTACATTAAACATGTTACAAATAATAGAAATTATATTGAGTTTTTGTAAACAACATGTAAACATATTCTAAACTTTGCAATTTTGTTGTAATATAACCGTTCTGCTAACAATAAATATTAATCAAATATAAAAAAAACCTTTTTAGATTGCAAAATATATTAGTTAAAAGTAACTAATAGTTATAACACAAAACTTTACACCAGAAGTATATATAAAATTAATTTTTTTAATTACATGTTAAAAGTCAATGGTACATATAAAGAAGATAATTGTTAACTATATAAAATGAATTGAATTATGTAAATTATAGTATCCTGTTTTGTATTATTTTAAACAATTATTAAAATATCGTAACATTTTAATACAGTTTTGATTGTCCATTATGTGATACGATTGAAACGATACATCTAAACAAAAAATTAAGAATAAAGAGGATTACAAAAGAAAGAGAAACAAAGTGAAAGAAGCAAGAATGATAGCAAAAAAGAGATCTGCAATCTGCCCGTGGGCAATAAGCATTTGTTTTGGTTCAGTAAGACACATAGAGTCTCACTCCAGTGAGTGATCTCTATACAATTATCTAAATCATAATTCTATAGTATATTTGTCTGTGTAGTCAAAAGTTTTAGCTTTTGCACTTCATTGACTTTTCGCGCACGTTTAACTGATTTGCTAACACTTTAAGATGCATAGACACTCTTTCACTGTATTTTGCACTAAAAATATGCACGGTTTTCTTAACGGGTTCTAGAAAGATGTGTAGAATAATTTTGTTGAAAACGCAGTAAAGAGTATCTCTGCAAAATGGCGATGTTAGAGTCGCTAGAAGTTTCCCATAACTGGATACAGTAAGCCCAGATTGGTTTAAGAATGGATTGATATAGCAGTAGTTTATTATCCAAAGATAATTTCGATTTCTGGCCAATGGACGTCGATCCAAATGCATGCTGAGATTTAGTTTCTTTGACTTGCAAGAGTTGACAGTGGTTAATCTTCACAGGAGGACATTTTTCCTTGCGGAAAGTAAATGTCACATGCAAGGACTTGATTTTATTAGCCTTAATGTGCCATTTTTTTAACCAGTGTTGAATTTTATTTTGGTTTGCTTGAAGGTTTAGCTAAGCCGAAGCTGGATCAGTATTCGATGCCTGAATGGCAATGTCATCAGCGTATGTTGTTACCATAGTGGTTATTGTTGTTGGTAGATCTGCCATATAGAACACTGCTTTGAGAAACACCTGAGAGCATAGGATATAAGTCAGTGTGTTCATTGTCTTGCTTAACTAAGAAGTTTTTGTCAGTTAAGTATGATGGAGCAGTATATTTAAGTTTGACTCTGTGCCATAGCTTGATAAAGGCTTATTATATATCTAAGAATGCAGCAAAGCAGTATCTTTTGGCGTTTAGATCTCTATTAACTCGTTGACTAGTCGATGTATTTGCTTCATTGTTCCATGTTTATTGCGAAAACCAAATTGATGTTTCAAGATTATTTCTCTTTTTGCTATTATTATATTAAGCTTTTTCGGGCTTTTTACCTGGTTTCAGGATCATTATGATTTAATCAACTTTCCAAATACTGGAAAAATATTTTGATCTCATTAAATATGTAGGTTGTTAGTTTGTAGCGCTTTTTAGACAGTTCTTGCAATATTTTTCCAGACATAAGTCAAAATTCTGGGGCTTTTTTGCTGTTTATTTCTTTTATTATTACCTATTTTATTTTTTTATTTTGAAGTTCCCTTTGAAAAGAGGACATCTAGCAATTCTGTTATCTTGTTTTCCTGTTTGGTAGATATATTAGACGAGAAAAACTTAAATACATTTTGTAGATGTTTTAAGAAAGCTTCGGTTTTTTTTATCGTTTCTGGTCCAGATGTTGTCGCCATTTTTGAATAACGGATTGTGTTTTTGGGATCGTCTCAGTCTTTTTGTAGCTTTCCAAATTAAGATTTACGTAGCTTCAGTCGGCGAAACTTTCTAAATATTTCTGAAAGCCATGGTTCTGTTCTTCTTTAATCAAGTTTTTCTGTTTTTAGTGGTAAACCATGCAACTTCCTGTATTTTCTTGGTTAAATATTTTAATTTTAATGTCCAGTTCAGTCTTTAACGGTTGATCTGTCAAGATTAGATAGTGCAATTTTTCTCTAAATGCATTCCAGTTGGTTTCACTATTGTATAATGAAGGTTTTGTTTACATTTTTTGGTATCAATTCTTTTAGTAATGCAGAAGTTTATAACATCTTGAAATTTGTTTCTATTAGTTGGCCAATACGTTTGTTCAACCGTTGACATCAGTTACAGATTGTTCTGTTTTATTGCTTTAAAGAGTTCCCTACCTTTTGGAGTTGTCAGCTTAGAGCCCCAAGTTGGATGTTTGGCGTTATTATGTCCCTCTGCGAAAAATTTGTTACCTGGTGTTTTGAATAACCTTTTGAAGTGCTGCTTTTTATTGAGGTCTTTGGGTAGACACTAGATGGCAAACATAGGTACTAGTCATTTATCTTTTTCAATGGTTACACTGGTGGTTTGTATATATTTTTTAGCAAATTTTTCTCTTTCGTAGTGTTTTATATTATCTCGAATAAGAATGGCAGTTCCTCAATGTGCTTTGTCACTCGGGTGTTTAGTATGATATATTTTGTAATCCGCATATAGCGTTTATCAGTAAAGTGTGTTTCAGAGATCATCATAATGTCTATGTTTTTGTCATATACGAATGTTTTAAGTTCTTAAGAATGTTGCTAGAGACCATTGGAATTCCAGATAGCTGTTTTATATTTTACATGTAGTTTGGTTACGACGGTGGTGAGTCAATTAATTATTGTACTCATTTGTTTCATGAGTTTACTCATTATTTCTTCTTGCTCATATTGTTGACGTGATGGTTGATTGTTGACATTAATTATCATCTTTAGTTTGTTGATCTGCTACAGAAAAAGCGTAGTCAGAAATTTGGTTTAGATTGTACGGAAAAGTTCCGTACGCCTCAAAGCCAGAGCAGTAGCGTACCTTGGGTGAAGCAAGTAGGGCTTGTTTCCTAGGCGCTTTTTAAAGGGGGTGTGCAAAATTGCAAATTGTTAAATCAAAAATCAAAATTAACCAATTTAATCAGCAATTCCGTCTGCGATTTCCGCTTTTCGCGAATTACCGTGGAGGGGAAATGAGTGGTGCAATCAGGTAGATTGAGACAGAGAAACAAAAGTGGCGTAACGTATTAAAACAATTTTGCACTGTATCAAATTTTTCGTTTCTCAAAATCTTGCATTACGAGGTCACAGTGAGTCACTTATTACATGCGATGAAACCGAATCCAACAATGTTTGTAATTTCTTTGGATTAATAAAATTCTTAGCCATATTCGACCTTTTCATGAATAACTATCTCACTTATGTTAAACATAATCTCAAAACCACATCTCGCTTTTCACCTCAACTTCAAAATGAGTTTATTCGTCTGATCGCGACTACTGTCTGCCAAAGTTTAGTGCGACGCATTCGCAAATCAAAATATTACGGTTTTATATTTGATTTGACTCTTGATCAGGTACATCGTGAGCAGATGTCAGAAGTAATGAAATATGTAAATGTGGATTTTAATAATAAATCAGCCCGCGTTAGCAAGTCATTTCTTAGTTTTATTTAGATAAGTCAAAAGGACGCTGGAAGTTTAGTTGATGAAATATTTACACACCTGGAGAAGGACGAAATGGACCTAGAGGATTGTCGTTCACAGTGTTATGACAACGCTGTTGTGATGACTGGACACAGAACTAGAGTTTATCAAGCAATTAAAAAGAAGAATCATCTAGCAATATTTGTGAATTGCGGAAATCATTCACTCAATTTAGTCGGTGTACATGTAGCCAAACAAATTACTATAGTGGTTAGGTTTTTCGTAACTACTGAAGCTCTTTACGTATTCTTCTCTCATTTCACTCTGCGGTGAGAAAAACTCAAAAATTTGTGCCTATGGTTGTAAAATCAGACTCCGAAACAAGATAAAATGCAAGAGTTGAAGCAGTAAAGTCATCTTGACGATATACTGAACCTTATCCAAAATATAACAGACGATAACGATCAAATTACTGAAACAAGAAGTGAGGCTAGGCTTTTTTATAATCGCATAATATCCTACAATATTATGACGTTGATAGAATTTTGGAACGATGTATTCGCTTTCATTCACCGTGTCCAAAAGCGGCCCCAGGACCCAAGTATGAATTTTTATAATGCTGTCTTGAACATGAAATTCTTCCGAGACTATTTTTCAAATGAAGAGAGAATGGGATGTAGCCACGGAAAAACGTTGAAGGCGAAAATAAGACATGGCTAGAGAAAGTAAGTTGACGCCTAAAGAAAAAAATAGAACGAGTAATGAAGGAATCGTTGGATCGTATTGTGGATGAAATGAATAAAAAGTTTATTCGTTTGCACAAAACTGACGCCAGATTTGGATTTCTTCTAAATGTTAAAACATTGTGCTATGGCATTGACGACTACGTTGATTTAAAAAATAAATGTAAAGAATTTGGAGATTTTTATGATTGCGATATTAACGAGGAACAGTTCTATAAAGAAATATTAGATGTTCGAATGCTAATATCACCAAAAAAGAACGTCAATATAAAGACATCTAAAGCACTGCTTGAATTTATTGTGCAATACGGGGTTGAAAACGTATTTCCGAATTTCCGTTTACATTCAAATTTTGCTCACAATTGCAGTATCCATCGCAAGTTGTGAGCAATCTTTCAGTAAGCTAAAATTAATACCGTCGTATTTAAGAGCTAGGATGGGCAAAGAAAAGTTATACGATCTACATTTGCTTAATGTAGAACGAGAAGAAACAGAAAAAAAGTGATTTTGAAGACATCATCAATATGTTTGTGTCACAGAAAGACAGGAAGGCGCAATTGTACGTTGTAAGTGTAATGGTTTTATGTACTTTTGTTATTGTCTTGATTGTCTTATTTAGCTCACGAGTCTGTTTATTATACTTGTAATATTATTTACAAAAGGGAGGACCGCAATTTTAATGCGTGCCGCAGGCGCAATTGTCGATTGGTATGCCACTGAGTTAGAAACAAGGTTTTTATTGGTTGCGGTTTTTCCACAAACTTGACTTAACAGTTTACCAAATTGGTTAATGTAGTTCTTTGTCCGGAGTGATTACGAATTCAACTAGTGCATGCTGTATTCTAGTAAGTCTTGTAAGGTTTGAAAAACTGACGTTTAAGAGGCTGAACCAATGAATCGTCTAACTAGGAAGACACAATAGTATTTACTTTATTCTCAGCTACAAAATCAAGAATCGCTACAGTGAGACGCATGACTATCTAAGAACAGTAATGCAGGCACAGGACCTTTTTTTGGTAAAAAATGTTACTTTATCTAATAATGGTTTTTACATATGCCGAGTCTGGTGACATAAAACAGTAGATCTTGATGGCAAATTGTTTTCAATTTTTTTTGTTTTTGCTACGGAAGAACACAAAAGAAAGCAAAAAGTGACTTTGTGGGTTACTGTGTACTATAGTACTGATTGTCTCTCCATTTTTGCGATTTGTAGTAGTATGAATGTTTTTTATCTCTTGGTTGCAATTACTTTGACAGTCTTATTGTATAATTGTAAGCTTGTCTCATCCATATGATAGTTTTTAAAGTTCAGCCAAAAGGTTGTATTTAGTTAGGGTTTTAAGAAGAAGTTTAAAACAGAAAAGTACTTCTTGGTAATTCATTTTTAGCTGCACGGAGAGAAATGTTTTCAGATATCATTCGTAAGACGCACAACTTATGCGTAATTTAAGCATAAAAAACAACTACTACTAGCTATTTATAAATTTATAAACCTTCGGTATAATTTGTGAATAGTCATGTTAGCATCGATGATGATTATAATTCATAAGTTATGAAGTAAACGATTTCGTTATATATGCGTAATAATCATATCTTTATGAATAATACTCACAAACAATGATCATATTAAGAATAAAAATTTAACCAGGTAATTGTAATATGTGATTTAAGTCACATCTATTATGATTATAATTCACATCCAGTAACGAAGTATTTTCATTATGTATGCTTAATAATCACATTTTTTTATGATTAATATTCATAAACTCTAATTAAATTAAGAATAACTTTTTAAGCATCCAATCATAATATGTGATAAATAAAGTGTTGTTTATTAAATGATATTCAGAATAGTGTATTAACAGTTATGAATATTAATCATAATTTCGGAGTCTTCTTATACGAAATAATTACTGTATATTTCTCATATATATTTTATAAATTAGTAAAACATATATTTCGAGTTTCAAAAAATGTTTATTTTTTTACGATGATTACACAATTTTAATGCAGCTATAAGTACACCACCATACTTTTACAACTAAATAATTTAAATAGAACACATAACACAAGAACTAATACATAACTAATAACACATAATATCATTATATAATAATACAGATTATTATAAGAAATAAAACATTATTCAAATAAATAAAACGTAAATAATATAAACAAAACTGAAACAGAACTTGAGCAACAATTTAAAAAAATAATTTTACAAGTTGCTAACCACAAATTTTTTTTTCTGTTGCAGTCAAGATAATTTAACAAAAACGATTTTTAATATTGAAGTTGAAGAACATAAACACAAATAATTTTTGTAATAGGTTTACTTATCATATAGGCAGCAACGTTTATCAATACTAAGATAAGAACGTCTTCCGGGTTAAGACCGTGTCAATGTTGTAACCGAAGTTGCCAACGTTTCGCCCACTTTCGTAAGGGGGGCTTCATCAGGGTGTGAGAGAAATCAAAGAACTCAAACAAGCAACCGAAATCTAACTAAAAGTTAGGTAATCAACTCAGACAGCTAGATTCTAAACTCAGAAAGGTAAGAAAGAAACGATAAACTTGGAAAAGCAAACGAAAATCTAACAAAGAACCACTACAGAGTTTCTTACCTTACAGATTCTAGAATCTGGCTTGGTTCTAAGTTGATTACCTAACTCTGTAGTGGTTCTTTATTAGATTTTCGTTTGCTTTTTCAAAGTTTATCGTTTTCTTTCTTACCTTTTCTTAGTTTAGAATCTGGCTTAGTTCACAAGTTGATTACCTAACTTTTGAGAAGTGTTTAGTTAGATTTCGGTTGCTTCTTTGAGTTCTTCGATTTCTCTGACGCCCTGATGAAGCCCCTTACGAAAGTGGGCGAAACGTTGGCAACTTCGGTTACAACATTGACACCGTCCAAACCCGGAAGACGTTCTTATCTTAGTATAGACTCCGGCCGTGGAAGCCGCTATTACAACGTTTATCAAATCCATTATTTTAAAGTAGGCATCAAAAGTTTATAGAAAATTATTGTACAAATGCGTAATATTATCCGTTACCAAAGCAAACTAGATTATCGTCATCCTTACTACACATATCTGCCACTGTTCTCACTTCAGAACTAAAAAACTTCCATGTATCTTCAATGCTAACTTTCCATACCTTATTGTCTATTTTCTTACGGCCTTTAGGTTTTACAACTCTTTGCAATACTTTAGTTAAATTATAGCGACGCAAATCTAGAAATAAGAAGTATGTGTATTAGAAAATGTAAATAAACAGAAAGTGATCAAAAGTGTTTCAACTTTCAATTTAATCTAATTCGTAGCTTTAATATTAATCAAAATAGCAATAATAAACAGATAACTTTGAACATCTTGTATATCTAATTCTAATTCAAGTTAATGTGATGGTGAATTTCGTTACTTTTGAGTAATCGTTACTATTCGTTACTTTTACTTTTTGTATTCGTTACTTTGATTACTTTGGATACTATGACTACTTTGACAACTGCATGTTTTTGTGGTAATAAATACGGGTACCGGAATATAATTCCTTGAATCGTTTCGCGATAAGGATTTGATTACCTTAGACGTATGTGCATAAATGACTAGAACGTGTTGTAAAATTCTAATTTATGTAAACATTTTTGACAGTAGCTGATACCGGAGAAACTTATCATTTTAAATACAAAACAGAACATATGTACCTACTTTGGATTGTTAGTATTTATTAACGTTTTTAATATTAATTTTAAGAAATGGAAATACGCACAATATATAATGTAAAATTGAGATAAACGGCAAATTAATTTGGTATACACACCTCATACAAATACATACTTTATAATGTAATATATTTTCGTTACCTACTAGTTTACGCAAGAATTATAAATTTGTATGTGAATGTGTTATAAGTACTAATATTTGTATCTTATGTATATTCGTAGAAAATAATTAATATACAAACATTAGAACTCAAAAAACAGAATTATATGACAATTTTATTACATTTTGCTTACCTTTTTCTCAGTTGATAAAACCACTTCTTTAGTTGATGCAATACACACACTATCTGCGTGTGAAACGTTCTGCTGGTTTTGCTGATGTATCATAATATAAGAAGGTTTGCTCATAACTTAAGATAAAATTATAACGATAGTGATAACTAGTAAAATATGAAAACAATTCATAACTTTATTACATTTATAAACCATATTCATAATACATGAATACACGTAACGCATAGAAATTGCACTCTTAGGAATGTTGTATGCGTATTACGCATAACATCATAATATAATTCCTATTTTATAAATTTTATTAAATGTGTAATTTATGAACATACTATTCATAACTAGTGATTGCAGATTTCTCTCCGTGTGTTGAGCGATCTTAAGAAGTATGCATGCTTAAATTAGGATGTCGTTTCGTAGAACGTACAAACCAATCGTAACCAGTTGTTTGTCTGTTTTTATTAAACCTGCGTGGCACTTGATTTCTTTCTGCAAAAGTATAAGCTAAATATCGTATGTTATTTAACAATAAATACTTTTTGGTAAGTACATTTGTTTTTGAGTTTTGGGATTTACAGTACGTTTTTTGTGTTTTGTTTCGTGGGCTTAATCATTGGAACCTTGTAGCATCTTTCGAAACATTGGAAGAGATGGCTATATATTACATGGAATAAGCTTTAGGTTTTTCAAGATCGACTATCTCAACGTACTATAAATATGTAAAGTTGAGGTTTTTTGTTAACCAGAAATGATTCATAAAACTGAACAAACCGATTACAACTGGTTTAGTTTGTTTTTGAAGTGACATCCAAAAATTAGTATTTGCAAGTTGAAAAGTGTATCAACTGTTATAGAAAAGAAATAGAAGAGTATTTTAATGTGCCAAAAAGAACATTGGAACAAAACTCTTTTTTTGATAAACCTGCAAACATTCTCAACATTCACGAAACAGATCTTTAATGTGTTGCAACGCGGAAGATAATTTTTTACCGTTTGCTATTATCATGAAATTGAAGAATAAAACAGAACAGAAGTGAAACAAATGCGTTACTATCAGTATCTGTTCTATGTATGGCTTGAAAATCAGTTAATATTAGCGCAAATATTTTTCCTTCGGTGGATGCGTGAACATTTGTTCTTAGAAAACCCTTAGGAAAAAAGTTGTTAATACTTGATAGACATGTTTCTTACGTAAATTCTGTCGAAACGTTAAAGTATACGGAGTGGAAGAATATTGCCATAATTGTGCCTTCTCAGCCTACACATTATCTTCAACCCTTAAAAAAAAGTTTTTTATCAACTACAACACATTTTTATGAATTGTCCCGTTTGTGGCTTAGTTAGTTATTAAGTTTGAGCTGGAGAAAAGCTGAACAACTCTAAATCGTTCATCGAGTTTTAGAGCCATTGGAATCTTGCTGTTCAAACGTGACATTGTGCCAGATTATGCATTTTGTATTAAACAAATGACTTTCACAACCATTGAACAACAGGCAATTAATAAATTAAAATCAGGTCCATCGACTCAGAGAGAAGAACATGACATAATCACGCTATCAAAATATTGACTGATTTATTACCTCAAGTTTTAGAAAAATTAACTACAGTTAGAAAACGAGCAAAACAATTAGCAAGTATTTTAATATCTCTAAAGATTGAAGAAAAAAACGCAAGAAGAAGAATAAAAAAGTTAAAATAAAATTGACCGAGAAAAAAAGAAAAAAAGACCTAGAATAAAATGAACGAAGCAATGAATTTTTAAGCAACGATGAAAGTGTTTATATAAACCTACAAAGCGACGAAGGTGAAAGTAAAGATTTTGACGAGAATATGTGTATAGGATGTGAAGAAAACTATACCAACACAACACTGAAGGTTAACTGGATTAAATGTGTTAATTATCAGCATCGGCTGCACGAAAATTGTATAACTTATGGCGATTTCTGCCAGAATTGTGGTAAACTTGGTCGAAAGCCAAAAAAAACATAATTAATTTTTAAGAATTATGTTTGTCTTCTCCGGAAGGTATAGGAGAGATGATCATATTTCTTATTTTTTTAAGTTTGCGTTTTTCTTTATTTTTCGGTATTGATAATAAAAACATTTTGAACTATTAAAAGAATTTTTTTAATGAATGATTTTGTATAGAAACCAATTAAATCGTTAGCAACCACTGATTTAACGATACTGAACGACTACTATATGTAACCATGAGTTAGTTTGTATACTTTGGTTTCTTTATAACTGCATCTGTTTTACTAATATACGATCAAAAAAAAATTGTAGTTTATTTAACGAGTTCCTGTGTAAATTGGACGCTTTTTTTTACCAAGAGGGCATTTTTAAACCCCAGTAGAACGATGGTTTAAAAAGTCTTTGAAGGAAAAAAGTGTCTAATTTAAACAAGAACGAGTTGAACTAGGAGGTTCCCAAAGTCTCAAAATCGCTCAAAAATAATTTAACGTTTATGTTGATAGGTGTGCAAACACTGTCAATAGCGAAAAATTAAAATTTATGACAGTTAAGAACAATAAACTCGTTTATTATTCGGCGAGATAAATAATGTCGACAATATTAACGCGTTCGCTCGTTACACTCGCTCACGATCTTGAAATGTATCAATTAATAATTGCTATGATTAAAACTTTGTTTGTTAAATAACTATTAAACATAAGTCTCTAAAGGTGTTTTCTTTATTAATAATAAAACTGTGGCCATGTATCCCGGATTTACCCTATTACAAAAACTAAAAGCAATTATACTAAAATGCTCAATTAAATGAAGAATTGCTTAATTGTTGCATACATAATCAAATTTAAATCCGAAAATATTTAAATTTAACACTAATGAGCTTTATAGTGATTTATAATATTTTTTTGCACAATTAACTGCTTAACACTTGTTTTAGTTGCAAACTAAACGTGTATGATTGTAATAAATTTCAAATTTATCTAATTAGGACAAAAAAAGTAAATCATAAGTTTTGTAATATTGCAAAACTACTATTTCGGTATATCGTTAACATTAAAACTGTTAAACAAGCTTTGTTTAAATAAACGTCGTGTCTACAAGATAATTAGATTTATGTATAATTAATAATTTTTTTGCAAAATTAAACGTCTTCTGAAAACAGATCAATTTATTCTTGTTGCTTAGAAAGTATAATGTGCTAAAAGACAGTTTACGAGATCACTTACATAATGATCCAATAACTTTTCGCCGTTTTATATAGGGGTTCATAAAACCTCATCATCTTATGAAGACTATAACAGAAGCGCACATTGTAACTTAGTACTTAAGCAATTTCAAATATTAAATTTAAAGACAGCTCTTTTTATGCATTGTATTAACTTGGTTTTATTGTTCGTAGCATTTCCAATGGTAAGGCGGATTGGGCATCCTTATCAGAATAGGACGCCGCCAAAACGGAAGAAACCTCGAACGTCGTTTACTAGATTACAAATAGCGGAATTAGAAAAAAGGTTTCATAAACAAAAGTACCTGGCGTCGGCCGAACGTGCAGCTTTAGCGAAAAGTCTGAAGATGACAGATGCTCAAGTTAAAACGTGGTTTCAAAATAGAAGAACAAAATGGAGGTAATTATATATGTATATGAATACATTTGAATTTCTACTAAGAATGCATATAATAGAATTAATTACACGTTATAGAAATATATTGACCAAGAACTAATTTATACAATAATTTAGTTATCAAAAGTTGTATTACATCCTGTTGAATTTAATTTATTATAAACCCATTTTAATTCTTAGATAAAATTTTCTATAAGTCAAGGATACGTGTAAAAATGGTTTCGATAGGTCCGGCATTTTTTAATTTAAATTATAATTAAATAATCGAATGAAATAATTTCCAATGTTAAGCAAAATGCATAACTGTTAATTACGTTAATGTCACAAATGAAGTTATTACATAGTACTTAACTGCTTGCCTTTATCGATTTAATATATCAAATTATAGGATTAGCGTGCAGTAACGATGTTATTAAAATACTGTAAAGTAGGAATTATTAACATTTTATAAATCATGGTGACGTTACTTAACTCTGTTTGGTATTTAATGACCGGAAATTTATATTCAAACCGTTGATACACAAATGTATAATATAATACTGTAAACTAAAGTTTGTGGTTAACGCTACGGTTATTGCATAAAATCAAGCAAAAGACATTAATCAACTATAATTTAGAATAGAATTATGTATAATGACTGGTATGGTATTATTGATATTGTTATTACATGAAATGATTACACAGTTACATCGATATCGAGTAATAGAGCAGAAATTTTCCAGAAGTTAGAATATTTAGGTTCGACGGTTCTGAAAGATTTTGAAAGCACGGGTACCAATTTTAGAATTAACGTTATTTTTAAAAGCACTTAGTTTAGTGTCAACAAAAATAGAAAGTCTATGCATCACTAATATATTGCCGATTGTTGTTTAATCCAAATCGTGCAAAGAATAACAAAAAGTATTTACATAGTACAAGGTGTTACTTTAAAAAACGGATTCATTACTACCAACACAAAGTGCCCTATTTTGTTTAAAAAGGAAAGATTAGTCACCGCATAATCGGCTCTTAAGATAACAGACTTTTAAATCTAACATCTTTTTCGTTGTTGATTAAAACCGGAGTTATGTCGTGGGGTTCTTTAAACACAACAAACTGCTGAGACTTTTAATTACCTGTTCGGTAATGGACATACCGTGTTAAACAAGCGAGTGGCGCCGATGGGAACAATGACAGTCGCCACACATCGCGGCTATTACATTTTTAAAATAAAATCACCTTAATTTAGTATTCGGTCTGTACAAGTCGAAGCTATATAAAATTAAGACATTTGCTTTATTAACGACGTAGGAGTTTTATTAAACAAATTAAATTTCGGCGGAGACTTAAAACTTTAATATGAGAAAATAACAGAAGATCTAAGCACGCAAAGTGCTTTCTAAAGCTCAATATAACAAACGAGGGAACATAAAACAGACGAACAGCGAAACAAATGAAATAACGAAGCCACAATTCGATTACTGCGTGTTTTACCCGCGATGCAATGGTAGACGTCGTTTCAGGCAGCCAACCTCTAGTCAATTACACTAATACGATCTGGTATCGCCTACAGCAATGCTACCAACCGCATCGTTAAAGTAACTACATTGCCTCTAAGTTGACAAGATTATTTTTGGAAATGGTGTAATTCTCTTTTATTCAATTCCACTTAGCTTTATTAAATGTAATGAATTACATTATACCAGCATTGATTTTTTATTCAACGTACACTCGTATAGACGTCTTTTTTTAACTACTTTCTCAATACTAAGTAGCTTTAATAATTACAACTAAAACGTTTTTGTAACAAAATCAAATAGAATTTAAACCTTGACTTAGTTCAATAAAAGTATGATAACATTTATTTTAAAATATCAAAATGCGTTCCAAACATTCTTTAAGAAACTGATTTCTTAATACGTTAATATTAGAATTAATGTCTTTGAAACTGTTTTACAACAGACTACCATAACATTCCGCTTTTCTTGATTAAAAAAATCAATTAGAATGATAATTTCGAATAGATTTAGTACCAAAAGCTTTTTACAAATGTAAAGCATTTGAAAAATACCACTATTTAAGATAATTAAAATATTTGTGAAATGGTAAATATAAATTTTTAACATTTTTTATAGTGTTCATCTTTTTTAATTAGTGATGTATTTTTATTTAGTAAAAAGGTTTTTATACGATAATTAAAAAAAAAATTGATAGCAGAAGTTAGTATATAGCTTTTTGTATAACTTTTTTAAAAACGTTTTGAAGCTTAATTGTTGAAAATAGACAATTTTACCTTGCTCGCAGTATTTTGTTACAATAATAAATAAGTTGTCGTTTGATACATGTAAGTAATGTTTACCTTGTTTTATTAATTATGTATTTCCTGGTGGCTCGTTTAATTAATGTATAAAAGTTGTGCGAACATTATCCGACGCATTACACACACGCAATACTTAAATTAAAATATACTTTAAATATAATATCTTCTAAAGTGAAAAGTGTTCCTACAATGTACCTTTACAAAATTGATAAAAAACTTTACATTAGTTTTTTTTGTTTTAAGTTTTTTTTTAAAGTAGGAACTACATACGTTTTAGAACTTTTTACTGATATAATATTGACCAATATTCTTATTACTTACAATTCGATTCTCTGTACTTTAAAAACGTATACGGTAATTAAGAGAGATTTTTAAAATCCTGTAGTATTTGCATTTTTTAATATTTTATTAAGTGGTTCTAATAGTTGCTGTTTTAAATTATATCGGTAAATATTGAGCATCGATCTCGTAGAAATGCTCAAATAATTTTTTTAAATAATTTTGGTATATCACTACCATACATTGGAACAGTTTAAATATGTGAAACTATGTTTACTATAAATCAAGATTTTAAAGTTGAAAATTTAGCAACGTAAATTACGATGATCTAGAAAACAGAGATTATTTTCTAAATTAAAATATTTATTGTCCGGTAGGAGACAATCCTTAACAATAGAAAATTTTAAAAACATATTTTTATTAGCTCTAATTCTTATAAATATTTTTTATATAATTTTGTATAACTAAAAAAGGCACATGATAAATTGTATATTGAAATCACTGCTTATTCAGTTTTTAAAATCCCTATTTCATTTTCTTAAAGCCTATTTTAATGATTTTTAGTGCTTAAACATCTGGCTTTTATAACTAAACAATGTCAAATTGCATTTACAAAAATCGTGATTAAAAAAATATAAAAAAGTATAGTAAAATTTAAATTTTTACGGGTTACTTTTGTATTACAATTTTTCATTTTCGATCATTCCCGACCTGAACTTTTGTCGCACGTCGCGTGGACTTCTTAATAGTTTTAAATAAACTGCTGAATTACGTCTTGAGATCACGCTTTTATAAACCGGCTTTTGAGTAATATAACTAGTTTTCAAATATCCGGTAAAGGACAGCTAGTATCTTAATTAACATTTTTAAATCCTAAATATTTCAATCCTTTTCTTAATTTTTCTATAATATTAATCAGAAATTAGCTAAAACTTTACATGTAATAGCGAAAGCTTCCACGGCCAGAGTCTATACTAAGATAAGAACGTCTTTCAGGTTTGGACCGTGTCAATGTTGTAACCGAAGTTGCTAACGTTTCGCCCACTTTCGTAAGGGGCTTTTTAAGGGCGTGAGAGAAATGTGAACCAAGCCAGATTCTAAACTCAGAAAAGGTAAGAAAGAAAACGATAAACTTGAAAAAGCAAACGAAAGTCTAACAAAGAACCACTACAGAGTTAGGTAATCAACTTGTGAACCAAGCCAAATTCTAAACTCCATAGAAGTTGATTACCTAACCTTTGAGAAGTGTTTAGTTAGATTTTGGTTGCTTGTTTGAGTTCTTCGATTTCTCTCATGCCCTGATGATGCCCCTTACTAAAGTGGGCGAAACGTTGGCAACTTCGGTTACAACATTGACACGGCTCAAATTTGGAAGATGTTCTTATCTTAGTATAAAACTTTACAGTTTCTAAACAAAATTTGATAATTTGTTTCAAGCATGTGCTCTGCTACTGTTTACGTAGAAGATTGTTTAAGACAACTACATCTTTTTTTTACAAATATTTACGTTCTATCTGTTTCTTTAATATATGTGCGACCACAAAAGCAAGAAATGATGAGTATAAATGCCGTCAAACTAAAAATAGATAACGTCTTTCAGGAAATTTAAGAATTGACCTAATCTAGAAAGAGTTGAAAACCTGGTGATAATCTTATGTTTTGACAAGATGTTTTCGATACAATTCATAAATCCTTTAACATACGGTAGATAATCAGTAGACAACGGTTGAGACTTAGATGCCGCTGTTACTTTTGGTTTGGTGGAAGTAATCTTTGTAATAAATGGTATAATACTTTTTTCTGCTGTAGTTGTTTGAGACTTTTATGCTCTGAAGATGTCTACTGCTACGTGCGATGAAAACTCAGTTTTGAGAAATGAATCACACGAAAATTATCCAGAATTGAAAACTGTAATATAAAAAAATTCAATTTAAAATTAATTTTAAAAATTCATATACTTTTTACAAACAAAAAAATCGATAATATAAGAACCTACAGCATTTTTAAAATCCAAAAAAGTTTAGTAATTTTCTTTACCTGTTACTTTCAATAAACGCAATTGTTATCGTTACTTACGACGGATATATATTTAACCTAACTACTCATCAGATTCTACTAGATTTCTGGTTTCGATTAACCGGTTTTATTCAAAAACCGAAAACCGGCTATTTGATTAAATGGTAAACTGGTTAGTTAAACCGGTTTAAAATCCATTTAAAGTCGGTTTGTTAAACCGATTGAAAACCAGTTTGTTCAACTGGTTCAAAAATTGTTTTGTTAGATCGGTTTAAAAACCAGTTTGTTAAAGCAAATTAATTTGCTAAATCTAGTGATAGCAATAAAAACAGTTTTACTAATTAAATGATTAACCGACTATTTTTAGAGACTGAAAACTAAAAAAATAATCTGCTTATTATAATTACTTTACGACATTTTTTGATATAGGTACCATACAACAATAAACAAAGAACTCAAACAAACAATATACAATATTTCGAATAAACAAATTTTTTGCACATGAATAAAATTTATTTGAAATGGAACAAATATGATGCACATGCTTCTTCATTAAATGTAATATACAATATGTTTTGAAAAGTTACAATTTACGACTTAGGTAAAAATATGTATTGATTTTTAAATAACATTTCTATCCATGTCATTTAAGTGTAATTTCAAATTATTTAAAAACTTTGTTAAACCAGTTTAAAATCCGACTTGTCGGGTCGGTTCAAAAATCGATTTTAAAACCGGTTTCATTGACTATCCGAGTCATCGGTTTTTTGGTAAACCGATTGCCTTAGAAACCGGTAAACCGTTTCCTTATTTTAACGGTTTATGTCAGCACCACATTATACTGTGTTGTCTTTCTTAATTTGTAAAAAATTACAATGCTTCACAATATAAATTGTAATATTTTCTGAGATAAACGTAAACGCAGCTAGTTGGTCTATACTAAAACAAAGTCTGTTACCAACTTTTTCTATAGTGGGTCCTGTCGGTAACAACCACGTTCCTACGATTCGCTATGATGTTGATGAGCGAGCGTGGCTAAAAAAACTATAATAAAAGAGAGAAAAAATAAATGGCATTTCTCGCACTGACAAGATCCTCGGTTCGGAGACAACAAAGGTACGTCTGAACCCACTATCGAAGAGAATAGGATAGCGCAAAAAAGACAATAAAAGAAAAACGTAACAAACGTATAAAATTCTATTCAACAATTATTCTTTTAACAAATTTAAGTAAACATCACTCAATACAGACCTTGTTTAAATCTGTTGATCACTAAAAAGAACAAATTGTCAAAACACAACTTTTAACAACAATATACATATTCCCAAACAACACATTGGTACAAAAAACGTCTAAATGTCCGTCTAATAAACGTTAATAACGCGTTTAAAACCGTTTTAATGTCTAATAAACGTCTATTAGCCGGACATTTAGACGTTTTTTATACCAATGTGTTGCTTGGGTTTATTTCAAGAAGAGAAAACAGACGTTAAATTCAACATAGAAAGGTAGATCAATAACAATTATACTATACAACCAATTATATTCAATTGCTAACAAATGTTATAAGTGAATAATTTTAATTTAAATATAAATAATACTCGATCAAACTACCTCGTCTACTATGCAGTTGTAAAATAAGTCAACAATCGACAATAATAATAATAAATTATAAAAAAATGTAAAATAGAAGTACAAAACTTACCCAACCTACAATTCATCGTTATCAGTAGTAACTTTCACTATTATCTTTTATCTTATTTAAAACGAAAATATGCGTAGTATACAAGTTTATGTACGACGGTCAATGTTATTTTGTTTTTGGCTATAACTGCGTTCAAATGATTGAAGGAATGATAGATGATATAAAGTTTGCAGCTAGAAGTAAATTTAAATCCGTAAAATTTAACGTTATTACATAAAATAAGTTAATAAACTAAATGCTGACGGTTAATGAATACAATTGAATCAAATTATATAAAGTAAAATTCTACGTTACTAAGAAGTAGTACGTACAAGGCTGACATAAATAAAGTAATAAATATAAATGCAAGAATCCACAAATTACATATCCCAAAAACGGCCGAGTACAAAAACAGCATAGTAATCTCCTAAAAGTCACTGGAATGTCGCGTAATTAACCCATTCGCCAAATCCGACCAATACCTGGAATACGTTTTCTCTAGTATATTCAATATCTTAAAATAACACAAGTTCACGAACGTTCTTCAAACAGGTAAAAAACGAGTAAAAGTTGCTGTACCGCGTTTATCCCCACCTGTAAAATGACAGTCAGTAACGTCCTTAGATAGTGTAACCGTTAATTTTAATTTAGAATAAATGTTTTTGATGAATACAAAATAACGATATGTAACAATATGCGACACTATTTTTGAGGAAATTACTCTTTTCGCAGTTTATTGACAATTAAAAAGTTGCTTCGACACCAGCCAACTTGCGATAAGAATATTAAAAGTATTAAAAGCAACATGACCGACGTTGTTTTTTGTTTTTTTATTTGTGAATGCCAACTCAATCAAAAATCGCCGTAATCCTGCTAGTTTCAGAACATGAAATTACAAATACTTGAGTAACCACATGTAACAATTGTATCATAATTTTCTACTCACACTAGCTATGGACTTACATTTGGCAACGTAGCATTTAAGGTGCGTTTGCTCGGCACACCTCTCTCTAATCGGGTTGAAATTTGTATGCCTTAAGTTTAGTACAACCTGTGCAGTGATAATCAAAAAGTTTCAGTTTTGATCAAAACATAGTCCTAGTTTCAAGATCGAGTAGTCATTCGTTTTTTACATGCAAATAATAAAAAACCAACCAAAATTCTTAGAAAAATCCGAAGACTTACAAAGCAGACGTTATGATTGTTAGTGTTTGCTGTAATCAGTTCAAAAGTGTATGCACAGTACTAAACGATGATCCCGAAGATGTGCGACAAAAACCATCAACAATGAAATCGAATTAGAATCAATTAATGGTCGATACGCTAGCTCTGCTCATGAAATCGTATTTGTATTAAGCAAGCAAAAAGTTTCCGCAAAATGGACACTAAAAATGTTGACCACAAAATAAAAAAAACAGCGGCAGCATTGAAACTTTTAACCGGATATCGTCAGAAAAACTGATTTTTAGAGTCTATAGTTACACGAGACAAAACGTGGGTACATCACCATAAAAAAAACTTGATATCTCTTCCATTGTGACTTTTTGTAGTCTTATTTCTTCTATTATTCTTATATGTCCGCACTAAGTAAATTGCTTCTTTTTTCTATTTTCTACAATTGTCTTTTTCACTAATTCTTTCGTTTCTAATTTTTACTTACTTTACATGGTTTCTTATCAAAATTTCTTTTTACATCTGCGATTAGCTTCAGTAAGTTTCTACGTTTTTGGTCTACATATATACTAGTGTTACATTTTTTATTATTGTATTTTGGTTTCTATGTGACATTGTTATGCCACTTTATTCCATTTAGTCTTACTACAACTTTTTGTCTCAGCCGTACACGTTTTCTTATTTTTATTTTTTTGTCTATTATTACACTTAAACACACACTTTGTTCTCTAATTTTAAGGTTGAGTTCCTTCCTTCTAAACACAGACATTTCGTTTTTGATAGAACCTAACAAAATACTTAATTTAATTATTTAACACAAAACGTTGTTTTTACAATTTAAAAAAATGAACACGTGCAGCTTCTGCAAAGCCAAGGGCAAAATATATACAAATGTTCCAAATTTAAATATTTTTTAATAAAAAACAGAAACAAAAACTTAACCATTAGTAATGGTAAATATAGAACTGTAAAATACTTAGGGTAATTCAGGGAGAGATGGACTTTTTTTAATTAGGTCATATTTTTCTTGGAATCGGGTTTTTAATAAGAAAACTTGGTTAGTAGCATTATCATTTATTGCGTGTTCAACGCACATGGCATAGACTAAAAAAACTCTCCCAAAGTATATGGGGGAAGACAAACCATGCATCGAAAAGATATAAAATAACAATCTGCTACAAATTGCACATTTCCCCCACTCATCTAATTAGCGTATTAAATTATAGTTTTTGCCGCATCCGACAGTCATTTTCATCCCAAGAATCAAAAGAGTCGCTTTCATCTAAAAGCATTTCTTGTTCTTCCAAATTCGTTAAATTGCTACTTGGCGTCGTTGGTCTCTGTCTTACTTCACGTTCTGGGTTCTTCATTACATTTTTTCTAGTTCCTTTTTTATGTTTCTTATAGAAAGCTTCGTTTTAATCTTTTCGGAATATTCTCTGGAGAGATCAAAATTTCAGCAAGTGCGCAACCTTGACGCCTACAGGAATTAACTTTTTTTTACAACTGAAATAGGTTTAATTATATCAAATCTTTTCTCTAGCGTTTAATTATCTAGCTCTATGGTAACACATAAACTGCCACTAGGTTGCGGTAAAATGGCAGAGTCTTTTGGTAATGAGTCATTATCGATTGGCACAAGTTTTTGTGGTGAAACATCTCTTCTTGCTAAAGTTGCTTTATTAAAATGATTACTTCCTGTGCTTCTAAAATTGTCTGATTAAAACGGTTTGCTGCTAAATCTGTTTCAACTTTTTCGGCTAAAAAAGCATAATCTAGTATAGCTTCTGGCGAGAATGAGATTAAACTCGTAGCACGGAACCCAAATATTGCATTTTTTGCGGTTGTTCAGGCTTCTGTCAGTAAGCTACCGAAATTTAACCTGCTAATTCTTTATTATGGATTGCGTTTGATAAAATTATTGCAGATTTCATTGTAATGGCTTTTTAAAAATTTCAAAAATAGCGTAACCAATGGCTGGAGATAGTGTGTAATATGAAGAGGAAAATATATTATAATTTTGTGTTCTTCCGTGAATTCCAACATTTTGCACGAATTACAATGCGAGGTTTGATCATCTAAAATTAAAACCCACTTTTCTGTTGAGTTTTCTACACAAAAAGTGGTGTTTAGGCCAGTCAAAGAAGATTTTTGCATTAACATCTGCAGATTTTTTACTTATTTTGACCACAAAACCAGGCGGCATTTTATTCAAAAATTCTCGTTTGATGTCTTCTTCTTAAAGATGCAATGATGCACTGATCGTTTCGTTTTTTTTTTTAGAAATTGGAGAGGAAACGTTTTTATAACTTTTAACAGCAATCACGTGACCTAAGAATAAGTTTTCTGAAAATACTGTTGTCACTAAACTGTTGACCGTCTCTCTACACAGAGCAGTAGAGCGTGCCAGAAAAACTCTCTTGGCAATTCGTACTGATGCAATGATGCTGCAAAAGCAACTGCAGCCAATCTTAACTTGTTTTCTTTTTTATTAAAGCAAAGAGCTAAACTTAACTGTTCCGCAAGAGCTAATGCCATTGATTGGACATCATTACGACTCAGAACAAACCGTTTTTCTTACATTTTTGTATACCAACGTTGAAGAAGGTTTTAAAAAAGTAGTCTTTGTCAAATTTTTCGATGATTTTCGTCGTAGTAATGTAGCCTTGAGATTTCCAAATTGTCTGGAATTTTTCATTAACGCCAAATGTGCCATTGTTTATGCCATCTACAGCAGCTGTAAGGTTTTTGCGGTCCAATTTCTCCTGTTTGCGGTTATAGTTTAGTGTCATGCTACATGAAAGAGAACGACAATTAGTTATTACCGCAGAATTGTATTTTTTAGTCTATCCCTGATAAAAGTGGTTCATCTATACAATTTATACGGAGGAGACAGACCGGTAAAAGCAATTTTCGTATCTAGTTTTTTTTGTAAATTGAGGTTAGGAGAGTATCAGTAATGATTGTCAACATCCATTAATTTGGAAAACACGATTATATCTACTTACATGTTTGCAAACTGTACGCTTCACTTTTCACAACAAAATTTTTATGCCACTTTCAAAAACTCATATAGAAATTGCGCGGTAAATACAAAACGCATCACCACGCCTAATGCATACCGGCCACTGTAAGTCACGTTTTAAACGCGCACATATTAGCAATGCCACCTAATAGTTTGTTTCTAAATTATGTAGGTGCCCCATGTCGTCCAGAATTGCCCTAGTATTCCTCTTTTACAAAAGCTGCACATTTTCTTATATTCTTGATTTAGTTTTCTTTTATACAACTTTTACAAGTCTTAGTGCAAAAGCCGATTGATTGGGTATTTCTGGTACAGGTTTTTCTGGCTGTCGGATTGTGAATGTGCATTTGAAAACTCCATCCATAAACTACAAAGCTTCAACACATGTTTTTAGTGTTATACGTGTATGGTGAAACAAAACTAATGTTCAAATGTTTTTTTTTGCTTACGCGGAGTACTTGTGGACTTAGTTTTTTCTGCTATACAATTTTTTAAGTAAAGTTTTAACCACCAACCTTAAAAGTTTATTATATCATCTAGAGATACACTGCCGGCCAAAACTTTACGACCACCCATATAAAAGTAGAAAAGTGAAATGAAACAAAAAAACTAAAATGTTGTACGAAACTAAAAGTTTATAATCATCAAATTTCACATATTACATACATTAAAGAATCAATAATATATACAGATTTTTTAAAATATTGAAAACGTTTTAAACTGAGTTTTCGTCAAAAAATCCACTAAGGAATGTTATTACTTTTTCACAAGTCTTGGCATTCGAGTAATTAATTTATTAATTGTGTCTTGTGAAATATTGTTCCAATTTTCGTTTAAAACCTCCCACATATCTTTCCAAAAAAAGGACACCGACGACGAACATTTCTATCCAATTCTTCCCACTAAAGTTCGATCGGGTTAAGATTTGGACTTTGAGGTGGCCATACCATATTATATAATGTACCTTCCGGCTCTTTCTGTTCTAAATAACCTTTGCACAATTCAGAACTATGCTTCGAATCATTGTTAAAAAACGAATCGGTTGCCAATTAATTTCAGCCCAGAAGAAATGGCGTTTTCTTCTAAAATCAGTTTATACTGTTCTTTTTTTATAATTCCTTTTAATCGCCAGTTCTCTTGCTTAAAAAACCACTTCATACCATAACAGAACCGCCGCCGTGTTTGATAGTGAGCACCAGACAATCTGGTGTCATCTTTTCTGCGGCGCTACGTCAAACGTAAACCGTTCTTTTTGAACCAAATATTTTGAACTTTGATTTTTCAGTCCAGAGATCTTTTGAGTAAAATTTCACTGCATTTTTCTTGTTTTGTCGCCTTAACAGAGGTTTTCTGACAGTCACGCGACCGATACGCTTACTTGGGCGCGTATTTCTGGCGCTGTTAGGCGTTTATTTTGTCTCCTTACTAAAAGTGGTAGCTCTGAGCCTTTCTGAACGAGGACGATCTCGATTAGTACCACTTTTCTTGTATCGAATAATTGTTTGATGAAAACAAGTCTTCGATAATTTAAGTTGTGAAGCAATAACACGTTCAGATTTCTCTTCATTGTATAAAACAATGATAGCAGATCACGTTTCTGTACTAATTTCACGTACTTTTCCCATTTTTAAGATTTGTTAACTGTAGGAACAACGAGTTGTGACTAAGTAAGATGGTTTTTAAGCATCTGTTTTAAAAAGCTTAAACATTCATAATTTTAAGTCGGTGTTAAATAAAAGCAAAAGAGTTTATATTGAGGGGTCATAAATATAAAGAAAAAATATACAATGATCCTGCTTTATTGGATGTTGTTCGGTGCGCTTGTTGATGTTTAGAAACAATGCGCTTTTATTGCACTTTTACATATGGATTATAGATAACAATGGTGTTTAGATATTTTTTAATAATATAGAACATGCAGGGGTGCAAAAGTTTGTTTTATTATGAATAATTATAACGTATTTAAAGATAACATACGTTTTTTTACAAGTGGTCTTAAACTTTTGGCCAGCAGTGTACTTCTTTGACTGTAAATTTGTTTGACTTGTTGCTCATTAAAATTAATTTGGTAATTCTGAAAAATCTGTCACATTTTCTAAACTTTCTCTTCCCAATAGCAAAATTTTGATGACAGGTTAGGAAGAAATGATTTCTCACGAAAAAATAGTGATTTTCGTTGCTGTTATTAGTTAAAGCAAGAAGCTTTTGAAACACAATGTGTGATTCTTATTGTCACTTTATTAGTAAAACTTGTTTATATTTTCCGGAATTTTTTTAGGTAATCTAACAACAAAGAGAGATTTTATTACACAAAATACAGAAACGGTTGCTGGTAACAAAACCATCGTCTATAAGTGTTTTAGCCGGTGGACATTCTGCATAAAATTAGTGAAAATGGTTAAAATGTTACTTACGTCTGTGGCTTGCTAAGATTCATGTTTCAGTTTTGATTACCTCTTTTGACTCAACGCTTGGCAAACTATAAGCTCAGAAACAACTGTCCGCTTTGTAGCTTCATTCAACTGTTAGTTTTATTGTTCAAAATCGAACATGTCTCACAAACATCAACTTGCGAACGTCCGAATCGTGAAAAAAAAAACATTTTCTCAATAATATTGTGTGTAATAAACTCTATATGTTGTCTAACAGTTTGAACATCATCGCCAAGTTTATTTACACTTAGATTTTTATTACGTAAAATGAAAAGTTTCCCAACACAGCTAGCTCTTTTAGTTTTCTAATTCTACTAAAACCAATAGCCGTACATTGACTAGTTCAGTTCTGGTTGATGAATTGGATTTTGGGTTTTCCCAGCGTTAACTCTTGCGTGACACTTTTGCACATTAAAAACGTCTTCGAGTCTTTGCAAAAATATGTCCTGTTTGACTAAGTGTTGGTGTTACTGTGATACTTGATAGTAGCAAGATTAAAATTACAAAGTTTTTAAATTGTCACAGTTATGCATATCAAATATTAATACAATTTTTTTAGCATTTTTTTCGAATAAAAATTGAAACTATTTTACAAGATTTCGCAATAATACACTTAGAAGCTTAGCTTGCAAGAAGTTATCACAGTTATCGTTTCCTTTATTACGGCAGCAACTACTGTTGTTCGGGATTTTCAGCTAATTAATTAATAACAATTCAAACCTCATTAATCAAGTACATCTTCAGTTTAATTATGTTATACATGTATATTTCTAATAGTTAATAAAACGGTTTAGATTCTTTTAAAGTCTTGCCAAGTAGAAGAAAATGTTGAGGTAGAGTTTTTTTGTTTTCTGTTTTACTGCGGTGTGTTGCAAGTCTTTTAGCTTTTATAATCCCGAGTTTTCCTGTAAAAACCAATTCAACCGATCGTAACCGCTTAAATATTTAATTTTATTGCATTTGTGTTTGATTCGTTAACGTAATTTAATGCAGAACAATTGTTCCAGATATCTTAAGCGCTATACGCGCTTTTGTTTACAGTTTAGGTCGCTTTGGAGATATTACACTATTTAAATTTACAATATTGTTAATTTGTGTAATAAAATATTTTTTTTACTTATATATTCACATATTTTGAGTACTTGCTAAAACATTTTTTTAATCTACAAAAACATAATTTTTTAATAAAAAAATTAAATATTTAAATAATAACAAAGTGTAATTACCTAAAAGTAATAATATCGAATAATTAAATAAATATATACTCGTATGTAAATTTGAAATTTTTTACTGAAAAGCATAAAATTCAAGCAACTTTTCATTAAGTCTACGTCTGGAAAAATTTAAAAAGAAGACTTTATTTAAATCCAAAAAAATCACATTATCCTCTAAAGCGTTGCCTGTAATAAAAAGTCGGTTTTCAGTTAAAACCTTAAAAGCCCCTTAATTCCATCCTAAATTTGTAATGAAGACTAATTAAAAAATAATCGCTTCAAGTTAAGTCTGTTAAAATTTCAAACATCCCCTTAATTAGCAAATAATTATACAAAAAGCTTAAGAATACGATTAAGTAGTGTATATATTAGATTAAAAAAATACTATTTTAATTTTAGTTCGAAGTGTAATCGTTAAAAGGTATTACATCACGAAGATAACGGGTGTATCATAACTAATAGAAACAAAATGGAGGACGAAGACAAGGATAGTATATGAGCAAGTACGAGGTGTTGAAACAATGACGCTTTCATATTTAATTACCACCTAATTAAACTACCCGGGCATACTGAATAATTAGCACCCTTATTCACACGAAGCGGAACCACCAGAACTGAAAGTTTAATTAACAAAGAGCAATTAATAATTAGACGAAGACCACTTATACTAAAACAAAGCTGTACTTAATTTTCCGTAAATATAACCATTCTTTTTGGTGTCGAAATAAGGTTTCCTTGCTTGACTAATTATAATAACAGTAAATTCTTTTCTTCGTCAATAACAAAATGTTATGCGTAACTACTTCATAATATTTGATTATATTTGTATAGTAATATAAATTTCATTCAGTTTGCCGCTTCTATGTTTAATGTAAGTTAACTACAGGTATCTCACTAATCGCACCCGACGTTCAATTATTAACAAAGCACTAAAACCCGCCGCCTGCAGCACAGTTGCGGTTGTGGCCATATTTTAATTATGATTTACATAGCCAGCCTTGATAACGCAATTTCCGCACATAATAAATTAACTGTTATATTTCATAGACCTTTGTTGTTAACTAGGTTGAATTACATAGAATTATTAATTAATTGCGCTAATTGTTCAAAACTTCTGAATCTGTAGTTGTAGTAGTTTAAATATTGACGTCGTTAACTTATTTAAGAAGGGATTGCAAAATTATCGACAGTAAATCAATTTTTATATAATTTCAAAATGATAGAAAATTAGAACTATAAAATATTTCGATCAATTACTAATTCATACTCACAAAATGATTAGTTCTCTCACCGATTTGTGCTAAAAAAACTCTAATATATTATCTACTTCTATTTTCATTTAATTATCTTATTTAGTGTTATTTTAAGCGTTAATTTAATTTTTTAAATTTAATTACATCCATAGATTAATTAGTTTTTGTTTTTTGTCGATTGTTTTAAGTTTGGTTTTCATTAGATGAGTTACTGAAAGATCTATCCAAAAACCTATATTGACATTAACAATAACTATGTCATCTTTGAAACTTTGTTGTTAAGACAATCGTTGAGGGTTAGACTAAAATGGAGGTGTCCAGTAGGTTGACGGTCTCACTTTGACACCCTAAAAGCTTCTGGATAATGCAAGAGCCGACAGAGCGATTCGCTCAATAATGCACGTTGACATCGGTCTAGTGTTTGAAACTTTAAATATTTATGCACACAATCGACGACTCAACTACATTTTATTGTCGTTAATTTTTCAAGCGTTAATTTATATTACGATCATCGCAAGAAGGTGCGTAATTAACAATGTTTTCTTTTTAATTTTAGGCGACAAACGGCGGAAGAACGGGAAGCAGAACGACAGGCAGCTAACCGATTAATGCTTTCGTTACAAGCCGAAGCGTTAAGTAAAGGGTACATGCCCGAAGCACCTCCATCTTCGACAGGACCTGGTGACACAGCACTTAGCGCATTACAAAATCTTCAACCTTGGGCAGGCCCGTACAATACACCGCAACCCGCTTTAGCCGAATCCATATGTTAAGAATAAGTGATAATTAGTGACATTAAACGACACTCGACAAACAGTGGCCGTACTTAAACTAATAAGTGCAATAATTGTAGCATACAAATTACAGACACGAACTTTGCTTTTCGTTATTCCGTGTTAAATCTGATAACACAAGAGGCCGTACTGAGAATTGCTGTATTTATAATTAAATAATTAATATTAATAATGCTGTACTTACAGAAAAGTAGTGTGATCTATGTATAATAAATTAAATAATTGTAGATACGTTAAGTAATTACTGTAAGCACAAGAATACTGCATTAAAGTAAATAAAATGTACGATACAATCATTAATTTGTTTAATTGCTTGTTCTTTTTGTTGTTTTATTTATCTTAATCTAAACTGTTCGTTGTGATAGTTTTATTATAGAAACACTTTCGAAAATACTGATAGATTGGGGTTGCCGTGTTTATGTAGGTCTCGAATTTTTGCTCGTTCCGCAAAAAGAAGGGTGAAGATCATAAACAACTATTTTAAGCATCACAAATAATATTCAGTCGGTATGTAGTATATTTTCGGGTAGGTATATTAGATTACATTTTAATCAGCAGCAAGTCAGTGGATACAGAAGGGGAACAGGGTTACCAACCATTACTCAAAGCTGACGTTAAACAGCTAATCCAATTGTTACCCCCAACGATGTGTGGTTATCGCCCGATTCTGTGCAGATAAAATGATCAAATTGCCGTTGTATTTTAATTTACTTTGTGAATTTGAATACCGCCCGGTAATTAATTTTTGTTTACGAATTTTCCAATTGTAATATTGCTGACGGCTTTATACGTTAAAATCGGACAAATCAATTTCTTTTTCGCCCATTAATTATCGAAACTTGTATAAAATTTTTAACTAAATTTCTAGTTCGTAATTTAATAAAAATTTTATATGCCGCAAAAAGTTTTAAAGGACATTTAAACGTCAATCAAATAAGCGATTTAATTCACATGTCAAGCACATAACTCAATTTATAGTTTAAATAAATTGAACGATTTGCTACCATGCAATTGAATTTTTTTAAATTAAATATGTTACATAAATTTAAATATTAACATGAAAAGTCATAATATTACAATATACACTAATAATAACGTGCTGTTATCCGCAAATCCATAAAGTTATAAAATACAGTTTTGTGTCGTGTTTCAAGAAACAGTTAACACCAAAATGTAATTTAATTCTGATAAAAACGTTATCTACGTGTTATTATCTTATCCCACTCGATCTTTAATTATAGTGCCGCCGCTTAATAGAATCACATTGGGACTTAAGGTTCTTGATAACATTAACCGAATGATAACAAAATCCGATATTCAAAAAAAACATGATATAAGACGCAGTTAAACTAAGTTGTTATTCTAAGAACTGCACATTCTTTCTAAGTACATTAAAAACACAAACTAACTCAAAGATTTACAGATGTTTAAATGGTCATACAGAATACGTGCTTTAAGAAATAAATAATCTGCAAAAATGAACTAGATATGCAAGTTGTTTTAATTATTCTAATTATTGGTACATATAGCATTTCGCCTAGTTATTTTTGACGACTTATCATATTGTTCTAAATTTTTTTTAAGTTAATATTACGTCTCTTTATTGCGTTATCCATTGCAAATTGTTAAAACAAAACTGATTCGATCAACTAAGATAAGTTAGTAAATGGGTTGACGCTGGACGCATACTAATTTTTGACAATAACTAATAATCTGAGTTTACACCATATTTATTTACAGAAAAGTCCGATATTACTTGGACTTGCCAATAAACAAAAAAATTTCTTATTTTTAATTTATTTCACTTGCTGTTTTTACGCTAAATAAAAACGTTTAAGTTGTGCATATGCACCTTATCTTTATTTAAAAGACCGATGTGAATCTTACAAAATATTTATGGTAACTAACTAAAAAATTACAAACAATTTACATAATGCTATAAAATCCTAGATATAAATTATCCGCATGATTCTAATGCTGAATGACGACTAGGTGCAACAACAATTAAGGATTTTCAAGAAAACGTTTAAATAAGGAAAATGTAGGATTATGCACAATACAGAAAATAATACTATTAATAATTGCCGATAGCGATGTTATAAACAAAGTAGGTTTCAAACAAAAAACGAAAAACGTACTTAACATCTTATCGGTTTTGAAACGTTAGTTTTGTTACCTGCTCTAAATTTAAATTATGTTGCCTAGTATATGTTTGGTAGAATTGAAATTAGGTTTTTACTCTTCGACGCCTTCTAACGAGTTTTGTTTTTCTCACGTCCTTTCAAGACGTCAAATTGTTCGCTACATAAAATATGCCTGCTTGAATTAAACAATATCTCTTCAAATATCTACGTGTTATGGCGTTATGTATTTCAACAACAGCGCTGTTTAAATAGTTTATTCAATGCAGGGTAAGCTGTTTCTATTTTCTTTCAGATTTAGTGTAATTTCTATAAGAATTTATTTGCACCACGTTTTACCTTTACATGTGACTTACATGCTCTACCTGTAATGGCTAACATCTGCAAACACCCTTTCCATAGAACCACAATACCTTAAGCGTTTCTGGAAATTTTGATGCGATTACTAAAGAGAGCATCGAGTCGATAACTCACTCAGATACCTATTACAAGGCATAGACGTACACTTTTTTTTGTAAATCTTCGTGATTTACTAATCTGACGCGATTTCTGGAGTTAGCTAAATTCTAGGTGAGCCAATGAGAAAACGGTATCTTAAGGATAACAAATTTATTTATGTTTGATGCCATTACAGTGTTCTCACGAATTTTGCTTACTATAATCTCTGTGATTTTTAAAACAATTTGTTTGATATCAATAGTAACTACTTAAATTACTTCCATGCTGTTAGATATACGTTTAATGGTCATTATTAATTTAATTAATTTATACGTCATTGCCTTTCAAATGTATTGTAAGTTGCCGTTAATTCCGCCGTTATTGTAACTACAACAAAGTTCATATATAGTCTCTTTATTTCGTTGGCTAAAATGTTGTTGCTAAATTTTTTTTTATTTGTCAGTATTTGTTAAGCCGATTGTCTTGAACTTCCATTATACTGCTTTCTGGTAAAGGAGTAAGTTTTCTTCCAATTGAAAATGCGCAAGATTTCAAAAGTTAAAATCATTTGGATCATTTAATAAGGAACTTATAGGACCCGAATTTAACACTGTCTCCATTTGCACAAGTAAAGTATTGTAACATTTTTGTTACTGTTATTATTTGATTTTAAATTATCTGTATTATTTTAATTAAATATTGCATGTAAACCTTTTTTTATTTTTATTTTGTGAAGTCGCTATTTTTTAGGGCGAGGTCAGCCTTGAAATTCATTCGGTACTTATCCTTTGAGTCGTGCGCTTGTGGGCTTAATTTTGGAGCCATGTAGCTTTTATTTTACCTTATATCTACAATATCTTTATTTAATGTACCGATTTTATCTTTAATGAAATTATCATTACCTTTATAATTTGAGTGGATTTTTATATGAATAACACAATAAATGCCAATGATCCAAATTCATTTTCTTGAAGAAAATACACCTTGGTCATCGATTCTTAGTGGGAAATTTTCCAAGGCTATCCGCCAACATTAGCTTTGCATTCCGTTGGATGACATTAACGTGAAATTTGATCCATATGCGTGAGTTACATTAATCTATCTACATTCCTTTTGTCGATTAAAAACTTTGCTTCATCAACGAACTTGGTTTTTCTTTTTACTAAATAACTACATTTACTACATTTGAACCTAACTTACTAAATACTAAATATTAAAATTTTCAAATTATTAATATAATTGTTTAATTAGATATGTAAAAGCTAATCAAGTTTCACTTTCTGTAATTAATATAAAAATTAAATTTGCTTACCATAAATATTTAAATTAACTAAATTCAAAATTGTTTTTTTTACTATATGTAAAGAAATACCGGTATTCTCTTAGTTTTAAGTTTAATTGTTAAATGAGAAAAAATTCCATCGTAAGTTTTAAGTAAGCTTACTGAATCTTACCTTATTGTTTTTGTTTTGTTTTGTTTTTGAATATAGGATTATAACTATCTTTTGAGATTGAATCAATGAATTATTCCTGTGTAACTTTTTATTGCAGATAAGACTTTAATAGTTTAGTCTTAAAATCAAACCATTTAACATCCCTGACTTAGGAGGTTAATTAACCAATTTTGGCAATTCTACTAATTGTTTAATTAATTTCTTTACATCGTTTGTTAGCACACTCTTCGCTTATCTAAACTACCTGAATTTTGCGCTACAGTATAATAGTTTTCTTGATTTGTGTTTTGAAGGCGGTTGAGTAAGAACGTGTTTAATGTTATTGCGAATAATAAGGTGTAGACGAGTTCAGATAACGTGTGCGAATGCTAGCGAGTATCGTGAACTAATTTAAAGATTAAGCGCGCGCTTTCGTTAATAGTGAATTTGATACTTTTATTTTATTTATAAACTTTTTGTAATATTTGTGGCGGGTTTTAATTAAACATAATTTGAAGGAATCATGTCCGAATCTGAATCGACAGGATTAGAAAGAAAAAACAAACGAAATTGTGCAAAAAGAAGCTCGAGAAACAAGGAGAGGTCAATAAATAAGTAGTTAATCTGGAAAAGATCACGGAGGAGTTAAGAAAAGAAAGAGAAGAGCGAAGAGAGATATGCGATATGTGAAAAAAAATAAAAGCATAGAAGAGAAAATAAAAAATTTGGAAAGAAGAAAACATATAAGGATGGAAGGAAGAAGACTAAATAAAGAAGGAAAAAGAACAAAAACAGGGTTTATAACATTATGGGTTAAGGGAGAGGAGATGCACTGGAACGTAAAAGCAAATAAATTAGAGAGAACAATGCTATAAACTAGAAAAAGAGGGGTAAAAGATAAAAAATATGGGGACTACCAGGCAAAGATCAAGGAATACGATAAGAAAAATACAAGGTTTGCAGAGGTTAAAAATAAAGAAGCTGTTTTTGGAAGTATATAGAACAGTTTGAAATTGTGGGTTTAGTGGAAACGTGGCTGGAGGAGAAAGATTGGGAAAGATGGAAAGTAAATTTACTAGAGGGATATGGATGGAATGTACAGTTCGCGACAAAAAAATTTTAAAAAAACGCAAGGGGGTATACCGGGAGTAAGAGAAGAATGGGTACTAGAAGAAGAGGACAATAAAAAGCAAGAGCACGGAATAATAGTAAATGAAATATTAAGGGAAGATAATGGTAGATATATAATGATAACAGTTTACGGTCAAGAAATGAAACAAACAATAAAAAACTTGAAACAGCTACTGATTAAAGAGGAGCGAGGTTAATAATAGGTAGAAATTTTAACGCTAGAATTGAAGAAGGTGGGGGTATGATAGTGAATGGGGAAGAAATAAAAAAAGTAACGATGGATAAAACATTAAACAAACAAGGTAGAGAGCTATTAGAGTTATGTGAGAGAAGGGGTAGACTATACTTAACGGAAATATATAAAGGAGATAGAGCAGAATAGACATAATTAAATCAAAAGGGAAAATCTATAATAGATTATGTAATGGTTAGTGGGGAGGTTTTGGATGAAATAGAAAGTTTTAAAATAGGGGAAGAAGTTGATTCAGACCATCAACCATTAAAAGTAGCGCTAAAAGATATGAAGAAAGAAAGAAAAAATTTAGACATAGTTTGGGAGGAGAAAAAGGTATAGACAGATGAAAATATTAAGGTTTATAAGAAAAAAATAGAGGAGGAACAATGGGTAGAGGAAGGATTGAAAGAACTGATCAATAAAACGCATAAAGCAGTACAAAAGAAAATATACAAGAAAAAAAACATAACGAAGTATAGAGAAAAGAGGTGGTGAAATAAGAAATGCAGAGAAGCCAGAAAAGAGGTAAGAAGAGGTAAAAGAAGTGAAAAAAAGAAAAAATTGGTTTTCAGGAATATAAAAGATTGAGATTACAATATAAAAAAGAGTGTGGTAAGAGAACAGAAGAATATAAAAAAGAGTTCGAAAAGCAATGAAAAATGTTAGAAAATGAAGGAGACAATTAGAGCTTTTTGAATAAAAAATTGGTAAAAAGGGGGGGGATACAAATTGATATGAAAAAATGAAGAGAACATTACGTAAAAAACTTAAAGGCGGAAGAAGAGAGGAAGGATGAATTCAAAGTAGAAAGGATAACAAGAGGAGGGAGCAGTACGGCTACACAGAAAGAAGAAATAGAAAAAACATTAAGAAAAATAAATAAGGAAAAGCAGAAAGGACGGATGGGATGCAAGAAGAACAATGGAAATATACAGGAAAAAACAAAAAAATATTAGGAAAAATGTAATAGAATAGTAAGTCAAGTGTGGCGTATAGGAGAAAGTGGGTTTGGAAAACAAATAAAAGCAAGACGATGGTTGTTTAACAAATTAATAACGAGTGTGATGATGTACGGAGCGAAAATATGGGGGTAAAAGGAATGGGAGAAATTGGAAGAAGCTCAAGAAAAGTACTGGAAATAGACGTTAGGATTAGAAAGGGAGACACTATAGTACAAAGCAGAGGAGGAAATGAAATTAGAAAAGATAAAAGTACAAGCGGAGGAGAAAGCAATGTGTTGCAAAGAACAAATGAAAGAAAAAGAAGAATGTAAATTGCTTCAGATGTGCTGGAGAGAGGTGAAGAATAAAAAAATTAAATATGGACAAAAACAAAGAAAAAGGTATTATGAAAGAGTTGGATATGTGAGAAAAGAGGTAGAAAAAATAAGGAAGACAGGAAAAGAAATTAAAAATGAGATAATAAGAAGAGATAAGTATATACAAAAACAAAAAATTAGGGCAAGAATAAAACAGGGAAAATACAATGAGAGGTATACAAATATACTAATAGACAATATGCCAGTGTACATAAAGGGCAAAAAAGTTTGAGATTGAAAAGAATGGTAGCAAGGTTTAGATGTGGGAATGAAGAGCAAAAAAAATAAGTATTAGAAGGAATATAAAGATAAGAGATGTAGACCATATGGAGAGAGGTGGGAAAATATAGAACACATGTTAAAGGAATGCATAAAACTAAGAGAAGAGGGGAGAAAAAGGTTGAAGATTTTGGGAGAAGGAGGAGAAGAAATGGCATGCATGGAAGAAGTAGTAAAAAGGAGAAGAAGCTTACATGTAGTGTAAATAGATGTATTTGTATATAGAGAAGTGATTAGCGGTGGAGAGTTTAAGTTTTTTTTTGTTTTATGCAGTAGGATAATATTGTGTTTAGTTTAAAATACGAATTCTTTGTTAAACATTTTTTATGACAAATAAAGGCTATTATTATAATGTTTCTCAAAAGTAAAAAGAGGTTATTCGTTTCAAATAAAATTTAATATTTTTGATCCCGGCTTCCTATTGTCCACCAAAACGTGCCGAACGAGAAAGAATAAAATGCTACGTAGTATTAAGTAGTTTTGACGAATTTATAATTTTATGTTAATTTGATAAAAATGCACTTAATTTTTTTAATTCTGCATTTGCGCCTGCATTATCAAAGTGACTGTTTGCGGACTGGCCTCTGCGCGATACAAAATGCCTAAATCCGGCCAAGAAAGTTTCAGTTGATAAATCCGTAACTAATTCAAGATGAAGTGCTTTAAGACGTTTCTCTGCAGCAGTGTAATTTTCTTCTAAAATAAAAAAAAATTTTTTGAGCTGCTTTGCCTGGTAACGAGTTATTTAAATAATAAAATCAACTGTACGTTATTTAATTTGCAATTTCTATTTACGATTGCACCGAACGCGTCGCGAAATTCTACCAGTCCTCAAAACTTCCACTGAATGACGGTAGTAGCGTGATATTAAGCATTGGAAAAACAACTTCATTATGATATTGAATGCTGTTAACATCTGTATCGAATATAATTTGTGGTTTAGACAATGAGCATTTTTGAATGAAATTTGAAGCTTTGGACGTAATTTGAAAGGTGTACCCAAAACATTCTAATTTCTGCTCGTAAGATGAATCCTCAGATTCTTAAATAATTTTTTAATGCAAATTTTGGAACTCGTTATTTACGTATTTAATGTTTTCTAGTTTGGACAAATTGTCTGGATCAATTGTATCGGATTTGGGAAATTTATTAAAACACATTTTAATTGACTACCATGAATGTTTAGTGAGTCCACGATTACGCAAATTAAGTCGGTGATAATAAGGATATGAATTAAGAAAGTATCAAGTATAAGTTTAGTTAAAATTTAATGAATCTTCGTGGTGTAATAAATAAAAATGTAATTAGTAACATACGCTGATATGAATTTTGATGTGTTGATGCAAAGTTTGTACCGCACTCGAAAAAATATTGATGATTTGCTGCTTAAGTCACAATCGATCTTGAGTTTGATGCAAAGCTTGAATCGCGCTCGAATAAAATACGAATGAATCACACATGAGTTAAAACCGATTTTTTAATAATAAATTCAACTCGAAGAAAACCTTATCTTTATTTAAAAGACCGATGTTAATCTTACAAAATATTCATGGTAACTAACTAAAAAATTACATACAATTCACATAATACTATAAAATCTCAGATATGAATCATCGGCTTAGTTCTAATGATAAATGATGGCTTGGTGTAACTACAATTAGAGATTTTTAAGAGAACGTTTATATAACGGAAGTAGGATTATGTACAATACAAGAAATAATACTATTAATAGTTGCCGATTATGCGGTATTATAAACAAAGAAACGAAAAATGTTCTTAACACATGCAACAAATAAACTTTCTTTAGAAAATTTATGCAAAATAGATTATTGATATGTATAGAAACAAACCTAAGAAGAAAACTGATAACATTAACAAAAATTATGATTACTATAAACGATGTTTTTTCTATGTAGTAGCATACGTCCGGCTCGTTCTTTAATAAATTAATTACCCGTCTAATAACATTACATATATAGAATAACTGTTTATAGTAATTTTCTGATAATTAATCTGTATCCGCTGGCGGCTCTAGAAATTTTAAACAAAGTAAACGAATTTTTATTAATACACTTTTCCAAAACCAATTGGGATATAAGTTTCTAATAGAAAAAAGTGAGTGTAATCTTTACGCTCGATTAAAGTAAAACTTCTTTGCCGTTTGTGATAATTATTATTAAAAAGATTAAACTTAAATTAAAATAAATATTGAAACGTTCGAGAAGTTATTCGCAACTTCGAGAGCCTTCGCGAGGTTTTCTAGAACGTTCACAGAATGATGCGAAACATACGGGAACGTTTTGCCACAATGTATAAATACTGTGCAAACAAATCCGAGGTCAGTTATTTTCGTAATGCGAAAACGGCAGTGATAAGAAGATTATTCAAGTCTAAATAAATAAGTCGTTAACGCGTGTGAGATAAATAATCTGGTACGTGACTTTAACGTAAACAAGTGTTAAACAAGTGTGTGACTTTATCTTATCTTTGTGTCAGTGATAGCGCTATATATAAATTATACTATAAGTGTTTTTATTAAATATTATTAGATTTAATTAGTTCGGTTAGTTTAAACGTGTATATATTTTTAGTAGTTTAAATAAATTTGTTTTAATAATAATAAAATTTGTTACAATATCATTTTTTTTGTTTTATTGTTATTTATTGATGAAAGAGTAAAGTGTTTCTAAAACTCTGCCATTTTAAATTAGAAAATGTAAGGAAACGCAAACAACTAATACGCAAATGCATTATCGGTTGTATAAATTGCACAAATATCTCGTTGTAATGGAATCATTAATCACAATTATAAAAACCACAACCAATACGTTTTTTTCACATATCTTTTATTCTAAAATTTACAAATCAGAAAAGTGAAAACATATTCATTTTGCTAAAAATAATACACATTGTATTTATCTCTTACTTATTAAGTGACATACAGTATGATCGAGGTCAATAATTGATTAATCATCGTTACCTAAAGATTCATTATTTTGGGTTTACTGATCATCCTCATTTGATTACCATTATTCACAGCAAACGTCAAATTTCCACAATTTTATCAACTAAACTATCTGATTTTCATATTTCTTTACAAAGATGTAGCACCTGATTGCACTGCTTTTTCCAATCTTCATTTGTTAAATCAGAAAATGCATTTTAAAATGTTATCATTGCCACTTGCCCAAACGATTCCACCACTACCTACGCTTACTTACGCCAATCAAAACCCTCGCTCTACTACCGCTACCACCTCTACAATACCCGAGGGTAATTAGAGTTTTTAAAAGAAGATTCCCGAGCTGAAGAAATCACTCTCTCTTGGAGCAGAGTCATTTCACCTCGCTGACTAGTCGAGAAAACGTGAGCCGCAAAAGTCTACACTGCTTAATGGACACCTAAGACTGGGTGTCTAACTCACGCTTCCGTCGCCTTCTTTGCCACCGCTGTTACTACGTCGCCTTACGACGATCGCATCGTTGCCCGCTACCAGGTCTACGTATCCGGCGGTAACCACCATCCGCGCCGTTAGTCTGACCTGCGTAGCAGTAGTCCGCCCGGGAGCCGCTGTCCGCGTCGCTCGTCGCCTACAGTCATGTTTGCACCAGAGGCCGCCGCTGCCGTTGCAGCACGCGCTGTAGCCGTCGACCGTCGCCCTCCTTCGCCGCAGCTATAAATCTGCGAACAACTGCGCTACGCCGCTCGCCATGGTTCCGTTACGACGCTACCCCTGCCTGCCGTTGTTGGTGGCGCATCGCTGAACATCGGGTGTAATGCCGGGACCCCGTTAGATACGACATTTATATTGTACAGTTAATTTTAGTTTATTTATTGTAAATAGTTCACTGTAATATATTACCATTTCTTCAATAATTATCTTCATCACCTACAGGCCACCACCGTACCATCGCTGACCGCAGCTTGCCGCAAGCCAACTCGTTCTCCCCCGGTAACAAAACCAACTTTTCCAGTAGCGCCCAACTACAATCAGATCCAACATCATCCTCAGAACCAAAGAACTGATAGAATCGTCTCCAAAGCGGGGAGCATTGTTACCGTTGCCACTTGCCCAGAGGATTCCACCACCTCTACAACACCCGAGGGCAATTAGAGGGTTTAAAAGAAGATTCCCGAGCTGAAGAAATCACTCTCTCTGGAAGCAGAGTCAAGTCACCTCGGTGACTAGTCGAGGAGACGTAAGCCGCAAAAGTCTACACTGTTTAATGGACACCTGTGACTGGGTGTCCAACTCACGTTTCCCGCACCTCCTCCGCCACCGCTGTTACTACGTCGCCTTACGACGATCGCATCGCCGCCCGCAACCAGGTCCACGTATCCGGCCGTAACTACCATCCGCGCCGTTGGTCTGACCTGCCTAGCAATAGTCCGCCCGTGAGCCGCCGTCCGCGTCGCACGCCGCCTACACCTACAGCCGTGTTCGCATTTTCTTTTTACGGGACTCCATATGAATTCAATTGGATTAAGTTTACGGGTATGACAATACTTCTTGTAATGAAACTGAAGAATATCTTTGTTGCAGCAGCAAAAAGTTCAGAATTGCTTTCAATTAGGTACATCCATTAATATTTGTTATTTATCGAAAAAAAAATAATAACATTACGAAGAATAGTATAAGTTACTATGTATAAAAGATTACTTTAAATACTAATAACGGCGAAAAACGTTGTAAGTTGATTTTACATCAGTGTAATTCATAATAGTTTTTAACTGCCTTTTGCTTGTTTTATCCTCAATTTCTTTTACGTGGTTTTATTCAAAACTATTTTGAATTACGCAGTGTAAAATCATTTTACAATGTTTTCCGCCGTTATAGCTATTTACAGTTACAGTTATGGATAACGTTTTGTGTATGGAAATAAACTATTTTTTGGGTTCTGTTTTGCATCGATAAATATTACTTTAATTATTGATTTTGTACTATATTTTATCATTTTTTGTTCAAAATTAAACGGAATCAATTTTATTCTAAAAATACTTATTTCAGATTACGGAGAACAAAAATTATTCTGACTTATCTTTTGAAGAAGCTGGAGCGCCCCCGATAGATGAAAATATACAGTATTTAGAAAATGTGGAATAAACGCCATCAGAACCTTTAGTGCAAAATTTAGCGCGAATGCCACAACTTCCTCCAAAACCCCCGCCGTCAAGATGAAAAGTTTGATAAAGCCTTTAGTATTTTAGAGGCAGCAGTTTCAACGCTAAAACAAAAAATTAGGACACTAAATGTCAAATTTTTGGAAAAATTAGTGGCCAAGAAATAACAAGGCTACAATTCTTATGTTTGCTGCATTGCACAGAAAAAACTCAAAAATAATATTTAAAACCGAGAGAGATTTTTACAATAACATGAGCAATCAGCAACCCTCTTCTATGCAGTGTCCTGTACAAAGCGTTTCTCAACAGAATTTATACAATAATTATCACTACCCACTAACAGTTAATTACAATAGCAGTCAGATCGTATCCCTTACAATTACACCAGTCGTTCAAAATTCCCCAGCAAGCAACTATTTGTCTAATTTCTTCCCGAATACTCCAGCAGGTTCTTCAATGGATAGTTTTGATGTATTGAAATGTACCAAAAGGTATAAAAAAACTAGTTAAAAATTTTTGGTTTTTGTTTTATAAATAAGTTTAAATTTTTTGTATTTTCTGTTTTTATATGAATAAAAAAATTATTTTTTGTACTTACCTAATGTGATATTTTTCTTTAAAGGTGCCTGAGAAACCTTATCGACTGTTGCTAAGAAACGGAGGGTTAATGCTAATCTATCTTGACTTGATATTGCTTTTTATATTACAGTGTTCTGTTTTTCAATTTATAAGACAAAATTTCAATTATACAAGATAATTTTTTTAAATCTTACAATTGATTTAATTTTTAAATTAATGCGAAAATAAAAAAATGCAAAAAAAATCAATTTCAATATTGAAGAGAACGATTTTTGACGTTTAAACAATATTTGGAAAATCAACACCCTGACCTCCAGTAACTATCCTTATTTTTTTTAAATGGCAAGACCCTATTTGTGATACGTCATTTTTTGTTAATTTAATAAATAAATGTAATGCTTGGTTTATAACTTTAACAATTTTTTGACAAAAAATTAAAGCGGGATAAATTAATTTGTTGTTAATTTATTAATAAGTTCAAAAAATTTAAAAATGTAATAAATAATATTTAACACAAAAAGTAATTTATGGTTAATTAAAACAAATGTAATTCACAATAAATATTCAGAATTACTTCAACAAAAATAAAATGTTTTACAATAAGAAAATTATTCTGGTGTTTTCGAGACAATGGTAGAGTCTGATATCAAACTATTGTCAAAAATTTTCAAAAATTTTATTTGTGATTGAAGCATGCAGATAGTTATTCGCATGTTTTGGATAATTGTGAGCACTTTTTTTCTTGTTATTAATTTATGTATTTGTCAAACGTAAAATAATAATAATAACACACGCAGATTTTTGTAGGTACGATTTCAATTTACGCTAAATGCGATTTGCTTTGTGTTGCAAACTCACTAGTTTCGCATTGAATCGATGTTTAACTCTGAGATTACATATTACCAAATTTTGTTATACTGCACTACGACAACTGCATATGTAAAGTGTTGCCTACTATCCAAGACCTGTATCAACGCTATAACTGTAATATTTATGGAACTATTCATTGTTACTACATATGTAATTCTGCCTTGCTTACATTTTTTTAACATTTTTTCTCTCGTTGTTAAAAAAACATTTGTCGTTATAAGTGTTTTATCATGTGTTCTCATTCAGTGTTGGATAGGTTTAAACGGTGTTTTCCATTCTAGTTTTTAACCGTTGTGGCGCTTTTTTAATCTTACCTTATAATTAGCGCATTGAGACCTGTGATCCGCTTGCCGATTCAACTGAGTTAGTTGCCAGCAATTAAGTTACAAAAAGTTCTCGTAACATATCTCAAGAGACAACAAATCAGATTTGCTTGACCCCAAGAAAATTTAATTGTTAAGATTTACTTTTAACAGCCTTTAACACGCAATTATTTAGGAAAAACAATAAACAATAAATTCTTCGTTGAAAATTGTTTTTATTTGCAAAAAGTTATTGCAATAATTCTTTCCTAGCGACAGTTTATGCAAAACGTTTTCATCGCTAAACAATTCCTTCAAAGCCAAAAATTTTAAAAACTGTTTAAACAATAGTTTGCTGCTGAAATTACAAATTACTGAAACGTAATGCATTTTGCTTTAAAAACGATCCAACCAAATAGCGATATTCCAGATTATCGTCGTTTGCTAATTTCGTCAATATATAAACTCTGTCAGAATAATTTGATACTGCGTTAATTTTAAATTAAAAGTAAATACTTTTTGTACTTTATTTTTGCTTAGATGCTTGAACTTTAACAATGGTTGAATTTTAACTTTTATCTCTAAACGTTTGACTACAAAAATTGGTCAATGGTTTGCTATTAAATAAAATTGGAATATTTTATTGCATAATAGCTGATAAAAGACTTTTGCTAGTTTGAACAACAGAAGACAGCAACAATCTTACTATTTTCAAAATTCAGCTAGGCGGTACAACAGGGTCAAACAGAAAAGTATAATTTTGTCTACAAGTAATTTTTTACTACATTTTCTCACCTTTTTTTTCATAAATGCTGTAGCGGTACTAACTAAAAAAATTTAACCATATTAATATTACACACAAAAGTAAATACAACAAATCGTATTGCATTTTGAAATATAAATATTATAATAAATTATAAAAAATAATTATCACTAATTTTTTAAATAGGTTACTGTAAAAAATACAATTTAAAAAAAATTAATAACAAGAAAAAAAATTCAAAAAATTGTAACATTGTTTTAAAAACAATTGATAGTAATACAAAAAGTTCAGATTTTTAAAATTAAACAAAATTGTTTTTTCTTATTTTTAATTACAGTTTTAACAAACAAAAATAACGTTTTTGTAATATATCAAAACTGCTTACAATAATGAAACTTTTTTAATTTACTGCAACTTTAGTATAGGTATTGTATGTATTTCATATTAAATTTAAGTTTCGTCATTTTACATGCAAATTGAAGTCAGAAACATGTCCAATTAAGTTAAATATTAAGCAAGTTTGTAGATAATTTAATTTGTAAGATACATTTGTATAACTTTAAAGACTTAACTATTTTGATAATATATAATTAAAAAATGAAACAATTAACCTTAACTTTTGTTAAAATACAGAAGAAAATTATCTAAAACTCTTGTAATTAAAATAAAGTACTAATAAAGTAACTAAATTTGAATTGCATATAGGTACATTATATATATATATATATATATATTGAAACGTCCGAGAAATTACTTGCAAATGCAAGAGCCTTCTAGAACTGTTATCTAGTTTCTAGAAAATATAACGAAAAGTGAGGAACGATCGAGAAGAATTCGCTGATGTCTATAAAAGCCGAAGATGGAAATCGTAGGTCAGTTATTGCTGGAATGCGAATGTGTTAAGAAGATTATCAAGTGAAAATAAATCGTTAACACGTGTTTGTCTACATAAATAAATCGAGAATAATCGTGTATGTGATAATTAGTGTAAACAAGAGTGATATCCGAGGACGTTATCTTATCTTAAGTGTTATACAACGGTATACATAAATTGTAGTGTAAGTGTTGTTATTATTAGATTTTATTAGTTCGGTTAATTTAAAAGTGTACATATTTCTATAATAAGTAAACGTAGATCTAATCGTTTTAAATAAATTAGTTTTTAAGTAATAAATTCGTTACAAATTGGTGTCAGGTGTTCGGTTTTAAACCCGTGGAAATCGTGTAAATAGATAAAGCTGTTCGCGATTTTTATTAGTGTAAATACCATTAAGTAATTTATTATCGCTCGAGATACGATACGCGTGTTTGTTTATAAAGTAGTGTATTTAAAAACTTTATATTCGTGTTATATTTAAATTTATGCCGGTGACGCGTTTGCAAAAAGAGAAAATGGATTCAAAAATATTTGAAATTCTTGAATCGATGAATAAGAATATGGAAGAAAATAATAGGAAAATGGGCGAAAATTCGCAGAAAATCGAAGCAAAACTGTCCGAAAATTCTAGAAAAATGGAAGAAAAGTTTTACGAAAATTTGCAGAAAATGGAAGAAAACTCTCAGAAAATTGAAGAAAAATTATTTGAAAATACCCAGAAAATAGAAGAAAAGTTGATGGAAAATTCTAGACGATTAAAAGAAGAAATACAAACGAGCATAGAAAATCAAATCAAAATTGTGCAAGAGGAAACTCAAGCAGATATGTTAAATTTAAAAGAAGAAATTTGCGAATCTGTGAATGACAAAATAGAAGAAGTAGAAGACAAATTAGAACAAAAATTGAGAGAAAGAATACAACTGCTTGAAGAGAGAATGAACCAAATGAATTGTCACGGGGAAGGAAGCGTCACGAGTGAAGATTTAATAATGGACCATCGAGAAGAAAACACTCATAAGTTCAAAGTTGTACCTCCGAATTTTGATGGTAAAGTTCCATGGTCAACCTACTACAAGCAGTTTGAAGCCGCAGCTACAGCTAATGGTTGGAACAACAAGCAGAAAGCGACGTCTTTAATAGTGTCCTTACGTGGAGAAGCGCTTGGAATTTTACAAACTGTTCCGGACCACCTGCAAGAAAATTACGAACTCTTAATATCACGATTAGAAATGAGATATGGGGATGCTCATCTTCAACAAGTATACCAGGCTCAAATTAAAAGTCGGGTTCAAAAAGCTGCCGAAAGTCTTCAAGAGTTTGAGGCTGACATCGCCAGACTAACGCGGCTTGCGTATCCTACAGCGCCAGATACCTTCTTGGAGCAATTAGCTATTCAAACCTTCGTAGACGGCCTCCGAGACAGCGAAACACAGCAGACCCTCCGGTCAGCACGACCGAAAACGTTGGATGACGCATTAACCCATGCTTTGAAGTTCGAGGCGGCGAAACAAGCGTCGCACCGAGGCAGCCATAAGCTCCGTTGTGCTGCAGAAGTATCCTCGCACACAGAAGAAAGCATTGAAGACATAGTGCGACGGGTATTTCGGGAACGAGAAGCTCGAAGAAGAGAACTGACGTGCTGGAACTGCGGAGAAGTGGGCCACGTACGACGCCGTTGTACTAAGCCCAAAAGAAGACCAGAAGAGCGTCCGGAAAACTAGAACGGGTCGACCGAATGGGGCGAAAGTCGACCTCAACGAGCCATGCCCCGGAGATTACCATCCAAATGGCATCGCCTAGAGAGAAATTGCATAGCATTTATCTCGATGGCAAGATCAATGGGAGAAGCGTCCAGTTACTGGTTGACACGGGAGCGACGAAGACCATCATTCGTCCTGACATCTTATTGGAAAACGAGAAGACATCACCAGTAACAGCACGACTTCGAACAGCGACGGGCGACGAAATACCTACTCACGGACAAGTCAAAGTAACCATTGGTTTAGGAAATGGAGTACTCGACCACCAAGTACTGGTAGCCGACATCACGGAAGAAGTTATCCTGGGAATGGACGTGATAAAGAAGTATGGGTTCCATTTGGATATGAAGAATGATGTCCTGAAGATCGACAATGAAGAAATTCCTTTTCATTCGTCAGAGAAGGCAGCCGTGCGAGTCTTATTGAGTGAAGACGTGACTCTGCCTGCAAGGACTGAAAGTGTGGTGATGGCACGCCTGGATGGAAATCTCCGGGAAGGCTACATACGCGCGATTGAACCAATGGAGGGCGGTTTAGTTGAAAAGGGACTACTCGTTGGAAGAACTTTAGTACGAGTAAAGAACACGATGCCAGTAAGGATCTTAAACATCAACTCAGATCCTGTAACGCTGAAAAAGAAGACCGTGGTAGGCCAATGCACGCCAGTATCACAAATTGTGAGATGCGTGAAGTCGAACGAAGATACGTCGCCGAAAAAGTGTCCACAACATCTATTGGACATTCTTACCACCAAATGCCAAAACCTCAGCCAAGACCAGCTGGCTAAAGTTAAAGTGTTGATCCAAGAGTACCAAGATGTGTTCGCGCTGGAGAGTGGCTCCAAAGGAAGAACTAACGTGGTGAAACATAAAATTAATACCGGAGACGCTCGGCCGATACGACAACATCCACGCAGACTTCCTTTAGCGAAAAGAGAAGAAGCCGAACAAATAATTACGGATATGGAGAGAGAAGGCGTGATTGAACCTTCAAGTAGTCCATGGGCATCCCCAGTGGTACTCGTGAAGAAGAAAGATGGATCAACGAGGTTTTGCGTAGACTACAGGCAGCTAAACGACGTGACCAAAAAGGACAGCTACCCTTTACCCAGAATTGACGATACGCTAGACACCCTGTCAGGATCCCAGTGGTTTTCTACGTTAGATTTAAAGAGTGAATACTGGCAGGTAGAATTAGAACCCAAGGATCGTGAAAAAACAGCTTTTACGATCAGAACTGGTTTGTGGCAGTTCACCGTAATGCCCTTCGGCCTGTGTAACGCTCCTGCAACGTTCGAGCGTTTGATGGAGACCATCTTGCGCGGATTGTCTTGGAAGACGTGTTTGGTTTACCTGGACGACGTGATCGTGGTTGGAAGGTCGTTTGAAGAGCACTTGAACAACTTGAAGGAAGTGTTCCAGAGATTACGTGGGGCTAACCTCAAACTGAGCCCAAAGAAGTGCCACGTATTTAAGAAGGAAGTTAATACCTTGGCCACGTCGTATCTAGAGATGGAGTAAGGGCTGACCCAGACAAAATCCGAGCAGTGCAAGCATGGCCAAGACCGATCGACAAACATCAGGTCCGAAGTTTCCTTGGGTTGTGCACTTATTATAGAAGATTTGTACCCGGATTTGCCAATATTGCCAAACCATTGACAAAATTAACCGAAGAAAAAGCAGAATTTAGATGGAATGAAGACTGTGAAAATTCTTTTAATCAACTAAAACAGACCCTAGTCACTTCGCCGATTTTGAGTTATCCACGAGAAGATGGAAAGTTTGTTTTGGATACCGACGCAAGCAATATGGCCATAGGCGCGGTCCTTTCGCAGGTTCAAGATGGACAAGAAAAAGTTATCGCGTACTTTAGCAAGGTTTTGTCCAGGCCAGAAAGGAATTATTGCGTGACTAGGAGGAAGTTGTTAGCAGTCGTTAAGTCCATCGAACATTTCTACAAGTATTTGTATGGACGAAAATTTTTACTGAGAACAGATCACGCCGCTTTAAAATGGCTACTGCAGTTCCGTAACCCAGAAGGACAAGTGGCAAGATGGATCGAGAGACTGCAAGAGTATGACTACGACACAGAACACCGTGCCGGAAACAGTCATCGGAACGCTGATGCCTTGTCTAGAAGACCATGTCCGGCGGACTGCAGCCATTGTTCGCGACTGGAAGAAAAAGTCGAATGCCTCCGGAGAACTGCTATGGTTGATGATGAGTGGGAACCTGAGCAGTTACGTCGCGAACAAGAAGACGATCCTGAAATAAGACTACTCCTGGACTGGAAAGAAAACGGCCGACGACCAACCTGGGAAGAAGTGAGTGCTTTGGGCAAAAATATCAAAGCGTACTGGGCGCAGTGGGACTCCTTGATAGTAGAAGACGGTCTTCTTAAGCGATCCCTAGAAAATGCCGAGGGCACGGGAAACAGACTACAGCTGGTAGTGCCGAAGAGCAGGGTGACCGAAGTGTTGAAGCTTCTCCACGATGGGACATCAGGAGGACACTTTGGCATTAAGAAGACGTTGGGTAAAGTGCGAGAACGATTCTACTGGATGAACTGCAAAGAGGACGTCATGAAATGGTGCCGTAAATGCATAGTCTGCGCTTCAGGAAATGGTCCAGCGAGAAAGCGCAAAGCACCCATGAAACAATACAACGTAGGAAGCCCTTTGGAAAGAGTAGCGATTGACATCGCAGGGCCGTTCCAGAATCCGATTCGGGAAATAAGTACATCTTGGTGGCGATGGATTGTTTCACGAAATGGACGGAGGCTTATGCCATACCCAATCAGGAAGCAGCTACAGTCGCAGACGTATTAGTAAAGGAGTTTTTCTGCCGGTTTGGAGTTCCGTTGGAATTACACTCCGATCAAGGCCGCAATTTTGAGTCTGGGCTGTTTCAAGAAGTTTGCCGACTGTTAGGAATTAAAAAGACTAGGACAACGCCTCTCCATCCTCAGTCTGATGGCATGGTTGAACGGATGAATCGAACAATGGGCAAGTACTTAGCCAAGGTAGTGTCCGAACATCAAAGAGACTGGGATCAGTACTTGCACCTCTTCTTAATGGCGTACCGATCATCCGTTCACGAAAGCACAGGTCAAACACCATCCTGTGTCATGCTCGGTCGTGAGATAAGATTACCATGCGATCTTCAATTTGGACGAAGACCGGAAGAAGAAGTCGCTGGAGAAGATTACGTCAGCAAGCTGGTAAAGAGGCTAGACGAAGTACATGAAGAGGTTCGTAAAAACACACAAATTGCCAGCGACAAGATGAAAACAAGATATGACGTCAAGGCGCAAAATGGTGGGTTTCAACCTGGCGATATGGTTTGGTTGTATAACCCTCAAAGGAGACGTGGTTTGTCGCCGAAGCTGCAAAGGCAATGGGAGGGCCCCTATGAAGTCGTGCAGCGTATTAACGACGTTATATACCGCATCCGAAAACCGCCCAGAGGCAAGCCAAAAGTGGTCCACGTCGATCGTCTAGCCCCGTTTGCTGGCGATAACCACAATCCGCAAGTTCAGGTCCGAACCAGAGTAATAAGTAGCAGAACCAGGAATCCAATCGAAGAAATGGAGTTCGAAAAGTTTATGAACTTATACGGAGGTTCTGGAAAAGCTAGGTTCGGAGTTACCACCGAGGAACAACAAGATCTGTTCCAGACACAAAAGATTACGCCATCGCACATTGCGTGAGCGAGGACCTTGACATGTCAAAAGGGGTTGCAGTCGTGTTTAAAAGAAGTTTGGGCAGCTAGATGAATTACGAAGACAGCAACCGGCAGTCGGAAAGGTTTTAGGACTACGTGGTGACGGACGCTTCGTTTTCTATCTAGTCACCAAGAAATACTCACGTGTCAAGCCGTTATACAAAGATCTGTGGCGAACATTATGGAGTCTCAAGAGACAAATGGAGTTCCATCTTGTTAAGAAATTGGCAGTACCCAAGCTTGGTTGTGGCTCAGACCAATTGAATTGGAGGACAGTTCGAAACATGTTGGAGGTCGTCTTCCGAGGAACAGGCGTTCAAGTGTTGGTCTGTAGTTACCAACCGAGGAGAGTATTGGGTCAGGAAAAGTCCATTGACTGTTACTTCTATGGTCAAGGAAGTTGCCGAAATGGAGGAAGCTGCCGCTATCGCCACGATCCCTTTTACCGGTGTCACATCCAGTCTCCTGTTCTGGGACAGAACAGTCCTAAGAAGGGGGCAGTGAAACGTCCGAGAAATTACTTGCAAATGCAAGAGCCTTCTAGAACTGTTATCTAGTTTCTAGAAAATATAACGAAAAGTGAGGAACGATCGAGAAGAATTCGCTGATGTCTATAAAAGCCGAAGATGGAAATCGTAGGTCAGTTATTGCTGGAATGCGAATGTGTTAAGAAGATTATCAAGTGAAAATAAATCGTTAACACGTGTTTGTCTACATAAATAAATCGAGAATAATCGTGTATGTGATAATTAGTGTAAACAAGAGTGATATCCGAGGACGTTATCTTATCTTAAGTGTTATACAACGGTATACATAAATTGTAGTGTAAGTGTTTTTATTATTAGATTTTATTAGTTCGGTTAATTTAAAAGTGTACATATTTCTATAATAAGTAAACGTAGATCTAATCGTTTTAAATAAATTAGTTTTTAAGTAATAAATTCGTTACAATATGTATGTAGAGAATTTCTACATTTTGTATAATTATTGATGGTAGTGCTTAGTAATGACTTAATTGTGCTGTTTTTATATAGATTAGGTATAAGATCAGCAGCTACTAAATTCTAGTAAAATAAAGTATACCATATCCGATTTAATTTATTCAAGGTAAGTAAGGTTCGCATTAGCTGTATTAGGTCTAACTGTAAAGTAGTTTAAATCACAACAGTAAACTAAACACCAGATTGCTAAAAAACATTATATTATAAAACGGTGGCGATCAGAAAGTATTAGTGACTAATAGAAAATGTCGTAATAAGTAAAGCTGTTTAGTATTTGAGCAACGTCAAGTATGAAATACTGTAAATATGTTTCAGGATTTTATAAGATGTAATTTTGATTAAAAAGTTAGAATTAACTAACATTAAACTACAAATTTGTGAGTCTAAAAACCAGACACAAAACCTAACAATCTCAACTAACAATTCCTGTTCTTGCAACAAAACTGATGCATTGGAATTTACATTAATACAGTAGAAAACGTTTTTGTTCATTAAACTGCTATAAACAAAAAAGTTTTTATAATTTAAATAATGTTTATGTAACGTAAAATAAACGTATTTGCTATAAAAAATATTTTTTGATTTGTCAAACATATTTTGTTATTTTTCAAATGCAGAGTAACAAACTGATTCAGTTACAGTAAAACAACATTTATTTACTTATACAAATTAGTACAGTTCCTTTTAGTTTCATAATGTTACAGTAAAATAATAAATTGCCAGATAATTATTAATAAATAAAAATAAAAGTTGCAAATAATTACATAATGCGAATTTTTATTAATTCAATTTTTTTGTAAAAAAAAATCGCGGAATGGAAAACAAACTTCAAAAAAAATTTTTAGGAAAATCAAAAGACATAAAGAATCTAGGAGATCAACAACAAGGTATAGTGATTCTAAAAAACAAATTAAATAAGCCGTCGCAAGACGCCTGGTAGATGTAAAACATGAAAACAATTGTTTATCGAACATAATTGATGTAGCATAATCAAAAACAAAAGATTCATATTATTATCTTATTTATTATTAATCAATAATAATAATTTATAATACAGTGCACGCAGTGCATTACATAGAAAAAATATTGTTTATAGTAATCAGAGTTTAAGTTTATGTTATCAATTTTCTTCTCAGGTTTTTTCTATACATCAACAATAACCTGTTTTGCATGAATTGTTTAACTGAATTTTTACAATACGCTTGTAAAGTGAGAAAAAGTTTAATCATTGTAAAATACTTTTGCACATTTAACTTTATTTAAGATTTTGACTGACATTATTTAATGCAACTGGCAGGGGATATTCGCAAGATACAAATTTCGTGTACCTAAATACCGTCGGTTGTTGTGCCAGTTACAATTTTACAATAAAACTGTGGTAATTTTAGTTTAGATTTACCTGCATATTTAAACTAACTACGTATAAATAATGTACATTTTGCACTTTAGAATGTTTATTAACACGTTTCGAGATCACTTTTAAAGTTTTAATCGCTGTTTTCTTAAGTTTAAATTAATTTAATATTAATGAACCGGTAAGTATTAATAGATAATACAAATTTATGAATCATTAATAGTTTGATAATGTTTTAAAATAATTGCATTACAATAGAATACTTCTCTCATTGTTTAAGTTGCGTTTCAATTAAAGCATTATGATTTGTTGTTGAAAATAGTACAACATTAAACTTTAATGAAAAAAAAAACAAAAATCTACAGCTTCTTAAAATAGTATGTGCTACATAATTTCCTCTGATTGCAGTCTCTGATAGCTCTTGTAGAAAGTTAGAATGCAATTCCAATCGGTAAGATTAAATATTTGTGTTATAATGTTTTTATGTGTACAATTTTTGGCAGGAAAAAAAAATTACACAACAGAAATTTAAGATTAATTAAATATAAAAAACTTTAATAAGTGCAAAGTACATCCTTCTTTTTTAAGTTAAAATTCTTTCAGAATTACATTAAACTGTAAATCTAATTAGAAATAATTGTCTGAAATTTGAATATTTATTCTATATTTTCTGATTAAAATGTGTATTTGTTTTATTTTATTTCATAAGTGAGAATATGATTTGATGTAAATAAATTGTATTTTAAATTAAAATAGTTTTTTTTTATTAAAATATAAATAATTGTAACTACAAGATGCCGCTAGTGTCAGTTTTTTCTAGAAATCTGTATAAATGCGTATTAAGTTACGAAAATAAATCCATTGCAAAATCTTTAATTATTTGTCTATAGCACTCTCCATTGACAATAATAGTTGTTTCTTGTGCATCTTTAAAGAAAAATGGACCAATCGGCTTCAAAACCGCACCAAACAGTAGCTACATTTCTATAGATGTAATGTTATTTTTGAAATTACTTAAAGGTTTTCATCTATCTAATAAAAATGCGTTTCATCACTAAAGATGATTTGGCGTAGTAAACGAGCATCATGTTTTAAGCTGTTTTTTGATGTATACGAATTGCTGATTTAGCTCACGCTTAATATGGTAATTGTTGTTATAATTAAACGAAAATTAATAATTTTAAAACCCAAAAGTTTAAGTACTTTAAAAATTACCATTTTAAACTTAAAAAAATAGCGAAAACGTCAGAAAGCAGAACAAAAACAAACCATAAGAAAAACATGTTAGCAGTCGTTGACTGTCGAAAAATCTGACTTATTAACTTCGAGTAGCTGTCGTAGAAAAAGAATTGCACGTTCTGTCTGTTTTAGCGTAATTCTTTTGTGTTTGGAGATTTGTATCTTGTTGTTCCTGGGCTGTAACTTTGAACGCAGTCTTTCCAGAACCTTTGTACATTTATTTATCAACATTTATTCTTTTGACTTGATTTTTGCTTGTTATTACTCTGGTTCAAACTTGGTTTTGGATGATGTTCTTATCGCTAGAGAACGGGAGATGAACCACTTTTGGTTTGCTTCTGGGTGCTTTTCGAATGCGATATATGACGTTATTAATACGCTGCACAATGTGATAAAAGCCTTTACATTGCTTTTTCAGCTTTGGCGACAATCTACATCTCTTTTGGAGATTATACAACCACACCATGTGGCCCGGTTAAAACCTGCCGTTTTGTACCTTGACGTCATATCTGGTTTTCATTTTGTTGCTGGCAATTTGTGTGTACTTTATGTACTTCTTATAGCTTCTTTATCAAATTGCTGACGTAGTCTTTTTCAACGACTTTTCTTTCGGTCTTCGTCCAAATTAGAGGTCGCATAGAAATCGTATTTTGCGACCGAGCATGACACAAGATATTGTTTGGTTTTTGTTTTTGGGAATAGATGATTGGTGCAAGTACTGATTTTAATCTCTTTAGTGTTCAAGCACTACTATGGATATATATTTTCCCAATGTTTGATTCGTCCGTTCAACCATACCATCAGATTGAGGGTGGTCTGTCGTCCTAGTTTTTTTAATTTATTCGGCTTTTTGAAACAGCGCCGACTCAAAGTTGCAGTTCTGGTCTGAATGTAATTCTAAGAGAAGTTTAAACCGGAAGAAGAACTCTTTCACTAAAACGTCTGCGATTGTAGCTGCTTCTTGATTGGGTATGGCGTAAGCCTTCGTTCATTTCGTAAAATAATTTATCGTTACCAGGATGCAATTGTTTCCCAAATCAGATTCTAGGAATGGCCTTGCAACTTTAATCGCTACTTTTTCTAAAGGGTATTCCGCGTTATACTGTCATTAGTGCATTGCGCTTTTTTGTTGAGCCATTTACTAATGCGCAAAGCACTTACGGCATCATTCCAAGACGTTCTCTTTAGAGTTCACCTAATAAAATCCTTCTTAAACTTTTCTTAATGTTTTCTTTACACCAAAGTGTCTTCTTGATGTACCATCGTGCTAATTTTGCAACACTTTTGACACTCAGTTTTTTGACACTACCAACTGCAGTCTGTTTTTTCCAAAGCACTCACTTCGTCATTGTTTGCTTTCCAGCTTAGAAGTACTTTTATATCGAAATCGTTTTCTTGTTTGCGACGCATCTGCTCAGGTTCCCACTTGTCATCAACCATAGCAGTTTTTCGTAGACATTCGGAGTCGCGGCACGGTGTTCTGTGTCATAGTCATACTTATGCAGTTTTTGATCAACCTTGTCTTTCCGGATTACAAAATTGCAATAGCCATTTTAAAACGGCGTGGTGCGTTTCAAAAAAAAATTGTCTATATTTGTAGAAGTGTTTTATAGACTTGACGACTGCTCTTAGTCACGCAATATTTTTTTTCTGGCTTAGACAAAACTTTATTGAAATACGCAATGTTTTTTTAAATTCATTTTGCACCGGTGAAAAGACTGTACCTACAACCAGATTACTTACACCGGTAAAGTTTAGGTTGTTCAAATGTTTTTAAACGACCTTCTAACTACAATCACGTTGTCTAGATAAACCTGACACATTTTCCAAAACAGTCCCCGCAAGATAGTCTCCATCAAACGCTTGATCGTCGCAGGAGCCTTACAGAGATCGAAAAGCGTCACAGTAAACTGCCACAAATCAGCTCCAATCGTAAACGCTTTTTTTGCGTTTTTTTTTAGATTCTAATTCTACCTGTCAGTAATTGCTCTTCAAATTCAATGTGAAAAACTACTGCGATCCTGATAGGGTGTCTAAAGTATCGTCAATTCTTGGTAAAGAGTAACTGTCTTCTTTGGTCACGTCGTTAAACTACTTGTACTCTACGCAAAACTTTGTTAATCTATCTTTCTATTAGTACTATTGGAAACGATTATAGACTATTTGAAGGTTCAATCATATCTTTTCTTTCCATATCTGTAATTATTTTTTCGGCTTCTCTTTTCGCCAAGTCGGGGTAGTTATTGTCGTATCGACCGAGCGTCTCCAGTGTTAATTTAATGGTTTACTACGTTAGTTTTTTTAGAACCACTGTCTATCGTAATCACATTTTGGTACTGCTGAATCAACATTTTCACTTGAGCTATCTAGATTTGGCCAAGGTTTTGTCAAGTAAGAATGTCTAATAGATTTTGTGGGCACTTCTTTGGCGGCGTATCTTCACTTTGCATCCAGGCGTGCCATCACCACACTTTCAGTCTTTCTAGACAAAGTCACGTCTTTGCTCAATAATATTCGCGGTACTGCCTTCTTTGAGGAATGAAAAGAAATTTTTTCACCGTTGCTCTTCAGAACACCGTTTTTTACATTTAAATAAAACCCATACTTTTTTATAACGTCCAATTTCAAGATAAGTTCTTTTGTGATGTCGGCTACCAGTACTTGATGGTCGAGTACTTCATGTCCCAAACATATGTTTGCTTTTACTTGATTGTGAGTAAGTATTTCTTTGCCCGACGTCGTTCAAAGTCGTACTGTTGGAAATGATGTATTCTCATTTTCCAATATCATGTCAGAACCAATGATGGTTTTTGTCGTTCCCGTGTCACCCGGTAACTGAACACTTTGTCCATTGATCTTATCATTAAGTTAAATGGTATGCAATTGCTGCATAGGCGATGCCATTTGAATGGTAACTTCTGGTACATGACTAGATGGCATTAACTTTTGTCTCTTTTGGTAAACTTGTTCCAAAGTTTTGAGCGCTCTTTTTGTCTTCTTTTTAAGTTTAGTACGGTGTTGTCGTACGTGGCCTATTTCACCGCAGTTCAAAGTCGTCACTCCTTTTTCCTTAGTATTCGTCGTACTATCTCCTCGATACTTTCTAGTGTCTGAGCGGGTACTTCTCCAGCACAGCCGAGCTTATGACTATCTCGGTGCAATGCTTGTTTTTTTGTTTCAAACTCCGAAGTATTCACTAAAAAGACATTCAGTTTTAGGTAGAGCTAACCGTAGAGTTTGCTGCGTTTTGCTGTTTCGGCCGTTCACGAAAGTTTGAATAGCCAATTGCTCCAGCAATCTGGCGATGCCAGACTGGAACTCTTAAAAACTTCCTGCAGTTTTCTAAACATAATATTATTTGGGCTTGGCACACCTGTTGAAGACGAGCATCTCTATATCTCATTTCTAAACGTAAAATTAAGAGTTCGTAATTTCCTTGGAGGTGGTTAAAAACACATTCCAAGAGCTTCTTCATGTAATACCACCATTAAAAACGTCGCTTTTTGTTTGTTGCTCCAATCATTAGCTATAGCTGCGGTTTTAAACTGTTTGTGATAAAATAGAACTTTACCATCAAGATTTAGAGTACAACTTTAAACTTGCTAGTAGGATTTTTGCGATGGTCTATTATTAAATCTTTATTCTTCAACCTGGCAATTTATTTGGTTTCTGTTCTAATTTGTTTTCTACTAATCTATTTTGTCATTTACAGCTTTTGTTAAATTTAAAATGGCGTCATGCATTTTTTGTTTAACAATATTAATCTGGTTTTCTACACTAATCTGTAATTGTTCTTTCATAGTTTTTATTTGCTTTCCAATACTATGCATTTCTTCTATTTTCTAAGATTTTTTTCCATTTTTCTAGTTTTTTTTCCGTTTTTCTAGAATTTTTTTTCACATTTTTATTCATCGATTCTTAACTATTTTTTATTGATTCGAAAAATTCAAGTAACTTTGCATCCATTTTTACTGTTTGTAAACGCGTTAGCGGGATACATTACAAGACGGATAAAAAGTTTAACATTTGAATTTTAATAATACCCGATTTTTTATTATTAAATGCGCTAGTTTAAACAAATCGAAACAGATATAATTAAACTATATACACAAACACACGCGATCACGTATTAATCACACGAAGTTTTTATTACGGGAGCAATATTAAATTACTTATATTTACACTAAAACCGCGACCGCAGACGTAATACCACTTATAACAAATTTTTAAAATAATTTATTTATAAACTAAATATTTACACGATTTAATCTAACTACTTTTAACTAACAATAATAAAATCCAACGGTATTTAAGAAAAGCAACTTGCATTAATTTATATATTACTATCACTCGGTGTTTACTGTCCGCACTTTTCATTTATCCAAAACTGGTCTTTATGTTTATTAGCGTTATTAGCGAGGTTAATTTTATTTTTTTACTGGCACGCGTGTTATACACTTAATTTATATAAACCGACAGTCTTCTTAACACTTCTTCCGACTCAATTCGTTCTAAAACGGCAAATTTTAAAAACTAATGTAAGTAAGAGAAAATGATCCCAGAAAGTGTTATTTTGCGAATAGAAGCATATTTGTACGCCGAAATGAAACCCAGGCCTTCTTCTTGCGGTGCTTTCTCTTATCGGAGGTTGGCGATCATTACGCCGATTCTGATTTTGGAAACCGCATCTCGAAATAAAGATGCAGCGCTTTTCCCGTACCACTGCTGAAGATTTTTAAGCCACGATGTGCGTCTGCGACCTAGACCTAGCCTAACGGCAATCTTGTCCTGAATTATGAGTTGTAGCAAACAGTACTCTTTATTGAGAATCACATCAGCAAAGTATTCCACTTTCTTTTTCTTTACTATCAGCATTAATTGGGGCGTTGTGTCCATTTTACGCAAAACTTCCACGTTGGTAACGTGGTCTGTCCAAGGAATCTTTAGTATCCGTCTATATATCCATAAGTCAAAGGCACCAATTCTTCTTATCGTATCCTTTGTCAGAGTCCAAGTTTCCATTCCATATAAAACAGTGAGAAGTATGTAACATTTGACCATGCGCATACGGAGTTCCAAGCTTAAGTTTCTGTTCGAGAATAGTTGGCGCATTCTGTGATCAAAATATGTAGTTCTTGTGTTGTTCCCGCTAGTAACACAGGGTCATCAGCATATCTCAGATTATTAATGATCTGTCCGTTTATACTGATTCTTTCTTTTCTTTCATCCAGGGCCTTTCTGAATATTGCTTCCGAGTAAGCATTGAATAATAATGGCGAGAGGACGCATTTTTGCCTGACTCCCCGGCAAATATCTACTTCCTCGGTTGTGGTGCCCTCTACGACTTTTCCTCTTTGGTGCTAGTACAGATTACCAATTATTATTATATCTTTACTATCCAAGCCATTGTCATTTAGAACTTGCATTAACTTGTCGTAGCGTACTCGATCAAAAGCCTTCCGGTAGTCAATAAAATAGAGGTGTACATCCCGGTTGACATCTCTGCACCTCTGGATTAGAACATTTATGGAGAAACGAGCTTTCCTTGTTCTAAAGCCATTACAGAAAACGAATCCCTCATAGTTTCTTCACATTTCTGATATATTTGTCTATGTATTATTTTTAGAAACAGTTTTAAAGTGTGACTCGTAAAGCTAATCATGCAGTGATGTCCACATTTTTTGGCGTTAAGCAGCTTAGGAATTCTCACAAATGTAAATATCAACCATTCACATGGTATCGTTCCGGTTTGGCAAATTAGGTTAAATAGATTCACTAATATGTTACTTTTATCTTCCATTATCAGCTGAATCAATTCCGTAGAAATTTGGTCAGGGCCTGCTGCTGCCTTGTTGCATTTTGCGTTGTTAATTACAAGAGAGCGAAATATATGCAAAGTGCATATAGAAGCATATATTGCATATTTTTTCTTATTTCAAACAACATTACATATTTAAGTTAAACACGATTTATTTTGCATATTCTAAAAATAAATTAATATGAAATTTTAAAATTTCACTGTCTCACAATAAATTAGGTCGAATTTTATAAGTTGAAACGATATGAACGAACTCTGCACTTTTTCGTTTCTACCTAAATAACAATGCGACAAAAGATTGAATTACAATGTCATTGAATTTGTTTCTGAAACTGAGGGATTTTTCAAGAAAAAGATTATTAGCTTAGTAATCAAAATACGTATTGTTAAATAATATTTACGTAGAAACAATTTCTAAAAATAAAGTAGGTACCTACCTGCTTTAAAGGGGCTAATATTATTTTTTTCCGTTTTCCGCAAACATTTGTTTAAAGTAAACGTAATATCGTGATAATGCTTTTGAAATATTTTGTATATTTTAAATTAAAATATGTCTACCATTCAAAAAAGTGCTTCGATGTAGTATTTACCCGAGTTAAATAAGTGGAGAGAAAGTATTTTGCAAGGCTTGTTCTAAAATCGTAAGTTAATACATTTTCACATTTCATTACCTTAAAATTTACGTAGGTATCAGAATTTCATATAATATTCTTCGCATCAGAGCAATTTCAGAAATAAAGTTCAAGTCTGTCACATTTTTTAAAATTATAATATCTAACTGTGTGGACTTTAAAAATTCCTGTTTAGTTTAGTAAATTCGTCAAATTGTAGCTTTTGTTCATATGAAAATAGATTTCTTTTTGGTGTTTGAACATTTTTTCTTCTACAGATTTTTTGTGAGAAGAAGTTTCAAGTCGACCAACATTTAAAAACAGTGAGTCATAAGTTGAAGCTGAAAAAATTGCATATGTATTAAATATAAATGTGTCTATTTAAGATTTTTTTTAATTTTTGAGTATTTTTAATAAATTTGCATTTGCATGTTTAGGAAAATTTAGAAAAAATAGCTGCATATTTTTAGCAAAAGTAATGCATATACATATAGGCGCATATTTTGGTAATGCTTTGTTGCATATATTCCGCCCTTTAAATAATTACATATAATACTTCTTCTTTGGTTATGTCTGGCCAGTTTCTGAGGTATGGGCGTTGCCCCATGAGTCTCTGTTGCACCCAAATAGTTTTTTAGTGTATTTTTGCCAAACTTTCAGTTTTTCTTCTACACATATAGCGGTCTTACCATCTTCATCAACTAGTGTACCCTTGGTATTGCGCCGATATTCTCCTGTAATTTCTTTATTCTTCTTTGCAGCCGATCTAACATCCAGGACTCCTTTGCTGTTCTTATCTGCTATTGTATTAACCGGTAGATTAATTTGTATTCAATGATGTCGCCTCTGCCTTTTGTTAACCTTTTACGTTGCATTAGGTCAAGTATTTTGTTAGTTATCCAGAGTTTCTGCTTTTCAGGTGTTCCCTTTTTAAGTAGTTGGTTTGAAATTTTTCCGATCAGTTGTTTTATATTATTTCACATTGTGTTGACATCACTTGATTGTGATATGTTTGTAGCTTGCTGTGAAGAGCTGTGACAGTTTCCTGTCCGACCATCGTTGTTTTTCCTGGTGTTTTAATAGACTTACGTTTATTCTTTGTTTAGGTTTCTTCTTCGCAACAATTTTTTTGACCCGTATTGTTGCAACTACCGGAGTGTGATCTGAATTGACGTCGGAGCCGGACGTCGGAGTTTTGACAGATTTTATGCTGTTTTGGAATCTTTTGTTTATTAGAATAAAGTCAATTTGGTTTCTGATTATTCTCTGACCATTATCTGCCGGAGATTTCCAAGTATATAGTCTTCTCGGCGGCGGTAACTTAAAATAGGTGTTAGTAACCGTAAGGCGTTTTTTTTGCAGAATTCTATTAATCTGTCGCTTTTTTTGTTTCTTTGGCCTAACCCATGCTCTCCAACATGCTGGTCGTGTCTTTTTTTGCCTATTTTAGAGTTAAAATCTCCTATTATGACGCATAGTTCGTTTTTATTTATTAATCTAAGTACGCTAATGAGTTGTTCATAGAATTCATCTACTACTTGTTTCTTTTTCTGTGGTAGGGGCATATCTGTAGTAACATCACACGATCTGAGTAGGGTACAAAATGTTTTACGAACTTGTCAATTTCTTTTGTGACGATCATTGCAACTCCGTTTTGGTGTTGTTTTCCGTAGTTACCAGAATAGTACCTTCTGGTCTGGGTCCTGCCAGGGACTGAGAGTCAAATTTCTAAGTGTTTTAGCCATGATGATTATCCAAGGAAATAATTTAGTGTGGTGGTTTTCCGTGGCTTTCCACACCGCTGTGTCATTGCCGTACTGATAGTTCCCATCCCTGCCTTTAATTTATCCCTATAGACTGTTTCGATCTAGTTGATATCCACTCTTGAAGAATATTGGAAACGCAGCTGCCCGCCTCCGTAGTCTCCGCTGCAGCCGTCCAATATGGAGCAGACGCTGCGTTGGTTCTGGTTTTTGTCCATTCCGGGTATTTTATTTACCCGTTACCCTTCAGTCCGATAGAACTGATCCAAACGCCTGGGACGACCTCCGATAGCAGATTCAGAAACAGCCACGAGTAAATACTTGCAAAATACTTTTAGGACGTGTGATACACGAAATTTAGTGTTTTTTAAGTATTGATTTTTAATAAAAACATGTGTTCATAAAACTGAAATCTGTAATGACAAAAATCAATTGTTATTGTAATTATTTTGACAATTATAAAAGCTCATTACAATTTAACTTATACGAAGATAAAACAATTATGTTTTTAGCAATTTTAAAATATAAGCAAACTTGTTATATTTGGTATATAATATATATAATGGTATACGTTAAAAAATCTGACAGAATAATAGATGTAAAACATTAATGATTCTTAGTGCCAACTTCTTGTTCTACTGTGCTCTACAGGCCTAGACCGAAAAAGTGAAATTTCCAACCGATTATCTGCTTGCAAAATGCATCAAAACAGCCAGAAGCACAAAAAAAAGTTATTTATGTAATTAAAACATTTTAGTAGTAGTTGTTGCGGTTAAATGAAATTATTAATTAAGATGTCGCCATCAAAAAATTTTAAAAAACCACAAAGCATAATTTAAATGTATCAATTCATCGTTTTCTAACGGTGTCAAAGAAAGTATTTTTCTGTGTGAGTCGGTATAACAAATATTCCTAAAAGCGCTAATCGTTTTAGGAAATCAAACCACAATTATATATAATAAGTAACTTTGGCCGATTCTTTGCCGTTTTAATCGGGCAATCAAAATTATGTGATGTTAAACACGCTATAGAAAAACTGACCGCACAATTGATATTTTTATGTATGATTAAAGTTTAGAGAAACGGTAAACCTATAATTTGACGCGAAATGACATTTTTTTATTCGTGGCCCTTGATCCTTTGTTTTAAGTTGCCGATTTGATATTTCTTGCGTGCGACTTTTAACTTGAATTGGTGATATCCTGTTCGTAAATTATAGTTATTCGTGTACAAACAGTACAAAGATTTTTATTATGTTTTGTGATAAAAAAAAGAATAATACATTTTTCAGAAAGTGGCAATTCTTAAATTTAAAAAATAGGATAGTGTGAAATGTTAAAGAAAGCTCTAACTTTGTAAAAGTCACATCATTTTAGCAACCTTTAGATTTCCCCCGTTTTTACTTGACAAGGGTTGAAAGGGTCTTTGTTGTTATTTTCAAGTGTGATTTTCAATAAAAAAATTAAATATTGTATTTGACGTTTACACAACGTTTTTTGGTAAATTCTTTTTATGAAACAAATCTTACTAAGTTTGCATTAGAATAATGAATTGTTTGACGTAATAAAGTTAATACATAAAAATTTTAAAAATTTTAGTCAAATACATAAAAAGACATAAATTATTTCATCTTTTAACTATTTAAGTATGCAATCGTAAAATAAATTTAAACATTGTGAATTTTACAATTATGCATTAATGTCTGTAAATTTATGTTACTCTAATTTACATTTACGTAACCCAAATAAAGCTAATATTAATTATCTCGTTTCGCTAGTTTTTATGCAAAATACTTTAGTTTAATTAATTATCTGTCTATTTAGTAGAAAGTGCCGACACTACTAAACAAATTTTATGACAATGTATATTACCTTTCTAGTTATAAATAAATTTATTTATTGGTCTCCGTTAGTTATGGGGTCATTTTCAAAGTCACTCTGAATCGAACCACTTTAGAGGTCATAAATTTATAAATCTTTTAAAAGTGGTTAAGTTGTTTATTTTTACACTTTTATATCTCGTCACTTAATGCTTTTGCTACTGTGCATTAATATTCTATTAACCAAATTCACAAAATCCGCAATACAATCCAATAAAAATACAAAACGTTTTCTTACATTTTTTTAATTAAATTTGTTTTTATACTATTTTACACATATTTGCTGTTATATGGCAAATTTTCTTAATTACCGAATTTAACAATAAACAATAATTATGTCTTTTTTTACAGTTATATAAATAGAATTCTAGCAAATTACAAAAAATACTTTTACTTACTGCAACATTAGAACAAAACACAACAAAAATGTACAATAACAGAATATAGGTTTTGTTGAATGCAGTCCCGCGCCGTATATAAGGGCAAAGTCGCGTGGTGCACGACGGCCGAAAGCGTCGAAAAGCCTTAAAACTCAAAAGTAAAAGAAAAGAGAAAGCAACAAACATTGTCAAAAAAAAATTTATAATGATAAAAAAACCAGTAAGGAATCACATTGTTTTTTATTTGTTTATTTTTTTATTTTTACTCTTTGAGACGAGGGAACCGAATTACTTCTCGAAAATAATATATTTTCTAAATGAGAGTACGCAATAATAGCATTTATTCGATCAAACACGTAACATGATAACATGAATTGTGTGAACTCAAACAAATCTGATTTTATTCATGTTTGAACTTGAAATTTGGCTTGCAACGAGTCAACGAGCAAAAGAACGTTTTATTTCAGTTTGCAATGTACCAAACTTTATATATTTAAGCACTGCATCGGTCGCGATTTCATTTGTTGCCTGATGCCCGATCAATAATTAACTTATCGAAGCGAAAAGGTGCTGTAATAAAAAATAAAAACGTACAATAAAAATAATACGTTCAAAATATGAAAATACATTTATCAAAACCAAAAATACTTATTTACCACGGCAGCAGTCGGAACACAGACCTCTGGGTGTGAGCCTGAATAAAAGTAAAATACACAGGCGTGAATTCCTTTAATTTATTTGCAATTATAACATATTACACTAACTATTTGAAAAAAATGAACATTATTTGAATTAAAACAATATTTGGATTAAAACAATATTTAGATTAAAATAATATTTGGGCGCCAATCACCTTGAAATTGGTGATAAATAAAAAGCTTAAAATCTTATAACTAAGTATTAATTGATATCAAATTTAAAAGTAATAAACGTTTAATTTGTTACGGAGTATGTATTCCGAAAAGTTTTTGATAACACAATTTAATTAACTTGAATTTAAAATGTAATAAGTAGTAGCATAAATTCCAGTTGACTCACCATATATTATGACGTTATCTGATATCTTCTATTTATAGCACATTCTTTGATGAAGGTATAAACTTCTTCCAGCACAAAACAACAAATCAACCAAATGTAGATTGGAAAGCAAAACAGCAGGCATAAAACCAAAGGATATAAATCCAGTAAATAAAAACTTCATAAAGAAAAAGATCCAGTAAATAAAAAGAAAAGATCATGTAAATTAAAAACTCTGTAGGAACCTGTAATAATGTAGGAATCTGTAATGTAAAAACTTGTAAACTAAATACGATCGTATAGAAGGCGCAGAATACAAATAACCGACGAGTAGCAAGAAGGTCTCGGCCACTCCGATAACAGCTCCACACAACGTCGTATGTACTACACGATCATAAGTGAAATTAGTTAATAAACATATTTTTACCTGACAAACTCATTTCTTGACCAAACTGGTGACCCCGACGTGATTAGAGTAAGTACAGGTTTATAAAAAAAAACATATTTGAAATCGGAGATAAACACGTGGTAATGGATAAAACGCATGAAGCAGCCACCGCCGACACGGTGACGACGCCACCATCGATACAAACTGCTAGGAATTATTTCTGCAGCAAATGCCTGTGAATGTTAAACCAATCCTACTGTCCTTAAGTAATGTAGGGTTAGAGCAAATAGCAGAAGTTGCAGATAGGATAATCGAGCATACCCCAGCAATAGCCGTTGTAAGCTCTAAGGAATCTAAAACTTGGTACACGGAAGAAAAACCTGCAGACCCTATAGCTAAATGCAAGATTGGACGACATCTTACAAAGGTTAGACAATCTAGAGGCGTCCCGCAGCAGGCAACGGCTGCCAAGCAGACACAGATGCCGATCCCGTACAAAAACACCAACTCCAAAAGAAACCAATGTATGCTGGTATCATCGAAGATTTGGTGACAAATCCACAAGATGCACAACACCTTGTGGATTCACTACCGCTGAAAAAAACGAGCAAGGGACGCAGTAGACGTGGCAGCTACTGCGGCCCACAAGTCCCGCCGTCTTTTTGTGGTAGATCAAGTAACAAAATACCACTTTTTGATTGACACAGGAGCGGACATTAGCATTTTACCTGCTCGATTCAAACATTTCGGACTGGATGCGGTTACTTCTACATTCAGTTTGCGAGCTGCAGATAATACAAATATAACAGTGTATGGACATAGAACAATCAGTTTAAATATTGGACTACGTAGATCGTTTACTTGGACTTTTGTGGTGGCTAATGTGACTGATGCTATTATCGGTGCAGACTTTTTGCATAACTTCGAATTAAGTGTAGATATTAGGAATAGGAAACTAATGGATAATAGTACAGGTCTGTCAGTGTATTGTAAGTGTAAACAATCTAGTGTAGTAAGTGTGCGTGCAGTATTCGGTAAAAGTGATAGGAAGTACCAGGACATTGTTCGAAAGTACCCCGACATTATTCGCCCTACATTTAAACTGCCACAAGAGCAAAGTTGCAATGTTTTGCACTATATCGAGACCAAAGGACCTCCGGTACATAGTAAACCACGTAGATTAGCTCCTGACAAATATAAGGTGGCCAAGGAGGAGTTCCGACAAATGTTGGAAGCTGGCATAATCCGTCCATCTTCTTCGGAATGGGCTAGTCCCTTACATCTTGTGAAAAAGACAAATGGCACTTGGAGACCGTGTGGTGATTATCGTAACCTTAATGCTGTGACGGTAGCAGATCGTTATCCTATTCCACACATACACGATTTTTCTCATAATTTGGCAGGCAAGAAAATATTTTCAACGCTTGATTTGATGAAAGCTTATTTTCAAATACCAATTAATCCAGAAGACTGCATGAAAACAGCAATTACCACGCCATTTGGGTTGTATGAATTTGTTAGGATGCCATTCGGCCTGAAAAATGCAGCACAGACTTTTCAAAGGTATTTAGATCAAATATTCAAAAACTTGGATTTTGTATACATCTACATAGATGATTTACTGATAGCCTCGACTTCAGAGGAAGAGCATTTACAACATGTCCAAAAGGTATTAGAAAAACTAAGCGAGCATAACTTTCTGCAGAAGGGTTAACACCAATACCTGAGAAAGTCGAATGTGTCACTACATTCCCGTTACCTGAAACGATAAAACAACTTCAGCGTTTTCTTGGCATGCTTAACTATTATCGCAGGTAGATACCGAATGCAGCACAAAGCCAACAACCCTTAACAGATTTACTGAAGGGTAGCATCCATAAAAATAGCAACATAATATGGAATGATCCTTCAAAAAATGCATTTGAAGAATGCAAAAAGCAACTAGCTGATACTGCTATCTTAACATTTCCCGATCCAACAGCAAAACTTAGTTTAGTCGTTGATGCCTCTGATGTGGCCGTAGGTGGAGTAATCCAGCAAGGTGACAAGAACGGTTAACCAATTTCATTCTTTTCCACTAAATTTACTCCGGCAGAAAAGAAGTACAGTACTTACAACCGTAAACTTCTGGCTATTTATAAAAGGATTCGACACTTCAAACATTTTCTTGAGGGTCGGGACTTCACGATTCTAATTGATCATCGTCCTCTTACCTTTGCTTTCGCACAGAAAAAGGATAAATGCAACCCAAGACAATTTCGCCATCTCGATTATATATCTCAGTTTTCAACAGATATACAATACATTAGAGGCACTGAAAATTTTCCAGCTGATGTCCTTTCACGAGTGAGTGTAATAACAGAGCAGTTCGACAGCAAAGCCATACAAAAAGCTCAGGAAGAAGATGAAGAACTTTTAGAACTAAAAGCAAATCAAAAGTATACCTTTCAGAAGCTTTCATCTTTATTTCCAAATGTAGAACTTTGGTGTGAAGTGACAGAAGAAACAGGCAGAGTTTATGTTCCTAAAACGTTTAGAAAAGCAATTTTCGACTTGGTGCATAAACTTTCGCATCCAGGTGTGAGAAGTTCAGTTAGACAAGTGACAAAGCGTTATTTTTGGCCGAATATGAAGAAGGATACAACAAATTGGGCTCGATCCTGCATTCCATGCCAAAAAGCAAAGGTTAATCGCCACGTTAAGGGTTCATTTGGCGAACCAGATGCGAGATTTGCTCATGTTCACCTCGACATTGTAGGCCCACTACCAAGTTCCGATGGTAAGCAGTATTTGGTTACGATGATCGATCGTTTTAGCAGGTGGCCAGAAGCAGTACCTATTACAGACATTAGTGCTAAAACAGTGGCAAAAGCATTTGTTAATTGTTGGGTTGCACGATTTGGTACACCAGTAGTGATAACGACCGATAGAGGAAGACAATTTGAATCAGTGGTCTTTCAGAGCTTGGCGAAACTAACAGGAATTACAAGAAACAGAACCACGTCATATCACCCACAAAGCAACGGGTTAGTGGAACGTTTTCATTGCCACCTCAAAGCTGCATTAAAGTGCCATGATACAACATGGACCGAAGCTCTTCTTTTAGTACTTCTTGGAATAAGGAGCACAGTGAAAGAAGATATTGGTGCGTCGCCAGTTGAACAGTGTATGGAGCCACATTGAGACTTCCAGCAGATCTTGTAGACTTTCCGATATTGACTGCAGCCACACAAATCACAGAAACATCGTACATAACAAAGCTAAAACAACACATGCAGAAAGTACGCTACACTCAGACCAATTGGCATAGTGCAACAAAAAGCTTGCCTTAGGGGCAGCAGCATATCTGTTCGTAAGGGTAGATAGTGTGAAGAAACCTCTACAGCTTCCGTACGATGGCCCGTATAAAGTTCTACGTAGAACCGACAAGTTTTACGAGCTAGATGTGCTCGGGAAAGTAAAAGTGGTGTCGATCGATAGGTTAAAACCAGCGACTATTGATCCAGTCAAGTGTAGTGATAAAATCTGCAGTCCTCCGAACAAGAACACACAAAATGAATCGGTGACATCTGATATTGTACAACAACCTGTGGTGACAACTAGAACAGGAAGAATGGTTAAATTTCCAAAAAAATATTCAGACATGGTTACTGTTTACGTAGTTTAATGTGTTTAATCCGTTTAGTATGTTTTGTTTCAACATTTATTAATAAGTTTGATACATTTATTTATAAGGTTAACTTGATAATTTATATTTGCGTAACGTTTTCACTAGAAGGGGGGTAATGTAGGAACCTGTAATAATGTAATGTAAAAACTTGTAAACTAAATACGATCGTATAGAGGGCGCAGAATACAAATAACCGACGAGTAGTAAGAAGGTCTCTGCCACTCCGATAACAGCTCTACACAACGTCGTATGTACTACACGATCATAAGTGAAATTAGTTAATAAACATATTTTTATCTGACAAACTCATTTCTTGACCAAAACTCCAATAACGGAAAATTCAGTAAAAAAAATCCTAAATAGAAATAATTAGAATGGTTTTTAATCGACATGAAATTACTTACGTTACCTTGTATACAACGGTCTTGAAATCAATTCCTTTGTCTAAATGTATTGCGTAACATTGTGAAATCACTAAAAATGTTGAATTTAATAGAAAAATTATATCGAAATAAAGATAAACTCACCAGCAATTAGTTGGAAAGAATAAAAATTAATTTGTATGCGTTTTTACGCCATAATTAATAAAATTTTTCTTCCTTGCACCACTACAATGTGTAAGCCTAAAGATGACTCAAAAGGAAGTACGAACAAAAATCGATTGCTCAGTCGATTCGAAATACGACGCGACGTTGCCAACTGAATAAATTTAAATGCAAATTAGTACGTGAATGCAAAATAGAATTTTAAATGTAATGAACTCTAACGGGACGTTACAGTGCATGGGATAAAAGATATCTGCTTTTAAAACTTTAGTTTTTTGTAGTTTTACAGACTTTATAGTGATGTGTTTTGTGTTGTGAATTAAGGTAAATTCATCTAAAATTAATTTTTTATTTTAGATTTATTAAAACATTAAAAGCCAAAAACTTGCATCTCAAAAATCCTTTTATGTTTGATTATATAAACATCATTGTTAATTGAAGTAAATTCAAACAAAATAATTGATAAGCACTAATATTACTATTTATAAAAATTTATAAAATTTGAAATAACTAGAAATAAGTAATGTGAAAATACTTTCGAGTGTGAGTTTGAGACGTCGAAACATTTACATTTTTTACGAATAATTTGTCAAATTGTTTACCTACGTATCAAATTCTTTACAGTATACAAGATGTCAGAAAAAAAAGTTGTCTGGATAGCAAAATTTGCTGGATAAAAGAAAAAGAGAAGAAGCACTGGAAAACCATGTCAGAATTACGCATTTTTTTTCAAACCCCGAGTCTAATATTGCCAAATATTAATAACAACAATAATACAGCTGAATCCCAATATTCTGAACCTGTACTTGAAACAAGTAGCAGCAGACAAGAAACTGATCTTCTAGAAAGCATACCATCTTCAAGTTCCGCTGATAATAAAAAATCAACATCTTTAAAAATTACCAGAAAGATGGTGCACTATGGTTAAAGAAATTACGTCCTAATAAAATTCAAGAATTTGTAGAACGTGGCTCTGCTCATTATTAAAACAAAAAAGTTATTTATCCGAGAGATAGTTTGGAGTCGGGACGTAAGTTTTCCAATAGTTACTTCTTTAGAATTTTACCAAACAAAGAAAAAAGTTAGCGTTTTTGGTTGTTGTATTCCGAAACAAAAAATTCACTTTACTGCTTCTGGCAGCATTTAAGTGAACATTTAAACATTCATGAAAAGAGCAAGTTATAGAAACTGTTTTAAATTGCTAGATCTTTTTAACCGTTTTAATAAAAATGGAATAATTGATTCTGAAATGCAAAATGTAATAAACAGGAAAACAAAATACTGACAAGCTGTTATAGAAAAAAATTTCTACGTGATTCAGTTTTTAGATCAGCAAAATTTAGTTTTTTGTGGAAGAAGTAATAAGTTGTTTGAGAAAAACAATGGTACTATCTCGGAGATAAAATACACAATAAAGTAATCAACTTGATTGGTGAAAATATCAAATCCAAAATTTTAGGACTAAAAAGGCAAAATATTATTAGACTACACTCTTGACTCTAGTCACCAAGAACAAATTTTAGGTTGTATAAGATTTGTTAATTTAAAGAGCACGAGAATTAGTGTAGAAGAAATTTTTTTATTACTTTGTCCTATAGATGAAGTGTCGGGTGTAAGCTTGACAAAATTTCTTTTGTCGGCGTTGGAAAAAGAAGGCCTAAATCAAGGTTACGACAATGGGGCAAATATGCGTGGTAGGCATAATGGTCTACAAAAAAATTTTTTGAATTTTAATCCGCGAGCTTTCTTTGTTCCTTGTTGCAATCATACCCTAAATTTAGTCGTCAATGATGTCGCAAAATCGAATACCTCGAGCATCAACTTTTTCTCTTTAGTTCAAGAACTGTTTGTATTTTTTTCAGCTTCTAATAAACGCTGGTCAATTCTGAAATCTAATTTATCTAATGTAACAAATTTAACTTTAAAACTTTTATCGGATACTCGATGGTCTAGTAGAATAGATGCAATAACTCTTTTAAGGTGTTAACTTGGGGAGGTTTATGCTCTGTTTGAAATAAGAGAAGGAAATTTTAAAAATAACGTAAAAAAATTGACTGCATCGTTGGCCAAAAGATTGCAAGATTTTGAGTTCATTTGCATTCTTATATTGTGATATAATATTTTAAGTAAAGTTAACACTGTTAGTAAAATTATTCAAAAACCGAACTTTGATGTTGCTCAGTGTTGTAATCATTTAAATAATTTGATTAATTTTTTGAAAGCTTATCGCTCCGATAAAGGTTTTAATGATCTACTGATTGATGCTAAAGAAATAGCATCTAATTTAGACATAAAACCTAAATTCAAAAAACAAAGTGGTCTAACATCGCGAAAAATTAAAAAAAAACATTTTGATTATGAATGTGACGATGAACCGATCCACAACGAAACTTTCAAGTTCAAAGTTGATTGTTTTTTTAATGCTCTAGATGTAATCATAACATCAGTAGATAAGAGATTCCAATTAGTTTCTTCTTTAAAAAGTATTCTAAAAACGAACAATTAAAATTATTTCAAAAATTTGAAAATTTATTAAACGACAAAACTCGCAATGAACGAGACATAACTGCCGTGAAACTTGTTAAAGAAGTGCAGTATTTACAAAATTTTGATAAAATAGTTATAACGTCTCCAGAAGAAACTTTAAATTAAATAACAATTAACAACTTAGTAGATTAATTTCCTAATACGAGCATAATACTTCGTATTTTATTAACAATGCCGGTTTCTGTTGCTACCGCAGAACGATCTTTTTCAAAACTCAAAATAATAAAAAGATATTTAAGATCGACCATTAGGCAAAACTGACTAAGTAATCTTGCTATCATTTCAATAGAAACGGACGAGCTAAAAGAATTAGACACCAAATATTTAATTAAACAATTTGCAAAAACTAAAGCACGGAAAGCTCAATTCACTTAACTAAAATATTAATAACAATATCTACTACCTGGATATTAATATTTAAAAGGTGACATGTTGCATTAGTAAAATAACATATTGTTTTGTTTTTATTTGTCGATCAGTTTCGTCCTGTGATATATAAACGAGTATTTTTAATGTTTTAAATATTTTTATTTCTTGTGCTTTTGTATTATATATTACATTTGAAACTAAAATACAAATATTTTGAGTTGTAATACTGTTAGAATATATTTCTGTTTTCTATAAGTTTATAATTCTGTTATGTAGTATCTCAATGAAAAAATACTTGTATGGCTTACGGCTTTTACTTGTAAAACATAAAAATGAAAATAAATTTATGAAAATACATTTTAAAATTATTTTTTAATAGTGGATAATAATACCTAATAATAAATTTGTTATTAAGTTGTGTACAATAATTATTAAGTTAAAACAAAATTATTTTCTTTCTTTACAATGGCAGCAAAACGACATTATAATTTTCTTAAATCTTCAATAACTGCAATCATCCGGCTCGAATGACTAATGTTTAAAGTTGGTTTGCCAAAGACCAAAATATTGAAAAATTAATAAACTTCATTTCGTAACTAAAATCAACAGATTTTTGCAAACATGCCAAGTAGGAAACTGTTCCCCTGTACGTTGTTTATTGTATCAATAGAAAAACAACTTATTAAAATCAACTAATTAAAAATAATTTTTTTCCAAAAATAAATTCAACGAAAGTTGCATCTACACAAAGTGTATTAGACGCAAAAATGAGTGCAACGAAAACCGCATACACGCAAGACGCATTAGACATAAACATGTAAAAGACGAGTCTTTTATTATTAACTAATAGGCGACAAGTATAGTAAAAATGTACACAATGGTAGTGAGTGATAGACATTGCTACGTGCAAAAGTTGAAACAATGAAACTTGCCTGAAATAAAGTAACATAAACGGAGTTATGCCGGTGCTCAATGAAGACGGGGTGGGTTATATTCAAAATTTCGTGATTGTTTTGAAAAACTCGAAAGAAAACACACTGAAAAGTACAAAATCTAAGGTCGTTTAGAAAAAGTATAGCTTAATGGATTTCTGGCCTTTGCCAACCACAAGCCCGCTCCTGAAGGATACACTCTAAAGAGACTTACATTTTACACAACGCGGAGGCCGACGGAATTAAAAGCTTGTTTAGATTTAACTATTTAACATTTATTTGAACAAAAATTACTCAAAAGTAAAGAAATAAAACACACAAAACTATTTAAATTAACGCAAAATTTAAAAAAAATTTATAAGTAAACATGAAAGTTAAAAATTAAAGTAAATTGTCTGATAGTATAAAAACAAACAAAAACTTAAAGCACTGAAACAAAACAATCATAACAAAAAGAAACAAACGATGAAATTGTTAATTTGTAACACTCGTTTTTCTTAAAAACCAAAGCTTTTAAGTCACACGAGTAAATAAAATTCACAAACTTTAAGTAACGGGTACAAAATAAATACCCCAAATCGTCGTCGTAATAAATCCAGGAAAGAACTTGTAGTTGATCTTGAGTTGCCAGATGTAATCGGGAAAAAATGTTGAAGGGTCCAAATAAAAATTTATTTTTTTTTGGAATGTAAAAGCCGACAAAATTACTTTGTACAACGTGTTGCCCAATTGAAAGCTTATTTTATAATTTGTTTATGATACCGACCTACTTGCTAGTGTCTGGTCAAACTTATATAAATATATTTATGTATCTTCTTCTATAGTTAAACTGCTGTCTGTGATAAAACAAATATACTTTGTGTTACAACTTTTGTCTTATCATTTGTTGTATTACAGCTTCGGTTAGATTTAAACCGCGTCTCCCACCCTACTCTTTCATCGTTTTGGCGCCTTTTTAAACTTGTTTTATAAATTACTACCACGAAACTTACGACTCAATCACTGAATGCACTGAGCTAGTCGTCCCTATTTTAAGTAACGAAAAAATACACGTAACAGGGTTAAACCTATGCGGGACCCGAAACGAACTTGAGTTAATGTACAATAAGTACGTTACTTTATTGTAAAAGATAATCAATAAAATTCTCAATGTTCTAAGAATAAATAAACAAGTATTATTGTTAAATACAGTCTTTTACATTCGCCAAACTCTAAACAGATAGTTATGCCAGTCTTTGGGTGTTCAATTCATTTAATAAATTGATATGCAAATAATGTTCTCTTTTCAATAACCAGTCCTTACATCATATAGTTTGGTGATATTTAAGTGTTTTCAGTTTTTGTAGCAATTATTAAGCCAACTATTGCCAAAGCCTCATCAATAGATTATTTCGTTCAAATATACTTGTGCAGTCTGTGCTCATACTAAAATGATATGTATTCGTGCAAATCTATTTTTACGCAAGTATATTGTTACTTATATGGCTAGTGTTAAATCGTATAGTCGTTAATAAATATAGAGCAATCCTGCAACAAACAAATTACAAAAGAAAAACCGAATCAAACAGGTAAAAAAATATAGTTGGTAATTTATAATTTGCTTTTTCTTAGTAAAAATAATTAATAATCATTAAGACGTGATAATTTCACAAATAAGTGACTTTGTATTTGTTAAATAATTCAAAAGAATATACCTACTGATAGTATCGTTAAATAAAGCAAATAAAAAACGAATTTTATATCTTTAATTAAATTTTATAAATAGGATTATTCAGACTAGTTATTCGTTGTTGTTAGGGCAATATTTTTTATTATATAAAATTTTATCATCCATAAACTTAACAGTAACAGAACTTGTTAGTGATTCTGAAAAACCATTATTAAACATAGAAAAGTCATTAGATATCAAAAAACAACTTTCTCTGACAAAAGGTGTGGTTAAGAGTAGTTCACATAAAGGCAGAGTTACTAACATAGTGTTGTAACTTATTGGACACGAAATAGAAATGGACAGCGATTACAGCTGCGATCAACGCTTCTCTTTAAGGATTAAGTTAACTGTCGCTTCTGGTTCCGGATCAATCGACGAAACAACTTTTACAAAGTGTAATCTTATTCAAGAGATTTTTTTAAATAAAACGAAGCATTTTGTGTTTAGCATTTAATTAGCAATTGCGACTGTAAAGGTTAAGAAAAAGGAAATACGTGTTAAATAACAAACTGCTTTAAATGTTAATCAGCCTTGTTGTAACTAAATATCCGTGAGCGTTAGGGTAGTTTTCTCACTCCCACCAAATCGTTTCGCACTAACCCTAGTCATCAGGGATCAATTAAATGTGCTAGTTCCACCGGGGATCTGCATGCATCTCTATTATATTACGTTTATATTGCTGCATCTGCTTCATTGTTATTATCCCTAACAGATATTTGATTTTAATTCACTTATCGAGATAAGTGAATTGTATTTTACTACATCAAAAGTTAGACTACAGTTAGATAGTACAGTTAAGAAATCAAAAAAATGAGTGCCACTTAAAACAACTAAAGGCGCTTCTCTTTAATTTTAGTTTACTACCGAAAATTGCAGTGTGTACCGTCGTAAAATTCGCTAAAGGAGTTTATGAATGAAACAGGTAAATATCAAAAGAAATCACAGGTAGTGACGGAAACTGTCGCGACTTTTGTTCGTCTAGACAAGCGACCACCTTAGTGACAAATTGAAGATTGTTTTTTTTAACAATGAAAAATGAGTTTTTGCGCTATTAAATAAAAATGGTTGGGTTCCATTAAGTAGCCACTTTTAAAAAAGATTACACAATTTTGTACCTTTTTACAAATACGTTTTAAATAGATCTGACACAATCGCATTTATCTTTTGTCAATTATTGTCAATTTAAAATGATGAAATATTAATAACGAAAACAATGCGTACTTGCAATATCTTAATGTCTTAATAATAAACATAGTCAAAATAGGAATAGGTAAATGACCCACTATAGTTTTATGTACATTAAAAAACAGTAAAATATACTTGTTTCTGATTTATAAATTAAGTGTATCTATAAAAAAATAAATTTGTAAAATTGTCTTGATAATTCTTCCTTATAGTATTTCATTTCTTATCTATTATTACAGCAACTAGCTTTTTCTTTACATCTACAGTAATTCCTAATAGACAATCGAGATAATAAGAACCTATAAAATTGACCTCTTTCAGATAAATAAGTATTTTCTTAATAGTATACATTCGAGTTAATAAACAAGACGCAATAAAAACCCTCAAGTACTAAAGTTTACTTTATACGACTCTACACCATCAACGCGACGTTTTAACTTAGTACGACAGCGTAGGACAAGAGAAGCTTTCAAAATAATTAGAAGTGGAAGAATCACGTTATAAATAATAAATATCAAGTTGTGTGTCGATGTAAGATGAGGGCGCGTGCGACTTCATGCAGAACACGAGCACAACCCCGTATAGAGCTGATGCATGAAAGACAGAACACAGCTACTGCTCTTCGCCGAGGGCGCTAATTCAATTTGAATCCCAATAGACATCATATTGTGATCTTTTATGAAATAGCTATTGTCGTAAAAATACACTGTTTTAACAAAATGTTTTCCATATAATACTAAAAACAAGAACCGAATTATTCTGATAAATTTTATTTTTATTCGCGCATCTTTAAATAACACTTTTCTTTCTTTTTTTGTTTGCACGTGTTGTTTAAAATCAAAAATTAAATATTTAAAACGTATTCTTTTTTTAAACGTCGGCGTTTTTTTATTTTATTACAGAATACCATTGAGTTGGTTTAAAAATAACCTTGGCAATTTATAAATTAAATTAATTTTAAAAAAAGAGTCGGGATAAAAAAAGATAAACACATAATTTTGATAATATAATTGACTGAATAATGATTAATTTTGTTGGTTTAAATACAAAAACAATATCGCAGAATAGGCTATCAAATTGGTTATAATTTTATCACCGCATGTTGACTGTTGACTGTCTTTAATGAATAAACTAATTTACTGTCAACGTGACATAAAGTTTCAATAGACGCGTCAAAATCACAAAATAGTGCAGGAAATGTTTCAACCAGTAGATCGTCGTGGATGGGGAGATGCTAGCAAAGAAGAGATTCAAAAGATGTTTAATTTATTTTTTTTTCTGATACAATATTTCAGTTTATGCGCCGTTAGTTTCTCCACCAACATTGCGTGACTTGGAAGTTTGCGCCAATTTTTAAAAATGAATTTTATCTTGAAGGTTATGTCAAGAAGATGTAACTATGCAAGAGCTAACATCAATGAATTATCAATGTAAAGAATATAAGCAGTGCCGTAGCTAAAATTTTCGAGGCCCTGGGGCAGAAAGTACATACAAGGCCCATATTTTTAATGTGCAAACATACTTATAGGTTTAATAAATTTTTTGGTGGCAAGCCTCCTACTAACTTCCCTCCCTCCCCAGACTTGACCTAATACCTTTTAGATAACAACACATTTTTCTCCAAGAAGTGTGCCTTGCTCAAATTCATGACTACAACGTTTACTCGTTTTTGTCAACTCGTGTTGACAAAACACGGCGTTAAGCACTGCATATGTGTACTAGATCTAAGTGGCTATAACAGAACACAAATAAAACAAAATTAAATGATGTAATAATAACAAAAAATAAAAACAGCTTCTCTGCAAGAACAAAAAAGAAAAAAAACTCATTCGTACACAACTCAGATTAAAATGTTTTTTTCTGGATTTAACCTGGCAAAAACGCCAATCACTAGGTTGTAGTCGATTTTCTGTGCCCTTTTATTCCCAATCGATAAAATAACCAAACTTGTAAGACGTTGCTGAGACATAGAGTTTTTAAGATAATTTTTTATTAGTTTAAATTTTGAAAAACATCTTTCAGATTTTGCTTATCGGAACTGTAAGATACATAAAGCAAGCGGTAGGTACATCTGGGTAAGCAAAAGCTAAAGAGCTGTTTCGTATCAAGAGCAGGTTTGCAACTTCTTTGACATTTGTAAAAGTTCTAAACTTTGATTTAAAACCATTTCGGACTGATAAAATCTGTGCTTTAAACATTGGCGTCCCATCGTCAGAAAATCGGCTGGTAAATTTGTCGGCTTCATAACCTAATTCTTTGTCTGTACTTGAGGCAAGAAAGCTGAACAATTCTGTAAGAGTCAACTACTTCTTTCATGTCTTTGAAACGGGTTTGAAGTTGTGACACTATGGTATCAACCATTGGATAGAATACTGTCACTCTGAATTTGCTAAGATTAGTCAATCTTTGATCTTAGCACAGTTCATCATTGTTTTTTTTTGCTCTTTGATCTGCAAATTCGTGTGTTATCCCCCATTTTACACACACCTGCGCAGCTTCACTTAAGACTTGCAAAGACTCGTAAACATGTATAATCTTCTTCAAAATTTTTTTCCAAAAAATTATTTTGTTCGTCAAACCTTTTCCTAAAACATCATCTATTGCACCATGGTAACGCCCCACGTTGGGCGTCAAAATTTGTTAGAAGTTTATAGGTCTTACGAACCTTGCACGGCCAACTCACACAGTCGGAGATAGCGGAGGTTCAAGTGAATAATAATTAAGGGCGCCAGATCTTTTATAATTAACACTTCTGCCTCAATCACGACAGACGGTCTAAGCTTGTAACGAAGTTTTAGGTTGTAATCCTTGTTACTCTGATGTTTGGGTAACCACAATAAAAGAGAAAGGTATGTTACCATAAAAGAAAGATTAAACAGGTATAAAAACTTTAATTTAGTGACGTAGGTTATTAACAAGAGTATATCTAATTCTCAATTCATAAATGCCAGAAGTATCGGCAACACACAATGCATAAGTTGAATCGAAGTAAATAACCAAGAAAATTTCGTAATAGATATCGTTTGTACAAACCATGCAATACACACAAAATAATTAATGAAACTACTTTAATGGTATTGAACCAATGATCGTAATTACGGAAATTAACATTAGCAAAAGTTCCGAGAGTGACTTTTCTGACAGCGACAAAATGATTAAATAAACTTACCCACAATCCAGTACCTACTTGATCAAAGAAAACGTTTTCCTCGGTGAGTGAGGCTGGAATAGATATGAATAGCAAATCGTATCAACACAATAACTCACAAAGATAGGAAGCTACAAAATCGTTAATTACTGCTAAAAGAAAGTACACATAACATAACCCGATTATCGAATGCTGTTGTAGACATTCAATAAAGGTTGGTTTCGCAGGTGTTTGCCACATGAGTAGGATCTCGAAAAAAAGTTCTTGTCTTTGGTTTTTAGTTTTAAACATAGACCTTACAAAATTATACTCGTCCCATGAAGGTATTTATCGATATTAATCCCTCATTATTCTTTATTGAATAGAAACATGTGGCCAAAGCGTGGAGGAACGGCCTGTGACAAATAAATTACTTTAAAAATCTAATTTTAATTTAATATACAGGGTATTACATTATGAATTTTTTTTTTGTACGTACAGAATTTCCCCCCTTCCCAGCAAGATAAAAGCGTAGAGCTAGGATAACAAAACAAAGGCTAAAATGGAGACAGAAATTTAGGCATACGCCAAGGATAAAATTCTAAAATCTAAAACCAACCCAATTTCAAGAAACCCAACACCGTGTAATTTCATCAGATTACCACCAATACAGAAGACACAGAGGTTCTCCAGAATCTCAAGTATACCGACAACCAAAACTTTAACAGAAGCGCACGAAGCGAATGGTATCTCCAAGAAACCAAGAGTAATTTGATCCAAAAGAAAAGAAGAATACCAACACGGTTTACTAATTTCCGAAACGCATAAAGCGTTACTAAAAAGTAAGGTACAAACAATCAGTAATCCAATACAGTAAGGACATAAGCATCAAAAGAATTCCAGAGAAACGAAAAGAATTTAGAAAAGGTAGAAGTTTAGACAAGCGTTTAGGACTAAATATGCCCTAAAATCCCTTTAAACCCCAACCCTTAAATACAAAACCACAATAAATACAAAGCCCAGGAAACCCCTCAGGAAAAGGACAACGTACTATAGGAAGATAGAAATGGAACGGTACCCAAGCCCACGAAACTAGGAAATTACCCCAGGAATCTTATCACAACCTAAGATTTCTTCGTAGAAGTGCCGGACGATTGTGTGGCGTCGAAGTCTTAACTACACCTCAAGCCCTCGTGACAAGATGTAAAAGCGCGTCGTTGGCCCCCCCAACGTTAGTCCACACAAGCGCACGTCACCGCAACCAGTACTCGCTTGACTACAATAGTCTTCCTCCCACCCAGGAAGGAATCTGATCCACGACCAGAGGAAACAAGATCCAGGAAAAATACCTCCCACCCTGAAAGTAAATAAAAGAAAAAGAAAATAAACATTCCAAAATTTTGCCCTCAAATCCAAAATAAAAGGACTACAGCCTGCAATTGCTCGACTCTAGCCGGAAGCGGTGCCTGCGGTACAACCACAACATCCTATGCACCGGTTAAGAAGAATTGGTCATCCCCGCCAAGCTCCATCAAGTCCGTCGTTACGGCCCCCAAAAGGTATTATGGCTGGTCCAGAGCTTGAATCTACCGGGTCGAAGACAACCAACCTTCCCGAACGCATAGCCGTCAGGTTCCCACAACAGGCGCCCCCTCACTCACGGTAACAGATTGAAAGAAGAGAAAGATAGACTGGAAGACAGAAGAAGAAAAGACAGTACAGATGTTGTGGTACGGCTGGACTATCTCTCCCTAGATAGCCGACCCCGAGTGGCCTACCCTACAACGCCCAACCAACCGCCCAAAGCAGTACATATATAAAGCAGGCTTCTGCATGATGCGGTGAATTTTCATGATTTTTTATACGGCCTGACAAATGTTTTTAGTCTCGCAATCCAGCCGAATCCCAAACCCCTAAAGTCTTTTTCTGGGAAAACAACCAACCAGGTTGACAATAAACACTATCACATTTAGGTGAATAGCACAACCAAGTTCTTTTGAACTTAAGCCTAGATTTTGACCTAGATGTGTAATAGCTTTCTGAAAAGGGCATTCCTTGTTGTTTTTCATCACTAAGAATTGGTCCAAATGGTTGGTAAGGTCCTGACCTAATTATAGGTTTTTTAATCTCCGAATCTGTAACATTATCTGGAAAATGTTTTTCTTCAATGTTCAAGGAAGTCATACTAAGAGTTTGGTCACATGGATCTACCCCTACTAATTCATTACTTGCAGTAGCAGTTGTTGTTGTTGTTGAAGGAATAGGGTCATTTTCATGTGGTTGCCCTTGTATATTCAAACTTACTTGAAAATGAGATACTTCAGTTTCATTTTTTTAAGTGTGATTTCCCGATTCTGCAATAATAACAAAGCAGAATGTAACCTATTTCTATTAATTAATTTGAAGGGAATGATGGGGATGATGATGATGATGATGGGGGTAAAGATGACGATGATGGTGGTGGTGATGACCGCAGCAGAAAATAAATATATCGGCCTATACAGAATTGATACTCAAACCAAAATCTATGACAAATATATTCTCGCGCATGTAGAACCGCTAAATTTTCTAGGACGTAGAACAAATGAAATATTTTACATCTTTAATAACTCATAAACTTTCGTATGTAACGGGAATAGTTGTTTTCCTATAGTAGGCTATCTAGTGTAAAAAGTGAAACTCAGCTACGCTTTGTTTCGGCAGGAAGGTCCAGTGCGGAGAGACACTTTACGCACGTGTATGAACAACTTTTTTCTTGCTACCGTGGTTAGACAACCAATCAATTTTTTTGAAACCTGTCATAGGCATATTTAAAATTAAATATTCTTCTCAAAGAAATTTTATCAAAACAAATACAGTCATTTGTTTAAGGCCGTGTTTATGAACATGATTCTTTCGAAAGTAAAATGACGGAAAGCGAGAAACTCATGGATTTTCTTTTAAAAACTTGTGTTCTATGCATACCGTATCACAATCAACCATTTTTTCTGGTCGTTTACGCGAAAAACCACAAATAAATAAAATATTTTCATTTAACGTTGTGCGTGCTATATGACAGCATACACCATTTCACCTTCTACAGTAGATATAACGCTGTAGCTATATTGTTTTTGGTTATGTGCTATTAAAAATTCTTGCTTTCCATTTTAAAAAACGCCTCTTTTTCAATATCGTTACATAATAATACTGTTATTTAGCCGTAGCCTACTAAAGTCAATGACAACTACTTACCTACTCGTACAATGTTTTCAGTTTCTTCACCAGATGTAGATGTGTGAAGAGGGCGTTTTAACCAAGTGGAAAAGGCAGATGAATATTGTAAAGCTTCTTCCTCTTTTCTTTTTTTTTCTCGCCTTTTCTTTGCACCGCTTGGGTGAATTCTTTTCATTTTAATAATGAGTTGTAACCCTAATTAATTTAGCCTACGGTATCTGTAAAAATGACGCAATATTAATGGCATGGCTATCAAAATACAGTAGTACTGGTAACCTATTAAATAAAAGTTTAGCCTACGTTAAAAAGTTTATAAATTGAAAGGATGAAAACTTAACGTGATTTATCGTTCACTTACCTTTTGTCTAACTGGAGTTTTTTAGTCTAATTTATTTGATAAACTACAAACTTCACTCATCCAACGGTCTGACTCACGGCTTGCTACTCAATAACTTCGGTCGCCTTAGAGACACTGTAGTGGACGAGTCTAATGTTTCTAGAAATGAGGGAGGATAGGCCAACTGTGATTAAGTAACTCATTAAACAGAATGTTGTTTGATGATGTTTTTATCGAAAGTTTCGAATACTTTTTCTCTAAGTAATAATAAAAATGATTTAATTTAATTTTTATTTTATGTTTTGTTTTTAGGCCTACTTAATTTTTTTTTAATTTTTAATTTGGAGGGCACTTGGTTCAGAGGCCCATGGACAGTCCCCCCCCCCCACGTTTACATTAACAAGCAAAAACCTCAAAATTTGGTCCTTTGAGTCGTATGAAAAATTATGGTTTCACTTTTTATGGGTGTGTGGTTAGTGGTTATAGATATCACTATTTTTATCCTACGTATTAAGCCACTTCAATAAATTCACTTTGTAAATTGGTACGAATTATTTATTTTTACATTCGTAATATGTCTTTTTTATTTTTTTTTGCCGATTGCCAGGCAACCCAATAATAATTTTTAAATCTGTTCAAAAAAAATTTAAATAAAATTTAACATAGTCTTTTAAATACTTGTTTTACAACACCATAGGTAGGTGAAGAAAGTGATCATACAACTTTGACATACAAGACAATTTCATGTAAGTCTATCTATCTCATACGAATTATCAAAATAACTCAAGACCCCAAAGTTTTTGAAACATTAAAATCGTTGTTTTATTAACGAGGAATGCAGCACGGACATTTAAATAGCGTTTCTAGCTATATTGACTACGTCAAACATGATTATTTGCAAAATTGTGATTATCTCTTTGAATTGCAAACTCGTATTTCTAATTTAAACGGCATCCTTGATAAATTCAGTACCATTCAATCAAAAATTGCAGAATATGAAAATTATTAAAAGGAATGTCAGTTATTCGGATTTGAATTTAAAAATAATTTTTCTAAAAATTCTGGAAAAATCCAATCTTTATCAGAATATGAAAACAAGTTAGATTCAAAAAATATAACCATGCTTCTGAATGTAAATGATCAAAACGCAGGTGTTAAATTGTCGCCCATATATCTTTTTTGGTCAATTCGAAAACTAGATGAAATTTCAAAATTCCTTTAATTCAATGATTAATTTCAATAATTCATTAACGCAGATTCAGAAATTTCACTACCTAAATGCATCACCACTGCCGATCTGTGAAACAAACTTGTATTATTTAAATCATATTAAACTGTTATTGATGATGAATTGATCGACAATACTTTTAAAAACGTGCCAGTTTTTGAAAATCTAAAATTAGCCACTGGTGAGTGCAATATTATTTTAGTAAGGTAAACAGACGAAACGTTGGCACTCAGTCAATGATTGGCACTTTATAATTTAATGCAGATTTTGTAACGTCTCGTTAGAGTTCATTACATTAAAATTCAATTTTACATTCGTTCATTTTCTGCAACTAATATTGCACGTAAATTTATTCAGTTTGGCAACGTCGCGTTGTTTCAAATCGACCTGGGTAATAGATTTTAAGCTCACTTCCGTTTGAGCAATCTTTGGTATTTCACGTGAGTGGTGAAAGGAAGAATCTTATCACTTCAACAATGTGCTATTGTTACGCAATACATTTAGACAAAGGTATTTATTTCAAGGCCGTTGCATCTAAGCAGCGTAAGTACATCATGTCATTTAAAAAACCATTCTAATGATTTATATTTAGGGTTTTTTCTTTTATTCCGGTTTTTTTATATACTGGATCTTTTCTTTTATTTCGGTTTTTATTTACTGGATTTTCCGTTATTGAAGTTTATTATTCATTGGTTTTATGTTTGCTGTTGTGTTTGAAAATCTACATTCGTTTGGAAGAATCTTATCACTTCAACAATGTGCTATAAATAGAAGATATCCGATAACGTCATATCATATATGGTGAGTCAACTGGAATTATGTTACTACATTTTACATTCACTTTAATTGAATTGTGTTATTAAAACTTTTTGAGATACATACTCGATAACAAATTAAACGTTTATTACTTTTAAATTTGATGTCAATTAATAATTAGGTATAAGATTTTATGCTTTTTATTCATTACCAATTTAAAGGTGATTGGCGCCCTAATATTGTTTTAACCCTAATATGTTTAATTCAAATAATGTTCATTTTTCTTTAATGTAGTTAGTGTATTATGTTATAGTTAATAAATTAAAGGAGTTCGAGCCTGTGTATTTATTTTCATTCAGGCTCACACCCAGAGGTCTGTGCTTTGATTGCTGTCGTGGTAAAATAACTATTTTTGCTTTTAATATATATATTTTCAAATTTTTATTATACGTTATTATTAATTTTTTATTACAATTTGGCAAAAGCGAGAACAATTTCTTTTAATTTCGGTTCATTTAGGACAATCTGGCCACATTACGACCTTCATATATAAAACGTGACATGCGCTAATACTTCTAATGTGTATACAATGACCCATAGTGCCAATTATGAAGTTCGCGCAGGAAGTTAACTTTAATGCTAATTTGGTGGTTTCTTAATTTTTATGTTGTGAGTAATATTAGTTTTAATATTTTTTTAGTTGTAGATAATGATAGCAAAAAAATTAGTTATAATTTTCAGGGTGCCAACATTTGGCATTGCATATATATCAGTAGCCATTTATTGGCACCTATGCCAATCATTAGCACTTCACCAAAATTTTATTTTCCAATTATTAGCAGTCTGTTGAGGTGTTTATTATTTCTTTTTATTATGCTTTCCAGATGCTAAATGTAACGAAAAATTTTAAATACTCCATTCAGACTTAGGCCTAAATTTACAAAAACTGAAATTAGCAGAAGAACATATGTCACTAAAAATGAAAAAGACAACATCCCAGAGTGGTTAATTGAAAGCCACAGAAAAAGCTTTCCCTAAAGAAAAAATCGATGGACAAATCGCAGTCAAGACCTTTATGGATGCTAATGGTAGAGATAATCCTTTTAAAACAAATATCCCAAGGGATTGCTGGTATAAACTATTTTTGAAGAGAAATCATATTTTAACCAAAAGAACCCTTGAATCGATAACACCTGCATCTGCTAATGTCTTAGAAGCGGATATAAAAAGTTGGTTTTAAGCAAAAATTATTTAACCATATTAGAAAACCCAACGAAAGCGTATAACCGCGACAAAACTAGTTTTTAATTTCGCCCCAAACTTGTAAAAGTCATTGCGCCAAAAGGTACAAGAAATGTTTATAAAATGGATATTGGTGAGGCGAAACAAAATTTGACTGTGATGTTTTGCTCCAGCAGGCATCATAGTTCCACCGTTAATTATATTTCTAAATAAAAAGTTTTCTAAGGTAGTGCGCAATAGTGTCTTGAATGAGTGGGGAATTGGATTAAGTGAGAACGGATGGAAAAAATCTAAAATATTTGTAGATTATGTGTGAAACATTCTACACCCATATCTAACTAAAAATAACGTCACATTCCCAATAATATTGTTTCTAGGTGGCCATAAGACACATCTAAAATATGCATTGAGTACATTATGCACAGAACCGCAGATTATATGTATAGCCTTGTACCCAAACACAACTCGCATCATGCAACCTGCAGATGTAGCGTGTTTTAAACAACTTAAGACTTTTTGGAAGAAAAGTATACTTGAATAGAGGCAAAAAAATCTTTATTGTAAATTAGGTAAAGAGCACTTTGTACCCATCTTACAGAAACAGTAAATAGATTCAAAGCTTGTAGACTACATCCAAGGAATCAGAACAATATTTTAACATTAGCATGTCATAGTACTATGACACGGTCCAAACCCGGAAGACATTCTAATGTTAGTATAGATTCCGGCAGTGGAAATCTTTGCTATTACAGAACAACATTGACTATAGTAAATGCCTAGGCAAGATTTGCAATAATACTTTAATAAATACCCCAAATAAATGTAAAAAGATATCATTTCAACAGTTCAGCCAGATTGTAGGCGTACAAAAGTTAGAGGCACTAAAAACAGGCATATTGTCTGGTTGTGCGAAGGAAAATTGTGAAAATTTTCATATTTTACAGATAATTTATTCTAAACTAACTGACAACAAAATTACACTATCTGAAAAACAAACGGATTTTCATAAAGCAATAAAAGGAATAGATTTCGATGCTACTAATATCTCAATCTTTCACAATATTTTTTTACAGAAGAAGATTTGGAGACTATGCCAATAGCGTTTTCAGAACAAGAAAATATATATAATAGTTTCAATAAGATACTCGTTTAAGAAAATTTGCTTCTAAGAAAAAAAACCAAAGTAACCAACCAATTTTTAATAAAAAAATTGTCGATGGCATTTCTGAGCAAAGTAACAGCCATCATAACTCCAAAAGCGCGACGAGACACCAAAACTGCAAAATGTGATAACACAAAGTCTGTAAATACCAATTATCCTAAAACACCGCAAAGATCCAGCAAGAGACAGTGCCGTTTTGTATTACTAGTTCGACGTATAAAAAATTCATTGAAGACAACCAAAAGGCAAAAAAGAGAAAAAAAGAAGAAAACAAACAGAAAATGTTGCTGAAAACATTAGAGCAAAAGAACAAAACAATAATAAAAACAGTCTGTACCAACAAAACCATTGTTAAATAATAAAAAGCAAACCCCGATAGAAGTCAAAAACTCCCAATCCAATATACAGAATATTTCAAACTTTGAAACGTCAGAAATCAAGAAAAGTACTCTTCCATCAAAACCGCATATCAAAAATTTGTTTCATAACAAAATCAGTGTTTTTTTCAACCCAAAGAAAATAAACCGCGAAGTCCACCGCTGAAAAACAATATAGTGGTTTGTAAAGGTTTGTATTTCACGTGTGGCAATAATATCTACATGACAAATGTTGGTATACAGTGTCAAAACAAAATATAATTTAAGTCTTATCATGTGCTTCGTCTATATCTTTGTTAGTGCAAATTTAAACTTTTTTGATTTGAAGAGAGTCTGCAGTTTATAGCATTTTGATGTTTTCACATTTTTATTAGTTATTTATGCACTAATGCCGTTATTACGTTGATTACGCCCGGAGAGCACCGTAATACATAAAAGATAGATATAGCTCGATGGCCGTAATCATGCAGTAACGTCAGTGGTGCATACGATACCTTATTTTTCATTTCATATAATATAAAAACAAAAAACAAAAAACTATTTTAATTTTTATTTTACTAAATTTGTCAAATTTATTATATAATTACAATAAATCTGCAAGAATTGTCCAAATATGTAAAAATATTTTTAAAAAAACATTATTTTGCAGTGCGTTATAAAAAGGCGTAATTAATCCATAACGCTTTCTTAATATGCTTCGGTTGTTATGTATATGTTTACATATTTCGTATCCTAGGCATTATGAATAACTTATAACAAAATAAAAAATAATAGCTATTTATGCATCAAGGGCGTTATTGTGATGCAACCCGAGGGTCTGTGGCCCGATGAATGTATGCTGCTCTATGTTGTTGTGTTTTACTTTGTATAAAATAAAAACTAAAAACAGTTCAAATATGTTGAAAAAATATGCACATTAAGAAATAGAAAATTTGTTACCATCTAAATCCAAATAAAAATATGAAACGAAATATCAGTTTTAAGTACGTAATAAGAGAGCGTTGTTTTGTATATGTTTACGTATCTGGTATCCTAGGTATTATGAGTAAATTATAACGAAGTGAAAAATAAACAAATTTAAACAAAAGTTTAACATAAAGTATATTGTTTACAAAGTTAACAGTTTATATATCTTTAGGTGTAAATCAAAATTTGGAAACTTAACGTTTTCGGATATAACTTTTAGTTTGTTATTTTGGAACATTCTTGAAACTTGTTAAATTGTTTCTCATTTTGAGAACGAAATTTACTGGCAAACAAATTGCTGACTGTATTTTCAACAATTTTTTCTGATTTTAACCTTATTTTTATTTGACTTTCATAAAACTTTAATACAAAAGTTAACAATTTTATATTTAAATATTTAAAACAACAACATAACGGTTGTTTTTGTTGACTGCTATTAAGTAAGTTACATAATATTTAAAAAAATCAACTCTAGAATTTGATTTCAAATAGATAAAAAATTACCAAAAGATCTTTTTACATCCGAGATAAAGTCTAGTATCAAAAAAGAGAAAAATGATACTATACTTTCCAGTTTAAATATAAAATTTCAAAAAAAACTATTCTACTTCTTGTTTCAAACACAAATTATATAATGAAAAGAATACGTGAAAAGTATAACAAAAATAGTTTATAAAGCTAAGACAAAAATTAAAAATTTATTATATCGGATAAAAAATCAAAATCCGTTCAACTTGCACGAGTAGGTATATTGTATTCTAGAATTAAATCTAGGAAAAATGTCATTTATTTTTAAGTTGGTAGCTACGGTTATAAAGTTGACACAGTTTTAAATTTTTATTTTAATATCGAAAAATACAAAAATTCATAATTAGTTAATTAAGCATAAATTTCAAAAACATTTGTTGCACCTACAATGTGTGCGAAAATGTAGAGCGTAATACAGAGTGTATCTGATTAACAAACTGTTATTTTAGTAGATGAATTTAGAGCATAAATAGAAGCAAAAAATGTCAAAATAAAAGTTCCATTAAAACACTTCAAAAAATCAAACTTTTTTGCAAAATAAATTGTAAATTACAAACTTATAGTCTCCTGAAGTTGTTGACACCACGAATAAAAATAAATTGTTCTAAGAAGTGCAAATTTCTTCTCAGCAATTTGCTGACGCCAAAAATAAAAATAAATGCAAAATAATGTTATCGGATAACGCTAGTTAAAATTACACATCTGGAAATAATAAGGCAGAGTCAAAAAATTGTTGTTGCTGCAACTACTTACAAAAATTATGTCGCCGTTCAAAATCAACGTCGGTTAACTGATGGATTTGTTGAACATGGTAAGGGTACAAAAAATAATTTCTTAAAACATGATGTAGCGTACTATGGGACACGTTAGCTGCGCGACCTATTTTTCTAACGCTACTTCTTTTACAATTTACAATATCTGCACATACATTAAAGAAAAACAAATAACAGAAATAAATCAGATTGTCGAACTCAGTTCTAAAAAAACTAAATTTTGCATTTAATTATCGGAAGTCTTGTTTTGATTACAACCAAAGATAAATGTGATCGTGTACACAAAGTACATTTTGTTAAGCTGCGTCGGTAATATTGCTAAAAAAACATTAATTATTTTATTAACAATTGATTGTGTAGATGATAGAAAATTGAAGAAAACTGCATTGTTACAATCAACAAACAATTTCTATTTGTTTAGATAGTCAGGACCGGCCTGAAAACATTAATTGCAAATATCTTAAAACTAGGTCACTGTAGACCAAATCTTGAAAGGAAAAATTTTCATTTAACGTCAGAAGGAAACTACTCTATGAGTTTGTAGTTGTATTTTAGATACGCCCTGTATAAAAATGTTAATAATGTAATAAATATATAACGTATAAGTACTTGTATGTAAACTTTGAATAAAAATTAAACTACAAAAAAGATGCAGTTATTTTTTATTAAGAAACATTAATCAAACTATGGATGTTTATGTTTACTTGTTTTTGACAAAGTTAATTTCTTGCGTATGAAATAAAATATTTGGACAGTGCCTCCACGTGTGACCATTACATCATGTTTTTGCATTTAAGTTTTATTTGGTTTATCGTTGTTTTCCATTGTTTGCATAACAATTTGGCAGATACAAAACAGCTTTTTTGATATCGTGGTAATACGGTTTTAGTGCTTAGAATAAAGATAAATTAAAAAGGTTGTTTTGCTTTGTTTCCTATTTTACCAAATCCATAATTTATTTATAATCAATGAAATATTTTAAGAGAGTTTATGTCTAATGGTTTCTTCTTATTTTAGTGTAATCCAGTTTTGTGGATTATTAAATTTAAACATTTTTAAGTTGCTACCTTTGGTTGCAAAGTTAACACAGTTTTATGTTCTTATTTAGTAACAATTAGTTGATTAAGTAAAAACTTTAAGAACATTTGTTGCATTAACAATTTGTGCAAAAAATGTAGAACGTAATATAAAAAAGTTAATATTTGTAACAAATATATGTGTAGTACTTATATTTAAACTTGAAATAAAACTTAAACCACGAAAAAGATGCAACTATTTCTAAGCTTTTTTATACAGAAACATTAGTCAAACTATGTAGCAATCCTTAAAAAAAGCTAATTTTGTAATAATTAATTTACCCACGTCTATTTCTTAAAAGTAATGATTATTTAATCTATAAAACTGTCTTGTAATGCTTATTTTATTAATAACGAAACGAAATTGTCCTTGACGCAAACACCATCAAAATGAGTTTCGATTAATTTTGCATTCGTATAATAGGCAGCTTCCTTACCCTCGACGATTATTTTTAAACAAATTTCGTCGTCTGACTTTATCGCGTGACAAATATCCGTCGCCAGTATAAAAAAAAGCAAAGAAAACCGAAAGTAATCTTGACAAACCAAAGTTATAATCAATCGATCCACAAATATCTCCATAACATTCAGTTCTTTCTAGTAATTCTAAATTGCAATTTAGATATTTTTCTTTCTTTGTAATATTTAAATTAAGTGCATTTAATGTGTCCCTTGGCAATTCATCGGTAACCATTCGATTTTGTTCGATATTTCATGATGGGGACAGTTTATTTCGTAGACTGCTGATTAACTTATAATGAACTTACTGTGTACGAACGCCCCTTTGGGTTTGCCAAACAATTAGCCTTTGGCTACACTGCAAAAACATTTGTTCCATTTTAATTTTTTTTGGTTTACCGGATAAAAATAGAAGCAACACACAAATCTTTACTATGAAATTACAATCAAGTATACAATTATTAAACTTTATTTGCCGTTAATATATTCACTAAGAAACAAAAACAGGTTTGATTAAAATCGCTTTAAAAAGCGATTTGCTTGATGTTGTATAGGAAATTACGTAAATAAATTATTTTTTTTGTTTACAGGAGTTATACACATTGACTAATATATTGTTTTTATACAAATAACAATAATTTGTTGAAATGTGTTAGTTTTTTTTAAATCCCATCTTCTTAACCTATAATTTAATAAGGCCTCAACCTAAATAATTTTTTGCTTATAGTGTTAATTTAAGGTTAATATCTAAATAAAAAATCAATTAATATTAAATTAAAGAAATAATAATTTTTATATTTGTTTAACAAATACTGAACTTACAGTAATCTTTTTTATTGTTTACATTTTGTTAGTATACTTATTTGTTTTTTGAATTTATTGTAGTGTAATTAATCGATGTAAAAAAATTAAATTATTTTTTTTTGTTTGATATTTAAAAAATTTTGATATTCAATACTTATAAAATAAATCTTTTTAGTAAAGCCTGACATCTACAAGATGGTAGTTAAAACAGTGCTACTTCAAGATTGTTGTTTTTAAGAAGGAACGTTCATAACGCTGTTATAACTTAGATGGCGCAGTAAACCATTTACTGCTTAAACTTTTGATTAATAGATACTGTTAGTAACAAAAAAAATATATTTTTTTAAAACTATTCGAAACTTGCTTAATTGGAAAAGTTTTTAAATAATATTGTTTATTCTATTTGTAAACTTTAAAGAATAGTTAAAACACTAATATTAAAACAAAAAGTAGTAGATTCAATAGTTTGACTAGTGAATTATAGAGGACTCTCGCTACTTAAAGTTCAGTAAAATTACTAAAACTTATTTTTTGCAAAATTTATTATTGTTGCGGTGTTTAAATTGCACATATTAATTAACACGTACTAATTTAGTCTTGTTTTAATTTTTATCAAAAAAAATTGGTTTTTACTCGTTTTGAACCAATTAATGTATTCTAAGAATACGCGCATGTTTTACGAAGACACAATTAATCTTTTCTTTTAAACCGCCTTTCTCTTTAACATTTTTGACAATTTAGAGATGAAAGATGAGATAAAAGATCGCGTGATATAGCACCAGTTACCAGCGGCCATCTTATATTATTCGCATTAGCGTGTTAATCACATAATGGTCCCTTTTTCTCATCAAAATACCATAACAATACAAAGTGGATCATAGTAGGCGATGTCTGATGTCGGAAATGAGTGACATATGAGGTTTACTAAACAGCTGAGCAGACAGGATGGCCAAGCACGCTATGGCCGATTTAATTTAACAAATGAGTGTCTCTTGGCGGTCGTAGCCGACTGTCTGTAACTCACCGACTGTTCTTGTTTTTAGACCAATTAGTTGAATTATTATTCAAACTTATCGTTAAAATTATGCATGATTATATCTGTTTAGATACGGTTTTAAGACGACATACAAGCACGTGTATGTGGTTATGTTCGAAATTACTTTTGAGGAGTTCGTCCTGGCATGGATTTGCGTGTTAAAATTAAAACAGTTCGATGAATGATGATTAAGTTTTAAGACAAAGTAGAGTAGAGTTAGTCACGCTTAAACTACAACTCTAACAAGCTGAGCTAACTTGGCTGTACAATTATTTTGTATTTATTTTGAGAAATACCTTTTTGATTAAGACGCAGATGACACATTAATGGATTCTTTAATTTTTATTATTATCACGTAGTCTGTCACCTGTCGATGTCACTAATATTGAAATATTTCTAAAATTAATTATTTAACAGCAACAATGTATTTTGTGTTATAACAACAATTATTTAAAAAAGAATAAATAATTATTGGTTATCCATATGCACAAGCATAACTACGTTACGAAAATAGGATATAAAACAGCTAATGATGTGTCTTTTGTAATAAAGAAAATTTATTTACATTAGTATTTTTTATTGTCAGTTAAATAATTTTAGCATAAGACAATTAAAGTCAGTGTTTTTATAACCATGTCCTTTAGAGTGTAATTAAACGATAGCATAAATGTTTTACTTTATGCTATTAATGAAGGCAATGTTGAAGTCGGCGTAAAGATTTTTTTAAAATTGAATTATTATAAAAAATGTGTATTTTAAGTAATTCAAAAAAGTAAAACATTGCGATTTACGTAGCTTATACCTACAATTCAATAAATTTATTTTGCATTTTTTACAATCAACAGTGTATTCGCAAAAAATTTGATTTGGTAATTTAACAGAAAGGACTTTATAGCAGTGTCTTTTTATTCAGAATATTTACATATTTATATCATTAATAGGTATACCTAATACTTAAAATAAATTATATAAATACAACAGAAATGCTATAAAGTTTAAATTTTAACGAATAGTTTACACAGTATTAATACTTTTTTTGTATTTTAACTTCACTGTTTTTCTATTAAATTAACACTAATTTACTTTAGTTTTAGTACATAATAAAAATAAGAATAATTTAACAAAATATTTTATGTATTTAAGGTAAAACAAAGTACATAATTACTTTATAGAATTTTATTATTTTTTGTACCTTGAAATTAAATGTACAAACGGATTAATAAAATCACATTGCGCTTTGTAGTTTTTGATAACAATAACCGAATGATAACAAAACCCGGTGTTCAAAAAAAACAGACAGGAGTAAATACATACATGTGTTTGATTGACAGGTTGTTAATTTAGAAATTATAGTATCAATGAGATATTGTTACGTAAGTAAGTCAGAATACTTAAGTAATTAAATAACACTGCAAAAATAGAACTACATATGCCAAACCAGTATTTTAGTGTGTAATGGTTAAATTATTCACTCTAATCATACGTATTGTAAAAATTTATCACTCCATTTTGTGTAAAGAATGCTGATGCGATTAAAAAATTATGCAAAATAGGTTATTGATAACATAAACCAAAATTATGATTACTATAAACGATATGTTTTCTATGTAGTAGCATAAGTTTTTCGGTTTTTTAATAAACTATTACGTATATTTTGATTAAAATTTTTTTATGCTAAATGTTTGAAATTGATTAAAAAAGTAAACAGGCATAACCAATAAAACGTCTACACATTCTATTTATTATATACAATTATTTATCGTATTTTTGTACAACCAATTATTCTGCGTTTTTAATTATCTTTAAAATTTCAAACTTTTTAACAATCGACAGTTGTTGATACTGCGCAGATAAGAATGCAAACTGCTGTATCTCGGAAACTATTCGTCCTAGAAACTTCCGGTAAAAAATGATACGACTAAAGTGGTTAAAAGAAAATTCTGAAAATTATTGTTCGGTTTCCAAGATGGCTGCCAGGGGGCGTAACCGTTATTTAAAATGTTTAAAATGATTTTTTACTAAAATGCACCTCCTAAATGTACCAAAAAAAGTGCCTCTTAAACCTAAGCTTTATTCGAGTAATTTTTGACGTATCTATTACAATGAAGTAGTAAGAAATGATTAAATGATTTTAACAAACTTGGCCTCGTTGGAAGTAACATGTATTACTCCTTCAAACCCATGTTACCTGTGATACGTTTGCTTTTTAATGATAATGGTGGAACGTGTTTTTTGATTTTTGAAAATTGTAAAATGCTCTTAAAAATTAAATTAAATTAAATTAAATGCATTAATATGACTTCTTCATAAAATTCTTCAAATTTTAAAAAGACGCTATTACACCGGTATTTATTCTTATTTATTTAGCTTTTTTCAAGAATCAATGATGACATTTCATAATTTTATCATTTTTAAATAGTATTATTCTTAGTTCAAAAAATTAAAAAAAAAACGTGTAAGGACTTAATAAGCAAAAAGGACAGATTTTGAAATAAAACGAATGTCTCGTTAAATGCTCGAACTGTCACACTCAATGCGTTATTAAAGAGGCTCGTGTGTAGACATTCTGCAATTGATTATGTCGTCTATCGTTGTCGGTGGAATTTAGTACACAATATCTTTTAACATATCCCATAGATAGAAGTCCAAACAGGATAAATCTGAAGATCGGGGTGACCAAGGAAATAGACTTCCTGTCCAATTCACTTTGGTGATATATTAGCTCTAAGTGTTTTCGCACATTTATTGCACACTTTGAGACTTCAATGGCCTTGATGTTAGACTTCGAGCAACCATTGATGATTGTTGTCAGACCAATAATGCATATTATGCAAATTAACGTTTCCATCACTTCTAAAACTCATCTGTTCAAAGAATTTTGTATGAAAATTTTCTATTTTCTTTAATAATGCCCAACATCTAATACAATTTATCCGTCAAAGTTTTCGTCATTCAAGGCTTGATATAAAGCGACATGATATGGATGAAGTCTAAAAATTGTGAAACAAGTAAAGTATAACTTTCTCGTTGGGAATAAAACCACATTGTTTGTTTTTTGCGTTATTAACAAAATTTTCGTGTACTTAAACTGTTCACTTCATCAGAACAGCTTAAGTTCAGAAAAACCACCAGCTTGTTAGCCAGTTTCTAGCCTTTTCTTGTTTGTTTTTTTTAATAAGGTACAACTTTACTGTAGTTTTTGCAATCACTCCAGCTTATCTTGAATATGTTTCTGCGAAGTCTTCGAAAGTCTAACACATTCTGATGATTTTTTAATTTTCTCAAAAAACTCACGAATTTGTTTCCTTAGAATGATTTTTATTTTATTTTAGCAAATAGTCTCTTGGATGATTTTCCTTACTTTTGATGGGCACCTACTTTCGTAAACGTGTACGATAAATCCCTTGATGATATCGTTTGTAAGTTTTCTTTCCTTCAATGCTAGAATTATTGACGGACATTCTGTTGTTATTCACCAATTCTAATAATACAGTCCATGTATTAGGCTTACGGTCCTGTATGAATAACGTAATATCAAGTAATATTGGAATGTAACGTTTTTAGTTTAATGGAAAAAACAATAAAAGTTAAAAGGAAAGAATACAGATTGTGTTTTAAATACTACAACTACTTGAACACATTCGTCTAGCCCCTTCTTAAATGAAGAGGTTCCAGTTTCAAGTTCTTAGATTCCTGTACGTCTTTACTTCTTTCTGTGTGAAATTTGTTCTGGTTTGTCATATGTGATATATGCCAAAACCGGTATAAAGTTTCGTATTTTCTTTTCTATACTCGTATTTGTTTAACTACTTTTGTGTCTCTTGAGTTCCTACATAGGTAGTAAGTGGTTACCATTTTTTGATAAGTTGCAAGTTGTGGAATGATAATCCTTTCAATTTTAACAGCTCCTCTATAAACCTAAGGTTTTTGTATCAGTACAATATCAACATTGTTTTTTCTTACATAGTTCTGAAGCTAGTTTACAGTGATTTAAGTTTATTTGTAAGACCGTGAGGACATTTATCTTACCGTTGCGATGTCTTTCTGTTGACGGCGTTGGTTTTGATGCGCATATTGATTTTGTAATAAACAACAATTACGACTAAATTGTAGTTTATTTTAATTACTTATAATTAAAGAGCGGATAGTAAGGCAAGAAAAAATACCAAAAAAGGTGGCATGAAAGGCATTTTAAACCTGCCAAAAAGGCAATACAAAAGGCACAAATATCTATTAAAATTTACAATTTATTTTTTTGTTTTGCAATGTTTATTAAGTGCTATTATTTTCCTAAGCACAAATCAAATATTTTTTAATATTTTGACCAAAAAGCTGTTGCCTTTTATCATTTAAAATATGTTTATAGAAGGAAAAAGTTCTTACGACATCACAAGAAGTTAGTGGAGCAAATTTCAATGCCGATGTTTCCGTTATTTTTAAAGATATTTTCTGTTGATGCTTCATGACCTCCCTTTTTTGAATTTCAGTTAGTTGTTTATTAAACAAGTCAAAGGAAGAGTTTTTTGATGTGACGGAATCCAATTTTTAATTAATCTTTCTTCCTATAGTTCCTGGACATGCTCTTATAATTTCTCTTATTCTTTCGAATGTAGCGAAAAATTCGGTTTTTGCGGTTTCGCTTTTTCTAGCTTCCTTAATTCGTCAGGAATGCCGGAAAAGTGTGTTTTTATAAAAAACTAGTCCTCTCTTAACAGCTTCGTTATTAAAAGCTTATTGAGATTTAGCAATTGCTGCAGAGGTCGTCTCATCAAATAATTCAACTACCTGAAGTAAGACAATTCAATTAATGTATAAGACAATGTCAGATTATAGTATGAACTGTACCTCTTTAACTTTTTCAAAATATGTGGCATTAAAAATGCAAGCAGATAACCAAGTTCTCCATCTTGTTATGATAGGTTCCGGTGGAAGTTTAACATCTGGAAGTTTTTCTTTATAGACCCTTGTCCGTAATGGTGCTTTCACAAAAGCCTGAAACAATAAGATCCAATAATCAAAAAGAGAATCTAATATTTTAGAGATTTTTACTTTTTTGGTGCCAGAAATTAACTTGTTTACTATTGCAAACTCTCTAATGAATTCACACACCCTATGTATTTCGTGTGCTAGACAAGTTAAATGTTTTAAATTCGGATAAAATATTTCTAATGCCTGAGCGGATTTCATATAAGGTGCTGCATCGGTTACGAATAAGAGCACCTTTTCTTTTTTTACGCCATTGGGATACCGAAGTCCTACAAACATAAAATTATATAATTGTAATTAATAGATTGGATTGTATTAATCAATCATTAAAAAAAACTTACGTAAACAATCATCAAAAAAATTTGTAACTGTTTTGTGATTGGTTTGTGGAATTTCTTTGGATGCTAGCAAATGAGCTTTTCCTGGTTCTAGTTCAGACAATTTACCAACTACAAAATTTGCTATATATCGACCTCTGCAATCGGTTTTTTCATCAATCGAAGTCCAAATGTAATGGTCCCCATTGTCATTTCCTATTGTCTGTATTTTCTATAAAAGGTAAACCAGCATTTTGTAAACTATTAATACTTTAATTAACCTGCTTACCGATTGGTAACATATGTCTAAATAATTTTTTCTCAAAGTGAATTAATCTGGAACAACTTGTTCGGTGTATTTTTCGACGAAATTGCGAAAACTGATATTATCAAGTTTTTTAAGAGGAATTTGAGCCGACACTCATGCTTCGCACAAATCTAGAGCAAAAGTTGTTTTTGATGGGCCAGGTTGAATCTGTTGATCTTCTATAACCTTTTTTAACAATGGTTGTTTCATAGTTTTTTTATTATTTTTTAAATGTAAACCACTACCAAAGTAAATAAATTAAAATAATACAAACTTAATGATTTTGAACAAACTTGACGAAAAGGTTTTCCTCGTCGGTTGTTAAATTATTGTCCAATTTACTCCACTTGTAATTATTTTTAAATTTTGAATGTTTATAGGTTGCATTTTTTTAAATTTACTCACAGCACAACAGCAATAGACTATCACAGTGTGACAACATCACAGGTATTTATAACAAACAAAGAATATTTTAGCCATGTGTTTCAGTCATTAAAGGAATCCCACCGGACAGAATTAAAATTATCTATATTTGTTTGCTTTACTTAGGTACTGAATAGACCTATAAAATATGATTCATTCCGAAATCTTTCCGGTTTTGTAAATAGTGTTCTGTTAAGCCTGTTTTTGTACATAATCCTAGTATAAATTCTTTCAATAGTTTTTCTTTATAAGCGGCTTTTCTATTTAATGTTTTCTGGAAACCATTGTTTAACAAAACATGAAAATCCCTGTTGTTATTTATAGGTTGAGCAAAAAATGTTAATTATATTATTGTACGTAATTTAAGTAAAAATCTGTAATGCTTTATTGTGATCTACCTATTAAAACACTGTTTACACAAACTTTTCAAAATTTATATGTAAAAAGTCAATATGAAATAATACTCTTTAAAAAGGCAAAAAAGACAAAAAGTTACACAAAAAGACAAAATAGGCAGGTTCCAAGCATTTGTCTGACTGTTCGCTCTTTACTTATAATAAATAATTTCACAAAAAAAAGTGTTTTTGTTTTCAATAAAAACTGTTGTACTATATATACAATATTTATTTCATTATTATATCATATACATAAGTGTATCATTTAGCTTTGTTATTATATTATTATTAAGACGTCTAATAAACTAATATATAAATAAGCAAAAATTTTATTCAAAAGTATGATTACTTAATCTGCAGGCTACTTACGATGTACGGAAATAGAAATCGAATATATTTAATTTACTCTTCATACCAGACTGCCTTTACGCTCATCTAGAAAAAGTTACAACAAAGGCCATCATTGTTCTTAATACAACCAAACCGATAGTCTGGGACAAATGGCGATGGAAACCAACAATAACTAAATGGTTATATACTGTGATGAGTCATTATCACATAGAGTGCGCTTGTATGGAGGGAAAGAATCAACCTAAAATGCACAGCTTCAAAGCTAAGTAAAGTACAGAGAATCTACAGCAGGTAAAAAAGCACTACTTTTACTTACACCATTACACCTCATTGTAATGATAGAAGCAAGGCAAACAGCATACAAGCTGCAAATTAATAAACACACGTTAATTACCGGGAAATTACCCGGCATATACAACATGTTGCGTAAAGAAACAATCTTAGCTATAACATCCAACTTCACAAAAGATTATCATACACAAATTGAGCCAAAAATCGCAACCGTAAATATGCGTCCGCTTTTCAAGTTAAAGTTGCTGCTATTGACTAGTACGTCAGAAACATTATCGATTCGAAGTCATGCGTAAATAGTCCGTTATCAATCATGTCTGACAGTCAAACAGCACTACTAGCGTTAATATTGTCAGTAATAGAATAAAAACTGATTATAGAATGCATAAACAGTCTAAAAACATTAGCGACTAAAATATTTGATACCAAAAGACCAGAGGGAAACCTAATTGCCAACGCGTTAGTTAATAAAGACACAACACAACGTCTTTGGAATTGCCTACAATACCAGAAAAGAAATTATCCGCAGCAAACTATGAAAAAACTCTTTAGAAATGATGCACACAAAACTCTTTTTTACAAAACTATAATTACACACTGAAAATGCACTATCAATCATGAGTCGACAAAAGTTAAGAAAACTAACAAGACTAATAAAAAGGCACTGTGACTTTAATAAACATATGCATAAATGAGACTGTACAGTAGCTCTTTATGCCGCGAACGCTTGGACAACGACAAAACTCCACAAAATTTGATGTATAAATGCCTAGAATACTAAACGCAACGCACAATGATTTTAAGCAGAACAAAACTCACCAATGATGAGTTGAAAAAAGGTCTTTGGAATAAGCTTTTGGATTTTCTTGACAAAACAGAACTACTGAGAGAGTAATAAATCAAAAGTGCTCAAAAGGACCAAGAAAACCGCAGCGCAAAGGCTCTGGACAAACCACTTCTTGAAGAAAATAAAAATATATAATCGGCATGTCAAGTCGTAAATCAAATCCTAGAAATTTTCGGTATCCACAAAACAAAATCTTATAAAAATATTTACATTCCATGTGTAGCCCTTTTTGAAAAATCATCTAGAAGTTTAGAAATTCGATAAAAATACTAAAAAGGCACGTTTTATAACCACCTTTTAGTAAAATCTTGATTTTGCTTAAGTCAGTATCCTATATATGCATTAGAAAGCATTCAAAAGTGACTTGAATAAATTTTTACGGAAAAATTAATATCATTATTAAATAATTCCGGAAAATAATTGTGTTAAAGGTTTTTTTCTTTTTTTGATATTAAACAATAAGAAAACCGGTTTTATGCTATAAGTAAGTGTAATTCGCGTATTGTGACCTGATATTTTGGAAATAATAATATTTTTTACACAAAAAAACATAGGTCTCAATCGAATCGTCGACTGGGGTTGGGAGATCTCTTTATCGGGCTAGAGCTTTTCACCAAAGAAGACTGCAGGAGTCTTACAAAAGACTCCAAAAAACCTGAAAAGAAAACAATAAAATAGTAACAAAAATTAAAAACACAAATAAATAAATAAAGACAATTGCTACCATTGATAACTATATTTACGTCCGCAAGGTGGCGTATCGTTTAATGTAAAATATCAACATTGTATGGCTAACCAAAATGTTGGTAATGCATTAGCTGCCCGAAAAATGACTTTCTCAATTCTATTTGAACCGATCTTTATTATTAATTCTTTAATCTTTTGTAGATATTTCAAGTAAATTTGTACATTGCGAGTATTTTACATAATAATTAGGTAGTGTACATTAACATTAACCAAAATTCTGTGAGTAACTTTCGTGACAGCGATATAAAAATTAATCAATTAAACTCACCCATAGTCCAGTGTCCACTTTCGCAAAGAAAACGTTTTCCCCGCTAGCGGCCTGTAATAAATATTTAATAGCAAATCGTGTCACATAATAACTCACGAAGAATAGGAAGCTATAAAATTAGTATTAATAAATCATTAAACGTTATATAAAAACCCGTTATATCGAATGCTGTAGGTAGTAATTTAGAACAGGTGGTTGATAACACAATCGACTTCTATCCCCAAATCAGCATCTACGACGCATTGTTCGACGAGACCTCGATGTTATTTAAGTACCAGGCCCTCACAACAGCTTATATACTCGCTAGCAATATTCATTAATGGTACTTATGCATCCTTATTACTGCTTGAAACAAACAATGGGCTGGCAACGTGGTGGAACCGGCTATCACATTAATATAGAAATTACGAAGGACTCTTAATAGATTGGAGACAAAAATATCTTACCCTGTGCCGAAAGAATCGTAATAAATTTGCAATCGCCTTATAAATTTGTGTTCATCACACGTGACGTTCTTAAAAATTTAAGAATCAATTCGAAATCCTCGGCACCCTCCCGTTCATGTAGTTGACAGCTTAACGATTTTGTCGTAAAATGACAGTCACACGAAAAGATCGGCAGAGGGCGTCAAAACCGGAATCTAATTTTAATTCAGGGGTATTCCGTATAATATATAATCATTATAATACGCACTGTATAATTTTTGCGACAGTATGTTGTGACTAACTCGATTTTGTCTAACAAAGACGTAGTTCAGCGTCAGTAGATAATAAAAACTGTTATTTAACATATATTTTTTATCCTAAAAACGTGCTATTATCACAAATATTATTGAATTTGGCAATAAAATTGCGCTAGAGGAACTAAGTTAGTTTTGATAGAATTAACAAAAACAAAAAAAGCGATATGTTTATATAATATGCTTGACAATTATTACATAATCTTATTACTGTAATCTACTGACAAATTTCAGTACTATCAATATATGAACTGACAGTTTATTTTAGAATGCACTTATAGTAACAAAAACTAAACTAAGACGTTGATATTAAAATCAAAAATTTTTTTTTCAATATTATTCTTTGAAAATAAAAAAATTATTTTAAATAGCACAAAAAATAAGGGATGTAACTCTTAATTGAAAGTCTCCTGACATAACTTATGCAGCGCTCGGCGTCGCATTACCGTTTGTCATCTTATGCTTTAGTTTTGATGCTAGTGACATAAATTACTATTGCAATGTTTTGTATTTGACAATTAGATATGTTGGTTGATATTTCTTATTTTCATGAAATCATAATTTGAATTTTTGCGGATTTAATAAATGTAACAATTAATAAGCGTTTGATGGCAGAGCCATCTTATAATGTGATTTACTATGCAATAAAGATTACTGTAAATAGCTATAACGGCGGTAACACGTTAAAATTAATTTAACACCGGTGAAATTTAAAACAGGTTTGAATAAATCTGCGGGATCAAACCACGACGTAAAAGACACTGGGGGTAAAGCAATGTCAATGCAATTGTGAAAATGCCACTAGAGTAAACTACTGGACGACCATTTTGCCTTCTTGGGACTCATCAGCAGTAGGAGATACACTCTAATATAATTCTCTGTTTTTTCGAATTTGTTTATTAAATGGATCTTTTTTGTCGTGTCCTGGCGTGCTGCACGTTTCATGCAACAAAAATACTCTGCCAGTTAACTTATTAAAGAACTCAATAAACACTCGATTATAATAACTACATTTTTTGTAATTTACAAAGTGATTAATTTGTAATTTTCTATGCTAAGATTAGAACGTCTCATCTCAAAAAGCTTCAATTGTTAGAATCCAAAAACTAAAAGATTTTTTAAGGACTGGCTGTGTGGAAGCGGTAGTCAAGTTATCTAGTTTGATTCTTACTTCAGAACAGAAATCCGTGCTATCTAAAAATTTGAATTTTGCTGTTACTCCCAAACGCATTCCTAAAAAAGACTTTATGTGCTGTTGAGTCTTCTATAAAACATTTTCCTTGCCACATCTAAGATCCCATTCGTATTCTTAAATCTAACATTTCGAAATCGGAAGAGTTAGCTTTGAAAAGTCTTCGTAAGAACTGCAATACCGTTCTTCCAACCGACAAAGCCAACACTACTGTTATTTTAAATCACTCGGATTTCGTTGAGAAAATACATTCAATTCTTTCAGAAGATAGGTACGTTCTATTAACTCGTAATCCCACTTCAAAGATTGACCGCGGGATCAGCAAAATTGATCTTCTAATTTACTTTCTAAGACCAAACGTCAACTTATCTTTTTAGTTTGTAAACCACCTTGTCTATACGAACTTTTTAAAGTGCAAACAAATTATATCTTTTAAACATATCGTGAGTACCACTCAATCTTCTACTTACAAGCTAGCCAACTTTTTGTTCAATCTTCTTACCGAATTTACAGGTAAGCCTTTTTCTGACATCCTCACCTCTTATCATTTCATTTAACGTTTGAAATCTATATAGCTTGAACCCCAGAATCTTTTTGTGAATTTTGATGTCACTTCACTTTTTACCAAAGTTTCTATTAAACATTCGCTTATTATCATCGAGCAAATTTTGTCTCGCCATGACAAAAATTTGAGTTTGGTTCTTCTTATTGATAAGTGTTTATTGTCTACTTAATCTCAATTTAGGCGCCGCTATGGGTTTTTCGTTATCCTTTTTGTAGCTAGCTGTTGTTCATGTGGTTGGGTCTATATCGGTGAAACTAGTCGTTCCGTCACGTATTTTAGAACACAATCGTTCTATAAAAAAAAGATTGCTAAACATTATTTTACCACAGGCCACAATACCGGATGAATTTGATTAACGGGTTGTTATTTTAGCAAGTGAAATTAAAGCATAAATACAAACAAAAAATTTCAAAATAAAAGTTCTATTTAAACATTTAGCAAAATAAATCGTAATTTATGCACTTGTAGCCTCTTAAAGTTGTTGACACTACAAATAAATTTAAACCGTTCTAAGAATTGCAAAATTCTTCTTAGCAATTTGCTGACACCAAAAATAAAAATAAATACAAAATAATGTTATCGGATAACGCGTACTTAAATTACTGTGATTAAATAAAGCTGCTATTCTGCAGATTGCTTTCAAGTACACTAGATAATACCACCTCCATTGAATAAAACCAAAACGTCTAAACGTCGTCGAAAATGGTTTGTTACTCGCGTAAATAATCGCACATTCTGTCGAATTGCATTTGCTGCTGCAAACAATCGATTTTGCAGCTCTTGTTTATTATTTATGGCGGTTTTGTGTACTTCACCTTTCACAAAGCTCCAGAAAAAAATCTAAAGGGTAATATTTCGCTTATGGGCTGCCCAGCGTCTAGTGCCGTTTCTTCCAATTTAACGACCCGTAAAAATCATATTTAATAAATCGCAAACGTGGCGGCTTACATACGAAGGAATTGCATAAACCACATTGTTCTTCAAAGGGTAAATCATCAAATTTTTGCGCAAAAGTTTCTTGTAAAAGTACAAATTGCTTCTAAGTCTTTCTGATAAAATAAACGGTCTAATTAAACTATTTCTTAAAATACCTGCCCAAGCATTTATAGAAACTGCCATTAAAAGTTATTTGGTTGAATTTCATGAGGGTTTTCTTCATTCAAAATATGTGTGTTTTGAAACTGTAGCACTCCATTTTGTACAAAACACACATTAAAAATAATATTTTGGCACTAAAGTCAGGATCAAAAGCTTCTTATTGCTGCAACCACTCACAAAACTCAAGTCGCGGTTCAAAATCAACGTCGGTTAACTGTTGAACTTGTTCAACATGGTAAGGCTAGAAATAATAATTCTTTAAAACACGATGTAGCGCACTATGGGACACGTTAGCTGCGCAGCTTATTTGTGTCCGATCTTTGACAATTTACAATATCTGCACATAGATTAAAGAAAAACAAATATGAAAGTTTTGATTTTATTGAAAAGATTGATTCTTCTTCCGTTGTTAATACATGGGGTGGTCTTTTTAGACCACAGCTTTTGTAGGTAGGAAGAATATTACCAGTTTGTTCGTCCATTTGTCATGTTGTAAAAACCAATTTCCTTTTCAAAGCGTTAATTTTGTTTATAATAATGTTCTGTGTTCGTTAATTAGTCTGAGGATTTCAAAGAATATCTCTAGTCTATTAGGATATTGCTCAACACATAATTAACGTGTGGTGTAGAGGTTATAATTACACTCGCCGTACAATAAAACAGTATCACTATTGTACATAATAAAGAAAATTTAAATTAAATATTAATGACGAATATGTTTACACGAATCACTTAGCATCAACTAAAGAAATCTGTTAAAAAATCGAAAAAAAAATAAATCAAATTGTCGAACTCAGTTCTAAGAAAATTAAATTTTGCATTTAATTATCTGAAGTCTTGTTTTGGTTACAACTAAAGATAAGCGTGATCGTGTAGACAAAGTAAATTTTATTAAGAAATGAACATTACTATCTGCTTTAATTATTTTATTAACAATTGATTTTGTAGATGATGGAATTATAAAGAAACCAATAATTAATTCAATACATCAATACGTTTCAAGAATTTTACAGTATTTACACCTATTATTTACCGCATAGTTACAATGAATAAACAATTTTTATTTGTTTAGATAGTCAGGACCGGTCTGAAAACTTTAATTGCAAATATCTCAAAACTGAACCACTTTAGACCAAATCTGTAAAGGATAAATTTTTGTTTAACGCTACACGGAAACTACTCTTTGAGTTTATATTTCAGATATACCTTAGGTTATATTGCGTAATCTTAATTCGTCTTCAATAGAAAAGTCCGAGAAAACATAGAAATTTTCAATATTCCCAATAACTTCAATTGTGACAACGGTTTTGAAGTTCCCCCTCTTTGGTTTCCGGTTGTTACTGGTTTATCAAACATACGCCCCTTTTTAAACGTAGCCTAATCAAAAGCCAGTTTCTCCCACAGAGACAATTCTTCTTCTATAAATACGGAGATAACTTCCTTTTAAGTTAACAAGTTGATTATCTAACTCTGTAGCGATTCTTTGTTAGAGTATCGCCCTGATGAAGCCCCTTACGAAATTGAGCAAAACGTTGGCAATTTCGGTTAAATATCAACACGGTCTGAATCTGAAAGACGCTATAATATTAGCACTTATACTGGTTTGTAAAAAAAACTGATAAAAATACACTATTTCATATTCTTGATTTTTGAAGCTTTACATATGTGTGAAAAGCTGAGGTTCAAAGAAGTGGCTTAGAAATCTTAAGACAGACAAATAATTTGATGATATGAAGCAAGACCCTAATCGACGCTTTTGGGACACAGAAAATAAATACAAAATTAACACTAACACGTTTTGAATATACTTCCCTAAACCATGTTTTTTTCTTGCGTTTTTATCGCATTGATAACAATAGTAAAGACGTTAAAAAAGATGCTTTTTAATTCCTTAAATTGTACATCATAAGCAAGTATCTACTAATGCTACATACAAACGTATACCAATCAACTTTTTTTGTAGAAATCTAAGTGCGAGTACCATAGAGTTGAACTTGTCATATGAGCAGGCCAAAGAAAATATTGCGCACACCTTTAATGATATTGCAGAGTTTAGTCGTAACACATTGTATTGGAATTTTATAAAAATTATTTTGTAGTAGTCGTACACCCTTATACTTATTCTATCAGTATACTTATTTTTTTCTGCTAAAAATGCAAGAATGTAAAACAGTATTCACATATTAGTCGATTAAATAACACCCTAATTTTTAAAACTTAGTGTATCACTGCTATCTACAAATTAAAGAATTATAAATTAAATCACTGTCGGTATGAAACGTAAAATTTGTAATTGCTGTTTGTACAACGCTAAATGCAGAATTTTGAAGTATTGTGCTGTGTGGTCTATTGAATATGGAGAACAAACAAAGAAAGTTGATTTAACAACTATATGCAATGCAAATTAAAAACCAGTTTGCACACTAATTACGTAATAAAACGATTCTTTGTAAAATTTAAAAAATTGCACGCAAAAATCTTACAATGTCTTAATTAGTTGAAATTGCAATAGTCAAGGTGATATTAGCAATGAAGTCGACCATTTATGAAAATTATCCTTCATTGAGATCGTTTATAATTACAAAAGAATATATAATCTCAATTGCTCATTTTAGTTAATTGCATCAAATTTATACATGCTTTCACATCGAAGTCAAAGATAATTTTCTTGTTATCGTTATTAGTTAATGTCTTTTATATGCTAACGCAAATTTATTAACTATAATTATAAATTATAAGCTCATTTTACATGGTCCCACGTCCAAGTAACGTCAACGTTCACTACATAAGTTTAAATATGTATTAAACAATTCAGATTTCAGTTTTTCTGCCTTGCAGAACAGATACTTTATCCTATAGAAATGAATCACATTCGCGGATATTTTCTGTTTTTATTAGATTGCCATTTTTTTCTGCCAAATCTTTCTGTGTAATCTGTTTACTCTTGATAATTAATTGATGTCTAAAATTATATAATAAAGCGGTCATTCAGAATTACTAACTTAGTGCCCGACAGCTGCCTGGATTCTGTCCAATACAAACTTAACTAACTCGTCTTATTAACAAGAGATAACCAGAATAACATTAAAATATACATCAGCAATCACAACATTTCCGTTGCATCATATTTTTCTACTATTAATTTTCATGTAGGTGCTTTAAACGCTTTAGAGTGTAAATAAAATTTGTGGTCTGGAAAAAATAATCATTTCGGTAGGAAAAGTTGTTTACCAAGTTGTAAATATTTATTTTAATAAATATATTTTGTTTGTTTAAAAACAAGAAATTAGTAGAAGATATTTTACACTTTTTTATATGACAAAAAAAATTGAGTAAAATAATTGTAAGTATTTTTATGAGAATTAATTTTGAATATATTAGTAGTCTAATTAATGATTTAATAATTTAAATAATTTTGTACAAAATGGCAAGAAATATTTATTTCTAATAAAACACGATTAAACATAATTAAGAAATAAAATAAGTTACTAATTTAAGAAGTAAAAGATCATTACTCACATTAACATATAACAATAAAGATAATATAATAACACTTTTTTTGAAAAAAATCATTTAACGTTTACTTTTTTTTTACTTTGTTCAGCAATCAGTTGCCAACATTGCATTATGTATATGTTGATACCTTCTCAGATAATTCTAATCTACAAAAATCAATTAAATTTCTTTAAACAATATGAAGACGTCCGGTTTGTCCGTTTTAATTTAATTTAATTGAAATAATTTGATATAATAAACATTAACAAAGCAATTTCTATTTTATTATTTGTCGGTTCTACTAGGATGCCTTGACGCAAATAAAGGTTCAAATCCTTTTGAATTAAATTAAATCTAATGATTGCCGATAACAATACTCAAACTGCTTAGAAAATTGATTTATTTTGATAAATAGAGCAAACACATATTTTATTAATTTAAAATATCTAACATAGCTATAATAAAAGAAAGTTACTAACAAAAATGCATAATATATAACTAATAATGCGTATGACCTCTCTAATTTTTTACTCATTTTTGTAACCGTGGGGTTATATGTATATACTACAAATGCTTGAACAAAATCTTTGCTTATAGCATCCCACGCATAATGAATTGCATTAACAAACTGAGCGCGGTGTTAAGAGATCAAATTTGACTCTTGCTAGTTTCGAAGTAACTGTACGACTTCAACCTAAACGTTTTTAATGATGTTAAAATTTTGACTTTTTGCCGGCCATGGTAAAACGCGCAGGGAATTTTTCCGAATCTAAAGCTGCACGATTCTTGATTAATGTATCGGGGCATTATCCTTAAAAAAGCAAGAAAAAATAGATCAATATAATGTAATAATTAAAAAAAAACTATTATGTAGTATGTTGTCGTAATAGAGATATAAGGATAATGATAACAACAAAAACACTTACTTGTTGCATTAAATATTTACGTTTGCGTTGAAATCCAGGCGATCTTCAACAGCCGAACAAACTTTTGGACGGCCGGCGGTAGCTTACTCAACCCTGAGTATCCAATAAGAAACGGCCGCTGTGTTTACATGGATTGATGTAATTTTGTAAGTAGAACTCTTACTCTAAAAATTTTTAAAGGTCTATCGCTAAAACTGTTAAACGATTTTTGTTGCTGAAAATGACACCTTGCTAAAACTCTAAAAGTTTATTAATATACCGTTGGGCAAATTCCCTACAACTTTTCTTGTTTCTTTTGACGAGAATCTTTTTAGATGCCGCCGTATATTTTCAAAGACCGTTATTACAAGTTTTTAGCGAAAGCGTAGAAACATAGCCAAAAAAACCTGTTTCCTGCATAGCGCATCTTATAGTGGAAAATTAATTTTCTATGGCGTGCACAATCAAAGCCTTATTTTGAGCTTCGTTAAAAAAATTCGGCCTACCACTAACGATGGTTCTCTCAATTGTCTACTTACAGTTCTATTTTATACGAATACGACCTACAGATACTCTTAAAACATTCAACATATTAGCGATTTTACATCAAAAAGAAAGAAAAAGTAATTCCATTATTAGATGTTTTTGAGTAACCAAAAATTCAAGTATGATAAGGTAGTAACTACAATCTAATTGATTGACATAATTTCTGTATTTTTTAAAAACGAGAAGATTTAAGAAATCTTGTTTTTCTTAGTAAGTTACTTTTGTATACTAGACTATGTACTATAATAAATAATTAGGTTTCTCAAATTAATTTTAAAATAATATTGATGAAATAAATTCTTCTTGTAAGTTAGACTGGGTGTCAACCTGTAACCAAAAGCAATTCAAATTTCATTTAATTGCCTTATTTTATTCAAATATGTCATTAATTCTTTAAGTAGCTTGGGTGTTTTTACCGGTAATCATTTTCTTACAAAAAAATTAGATTTAATTTTATTCAAAAAGATGTTAACTTTAATAATTTAATATTTTGATTGAGAAATACAATATAATTTAATGATTTTCAAAATTCTTCTACTACAACATTTGCTTGTTACTTATCAAGAAATGATGGAATTTGCTTTGCTAATATTATCTCGTCGGTTTATTTCAATGAAATTAAATTAAAACGGACAAGCCGGACGTCTTTATATTGCTTAAGAAAAAATGATTGTTTTTGTGGAGTAAAATAATCTAATGAGGTATCAACCTAATTACAGTATTCTTTGTGTAAAGATATTAATTACTTAAAGTTTGTTATGCATTTCTATATTTCAATTGCTGTGTTAGGTAGGACCACTTACAAAGAACCGCAGTTCTTACGTTCAAACCCCGGCTATACAATTTAAACTTTTATTCCTCACAAAAGTGTATCTCGATTTTCTGATAAACGAGTGTACATTTTTGTACAACTAAAGTTGTATACTGCAGATAAAATATGTCGAATTAAAACAGTTATTACAGTTTACATAATCTATATAGCAAGATGTACAAATAAGCTTTAAAAAATATGATTTTGACCTTAAATACTAATTAGAACTGAGTTAGTAATGCTTATGCGTTATCAAAAAGACCGTGCAATGCTCATAATGTAAAAAAAATATGACAAAAACCAAAAAACTTTAAAAACTACAATCGTAGATTTTGATAGACCTAAAAACAATCATAAAAAGTATTTTGAAATACAAACGTAAACCTTTTTGAGCAGAGTAAAAATTATTGGGGTTAAACATCTTCATGATAATATTTTGGGTAAACATTTAAAAGATCAAACCTTAAAAAAGTGCAAAAAGGGTTTTACTGTGTGAATCATACAGAACACGCCAAAAAAATGTAAAAAATCAAACATTAGTGTTTCAAATAATGCAGCAACAAAAAGACAAAAAAGGTCATATAAAAATCAAAGTATTGATATTGTCAAACTTTATTTAGAATTAAACAACGTTAATAAGTACACTTGAGTTTATTAAATATCGGAACAAGAAGTTTCTTTTGAAGTAAACGAATTCATCAAGTCTATCTACTTTAATGTTTTGGTAATCAAACTATACTTGCTACTTGACATTTGTGTCACTCTAATATCATTGCCGTACTGTCTTGCCCGTTGGCAATGACTATCAAATGTTAAAATTATTATAATAATAATACAAACGTCAAGTATTTTTGAATTTAAAATTAGAAACTAGGCAAACGTTAATTACTGTTACCAATTATATATCAAAAATTGCTGCTATACATTGCAATGTGTATCAACAAATATTGTAAATTAAAACAAAATACTAGTATGTTATGTCAAAAATCTTTCGATATAGGTTGCGTACTGTATGAATTTTGTCCCAAAACGCCCGCTTGCTACATTTAGATAGAGCGCTGACTCATATTTTTTTGTTTTTTCTTGACATATGTATCTTAATTAATTAAAAAAAGGCATTTGCGGTCAATGTAAGAAAGTTTGTACATGACACCTAACGTGCGCATCTAGCAAAACATTCATTTATAAATATTTGTCTTTATCCGCGTAATTAATAAGTACATTGGTTGTACTTCATATATAATAGTTTCTCTGGGGTAAGAATTAACTTCAATTTTTGTCATGAATTTGATTTTTCCGTAACTAGCATAGCGACGTGTTTTTCTCTTTTTATTAAATACATCTCTCACCACCAATTTCTCAAAGTAATCTGGAATCAAGTCGTTGACGTACCTTGTGTAATGGTTTATTAAACTTGCAAGCACGTCTGCGATAGGAATATTGAAAACCCCTCAAAAGCTTGACGCATTCGGTTAACGAGCAACTTGTTTGTGATATCATCTTATATCCAGTTTTTTTTTCTTACACTTTTGGCAATTTTAGAAAACGATTCAAGTATGCCAATACCTGTTAGCATAACTGGACAATGTAGAGTACAATTTATTTACTTTCTACCAATTTGTGTAAATGTTAAACGTAAAATACGTACGACGTATATATGTATGGATGTTACCGCTACTGAGGAACGCAAGTTTCCTTATACAATTACGGGTTGAATTAATTCTAAATGCGATTTCCTTCTGATTGCAAATTCACTAGATTCGTATCGAATTAAAGTCTAATTATTCGAATACCTATTAATTTATACTGCCATACTTTACTACGATAATTTTATGTAGAAAGTGTTCCTTACCTTAAGGGGCTTACATCAACGTTACTGACTGGGATATTTATTGTCGAACTCTTAGTTGTTAGTATATATGTAATTCTGCGTCGCGTCTTTTTTTAAACTCTTTTCCGTTGTTAAAAATAAATATATTTGTTGTTATAACCTGTGTTTTACCATTTGTTCTCTGTCAGTCTTCGAAAAATTAATAGTTAATAGTTTTAGACAATTTTGGCACTTTTTTAATTATTTTCTGATTAGCACACCTAGAATAACCTGCGACTCTTTTGTTGAATTGCATTGAGTTAGCCGCTTGTTACAAGTTACGACTAAAAATTCACGTAACAAGTACAAAAAAACATGTGTTACAATTTCTTTTTGTAACTTTTGCACATTGCTTAGTTTGCCGCTCCATAAAGCGAACTTACATTACAATTCTTGCCATTTTAACACTCGATTTACAATATACTATTATCATGCTAATCCTGGTTAACTAAATGGTTCTTGAAATGGCGCAGTGGGGTTAGTTGTTACAAAACAAACAGGTTTGGTTGTCACATGTGATATAATGATTAGGGCGGGTTGTGCAAAAAAAGCGCAAAAACAAATCAATTCAAAGTGTTATTAAAGATAAACTAAAGTTTCCTGCAAAATAAACGGAAATTAGGCAAATTGGTTTTCCAGTTTCTTAAAGCGTCATTTTATTTTTCTTGTCAGAATACTAGAGGAAACTAACCTAGCTCATGCAACAAACTTCAACAATAAAAATGTAACTTTTTCTTTGAGAAGTTTAAGAAGTCGGTATTGAACGATTACAAATTCTCACTTCTAAACATTTGAAGATGAATATGACTGAGATTACACAGTCCAAAACACAAATAAAAGTGTCGCACGGCAATGCTATGGCATGTGTTAAAAAATAATCTTTGGTTAGATTGACATCTGCAGTTCTGCTCGCGGGATTTGCATTCCACTTTTTCCATTTTTTTTGGATTTATTTTAAAGAATATTTTATCCGCAGTGGCCCAATAAGTTGTCCTAGAATCAGTACTTTTTTAGAATACATGAAGATTTTTACATTTTTTTGCAGCATGTTGACCATACCAAAATTTCAAAAACCATCTTTGCTTATTCTTATTAAATAATTACAATTCTCATCTTTTGATCAATGCATTAAATTACGCTAAAAACAACGGTGTAGTAATGCTGACATTTTTGTTAAAGAGATATCTTAATTATTTTTGCGATGCTTAAATGACAAATCACGATAGATCTACAATTATTTTTTACGACATACCAAAATAATTGCATCTGCGTATTCTTTGATTTTCATTCTTTCTAACATACTCTTGGGATTTAGGAATTTTTTTATATAACAAAGACATTTTTGGAGACGATGAATTTTTGCACAATTTTGTGTCACGCCGTCTAAATCCGAATCATTTAAAAGATCTGCTTTCAATTAAAGATAAAAAATTTTAGAATTAATGCGAGTAATAGTGGATCTACAACCATTTCTGTATTGTTTACATCTGGACTTAGTAGACTACAGATACTATAATCTTAGTAACATTGCGCCTATTGTTTTATTTGGTGCTAAACATAATCTTAACAAAAATGTTTCATTTTCAGAAATTAGATCGTTGCCAAAAGCAGATCCGAGAAAACAAACCAATGCAAAAAAGGCCCTCAAAAAAAATTTTTAGCTATTATTACCAATACAGCAAAAAAGTTAATTGAGGAACAAAAGACAAACAGACAGCAAAAAAAGGTAAAAAGCTAAAGATTTCAAAACCTAACCAAACAAAAAATCTAACAGAAAATAGAATAAAAGAGCGAAGATGAAGCAGATTGTTACCGTATTGTGTGCTTGGATGCATTTTCAAACAGCAAATCTAAGGAAAAATATGCACAGTGTATCGAATGCAATAATTGGGCAAACGAAGCTTGCATTCCGGACACTGATATATACGTTTCCCATAATTATCTATGTGATTAGAAATTTGTAACAGAACATATGCACTTCAGAACAAAATCAAGGGACCACTATTAAATTTCAACATACATTTAAAACAAGATAACAAAATTTAATAAAACGAATAAATATATAAATCCAAGTGTTTGCTTACAACAGTCGATTTAATAACTATTAAAATTAACAAACTTTATTTTTATGGACCAGTAGAAAAAAAGTTAAAAATTAAACCAAAATGCCAATGGTCTTCTTGTTAACTTAAATCTTAATTTGTGATCAAAAGTAACATTAATAGTGTGTATGCCCTCTTCTTGTAGCAATACACGTTTCTACTCTTCTTGGCATTGTTGAAGTTAAGTTTTGTATCTTTTCTTGGGGTATCTGTTTTTAATTTTTTGACCTACTTGGTCCCAAAGATGCTTAATAGGATTGAGATCAAGGCATTTCGAAGGTCATTCCAAACATTGGATATCTGCATTTTTCAACGCAGTTGTGACAATGTAAGCTGAATGAGGTTTAGCATTGTCTTGCATGAAAATGAATCTATTGACAATTTTTTTTGAAAGTGGTTAAATAATAATTTCGTCTCTATATCTTTTTGCTGTTAGCGATTTATTTTGTATCACAACCAATTCTGTACGGCTTTAAAATTGTATCCTATCCTAAACCATTACAGATCCCCCACCATACTTGTCAACTTCTCTGATAGTACGTGGTGCAAATCACTTAAACCGGGTTGCACAAAGCAAATCAAAAATGTAGAAAGTGATTATTTCTAAAATCAATTGTTACATCACCAATAAACTTGGTTTTATTGGCTATGTGGCAATTGTTTTAAAAAATAATCAGTTGTTACATTTTTGATTTGCTTTGTGCAACCCGCCTTTAATCTTTGTAAGACATGAATACGGTGATCATTCTTGCTTAGGAAAAATCTGGACTCGCCCTAAAACAAAAAATTCCACTGTTTCTTGTTCTAAGCTTGATGATTTTGAGAAAAGTGTAAACCAATTTTTTTTACGTAATTGCGAGAATTAGACCGGTTCCTGGTTTTCTAACAGACACATTGATATTCTAAGTTTTCTAGTCATTGTTTTGGTTAAAATTTTTGTTCCACTGGCTAATCAAAAGTCATTTTTTAATTCACAAAATGTGACAAACCGTTTTCTTAAACCCTGAAGTTTGACGAAGCGATCTTTCTGCTTTTTGTTCCTTTATCATTTTGTCCGCGTCTTTTTTTGATACTGCCAGTCTTTTTGGACCGCGCTGCGGCCTTCTGTGCCCCAGATTTGTTGATATTTAGAATTCCAGCAATTCTTCTTTGTGAATATCCTTCACAAAACAAAATAATCATTTGGAATACTTTTTCTAGTCTACAATGGCGTTTAAGCGTAATTAATTAACGCAAAGGAATTTACTAATTTTTGCAACAAAAACCATGTCTTATTCATTATATGACTTAAAAAATGTGTCAACAATTACTTCATTTAAAATAAAATTTTTATTGCGAGAGTAAATGTGAAGTTTTGGTAAGATGCATTGTAACGAAAGAAGAGGCAGCACAGTCGCAGAAAACTATATTTTTTAATTTACAATTTTGACGTTTATATTGACATGAGCTATTCCAATCTTTAAATTTGTTGTGAACATCTTCGTGTTTATAAAGCGTTGTTTTGAATAATTTTTAAAATTATTAATTAATCTAATTCATAAGATTTTTTTTAAATGAAAGTGATATAAACAAATTTTATATAAAATATTAAAAATCATTAATATGAAATAAAACAGTGTTTAGTTAATTTAAATGGTTCCAGAAACATTTTGCTTTTTCATAAATAAATAAAAATAGAAAAATTAAATAGCAAAGAAAATTATCTTATGTGAGTGATTCTCACTCGTTAATTTTTTATTGAATTTTTATTTCCTATCTGAGAATGTCTTGCTATTGTTAATTGTTTCATGCAAAACTATTTTAGTGTTTAATAAACGTCAGTTTGTGACATGTCAAAAGTTTGTTGAAAACAACTTGTAAATTAGAAAAGTTTTTTCAAGTATACATATTTGATGGTCCCTTAATTTTCTCCGGAAGTAATAGAAAGAAATAATTATCAATAAAATTTTATTTTTTGTTTATTATTCCTGTTTAGTATAACCAAAATAAAAGTGACAACCAACCTGACAACGGGGCAGATTGTCACAGTTGTACCAATTTTTTTTTAATTCTAGAAAACATGTATTTCTAGTAGTTTTAAGGCACTTTAAATTCAGATTTTTAATCTAAAATAGTAGATCTACAACACAATGCCAAGAAACTTCTGATTTGCTTTTTCAAAAAAATTGCAAAAATTAAAAACTAAAAAGTGTAACAAGCATCATACCCTTTTCTAACTAATGACGATCAAAATTTAAACTTCTCTATGTTTTTCTTAACTACCTTTTTAAACAGAATAGAAAATAAACGTTTTTTAGTAATTTATTACGTGTAAAAATGTAATCTGTAGTACCAAAAGTTAAAAACTGATTTTACGAAATTCAAAAATTCAAAGCTTACGGGATTACGGGAGTGTAACCGTATAAAAGCAGCTTTCAAGGTTTTACACCTCTATAGCTATGATTCTTTTAAAACATTTTTTAATTTTTTGGTTATCAAAAATAAGAACTACAAACTTGCACCATATTTAAAAAATTAAGTAAATACACAATTTACAACATAAAAACGATGTATAATTATTTTGTAGTATTGTTTGTCAATAGGTGTCAATGGTTCCAAACCAAGATAAAAAAAATTAATTTATAATTGTTTTTTTTTTATTTTGCAAAGTTCTATAATAATTTACTTATAACGGTCTTAGCAGACAATTTTCTACATTTTGATTATTTTTGTCATAGTTAGTGCTCTGCAATCGGCTGAAGTGCGATGAATTAGCTGTAACTTAATCCACAGCCAAGAAAGACAACAGCAGTTTCGGAGAGTGCGTAGGTAAAATAACTAATAGCATTTAACTTGTCTTTGATATGCCTTTTATAATGTGTTAAAAAGCGCCAAAACAAAAGCAAAAGACTACAAGTTCTCGTTTCTTGCTGACAACCTTAAGGAACACAAATAAGACACAACTAAACTAACAAAAAGCATATTTATTTTAACGCCAACGTATAAAAAAAGAAATATTAATACAACAACTATTCGTAAATCAATATTACAGTAATTTCAATTTTAGATATATTAAACTATCGAGTTAAAGTTAAATTAAATTAAATTTTAAAAAAATTGAGCTTTAACAAATATAAAATGTATACAAATTGAAAAGCAATGCGCATAGTCAATCAAACCTCAATTTTCAACAATTTAAAAGATAATAAAAAGCAGTGTAAACTAACTGTAATAGAATCGACACTAAAATTTTTACATACAGAAAGAGAGTACTTACATGTTTAAAATGCTGTTAGCGCTACGGGCAATAAACATTTACTAAAAAGCTGGAATATAAAGATATAAATATACTACCGTAACATTTGAATATTACAACACAATGTGCGCTAAACTTCATATAATATTTAAGTTAAATTGGGTAGGCCCGACAGGTATGCTGCTAAGTCTTCAAGTTATTTTCCCAACAAAGAATATTATGAATTTGATTTTGCCACTTAATAGATGACAGTAACTAACATATTCACATTTAATAAGCAACGGTGATTACATGAGCTCTTGCATTTAGTAGTTATCGACCATTAAAAAAATTCTGGAACGTGGTAGTTAGATGTAATTGAAAGATTTTTTAAAGTTAACAGGTGACGGTACTAAAATGCTATAAAAACAAAACAAAATTAAACTTTGTTGCCAAATATAAAATGCTCTTTTACCTCAGCGATTCTTTCACATTCAACTATTGACTTTTTATTCGATTTACACTAACAAATATGCGGATATTTACAGATTCTTAACATAAAAGTTTTGAGGAGCGTTTCATTAACACGTGCTGACTTTTCAGTTTGTCAGTCAAAACGCAAATGCGTAGACGTTAACAGAAACAGAAGAAGACTAAAATATTGCCAACGGTTTTTAAACTAAGCAAACTTGTACAAAGTGAAAAACCATAACAACGTTTTTAATATTTACTTTTCCATATTTTTTTTCGTTTTATAAGCACAGTTCACTGGTGTGTGTTATTACTTTATATAAATTTGTTTTAGTATCTGAAAATAATCACTTTAATTTTAGTTTTAAATTTCTCTACACTTTTATTTTTCTATATATTTGTTTTCTGTAAGTATTACATCAACCTTTTATTTTCACTCACTTACAGTTTTCAACTTTCCCTGTTGTCCGTATCGTCACACGTTCTTCCTATTTTAATTCCTAATAATTAATTTGCAAATGCGTAATTAAAAATAGTAAAAAGTTGTAGGGGTTTAAAAGTAAAATAATTGGAATTTAATAAAATATACAATAACGAAATTATATTATATTAAATATAATAGTAGAAAATAATAAACGTTTATATTATTATATAAAAATTAAGACAGAAATTTTTGCAAGATTCAGTAAAATCAATAAAAATGAATAGATCTAAATCTGAGTAGTCTATCTATCTTACAAAGTAAAGTTCTAAATGTTACGCAATGATTCTGATTTATTGATAACTATTTTATAAAAAGTGTTTAATTAATAACGTCGCAATACATTAATGGTTCTTTGCTTAGTGAATACGTATTATATCATCATAAAAACTAAGTGTCAATTCGTAGTGATTACAGACACATGCTTGCGTTAATGTATAATTTAACAAAATCTAAAATAAATATGGAATCTATTCGACACGTAGTGTTACTTTTTATTACTTCATAGCACGCACTTGTCTAACGATATATATGTCGAGTAGATATGTGTATAATAAAACACATTTCAAATAACTTTATTATGTAGGCCATTTTAAAATATCGTTAGTAGTAAAGATGGTTATTAAAATGTTGGTTTTCTACTTACATTATCTACTTAAAAAAGTTAAAACAAGTAAAACGTAATAGCTATTTTACAAACGGCCATTATAGATATTGCAACCAATAATTCCGTACTTAAACCAAAAGTTATAGCTGCCGTAAAACGCAAAATGCGCTGTGCAATAACTAAATGTTTATGACACATTGTGGCAGCTGTCAATAATTGTTAAAAGTCATAACGCTTGTCCTATTTTATAACGGACAAGCCATAAATATATTCCCATATTAAAATTTAACCAACTCTTATCGTCTTTCTACGTTTTCTACCTTAAATATAGAAACGTTTTACGTACCGTTTCTGTTAAATCGGCGCAATAAAATTAAAATTTAAATAGTAAAAAATTCGAGTAACGGATTTGCCAGTTATGAAATACTCAATTAACCCTTTTCTTATACTTGTTCTTCTTCCCAGTCTTTTAAACTACGCGTAAGATAACGCCATCTTTTCTTATTTGTTTGTGTAGGCGAAGGAGATCTTAATGGAACACCCAGATCGAGTTGGCGGCGGCTTTGATATTACAAATTGTTATTATACGTGACGTCATAACTTATACGTCGTTCAACACCAAAAAGCCGCAAAAATTATTTTCTATTGTTAGATTTATCTTGGTATATAATTTTGTTTGTCTAAGTAATAAAAGTCAATGCAAAATTAATTTGATATTGTCCGCGGTTATATAATTTTATAATTTTAAAAAAGCGCAGCAGGAAAATGTATGACTAAACAATGCAAATATAAGAAATTTTAAGTTTATATAATAAATTTGTTTACAAATAATATGACGTTTACTACGTATTTCTAACAAGTTTTAACACAATTTGAAACATTAAATTAGTTACCGCAAAACGTTTCTAATTATTTATTGCATGTGCTGTTTATTTTCATTATTTGTTTTAAAAATTGTTTTATTTAAACGTCTTTTCTAATATTAATTTTTTCTAAATGCCCGGACAATGGCGATCTTGTTGTGCCTATTGTGTTTGACAGAAGAAATGTTAGAAATTCTATTGTACTAAACGTCTATAAGCTTTTTTCACATTGTTAGGTACTTTGAATATATTTTATGCCTGAGAGCTTTTTATTTTATTTTAATGTTTGAATACTCTTTAGATAGGACACAAAAAATAACATGACAAGTTTCTATACACTATTTTTACGGACTCAGAACGGACGCCCCTGGAAATCGCTTGTTTTAAAATAACTCTTAAAGTACTACGTGTAATTTTATATTTTTTTACATGATGGTTACTAGATAAATCTTTTTACCATAAACCTTTTTATTTACATTTGGTTTATTTAGTTTGCCGGAGACGGGCTAGTTTTAACACAGTAATGCTATTTTTACGCCCTGTACGCTAGAAACACAACAATGATATTTTTGAACAACTTAACCCTTTAATTAAAAAAGCTACTGTTGATAAAATGATCTGTTTACCAAAAAAAAATTTTTTTTACGACTAACAGATAATAAAATACAGTGTATGTTTATTAGCGATTAGACAACACTCTGCATTGCGTTTGACCAATTTCATTCCCGTACAGGTCAAAGTTATTTCAAAGTTCCGTGCTCTACAATCATAAATATGTAACACTTTAAAAACGAAATAATTTAGGACCGTGTAGATGCTATTACTATAGTTTCAACGGTACGTATAAATTGAAAATGGTTTAGTTTAAAATTAAATATTTTAGATTATGTTTATAAACGTTGATATTTAGTGGTGACTATTTTGTAATTAAATAGTAACATGTTTTAGAAAAACTAAGTTCAAGGTAACTAGAATAAATTAAAACTAATTTGCAATCTCACTACTTGTTGCTTGCAAATTTTTTTTTGACAGGAAAGAAACGTTGACAGTAATTTATCGGAATTTTGCAGTGTTATGAATTGCATGACATTATCTTTTAGTTGCAAGATCCTAAGTTGTTTCTTCCGCACATGTCTATCTGTTCGTTATAATTAAAGAGCGGATAGTAAAGCAAGAAAAAATACCAAAAAAGATGGCATAAAAGGCATATTAAACCTGCCAAAAAGGCAATAAAAAAGGCACAAATATCTATTAAAATTTACAGTTTTTTTTTACAATGTTTATTTAGTGCTATTATTTTCCCAAGCACAAATCAAATATTTTTCAAGATTTTGACCAAGAAGCTGTTGCTTTTTATTATTTAAAATATTTTTATACAAGGAAAAAGTTTTCGCGACATCACAAGATGTTAGTGGAGCAAATTTTTATGGCGATGTTTCTGTTATCGTTAAAGATATATTCTGTTGATGCTTCATGACTTCCCCTTTTTGAATTTCAGTCAGTTGTTTAAAGAGGTCAAAGGAAAGGTTTTTTGATGTGACGGAATACAATTTTTGATTAATTTTTCTTCTTGCTCTTATTGCTCTTATTCTTTCGCATGTAGTGAAAAATTCGGTCATTGTGGTTTTGCTTTTTTCTAGCTTCTTTAATTCGTCAAGAATGTCGAAAAAGGGTGTATTTATAAAAACTACTCCTCTGTTAACAGCTTCGTCATTAAAAGCTTTTGAGATTTAGCAATTGCTGCAGAGGTCGTCTCGTCAAATAATTCAACCACCTGAAGTAAGACAATTCAATTAATGTCTAAGACAATGTCAGATTATAGTATGAACAGTACCTCTTTCATTTTTTCAAAATGTGTGGCATAAAAAATGCAAGCAGATAACCAAGTTCCCTATCTTGTTATAATAGATTCCGGTGGAAGTTTAACATGTGGAAGTTTTTCTTTATAGTAATAATAATGGTGCTGTCACAAAAACTTGAAACAAGATCTAATAATCAAAAAGAGAATCTAATATGTTAGAGATTTTGACCTTTTTGGTGACAGAAATCGTCTCTAATGAATTTACACACCCTATGTATTCCATGTGCTAGACAAGTTAAATGTTTTAAATTCGGATAACATATTTCTAATGCCTGAGCGAATCTGATCATATAAGGTGCTGCATTGGTTATGAATAAGAAAATCTTTTTTTTACGCCATTGGATTGCAGAAGTCCTACAAACATAAAATTATATAATTGTAATTAATAGATTGGATTATATTAATTAATCATTAAAAAAAACTTACGTAAACAATCATCAAAAAAATTTGCAACTGTTTTGTGATTGGTCTGTGGAATTTCTTTGGATGCTAGCAAATTAGCTTTTCCTTGTTCTAGTTCAGACAGTTTACTAACTACAAAATTTGCTATATATCGACCTCTGCAATCGGTTGTTTCATCAACCGAAATTCAAATGTAATGGTCCTCAATGTCATTCCTTATTGTCTGTATTTTCTATCTATCTAACGGTAAACCAGCATTTTAAAAACTATTAATACTTTAATTAAACTGCTTACCGATTGGTAACATATGTCTAAATAATTTTTTCTTAAAGTTGATTTATCTGGAACAACTTGTTCGGTGTTTTTTTCGAAGAAATTGCAAAAACTGATATCAAGTTTTTTAAGAGGAATTTGAGCCGACACCAATGCTTTACACAAATCTAGAGCAAAAGCTGTTTCTGATGGGCCAGGTTTAATCGTTGATCTTCTATAACGTTTTTTAGCAATGGTTGTTTTATAGTCCTTTTAATATTTTTTAAATAGAAACCACTACCCAAGTGTTGTTTTACATGGTACTCTTTAGTAGCACCGATCTAAAATAATACATATAATAGTAATTAAAAGCATTTAAATTAAGATAATACAAACTAACTGATTTTAAATAAACTTGACAAAAAAGATTTTCCGCGTCGGTTGTTAAATTATTGTCCAATTTACTCCACTTGTAATAATTTTCCAATTTTGATTGTTTATTAGGTATTATTTTTTTAAAACTTACTCACAGCACAACAGCAATAGACTATCACAGTGTGACAATATCACAAGTATTTATAACAAACAAAGAATATTTTAGTCATGTGTTTCAGTCATTAAACGAATCCCACCGGACAGAAATAGAATTATCTATATTTGTTTGCTCTACTTAGTTACTGAATAGACCTATAAAATATGATTCATTCCGAAATCCTTCCGGTTTTGTAAATAGTGTTCTGTTAAGCCAGCCATTGTACATAATCCTAGTATAAATTGTTACAATAGTTCTTCTCCATAAACGGCTTTTGTATTTAATGTTTTCTGGAAACCATTGTTTAACAAAACATGAAAATCCCTGTTATTTATAGGTTCGTGCTAAGACCTTTTGAGCAAAAACTGTTAATTATATTATTGTACGTAATTTAAGTAACATTTTGTAATGCGTTATTGTCATCTACCTATTAAAACACTGTTTACACAAACTTTTCAAAACTTATATGTAAAAAAGCAATACAAAATAATACTTTTTTAAAAGGCAAAAAAGACAAAAAGTTAGACAAAAAAGCAAATTAGACAGGCTCTAGGCATTTGCCTGACTGTCCGCTCTTTAGTTATAATTTATTTTGTTGTTAGTTCTGTTTTCATAAGTGTTTCTATACTTTTACTTCGTATTACATTATAATTTTATAAAACACAAAATGTTGCTAAACACTTTGTACTTACGTTACAAATAACACAAGATAAATTTTACAAGAACAGTCAATTGTTACAAGACTACTATAAATCACAAATTTATACATCGAAAAAATTACATGTTTAAAAGTAATTATAAGCAAACACTTAACACTCTTATCTTCACTTTTGTAACTGATTTTTTCTTTTTTTCTACAGTATCATATTCTTAAGTAACATAATTTTTAAGCTACAACACGATTGTTTTGTTGAAAATTTCTTTTTATCGCAATATTTTATATTTAAATTCACAGTAAATTTTTGTAACAAATTTGATCCCTTGGAGTAATTAACTTTATCTTGCATTTTCTAAATGTTCGTTATTAAAAAATTAAAATAATTTTTACTCCAAAACAGTGCTAATAAAACCACAATGTTTTTTATTATTTTCTTGGTTTGTAAATCACCATTCCCAATAATAACACCCATTAATTACAAATTATCTTTAAACATTTAAAACTGATATTCACAAGTTATCTTGTTGCAGCTTGTAAGAAAATAACGTTCACATACCAACATGCTATTTGTTAAAAGAACTTGAAGACATCGTTAACGATTCTGGCCTCCGCATATATAGATTTTGTTTGTTTACTGACTGCAAAATTTGGTAAATAATTGATATTTTTTTAATTAACTTTTGCTTGAAATCAATGTATTAAAAAAATAAAATAGTAAATAATTTAAAGTTATCAATTGCATGTATTTAAAGAAGGTAAATTATACTTACAATTTTTCTAAATAGAGGTAAATAGCTAAAAGTCAAATAATAGTTACACTTATAACTAGTAGAATAAATACCGACAAATTGACATAAAATAAATACAAAGTTTTGACGTATAATTTTTAATTGTCATTTTAGGTGTTACTGCTAGTACTACCAACACAAATTTGTATATTTAAATTATTTATTTTTTGCGTTATTTGTTTTTTTTTTTTCATTGACCTGACAACATCGGAAAGCTACGTTTCCCTTTGGACAAGGAATCTGTATACTTTCGCAATGTGTTTGTTTGTCTCAAACATGTAGAAAAAGAAGTACATTTGTTTATGTTTACTGTACGCACTACTTGTCAATTTATGTTGACATACTTATAACCTTGAATTTTAGAATCAGTTCTAGCAGCATTATTTGAAGTACGTAAATATTAAAATTAATTGAATCAAACGTTAAACATGGAATATAAATAAAATGTATCTTTAGGTTGTAATGGGAATATGTAAAAGTAAACAAACAAAATGGTCGTTTAACAAGTAGTGCGTACCGTTTGTTTACAAATATGATTTCTATCTCTACTCGTCCAGAAGGAAGCCAAGCTTTCCGTTGTTGCCAGGTCGATGGTTTTTTTAAAGTTTAATTTCATAGATTAATAATTAAACATATTATAGTAGTAGAAAAAGCATAGTGTATAATTCGCAAGGAATGTGTATTGCCAACCATTTCTTACTTATTATAAAATATACCATTGCTTAATATGTTTTTGTGCATTAGTTTTTATCTTCGTAAATTTATTCTTTGTTGCTATGGTTTTCGAGTGTCAATTGAAAATCAATGTGATTGTGTGTATTAAAATTTGTATACTATGATGCAAACGTCTTCCGAGTTGAACTTTATGTCCACTTTTGTAAAGGGCTTCATCAGGGCGTAAGAGAAATCGAAGAACTCAAACAAACAACCGAAATCCGGTTTTATTGGTGGAAAAAGGTCGTGTTTTCGATAAAAGGGTACTGACCGGGAACCAAAAAGGGGATAGCTCTAAACCATTATCACGATTAAAGTTTTGGAATGTTTTATGATTTCCATATTTTCTTGGATTCTTCTATTAAAAAATGGAGATGTTGCAATCACCGAAACGTTATCAAAATCTATATTATGACAAGTAGTAAAATGATGTTTAGCAATAGACTTTAAAAGATGTAATGATGGAACGACCGGTTTTAGCAATGTAAACTAAACCACATGATCAAGGAATTTAGTATACATCTTGAAATAAAAGTGTAGAAAATTTGTTCTTGCGAGAAGGAAAAGTTTGAGAGATTTTGCCTGTCAAGTTGAATATGGGTTTAACACCGTTTTTACAAAGTAGTTTCCTTATTTGATCTGTAACTTTGTAAATGTAGGGTAAAAATTCCAATTTCGGATTAGTTTCGGAAGTAAAAAACTCCTTAAGTAATTGAGTACGTAGATATAGACGACAATTGTTACGAGAAAATTAGGTTCCTCGAGTTGGGCAGCCAATAATAAATAGTTACGCTAGTCTTCTTGTAACAAAACAAAGCAACGGCCAGCACAGTTCAGCCGGAAAAGGATCGCAGGCTTTGTGATGCGAAATTATAACATAAATCTAAAAAGACGCCAAGAAAGTGAAAGGTTAAATTAGGGAGATACCATCTAACTCTACCCGTAGCTGGAAAAGAATAAATAACACTACCGAAGTAATAACACAGAATAAATATTTATTTTATGAAAGAAGATAAAGAAGGTACATCAATATACATTTTTGCAAATATAGATACGTGGGTTGAATTGATTATAAGTTGCGTCAAATAGTAAGCAACACACCGTACGACAAGCTGACCCTGTCGGTCTAATCTTTTAGATAAACATAACATCTGCATTTATATTCGCAATTTTTAAAATCGTAGCCAAACAAACAATTTAAGCCTTCGAGACTCAACGCGCACTGCACATGAGTTTGTGAAGCACAAAAATGTTATTATTTGTGTTAACCTAACATGCACGTACGGTCATAAACGACATTATCACCAAAGCATAAAAAAAATTGAAATAGTAATACTAACAGTTAGGTTTTATCCAGTAGCGGATTAGCTAATTCCGTACTTGAGTTACCTAAAACGTAATATTAACCTAATATAAACAAGCATATAATGTTAATTTAATTTAATTTATTTAATTTTTTTTTAATTTAATTTATTTATTTTAAATACGGGTAAAACCCAAAGATATACAAATAAGATAGAGTAATAAAAATAATATATAACTTATAGACTAAATACATGTTAATAATAAATTGTACACTAAAAGAAAAAACAATAAAAAAAAAATTTTTAGTTTACAAACATAAATTAACATAGGTATGCTTTAATAATATAATAATCAATGATATTAACTGACAATTAAATTAAATTTGTAAAATTAGTTGCTATAATACTGAATATCTAGTTTAACTAATTCTTTTTTTAAGTCATTTCTAAACTTCAAACTACTGTCAAAAAAGTTAATGCTTGAATATATATTAGCTGTATTCATCAGTCTTTGAAGTGGAGAATGTTGGAGGTAATTAGTTTTGCTCACTTTTAAATGGAACATATTAACAAAACGAAGGTTTTTGGCTGGAACATTCAAACTAACCAGTTGCAAAAGAGATGAACAGTTTATAATTCCATTTAGCAGTTTATAGAAAAATATTTGATCTAGAAATATCCTTCGAGAATTTAATGTATTAATATTAAGTTGAGACAGGGTTTGTAAGTAACTAGATAGTTGGAATTCTGGTTTTAAAAGAGTAATATCTTAAAAATCGTTGTTGCACTTTTTCAATAGTAGTGATGAGAGTTGAGTGATATGGTGACCAAATTATACTGCAGTATTCCAAATGTGAGCGAACTAGAGATGTATACAATAATTTAATAGTATCAGGATTGTTAAAATGCGATGAAGATCTAACAATAAAGCCTAAAGCTTTAGTCGCCTTGTTTCGTATGTTATTTATATGTTTGTTAAATTTTAAATCATAAGTAAATGTTACTCCTAAGTCGGTAATAGAATTTAAGCTCTGTAAGAATATGTCATTAATTTTATAGGAAAATTTGATGGGATTGTTGATGCGATGAAATGACATTGTAAAACATTTATTTAAATTTAAATCCATAAAATTTGATGAGCACCAAATGTAGAAATTGTTTAAGTCACGCTGCAGTAGAAGGCAATCATCCAAAGAATTTATAATTTTGTAAATTTTTAAATCATCGGCAAACAATAGTATATTTGAGTGTTTAAAGACTTCTATAATATCATTAATAAAAATCAGAAATAATAATGGTGCTAGATGAGCACCTTGTGGAACACCAGAGTGAACTGATATAGGAAAGGAAGTGAAACCTTTGTATTGGACTATTTGAGCACGATTAGAAAGATAACTTTCTATCCATGCAAGTAGTGATCCATGAATGCCTATATTGTCTAGTTTATTAATTAAAATGTTGTGATTAACACAATCAAAGGCTTTTGCAAAATCAGTATAAATGACATCAAGTTGCGCATTATGATCGTAAGCCTTATAGATTGAATTTTGAAATAACATGAGATTGGTAGTAGTTGAACGATTAGGATAGAAGCCATGTTGTTCTTCTGCAATAATATGTTTAAGTAAAGGAAACATAGTTGAAACAAGAATTTTTTCAAACAACTTAGGAATTTCAGACGATTTTGTTACTGGTCTATAGTTAGAAATATCGATTTTACTCTTATTTTTGTGAATAGGAGTAACAAAACTGGTTTTCCAAATGTCAGGAAATATTCCTGATGATAAAGACTTATTGAAGAGAATTTGGATTGGATAAGTTAGAACATAACAACACTTTTTTAACAAAATGGCAGGAATGTTATCAGGACCACACTTTGTTTTGTAATTTAAATTATTAAGTTCCTTTAATATATCAGAAGCAGTAATGTTTAAGTCAGATAAGTTAATAACGTTAGTAGAAAAACTTGTCGTTTGGTGTTGGGGAGAACAATTGCTTGTAGGTTTATACACAGAACCAAAAAACTTTGCAAAAAGATTCACAATTTCCTGCCCATTACTACTTTTATGTAAACCAAAGGTCATTTCAGATGGCAAACAATTTTCACCTTTTGATTTTTAATATGGGTCCAGAAGTAATTAGGTTAATTTTTCATTTTACCTTCAATATTGTCAATGTAGGATTTATAACACGTAGTTGATAGAAGCTTACATTTACTACGTAATTTAGAGAATTCGTGATAATAATCGAGGTTATTGGTAGACTTGAACAATCTATGATACAAATTTTTTTCCTTATCATTTCACGCAATGAAGATGAGTACCAGATAGGAAATGCTTTTTTGTTTTTATAAACACGTTTTATAGGAACAAAATTTTGACAGCCTTTATACAAAATGTCATAGAAGCAATTTACAGCCTCATTTATACTTAACGACATAAGAAAGTCCCAGTTAATGTTAGACAAGTAATAACTTAGATCTACATAATTACCATTTTGAAAATTGTAGTAATAATAATCGTAATTTAGAGATGGTTCATGGCATGTACGCTCAACACATATTGACAAGGAAGGATGATATTGGTCCTCAGGAACCAATGTATCTAAGCTGCGTTCTACCTTTGTATTGGCTAAATTACTAAAAACTAAGTCAAGCAATCTGCTATTACAATTTTTCACACTATTACATTGAAACATATTCCACATATTTAAGCACACACATAGATTTTCAACACTTGTAGATTTTGAACCGCACACTGAAAGTGTATTATCTTCGTTAATGTTCCATGATACATGAGGCAGATTCCAGTCACCCACTAAGAAAATGTCTGTGTTCATGTGAGTTTGTAGAATGTTATCCATTGTATTAGTTATTTTATCATAGTAATCTGAGTTACTATCAGGAGGAGCATAAATGGAGCCCATAATAATATTTTTATGTCCAATATTACATAAAACAAATAATTGCTCAATTTCAGGAAAGGACGTAGGTAATACTTTAGAATAATATTTATTATTTATGGCGATTAGAACTCCTCCACCTCTTTTGGCAATTTCATATGGTCTATCATATCTATAGATGTTCATGTTGTGAAATCCCAATTCAGCGCTGTATATTTCCGGTGTAAGCCAAGTTTCCGTTAAAACTATAATATCAGTGTTTGTTGACAAAGTTGCAGTTTTTAAGTAATGTAATTTAGTACGAAGTCCTCTAACATTTTGGTAATACATCAGTATTTTAGACTGAGTATTATTAGGGTTTTTAGTTTTTTAGTGAAATTATTTGTGGCTGGCCATAAATGTACTTTATGGTTAAATTTTTTTCACCATTATCTTGGCGTTCCTTTAATTTGGTACGAAGATTTGCAAGATGTTTTAATTGCATAGGGGTTTGATCTTGTTTAATATTTATATTGTTAAGCGACTTGATTTTGTGTTTATTTTTTAATATTTGAATAGCATCAGCCGAAGACGGTAACGTAATCTTAAGAGGTCTCGGCTTATCGTTGTTGAATTGTTTCCCCAACCTCTGAACGCGAATGTTTCCGGTATCTATATTGGAGATTTCTTTAATTAGATTAGTAGCAATGGTTTTATCATTAGCGGATTGTGGATCGCTTTCTTCTATGTTGTAAATTACAATATTATTAGCACGACGCTGCCGTTCAAATACTTCATGTACAATTGCATCGGGAGAGTATTCTTCTTTTTTCGTGCAATTAGATTTCTTAAGTTCATCAATTTGTAATTTTAAATCCATAATTAACTTTTTTAATTCAATAACTTCATTATCACACTTTATACATTTATTGCAAAAGTATGAAACTCTTCTATCTTTAGCAAACACGCATTGAATTTCACTTCTCGATAACCCCGAACACGTAGAATGTAAAGGTAATTTACATTTATCGCAAGAAATTTCTTTATCTGCGTTTACGTTATCATTGCAAACAGAGCATTTATTTATAAGTGGCATAATAAAATGTAGTAGCTTATTGTAAATAATAAAATACCAGCCAAAACACAAGAGACGGAAAAATGCGTGTACACTTCACAACTTCACGATTCGAAACACAAGTAAAAGCTCCCCTCTAGCATCCAATTATTCAAGAACCCAAATGCGCAGCGTTTCCCTTCAACTTAACAGCATAAATTTCCCCAGTGTTTGTCGTAGTTAATCTTCAAAAGAAGGATAATCTTGTAGGTTTCCAACCCTTGACAGTGTATAAGATAATAACGTTATCAATAACGTGACGTCATGGAAGTTTTCTAACTAGGCCACCTGCTAGTTATTTTCAGCGATAACAGTAAACATGTAGTGGGTACCAAAATCCGCTACAGACAATTAGCACAGAATCAAATTAAACCCCCAATAAAGAAAAAATTTACACCACTTACCCCGATTCAGCCTTACAATTGTAATTGCATATTCGCGTGAAACGATCTAAAGGTGAAGGTTGCACCGGGTGTAAAAGTACATAGCTTGTCGATGGTCTTACAGGAAATGAAGTTAAACATGCTGTCTAAAGTTTGACATTTTCGACGAACGAGTAGGGAATTCTAAGAACAAATTTCATTTCTTAAAGAGAAATTTTTATACTCGCGAATTGAACTATTAATTTTTAACTCAACACAATTAAGAACTGTTTGAATATCTCGTTTCAAATATCTATTGTTCATCAAAGTTCTAGTAAGATGACAAAGTTCCTGCTCTAGATTCCAACGATGGCAAATAGAAAAAGCGCGATGAACTAAAGATTTAATAACAAAACGTTTCTATGCAAGATGATGATGAGACGAAGCATGAAGGTATCTGTCCGTATGAGTGAGTTTGCCATAAACCAAATGGCTCAGAAGTTCGTCGAGCTTACGAGTCACAAGAACGTCGAGAACCATTTTCGATTTCCATAGTAAATTTAATATCTAGGTGTTGATTGTTTAGATGATCAAAAAACTTAAACAATTCGAGATGACTATGAGACTAAACAATAAATGTGTCAACATACCTAAACCATACTTTAGATTTTAATATTGATGATTTCAAAGCAACTGTTTTAAAAGATTTCATAAACATGTTAGCTGCAACAGATGATAAAGAAAAACTCAGCAGCACCAAAAACCTGTTTATAAAACTTGTTATCAAATTTGAAGTAAGTTGATGACAAACGCTTATAAATAAGAAGAACCAAATTTAAGTCTTTGCCATGTTGAGACAGAATCTGTTTGATGATAATAAGCGAATTCTTAATAGGAACTTTGATAAAAAGTGACTTGAGATCAAAACTCACATGGTTCAAGTTATAAAGTTTGTAAACGTTCAATAAAATGCTGAGAGTTGAGGATGTAAGAAAACGTTTTACATTCATCGTCGTTAATTGTACTGAGGTATGAACGTTTACAAAAGTTTGACATTACAAGAATAAGTCAAAATCATTAGTTCGTGTTAAGAGAAAAAAATTTGGGCCGGGCTTTGAGTATATATATGTTTTGGGTTTTGGGCTGGGCCGGGTTTGCGGTCACGGCTTGATACAAAAAATTAAAAAAATAATGCAATTAAAAAAGCACCAAAACAAAAGAAATATACACTATAGCGCTACCTTAATTCGCAAATGGCGTAAGTCCACTTTATTGCAATTTTGAGATTTTTGGTGCCATCTAGTTATAATGTGTTTAAGCTACCTAATTCAAATATTTCAGGCTTGAATTACAATTTCCTGTAATAAAGAAAGAAGTTTAGAAAACGGCGTTAGTCCGGCAAGTCATTTTAAAAAGGGCAATAATCGTAAGTCCGTCGGCATCCATTAGAAAATTGACCATAAAGCAGCGTGGGTGTTTGTATTTGTTTATTTTTATTTTTGTGCAATAGTAATTTGTATTACTCGTTTTGGTAAGTATAAAGTGTACAGTTAAAGTATTATTCTTATTTTTAAAGTTATTTTAGAATTTAATTTTTTACAACGCCATAATATGTAATGATTTTATTGAACATACATTATAATTAGTATTTTTTTCTTTCAGTTAATACCTTTGAAATGGCTCAGTTTTCTGCTTTTGCAACTAGCCGAACTCGAAAAATATTAGCAGCTCTCAATGGTAATCAAGGTAGCGAAAAAAAATCCACTGCTGAAAAAATTTTGAATACACCGTTATAACTAATTATTGTAAAATGGAACAGAATATGAAAATTCCAATCTGGAAATTAACAGAAAATGTAGGAAATGGTGATGAACTTGAGGTCTCATGGAAGAAAATGCAAACGATGATCTACCATTAGCCGAAGTTTTGCACTCTTTCGTCCACTAGCCTTCTGAAAATAATGAACCCTATAATATTATCTTAATCGACTGTCCCTTAAATAATACAAATGTTTTCAACGAAGTAGCGTGTGACAATATAAGCGATGCTGTTATCTTAGATTCAAATTTTACAGACAGTAATTTACGTATTATTTCAGAATTGATTTGTTTAAACAAAAATGAAAAAGATATTGAGTCTACCTTAACCAGTCGCGGTGCAGACGCAGTGAAAGATAATTTCATTTAAGATTTTAGTAACGAGAAAGAAAATAGTTTACTTTCACCTAGTAGTACAAGCCCAGTTAATGAGATTATTAACTTGAATAATTCTACAAGAAAAAGAAAGAAAAGACAAATTGTTAATCAAAAAACCTACTCAAAAAATCAAAACAAAAAGTTGAGAGAAAGCGAGAAAGTTTATTTTGGAAAAAAACGACTAACGCGACCTAGAATTATGAAATAGAAAAAGAACAAAGACAGTTGAGACGAACATGCAATTGTAAAGCTTCATTAAAAAATAAATCCCTCTAATGCAGGTCTTTATCAGATACAGGTAGAAGTAAAATTTTTAAAATATTTTGGTCTGAAATGACATGGAAACAACGAAAAGTGTATATAAATATGCTTGTAAAGAAGAAAATACCAAAACGGAGAGAAACAGAAAAGAAGATCACAAATCAAGAAGAGAATTCTCATGGACGTATTTTTTGAAAAATTCTAAACAACAAATATTTCGAGTATGTAAGACAATGTTTTTAAATACTTTAAATATAAAAGAACAATCGGTCATAGAATGGAAAAATAGTAGCATCGAACGCTCCGAGAAGGTTCATAAGCCAATAAAAGAAAGAAAAGAAAACAAAATGAGTGGAAATGAAGAGAACGTAAACAAAAAAGAGGTTTTGCAAGAATTTTTTAGAGATTTGCCAAAAATGGAGTCACATTATTGTAGATCAAGAACGTCGACATTATATTTGGAGCTTAGATGGACTTCTAAATCAGAATTGTACCAACTCTATAAATCTTACTGCGAGAATTTAAAAAGTGGATGCCTGAGTATTGCGTCCTTTTCATATGTATTTGATGGGCTTAATTTGTCACTTTTCAAACCAAAGAAGGACGAATGTGATGTTTGTGTTAGTTATCGCTCAAAAAATATATATGAAGAAGTTTATGTTTTTCATGAAATAAAGAAGAATGAGGCAAGGGAAGCGAAAGCTAATGACAAAAGTTCTGCCAATAGAGTTTTCTGTATGGACATGCGGGCGGTACTCCTTTGCCCAAAGTACAGTACGTCTACACTTTATTTTAAGATAAAACTTGCGGTACACAACTTTACCATATTCGACATGAAAATGAACAAAGGGTATTGCTTCGTATGGCATGAAGCTGTCGGAGGAGTCACTGCCGATAATTATGCATCCATAATTTGCTCTTTCATTACAGAGTATGTTATAGAAGACTTAAACGAAAGTGAAAACATTATTTTTTACAGCGAGCGATGTACTTTCCAAAATAGAAATGTTACCCTGTCTCTTAGAAATTTGTCGATTCACCACAAAGTAATAATCGAAGAAAAGTTTTTGGAAAAAGGCCATACTCAGATGGAGGTTGATCATATGCACTCATTAATTGAAAGGAAACTGAAAAATGTAAACATAAATGTTCGAGCTGAATATGTAAATATTTTTCTTAAATCACGACAAAATCTCAGTCCATTCATAGTAAAATACTCAACATTCGATTTCTTCAAAAATTTCAATTTGCTTAAATTTTTGACGTCTATCAGACCTGGTCGAAAAATTGGAGATCCTACGGTGACGAACCTTAGGGCCCTAAAATATGACAAGGAAGGTCAAGTGTTCAATAAAATAAGACACACGGATGACTACGTTCTTTTGGAGCAGAGGCGAAATACAAGAAATAATATTAATAAGGAATATTGTTCAGATTATAATTCACTTCCAAATCTGTATTCAAAGCCTCTTTCTATCAAAAAAGAAAAATAGGAACATTTGCAAAAATTAAAAGAAGGTATTCCATCGGATTTTCCTAGTTTTTATGATAACTTGGCCTATCATTAAATGGGAAAGGTTTTTTTAGTATTAAGTTTAATCAACAAGATTAAGTTTGTGTTCAACTTTTTTAATGACGTTATTTTGTTTTATGTTTTTTTATTTAATAATTTGAATAAAGAATAATATTATTTTGCATTGCGTTTTTGTTATACCACAGTGGTTATACTAATATTATACTAATATAGCAGAAGAAAATGTCGCAAGCCATTTTTAAAAAAGCAAAAGTCGTAAGTCCGCTAACTATTTAAAAAAATAGTTTTTCATTAACACCTATTTACACTAATAAAATACTAAATAACTCCCACCATTAATTTACACCACAAAATTTTACTATCAATTTTACACGTATTAAAAGGTTTTAATGGTCTCCTGTAAAATTAGTGAAAATGGACATACGACGTTTGCGAATTAGAGTAACGATAGATGATAAACAATGTAGGTAAACAAATCGAACAATACAAGTATAACTAGAAATATATTTATTGCAATACCAACTTAAAACAAATAAAAGTCAACAATTAGTATTGTGAAGTATATGATAACAAATTGTTCGCAAAGAAAAAACAATTAATTCAAGTACTAAGATAAGAACGTCTTCCGGGTTTGGACCGTGTCAATGTTGTAACCGAAGTTGCCAACGTTTCGCCCACTTTCGTAAGGGACTGCATCAGGGCGTGAGAGAAATTGAAGAACTTAAACAAGCAACCGAAATCTAACTAGACACTTCTCAAAAGTTAGGTAATCAACTTGTGAACCAAGCCATGATCACGATTGAAGTTATTGGGGTGTTTGATGATTTCTATGCTCTCTCAAAATTTCCTGTTAAAAAAGAATGGAGATTTGGCAATCACCGAAACGTTATCAAAATCTATCTTGTGACCTGTAGTGAAATGATGTTCAGCAACCGCAGACTTAGAAATATGCCTTTTCCTTATACAACGATCATGTTCTAAAATGCGAGTAATGACGGAACGACCGGTCTCACCAATGTAGACTAAACCACATGAACAAGGAATTTGGTATACACCTTGAGATGAAAGTGTAGGAAATTTGTAGGAAAATTGTACACTTTCGCAATCAGAAGCAAAGGGCGCCGGTGACAATTATAACAGGTACATAACACAAGCATATTTGCATAAATGAATCGTTACAACAAAACACGTTCGACACCAACACCAAGTAATAGATAATAAAGAAAGGTTACTTTTTTACTGATATTCAATTAGCTAATGGCATATCCAAACAATCCCTTAAAGTTGCTAAAAGTATATTAAAAACAGATATGTAATGATATTACAAGTACATTGTTAATAAATCATTCAATGATATTATAAACAGAACGCGTCAAGCTAGCAAATGATTTTCATTGATAATATTGCAGGTGTTGCATTGAGTCTTCAGGATTAATAGTCCATCTCACAAATGTCCCACCAACTTCACCCTATATTAGCATTTCAAACTTGTGTTTGTGTTTAATGCTTCTATCCGTACAAATTCAAATTTATAATGTATCGACTCAAAAGAGAGATACTTGGGAACCGTTTAACCCATTCCAAGAAGACAGAAACGTGGAGGTAATGCAACTCGCTACGATATTACAAAAAATTAAATCGCGTTGTAAAATAGAAGTGAAGCCAAACTTTCACAGGTAACGCATACAAATCGACGTTGATTTACCCATTAACAACGAGGATGTTCTACGATGCTTCAAATATAGATCTCAGTAGGCATAACGTTAGTTCAAGTACTGTATCCTTCGGCGTCATACATAGATCAAAAACTATACCAAAAAGGCTTCAACAGAACACAAAACTAGTTAAAAAAAGGCATAAATTTGTCAGATCCATTACTACTTGATGTTACACGTATTTATTTTTAATTTTAAAATAAATTCTTGCAAGTTGCTAAAAGAAATTCTACAATTCACAATTCTTTTTTTATGCAATATGTTAATAAAATTGTATATACAACCTTTAACGTAATTATATTTATCATTAATATTAATTTTACTTATCTACAAATAATTACTAATTTAACACATATTTAGAGCAATTTATTTAAACAATATGTAATTTGTAATCTTAAAATATTACTTTAAAAGACTTGCTTCTGTGAGTACTTGGATCGTAAAAAAAATATGATGTTTGGTTATGCAAAATTAACTACAAAAAATAAACAACATAAAAGAAGACTATCTATTTAGTAATTAGATGTAAAATTTTCTAAATTATAGGCAAAACAGGAAAAGGAAATGGAATGTTTTACTTGTTTTAACAGCTCTAGAAACATAATAACTTTATTATTTTTTATGAAAAAGTTACCTTACCTCTACCATAATAGTGTTAACGACGCAATTATTTTAATACTCAAAATTGGTAAATTTTGGTAATTGCACTGTAATTTTAGTACAGTTTATAAAGCTGCAGTTCAAATATAATTTTGCATTAAATCAATATTTATTGTTGGTCTACTGTAATGTTTAATTTTCTTTTACTTTACTAAAATTAAAAATCATTACTGTTTTTGCCAATCGCTACCGTATTACAGTAATTTATTTTCTCTAAGTAAACTTAATTTTATTACGTATAATCAAGAAAATCTACATTAATTAAAATTTTATATTTATTACTGTTGTAAAACCCAAACAAAAAATTGTAATGTTTTGACAACACAAGAAATCTTTCACTGAATTCTTGTTATATTTGGGTTCCGGCATTTGCCTTTGTCGGCGTTTTAAAAGATATTAGCAGCAAAGAATACCTAATTGTCACATCGTAAACAGATTCCGACATAAATTGGAGAATTTGAAACAGTTTTTTAAATCTGACCACCTATTGATAATTTGCTCGAGCATAACGATTTCTATAATTTTCGAAACGTTAATAATACAGATTATAATTATTCAACTAAAACGCAAATTAAACTTTTCTTAAAAAAATTTGCAACAGAAAGCAGTCATTAAAATTAAGCTTAAAAATAACACTTAAAATGCTGTTTTATGATTAATTAAAATAAAAGTCAAATATTCTTACGAGTTAGTAAATTGAAATGAATAAGCCATAAATATGTTTCGTATTCGTGATTTTCTAAAATGAAACGATAATTTTACTGGCAACTTTGTTGAGAGAACTTGAAACAAAATTACATGGCGTGATCGAAATTACTAATAGAAGCATATACCTGGGAATTGAGTTTTTTGGTATACGTTATGTACTGATCTCTGTCTTTATTTCTGGTATAAAGTAAGACGGATATAAACTTCATTAGAACTTAAGATGTGCCACTAGAAGTAAACAATAGTAACACTGCAATGTGTTATTATTACAAATTGAGTTTGTTTAAGATATTATAAGTTCCGAAAGTTGATGTTTGTATTTCAAATACTCAACACTCACCATTTCAGATATGGTAATATTAAAGTAAACAAAATAAATTAAGACTACTTGAATGGTGTTTTAGTTTTGTTACTGGTGTTAGATACAAATTAAAAGTTTTTAAAGTGTGATAGTTTGTATTAAAAATTATAAACAGTTTTGAAGGTTTTAAATTTTATAAAAGAAAGCGTTTCTTTTATTAGTTGCATACACAATTTCACATAAAATCAACACTGTTAAACTAACTGTAATACAAAATAACTATTCATTTTTTTTATAAACATAAATGCATATATGGTTTTTAAAAAACTTGAAAAAATAATAATTTGAATTTGGAATTTACATTAAAAAAGCATATAGGATCTAAGCTTTCGCGGTTTTGTTTGTTTGATTTTAAGCGACTTTCGATTCACATTTAGTTTATTTATAAACTATAGTCTGCACTAATCGTTACATTTTAGGTCATCTAAAAAAAATAAAGATATATTATACCACAAACAGAAAATATTACATGGCGCCCGAGCAGAGTCTCTAATAAATTTTATTAGATATATATGTTTTTTAGTCTGGATCACAAACAAACGCTCAATTTAATTTTTATGTTTTTAAAGTTAAATTTAGTGTTTGTATTAATAGTTTATGTATTTAATTAATTAATGAATAGCCTTTGCTTGTCATAATTTTTTTAGCAAAGAGTTTGTATTTTAAACTAAACACAAAATTATCCTACTACATAAAACAAAAAAAAATCCTAAACCTTCCACCGCTAATCACTTCTCTATACAGATTGTATCAAATTTCGTGTTAAGTACAGAGATCTCGTTTATTATCAGACATAGAAAGTTAGTTAAATGGACAAAAATGATCCTTGAGTTATGCCTAAATAAATTCAACAAACAAAATTAACTCTCTCTATAAAGTTTCTGAAATATGGCGGGAAATAATAAAACTGGTGTTTTTTATTTATAGCTTTAAGTGCTGGTTGGAGAGGTATTTAAAAACTGAAAAAACTTTCTTGAAAGAAATTTTTTGCTCTTTCAGATGATGGAAATAAATTTTTGTTATCGTTATTACCTTACATTACATCGATACTAACTTTTGTTTTTTATATGGTAGCCATATTAAAGTTTTATGCCATGAAATAGAGAAAAAAATCTTGATTTCAAAAATGTAAATACCATGTTCATAAAAAAATCAAAAATAAGTTTAAAATTTAAAAAAAAACCCGTTTTGATTAAAAATTTATTAAGTTGGTCCACAGAAAATAAAGAAAGAATTGTAGAAGTTAGACCTCAAGTTCCGTTTACTTTATAAGCTTGGTGTGGAATAATCTAATAATGTGATTATCGGACCTATCATATATGAAGGACATTTAAATTCTGATATGTATCTCACTTTCTTACAAACCAAATTTGAAAATTTCCTAGCCAATATTCCCCTAAATCAACTTGAATCAATTTATTTTCAACAAGACGGTGTGCCTGCGCAGAATGCGCAAGTTATCCAAAATTATTTAAACCAAAAATTTTCAGACAGAAATGGACTCAAACTTTCGCTGCGAGGTCTCCGGATCTAACACCACTAGACTTTTATTTTTTGGGTTACGTTAAGGATCAAGTGTATTCTGTAACTTCGAACACTGTTGAGCTAAAAGAGCAAATTATTAGTGCAAGTAGAAATTGTCAGAAGCTTTACATTAGACGTGCTTCAGAACATGTTTGTAGAAGATGTGTAGTGTGTCTAGAAAATCAAGGTCGTCAATTTCAACATTTATTGCAGTTAAATTTAGGTTATTTATTAATTTAAAAATGTATTTGTTGTTCACGGATATTGCTATTATTGAAACTGATTAATAAATTTTCAATCGGAACGGTTTTGTTTAAATGTTAAACTTATTTGCTTTTTTTATGAACATGTTATACATTTTTTTGAATCAGGATTTTTTTTCTATCTTATGACATAAAACTTTGAAATGGCTACCATATGAAAAACAAAAGTTGGTATCGATATAAAGTTAAGTAATAACAATAACAGAAAATTTATTGCCATCATCTGAAAGAGCAGAAAAAGTTTTGTTAAGAAAGTTTTTTCAGTTTTTAAATACCTCCCCAAATAACAATTCTTCTTATAACTAAGTTCTTCCTTTTCTTTTTCCTTTCCATTACTTCCACCCTGCTTTCCTAATTTTCTATATTCTCTTCCGTGCTCTTATTTTTTTCTCCCACATATCGCATATCTTCCTTCGCTCTTCTCTTTCTTTTCTTGACTTCTCTGTGATCTTTTCCAGATTAACTACTAATTTATTGTTCCGTTCCTTCATTTGTTTTATTTCTCTAATCATCTCCCTACATATCTCCATTATTCCCTAGTTCTCTTTATCACTCTCCTCTTTTCTCCGGCTTCTATTTGTTCGCTTACCTCTTGCAAAAATTTCTTGTTTAATTTCTTGTCCAATAGTTTATTTTATGTTTATCATGTGTTTTATACTGTATCAAGAAATCGGACAAATTACCAAAAAATAGAACATGACCTACAGAACAAAGAAGACCTTAATTTAAAAAAAAAATTTTGTGAGCTGGTATACTAATTAAACAAGTATAATTTCCCTGACCAGGTAACTGAGTCTAATAACTACTCTACTTTTTCTAGAAGCTTAAATTTGCAAATTTGTACAAAACTAAAGTATATGCTTTAATAATCGTAAGTATTCTACAGCCGTCTTAGAACGTTTGGACGAACAAAAACAATATTACCAGATTGTTGACCAAGAACTACTACTAAGAATAATTTTTACTTCACCGATACTAATTCTAATTTAAAAATACCAAAACGCAAATTCCCCGACAAAATGTCTTTTTGTAATCGTTGATGATAACATTAATGCACCCTTATAGACAGATGTCTTCTATAAAACATTTTTTATGCTCACCTAAGAATCGAATGCAATTATTACATACAGCAAAAAATTGTTTTTGATTTAGATAAGTTGCCTGAGTTAATTCAAAACTATGGTGATTTTCTGAAAAGAACGGTCGCCTTTTCCAAAACGTTTGTTAGAGATGTGGCAAGCTTGGACATTTCAATGTTAATTGTAGAAACAAACTTAAGAAATTTTCCTTATGTAAGACCTCTAGTAAAAGATAATCTGCGTAGTTTGATGTCGTTAGAACGTTTTTGATGCTGAAAGATTTTACTGTAACTCAAAGTTTTGGGATCGATTCTCGCCTCTTTGCAAGAGTAGAAGTTTTTAAGTCCGACATATGGGCATTGATTGATACCGGACCCGCAACTTTCTAGATTAATCTATGTATTGCAAAACTTTATATTAATTGCCAAGTAAAACCGCATCCTAAAAAACCCAAGCAGATACAATATTAGCATTTATACTTTGATATCTTTTTTTTATTTTATTATTCTTTTATGTTACTATTGTTTACTTAAGTAATCCTTTTTAAAGTTGAAAATGTTTGACATCTATTTTATTGTAGAAACTATCTGAATAAGTTACGTTCAAGTTGATAGGTATGCTCCATGTTAAATTACGCAACTATAAAATCGAAGCTATCTATTTAGCGGCGGTAACCAAAAGAAACAAAAAGGAAATGCTGTATTTAAAAATAATACCAATTTTAAAATTGTGTTAGCAGTTAATAAACCATTTTCAGTGTAGAATAAAATAAATAATTCTAACACTCTTCTACTTTTTTCAAAAGACATCACAAAAATCTATTTACAAACTGCCTTTTATCAAGGAAGGAACTCGTTTTGTATAAGTCTTTAATAAAATTTAAGAGTAAAAGTACTCTGTAAGAATATATGTCAAACAAAGCAATTAAACGTAAGTACCGAGTATAGATGTTATGCGACAAATCTAGATATTGCCTAAAATTTGACGTATACCAAAGTAATCCAACTGACGTAAGTGTAAAAAACAATTTCGGCTTTAGAGCAGTAAGTTTTTGCAAAACACACCGCAAAAATTTTTTACACCTGGCTAATTGTTTTTGTTTTCAAACTTGAATGACCGCTATTTTATTCTGTGATTTTTTGTTTAGTCCAAATAACGACTACTAGCTGTGCCGCGGTTTCTAACGTGTTCTAATTGAACCTGCTCTCTTAAGGTATTTTGTAACCTTTAAAAACCTTCTTATCGTGTTGTCCATTAGCGTGTCGTGTTATTTGCACCAACCAAACGTAGTTAACGAATTAACAAAATTGCTTAATTGCTCGTTGGCTTGCTACACTCACCAGTTTCTAAAATATATTTTGCGCTCCAAACGTAGATGAGTTGACGTGTTAATAAATTGCATGAACCATAATGATTTTTGTTAAGACGTTTGACAAATCTACGATTAAAATTTCTTTTTGAACGTGTTTTTATAAATAATAATTCAATCACGTAATTCATTTCTAGCATCAGTCAATTCAATCTAGAAGAAACTTGATTTGTCATTAAACTTAGTTTTGCAACATCCCGTATATTGCCGCTACCGTAATTAAACCGTAATAAGCCTTTAAATCTGACGATTGAAGCTACTGGTGTCGTTACACAGCTATAACGTTTTTCTAGAAGAAGATGTGACCTTTGTAGTAACAAGGCAAATCCAGTACGTACTTATTAACTATGCAGCTTCTGCCATGTTCTACTTTGTTTTGCAAAACCTCGTATATTGCCGCTACCGTAATTAAAACGTAATAATTTTTTTAATCTGCCGATTTAAGCTACTGGTGTCGTTACACAGCTATAAAGTTTCTCTAGAAGAAGATGTGACCTTAGTAGCACCAAGGCAAAGCCAGTACGTATCTATTGTCTATGCAGTTTCCGTCATGTTTTTCTTTGTTTTGGAAAACAACGGGGTTGTTTCCAAAGCTACTACAACTGATAATTTATTTGTATAAGTAACATATTTAGTTTTTTTTGTTTATGTGTACATCTTTTACTTATCTAAAAATCAAACCAAGCGCCCTCCAAATTGGAAAAGAGAACAAAGTCTAGTAAACAAAAACAGAAAAGATACAAAGAGAAAGAACGGAATAGACAAAAAAATACTAAAAAGAAACAATGGATTCATATAGTTGGTTACGCCAGTTTGTACACCTACCAAATGTCCTTATCAGCCAAACAGAAATTCATTGTATAGCCGTAACGTACTTAAATTATTTTGTTAATAAATTTAAAAAAACGAATTTAAATCAAACGTAAAATTTACAGAAATATGTTTACCTAAACGAATGCCTAAATTAAATATGTGCTAAATAAGAAATTTTGCCTTTGCGGTTCTCCTTGTGATTCTCATCCCACATTTTAGAAGGAAAGAGAACGTGAAAAGTTGAACGACCCTATCAAAAACGTAATTTTTTGTACCAATCTACGCAGCATTCAAAAACTCTGCAAAGGACAACGACGGCACTATATTCAAATGGATGACCCTATACACTGCACATGTAAATTCACTCATATTTCGAGAAGTAATGTCCATCGACATCTTGGCACATCATAGCCGAAACTAATTTCTTTTTTCGCTCTTGATTAACCACAACTTCATCTTCATCTAGTACAAAAATTTGTCTAGGCCACTCCGCTTTACTAGCATATAGTCAATTTGGTCCCTCTCACCATTTCTTGGAACACCCGCGAGATGGCAGATCAGCGGGATTCATCCCACCAGAGACGTAACTCCAACGTTCTATCGATGTCAATTTTCAAATCTCATGAACTCTATTTCAAACAAAAATAGCCTACTCTTCTTCATTTCTAATCCAGATCAAAACCATAGAGAAGTCACTTCAAAAATATCTTTTCCAATTTTCAAGAAATTCATATTAAAGCGAATGATACAACTTTGCGGCGATTGTTACTGTTAAAAGTTACGAAACGCTTGAGCCAAATTAATGTTGTTCGGCATTTCTACTCATAAACAAATAACGCACGCATAAGCATCTTTGGTGGCATCGCAAAAAACGTGTAAACTAACATCATCGGTTTTACCTGTACTACCCATTAACCATCTCGGGATTTCAATACGGAAAAGTGTCGGAAATTGCCAATTATCAAATAATTCTCTGCTTATCTCATCTACATCCTCTTCCTAACCTAATTCATCTTGAATCAACGTTGAACCGTTGAAAGTATAACCCTCTTCGTGGCGATTTAATCATTAACTTCAATCTTACTCTCACCCAAAACAAACAACTTATCATTTTTCTTGTCCTAACACATACCCAGCACCATTGTTGTCGCCCAAAACTTTATATTCGCCCAAAACTTCCCAGCCTCTTAAGTCAAATTTGGTCTACGCCATCGCCTGCGTCGTCTTGCAAATAAATTCAGAAAGTTCAATTACACCCGATACACTGGTTACACAATTACGCAATTTATAAATAGTGTTTTCGGAACAATCAAACGAAATCGAACCAAGTCCACGCGCGCAGCACTCTAAATGATGGTTGATTGTAGCTCCAAGCAATAAAGAACTACAGTTAACTCCGAATACTACCTTTTTGTATCAAAATGTAAGTTTTTTACCATTTTCGGTTTGCCATAAAAATTGTAAACGGCCCCTATCGGCTTGACTTAATCCAAACTGCAAAAACGCCTTGCAAATGTCGAAAATGACACCTAGCTTTTTCATTCTAACTCTCAACATAATTGACGGAATGAGTTCGATAAAGTTTAATAGTCGCAAGTGGATGAAAAATAAATTGTTTACGTCCTAGTAGCACGAGAAAATGATGCCTAGGAACCAATTTGGTCTTGTAGAAGAGGATGTCCTAGAATATTTAATTGATGGATTAAATACCCAGTGTTGCAGTTACTGGCACGTATTAGTCGATTTGTTTTGTGTGAAGAGTTATTATTAGCAATGAATTGCTTAAGCACGTATAAACGTGACTTCAGCAAGAGTGTGCCAGTTGCCAATTTAGAGGCTGTAACAAAGATCAATGAATATCAATCAAAATCAATTAAATGTATTTCTTGCAAAGGTATAGGTCACTTTGCTTCACAGTGTTCTGAAAAGAAGTGCTTTTTGTGTAAAGCAGTGGGACATCAAAAGAAGGATTGCCTTAAATTTAGACGTAGAGCGGAACAGAATCGAGCAGCCAGCACGACAATGATGGTAGAATAAAAAACGAAGATCCAAGCAGCTTATTACTTACCGGTTCAATTGAGTTTCGGAACCGATACATTTCAACTGCTGGCCTTAGTTGATTCTGGTAATAAACTATTGTAAATGTATTGAGTACATATAAGAGACAATGCAAATGTTCAAATAACTTTTTGTGTTGTAAATGATGACACAATGAATCATGATTGCTTGGTAACAAGAGATTTTATTCCAAACTCTATGATTAATGTTCAGTTTAAAGATGATCAAATAATTATCAATGGAATTCATGATGATGTAGATTCATTCGACAATTCAATTAATGAAATTATGTTAATTGATGATGTGTGTGGAAATGTTGAAACTTGTTTGAATATTGGATCAAATGTAGATGCAATAGATAATTGTAAATTTGTTGAAGTGTTTCAATTAGAGTATATTAAGCCTGCTTGGAATATTATTAAAGAAAGTTATTCATCATATTCCTCTATTATTGTATTACATAATAAGAAAAGAGGTGGTAAACGGTTAAGCATAGATTTTAGAAAGTTAAACAAAATTACCCTTAATGATCGTTTTCCAATGCCTAGCATAAATAAACATTTAGACAGTATACAAAAGAATACTTGGTTCTTCAAATTGGACTCCATATGATCAATACGAGTTTTCAAATTTACCATTCGGATTTTGCAACAGTCCCTCATTTTTTGCTAGATTTATAAGCATAGTATTTAGTGAGTTGACTAGAGAAGGTAAAATTTTGATTTATCTCAACGACATAATGGCCACAGTCACTGTAGACGAGAACATACAGATTTTAAAAGACGTTTGTAAAATTTTGTTAGATAACTTCTTAGAGTTAAAACTAAGTAAATGTTGTTTTTTGTATAACCAAATAGAGTATTTAGAATATGACATTAATGCGATAAGGATACGACCTGTTTATGATAATATAAAATCAGTTGAAGAATATTCTATTCTAAAAAATGCGAAGGATTTGCATAGTTTTTTTGGGCTAGTTGCTTATTTTAAGCGTTTTATTCAAGAATTGTCAGTAAAGGCTAAAAAATGCTCAACTTCATTTTGGCAAACTAGAATTAGGTGTTTTGGAAGATATATAGTGAAAACGAATTAATATACCAATTTTAGCGATTTATTTAGAGCCAGCAGATACCGAATTGCATTGCGATGTGAGCACGTTAGGTTTTGGCGCGATTTTGTTACAAAGACTATTAGATTTTTGAAGTGAAACTTCTTTATCGGCGTTGGAAAAAAATTTACCGTCACATTTTTTCCGTTACGCGCCATCTTTTTTTCTGAAACGCAATAGCGACGTGATAAATAATATATCAATACTAAAGTGATCAACAAAATCAAAGGCTTTATTTTAATTCTAATTCCAGTGGATTTTTAACAAAAGTAAGTAATTATATCTATTTTTCTAATACTTGGGTGGAATTAATTGACATAGAGTATAAATTCTGAAATATGTTATTAATTTAAATTTAAAATATTTAAGGTTAACCTCAGTTTCTGATTGAACGATGACATTTTAAATTTAATATATTTAAGGTTAACCTCAGTTTCTAATTGAACGATGACATTTTAAATTTAATATATTTAAGGTTAACCGCAGTTTCTGTTTGAACGATGACAATGATAGTAATAATTCTATTTCAATTAATGAAATGCTGTAATAATCTTAGTAGCAAAAAGTTAAAGTGAAATAATTGTATTATTTGTATTCATGTCTATTATAATAAAATCCTTTTGTTTAAAATTTATCTAATTTTAAATTTAAAATATTTAAGGTTAACCTCAGTTTCTTATTGTAACTATCGGTCAATGTATATGATTTCATTAAAATAGTATTTATTAATTAATACGACTGCTAATTTAATGAACATCAATTAATTGATATACATGCAACTTTTCAGAAATTGGTTAAATAAAGTTAAATTAGATAAATTTTAAACAAAAGGATTTTATTATCATAGACATGAATACAAATAATACAATTATTTAACTTATTGCTACTAAGATTATTACAGCATTTCATTAATTGTAATAGAATTATTACTATCATTGTCATCGTTATTATATATTTTTGTAATTAATGGCTTATGGTAACTGAAATATGAAATTTAATCTACAAAAATTAGTTAATTGATTTACAAAAATTTGTATTCATGTCTATGATAATAAAATCCTTTTGTTTAAAATTTATCTAATTTAACTTTATTTAACCAATTTCTGAAAAGTTGCATGTAGATCATTTTGCGAAAAATAAGGCCATAAAGAAGTTTCACTTCTTACATGTGTACACTAGTACACGCCCTAATTTTTTTTGTTTCACCCTATAAGTTACTTTAGTAAACGGCCTAGTAATTGCAAAACTAGATATCATAGTTACGAGCTGAAGTGCCTTGCAATTATATATGCGGTCAGGAGGTTCGAAATGTACCTCAAAGGTATTAAATTCAAGATTGTAACTGACTTGGACAGTATAAAATTAACCATTAGTAAGAAAAATGTAGTTCTGCGCATAATGCGTTGGATCTTGTTTGTGCAGATTATACGTTAGAGCATAGGTGAGAAAAATGTATGCGGCATGTAGATGCTTTAAGTAGGGCGTATGAAATTTTGATATTGGAAGATAATTCGTTGGAGCAGAATTTAGCGTTTAAACATAATTTGGATGCGGAACTAAAATCAATTCAAAAATGAAAGTTTACTGTACGAACTGCAGAATGGATTAGTTTATCGGAAGTTTTGTGGAAGATTGTTATTTTGCGTCCTTAGTGTCATGCAACATTGTATTTTGTATCATGACGAGTTTGGTCATACCGGTGTAGATAAAACGGTTCAGTTGATTTTGCGTAATTATTAGATGCGTAAGTTGCGAGCTAAAGTGCGCATGTATGTCAGCAATTGTTTGAAATGTATTGTTTATATCTCAAAGAGTGGCAAAAAAGAAGGATTATTACATCCATTAGATAAAAGTAGGATTCCTTTCGAATCAGTACACATCGACCATGTAGGCAACTTTGAAAAAAGTCTTAGTTCGAAAAAACACATGTTGGGAGTTTCTTCTTTGCGCGCATTCAACCGGCGCGGGCAATGGATTGGGCGGGGACGATGGATTTATTAAATTGAAAGAGTTTTTATTTAACAAATCAGAAGTGTGATAAAACTACCTGTTTCAAAGATGTTTGTAAACGGCGATTTACAGGTAATTTAAACGGGCGATACACGGCGTTGTAATTGCGTAATAATCTTAACAAGTGATTGTGAATTGGCGATACTGGAGGTAATTGTACTAAAATGGCGGAGTAGTACGTAGGAAAAGAGCTCATTATTCATGAGGATGGTGACGAGGTGTTGAGGGGTATTATTGACAGTCCCGGGCGAGAAGAGGCTAGTCCTTGGCGTGGACGGCGTCATGGCAAAGGTTCACCACGGCGGGCACCTCAGATGGCGATGCCTCCGGTGCAGGAGATGGTGGAGGTCATAATGGCGAGTGTGTTGCGTGAACAACTCATAACGGCTGCAAAGCAACAGGCGGCATTAGTGGCGATCAGTGCAGTGCCTGGCCCTAGACCGGCGAGTTCGGGTGGGTGTGGCGAGTCTATGGAGCTGGACCCATGCAGCAACAGACGAGGATTATTCTTGTCGGCGGACGTAGTGGAGCCTTTTGATCCGGAGAACCCAGACTGTAACGTGGAAAGATGGTTCCAAAAAATTGATCAACTGGGTGACATAGACGGCTGGTCCGAATATCAGCGAATTACAGGCGAAGCTGGCGGTTACTGCCAAAACTTGGCATCAGCGCCTTGAGAATTATGAGTTGTCCTGGGAGCAGTGGAAAACGAAAGTGGGAGCGGCGTTTCCACGGCTGCGTGATTTCGCCGTCATGCTCAGAGAAATGATGTCGAGGCGTAAGACTGACTCTGAGACGATGACTGCATATTACCATGCAAAACTGGCATTGTGTGCAAGGGTTGGCGTTTCGGGTGGAAATGCCGTTATCGATGGCTTACCGATGGAGCTGCGGGCAAGCGCACACGGCGTTTGTGCTAGCTTGCCGGAGGTACTACATCACAACTTCCTGGCGGGGCAAAATAGCTGCGCCTGCAACGGCGATGGCTCGAACCATGGCGTCTAAGATTTGTGTGGCTGGTATCAAACAACGCTTAGCAACGCAAGATACGGTGAGGTGTTACAACTGCCAGGAGCTTGGCGATCACATGAGCCCAGACTGTCCAAAGCCTAGGGTAGACAGGTGCACGCGTTGCGGCGGAACAGGCCACTGGGCTGCAAACTGCTCAAAGAGGCGAACTGAAGAGCAAACGCAGATGAGATTATTAATCGCTTCAAGCAATTCAGTTTTTAGACAGACGGCGTATGTCAATGTATATATTGACACCGGTAGCAAACAAAATATTATGGCAGGACACACGGCGAGGCGTGGATTGTTCTGCTACTGGCATATCCTTATGCGGGTTTGGCGGCGGTGTAGCCATTAGCAACGGGTGCGTACAAATCACTCTGGAGTGGGTTTCGATTGGACATCACGGCGTTAGAAACTGAGTCTGACATGAGGCAAATCGAGTTGTTGCTAGGCCAGCTTGCGATTCAGAGTCCTAACGTCACGCTGGTGGTGCAAGGCGGCAAGGCGGTGTTGACGACTCAGGATGACTTTAGTGACATTCTCAGGCAATTGACACTCGAAGGCGAACCACTCCGGCGTCCGGTGGTTTTAGCGGAAGATGTTATTTGTACACAGCGAATGAGTGTTTTGACGTAAGTGGAAGTACTTAATGGCAAACCAGGTGAGTATGTAAGTACTTCGGCGAAGTGGTACTCCGATGGGCATCTTTCCATAGCGATGCCGGCGTACGTCCTGGCGTGTGGGGCAATACAAGATGTGTCTATCATTAACACGGGCGACACATCATTTACCCTCAAGAAGGAGCCGCTGATGTCCCGGTCTCATGTGTGCCAACCGGCGGATGAGGCGCTAGTAAAGGTAAATATATATAAAAGTATTAATAAACCATGCATGCTTGACTTGACATGCGCGAATTTAGACAGAGTATCAGATGACTGTAAGAGGCGGTTGTTTACATTGTTACAAAACAAAGTGCATTGTTTTTCCCGAGGCGATGATGACTTGAGATCCACTAGCCTGGGCGAAATCGAAATTAAGCTAAGCACTAATGTGCCAATATATTACCGGCCGTATAGGTTGTCATTGTCGGAGCGTCAGGTAGTACGTCAAAAGGTCCAATCTCTTTTAGAAGCAGGCGTTATACGGGAAATCCAGTCAGCGTATGCTAGTCCTATTGTGTTGGTGCTAAAAAAGTCTTGTGACATGCGGTTGTGTGTTGATTATAGGGCGTTAAATGCTATAACTGTCAAAGACAGGTATCCACTACCATTAAGATCTGATCAAATAGATCGGTTGGCGAATAAAAGGTACTTTACTACTTTAGGTATAGCTCAAGGGTATCATCAAGTGCCAATGCATACTAATTCAGTGGATAAGATTGCCTTTGTGACGTCGGATGGCCAGTACAAATATCTTCGAGTTCTTTTTGGTCTTGCTAAGTTTCCAGCTGTATTTCAACGCATCATAAATAAAATGTGATGAACAACAAGAGTTGGAGTTGTTAGATACGGTGTTGGAACTTATTTTTAGGGCAGGTGTAAAACTGAAGCTAGATAAATGCACTTTCCTCATGGACCGAGTAGAATATCTGGGACACGAGATATGTGCAAAAGGCATTCGTTCTGGTCGGCGAAAGGTGCGAGCCGTAGAGTAGTTTCCTGTTCCCACTAATGTTCACGACGTTAAACAGTTTGTTGGTCTTGTTTTTTATTTTTAGAAATTTGTTATGAATTTTTCAGTGCTGGCTAGGCCTCTTACAAATCTTACTAAAAAGGGCGTTTAGTGGACTTGGGGCGATGAGCAACAGAAACCATTCGAGACATTAAAAGGTTGTCTGTCCAAGAGGCCGGTGCTGTCCTTATACGACAGCCAGGCGGAAACAGAATTACACACCGACGCAAGCAAATGGGGCTTGAGTGGTATTTTGATTCAGAGGGGCAAAGGAGAGGGGCAAGTACTGCAACCAATCAAGTACTACAGTAGAATAACTACGGCGACCAAACAGGTGTACCATAATGATGAACTGGAGAGCTTGGCGGTTGTAGAATCTATAAGGCACTTTTGGATTTACTTGTTAGGAGTGCGGTTTAAGGTTGTCACAGATTGCGTAGCGATAAGAGCAGCCTTTATTAAACGGGATTTAGTGCCTCGTATTGCTAGGTGGTGGCTAACTATTCAGGAGTTTGACTTTGAGGTAGAATACAGAGCCGGCGGGCGCATGCAACACGTAGATGCGTTAGGCAGAAACCCTTTTGGCGAGACGATAGTGAGGACTGGCGTTAATCTAGTGTTGATGGCGGACGACGATTGGTTCCGCACAGTACAGCTGCAGGATCCAAAAGTACAGATTATAATGGCGGCATTAATGTCTGTTCCAGCCGATCCTGACGTTAAGGCGAATTATAAGATATAGGGGCGGCGCTTATATCGAAGTACTTTGAACGGCGAAAAGTTGTACGTGCCGGCAATGCCTTGGTTTGGGATGCTATGGAAACATCACGACGATGTCGGACATCCAGGGTATGAACGGTGTTTGGCGCTCTTACAGGAGACCTTTTGGTTCCCTAGAATGAGGCGATTTGTGATTAAGTAAAAGGCGACCATGGGCGGGGCGAAGGTTACTTACATCCAATAGAACGGCGACCGATACCCTACGACACGGTGCATATCGATCATTTAGGTACGTTTGTGAAAAACACAAGAGGAAACTCGTACATCCTCGTGGTGATCGACGAGTTTACAAAGTTTGTGGTTGCCAAGCTAACCAAAAGTTTGAGGTCGACTGAGGCGATTAACAAGCTGAAGAAGGTGTTCAGTGAGTTTGGGTATCCTCGGCGGGTAATAAGCGAAAGAGGACTGGCATTCAGTAGTAGGGCGTTTGGGTACTTTTTAGCGACGTATGGCGTGCGGCACGTCTTGAATGCTATCGCAACACCTCGGGCGAATGGTCAGGTGGAACGATCAGATCGCACGATTATACAGGCTCTGGCGACAAGCGTAGAGACAGAAGGTCGATGGGACGAGAAGCTGCCTGACGTTGTCTGAGGCCTAAATAATACAGTCAACGCGAGCACGCATTTCTCTCTTGCTCACCTGGTGTTTTCTCATAGTCACGGTATGATAGCCGATCTGGCCAACGGTGGGCTTGCAAGCAACACTGGTGCAAACGACGGTGAATGTTTGGCGGGCACGGCGAGTGTCTCTGGTAGGGCAACTGCCGCAGAGATGGCGGATACTGTCATGAGAGACGGCGATACGGTGATCGGCCCAACTGGGGAGGCGAAGGCGGGCGCAAGGCTACAGGCGGACCGTGCAACGGCGGGCGCAAATATACAAAGGGCTGCAGGGCGTATGAAAGCACAATACGATAAAAAGCGTAAGCGTGCTACTCGTTTTAAGGTGGGCAATTTAGTGCTGTGGCGTAATGCAGCTACTGCAAAAGCTAATCTCGGCGTAAGTCACAAGTTGTCAAACAAATACGACGGGCCCTACCGCGTGACGATTGTGCTAGCACATGACAGGTATTTGATTGAAACTGTCAAAAGCGTCAGGAGTTATAAACGGTTTCAGGCGACCGTAGCGGTTGACACCCTTAGGCGTTATCCTGGCGTGAATGCGATCTCAGACGAAAGCGACGGCGATGGCGAAAAAGTTGATCGGTTAGATCTGATCGATCTCCTAGAATCATGATACACAGGTGATTAATGAGGGCATTAAACTGTTTCAGGATGGCCGAATGTTAGGAATTTCTTCTTCGCGCGCATCCAACCGGCAGGGGCAATGGATCGGGCGGGGAGGATGGATTCATGCGCGAAGGAATACTGGGCGCGGCGACCACGGCAATTACTAATTAATGTTGGCGTGGTGTAATGGTGTATGCTCTTGAAGCTTATTATAATAGATTTATTAAATTAAAAGAGTTTTTATTTAACACACATTCTTGTCCTGGTTGATGGGTTTCCTAAATTTTTAAGGTTGATGCTTGTAAGTCGGTAGATGCTAAAAAGGCAGCTATTTTTTTAAGTCATTTTGTGAAAATGATAGCGTCCCTAATAGAATTATTTCTGATAGAGGTTGCCTTGGCGATAACTCCTCGTACTCTTTAGGATGCATTAACTTTGTGAACAAATTTTTAAAAGTTTGAACAGACTTGCAAAAAGATAGAAATTATTTTGTACTGAAAGAAGAACTATTATCACATACAATGGTCAAATAATGAAAAGACGTGCCATTTTTCATTATAAAACACTCCACCCACTTTGAGTACGCATCACATGGAATAAGATATTTTTGTGATCTTAATTTATATAAATCTAGGTCAATACGTTCCCATGGTATTTTTGGTTCTAGCCAAGAACGACGCATGCTATTTATTGGCAATTTTTGTACACTTTGGCAAATTTTGCTTTGACTCACAAATCTTTCTATATCACAATCCATCGAAGGCCACCATACATACGATTTTGAGAGCAACTTGGTGCGCATAATACCGAGTTGTCCCTGATGAAGAATCTTCAAAACTGAGGTTTTTAAAGACTTGGGAATAACAACACAATTTCTATAAAAGACGCACTTATTAGATACGGACAATTTGTTCCTTAAATTAAAATAGTTCCTACATGACGAATTATTACGAATCGACGGCAATTTACTATTGACGTATTCTACCACTTTTGACAGTAAATTATCTATTTTGCTTTGTTCACTTACTTCCTCGTGTGAGATGAGTGATGTCGACAGGTAAATAAAACTGTAATCTGTCATCTCCACTATTTGACGGGAGACACGACATGACATCTGCCTGAGGAATATGCTGACCTTTTTATAAATAATTTTGTAATTATACGCTGACAGAATTATGGACCAACGAATAGGGCGAGACCATGGCATCACGAAAACCTTTTTACATTCTGAAAATAACGATCTCAAAGGTTCATGATCGTTAAAAATCTTAAACCGTCGACCAAACAAATATTTGTGAAAATTTTATGAAACTGACTATAGTTTCATTGTGCCGCAGACAATGACGCGGATTCAAACACAATCGGACAATTAACTCCATCTACGACCTGACCCAAAACTGCTCTTACACCACAAGCATTATCATCTACAGTTAAATGACCTGGTTCAGATGAGTCGAATAGGACTAACAAAATTTTCTCACACAAAAACGATTTGCTGTTTTTAAATGCCTCGTCGCACTCTGGAAACTAAGACTAAAAAACACTTTTCTGGGCACATTGGATTAAAATTTCTATAAAAATTAGGTGTAGATTTTATTTGGGTTACATTTTGAGAAATTAGAGCTGACGCTATTTTATCAACTTTGGTTTTTGAGGAGTTTTTTTTAACCCGACAAGACAAAACCTAAAAATTCTAACAACTTCACGTAAAATTCGCTTTTGGAAATATTTATTTTAACATTATTCTCATTGACGACGCGACAAGACTAAATCTAAAATTTGCTTACAATTTTCGGCATCATTGCCACAGATTAGTATATCATTATACATATACAATCGGTTAATAGTGTTTACCGTTAGCAATTCTTTACTCGTCTCATTGACTTTTAATTGCAAGTAAGCATTAGTTAAGTCTAACCTACAGAAGACTTGACAACTCACGAATTTTATGAAAACATCGTCGGGACGTGAAATAGGGTGTTGGTCGACTCTTATTTTCGGATTTAGAGTGGTTCTAAAACCCACGCAAAAACGTAGATTTCTATTTTTTTTTGGGAGACGATACCTTGTCGTTCGAGGATCTTTAATTTGCTAGCGACTTTAGTTCGAAGCGCATAACGAACATCATACCTATACTTCGTGAAAGACGGGAGATTCTCCTGCTTTTAGGCTGATGTCAACCAAAAACTTATCTATCAGCTGTCCATTATCAACTTTAGAGAATGCCCGCAGATATTTATTAGACAACTTTTCTACTATTTGAGAATTATGTGGTTCCACTTTCCTTCCGCAAGTAAAACACTTCCAGGCTTTTGCAGGACAGTTTTTTGGTTGATTTTTTAAAAAACACTGAGAACAAGTTTTGAACCGAAGGCGAACGGACGACTGATCTGACTTGGGACGATGTGCACTCTGGGAACGATCTCTTCGAACGTTGTACCGTTTTTCCGACGATGCACTCTCTGTTTGTGGATACCGCGTCTTTGTTGTGTCTACTTTGTTGATTTACTCTGATGTCACATTATTAGCTGCAGCGTTACGGAGTTTAACCGAGCTCATATCAATGTCAAGAATGATCTTACAAGCTAAATCAAACGATAGCGTTTCATATTCTTATAATAATTTTTTTGTCCTAGCTTTATTTTGAAGACCAAAGACTAGTTTTTCTTGCAATGCTTCGTCTAAAAACAAATCAAATTTGCATGTAATTGACAGACTCTTGATAAAAAATATATAATCCAACAGTGACCCTCAGGCTTGCTGATTCCGACAAAAAAACTTATAACGTTCAGCAATCGTGCAGGTTTTTGCAGTAAAATTGTTTTTTAAACATTTAATCTCTTGGACTTAATGACTTACGTAACAATTTATATTTTCTCTAGTCTCAGAAAAAGATATAATCGACTAACTTTCTTTGCATCCCTGATCTTTGACACTTCAAGGTATAATTCTAGCCTTTATAAAAATAATTCAAAATACTCGACAAACGGTTCAAACACAGGTACTGGAAAATTATTTGTTTGAAGAATAACTTAAGATTATTCACAGTTTTTACCATTGGCGGTTGCGACGGCGGCCGCTATTGCTCCAGTTGCCATAATGCACTACTTTTTTAAATATTCCACGTGCTCTACGTGCACCACGAGTGCCCTGTGAGTTAGTAATAATATCTAGTCGCCAAATGATATGTACGAACTTAGACAAGATGCAGTAACACACTACTATGTATTTATATAAATACTAATACACATTTCATTAAGCTAACACCACTTGGTCGTTTATGTCAAAAGCCATTGTTCTTAACTTTCTCTTTCAAACAAACGACTCGTTATTGTAACTATTGATACACAAGGAGTTTTATTAAAATAAACTAAAAAACTTTACTTATATATATGTACTAGCGGCCCGGTACGTGCTTCGCTACGTATAAAGTGAAATAAGAAAAAAATTAATTGGAACATCAAATTCATTTATTCAAACAACAAAATATTTTATTAATTGCTAGCTATTTTAAAACTTAATCCAAAACATTTAGATAAACAATATTTTTTGTTTTTCCATTTTGAGCATGAATAAACAAACGGCTGGGGGTACCGATTCTGGAACAGATAACCAAAAGTTGGCCATGTAAAAAACATGATTCCTCCAAATTCACACCACAAACGTGAAGTGTTTGCCCTTGGGCCTTGTTGATGGACATCGCAAATGATAAACGCACAGGATATTGTAATCGTTTAAATTGAAATGGCATATCAGTTGGAATCATAGGGATACGCGGTATCAAACAAACTTCTCTTTTTGATTTAGCATTTAAGATCGTAGCTTTAATCAAATTTGGCAATAACTTTTTTGCTGCCAATCTGGTGCCATTACACAGTTTTGGTGGATTAATATTTCGCAATAATATAATCAAAGAACCAACTTTCAGATTTAAGCAATGCGGTGGCATACCAGCCGATTCGAATGAATTTAAAAATTCAATTGGATAATTCATTGCCTCATCTTGATTCATAACACTGTCAATTAATTTATATGTCGTAACTACACCTGGCAGTTTCGCTTGAATTTGAAAAAGAATGCCATTGATATGAATGTTCTTCGGTGCTAAAATGGCGCGTTCTCTCAACCAATCATGATTTCTGTAATTCTGAAGAATATTCGGAAAAACACATTCAATCAATTCATCTATCGATTGCGCAATTGTACAGAAATTGTTCGGTACAGCGATCAATCCGTTGGTACTGTCGATTTGTATTTTCCCATCACCAATTTCTAACAATTGTTTTGAACACTCAAAGGCAGCTGGATCATTTTGTAGGTGAATACGCCTATTAATATTATTTGTCAATTTTTGTACATATCTCCAAAGAACTGATGACTTCAAACAGGCATTTATTTCATCAGCAGGAGTTGATCGAGGAATGACAGGCAATGTTTGACGAAAATCTCCTGACAGTAATATCAAAGCACCACCAAAAAGCTGTTGATTACCACGTAAATCTTGCATTGTTCGATTAAATGCTTCTAGTGATTTTTTATTCGCCATTGTACACTCATCCTATAAAATAATCGACGTTAATAGCAGAATTTCTCGAAATATTGCAAGTTGGAGTTTTAATCACCTGTACATTCAATGCCAATTTTAATGCAGAGTGTGCGGTCCGACCACCTTCTAATAATGTAGCAGCAATTCCCGAAGATGCAAGTGCCAATGCAATTCTCTGTTACGATCGAATAGTCGCTAAAATCAATGATATAACGAACGTTTTGCCTGTACCACCAGGTGCATCCAAGAAATATAATCCACCTGCATTATTGGAAACGGCTTGCATGATTGCGTCATATACATGTTTTTGCTGAATATTCAATTTGGTTATATTCGATTGTACAAATAAACGCAAATCATTAGAATTGAATTCCTGCTCACGTTGCAATTCACGATCAAACAAATCATGCATCTCATGATTTGGTATGGTCAAAGTACACACACACACATATGTATACATAGTACATTTGAACAATTCAAGACTCACCGTTTGTATGAATGCACTCAACAATATGTTTAAAAATATAAACACAAAGCAATAATTATCGTTGACAATTTGCTTTAATCGAAACACGTCCAAAATGAAATGACCGCATGACAACATGCTTGTACTGTCAACACTGAAAAAAGTTTCAATTTGACAGCAAAATCCCCATTAACAAAATGATCCGCCATTTATTGAATTCATTTTTTACAAAAAATATGATAAATGAAGAACCGCTCGACCGATTTTGTGCAAACTTCACATAAACCATCTACTAAATAGTCCGAACAAAGCCTAAACATCTGGTTCAGATAGGTGAGCTTGTTCTTAAGTTATAAAATTACAACGAAAAGTGGCATTGATTTTTATATATTTAGATATACAAATAACATCATTAATAAAAGATACCTATTTATTCTTTATGTAACCATGGAAGCATGTTTTGATTTGTCAACTGAGTTCGACATTTCTACTTTTTATCATGTTTTTTGTGTTATATGTAATTGTTAGTATATTTATTTTGTTTGTAGGAATACATTCGTCTTTTGCAAATGGTAACGATCTAAAAGTTAATGTAGGATCAGTGCTATTTACCCGTGCCCATAATGCCAAAACTTGTTGGGACTATGAAAGTCAAATACTTTTAAGCTCAAGATTTATATTTCAAAACTTACTACCAGATTATAAAATGCTTAAAATAAAAAACAATGAAATTATTGACGACGTTGTCGCTTATTTTAGATTACTTCTGAATCTCGCACAAAACTCTAATAATAAAAAAGCAAAACGTTTAATATTATTTGCGTTGGCAGATACTATTGGTATAACGTACTTGTGAAATCCTTATTTCTTATATAGTGTTGCTTGTAGGTGGTTACTTACATAGATTTGTTTTGCCTTTTGCTCGGTACGCATATTATAGTGGAAATATTAACTACGATGATATGGAAAAATTAAATCATTTTTTTGAAAATATAAAAAATGCTTTAAGAACCAACGGCAAGGGATGGGCAGAAGCTCATTATTTAAACTGTAGATTTTTAAATGTATTATTACGTATTAACAAAAAACTTTTTTAGATCCTAATTATCCAGCTGAACCTTTAATAATATCAAACCCAAAAGAATCTAATACGTCAAGAAATCCATGTGTACGGTTTACTTCGGCAACAGCTTCATGTACGTTATAGATAGATATTTAAAATAAATTACTTCAATAAGATTCTTATAGCCGCACCAGGGGAAATGGCTATACCTCTGCCGTTTACAGATTCTATAGAAAACCCAGTATCAATTTGTTTACCTTACAAAAGTCGCTTTTTGTTTTCATTAACATCAAGACATTCTAATCATGTATTAGTTAATTATTATGTAACATCTATTAAATGCTTAAAGTATCTTAATGCTACTGATACTGATGTTAAAGATTTTCACTCTAACTTGATGTCCTGGTTAGCTAGATACGTAATACCAAATTTGTTCACAGATACATTTTATCCTGGTTTTGGTGGAGTTTTCCAAATTGTTCAAACATTGAAAGATAACGGTAAAACAATGCACATTTCTTTATGTTTGTTGATTTTGTTTTGTAGGTGTCGAACAAGCACAGATCGATAATTATAAAGCTGCTCTTGAAGAACAAGACAATTACGTTGACGAATACGTAGTATTTATCGAGTTATAAAATTTTGTAATTGCAAATAATTTTACAGGAACCGCCACCACCACAACGAGACATGATTTTAATTGCAGTATGCATTACTATACTTATATGGATTTTGTTAGGTTGTATCCTACTTTGTTGCCGTATGAGAACTGAAAGATGCAAAAAAGGTAAACAACAATAAAAATTTAGATGCCGTAGAAATTTATAAATTTTTTAATTGATTAGAAATTTGTAACGAAAAGGCAATGGACAACAATGAAGATTCTGCACCAAGAAGATCGTCAGGTAGTCATAGTAACGCAGCTGGGGAGAAAGCTAGGAGATCTTAGTATATACTTCCTTTGGCATTTGCGTTTAAGTAATTATAATATTTTAGTTGTAGCGGTTCAAGTGATGAAAGCAGACGAAGAGGCGACATTCATAGAAAAAAGAAAAAAGACAAAAACAGCTTTATATAGTAATTTTTTTTTGTTTGGCGAAATACTATAAATAGCATTTTGTTTTAGTTATATAGAAACAAAAGATGGCTTTCCTAAACCGCAAAAAATGAAATATAACAAAAATGCACGCTTGACTTCAAGTCTAGGTGACACAAGTAAAACATCCCCTGATAACACCTCTGCATCAAAAGTTGGTTCACTGCAAGAAGAAAAATCGTACGTAAAAAAAATATAAAACTAATAATACTGTAGTACTGTATATAACTGTTATAATTGTCATATTTTATATTAATTTGTATATACATTATTGTGTTCGTACTCTTGACACGATTAGTTTTAGAACTGAAACGTTTGGACTCTCGCACAGTTCTGAAAAAATGTCGCAAAAGAATGCAACTGGGGATTACAGTATGGAAACAACATCAGCTAGCAGTGAAACTGCAGAAGAGGAAGAAGAGGAAAGAGCTTCTTAACCAAGTCAAAAATCTCACGACCCTCTAATATTATTTATCTATAGTTTTATATCTATGTAAAATGAGTAGAGTAATAGCTTATACACAATTTATTATTATATATTTTTAAAGATATTACAAACCTTTTTAAAAAAAGCTATTGTTTTAAGTTTGTATACCCGTACAAAGTCGCCGTTACTAGAAAAAGTCCCGTAGATCGGCCGATGTCTGACTTGACCAAGCATCGGACTATTGATATTGGCCCGATCCAGGTCATCAACAACCATTCGATAGTTTTGATCATAGTACACAATCAACAATAGTTTCTCGGCCGATACTGAAATTCATTAAATTGGTTTCAGTCTTGCATCGATTTTATAGGTTACATTTAATGTTATTTAATTTTGTAACTTTATTAAAAACTAAATAATTAAACAATTTAATTTAAAATGTTCAAAGCATACCATCGCGTAAACAAATTTCGAGAATTTAAAAGAAGTGGTAATAACAGTGTAAATAATAAAAAAAAAAAATTATCTTTCAATATAAATAATACAAACATCAGTAACTACAGCAGTGGTAATATAAAAACGTAAAAGTAAATTTAATAGTTACAATAACATTATAAACAATGACAATATTGATGAAAACAGTGATAGAGACAGTGAAAGTGTTATTGATGAAAATACTGACTTAAATGTAAATTTTCAAGAAAAACTCAGGCAGTGGGCACTGAAAAACTTAAATAGCCTTCAATTAAATGTAATATCTAAATTATTAATTCTGTTAAGAGATGAGGGCCATCCTACGCTACCGAAAACAGCACAGGCATTGCTAAAAACCAAACAACACTATGTACATCAATCAATTTTAAGCCTTCAACAGTCAAATGGCGTCTACAAGTATTTAGTTATCGCAAATGGACTCAACAGAATTATTTCTTCAAATCTATTTATTGAAGACAATTGAAGTATCCATATCGATGGTTCATATTTAGTTGCTAATTTTTGCCAATTCTGGATTGCCACGATTTGCAAATTCTTGGTTACCACGCGTGGTTCAAACTTAGTTGCCGCGCTTGGTTGATACTTGATTGCCACGCTTGGCATGGCGTTATCATTCGCCGTATTAGCCAGACTTGGTCCAGCTACGTTTACTATCTTCGGCCGATGCTTAACTACTGAAAGCCAGTTCTCCCCCAGTAATGGGCCACTTCTCATTCTTTGTATGGGTTTCCGCAAAAAATTGTAGCAGCAACAACTGTTTGAAAAAGAACCAGACAATTCATTTCTATTTATTATCCTTAATTCCATAAATACGGTTTATTTGCAATATTACATATTATTTTTGGGTAACGTTGTTTTGTTAAATAATATTACATTAAACCACACGGTGCTTCAGAGTGAGATCGTACTGCTTCTTATCTTTTTTTACACGTTATAAATATACAATATAGTTATAACTATAAAAATAGGAAAAGCAGAAGGTAATGCGGGAGAAAAAAATTAAAGAACACAAGAATTTATATAATTCACAATTTGACATGGGAAGAAAGGAGAGTACAAAGAGAATTCATCAACATAGCGGTGGAAAAAAGAGCGAAAGAGAAAAGTGTCTGGGTAGGATACAGAGAAATGGAGATAGACGGAGAAAGATATATATGGAACGACAAAGACAGGGGGCTGAGCAGAGAAGGGGGAAAGAAAATGGGTAGCCAAAGAGCAAAAAACTAAAGAGTAAAGGGGGGCAAAAACAAAGAATGTTGACAAAACGACAAAGAAAAGGAATAATAAGTAACGGAAAGAAAAAAGACCAACAAAGAGGAATAAAGGAAAATAAGGAAGAAGCACAGAAGGAGATGAGCAAGCTGAGACTGTTTTGAAACGTAGCCGGAATAAAGAATAAGAAACAGGATTTTTGGGAGTACATTGAGAAACACAATGTAATGCGATTACAGGAGACATGGATGGAAGAAAAAGAATGGGAGTGGTGGGAAAAAAAGTTACCGAAAGAGTTTGAGTGGGTGGTGCAACATGCAGAAAAAAGAAAAGCAAAGGAAGAGCAAAGAGAGGTTATCACACTGTCAAAGCAGAAGAATAAATAAAACAAAAATAAAACAAACAAGCAAAAGATATTTAACAACAAAAAAAACAGATTGTATTAATGAAATACGCAAATAAGTACACCGAAAGAGTGTAACAAAAAAAACTAAATTCTTAAATAAAGATGCAAATATTGCGGGCGGAACAAAAATTAACTTAAACAGCGATTAACCGGGTCACATTTTACGTATTCGCAGGATTGTAAGGCCTTTCAACGCGCGGACATAAATAAATACCTAAACTACCCGCATTATCCTCCTAAATCAAAAGATATGTCTAATGAGATATAAAAGAGAGATGAGAAATGAGAAAAATGAGAAAAATGAGATATAAAATTTAAAAAAAATGAAAAGTTGTATCTTCGGTAGCGGTCGCGGTACTTGCGTAGTAAACGTCAAACGCGTCAAATGTCAGACAAATGTATATTATTAAAAAAAATAAACGCTGTTTTTTTTGTTCCAAATTGGAAATAAGAAATGCCTATTTAATAATAAAAAAAAAAGTAAAGTAACTAAATTGTTACGCGTGAGTGTTCAAGAAACAGGACATAACCTCCGATAGATTGAAGAATGGTCAAAAAGGTAAGTTGTGCACCGTTCGAACGTAAATAATTATAATTTTCTGACCTTAGTGGCTGCAATCTAAAGCGTACCCATTTTCACGTTGATGGTAGGTTCGTTAGCCTGCGTGTCCCAGAAAGGGGATGCCGCTTCGACAGACAATCAATGCTGGTGACAACTTCAACGGAGGTGTACAACATATAAATAACAATTTAGAAACGGTAATGTAAGCAAAACAACAACGAAGAATAAAATAAAAGCCTAAAATACATTAAGTTAGATTGTTATCAGAGGTGGTTGGTAGCTTACCGTAGATGGTAGGTGGCTTATTGTAATTGTACTTTAAAAAGTGCTCATAAATCCTTGACAATCAGGACAACGAATTGGTTTACCAAACAGCAATGCAAATTACCAATAACCGATTCGAACAATTACGTAAGGATGCCTCAGATAAATCCACTATTAAATGTGTTTGAATAAAATGATAAAGCAACCATGCACATTTAAGTTCCAGTAATTATTATCTCCTACAAAATAACGTAAAAATGAACTCTAAAACAGACCAAACATCTGATAAAGAAAAATTTTGATTTGAAATTTTTGAGTGGGAAAATTTAAGTTAAAGAATATTATTTATAATAAAGTAGAGGGTTTAAAAAAACCAAAACTTATTTTTAACTATGTGAGAAAAATAAATTGAAAACAAATAAGGAAAATTTGATTATTTCAAGTAAAACTGTTACAGGGTATAACAACGAGAATAAGAAGAAAATCGTTGTCAGGAAGAAAAAAAGAAAGTGCAACAGAGAAGAGGACTTGTAGAAAGAAACATACAGTGGGGAAAAACAAGAATAAAATAGTGACGGTGACAAGAAAAAACATAAAAGAAATGATAGAAGAGAGGATAGAAGGATTGATAAATAGTAGGAGGGAACTTTAACGAAAGAATAGGAGAAGAAGGGGGAATACAAAAAAAGAAAAAAACAGGAAAAAGACAAACAAACGACAGAGTGATAAGTAAAGAGAACAAGTGAACATATTTAAGGTAGGAGAATGGGTGGAGTCAGGCCACCAACTACTGGAATTGACAATAAAAAGAAGCGAAAGAGAAGAAATAGAAAAAGATGAGGAGTACATAACGAAAAAAATATGAACGGAACCGAGTATAAAGAGATAATAGGAAAAACGGTATGGATAGAAAAGGGTTTTTTTATTATAAAAGAAATGGATACGCGAGAGAAAAAGTAGAGAGATTAAGTAAAGAGAGAGTAAGGGTAATAGAAGATATACGAAGGAAGAGATAAAGACATAGAAAAACAGGAAAGATGGACAAACATATAAGGCAGATATAGTATGAATAAATATCTGAAGGAGAAAGCGAATAAAAGCAACAAGAAGAAAAAAATGATAGCAAGGTTTAGGTGTGCGATTAAAGAGCTAGGAAACAAATACCGGAGAAAATATGAAGAAAAGTTGTGCAGACTATGTGGAGAAGAGACAGAGAACCTTAAAGACATGTCGAATAAACGCAACGACTTAAAAGAAGAAAAAATAGAGGAAATTTTAGAAGACAACGGAAAAGGGGCGGAGTGGATAGAAGAAGCATGAGGAAGGAGGAAACAATTAAAAGAAAAAGAGGAAAAGTGAAATATTAGAAATGTAAAAAGAATGTAATGTAAGGTAGATATAATTAATTTTGTAATATTAAAGTGAACAAATAAGATAAACGTAATTGTATAACTATAAAAACATTTCAGCTCACAGATTTTTTTATTCTCGCACAGTTCACAAGTGGGAGACTTATAAAGCAAACTCTGGTACTGAGTTAACCACTTTGAACGAATGTTGTAAGGTAATAAAATCAAAAGCTAATGTGATTGAGACGTTACAGTCTAAGCAACCTACAAAACCCCACTCAGATAGGCTCAGACAAATTAAACCATATCCTGTTAATGAGAATGAGTGAGTTCTCGCTACTTCATTGTTTTGCGTTCTATTGTAGAATCTCGCAGAGCTAAAGATCTGCATTAATTGTTTACACAAATGATATTTTTCACATAGATGCTGCTCAAGGTGAACTTGTAGGCATAGGAACGCCAAGCACCATACATTACTTTACGCTAAAGCAGAAATTAAAGCACTATGGCATAAATCTGAAGTCACTACTTTACGTGCTAATGATGTAATTGCATATTGTTTCAAAGCGAATTCATCAGGTTAGAGCGTTGTTTGACTATGGACCTCACTGTAGTTTTGTAACTTTTAGTTTTTGCAAAAAGTTGAAGTTTCCTACTCGACCTACTAATATTACGGTTTTAGGTATAAATAAAATATTTTCAAATGTTAACCATCGTTGCAAGATTAAACTGAGTTCTCTATTTTCAGCATTTAATTTACTTGTTATGTTTGTTGGTTGACATAATAACAAATGCCATACCTGGAGTTCAACGGGATAACTTTATCATTCCGGATAAAATTAATTTAACGCATCCTGATTTGTATAAATTAGGCTAAATAGACATTCTTATAAAAGCTTCTGTTTTTTGGAATATGTTGTGCATTGGGCAAATTTGTCTTAGTGTTGATCTTCCAATTCTGCATAGAACACGATTAAGATGGATAGTTTCTAGAAATACTCTTATTACGCATAATCGACCTATTCATTGCTACTTAACGATGTTAACAGTCTCAATTGGTACGTTTTTGGAAAATCGAGCCATTTCCATTACTGTGGAAGAAAACCGATGCGAAATTTATTTTCAATTATTCGATTCCATTCAAGCAACTTATTTCGTTGCTCGGAGACTACCGTCACGTTGCAGAACAACGTTTTATGTCGCTCAAAAAACGGATTCGAGGTGATGAATTTAAATTGTTTTACACTAAATTTCTAAAAACTTATATCAAATTAGAGCATGTTAGAGCTAAACCCAATTATAACGAATTAACGTATTTCTTACCCCATCGTGGAGTTTTAAAGATAAAGAGTGTTAGCACAAACCTTCGAGTGGTGTTCAACGGCTCATCAATTTTGAGCACTAGTCACACATTGACTTTACTTCAGATGACTGGACCGATCTTTCAACAAGATCTAATTTCCATTCTTCTTTGTTTTCGTAAATACAGATAAGTATTTTCTGCGGATACTAAAATGATGTACAGACAAGTGTTAATAGATCCCAAGCAACAAAATTACAAATTCTATGTCGAGATTATGACCGTGATCCTGCTGCAAGGTATCATCTCAGTACGGCAACTTATGGTACCACTACCGCATCATTTTTAGCTATAAGTTCTTTGTTTCAATTAGGTATCTCCAAATTTGTCGAAAGTAATAAAATAAGACTTTTACGTTGATAACGGTTTCACTAGAACAAAGACTTTAAAAGCAGCTCAATCTATTGTAATAGCTTTAAAACGCATTCTTATAGAAGTTTCAATCTAAAAAAATGGACGTCAAATGATTTTTTGGTTCTGAGTCAAATTGATTCTTTAGATATTTATTTTTATGCATTAAAAATAGTGTGTAACACCCATAGGAAAACCTTGGGGTTAATATGGTCATTTTCATTTAAAGAATTCTTGTTTTCTATAGTTCTTTTTGCTAATTCTACAATAACGAAGTGTATTATTCTGTCAGAGGTGACCTAAATATTTGACCCATGCACCATTATAGCAAAAATGATTCTCTAGGAATTATAGACAGCAAAAATATCGTGGGATGAAATAGTGCCCCTCGAGTTGTTCAAAGGATGGTTATTGTTTTGCAAAAAATGTTATTTTTTAATAGTTTAAAAATTCCGCGTCTTATTTTGATTCCAGACTGTATTGATACACAGCTGCATGGATTCCATGATGTCTCTATTCTGGAATATAAAAGTTATATTTATGTGCAGAGTTTAAATAAATTAGGAAACGTTGCGCTTCATCTAATAATTTCAAAAGCTAAGGTTGTCCCTATTAAAAAAACAACAATTTTGCGTTTAAAATTGTGTGGAACAACAATCTGGACTAGGTTAATAAACCACTGCTACAAATCGTTAAGTGTTTTGTTAGACAGACTACTATTCTTTTAGGTTGGGTTAAAACCAAGCCTTTATTTGTAATCGAGTAGTCGAGATACATAAATTGACTGAAAATTGTCAATAGTCATACCTTCCTACACACTTGCGCTCTAGAATAGTTACGTCTTTTAATGTAATTGTATCTGGTGTTTGCTGACAAGGTCAAAAATGGTTGCACAAAAGTCAAGCTTTTAGACCTAAGTTTGCAACTGATTCTAGTCCATTGCTTGAATTAAAAAAGCCAGTACAATGCTATATATTAGAAACACAGTTTTGATCATTTTTGAAAATCGCTCAAACCTTACATTGCTGGAGCGGCAACTTTCAGATTTTATACGATTTACACAAAATAGTCGGTGCTTCTATGAAAGACGCATTTTTGAAAGTCTTAAAATAAATGAAATCAGTGCGAATATCTTGCACCTAATTAAACAGGCACGACAAGAGTTTTTTAGACAATCATGGTATCATGACAATTGGCGGTCGTTTAGCCAATTTGCAATACTCGTGTGAAAGGATACGTCTCATTTTTTCGGCAAGAAAATACAGGTTATCATATTTCATGATGACCAAAGGTCATATATTAATAAAAGATCCACTAGGTTAAGGTAGCAAGCTGATAAATTCATATATCTGCTTGTTTGTGTCTTTCGCCACTAAAGCACTGCATTTGGAACTGGTAACCTAATTGTCAACTAAATGTTTTATTTATCTCTGAGAAGGTTTATGTCACGGCGTATTATATACTCAGACACCGGTAAGAACGTTATTGGGGAAATCCGCAAATTACTCAAATTCTTAAAGACAATGATGAAACTTTATCGCGAGCGGGAATTAGTAAGGGAATACTGTAGAATAAACTTCTAAAGTATTCCAGTTAACTCTTTACATTTTGGAGTTCGCGGTAAAGTCTGTAAAGTTACATCTCAAGCGAATTGCTGGTAACACGCGTTTAAAATTGATCAAATGATGACTTAGCTCACGTTCTGAATTCTTGTTCTCTTACCTAGATGTCTTCTGACCCTACCGATTTCTTTCCTCTCGTCCCTGGGCATTTTCTTGTAGAAAGAACATTAATAAAAGTACCATCACCTAATGTTGTAACCATTCCCGAATCAAGACTTTCTCTATATCAACTTATTCAAGAATTACATCAACATTTTTGGTCTTGTTGGAGTAAGAATTATTTATCTTAGAGTTTGAATAAATCACCATTACAAGAAGAGCAACTTGTTCTTATATTGGATGAAAATTTGTCCTTTTCCCGTTGAAAACTTGGACGTGTGCTATAGTTTCATTCAGGCAACGATAGAGTGGTACAAGTGGTTACGGTCAACACCTCTCACGGAGTAGTAAAACGCGCAGTGGTTAAAATATGCTCGTTGACATGTAAAGCCAATAAGTAACTTTTTTTTTGTTGCAATTTTATATACAGTCCGTTATAATTTACAATTAATCAAAACAAACAATACCTCGTTATGCGATATTATTTAACGCAGTTTTTTTTTCACGAGATTAGCTATGAATTCAACTAGATTAAGTTTACGTGTATTACAGCATTTTTGTAATAAAATCTAAGTTTAAAAAACTCAAAGATTTTTCCTGTTGCAGCAGCAGAAAGTTTAGAATTGCTTTCAATTAGATATATGCATTATTTATTTATCGAATAAATCAATGACTACGAATTATATTTCGTCCTTCGGAATGAACAACTTTTCGGGTTCTACTTTCCATGGATTAATACTGTAATACAAAAAATTATTTTAATTAATAATTATTACTGGTTTTATACTATAAATACAATAAATAAATCATGTTGTGAGATGTAAGTTAAATAGAGACAATTTTAACCTCAAATACTTACCAAATGTTGTAAATGTAAATTAAAATAGATTGTTCTAAAAGAACAGATTTGTACACAAACGAGACAAAGATTCAGTAATAGAAGCAAAAAGCAATATAAAACCCCCAAATAACAACGTAAATAAAAATCAAAATATCAACAAAATAAATGTATTTAAGGAATTCGTATAGCTTAATTTTAGGTGGTAACTAAATATGCTTAAATAGACCCGTTAGATCGGTTTTCCACCTCCGAGTTTTCTCTTCGGTTTCAAACTTTCTCACTGGGCTTAACGTTTTATTCTAGTACTTACATGCTATAGTCGCTTGTGCTTAGGCATGTCGTTGCAAGGTCTACATGAAGTGCAGCTGCGGATTGACAAACAAATTTTGCAATCTGTCTAGTTTCTGATGAAGGAGGTCTGTTTAGAATAACTAGGGAGCGCCTGCGATCATTCTGAGGATCTTGTTTTCAAAGATTTGGATTCTAGTGGTATGAGTTTTGTCAGCATAAAACCATACTTGCCCTGCATATGTCATGAATGGGTAGATGATCATCTTGTAGATGACAAGCTTGTTGTTAATGATGAAGCAGCTGTTGCAGCACAGGATCGGGTAGAATTTTGTCAGTAGGCTGTATGACAAAGCGAGTTTTTGGATGTGAAATTTCCAGAGTAGTTTCTTGTTCAAGGTGTGGTCGAGATATTTAGTCTCGCCCACCCAGCAGACGCCGTTGATTATTATTTACTAGTTGTCGTACGAGCTGTCTAGTACTAAATGAGAGTCATTTGAAGATTTCTCTTGACTTGTGCGGGTGAGCGGGATGTTGCTAGTATGGCATTGTCGTCAGCGTAGAAAACGTCGATTTTTGCCATAAAGATGCTATGATAGCGCAAATTGGGACGTCGACTTTTATGTGACGTAGAGTATACTAGGCCCTAGCTGCATTATTGGGGTGTAGAGTAGACCACCATGCCAGACCTTGTCGAACACTTTCTCGATGTCAAGAAAATCGGCGCCGGTGACGTCACGGTAGTTGAAACCGTCGGTAATCTGATCAAGCACGCAAAGAGCTTGGTACACGGTAGAGTATTTTTTGCAAAAACCGAACTGTTCTTAGATGATCATTTGATTGGCGTCGACCTGTTTTTGTAATCTAATGCAAATTATTCTTTTCAGTACCAAGCGTCGAAAGTAAACTGATTTGACAGTAATTTTGTGGAATGATGTGGTTTTTTTCGGGTGCGAAAATTACTATGACATCTGTGATTTTCTATTAATGTAGATAATGTTGGAATCTTAAACAAGCGTTGAAAATTGCAGTTAAAATGGGTATATCTTTTTTGGAAAAAAAGCTTGAGAGTTTTGTTGAAAATGCCGTCATTCCCGGGAGCTTTTGATTTTTAATCTCCGTTTTAATTTCTTTGAGAAAGGGGTGTCGGATAGGTTCATTTAAGGTGAACGTCAGCATGTTTCTGACTTTGCGTCTAGATAGTTTGTTCTGAATTAGAGTTTAAGCGAGTCAGTAGAAACTTCGGCTTCGTCTAAATTAGTATAAACCAGGCCTCGGTGACTGTGAATGGCGTGTATAAGATTTTGTTTCTGTTTTTGAGAACGTTGGTAATTTTCCAGACGCTGTTGCCTTCTAGGCTTAGGGACTAAAATTTATCGTTTAAAAAAGCTATATTAAAGACTTTTTTATTGCCAGAATGAACAGTTTTCTCGGTAATATAGTTGCAAATGTAAAGTGGAAGTTGAAACGGATTTTCCTTGGTCGCCTTCGCTTGATTTCCGGGTTGTAGAAGCACGAGCTCGTGATCAAAAACGATAGGTTAATTGTAAAGTAGCTTGATGTTGAATGCTGACGTCGGAAAGTCCGTTGTAGAGATAGATCGTGAGTTCGTAGGGTTCGTCTACGACAAAATTTTGGATACTAGCAAGGTTTTGCAGGAGTTGATCATTGTGGTTAGATTTTCTGGTGTACCAGTGCGTTGTCGTTTCCTGCTAGATTGGTAGTGGTGCAAGCGTTAATGATCGCGTCTAAATCTATAAATCGAACTTCTTTGGTTGTCGGGTTGTATGCTGCGCAAAGCACAATGTCCGTAGGCTGCCATGTTAATGACGATTGGGGTTGCTTCTAGATTCTGGAGTTGGGGATTTAGGACATGGTAGTAAAAAATGGACTATTTAACGAAAACGGTCGTACGTTTTCCGTTTCCTGTAGTTTGATTAGTGTTATATCTGATGTAATTTTGTATGTTGGAGTTGTCAAAGTTCCGAAGATGGGTTTTGGAGACAAGGCAAGGCAAAGTCAATTAAAGACCACAATGAAAATGTTTGTACTAATATTAAATAAAATAATTGATTGACTTTACCTGCGACTACCGTGGAAAGCGAGCGATGTTCTTCTACCTACGTAAAAAAATTAAATCATTTCTACGCAATCGGCAATACTATAGGACAAGAAAGTCGTGCGTATTTCTATGCCAAGCATTAAAAAATTTTCCATTAAAAACTGTAAATTTTTATCGATCATTTTGGTAACTGTAAAGTAAGACGAATATCTTAAATCTTAATCCTAAATGTAAATGATCTTATTTATAAATCTTGTTAATGTAAGAATTTTTTTTAGACTGTGATAATTGTGTTGTTTTAAATCACCAGCAGGCACTGATTAAATTTCAAAATTATTACGGGCGATTTAGAATTTTTATTGTCCAATTCCTTCGGAGCGCCTTTCGGCGCCTCGTCAAACCTGGCGCCTGTGTGCGCCGCACACGTTGCATATCTGATCGCGTAAATTTTTTTTAGTTCAAAAAAATACTTTTATCTGTGTACTACAATACGTAAGCATTCACCATCTTGAATTACAATTAACGATATAAGGTGTTTAACAATCAATTTCACACAATGGTAACATATTTGTTATCATAAATTACACGTGATAATGTAATGAAAATAATTCGGTTGATGTCTAGAAATGCTAATAAACAAAACTTACTATTAGATTATCAACGAATTATTGAAAAGTGTAAACGCATAGTAATTTATTAATTGAATAGTATATTAATAGCAACAAATCAATTTAGTCTAATGCGTTTTTCGATTTCCTTTTAATTTAATTTTTATGATTAATGAACCATTCGTGCGTCTCTTTCCTTCTTTCACCAACTTTAATAGTAAACAATTTTACATGATAAAATGCAAATTTTGACAACAGTAACTAAACGTAAAAACCTAGGAAGTTACATGAAATCTGAACATTAATCAACAAAGTAAATAAATTTAAAACGCAATTCTTTTGTGTTTTTATAAAAGCCTTATTAATTCAAATAATGATTATAACGTTTATTTTTGTAAAATTATAGTTTACTAATGTAAAATAAAACTAGTAAAAGAAAATTAATAATGCTATGATTGTAGGAAATATTTTTTTACAAAGCATAAAACGATATAACCGAGGATATAACATGTGTTGATGCAAATGTTATAATCTCTACGAACCATCTGAAAGACTTATTAATAGTCCACCTGTTGTAAATGGCAAAGGTTTGTTCATTGCAATTATATAGCGACCTTGACATTGAATATGATTATTAACAAATCTGTTATGAAATAAAATTCTTATTAGTTAGTCGATATTTAAACGCTATTCAATAAGAATGCCAAATTGATGCTTATACCGGGTGTCTCACGGTGACCGTCGTTTAGAAGTATATCAAGACTGTTAAAGCTAGAAATTTGAAATTTTGCACATGCAACTTGCCGTGTTTAATCTATTAAATAAAAATATTTTCCAAATGGCAGCACTTCCGGAAATACAGGACGTAAGCATCAACATGTTTATTTTAAATACAAACCAGACATTTTGTTCACAATCTGATGTGTCATAAAATGTTTAATATGCATGCTTAAAATAATTGGCGTATTAGTTTTGATTGTTGAGGAAAAGAAATTTTTTCACTGAAAAATTTCAAAATCTTGTTTAGGAAATAAAATTGAAAATCGAAAGTGGTAAAAGTTACGGAAATGAGATTTTAGGTTCTCAATGTAGAAAATATTAAGACACAATTGTATGTAATAGATAATAAAAAATTGCCCGCGGTTACGTATCTATTTGACGTTATTTTCAGACGTTTCAAATAGAACGCTTGTTTAATTATTAATTTGATGCAGAAATAAATTTCCTTTAAATTGATATGACATATTCCTATAGCTAAAATCAATGATTACAGAGTTGTTTACATTTTTCTATTCAAATTTATAATTACATATTGTAGATAATTCAATTCAATTGTTTCTTATGTTTTTATTTTTTATTTGACAGTTGTCAGTTAGCTATCAGTTTGAAAGTTACATTTACGTTTGTTATTAGTGTTATTTGTTTGAATTTTTATTTTTGCGTTTGATTTTTTTTTATTTGGGTAATATGGAATACACAAATGCTGATATTCTAAATTTGTTTTTTTTGGCGAGTCTGCTCGTATTACTCTTCGGACCTGCAAAAACTTTAACGAAAGATATCCGCAGTTGCCTGCAATGACAGAACAAAAATTCAAGAGGATTGAAAAGAATTTTCTAAATTTTGTAAAAGTAAATGTTCCACAAAATTTGCCAAATCCAATTGTCTTCAATGAAGCTGCAGAAACCAATGTATTGGAATACTTTTATGTTTTCCCTGAAAGTTCCGTTCGTTCGGCGGAAAGAGCTCTTGGATACTCCAGAAGTTTGATAGATAGAATTTTAAATAAATATAAAATGCACGATTTTAAATTTTCGACTGGTCAAGAATTACCTCCACAAGATCAAATTCAACGGGTGCAGCATCGCGAAACGATGCTTGTGAAGATTCAAAAAGATCAAAACTTTTTCAGCAAATTATTTGGTCAGATGAATCAAAATTTTCTAAAGAAGGTATTATTAATCGGCATAACTAACACATTTGGTCTCATAAAAACCCATTTGCAACCAGAGCAAACAATTATCAGCAAAAGTTTAGCTTCAACGTGTTTGCAATGTTAATGAACCACCGCGTGTATCATTTTATTTATGACGAGAATTTAAACGGTGGGAGATATTAAAGTATTTTAAGAAACCAAGTACAAAATTATTTGCAAACTTTACCACAAGCCAAGTTAGAAACATGCTGATATTAATTAGATGGTACTCCAGCTCATTGTACCGCTGCAGTCGATCTTCAATTGAAACAAATGTTAGAATACCGATGGATTAGACGTCTGAGTTCTTGGTTGTGGTCAGCAAGATCTAAGGTCTAACACCATTGGATTTTTATTTGTAGGGCACTATTAAACCAAAAGTGTACGGAACTTCTGTTATTAGCAGAGAAGAACTGCGGGGTCACGTGATCGCAGCATTTAATAACTTAGATCTTTTAGAGATCCGTAGAGCTACGATTCAGGTTGTTGAAACACGTCTCATGAAATGTATGGAAGTGAATGGTACCCATTTTAAAAATTTATGGGTTTAAATTAGTCAAGAGGCGACATCAAATACAAATTCGTGTAGCGACCTAGTGATTTCAGAACCTGGGCAACGTAGAACATATCGCATACGTTTAAGTTAATATTAATTTGTTGTTATCCTCTATACACGCTACAAATTTTAATTATAATTTAGTTATCGTTTGTTTGAAAATTTTCAAAGCCAACCATGTTTTGTAAAGTACCTATGTAATTATAAATTTAAACTCTGTATTTATTGATTTTAGGTATAAGAACATTCTATTTAAAAAAAAAATTAAGTATTTCTTAAATCTGGAAATAACGTCAAATAGATACGTAACCGCGGGCAATTTTTTATTATCCATTAGAGACAATTGTGTCTTGATCTTTTGACATTAAAACCTATAATCTCATTTCCGTAACTTTTACCACTTTCGATTTTCAATTTTATGTCGTAAACAAGATTTTGAAATTTTTTAGAAAAATTTTTTTTTCTTAACAATCACAATTGATACGCCGATTATTTTTAGTATACATACTAAACATTTTATGACACATCAAAATGTGAAAAAAAATTATCTGGTTTGTATTTAAAATAAACATGTTGATGCTCATTTCCGGTATTTCCGAAAGTGCTGCCATTTGAGAAATATTTTTATTTAATAGATTAAATACAACATGTCGCATGTGCAAAATCTCAAATTCCAGCTTTTACAGTTTTTGATGTACTACTTCTAACCAACGGTCACCGTGAGACACTTTGATTATTAATAGAGAGTTATTGCAAAGTAAAATAAAAGTTACTTTATTAAAAGTAACTTTAAATAAAGTATCCTATAATAAAGTTTTGCATTTATTTTAACTGAGTGCTATTGCAACGTGCCTTGATTTCGTACTTTATTTTATTCTTGACTTTACTCTGGCAGTTTGTAATATAAGTTATAGAGGTTTTGTTAATTGTTTGTTAATTTTTTTTAACGAATCGACCAGAATCTTGTTATTTATACAGTTTCAAATTGAATTATTTGTTTTTTACCAAATCATAAAAAACGGATGTTAGGACTTACCTTTAAATATCTAAAATTACACACAATTATATAAACACTACTTTCTAGAAATACAATTATTTCTCTTCTTAAAAATACAAAATCTCTCAGAACTCCGATCGGTTTGACATGACATATGTCAAAATAAGGGTGCTTTTATTAAAGTATCTCTGCCTGTATTTAATTTAAATAGAGGAGGCCTGTATTTTAATAAAGTAAAAAATTTTAAGCGATAATATCTGCGCATGCGCGTATGTCAAATAAAGGAAAACTTTATTAAAGGATCAGCAAAAATGACATTGCAATAACTCTCTATTAACTATTAAGTCAAATAGAAATTAAACTTTTTACGAAAACAAATCACGCAAAAAATAAATTTAAATATAAAAATTTGCGTTGCTAATACTTCAAATGACAATTAAAAAATTAATTGTCAAAACTTTGTATTTACTTTATTTCGATTTGCCAGCGTTTATACTACAAGTTACCATTATTTAATTCTTGACTTTTAGCTATTCATTTCTTTTTAGAAAAACACTGAGTATAATTTACGTGCTTTAAAGAAAACCTGTTTAAGAGTAAGCGCCTTATTTTTTTAGCCATACCGTAGCCACTACTTTCAAAATATTTGGCAGTAATGTGTTTCAGGACATTCTCTACACGATGGTGATATCAGATTTTTAATTGGACAATTTATTATTTACGCACTGGAAATTACTGATGATTATTTCTGATTCTAACGTTAATAAAACAGCGCATGCGTTAAAGTTATGCTACGTGATGTCTACATTTTAAGTATTGTGGAACATCCTTGGCTATTATAGGTAAAAATCGAATGCGATTTTGATGTGTTTGTGAGTTATTTGCTGAAGTAAAAATAAATTTCCATTTTACGGTACGAGTTAATTTCTTTTTTATTATTGTAGCAAACTTGGCCACCCGCACGTGTTTATTACCTTAAAATATTTTAATGAAATACAAATGAGGCATGCACGGAAGACAATAACTAAACCGTATTAGTTAGATGTCAGCCACTAACCTTTGTTAGATGGGCAATTGGAACGTTTTTATAATTTCTACTGAGACAAATAATTACAAAGAATTGATGGCGCACCTGTTAATATAAATTAAATGACTTCGGAAACCTTAGCGCACTTTAATGTAGCACTGTTTTTTGGGTGTTGCCGCGTCACAAAACTTTTACTTAACGTTTCGCTGATCATGCTGTCAGCTTCTTCAAGAGATTTCTAAAGACTGATGTTATCGTTTTGCGTTTCTCGTTATATAGCGTTTTTCGTTGATGCATGTCCGTTGAATTGCGTTCATAGACGTCTGGTGACTTTTTGTATGTTCTTCACGCAGCGCAGATTTCCATGTGTTGCTTAATCTGTATCCATCCTCACGGTTGAAGTTGTTAGGATTTTTTATTATTTCTAGTGATTCGAGTATTATTTGCTGATGATAGTGTCTGCTTCTTGCTAATACGTTTACGTTCCTGTAATCAATCCGGTGATCTCCATTCTCATGTAGATGTTCCGTTACTGCAGATTTGTCCGTGCGTCTGAGTTGAGCGTCTCGTTGATGTTCTTAAACCCTGCACTGAATGCTTTTTCCTGTTTAGCTGAATAACTCTTGCCGCACATGCCCTCTAATTTGTATATACTCTTGGTGTGTAGTTTCGGAAGTTGATCTTTGTAAGGTGGCATAAGCTGATCTATTTTCTTCACTGTGTTATAACGTACAGTAATGTTTTTCTAATCAAGAATAACGAGGAACGCAAGACAATTACATCAGTCTTTAGAAACCTTCTGAAGAAGCTGACAGCATAATCACCAAAACGTTAACTAAAAGTTTTGTGGCGCGGCAACACCCGAAAAACAGTGTTACATTAAACAACGGCCGTGAAAGAATCCGACTGGTTTTGATGATGGTTTTGGTGGCCTTTTTGATGTATCGTTTGACAAGATTTATAAAATCAAACACGGTATAAAGTTGAGAGATGTTGGTAACCTTTTTTTTAATATTAGTTAATGACTTAGCTGTGTTGAACTTTCATGTAGGAAAGGCGAAAACTCACTACTTGGTTTGTTTTTTAAACCGTGACTTTTCGTGACGCTGTTGTGCGCACTTCTTCATTGCCACTATTTTATCGTACAGAGAAAAAAAATACATTAGATTTAACATGGCAGTGAGTACATATTAAAAGATATTATAACCAACTATAATTAACTGATTTAGGTATACACTTACATAAAAAACGAATTCAAGATGAGCTGACTGATTAAACTAGAGAGATGAGAAGAGATGTTATATATATAACAAGAGCTCATTGTTACAAGCTTTTGCTGTTTTTACGAACCTGCACGGCCAACTCTCAATAGTCGGAGAGAGGAGTAGGTTTCCAAGAAATAATGAAAAGATATATAAGGGCGCCAGAGCTTATCCAAAGTCACGTCTGTCTGCTCACAACAGAATGGTAATAAACTTGTAACTAGATGTTAGGTTCGTAACTGCTGAAAGAAACGAATAAAAGAAAGAAATTCAATCATTAATAACAATCTCACTTTAATTCCTCTATAAAGATAAATCTAATAACAATTAAATAGTCAAATATACACCGGTACTGTAGAGAATATAGAAAAGAAAATAGCAGCAGGATCGGCAACTTACACTACACGTCAAACACGAGTGTAGCCACCAAAACATATATAAACTTTATCAATAAGTAACATGAATAATAATAATTTACGGTGGATATAAGCAGCGAGCGATAAGTCATTTACTTAAATTAATTTAGTAACAATCACAAGCAACACGTCAATTTGCACGTACAATTAGTAAATATAGTAAGTTGTGAATATACACCGTAGCGACACGAATGAATAAGAACAAGAAAAATTGACTTACCAAAATTCCAGGGCGACCTTCAGAAAAACGTTTTTCCTAATGGCTTCCTGCAATTAAACTTCCTGAAAAATAATCGTGTCTACCTGGCGACTCACAAACTACAAATAAAAGACACATTTAAGGGACAGTAATCGAACCGACACTTATCGTATGCTGTTACATTAATGTTACGCCTATGGTGGTATTAAGTAATTGCCTCCGAATATAATTCAATCGTATCCAATAATTATGATCTTCCGAACCAGGTGATAGTCATCAAGGTTAAGTTATGGCCTTCGAATAGAATTCAATCGTATCCAGTAATTAGGATCTTCCGAACAAGGTGAGAATCATCAAGGTTAAGTTATGGCCTCCAAATAGAATTCAATCGTATCCAGTAATTAGGAGCTTCCGAACAAGGTGAGAATCATCAAGGTTAAGTTATGGCCTCCGAATAGAATTCAATCGTATCCAGTAATTAGGAGCTTCCGATTATAGTTTTCCCTTGAGGATTTTAGGTAACGATAAGAATACCCCTATTCATGCAGGTAGCACATGGCGCTAACCAAAAAGACATAAAAATTACCTTTAATTAAAGAAAGAATAAAATCACTTACTCTGCGTGGATGAAATCAATTATTTAAGAGAAACTACTAATTTCCATCGTGTCCCAACACGTGGATGATTTCATAGAAACGATATTCAATTCACGCAGACATAGATACTAACATGCACGATGTGAAAGTGAAAATGCCGGTTTGTCACCGGATGTCGTCGACTCAATACAAAGTGACCAACGAACCCGATAGATGGCGTCGAGAAATATAAAAGTAATTTTTAATTAAATTGATATACAGGGTAATGCATTATTTAAATTTATGCACGTAACATCCTGTAATAAGTTTACTGATCCCGAATTGGAATGCTGGCAAAAAAATGATGTTTTGATTAACATGAAGATTGTTTTTTACTTAATCACCGAGTTGTAGAAGCACGAATTCGCGGTGAAAACTGAGATTGGGAATAGTAGTTAGATCGTAAAGTAGCTTAATGTTAAAAATGGCTATGTTGATGACTTTAAAAAAGGCCGTTGTGAAGGTGGATAATGGGTTCGTACAACAAAACTTTCGATGCTGATGGGGTTTTGCAGAAATCGACCATTATTATTGGATTTCCTGTTGTGTCAGTTTTGATGCTTTGGGTTGAGGTTTCCTGCAAGAATAGTAAGGATGCGAGCGTTGCAGATCGCGTCTAAGTCTGTGGGTAAAACGTTTTTGGTGGGCTAGTTGTATGTTGCGCAGAGAACGATGTTCCTGTTGGCTGTGAGAGATAGACCGTTTAAGGTAAACGACCATACCTTGCTACAAACTTTTAGAAATCTACGAATCTTGCACGGCCAGCTGGAAATAGAATTGAAACAATTCCCAAATTCGATGTTAAGCTTTAGAAAACGTTTTCCTAATGGATCACCTGTAATTAAGCTAACTAAAAGATCGTGTCATACTAGTGACACAAAATTTACAAAAAAGTAAAAGACAAGATTTATCAATCGCATCTGCATACCGTATAAGAGTTAATTATAGGTTCGATGCTCACTTTAAAAATTTTTCACAATTGATCCGAATGTTCTTGACCTATCAAAAAGCCGCTTAACATTTATAGGTAGATAATCGTAACTCACATTTGAAAGTAACACGTGGTGCTAAGAAATCGACAAAAAAATTTCACTTAATCCGAAAAAGAATAGAAAACGCTTACCCTGCGTTGAATAAATTATCTACTTAAAGGTAGTTTTAAAATGTATAACGCTACAACACATAGATGTTTTAAGAAATACTTCTTTAAATTCATCCAGGAATATTAAATATACGAAGGAAGTGGCAAGAAAATGACAACTTGAACGGAAGTGACAAACACGATACTCATTAAATTGCGTGAAGAAGTAAAAGACTAACTTCAAGTCAACCAAAAATATACAGAGTAGCGGAATTCATATTTAGAACACGTAACAACCTTCCACAGCCTGTGGCTCAGTTGGTGTTATGTCTAGTGTAGTTACGTATATTGGGGTTGTCACAGTTCCAAAGATTAGTTTTGGAGAAGAGAGCAACTTCAATGTTGCGGCAAAAAAATTCTTAAAATTTAAGTTTCTTCTTAAAGAGACCGTTAGCGTTCCAAATTCTAATGAGAAGAGATGTGACCAAAGGACTTGTTACAAGAAAATTAGATTCCTTGAGTTAAGCAGCCAATATTTGTTACGCTGGTCTTCATGTAACAAAACGAAAGCAACGGCTAGCACAGTTTTCTCAGAGAGAAAGTCGCAGGTTTTGTGATGCTAAATTATAACTTAAATCTAAAAAAGACGCCAAGACAATAAAAGATTAAATTAGGTAGATATCGTCTAACTCTACCCGTAACTAAAAAAAAACAAATAACACGACAAAAGTAATAACACAGAATATATATTTATTTTATCACAGGCAATAATTCCAAAAAGGACGAAGAAGGTACATAAGTACATATAAATTTTCCAAACGTTAATACATAGGTCAAATCAAATATAAGTTGCGCCCTATACTGGACATACAATAAACTGATCTTGTCGGTCTAAACTTTTACATACAAAGAAAGAATGACTTTATATTTGCATATTTAAAATTGCAAAAGTAAATAACAAAACAAATCAAGCCTCCGAGACTCACACGCACTGCATACGACTTTGTGAAACACAAAATGATATTATTAATTGTGTTAGCCTAACATGCACGTACGGTCAACAATTGACATGACCACCGAAATACAAATCGTAAAATTTGAAATTGTAATACTCACAGTCAGCTTTTATTCTGTAGGGGATTAGCTAATTCCGTACTTGCATTACCTAAAACGTAATATTAAATCTAACACAAAACGTACATATGGCTAACACAAGTAATTTTAGTTTTCAACGCATACAATCGTGTGAGATAGCGGATGCGCAGCGTTTTCCTTCGACTTAACGTAATAATTTATGGTAGCAGCTCCTCTCAAAAGAGATCTAATTTTGAAAGTTTTCAATTCCTTCACGGTGTGAATAGTAACGTTTTAATAACGGGACGTCATATAAATTTTCCGAAATATGCCACCTGTTCGTGATCTTCACTGATAACGGTGAACTTGTGGAAATCCGCTATAGACAATTAAAACAGAATTAAATTTAACCCCAAATAAAACGTAATATAACTGCTTACCCTTACTCAGCTTCCCCCTAAGTAACCACAAAATTAATTTGCATATTCACGTAAAATAATCTCATGGTGAAACCCTCGTTGGGCGTAAAAAAATACAGAGCTTACAGAGCTAGTCTGTATTGCATCAGGTCTTACAGAAAATGAGTAAAATATGCTGTTATAAAATTTGACATTGCTGACGAAATAGAGTGGGGTGTCGAGGGACAAGACAAGACGATGAAAGATTAAATTAGGAAGATACCGTCTTACTCTACCCGTAGCTGGAAAAGAACAAATAACACGACAGAAGTAATAACACAAAATATATATTCATTTTATCACAGACAATAATTCCAAAGAGGATGAAGAAGGTACATAAGTATAAATTTTCCAAACGTTAATACGTGGGTCGACTTCAATATAAGTTGCGCTTTGTACTGGGCAACACACCGTACAATAAACTGACCCTGTCGGTCTAAACTTTTACATACGCAGAAAGTTTAAAAATAAATTTATATTTGCAAATTTTAAATCGCAAAAGTATACAATAAAACAATTTAAGCCTTCGAGACTCAACGCGCACTGCATATGACTTTGTGAAGCACAAAATCATCTTATTATTAATTGTGTTAACCTAACACAAGTGTAATACTCACAGTTAGGTTTTACCCAGTAGGGGATTAGCTAATTCCGTACTTGAGTTACCTAAAACGTAATATTAAATTTAACACAAACAAACATACAACGTTAACACAAATAAATTTCCCCTTTAGCATCCAATCATTTGAGATCGCAAATGCGCAGCGTTTCCCTTTGACTTAACAAAATAATTTATTGTAGCAGCTCATCTCAAAAGAAGTACAATCGTGAAGGTTTCAAACCCTTGACAGTGTAAATAGTTACGTTTCAAAAACGTGACGTCATGGAAGTTTTCCCAACTATGCCACCTGTTCGTTATCTTCACTAATAACGGTAAACGTGTGGTGGGTACCAAAATCCGCTACAGACAATTAGGACAGAATCAAATTAAACCCACAATAAAGAGAAATCTACTAACTTACCCCGACTAAGCTTCCACAAATTTTATTCGCATATTTGCGTGAAATACCTTAAAGGTGAAAGCCGCGTTGAGCGTAAAGTACAGAGCTCGTCAATGATCTTACAGGAAGTGAAATAATATATGCTATCTAAAATTTGACATCTTGACGAAAGAGTAGGGGGTTCTAAAGACAAATTTTATACTTGAAGAAATTTTTATACTCGAAAATTGAACTACTATCTTTTAACATAACAGACTTTAAGAGGCGTGTTCTTTCTTGGTGATCTCGGTGTAAACGTATTATAGCATTTTTGTTTGTGGTTGCCTGGCGGTTGTAAATGACACAGGGGTTTGGACGTGGGTAACCGTGGACTCACCTGAGCAACGAAAACGGTGGGTTTTGGGGAAGTGCTTGGAGAGTTGCAGAAACAAAAATTGTGTGTGTTGCTAGCTTGTCGATGCTTTGGTTGGGTTGGGCATCCTTTGAAGTTAACTGGGTGGTTACTCCTGCAGTTGCAACACGTGTTCAGTCCGTCTACACGCTTCTTCGGGCAGTTGTTCGACAATCGTTAGAGTGGCATCTAAATCATTGTACAATGTTGCTTTTGGGGTGCGAGGTTTTGATTCAGACTTGGATCAAGTATTAAAAAATTGTTTACCAATTTGTTGTCATTATCGACGTCTTTTTTATCACTGTAAATCGTTTTGTTTTGGAGTGCTGCACTTGCTTTATTTTACAGTGTACGTTCTAAAAGATGTTCAATAAGTCGACAGTTAAGGCTGTACTTAATAGGTTTGTTATATTGTTCTCTAGAAACATAATCTTTTGCAGTTTGTTGTATTTCTTGATTTCTGTTGCACAACAGCAAGTTTTTGATTGTGAAAAAATTCAGTGATGCGAATGAATTTTTGTGTTTTAAAATAAATAAATTTTTGAGTTCTATTTTTGATAGTTTGAAACTTAAATTAAAAACTGAGTTTTTTTTTACTACAAATACAATAAATAACTTTATTCTGTGCAATAAATTTAATATAAATAAAATATATAATAAAAAACTGGTGTGGTCACCATACGATTTTTCTATAAGAAATTATGAAGGAGTAATTACATATTTTTTTAAGGTTATGTTGTCATAAAACTACTTTGAAGTGATATGTACACGTTGGTATTGATTTCCTAGCATCCTATAATTTTTTTGAATTTTTTTTCTTCGATTTCATTAAATATATAATCAAAATATGGCAAATTTGTCATATTGATTCACCCCTATATTTGTGCGCCATTATACTGCCTTCTTTTGTTTTAGTAAATCAGTAAAAATGATTATTTTTAACGTATCTTGCTTTTCCTTCAAATTATGGATTTTTTTTCTAAAAAAAATCGTTGCAGGCAGGATTCGAACCTAGATTATATTTGTGAATTCATTTTAAATTATAAATAAAATATCTAAGAAACTGTTAATGTTAGAAATTTATTTTATTTGAATAATTTGTTAGGAAGAATTATCTCTATACGAAACTGTGAAAACAATTCGACTAATTCACATACGTACAAAATTATATACAAAAACTTTTTAAAATGACGGATACACCCGCTTCTGGTTTCTCCATCAGACACATCTTTTGATAGAACTAAGAAAATATGAAAAGCCAGTTTCTTATCAAATTACAATTTTCTTGGGCTTTTGGTTCGATAGATATCGTGGGCACATCCAAAGATAATGTAAGAAAGATGCAGCACTCCGTGTATAAACAAGTCACAAGAATACAGAATAAAAAATTAAATTTCTAATAAACTCTTATTTGAATACATTGTTAGGAAGAATTATCTCTATAAGAAATTGTAAAAATAATTTACATTCGTACAAAATTATATAAGAAAATCTGTTAAAAATGCCAGATAGACCCACTTCCAATTTCTTTATAAGACCAACTTTTGGTAGAACCGAGAGAATATGAAAAGCCACCTTCATAACAAATTTTATGTTACTAGGACTTTTGGTTCAAGAGTTATAAAATTATGCAAAAAATTTTTGAAAAAAAATTGTGATCGCTATACTTTCGTTATAGGAAAGTAAAAATAATTTTCAAATGTTAAAAAAGTTAAATTTAAGTGAATTTAAAAAAACAGATTTTTATTCAAAGAAAACAAATATTCAAATATAAAAACATAAAGATATGCAAAAAAAAACTAAAATAAAATTCCAAATTAAAACCAATTTGATTTTACCTATCATTAATAATTTTATTAAAACTATTAAAAAAAGGCAATTACAACCGTAGTCTTATATTCGGGCCTGGTCGGCACAGTTAGTCATTTAAATTACTGCATATTTTTAAATAAAAATATTTTTGTGAAGTTTGAAAATTACTAATGGTACAAATTGGTTTAGTACCAAATACGAATTGCGTTTTTATTTTATCGAAAAGTGTTAACCAAAACGAGCGCAGTATCATAGAAGTATAACAAAATAACTTTATTTTAAGCTTCAAATTGTGTATATGGTAATTACAGTTTGGTTATCAGTTTTTAATAAAACATGCTGCGTCTAAAAACTAATTAATCTAATATTGTTTAAAATAGAGTTGAGAACGTTATTTATTTACGATAAATTGCTTTTAAATTTTACATTTAATCTAAATTAACGCGAATTAAAGTAACTGTAAAAAACCAAAATTAAAAAATTATTACATAAGTGCTCTCTTGACATCGATTGCAATTACTTGTGCAATAGCTGCTTAAAGTAGCAATAAAAACGTGCTTATACCATAAACTTGTTTAAAAATTACCATATGTATGTATCGTATACTTATATACGCATTTCATTACCATATCTGAAGTATTTATTTGTGGGTACGAACAAATCATTGAGGGGAGTTTTCTAAAATGGCTACCGATTCTCTATGATGTTATTGAATTGTCATTTAGTAACAAACACCAGTAATTACGATATACCAACTTAATATGAATTGAGTATTACGAACGATGTGAAGGTTGTACATAAACTACAAACGAATTAGACACATGCAGAGGGTCGATTACAATCGTTCTCGTTATTATCCATAATATTAATACACTATTATAAAACAAATATAAAAACCTTTTAATATCAATTTGAATCAAATACAAAAAACGATAACATTGCAATGACGCAAGTAATTTATTTGGTTTGCAGCGTATGTATGTTAATGGTACTTGTAAAAGGTTTGTTACACTGCACTAAAATTTTATACTTTACAACGTTTTTCAATTTAAATGTAAATGCGTTTGTTCTAATTAAATAATTAATTAGGATTTTAGTTAGTGCCATTATTAAGTTATAATTAATACAGTTTAATATTATAGACGTTGCCCCTTCATTCATTAAATTTAATTTCCTTTGTAAAAGTTAAAATTAAACTTTACAACTTACACGCATTATACAAATTATCAATTTAATTAAAACATACAAAACCGTACAATGAATTTTATAAGTCATTGTTTTAATAACATTGAAGAGAAAACGTTTCCTCTTTATTGTCAGCAGTATATATAAATTTGTTTAGCTTAGAATAATTTCCAAAGATTTTTTAAAATCTCAGATAAATAGTACATACATGAATCTCTTGTAATAAATAAATTATTGCAATAGGTTATATCTTAGATGTGAATTTAAATATACAGGGTAATTCAACGTTCTGGAACATAAAAAAAAGTTTACGTAAAAGTTGTATTTAATGTTTTCTATTTACTAATATTATTTTTTAATATATAGAATGCTCCGTTTTTCTATAATAGTCACGAATTAATTTTTTTAAACCTAAAGTATACACTTTTTTTGTTCTTTTTTTTATTCTTTGTTAAATTTATAATAACATTTGTATTAAAGAAAATTTATACTTTAAATCTTTTCTAAAAATTTTTTTTTAAATGTAGGACTGTAGCGACAAATCTCAATTTTTTGATATTACTTAAACTACGTTCTAACTTGTATGAATGTAATACTTGAAAAATATTATTCATTGTGTTTATTTTATTTACCGTTTTTGCTTATTTGACATACAAAAACTTAGATTTTTAAATAACATTATATATTTATTTATGAGTTTTTAAATTGTTGGTCTAATTTTACGCAAATTTACACGTCACATCTTGAAATAATCAAAGTTTTAGTAATATCGTAATAGATTACCTATTCAATAATTACATTTTGACAAAAAACAAACTGTTTAAGGTTTTTATTTATATTAAAAATAATAAAAATAATTCATTGGAAACAATAACAATTTTATAACATTTTAACATAAAAAATTTAATTAAGTAGGTATTAGAAGTTATGCTTATATTCTTGTTAGCATTAGTTGATTTCTCAAAAAGAATTTTTGTAGACTCTTTCCAAAATTTTTACTCTTAATCTTCTAAATGCTTGTCTTATCCTTAAACAGTTAGTTTTTTGTGAAAAAATAATTATTGAATAGCTAACTAACACAATATTACTAAAAGTTGAATTATTTCAAGAACAGTTAATAATACAGATGTAATGTGTAAAACTAAATTTTCTTAAAAAAATTAAAAAATGCATAAATAAATATATGATCCTATTTAAAAAATCTAAGTTTTTGTATTTCCAGTAAGGCAAAAACTTATGGCAAAAAATTAAACACATTGGATGATATTTTCAAAACATTCATTACATTTAACTATTGTATATTATAATTTTACTTTTTATTATTTCCTAAATACTTGCACAATCAGTGAAAAAAAAGTAGTGTATCAGACTAAAAAAGGTGTGAAATCTACTCTAGGAAAAAGGCTGAAAGCCAGTAAGAGACGACCGTGGAATCGCCACGAGGCCGAAAAACATGACGATGATTTTGTCAGCGCATCTGCAAGGAAACTCAAATTATGTAAAGATTTGTACAACGTAGAAGGTGACAGCAGTGTTGGATACCGCATACTCAATTTTATTACAGTTTTTCTGTTATTGCGAACGTTGTTGTGAGTAAAAAGTGCAAATCAGAAGTGAATTTCACTGAAAAACCAATACGCGACTTGGGATTCAAACTAGTGGTGTCTTGTGCAAAATGTGAAAAGAAGGAAATTTCGAGTTGTCCTTATATTAAAAATGGCTATGAAATTAACCGACAAATCGTTCTTGCGATGCGGTTGCTTGGTGTTGGACTGCAAGGAATAAAAAAATTTTGTGCATTCATGGAACTGCCGCAGCCTGTTTTTCACTCGTTCTATGGCAATCTTATTAAAAACCTACAGATAGCAACCAGAGCTGTTTGCAAGCAGAGTATCTTGAAAGCTGCACAAGAAGAACATGCCGCATCTATTGCCAAGAGCAAAACAAATGGACTTACAGTCTCAGGCGATGGAACTTGGAGAGAACGCGAATTTTCATCCTTGTATGGCTTAGTGTCTCTTATTGGCTACTACGTTGGTAAACTTGAAGACTTTAAAGTGAATTCTAAATATTGTAAGGCTTGTAAACATTGGAACTAAAGAACAGATACTGAAGAGTATACTGAATTGGCAGAAACTCATGCAAGCGCGTGCAGCGCAAATCACGAAAGATCAGCTAGAAGGATGGAAGTCGACGCAGCAATCGAAATGTTTCAGCGCTCTGAAAGTTTGCACAAACTCAAATATGCAAATTACATCGGCGATGGCAACAGTAAAACCTTCAAAGGAATCACGGATGCCAAGCCTTATGAGCCAAAATTTGTCATAAAAAAAAGAATGCATCAATCATGTGCAGAAGCGATTGGGACTCGCCTGCGTAACGAAAAGAAAAAAACAAAAGTCTTTGGCGGAAAAGGCCAATTGACTGGCAAGTTAATCAATAAACTCTCCATTTATTATGACTTAGCGATTCGTAGAAATAACGATTTAGTGGAGAAGATGAGAAAAAAATCTGGGCTACGTTGTATCATAAATTGTCGAGAGATGATAAACCCCAGCACGATAATTGTTCGACGGGCGAAGACTTTTGGTGTACCTGGCAAAAAGCAAAGGCAACGAATACACTAGGCAGTAACACACACAAGCCAGTACTTAATGATGACGTTTACAAAGCTATAAAACTAATCTATGAAGAGCTCAGTTCCAATAATCTTATGACGAGATGTTTAAGTGGCTGCACGCAAAACAACAACGAAAGTTTCAATTCAACTGTCTGGGTATTGGTTTCAAAATTTGTTTAGAGTGGAAAAACTATACTTGATGTAGCAACTGATATCGCTGTGTGCATTTTTAACGTTGGATTTGCATCAATATTACGGACTTGGGGCATGAAAATCGGCGGAAACACCTACAGTCTGTGCTCCGAAGTCGACGAGGCGCGCATCTATAAAGCGCAGCGTTAGCTGTCTGAGGCCGCCAAAGAAACTTGAATGAGCTTGAAATCTCAAAGAAAGAATCTGGAGGAAAAGGATGTTAACGAAGAAGGCCAATTGCATGGAGCAGGCATCGCAGCTTGAAGGTATATTGTTTTTATTTGTGACTTTTCCGTACTTAAAACTTTAAACGTGTTATTCTCAAAACAAGCTTTTTTGAGCTGGCCCATCGTTTTATTTAAACAATTTTTAACTTTTGGACGTGGTTTTTTTTTCAAAAGTTTGCCATTTTAAGAAAAAAAATTATAACAAAAAAATTCTACGTACTTTTCTAGCTGTTATATATTTTCTTTGAAAATGCAAGAGAAAAACAATCGCCCGTGGAGCACTAAAAAATGGCGTCCATTGGAAACAGCTGGAAATCCGCCATTTTGTTTATATGGACTTTTAGTTATATGCAAAAACATTTTTCAAGATTTGTTTAATAAAGTGCTTTTCATCAAATTTTGATATGCTTTATAGTTTCTTCAATAATCTTATCACAAAATGACCCGTAAAAAAGCCCCGCTACTGTGGCCTGCCCCCTTAAGTACAGGTCCACAATATTGGAATTCAGATTAATATTTGGCAAAGTAGACTCGGGTTTTTAAAAAAAAATGCGTAATTTTGACATGGTTTTCCAATTCTTCCTCTCTTTTTCTTTTATTCATCAAATTTTGGTGTCTATTGTTCGACTAATTCAAAAAGTTTGTTTAGTTTTTAAGAACAATAATAGATTTACTCATCATGTTAACGATATTTTAAATAAGCTCATAACTCTTGTACAAGATCGTGATGACAAGGGACGACGCTTATTTGTAAAGTTTGCTGTTAAACTTGATTTGTTTGCGTAATATATTTGATAATCTTTATTGATTTTAAACAGTTCCCTGTTTTGCTCTATGTGTGTATGATCAGTAGAAGAATCAAAGTCTAGACTGTAAAGCGAATGGACAGTAACTTTTTAATTGTGTTTCTGATTTGAGGTGTGCAATTTGCATTGTCATGCACCAACTCCTTTTGTCAAAATTCTTTTTTGTTTCTGTCAAATATCTTGTTGTAGTTTTTTTAGTTTAACAATAAATATCACGTTTTTCTTGATAAAAACTCTATGAGCAAAATGCGAAATGGTGAACTCGCAGGTTTTCACGTCATCCAATATTTTTTTGATTTGTGGGTATAGTAGTGTACTTAAATTTTGTCTTCTGCAACTATAAAGTCTAGAATAGATAGCACGTTAAAAGTACCTTTATTTCCGTTATTTTTTATATCTTGTGATGGTCAACCAACAGTTTGGTTACATATCTTGCAAAAAGTTTTTGATAGGCTAATACAGATACAATTTTATGAACATACCTTTTAAAAATCTTAATGAGTAGAGCAATTTTTTGTATTTTTAACCGAAGATCTTCTCATTTCAAGGTATCAACCTTTAATTAATTCTTATCCGTTTTCGTTGTTGATGGTTATCGTCGCACATCTTTAAGATCATCGTTCAGTGCAGTGCGTTCACTTTTAAACTGGTTATATTAAATACTAACTTGTTTTCAGCTTATAACGTAAGTAAGTCTTTAGTACTTTTTTATAAATTTTGGTAGGTTATCTAGTATTTGCATGCAAAAAACGAATGATCGCTCGCACTTCAAACTTGAAGTATATTTCGATCAAAACTGACATTTTGCGGCTATCAATTGACATGTTGTACTAAGTCTAAAACAATAACAATAGTGAGTTATACAGTACATATGTACATGTACCATGGTACGTCTGGATCCAGTACTAAGCAAACAAGATAGAGAAAAAAAGACGAACAAAAACAATCTAACAAATAAATATATATATCTCCAACAATAAATCTACTATATTAATCTATTTAACTATATAAATTTACATAATTTAATAGTAAACAAGTTGTTACTTTTTGTTAATGTCAAATATTAAAACTGAGAATTTACAGATTTTTTAATAGCAAAAAGAATGATTACCGCAACTTCAAACTTAATCGATCAACTATATTCTGTGACACTGAAATGGCAACACCAAGGTTGCGCTAAGTTTCTCAGTCTTCTACCCATAATGTTCAACAGGTGTTCAATAAGCGAAAGATAGAGAGATCTGAGTGACCATGATAAAAGTTTAATATTGGTCTTTTTGAATTGGTCTGTAGAATGTTTTTTTATATAGGAACAGGCATTAATCTGCTGAAAAAGTAGATCTTCCAACTGCTGAAGAAATGAGAGACTATAGGGTTTTACCATAATTGATATTATATCGCCGGACGTTGATGTTACCTCGGATGAATACCAAACGGGACTTACTTTCATAGGCTATAGCATCCTATACAATAATCCTTACAGTGTAGTGCACATGCCGCTCAACAAAAAATTGAGCACTGCGCCGTTCCCACGTCTTGGTGTGACTCTCATACTGCCATCATGCATCCCCAACAGAATCGGGATTTATCATTGAATACTACTTTATGCTATTCCAGATTCCAATAGAGTTGCAATCTACACCACTCCAAACGTTGATGTCGGTTTGAGCCGTCAGCGGTAGAACAAAATATGGCTGATAGAATTGGAATTTAAAACTGATTTGACGGTAAACTGTTCGAAGAGACGACCTTCACTACCTAGATATAATCTTCAGCTTCTCACACTCTCAAAACACGTTAAACAGAAGAACCACAACATTAAAATGAACCAAGACTTGCAAGAAATACACACAATAAAATAATAGTAGAAACAAGAAAAATCCGTTAGTTAGATATGCTATTATCACTTGATCAGTTTAAATAAAAGTTTTAATCGTTTACTACTTCTGAGTCGCTAAACGTTTCTGCCAAGTTTGGTTAAAAAATTGCTATCATTTCTTGGTGTCACAGAGTATACTTAACTTACGTACAGTCGTGACACATTACGAATCCATAAAGGTTACGATGTTCTAAAAATTACGACTGAATGTAAAGTTTTAGTATCATCTGCGATTAAAATGTTAAATGTTACAAAATAAAAAAATTAATTATTTATATGCTGAACTCAAGTAACACACGCTGAATGCTGAAGATATAAAATTACAAATTACAAATTAAAAAAAATGGTTTTCTTAACATACATTAATTTGCTTTAAGCTCAAGTCAGTAATCGCCGTATAAAAATTTTACCAAATGGACAGCAAGAAGCGGAATCCCTTCTATTAATAATTGTTGAAAGAGAAGCGTCTCAAACCCTAGCAGACTCGCTAAAAGAAATTTTATAGTATTGAAATAATATAGTTGACGTTATTTTAACAAATTGTTATTTGCAACTACTGTCAGATTTTTTAATCTTTATACAGCATTATTGATAAAACGTAAAGGAAATAAACAACGATAAAATTTAAATATAAAGAAGAATTTCTTACGATTTAGCAAAAAAACGTTAAACGATTGCAGCAAAAGCGAAGTACAAATCACCAAGTAAAAATTTTTCCGTTCGCGCTTTCTGTTAAAACTGTCAATTTCCATTATGTATTGGCAACAGTGCTGCCGAGAAAGTAATGCTGGCGTAAATTTTACTACAAATTATTATTTATAGCAAATACGTAAATAACGACTTGTACCGCTACATTTTCACATTTGCATTGACGATGTTGCTTTACAACGTTATACGTTGCGGTTTTAGCCCGCGCTTTATTCAAAATTTATTTGAATTGTGCGGGTATAAAATCAACTTTTGCACGTCTCTATCTCTATAGCCATTTACATAAGAAAAATAAAATAATGATTTAGAGAATATAAACGGAAAGCACAAAATATTAATTAACTTACTGAGTGAATAAATAAGTTTGTCGACGGCTGGGTTCGTTTTCTTCGACAACGACCAAACGGTTTTTTCTAACAGAAATATTAAGCGGTGGTTTAAATTTTTCTGAATTGCTTTTGAACTGTCTTAAGTCACAACTTTGATGGAAGTTGTATTTAAATAGTAAAACAGATTTTTTTTGTGTAACAAATGGTAAAAGTACCGTACGGTAGAATGAATTTTTCCCAGTGGTTTTTTAACTGTCTCAGGTAAGATTTCTAGTTGAAGCAACGGTTCTCTAAAATCTCGAGTGATTATACTTGTTAAGATGTTTAATATTAGCGACTTAAAAAATCTAACTATAAAAAAATAGCACATTTGTTAAAAAAACGTTTTTTTAATATTTAACAACAAATGCCTATACTTTTAGACATCTTTTTGTAGCGAAATTTTTGCATAGGGTGGTATAGGATGGTATAATGTATTTGTTTTTAAAAAGTTTTAGAAAACAGCAATGTCTCAAAATATTTTTACAGTTATTCTGTGTAAATCGTCTTTTTTCAAAATAGTTTTTTTTAACTTTTGACATTTTTTTTAACGGTTGCCATTATGAATCTTTACAATTCTAAGTCTAGTCGCTTTTTTACGGATTTGTTAAACGAGCTATTCTTAAGACGATTTAATGTTAGAAAAAAAGGTTACAAAGCTTTTGATCTAGAGTCTTTGCTCAGGCGCCAAATAGTAAGCGTACCAGGTTATTGACGTCAAAAATATAAACGTTTCTAATAACTTTGTTAAATTTAACTGTAATGCTGTTAGTAAACACACTACAAATTATGATTCCAAACAAAAGTCAAATTAATCTAGATTTTTTTTGGTCGGACTCGAACTTAATTTGCTTTTATTTTACGTCATTCTAACAAACACGAGTGTTATAATTTTTTTTAAATCAAAAATTAACTAAACGTATTTAAGTAAATACACGAAGTGTTGTATTTGGTTCAATTTATTGTTGGAACTCTTCCTTTATAGGAATTATAACATATGTAGTTACGTGGTAAGTAAAATTAATAACTTTGGTAAACTGCAAGAAAAGAGTAACTGCGTTGCCTGAGCAGCCAAATACTGTCTACAGCCATCAATAGTACGACAATTTTAGAAAGAAAGAAGAAGTAAAAAGAAAACTAAATTTTATAAGAACAGAAAAAAACAACAAAATAAAATATAAATCCGAGAATAAAAATAGAGAAAACAAAATGATAATTACTCGTTGAATAAATTAGTTTGTCGACGGATCGAATTTGTTTTTACAAACAATGACTAAACTATTGAACTTTAGTCTTGTTCCTTTTTGGTAATATTTAAACAGTCTTAAGGGAAGGTGGAGTAAGACAGGTAAGATAAAGATCAATCCTATTTCAAAATCTAAACACATCTCGAAAAAACTAATGCTATCTGTTAGCTTTATAGTGAAACTTTTTAGTATTTTGTCAGTTATAGCGAGGGAGGCTTACTACATGTGACTGCAAGTAAAAACTACTTTTTCAATTGTTTTATCTAATGGGTGATGTATGTATGTTTTATGCGTGATTGTGCGTAATGTTTAATTTTTTGAGAATACTGTTGAACGTAAAGTAGAAATAGCTCGACAAAATGTTAACCGTGTATAAAATCTTAAAGTTTCTTTAGGTCTAGTTTTAACTGTTTTTACCAAAGAAGAAGAGAAAGAACTTGCTAATTGTTTAAAAGCAATAGAATCTTGAATATATAGTTTGACTACTGTAGACCTAAGAAAACCACTAAGAAAAAAAACAATTTGGAAAATATTGGCTTAGTGACTTATAAGATTCCTGAAACGACATCCGGATTTGATTCTACAAAAATACAAGCGCTGTACGAGCAGCTGGATTTAATAAAATCTTAGTTAGAAAGTTTTTTGAATTTTTAAACAAGCATTAAACATATATAAATATGTTTACTATTAATATGATATATAATTGCAACGAAAGTGTCAATTGTCCCAAAAATTAGATCTCAAATAATTGCTCCACCCAAAAAAAAAGTTGGAGCATTGACATCAACTGAGAAGGGACTACAGTAACCGTCAAAATTTTTTTCAACAATGCAAATAGCTACTTACTTTCGATGTTCATTTTTCTAAGAAAACGCATGGAACGTGAATTGCTATTTGGAACTCCACCACATGCTTAGACTGAGTGTTCTGATTCAGAATACATAACACCAAAAATATTCTTAAACTGATTCAAAAAATGTATTATCATTACTGGAGCATCAGAAGACGACCCAGTATTGTTGCTATTAGACGGACATATTATTCACGCTTAAAATATTGTATTGATCGACAAAGCATCATGGAATGGTAATAATTTGTTTTCTACTACACCACGCACAAATTGCAACCTGGAGACGTGGAATTTATAAGACTTCTAAGCACAGACAACAAACAAGCAGTTACTTCGTAGTTAAGATCTCATTCTGGCCAAATCGTCACACAAGTTAAAAAGCTGAACTTTTTAAACAAGCTTTTATGCGATCAGCGACAATGTCTACTGTTTCAAATGCCTTCAAAATTTACGGGATCTCGCCTTAGAATAGTAATATCTTTACTGATACGGGTTTTTTTTGTTACTAAAGCTACTGACATGGACTTAGAGCATCAAGAACAAACCACACAACTAGAAATCCCACATTCTGCAAATAAAATCCCATTACTCACAACCTTCTTCTGATTTAGCTATAACAACTAAATTACATTTGTGTCAAGCTAGCACATATATTCAGCAGCAACAAGAAAATCCTAGATCTTCAGAAACTGATATTCTGGTTAACCGATCATACTTCGAATTAACTTCAAATAATCAATCGCAGTCTATTCATACCGTTTCCATCAATCAAACTAGCACATCTTTTACTCACTAACCGCAACAGTCAAACGCAGAAGATAACAGTTTATTACCTAGCACACCTTCTGTTCAGCGACTTCTAACCCAGACTGAAAAAGAAGCTAGCACTTCATTTAACTTAACTAGTCCTAAAATGCCGTATCCACAGACACAGAAAAAAGCAAAAAATGCACAAAAAAGGAAAAATTACAATAATTACTGTTTTTTTTTTTGATAAGAAAGAATTCTTAATATAGTTAAAGTAATCCATATCTCTAACTGGAGAAATTGTAATAAAATATGATATTTATTTTCTTGAAGTCAATCCACAATAATGTTTTAATTTTTTTAATTGTAAAACTAGTTTCAACAATTTAAATTGTCATCATCAGTTACACTAAAAAGCAAATCAATTACCAAAAATAATTAAACATTTAAAAGAGCTTACACGTTATATCAAAACATAAAAATAAAATAGAATGACAAACGTCAACTTAATCTAGGACGTCAACAAATTAAAAAATTTTAAATTCAAACTGACATTAAATACACAGCCATGGGTGATATGAAAAAAAGGAGAGAAAAGAAAAATGAAAAATGTAAGTTAAAATTTATTACTAAGAAGAGGAGAAATATTTAAATCAAGAATTTCATTAAGACAATTATCTGAATTTTCATTATAAAGACGATGAATTTCAAGAATTTCAAGATTATTAAGCAAAGTACTTTTGTTACAAAAATGAAGAATTTTAACATTAAGGTCAGAAGAAAAAGAATGACCAGTAGACAAAATATGATTAGCAAAAGAAGAACAAGTGTTTGATATACTAGAATTTAAATACCTTTTAATAAAATAAATATGTTCTTTTAATCGTGTTTTAAACTTTCTACCAGTTTGTCCTACATAAGAACAATTGCAAGAAGAGCAAGAAATTTTATACACGCCAGATTTATCTAAAGAAGAAACAGAATCTTTATTATTAACAATAAAATATTTTAAATTATGATTAGTAGAAAAAGAAATAGAAATATTATAATTTTTAAAATAATTTTTAAGAAAAAGGGTTCAAGAATTAATATAAGGCATAGAACGATAGATAGTAGTATTATCTGATTTATTTTGAGATAAATTTTTAAAGAAATGGTATAAACGAACTTTTCCAAAAACATTGTTCAAAACATGAAAAGGGTAACCATTGCTATAAGCTAATTGTTTAATAGTATCAAATTCTTTATTAAAACCAGGCTTGGAAAGAGGAATAGAAAAGAGACGATTAAATAAGGAACGAAAAGAAGCAATTTTATGACTATAAGGATGATTAGAGAAAAATGGAATTAAACAATCAGTGTAAGTAGATTTACGATAGATTTCAGAACTAAATTTCTCATTTTCACGTAAAAGAAGAAGATCTAAATATGGAAGAGAGTTGTTACATTCAATTTCATATGTAAAATGAATATTAGGATGAATAGAATTAATGAAATTATTAAAATTATTTAAATCATCTAAGGAACCATTAAAGAGAACAATGCAATCATCAACGTATCTAAACCAAAAACTAATATTAGAAAAAGAAAAATTAGAAAGGATTTTATTTTCAATATTATTCATGAAAATTTCAGCAGCAAGAAGTGAAATATTAGATCCCATAGCTAAACCAGATGATTAAGAATAGAAATTATTATTAAATTTAAAAAAAAATTGTTTAAAAACTAAATTGAGCAAAGAACAAATATTTAAAATCTGGTAAGTATCCAGAGAACCATTAGAAAAAAGCAAATTACGAATAAGAAAAATGCATTCTTCTGGAGGAATAGATGGAAAAAGATTGACATCATCAAAAGATACAAGAATAGATGAAGAAGGAAAAGGAAATGTTTTAATCTTAGAAGCAAGGTCGAAGAATTAAGTTAGAATATTGATTAGTAAAATTAGAGTAAGTTCTTATAATATTGTTAAGCCAGGGAGCAAGTTTTGAGACAGGAGAATTGCAAAAAGAAACAACGGGTCGAATTGGGATAGAAAGTTTATGTATTTTTGGTAGACCATAAAGAAGCGGTGTTGAAGGATTCATAAGTTTAAAATGATATATATTTCTATTTCCAAGAGAATTAAAAGTTAAATTACACGAATGAAGACATGAAAGAAAAGATGAACAAAAACTAGAAATAGGATCTTTGGAAAGTATTTTAAATTCATCTTTACTAATAAAATCTTCAACTTTATTGATATAATCAAAACGAGAAAGAATAACAATGCAATTACCCTTATCAGCTTAAGAAACAATAAGATCATTAGATTTAATTTTTGATCTTAATGTTAAAATTCTTCATTTTTGTAACAAAAGTACTTTGCTTAATCATCTTGAAATTCTTGAAATTCATCGTCTTTATAATGAAAATTCAGATAATTGTCTTAATGAAATTCTTGATTTAAATATTTCTCCTCTTCTTAGTAATAAATTTTAACTTACTTTTTTCATTTTTCTTTTTTCTCTTTTTTTTCATATCACCCATGGCTGTGTAATTAATGTCAGTTTAAATTTAAATTTTTTTAATTTGTTGACGTTTGTCATTCTATTTTATTTTTATGTTTTGATATAACGTGTAAGCTCTTTTAAATTTTTAATTATTTTTGGTAATTGATTTGCTTTTTAGTGTAACTGACGATGACAATTTAAATTGTTAAAACTACTTTTACAATTAAAAAAATTAAAACATTATTGTGGATTGACTTCAAGAAAATAAATATCATATTTGATAAGAAAGAGTTGAAAGAAAAAGAAAGCCAGAAAAGAACAAATTCAGAATAAGCGAAAACTGATAGAAATCAAAATAAAAGGAATGAAAAAAAAGCAAATAAAAAAAGTGATTCAATCATAAATTGAAGCAGATGCTGAATGTCTTTATTGTCTGTGTTTGTACTCTGAATCTTGTGAAGAATGGATAACTTGCCACGAACGCAAAAAGTGGGCACTGCGCTGTAGTAGAGACAATAAAGAATGGGACATACTTGTACATTTTGCGAAGAAAATAAATACTTCGTTTGGCTTTAGCGGCTACCCTATGTTGCCTGATGAGTAGGGCAAACGGGATGATTTCGTTATTATTATTTCTTCAAGAATCTAAAGTTTTGTTTTTGGTTTTATTTTGTTGTAAATATTAACAAATATATTGATTAATTGTAGGAAAATAATATGAGCTTATGACTTCAAACCACTAATTTTAAAAACATTTCTCAAAACATAAATTATAGGATTACAACATGATTTTAATTGTTAAGTTTTTAATTATAATATACACGTATAGTTAATAATGCATAAATTTTACTTTATTAAACAAATAATGGTAATATCTTCACTGTTAGAGTAAATTTAGATTTAGATATTAATCTCATTCATTACTTACCCATAATTAATTAACGTGAACCAAACTTAATTATGTTTTAAAATTCAAAATCAATGTAAATGGTGACGAGAAATTAACGTTATCGCACCGAACCAATTAAATAAAATTAAACTGAATAATCCTATTGAGTTGAGCCGTCTCATTATCATTAATACCAAAACTTAACCAACTGGTTTTTAAAACGTATGCAAATTGTTTCAAATACTTTAAACTATATAAAATGTAACTGTAATTAGGGTATTAAATAACAGCCAAAAATATCGTTTTATGTATTGATTTTTGAAAGTAAACTATTGCTACATAAGTTTAAAAACGCATTAATCGGTTAATTACTTATAGAATATGACGTACATTTTATGTAATACCAAAGAATAAAATATTGTAATTATTAATTAATAATACAAACAAAAAAAACTGAAATGTACTAATTTTAAAATTAACGCAACTTTTTACACCTGGCTTAGATTTTTATAATAATAAATGTAACTTATACACGTTGCATGTTCTATCTTTAAAGACAAACACGATAAAGTAAAGAGGTAGAATTAATCACTTAATTTAATTAAATCATTACTTTGTCATTACGTCTACACCATTAATTCGCACCTGGAAAAATTGCAATCTGTTTCTTTGTCATTGCATAATCGACTTAGTTTTTTTTACAGAGGTAGCAATCAACCTTATCATAATAAAAATGATAAATTAAATTACGTTATACGTTGTCTCTTTAAATAATTAAATATACGTGTGATAATATACGTAGCAGGTTTGATTGTGTGTTTTAATAAGAGCGGGAACGGTTGTAAATAATAACGAACAAAACATTACCAGCTATCGAAACCATCTTTGACATGCAAAGGTACAAATACTCCTATAGTATCTAATCCAGGGAATTCATTATCTGATCTGTTTTTTGATAATTCCGTTTGTAACTATTCATTTGGTAAATTGATACGTGTGTATGATAAATGGCAGATATATTATTTAAAAACTACTGTGTTTTTTTTTCGTAATGTAATTTGGTTTTTACATAGAGTGCATTTATGTTTTAAAAAAACGTATTTGTTACAAACCCAACCATCAAAAACGTATTAGTAAGTTAAAATGTAGAACATTTATGAATGCTGTCATCATTTACCCAAAATCTCACAGGGGCTGTTTTCAAACCGGGTGTCAACCCCTAAAACTACAATATCTCTATTAAGCATTGTAGTCACTCTATTAACATGTATTTAAAGCTTTTGTCCAATTTGGATATGCCCTGCTTTTGCCCACGTCCTTAACATTATCATTGGTACAGTTTATTGTGTTCCGCTGTGCAGTTCAAGCTCTAAATGATCATCAGTTATACTTTACACTTAATTGAATGAAGACCGTGCAACTTTGATAGATATATTGTAGAAACCACGTCTTGCTACTTATTTCAACGGATCTTGAATGTCATTTAATTTAACAGATGACAGATGTTTTAATATTTAATAATAAAGAACACCAACGAAGATTGATGTAATTAGTTAATTTTAAAGTTTAATCGCACAAATTAACTTATTAATAAGTATATAAAACATCTACACGATTCAACAGTTTTAATTAATTTTTTTTTATAAACAAACTTTCGAATACGCTAACGTGATGGAATACCTTACTCTAATAATATTTTGCATAATATTTTATTTAATTACAACTTTAACAGTATGCATGTCAAATAATCTGAAGTTCAATAACCTTCAGAAAGTAAGTAAAACTTTATAAGCGTCGGTGTCGTATATTAGTAGAAACTAATCTATGTTCTAATTGTTTTAAATAATACGGTTTTAATATAACAATAATTGCATTACGTTTAATTTATTACTAAAAGAAAGTATTTGTTGGATTATTTTTTAAGTTTATTTGTTGTTTCATTGTTTGAATTTAAAAAATCATTGGGATTTAATTAAAATGTAATTAAATTAAATTATAAAACTGTGTTTTAAATTAAAGTTTCTGAATTGAATTTTTTAAACCTACTTAAAATAGGCACAATAGTGACCTGGAACAAAAGATTTAAGAATTGTTGTACCATTTAATAATTACATAAATTTTGGTTAAAATATTTATATCTAAAAAATTGTTTCAATCAAACAATTAATAACAATTAATAAAATTCAAACTTTTTAGTTATTAATTATCAATTTTTATTACTTTGCAAAAGAGACTCGAAAATTGTAAGATCGATAAATATTTGTTTTCTGCGTATTTGATAAGTGACAAAGTGAAAAAGTGACACATTGTTTAACCAAAAATCGTTAAGAAAAGTGGGGCTTTCCTGGTTAGTAACACTTTTCTTTACTATTTCAGTTAACAACATATTTTTAAAATTCATTGTAGTTATTAGTGTTACTTGTAAACAAACAATTTGTTAAATTATTAAATAATACACTAGAACAGTGATTCCTATACTCTTTTAGCCCACATGCTCTTTTTTATAGTCAAAACTTGCCCATGAACCTTGAGTGAGAAAAGTACATAGGTAAATACATAATAAAAACATTATAAATTTAGCTTTGATGTCTTGAATTTTGTTGAAGAAGTATTTATTGAAATTATAATTTTTATTTTAAAATACATAAAAAAAAAATTTTGACATAGATTTTAAGGGTGTATTTAATTCCGGCTCAATGTTTGTGAGTACCAAGCGCAAATCCCTACGAATACTAATTTCTAATCGGTTTCTTTTTTTTTGTGATGAAGGTCCTAACGCAATTAACAGCTTCTGTAGAATAACCCATAATGCTAGATACAAAATTGGTATCTGTTTTTGTAACCAGAAGTTGTCGTATCGTTGTTTAAACATTGGTTTCAGCATTTGTGGATAATTCAATAAATTGCTACTGTATTAGTATGTATTGATCTGTATTTGTGCTCTGAGTTTCACTACTTGCAACACTCAGTCGGAAATATCAAATATTTGATTGAGTTCCGAATGAAGCGCCGTGCCGTTAAGAGTTGATAATAAGAAAACAAATCATATTAATTTTAGAATTTTTAAAGATTTGGAAATCGAGAACATTCTCCTCTTTCCAAGTTTTGTTTGTAGGGTAAGTCCGGGTTAGTGAGACCACTGGGTTAGTTGGACCATCGGCGCAAACGCACCGGTAGGTAATGAACATACGGCGTGACTACAGTTTCAGTGAGACAGTCTACGTTATTGTGACACGTAATCTGTTGTTTATTCGTCGTGCGTTTGCCAAAGTGGACATAGTAGTGAAAATATTGCATTAAAATTTTTATGCTAGTTGTGTATAACCTACCATAACTAAGACAAAGGTAAGATTTTATTTCTTATTTCTATTTTTACGTGTAACTAAAGTGTTGGAAATGTCGTTAACCTAACATTTGAAGCGTTTCTAAGTATGTAATTTTGATAATAAGGTGGCCCATCTAACCCACAGTTTTAGGATAGTTGGATCAATTATGGGTTAGTTGGACCATTTTTATATTCATTGTGGGATTTTTTTTTTCAGGTGATATCATGCCAACCTTTTATAAAAGGACGGTTACTGTCAATAGAGCAACGTGGACCTCCAAAGCATTACAAAATGCGGTTAATGCAGCGACTTCTGGCACAATGGGAGTCAATAGGGCCGCCAAAGAATTTGGCATACCCAATACAACTCTAAAAACAAGGATAAAAACCCAAAATACAACAAAATTTCGGTCTCTGGGTAAAAGTTCATGCTTAGGCGCAGAAACTGAATTAAAACTGTTGCAGCATATAAAAAAATTGCAAAAATTCGGTATTTCGTCAGATAGGGATTCGGTCAGAATAATGGCATTTGAATTGGTTGAAAAGCTCCAAGTGAAACATACCTTTAATAAAAACGCCGGAAAAGCCGGGTATGACTGGTTAAAATTGTTCTTGTCACGTCACCCAGATCTTACTGTTCGTAAAGCGGAGGAAGTTTCAAAATCACGAGCTAAAGGATTAAATAGAACAGTAGTTAACAAATATTTCACATTACTTGAGAACGTATTGACCGAGTATAAGCTGTTCGAAAAGCCGGGGAACATTTTTAATACTGACGAAACGGGTCTCCAATTAAATAACAAACCTGGAGAAGTAATAGCTCAAAAAGGGTCCAAAAGTGTAACGTCAGGAGAAAAGAGAGAGACAATTTCGGTTGTGGCATGTTGTAGCGCAGAAGGGGTTTTTTTACCACCTTTCTGTATTTTCAAAGGGAAAAATGTAAAGGAATGCTACACGGCTGGAATGGTGTCGGGATCAGCTATAGCTATGAACCAAAAGTCCGCTTACATTAATGCCATTATATTCAAAAAGTGGCTAGAAGAACATTTTCTACCTAGGAAACCAGCTGGGACTGCCCTACTTATTCTAGACGGGCATACTTCGCATACTAACTCATTAGAAGTGTTGGAGTTTTGTGAAGCAAATGAAATAGTCTTACTGTGTTTACCTAGTCACACCACCCACTTTTTGCAACCGCTTGACCGATCTTTTTTTAGGTTTCTCAAATCAAACTATTATTCAGAGTGCAATCGATTTATGAAAATTAATCCTTCTCGAAAAATAACACGGTATCAGTAAACTACTTGGGGACTCATAGAGTAAGTCAGCTACTATAATGAATGGGACATCAGGTTTTGAAGCTACTGGAATCGTTCCATTTAACCCCAGTATAATTCCAGACTACGCCTTTCTGACTGAAGAATCGGCACAAAAAGATCCCAAACCATCAAATGTAGTTACACCACCAATTCCAAAAAATGTGACGCCGGTAATATCCAACGTACCCACTCGAAACCAATCGCCAGTTCCTGGTTGTTCTAAGAATCCCGACGTGGTACCGGAGACGCCAGAAATAACTCTAGGAAAATTTCTAGACAGTATTTCGCCAGTGCCTGTTAACGCAGCTGTAAACACTGTTAGAAAACGAAGCCGCCAAGTTGCCAGTATTTTGACAAGCATAGAAAACATAACGACACAAAAAGAAAAGGAAAATAAAAAGCAAAGTAAAAATGGATTACAAAAAGGAAAAAAGAAGAAGCAAAGAAGAGCACAAATAAATGATGATAAGAGCGATACGTTGAGTGATGGTGAAATAGTCTTGCAAGATGACGACAGTCCAGAGAAAGAATGGGATAAAAACACCTGTGCCGGGTGTGGCGAAAACTATACTGAAACACAAAGTAGTGACGACTGGTGCAAATGTGTTCACTGTGGAAGATGGTCTCATAAAGGATGCATGAAATATGAAGATATGTGTGAGCTATGTGAAAAACTGAACTTTAAAAGAAGGAAATAAATAGTTCTTCTTGCATACTTATTAGTTATTAAATCTAATATATATTATATTTTTTCTACCATGATGTTTAAGTGTATAAAGCTTAATTTTAACAGTGGTCCAACTATCCCATAGCAAGCAGTCCAACTAACCCACGTGCTATAGGTTGGTTGGACCACTCACTGTGTTATATCTTTTGTTCGTTTGTTAAAGTATGTTTAGTTTTTCTTTAGGGTGTAATAAAAATCAAATACATAATCATAATGTGTATTTATTATCAGCAGTTACCAACCAAATCTCCTAAAATTAAAATAACTACAGAATTTTGAAAAAAAGTGGTCCAACTATCCCGGACTTACCCTACAGCAAAAATTTTGCAACAAACGCAGATATTATACTTTTAGCTTTGATTAAATTTAATGTGCCACCTTGTAGCTTCAAATTAGTTAAATCTTACAAATAAATCAATTATATATAAGTGATGTAATTTTTTGAAATAATTAAACTGTGTCGAGATCCAAACATGCACTTTTAGACAACCAACTTATTTCGTTAAAAAGTAAACGATTATAGTTGTCATCATTTTCCAAACAAAGTTGAGCAAATAATCTCTTATTTAAGACATTCATTTTAATTTAATTAACTGTTTTAATGACATAATGTAGTGATTCAAGCAAACGTTCACTAAAGTTTTTTTCGACCAAAAATTTTTTTTTCGACACAATGTACCAATAATACATTTGATATAGCTTATTTTAAGTGTGCCAGAAAGCCTCGGTGTCGTCCTACCATTGTCGAAGTACTGTCAGAGATAATATTATTTAAGGGTACAGCAGTTACATCAAGAAATTTTTTAAAATCAGTAAATAACGTTGCACCTTAGAATCAGTTTCCAAACATTTAGCAAATAACATTTCTTGGGAAAATTTTACTTCTTTTACAAATCTCATATAAGCTAAATGTAAAGCTTCGTTTTCTGGATGTTTTTAAGTAGTCACATAAAGAGTTTTACACACTAAGCCATTTGGTCAATCCTTCTTCGTACAGTATTATTACTCAGTGGATTTTTTATTAATATCGAAAGCTGGTTTGTGCAACACAGTGCGTATTACCTCAATTACAGCTGGTAGAATAAGTTCTTCACCAATAGTGTGCGGCTTTACCGCTTTTGCAATCATTAAAAAAATTGTGGTAGTTTTATTTTACATCGTCAGATGTCGTCCGATTTTTAAAGTTTTGGGTATTTCTTTAAATTTCCTAGTGATGATTGGGGCATTTCCGTTTTGGATAAGTTGCACGCAAGCTTCCATTTTAACGTCAGAAGTTTAGTTTACGAGACGGCCGTGTCAAGTGGTTTGAAGTTTAAATACCGGACAGGTAATCTTTAAATCTTTTCCTCAATATAGTTTTGCTAGGTCCCGTGCTACTCTGTATTCTTCCATCCGATCGAGTCTCCCATGTGTTTGTCGTACCGGTCCTTTTTTGTTTTGTGTATTCAATTAAACTAAGTTTGTATTTTTATTGCAGTGTATTTTGTCTTTGTCGACTAAAAAAACCTTTTATTTAAATAAAATCTAAGAAAAAACAAGTGTCGATTAATTTGTCACATCTTTGGCGCTCAACGTAAAGCCGATACTATGATGGCCACACTTTCGGGACAGACAGGAGCTGTAAAGAAACGGTACAATACGAGATCAACAACCAAACATCAAATAAAAATACCAGCTACAACAGCAGTTGAGCAGCTTTCCGGCCAAGATATGGAGGAAATAGATTTACGACTACCAGCCAATCTGTCCGATGCAGTAAGAAGAATCAAGCCTGTATCTCTATCATCAAGTAGTGAACCGCCCTGTATTAGACCTACAATAAGCGTAGAAATGGCACGATACCAAGACATTGCAGCCGCTTTTGATTTGCCGCAGTTAACTACAACAAGTAATATACAAAACCATTAACTAGCATCAATCATATATACAAATGGAGTGAATGCCTGTTCTTCTCCACAAACAAATTTCAACCCGATTATCACAACTTGAAATAACGATTTTAATTTAAAACCTAATTATAGTTTTAATAGTGGTGGCACTAACCTTAGTTATAGACCAAATGAATTACCACCTAACATTATTCCTCAAACAAAACCTTAGAATAAATTACCACAATTTAACGTCTACATAATTAAAATACTGCCTATTTTTGATGATCGTCCTGATGATTTACATCCGCTGGATTTTTTACGAGAACTAGCGGAGCTTATAACATTAAATAATATACCTTTTAGCATTTACTACTGTGGCAAAAATAGTAAGACTTTTTTATTCAAATTTTGCGCGGAAGCCCATTCGTCGAAACCTTTTCTTTTCCTAGTTTGGTATGACTGTCAGTGACATCTGTGGAAATGTCACAATAAAATAATCATTAGTGTTTAGTATACGCTTGTCTTTCTGAAGTACAAAAGGTGCATTCGACGATTTTTACAGTGAGTGAAATTATTCAACAAAGAAGTTCCATTAAATTTAGTGCGAAGAATCAAATTTCTGGTGCCGAAACGTTCAGAATGTTGCAAAAGGCCTTTGATGATAATTGTATGTCGCGAGCAAGTGTTTTTGATTGGTACAAAATTTTTAAAGAGGGTCGAGAACGCGTTGACGACGAACCACGTCCAGGACGGCCATTAACATCAACTGATGATCAACAAGTCAATAAAATAAAGGAATTGATGCTTGAGAATCGATGATTAACAGTCAAAGACCTTACTGGCACCGTTGGAATATCGGAAGGAACAGTGAAAACTATTTTAAAAGATCATTTGTGCCTAAGAAAAGTGAAAACACGATTGGTTCCAAAATCACTCAATTTTCTTGAAAAACAACTTCGCGTTGACGTTTGTAAAACAATGCTTTCCGACTACCAGGATGTCATGAAACGTATTATAACTGGCGATGAGTCTTGGATCTATGCTTAAGACCCGGAAACAGACGATCAATCGGCTGAATATCGTCCCAAAGATGAGCCTAAACCAAAAAAACCACGTCAAAACAAGTCAAAAATCAAGGTGATGTTGACAGTTTTCTTCGATTATCGAGGTGTGGTGCACTCCGAATTCCTTCCGACCGGCCAAACTATCAACAAGGAATACTATTTAAGTGTTATGCGTCGTTTGCACAAAGCTATTCGTAAAAGCGGCCGGAATTATGAACCAACAATTCTTGGTTTTTGCACCACGATAATGCACCGTCGCATACTACATTAATTCTTTGTAAGTTTTTTACCAAAAATTCAACCAATATCGTTCCACAACCACAGTATTCGCTTGATTTAGTTCCGTGGGATCTCTGGCTGTTCCGCAAACTCAAACGACCGCTTCGGGGAAACCGTTTTGAGTCAATTGAAGACATTAAACGTGAATCGCTACGCGAATTGAAGGCTATTCCGGAAACTAACTTTAACTGTTTCGAGAATTGGAAAAAAATGTTGGCACAAGTGTATTAGGGCCGGGGGAATTTATTTGAGGGGGACGAAATAGATTTGAAAGAATAAATAAAGAATTTTAAAATTATCTACAAAGCCTTACTATTTTTGGCCCAGAGTAGTATATTATAAAGAGTCGGTTTAAAGACCGTGCTAAACTTTGGTGTGATACTTTCATTCATACTTTTTCCGATTTTCAAACATTTAAAACAGCATTTCTCAAACAATTCTTTAACAATTACACACAGCTAAAAATTTGTTAATCACTCGAAACTGGCCGATACAATAGTAGCCAGGGTTCATACGGAGATTATTTCCTAAAAAATATTGCACAATGGCGAAATCTGATTTCGATATACTCTGAAAAAAAAATTAATTAAAAAACATTCTAAGCACTTTCCTTCACACTTATCGTACAATATTGCTGATTGTAATTCTTTTAATGAAGTTGTTGATTTACTAAGTATTGCAGATTTTTATAGGGGTTCCGATAAAAACCCAAGTACTTACAATAAAGACAATTATTCCCGTAACAGACTTTCGCAATCATTGATGCACGATAATAACCGTAAAGTACAGTTTCAGTCACTAAATTCAAATCGTTTCATGCAAAATTATCCTAAAACAAACGCAGAAGGTAACAAAAGAATTGCACAGTTAGTAGTGGAACCTCGAGCTTGAATCTGTTAAATCTTTAGAAAACTCCAATCTCTTTGTTGTGTAGGTCCAAATAGCAGATCATCGTCTTTAAGGACCTTTAATAACAGCCCATTTTTGCATTTATTAACAGAATGTGATCATAAACACAAACCATTACCTTTTCGATCACCTGAATATTTTAGGTTATGAATTTCTAGCATTAATCGACTCTGGTAGCGACATATGTGCGCTAAGTGAAGATGTTTAGAATCAGGTAAAAAACCCGGATATTTGTTGTTTTAATGTTTCAGGAATAAGAGTTTCTGGCGCATTTAAAAAAAACGACGCATTAATAAACAAATTTTTCTACCTTTTATTTTAGGGTCGCAAAGTTATAGTTTTGAATTGTTATAATTAGTGTGGATTTTCTTCGACAACACCAAGCTATAATCAATTTGGCCGAAAAATTTATAACTATTCAGTCTGACGATTCTGTAAGTAACGTAAACGAAATACGTACGATTCATGATTACGCCGAGACGCCATCGTTTGAACTTCGTCATCTGCAAACAAGTATTTGTTCACCGGTTACTGTTTTGGAAGAAATAGATACCCCCAAATTTTACCGCTACCCTTACTAATTCGGTTTTGAACAATTCAGAGAAGGAAACATTTCTACAGTTGCTGAATAAATCGTCGCCATTATTTTCCAATATTCCTGGTCGTACTACTGAGTATTTTCACGACATTCGTCTCACGGATACAACACCTTTCGTACAAAAGCAGTATCCTATTCCCACAGCACATAGACAAGCGGTGCAAGAAGAAATAGACCGCATGGAAGCGTGGGACATTATTGAAGCGGTACCACTTACGTCGATGATCTCCTCATTGGTTCGGAAACGTTTGAAAAACATTTGTATCATTTGGAATTGCTATTTGGACGGTTGATAGAAGCAGGGTTTACAGTGCGTCTTAGCAAATGTGCGTTTTTTAGAAAACGTATGGTTTATTTGGGTTATCAGCTAGACGAGAATGGTATTTCTCCCGATCCTAATCGTATTTAGGCTCAACTTCAGTTTCCATCTCCAAGAAACGTAAAGCAGTTGCAAGCTTTTGTCGGTATCTGCAACTATGACCGTTACTTTTGTGAAAATTTTTCAACTATGGTTGAACCTCTTGTGGTCCTCACTCGGAAAAAAACTGGATTTGGTCATATAACGAAGGACGAGTTTTCAACTTTATCAAATTTAAACTAGCGGAAAACGTTCTGCTGTATCATCTGATTCACGATTGACGTTTTTATGTGCAGGCTGACGCTAGTGAATACGGTTTTGGTGCTCAACTTTTTCAGTCAATAGATGGCGTTAAACATGTTGTCGCTTACGCGAGTTGTTTACTTACCAGCTGTGAGCAACGGTACAGTGTACAATTTTAACATACAGTATATTCCTGGAAAGAACAATGTTATTGCTGATGCGTTTTCGCGTAACTCTATGTCTAGGCTACCGGTGCCTCATGATCGATGTTTTCAAATCTTTTTACTTATTTATCTGCCATCTGATCTAAAAGAAAAGTTAAAAAACATTTCGTCGCTACACCAAAAGAATGGGGTATTATGTAACATTATCACTAGTTTGGCGGATTCGACGTTCTCTAATGGTACTTGTTTGTTACATAACAAATGTCTTTTTCGTTGCCGAGAAGTGGGTCAAATATACACTTTATGCATTCCTAAGTTGTTTGGGCATTTTGGAGTTTATAAAACTTTATGTGCTCTAAAACAAGATGCGTGGTCGCAAAATATGGCAGAGACTGTTAAACAGGTTGTGCGACAGTGTCAGGTATGTCAATTTGCAAAACATAACACTCTTCCATCTCCCGAGTTTCAATCCATTTTGTACCAGTTCATAAAGACGCCCCTCATGAACTGGTTGCGCTTAATTTGTATGGCCCTTTACCTATTTCAAGAGGCGGAGTTCAGTATATTTGCGTGGTATTAGACGTTTTTTCAAAATACATCGTCTTATATGCGTTCAGAAAAGCAATCACTATTTCTGTATTAAATCGGTTGACTTCAGATTATTTTTCTCGAGTTGGAAAACCTTAAAAAGATCTTGAGTGATCAAGGTACACAATTCACCGCTAACCTTTGGAAGGATTCTCTTACTCACCTAGGGATTCAAGTGTCTTTTACCTCAGTTCGACATCCCCAATCAAATCCCACCGAACGATGTATGCGTGTCGGCTACTTCGGCTACTTCGTACTTATTGTTTTCAGTCGCATACGAGATGAGTTTTGGAATTACCCAAAATTGAACAATTTTTAAATTCTGTTACTCACGATACCACGGGTTATAGTCCTGTGGAATAGCATTTTGGGAAAAAAAACTAACAACCCCTCTGCGTGTAGCTGTAGGGTATCCGATTCCGAAGCCATGTGCGTCTTCTTAGGCACTGGTTTTGTCAGTTGAGTCTCTCAAGAGGCGTTCTGTTTGGCGGTTCGTTTTACATAAAAGTGATCACGACCGAAATTTTGAACCAGGTGATCTAGTTCATTTCGAGCAAATAACTTTTCGGTAGCTTCTTGGAAGCAAATTGCTAAGTTGAAGTTGTTGTTTGAAGGTCCGTATAAAATTAAAAAACAAGTGTCAGCTCGCACTTACGTTCTGCTTCGTCAGAATGGTTCAGAATGGTTGTTATTTGGGAACCGAATTTGTGTTCACAAGTTAGAGGAAAGATGTGGCAGTTTTATTTTGCATCGTCAGATGTCCTATTTTAGAGTTTTAGGTATTTCTTCAAATTTCCTAATGATATAATAAGGGCATTTTCGTTTTGGATAAGTACCGCGATGCCTGTTATTACTTATATTTTATGCACTTGTCTATATTTCATTTAGGACGTAAAGTTTTCTAATAATTAATATTTAATATAAATATTAATAAAAATGTGCCACAATTTTTTTATTTTATATTAAACCTCTTCTTTCAAACACCTTGACGTTATTTAGAGACCACCAAACCAATTTTTATTTTTACGGGTTCCCTGAATCCCGAGGACTCCTTGAGACCACCGCAATAGAAGATAAAGAAATTAACCGAAATGCAAACACTGATAAAGTCTTTATATTAATTGATTGCTTTGTGCACTTGTCTATGTTTATAAAATATATAAATAGTCTGCAACCAATCTTGTAATACTCAATTCGCAAGAAGCATTGCAAATCTTAATTAATTTAATGATCGTTTACTTTTTTCAAATTTATAAAATAAGACAAACAATAGTAATTGTCTAAAGATTGAAAATTAAACACGTACTAAAATTAAGAAAAAGGTATTTGCGTATTTTCTTAACCAAAAAGTATGGGATTTCAGTACAAATGCATTAACACTGGCAACACTGTGTGTGCATGACTAAACAACCTCTTACACCACCGCATAGTGCTTGTTGCGTATGCAGCGTTATCGTTTATCTAATATTTAGGTAGAGCGTTTTCTACCACGATAAGTGAAGTACACCTCATCTCGGTGTTGATAATACGCCTTACCACTTATAATACTATACTATCGTTTCATTTAGATTATGGGCAATAAATACATTAAAACGACTACTAGAGCTGCATGGACGGAAGTTGCCATGGCCACACCAAAAGAAAAAATGAATAATGAAAATGAAAATGCAGAAAATATGGTATACTATCTCGTACAATAAAAAAACACCTAACTGCCAAAACTGCTAAAAAATATCTTGGTCCTTGTCCAGCGTTAGGCAGGAAACATGAACCAAGTTTAGTATTTCATGTACGAGCTCTTGAAAAAGTGAGAATTGCTTCCAACAGAAGTAGCGTAAAAAATACGACTTTTTTGCTTGTAAAAACAATGGTTCTGAAACACGGCGTTACCGAAAAGAAATCGACGGGAAAGTTTGGTTTCATGAATAGTGTTAAAATTTTGTTGCGCTCGTGTTAAACACATGAATAGAAAAGAAATCGGTGACTATTTTTCTTTCCTGCTGAAAGTATTGACTGAAAATGATTAATTGGATCAGCTTGTTCAAATCTTTGACATGGATAAAACCGGAATACAAGTGAATAACAAACTAGAGCAAGGCATTGCAAAAAAAGTTATGAAGGCGTTTATAATTTAATTAGTGTTGAGAAAGGTAAAAATGTTTTATTAATTTTAGTACAATTTGTCTCAAATCGTAAATGTCATTTTTACGTATGGAAAAGTATTGTTTTTTACTTATGTTTTTGACGTTGAGAAAAGCAGCACGTGAAATCGTATATCATCTTGGTTCTAAAAGGATATATCAACTTTAATTTGTATGTGTTATCTATGAAAGTTTCGCTGGGTTAAGAGTTCAGCTCTATTTTATGACGCTATATAATTTTCTTGTATTATCACAGTAAATTAAGTTACCTCCACATGTAACTACCTCGGAACTTGTTAACTATTTTCTTTACTTCTTCCATTTGGCTCGATAAACTGGAACGTGTACAGATGCAAGGATTACACACAACATACGTTTTAAACAGGTAATTAAATTTAAATGATATTTGTAAATGCGACGATTAATTTCAAAGACTCAGTGGCACATTTGCAATGGTAATAGTGGAAGTCATTTTAAAACTTGACGCATTCTGTTTATAATATCACTGGATAATAACTAGCAATTTATTTGTGATATCATTATATATCTATTTTTATTACACTTTCAGAAGTTTTAGGGGATGGTTTGAATGTGCCATTAGCTAATCGCATACCTAGAAAATTAGAACACTCCTTTATTTTCTATTAATTTGTGTTTGTGTCAAATGTAAATACGAAAAACTTAGATATATATGTTGTCACGATTAATTTATGCTAATTTGTTTATGTAACTACTTGTAACAAATTTTTACAAGTGCGTTTTGCTTCTGGTTGTGTTATAACGCGATTTGCATTGATTACTTTGTTATTCTTCATTGTTGAATCAAATTATATTCTTATACTTTAATACTAGTTAATAACCCTTATACTTACATCTGCAATTACTAGAATTATTTGTTTTTTATGGATAATTTGTCATCATATACATCATAATACTGATAGTTGCCTTTTTATTATGAACGGTTTGTTGTCATACTTTGTAATACTCATTGTTGATTTTATTCTATTTTATGTTGCCATTGCAATAAATATATATTCGTTGTTATATTTGTGCTGTTTGATATGTTTACTTTCAGTTTTTGTCAGATGCAAACCGACATCTATAGTATGTTTTTTTCGTTTTGGTGTTGTTTTGATTAGTTTATATTTAACACATTAAAGATCACTTACGACTCACTCTCCGAAACTTTGAACTACAGCGACTGCAAGCTACAGTTGTATTACCGTAACAAGTTTTTTTCCGCCTGTTCCGATAATGAAAAGCAAATATAAAAAACACAATTTTTTTTAACAGGCTTTCTTCTTGGTTCAAATGTCTATATGAAACAAAAAACCACGTACGTTAACAGAGAGTTGTTTATAAGGTAGTTTTAGAAATATTTCATTCCGAAAATTCGAATGTGATTGAACTTTTGGAGTTAGCTAACCAAAATAATATCGCACCTTTGTGCCTCCCAAACCATACGACGCAAAACTTATAACCACTTGCAAAGGCTTTTTTTAAGCCGTTTAAAAGTAATTTTTTGCAAGAGGCAAAGACTTGGTTAATTAATCATAAGGAAAGGAAACTAAATAGACGCAATATTGTTTCATTGACAGGAAATAATTAAAACAAAGCAGGTGCTGTTAGTACTTAGGTTTCTGGATGTAAAGTTACCGGAATTTACCCTTATGACCCATTACAGCCCTGTTTGCCATTTCTTTGAGAGTGATGTTATGCAACCAAGACGAGACAAAATTTCTAAAAGTACGATTGCTTCTACAGAGCAAGTGTCACCACAGTATTGTGACAATATCTACGCTTCCACGTCAACTTTCATTAAGTCAAAACACAATACTACTCCCTTTAAATTTCTAAGATATATTACTCCTAATACAGTTTCCAAAAGAATGCAACTTGCGATTCTGCTTACATTTCTTTGGTATTTAATGAAGTGTCAGCTTGTAGCGCAGACAAAGAAAAGTAAAGCAAAAAAACTGGTACGTCTAATAATAAATCTCAAACGAATAATTGCTCAAAAAAGTTCGTTAAGCGGAATAAATCTATTAATTCATCTTTTTCCGAAGAGTTAATTGATGTGCACTTGTGATCTTTGGGCGAGGCTTCGGACATAAAAGATACAGATGCAAAGATCATTATTCTTCAACAAAATCCAAAGACGATTGGATTCAATGCATTTGACTCTATTAGAGTTTTATGTTGTACAATGACACGTGCAGTAGGTGTGGACGCAAAAAATACGAAAAAGTAGATAAGCGACTTTATTTTTATACTTAGTTTTAAATTTTAACATTTTTCTGAAATACAAAACAAACCTTTTCCGTTCGTTTGCCTCTTTCACATTTTTTTTTATTTTTTTAGCTACAAAACTACTAGTCAGTTTTCTCGTAGTTTGCTTTGAACTTTTTAGGTAATAAACTTGACTTTGCTTCTGATGCCAATTGTCAAATGTCTTTATTATTTTCGCCTGATTGACTAATTGAAGGTTTTTTCACAAATTATTTACTTTTGTTAGTATGTCAACAAACGCTCGACATACCTTGATGACATAATATTATTTTTCAACACTTTTATAACAGCGTTATTTTTGCCACAAAAAACAGCATGACCTACACTATAGAAAAGTAAATTTCCATGTTTGTGTAAACTTGATCTACTTTTCCATCCACAATTCCACAGTTGTGTCCACAATGAATGATCCGCAATTTAAACATTTGCACTCGCTTCTAAATTTGTAGATCAATATAATATTCTACTAAACAATTTTAAAATGTAACTTGTAAAATAAAACAATTTTATGTAGTGTTATCTTAAAGTAATTTTAAAAATATTGATAAACTGTTGATATTGTATTTTAAAAATCAATGCTTTGTTCGTAGTTACAAAAACCACAAATTTGAATTAACTTCATTAAGCTCAAATACGTAATAGTACTAAACGCTATTTAATAATTTCTGATTTATCCAAACGTTTTTCGAGATAAGTAAATTTAAAATGTATAAATGTTTAAAGATTCTAACCATTTAAATTTAAAAACAAATGATTTAGTGACGTATTTACGATCTTTAAAATTTCATAATTAGTTATTTAAGTAAAAAACAAACAGGTCCTTAAATTTAGATGTTTGTATTGTTTAATTATTTATAATCTTAATACAAACAAAGATTATGTTCTTAATTATCAGTTTTGTATATTGTATGTTAAAAATTACAGTAAATTATCTATTATTTAAACTTTGTTACAATGAAAAAAAGAAAATACCGACAAGCTTTGTCACATTTATGGCTTGTAATTTTATTTTATTTAGCACATACAACAATTAGAAATAGTAATACTTATTGGTGATTCTGTTTGTATTTTAGTTTCAATTCTAAGGATAAATAAATTTTACGTTATATTTTGGTTTACTAATAACGTGTAACTTTTTACTACTGTCATTTTTTAATAAAATCTTTTACATATTGAAACCATTGCAGATAGTAAACACAAAAATCTTATCTGGAATTTAGTATTTTTTAATATAAAATTCATAGTTTATTGTAATAAAAATTGATTCTTTTCCAGTTTCAACGGTCAATCAAATAACGTCATTATTTAAAGACAATCTTATATAGTAAAGTTTACTCTTAAAAATTAGAAGCAACTTTCGGCTTAGACGGCGTCTTAGTTACCCACCCAGACTTTTTATGCTTTGTCCTAGTCTTTCTTAAGCTGGGTTGTCACTGCGCGAAACTGTTTCGCGAAAATGTTTCGCGAATTTGTCTCGGGGACGGACGAGACAAATCGGGTTGAGTCAGGCGAAAACAAGGCGAGCCACCAGTTTGCGCGAGACAATGATCCCGGTGAGTGCAGCTTTAGCATTTGCAGCTATGACTATGAGTTTTTTGAGGAAGAAAAAGAAAAGAAGCAAAACAAGACGCCGATGGTGGAGCAGAGAAATATTTCGTCGGAGATCTCAATATGGAAATAGACTACTGGGGGATATGACAGCGGAATCTTGCAAAGATACCATCAGGAACTTTATTCGGATGACTACACAAGACTTTGAACACCTTCTGTCACTGATCGATTCTAAAATAAGAAAAATGGATACCAACATGAGAGAGGCGATAACAATTAGGGAAAGGTTGACGCTATTCTTGAGATTTCTTGCAACGGGTGATTCCTACACTAATCTGCAATACCTCTTCAAAATATCGAAAAGCGCAATATCAAGAATCATTCCAAAAGTTTTCGATGCGTTGATCCAGTCACTTCAGGAATATGTAAAGGTAAAATAATTCATTCTTTGTGTTTTATATGACTGTATTTATAAAAGGTGTACGAGGTGGGTGTTTGAAAGCCAATGCCGTATGAGAAAGGAGCAGAGTATATTACCATATCTGGATCAAATAAAATGTTTGCGAATACTCTTTTCACGTGCGCCAGAGTGTTAGAATCATATTTGCGCAGTTCATTGGCCAAGTTCATAGCGTAGGTGAAGTACGCATCGATCGAAGAATTAACGGATGACTGTATGACCTTCAGAGCTTCATTCATTATCATTGAGTCGACGTCTAGCTCTGTTGCCTTTTGTTTGGTGCCTATCCTCTGCGTCCTGCTGGTACCTGAAGCACGAAAGGTGCTCTATGGCAACAGATGTAGTAGCTGCAGAGGTGACCAAAAGCGAAGTTGGCTCTGTGGAAAGTGCTTTTTCGGAGTGTGTCTAAAACAAAAATTATTATAAAAGATTACATAATAAAAATAGTTTATACACTAATTTTAATTATTACCGCTTGCGTCGCGGGCTTGTATAAAATATTATTTTTGTTAGTTTAAGACATTTTGTTTATGGTTTCAGATACCATCTACTCCAGAAGAGTGGCTTCAGATCTCCGCCGAATTTGAAAGAAAATGGCAATTCCCTCAAGCAGTCGGTGCCATGGATGGAAAACACGTTATGTTACAAGCACCCATTAATTCAGGAACTGAATACTACTATAAACATTTTTTTAGAATTGTGCTATTTGCTTTAGTCGACGCTGACTACAATTTTATTAACGCTGATGTAGGTTGTCAAGGACAGATATCGGACGTTGGTGTATTCAAAAATACGACATTGTACAAGAAATTATAGGAGCGCGTATTAAAAATTCCACACCCAGAAGTCCTGCAAGTTCCGCATTCTATAGAAGTACCATATTATATATTGGGTGACAAAGCGTTTGCTTTGAATAAATATACAATGAAACCATTTGATGGAAATCCCGAGCCTTGTTCAGCGGAACGTGTGTTTAATTACCGTCATTCTAGAGCTCGCCGCGTCGTTGAGAATGCGTTTGGGATAATGAGTTCAGTATTTCGGGTATTAAAGAAACCTATGCTTTTGGAACCAGAAGTAGCAACTAAAGTTACATTAACAACAATATATTTACAGAACTTTCTACGCAAACGTACTTCACACGGAACATACACGCAGCCTGGAAGTTTGGATACTGAACACCATGGTGCAATTATAAATGGTAGATGGCGCAACGATGAACCAATGACATCCTTGATGCCAATCCGCAATATTCCGCGAAGACCATCGAAACACCACTCAAACGTACGTTTGCATATAGCTAACCATTTCCTTTTGAATGGCCCATTGCCGTGACAAGAAAACTATTAAGAATATACCACTTACTTCACTCTCTGCTGTCTCTGTAGTTACAGTTTCCTTAGGGTTGTCTTTATCAGATAAGAAGTGCAAATATTTGTAGGCGAACCATTTTGACTCGTACCCATGCTCGCTACCTGTAACAAATAATAATAAAAAATTAATAATAAGTTTATTTCAGTGAATGTAGTTGAAAACAATAACAAATTAATAATTAGTTTATGTCAGTGTATTTATTCCAAAACAATAAAAAATCACTTACCGGATTCTGTAACTCTGGTTTTGTTCTTCCTGGACCTCTCGCTACGGTACGAACCCATCAATGTTTTCATTTTTGCTTTTAACACGGCTACATGATGCTGCATTATTTCATTCATCTCTTTCCATGCATCCTCACTCTTCATTCTGTTGTGGTGACTCTTGTCTTTGGGATCCCATAAAAATCGGTACGTTTGGTACAGTTGAATGAGGCGTATGCTGCTCTCTTGGTCCATTTTTTGCCGCGAAACACACGGTGCACGTAGTAACTGACGGACACTAAAAACGAAGCTCTTTGATGCGCTATCAAAAACCGACTGGCGTTGACTCGGTTCGAAACATACTTGCAAAATAAGTTTCGGGACGAGTACGACGTATATACGAGGCGAGACTAGTTTTACGAAACAGTTTCGCGCAGTGACAACCTAGCTGTAGCCAAAACAAGAAGTAGAACTGTCAGTGACATTCGCCACTTGAAAAATGCAAGCTGCCATGTCTTGCAAAACGTCAATTTTTTTGAGTTCACTAACGACAATACACCAAAGGCCAAGTTCTATTCTTGTGTTGGACCAAGCCAAAAGTCTTGGTGTTTAACTGCGACTCGATCTAAGCCAAAAGTCGCTTATAATCTTAATCAAGAAAACAGCAAAAGATTAGGATTCTATATTACTCTAAAAAAGTTTTGTTGTACGGAAAATTTTATTAGTAGTCTGAAACTGACAAAATTCTTTGTTGTAGTAACCAAAACAATTTTGACCAAATTGTGTTATGTTATTGACAAAACAAATTAGTCTGAATTTTTCTATTTTCATAATGTTGCTTTGAAATTGGTAAATAATAAATTGCTTTTTTACCAAAGGTCTTACTTACGGTAATAATATAATTCAAAAATTATGTATTAAACATAAACTTCATTACTCTTTAGGACTATTTTATTAATTATTATTTACATAACGAGATTTAAACTATAATTATATTATTACAAAAGTACATCGTTTCCATTAAATGTATTTATTATTTAATTGATGGCGACATGTTTTAACCAAAATAATCATCATCAAGTCTCTAAAATTATAAATCAAAAATGAAATCAATACCTTAATTGTTATTATACTTACAAATTATAAATTAAATAATTTAATTTGATTATACCAACTAAAATTAAAATGACAATAGAAATTAAACAAAAAAAATGTAATATAGTATTAATAAAAAGTGAAAATTAATTACTTCAGATTTCTTTAAAAGACAAATGAGAGTCCGACAAGGTAGTATATTATCTCTTACGTTATTCTACATTTATAGAGACCAAATAATGAGAAAATCTCTAGAAACTTAGAATGGAAAAGTTATCATGTCAAACCTAAGATATGCAGATGACACAGCGATAATTGCGTCAACCCCCGAAGAAATGCAAGCTTTCATTAAGATTATTGAAACACCAAGCAAAAAACTAGGGACGGAACTAAATAAAAACAAATTCAAAATTATGATGATAAGAAAAGATAATATACAACCACAAAGAAACGCATTTGGTGTCGAAATAGTGGAACAATACGACTGTCTAGGCTCAACCATAGATAACACGGGAAATTGCACATCTAAAGTTAAAAAGCGCATTGTGGTGCTAGAGAAGATTGCTGAAAGTCTCATAGACAAAACACAGAACAAATGATTCTATAATACAAGAAATAGATGAAAACACTAGACTATTAACTACTGTTTAAAGGAAAATACTGCAATTTTTTGGCCATATCACAGAAGACAGATAACAACTTAGAAAAATTTATGGTACAAGGAAAGATTAAAGGCAAGCAATTAAGAGGCAGATCATCTAGAAGATAGCTGGGTGAAATTAAAGGGTTAACAGGTAGCAAACTAGAAGAATACGCCTGAAATGCTAAAAACAGAAAACATTTAAAAATATGGTACAAGCTACAAACGAAATACGTCACACAAATTACGATCTTCAGAAACAAACCTTTTTTTAAAATTATTTTCAACATTTAAAATCGTGGGATTGTTGAAATCGTAGATATGTCTAGTGTTTATGTGATGGATTGCTACTGCTGTGTCTGTCTTTTTATATTGCAATCGTATTTAGAGTTGTTGATCCGATTTTTTACTTTTTGTTTCGTTTAGCCAATATAACATATATTGTAATTAGTACAGTTTAGTTTGTATACTATACATCGTGGTTTTCAATTATGTTTGTTTTATTTTTAGTTTTACTGTACAGTCTATTGTAAATGGTGTTTTTCTGTTTATTGCTATTTTAATGTTGTTTGTATTTAAATTCGGAATAATTCTATTTGTTAAATTTGGGATATTTATTATTTTCGTGTAGGGAATGTTATAGTATTAGAGTAAGTGTTAGGGCTCGTGTTAAGGTTAGTTATTAGTAAGTTAATTGGTCTAAAAACTGCAATAAACCTTTTTTTTCGGTTTCAAACGTGAATTTTAGAAGTTGATTGTAACTGGTAAAAATTTTTAAAGTGTTATCAATTTTTATTCAACATAACATAACAAAAAAGTCGATGTGAATGTAGTTTTATTTTTACACATTTGTAAACAAAGATGACATCGGCAATCTTATTCTTAGGCAGTATTAATGTTTTTTTATTCTTAGCAAATAATTCATAATTTTTTTTATAATATGTATAAATAAATATGAGATGTTTTGTATTATATGGGAGATGTATTTAGATAATTGATAAGTTAGAGTTGCTACCCAAACAACACATTGGTACAAAAAACGTCTAAATGTCCGTCTGATAAACGTTAATAACGCGTTTAAAAACGTTTTAATGTCTAATAAACGTCTATTAGCCGGACATTTAGACGTTATTTATACCAATGTGTTGCTTGGGTATATATTTTTAATTTTTATTTAATCAGTTCATAAAACGTAGGCGGTGTACTTGTATACGTCTTTAACAAGTCTTTTGTATGTATTAAAGTCAATGTGTCTGTTATCGTATAGTTGCTTGCTGTTATTTTATTTTAAAATATGGTAGTAAGTCTATGTCTATTTTGTTGTAAAATTTTTCATGTTTAAGTAAAGCCAATATCATTCCAATTTTAACAACAAACAACATTAAAACAGCAATGTACAACAAAAACACTATACAGTAAATGTAAAGATAAAACAAATGTAATAAAAAACACGATACAAACTAAACTGTACTAATTGCAATGTATGTTATATTGGCCAAATGAAACAAAAAGTAAAAAATCAGATCAACAACGATAATATTTAAATTAAATTTAATTATTGAATTCATCGACGCGACGTTAAATTATAATTGTTGAACCTTTGAGGTACTACAGTTGATTTTGCATTATTTTTTGTGTCTCATAAAGAATTTGTACCTTGGAGTTAACTGAAAAAAATCCGTGTATTTTTACGTAATGTAAATGCTTCTAATAGTAAAAATTGCACAATTACCACTGTAATATTTAATTCGTGTTTTTTTTGCAATAATATTTATTTATAAATACAAACATACATTAGTAAACATTGCATTTGTAACAAATAAAATGTAATTTTCCATTCAGTAAATAATTTTTAGTCACAAATTATCAATTATGTTTATAGTAAAATTACACATTTTTTTTTGGATGCAACTTCATCTGCATTCGCAATGTTAATATTTATGGTTCTTTTTTTTACTGCAGATGTATTTTTATAAGATACGTTTGAATCGTGGTAATATGACAAATAAAAATTTTGGTAGGTTTAAGAAAAATATGATTAGTAAAAAACCTATCAAATACCAAACAAACCACGACAAACTAAAACTTAATTTGAACTGTTTTGTAATGCAGAATTATTGTGATTAACATTCAAAGTAGGCATCTTAAACTATTTGATTAAATCCATTATTTTTTTAATAAATATTCTCAAAATAGGCCTCAGTATTATAAATGGTATTTTAAAAATAATAACTAATGATAATAAACTTTTTTTTTAATTAATTATATTTTTTAACTTTTTATAAATTATTTCTTTTGTCTTATTTATTTATAATTATTTATTTATAATTCTATATATCAATTTGTTGTCATGTAATTTATGAGATTGATTTATTTTATTTAAATTTATCTGTAAGTTTATTAATGTATATGTTTTTAAATTCGATTTAACTGATTATTATATATATTTTAGAAGCCTGAAGATGACATCTTGTCAAAACATGTCGCTTTAATTTTTTTAAAATAAAGTAATAATTATATATTGTATGGAACGCTTTGTGAAGTTTTTAAAAATACCGTTTATAGATATCTTAAACGTTTATAGTAATCTCAGGTAAGTTTAGTTTTATTGCAACCGCAATGCTTTTATTTGTGTTATTATTTATTTGCATTGTCGCACCGGAATATTGATATGTTATAGATTAAAGTTTTTGGAATATTTTTTTTCTGTAAAGAACTTACAATATTTTTCTATGATGTTTTATCGTCAACAAGTCAGCACCATAGTTTTGCCAAATTTGTTCCGCCAAACCGTCCGAAGCATTTTGTAAAATCTGAAAATTTTAATTCTTTCCATTGTAAATTAAAATAAAAAAGCATAACGTTTTGATATTACTTTTATTTTGTTATTGTTGCAAATTTTTGACATTTGTTAAATTGTTTCTAATACGCTGAAAAGCTAATTGTTAGCTGTATTTTCAGCAATTTCTCAGATTCTAGTTGGTGTAGATACATAAAAAATTTCTCATTTTTAATTTACATAATCAAAAGTTGAATTAACTAATTGTCACATTGGTTTTACCAACTATTTTTATAAAAAAAAAGAAAGAAAGCAAAATTAAAAAACAGTATTAAAATTGGTTACATTTGGTCTATATTAATAGACTTATGTTTCGATACTATGTGCACTTTCTGAAGTTTATTAATGCTTAAGTTTTAACTAGAAACAAAAATTTCTTAAAATCATTTATAGACTAACTAAAATATAATTTCGTAGCTAGAAAACATTGAATATTAGCAAAATAAAAAATACATTAAAAAACTTATAATAATTATAATATAAAGTTAAATTTTATTAATACCTAATTAGAAAGCAACGCATAATTTAAATCTTAATTTCTTGCAAATACCATTTGACGAAAACGGCGTAGATTCTGATGGTCCAAATTCTATGTTCTACATTCACTTTATAACTGTATTGTTGCAGAATAATTCTATGACGTAATACACATTGTTAATATTGTATCTATTGTAGTATAATAATTTGCAACAGTAAATCATTTATTACGCCTTCTACTCAAAACTGAGGTTTAAGAATTATGAACCAATTATTATTGTAGCACTTTGTGAATTATGGTATAATTTCGAAACAAAAACTGCACGTTGTCGGTAAAAAAATGTTATCTAATACGTACCACTTATTTTGTTTGCGAAGAGAAACGTGTATTAAAAACATAAAACATTATGTTACCCCTACATTGAACATCCGGTTGGTTAGCTCTGATGTATCTCATTTCCTTTAATATTTTTCATTTTACGTGTCGTACCTAATATAGATGATGACTTATAAATTGGTTAGAATACTATAAAGTAATCTGCGGATAGTTACCACCCTGCGATAGGTAACCGAGTATAAATTATTCTTATGAAAGGTAGGGCAGTCCTGGGCGTGATCCTGTGTGAGGTCTGAAGGGCCGTATATAATTACTGGGACACCTTTTGTTCGAACAGCTGCCACTATAGTTAGATTTCAATGAATAAAATTTAGTTAAAATATATTACATTTGTTTATACGACTCAAAGCAAATTGTTAGATGATTTACTAGTAAGCTTAATAAAAAACATAATGTTAGTAGGTACTTGATGGGATTATATAATTCAGATAACGTGTGCATAGGCATAATACCAAGGTTAAATAGTAATTGGCATAATTAATGTTTTTTCTCTTTTCAAAAACGAATTGCAAATTTTTTTCCTTGGTTTTGTTTAACATTGACATTTTCAGCAATTTCATATAATAATGTTATTCTTTTTTTTAAATGTTCAAAACGCATTAAAAAACTGGAAATTTATTGATTTATGTTACTTAAAACTTAAAAATAGTTAGTATTAATCAATCAAATTTCAAGTGCGGTTATAATTAAATAATTTAATTTAAACAAAAATTATTCGTAAATTCAGAATCTCATTGTCGATTCTAAATAATTTGACAATGTTTACTGTAGTGTACCTATAATTACCTAACCTCAAATATAAACTATGACGAAATCATTGTGCGCGTGAAAACTAAGTACCTACACTCCTATTTAAATAAATTCATTAAAGCTACATGTGTATAACCTCCATAAGAAGTTTAAAACTACTTTTCACCACTAACATAAATAGAAATTACGGTATGCAAAATAATGACACCAGCTGCACCATAAAATGTTACACGACAATCCTATTGTTTAACGTCTTTGCATATCCTCATTTGTGTGAAATTTAAATTAACGAATTCTTGACAAAAGCTATACCTAAGTATTTACATTAAAAGAAAAACTGCATTTAATTTATTTTATCATTAGACGTATTGATTAATACTTAGGAAGTAGGTACCTATCATAAAACTTTGTAATACAATAGGCGATAGATGTTATTGCTCACAGACTTTCACTTTGATTTCAGCTGTAAAGACCACCTTGGTGTTAAAAAACTAAATTTAGTAACACCTACATAAATTACTAAAACATACACATTAATTAAGAACACTCAGAAGTACAAATTTACATGAAATAAAGAAAAACAGATTTAGTAATTTCATAAAACCAAATAATTTACATTAAGCACGTTCTAAATTTCATCCTAAAACAAAAGCTCGTTTATAACCTGCAAAATAAATGATATGAAGTAAAAAGCTCAGATATATAAATCTGATTGGTAGATTAACCTGATAAACTCAACACTCCTATAGTTGTGTTCATCCAATGCCAGCGCGGTGCAGCTTTTATAACGGAAAAAGTAGTTTCCAGCTGCAAGCAAATGCGGGGAAGGAAGCTTTTAGCCGCTGAAATGGGAGGAGCCATAATACCGTGCCCCTCTTTTCAAATACTAACAGAAACCTTCACTCACAACCAAACTTGTTAAGAGATACGAAGCTGTAACACGTGCTTTATTCATAAGTGACTTCGTGAATCTTAAAAAAAAACAAGTAGTCACGGGTTTCAATAACAGTGACAATGAGTGGTCCTTAATAATAACGATTAAAATACGGTATGTGCTTAAAAAAATTTAAAAATGCTTAAGAAAGACAGTGCAAATATAACAGTTTCGTGAACATAATAAAAAATGCAAGACACTGAAGTTCCGTCTCCAAGTACGTCACCGCATGAAATGTCACCGTATTTAGCTTCAAAATATAACAGTCCAATTTCGTCACATTCGCCAAGTCCATCATTACCAGAAAACTCGATACAAATAGAGGAAGACACTAAATACGTATCCGACGACGAGATTAGTGTCGGCTGTCCTAGTCCTGCCATTAATTTGAATTCCGAAGAACACAGTTCGAATTTTATACGAACGACGGCAACGTGCCGATCAGAAGACTGTCGCTGCGGCAAGGAATCCGAAAGTGAAGACTATTTTAAACCTTTAAAAAAACTGAAAATGGTACGTTTATCAACAGAAAGGCGCATATCTCCTACTTTGGAAGTTCACGACAAATCGGAAGGTGTGAAAAGTTTTACTATAGAAGACATTCTTAATCATAAACCTACGAAATCTGTACAAAACAATAAAATAGTGCGTCCGTGGGATTTGGATCCCGAAATCGAAGCACAACAAAGTTTAGAACGATTTCATAGACATTTAAAAGCACAACAATTAGCACTGTTAAGGCCCGAATTTGCATTTAATGTTAGTTATACGTCAGAAACGGGAAGTGATCGCTCTTCTAGTGTTACCAGCGACTGCTGTTCACCGGATATTGTGACAAGCACTACTATTCACAGACAAAAACATTCACATAATAATAAACAACTAGGAGCTACCCCTTTAGATGCATTGTTTCAAATGACATCTAAGACTTTCGACTCAAGTGCTGGCGAATCAAGCGCTGGTAAGTTCTATTAGTTTCACTTCATTAACGTATACGTAAAAAATAATAATTAATTTTTAATAACCGTACAACAAACAAAAGTGAACGTTACTAATTAATTTGCAATTCACTGTTCATAATTAAAAATGTAAATTAGAACAATACGTTAAAGCAAAATATTGGTTGATTGGCCAAAAGCATTTTGATAAATTAAATTAGAGCTATATGAATATTAGCCAATAATAAATTTAGTTTTGATTTTTAAGCGATAAAGTGCTGAAGGTAACTAATAAGACATATGTTCTTTTTTTTAAATCTTACTATTAGTGTCAGATAATATTAACAATGTATGTATTCTTCTTTAAATACAATTCATCATTTCTGAATGAATAATTTAAATATAAATAGATCTGTGTAGGACAATTTTAATAATTTTGAAATATTGTAACGTCTTTGAATGGGCAAAACTTGATTTTGATTTATGAAACTTTTTCTTTTGTGTAGTTGTAGATCTTTGATCATAAAAATTCCAATTCAATGTATCACAGTACCTGTTGACAGACGGGTTAAATAACTACAGTTCAGTAGTTGTAAACCGACATTTCAAAACGTATTGGTTATGCCGTACAAAAAAATTGGCATTTAAATACTAGGTTAATTAGTGGCTAAATGTCTGAAATAACATAAGTTGGTTAAGAAATTTCAATTTTGACACATATTCAATTGAGTTACACTATAATGAAATCACGATTTCTTATAAAAAAAAGACAAATTCAAAATGTGTTAAGAATAGAGACGGTTGAAGTATAGAGCATTTAGCAAGTTTAGATCAAATTAATTAGAAAAAAGTAGCTCGGGGAATTTGTGTGGTCCCGTATATAAATCTAAAGATGTCAAAGATGTTATAAACCATCGAAACAATACCTTTTCATATCTCTAATCATAATCTATGATCTTAAAAGCACATCGCTTAAGCCATTAAAATAATCTCTAAAAGAAACAAAAGTTAATTAAATATTTATATGAAAGCATAGCGAAATATAACAAATTAAAAATGCTTCACACGAATAAAGTTTAGTTATTCAATATCGTAGCATTGTTTACATTTATTTAAAGATTAAATGGATCATAAGCCGCTATTTATTTGCAGTTTATATAATAAAAACGACTCAATTCTTCAATATAGGTATACAAAGCACTAAGTAAATACATTTTTAATGAAATTTTGTTACGGTTTTGCTTTCAAATATAAACTAAAATGTTATGTTTTCCAACAAGGATTCTAAGCTTACGTTAACAATCAAGATTCTTATATCATTTTTGGCACCTGAAGAACAGAAACGTAACCGCATCAGGTACATAGTCGTGCAATTGCAACACTACCTCTTTTGTACGAAAACAAAAAACGACAATTTTCTATTTATTTTGTAACAGTATGTGTTTTTCGAATTTATTAAACTGTTTTTTTTTAAATAATTTTCGCCTGCTTCTTGACTTATTCAATTGCTTGATTAAACGCATTTACAAAAATTATTTATGTTTGACGCGAGTAACTTAACCAACAGACTAAATATAACCTTTTTAAAGCATCTAAGTTTTAATTTACAATGTATTTTTCACAAAGTTTTTTTTTCGACGTTCCAATGCACGATCAAAACTTGGTAGTATTGAATAACACTGATGAAAGCTTTCTAAACTCTCTAGGTTTTGATATGAAAGTAATAGTCTTTTACTTTTACATTTATAATGGTCATATTTTTTTTACTATTAGATGAAAAAATTGAAGATTCATTAGATAATACGTTTTCAAGTGAATGTTGTGGTTAAAATTTTGTATGTTTTGTCTTCTGGGTCTTGTTGCACTCACGATTTGGTATAATAATTCTCTAATAAATGTTTTTAGGCTTATTGAGTTGAGTTTTACAAAAAAATGTTTTGTTTATTAAGCATTGCGACTTCTATTAATTGTACACATAGTTCATTGATTTTCTGTAGCTAATAGCACATCAGAATTCTCAATCATTCTTGTTCGGCTTGAAGTTCCTCTGCAGTTAAATAATGTATTTTGTTGTTAATTTATATATTTCTACTATAAATGACAAAGGCCATTTTTTGTTTTTTTACGATATGTATCTATACGTTTTAAAAAACGTCCATTTTTTCCACAAAATTCTGAGTTTTAATGCTTCAAGAAAATTGGAAATTTAGAAGTAGTGTTACTAGCTTTGTTCATAATTTATTATTGTTTTTCTTGTCATTTAGAAATCTATTATTGTTTTGCAGGATGTTAACTTTAAAACACACTCTAGGTGTTCAAAATAATTTTAATTTTCAATTCGCACCAACAAAAATTTTCATTCTGAATCTGTGTTTTAGATACAATAAATTGTATAAAATTCTGTCTAACGCAATATTCCAATTAATCACTTTTTCAAAAATTTAAACTGTTATTAGATTTGTCAAGTGCTCATAGATTTTTTTGTATAAAATGTTGGTTTTACCACACGTTTATCCATGATCTTGCTTGAAAGTTTACGATTACATTACTTGCAAATCCGTTGAAGGTACTTACGTAAAAAAATCAAATTTTATAGTAACCGTAATTATTGTTTTTGCTGAATTTCAACATTTTTAATTTTTTTTTAAATGACAAGAGTTAAATTTGTAAAAGGTTTGCAATAAAAATCAAATTATTAAAATATACTTTACAGCTAATTTTTTGTCATTTGTTGTATACAGTTTTAACATAAACTTTCATTAATTGACTTAAAATCGTTGTATTAGTTACTGTAGTCAATGTATTTTCTTACTAAAACTATATTAGGTATAAAACCAATGGAACAGTACAAAATGTTGTCTTTAAAAAACTAATTTAACGTTTTTCTAATGCTTTAAAAAAAGGAATACGTTTGCATCAGATATACAAAAAATTGTATCATAAAGTTTAAAGTTATCAAAAACTGTTCCGATGTTGCAGCAAAACCATAACTTTAAATTTATGGGGATTTTATGGTTGATTTTTGATAATGATTGCTCATGGATTATGTTCTAGTTTCGATCTAAATTTTCTATTTCTAAATATTGTACTTACGTGTGTATTGAGTTCAATTAAATAAATAAAATACAAAATTTGACTACATGTTCATTAGTAGAACTGTCAAGTAGTGCGGAGCTGAGATTACAATGACTAAGGTTTACTAAAATTCGTTATAGGAATTCTTATCCTTGCAAGTTTCTAAGAAGGTTTTAAATGATGATTTCACAATACCTTTTCCAGTTAGTTCTTTAAACAACCCAAATATGTATTCTTAAAATTAAAAATTTTGAGAAACCGTAATGTGACTTGACAACGTGTATAGTAATTATGGTTATCTTTAATCGCTACAAGTAAAACCAAGGTGATGGCTAGCTTGCGGATCGCAAAATTATTGGTGTCAATTAAAAGAGGGAGAAGTAAAAAGGGTACCAATAATTTGGAAACATCAAAAATTTTTAAGAAGAAACTTGACGTTGGTTTTTACTCTAGCTTTTGAAATCCTTTAAAAAGAGTTGAGTCTTCTTTTCATTTTCTTATTTTACTTTTGTACGTAAAGAGAAAAAAATTGTATCCTAAAACTTAAGTGATGTAGAATACAATGAAATGAAATGTCTAATATTTTTGTTTTAAGTGCTGGATGAACCCACCAAAACAATTTGTAGGTTAATCTTTATTTATTTGAATAAATTATTAAATTATTTAAAAAGATCAAGGTAGTTTCCTCTTAACGTTATTTATTTTAGTTCTTTTTTCATTATACTGCTTGATATATAGCAAAAGTTGCTAGTTATCAACAACTCTACTATAAATCGTTGTGTATTTGCAAACAAATATTTCCTTCTAATTATGCATATTATTCAATTTTTAATTGCTTTATAATTAAGTATTTTTCTTTAGAATCTGCAAACAAACTAGCAATTCATTCTAAAGACGCTTGCTTTACATACTCTTTTTCTGAAAGAAGTTTCTTTTGGCAAGCAATGCAATGAGCTGATCAAGAACTAGCAGACGTAGTTATTTTTCGGATTCAAAAAAGTTTTTGACTGATGCTTTGGTAAGCATTCTGTTTTTGCAAAAAAAATTTTTTTGATTGTTTTGATTGCAACTTTTTAAAAGGTTTTTTTATAATGTATGTACGTAAAGTGACGATATTTATTAAACCAACTTGAAACTTTTTAACAGCCGATACAGACTACAACAAAAATATTTATTAACACAATAATAAAAAAAGCTTTGCAAAGAAATTAAACCTTATCATATAAGCAATATATTATCAAAGGTTATTGCAATTGCATCTACTGCTTCCTGTCGCTAACTTTGTGTATTAGATTACTTATACATATTTCTTTGCAATCGATACTATTTTTTCTTTTCCAGAGATTTTTTACCTATCAATTGCATATTAGTTATATACGCAAAATATAAAAGTTAAAAAAAAAGCAATTTGGGTCATTTAAAAAGGCTTCGAAGGTCAGTGCTTAACGCACAAATTCTACAGGATCCATTTATTTTAGTTGAAAAATAATAACATGTCAACGTTTTTGGTTTTATGCGTGACGTTCTGTCTAAAGTAATTTGACTCGATTTACTAAATTGTTTTTAAGATGGGATTGAAGATGTAGTCACACATAGAACACAGTGACGATGGTTTTACCTATCGATAGTTATTGATAATGCTATCGATTTTTCTCCAACACTACTTTGAAAGTCTATTGCATTAAAATTTATCTCAGCAACTTAGTGATAATTTCTTAATTTTAAAAATTCTATTTGTTAGTGAAAATTCGAATTTTTAACAAATATTAAAATGCATCTTAAATAAAAACTATCGTGTGTTAAGCCCCGTCTTCAATTTTGTATGATACTTTAAACTAATGTACATATGAAGAGACCGGTGCAAATGAGTAAAAGAGCAAAAATTTAAAACTTCGGTTTGTGCATGGCGAATAGCATTTTTTAGTTTTCTGCAGAAACATTGCCTACAGTTTGCTGAAATAATGAATGAAGATCTTTCATTTTAAATGTTTTATTGTTCGTTACGACTTTTTTTATTTGACTCTATATCAACACAATAGGATTGAATTCACATTGATATGGAGGAAATCGTAAAACAGTATGACCCTGTTCTTGTGCAATTCAATAAGTTACATACTTTAGCATGATGGAAGCTTCTCTAACAAGATCCAGAAGTTTAGCTTTTACTATATCTGTTAGGTATACAATCGACTTGCTCTCCAACCATGTATGTATTTTTGTTCCTGAATTTAAAATCTTCTCTGTTTTTCTGCTCTGATAAAAACTACTATCCATGGAACGGCCAAGCGGTCTAAAATTTATGAGAATTAGTTTTTCATTTCATGTATTCATAATAATCTCCGGTTTTCTTTGATTTGAAGTATGGCAAACTATACTTAACAAAACCATTTTCACATCCTGTGTGGAGAATTATAAGACAATTTCTCTTGTCTGAAGAGTCTTTTAACCCTGTTGTTAATCCTTTGATGAAAACATGCCTTGGAGTTATGATTTTTGTGTCTTTCTAAACTTTACTTACAGTATGACTAGCGTTTACTAAGGTTTCATTTAAATAGTACAATTGCTGGCCTCATTTTCTTATATTTTTGAATTACTCACAGGAAACGTTGTTTTTATGCAATGATTTGGTGTTTTTCTTTAAGATTACAATTTCATGATCTTTTTAAGAATATATATGACTACAAAGTTATTTTAGTAAGCAATTTGAAACTGAATATTGCAATTATATATTTTTTTATTTAAGTTGTAATAGTGCACGTAGTCGGTTTTTACTCCTAAATTATGAAAAAATTGAACAGAAAGGGTTAAATAATTTGATAATATTGCTTAAGTCACGTTATTTAAGTATAACAAAAATCAACAACGTTTTTTATGGTTTAGGTACCTAATTAATAATAATGACAGCTAAAAAAATACACATTACAAAAAAAAAAACAATCAGAATTATCATCCTCGCTAGCTGTTGCTCTTTTTATATCCTCAAAAAATAATTGAACATAAATGGAAGCTACATATTTTTTAACGAGATGCATTATACTGTCATAGTTTTTTTTATCTTTAATGGCAATTTTTCTTCGTATGCCAAAGGGGTATTACTTAAGTCGATCATGGTGCCTATATGTTAAATCAAGGGTCCCAGTAGTGACAGTCAGATTGTGAGCTTCTGTTACAAATACCTTATCTGGATTTTCAGAATCGTACAGAAAAAATCTATATTTTGAGATTGCTTTTTCTTTATAACCGACGATTTTTTAAAATAAGGTTTGAGGTAAGATTTAAAATCAAAAATCATCTCTTGTATGACAGGGTCAACAATAAACTTTTTGCCACTATGCATGCAACTACAGAATTTTTTTTACACTTCTTTTTTCAATTTGCTCAAAATCGTGGTCACAAAGTAAAAAATGACCTGGCTCTGGCAAATGATGAATTATTTTGGAAAATCTTCAATTATTACTTAGAGGTAACATAAAATAAACCATGGGAGGATTTTTGTTCTGCCAACCACAGTTATCAGTAAAAATATGTAAAGTAGTTACTGTTTTTCTTACATATTTTTAAATGAAATGCCACAAAAAATAAACTGTCTCTATGTAACAGTTTCGTCAAACATGTAATTGAGAGACTTGTCAGAACATCATCGAAGCAACTGATTAAAAATTCAAATTTGTCTGGCATGAAATATATCCCCTGCTGTTAAAATTGGTAATGGTAAATTTTGCTGGTAATCAAAGTCTGTGCTTTGCGAAGATGTAGTTTTTTTTAAATTATCAGTTGTTGTATTTTTTTCTCAGTAGAAACAACAGCAATTTGAATCTTTATCCGGTCGCAAGTTTCACATGTATCAGTTAATGGAGATCCAAACGACCAGTTAAAATTTTCCGTGAATTATCGGTGATATGTTATTTTAGGTTTAATTTTTTTATAATTTTTTAATAGATTCAGGTTTGAAATTTTGCCAATAAAGTTTCTTCATTTTATTAACGCTCAAGTCGGCTGAAAGGATTTTTTTGTAAGTTTTCGTTTTTAGAGTAAAGGTATTCCTGTGAAACTTTTAATATGGCCATTTATCATCGCAACTAGGTCCTCCAAGATTTTGTTAATGCAATTATTGTTTTTGTCATGGCTATCTTAATATTGTAATAAAAAGAATATTTTTTAGTTTCAGCCACACTAGTCTTTCTTCTTTTTGTTACTTCTTCAAGTGTACCTTAATATTTTTGTCTTCCATTGAATAAAACTTTTCAAATATTTGATCCTTTTGAATTTCTGTTAATTTATCGAAGCACTGATTACGACATCTTAGACTCTACTTTTTTTTTAAACGACTTCCCGTTACTACTGACGTATTGTTTGCCACTATTTCTCTCCAATTTCCGTAAATTTCTTTTCCACCATCATTATGTTACATATATCACCTACTTTTTTTAAATTATTTTTACTACTTAAAAGATCTTTCGCACTGACATGCTTCTTTTGAATCTTATGATTACTTTTATTTGAAGAACTGGCTGGCTGTAGAATTAAAATAAAGACAGTTAAAAAAATTAAAAATATCTGCTATTAGCTTGTTTATTTTTATTATTTAAATAATTTTCGGCAGTTACATGTAACTTAGTGTTTTTTTACTACCACGTTCTTTCACAGAATCAGGGTCGGTATCACTATCATTTGAGTTATGATATGGATCACTTTCACTAGAAAAATTATTAAAACTATTAATTTTTCTGCCATACGACATGAAAAATAAATGTTAATAACAAACAATCGTATTGAGGTTAGATTTCTGTTGGGAGCAAAAACAGGCCATATGAGCCTCGTGACCGCTTATTGCCACGAAAAGATTAATGTCCTACCAACTGTGCTTGAATCATGTTTGCTGCAATAATGAGTCATGTAGACCAAAATCATATTTTAAAACATAATGCTTGAACGGTTTTTGTCCCAACTTTTTTGTTCGAAACTGGACGATATCTTAATTTTACCAAACCTTTCAATTGAGGTATATTTAACAATTCAAATGCAGATGCTAAGCTAAGTCTTATTAATTCAATGGTATTTATTTATATAGGTATATGTCAAAGTGTAAGTGTTACCAATCTAATAAAATGTTACTAAAGTTTTCCTAAATAGTATAAATGACACGCCATAAAATGCGTTTTAATCACTCTACCGTTTCGTGATCTCGGTCTCGTGATTGAAGCGCGTTGATTCTATAACTTTGTATTTTAATACATAGTGCATGCTCTTTATTAAAATCACGGATAATGTTATCACTTTATTAAAGAACTAGCCGGACGTATGCTACTATATAGAAAAAACATTGTTTATAGTAATCATAATTTCGGTTTATGTTATCAATTTTTTTCTCAGGTTTATTTCTATACATAAATAACCCTAACCTAACTTAGTTTAACTACGTTATTGTTATTTTTAGTGTCAGGAAATTACTGAGAAGAAATGTGCAGTTCTTAGATCAGTGAATTAAACATCATTACATTATTTTTAGTTTTTTTTATTAACGGTATCAACAAACTATTTAATGCTACAGGTCCGTAATTTTCAATTAAATTGGTACAAAATTTTGATTTTTTAAATGTTATATAAGCATTTTTATTTTGACATTTTTTGGTTTTATTGATGCTGTTTTCACTTTCTAAATTAACAACCATTTAATCAGATACTGTTGCTGCATTTACTGCTTTCTAACCAATAAATATTTATTTGTTTTTTCTTGAATTTCGGTTATTGTTATAATTTGGTTATTGTTATCAAAACTCCAAATCCCAACGTGATTTCATTCCATTCTAGAATGGCGGTTTTAGAACAGTTTGACAGCATATTGAAAAAGCTTATAACAGAAACTTAAAACTGTAAATAAGTCAACCAAAATGTCAAACACCAAACTGAATTATGTCATTAAAATACACATGTTTGTTGTACTGACTTTAACCAAAAAAAAATGTGTTCAAATTAAGCGCGGATTTAGTGGGAGCGACTTAACTTTATTTTTTGACTGTGTAGTATATAGTATTTAAGTTTGACTTTTTCTAGGGTTCTAAGAATAATTTATTAAGTATGTATTTGCTAAATTACCTTGAAAAATTGAGTATGTTATCATAGTGCCTATTTAGAATATTATAAAAAATAGTAAAATATGCAACGACAACTTAAATAAAAGTTATTGTTTAATATTACTTGCAATTACTGGAAAAAAACAGTAGTCATGAACATATGTCGTTTTACAAAAAAAAATCATGAACATTACATAATAAAAGGCTTTATTAAAACTGTAACTGTACAAAGCTGCTATAGCATTTAAGAAAAACAGAATATTTAAAAATATTATTAATTATTTGCATTATAATTAACCAGTTGCATAGAATATCAATAAATTTGTGCTTGATGTTTTAATTTAAGTTAAATAGAGATTTTTATACGTTAAAAAAGAAGAATTTTAATAAATTTGGTTTTTAGACGCCATTTGGTCCATGGCTCTTCTACGTTGTACCTCATTTAACATAATGGCAAAAAATGACCAAAATACTGAATATAACTGTAACGTATGCATTCGATTGTTAAAAAAAGTAAAATGCTAAGTACGTTGTTAAGAAGCTTTTATACGTAAAGAACTTCTTTTGTATATAATTCACAATTACTATGTCTTCAACTATTTACATCTTAATTTTATTAATCTTACCTATCAAAAGTTTTAAAAAAATCTTGATTTTAAAGTTTTTTTAAATAGTTTTCTTTGTTACGTTTTGTCGAAAGAATCTATTTCTAAAGGCTACACTAACAATGACTAACGAATTAATCGCTATTATGAAACGTTGCTGATTGATTAATCAGGTGAATAGCCTACCTAGTCGGTATAATACGCCATATGCGTTGAAAAATTACCTAGAAAATTAAGGTTTTGTAATGCATTTAAGATTATATTTTAGCGTCGAAAATTATTTCGGTAACATTTAAATTTGTCTACTTTAAATTAGAAAACAGTTTTTTTTTTAGATTTTAATTTCTAAAACAATTACAAAATGTTCTGAATGTTTGTAATAGTATCACGCTGCCAAAATCTCATTGTTCTCATTTAAATTAAGTAATATAAGCAAACAATTATTTAAAGCAATTGTCACAATTGAAATAATGCCCTGGTATAATCAAATATGAAGCAACACGTAATGGTATAATTATAATTATATCACAATTTAATGTTGAAAATTACGCGGTACATTAACAAAACAAATTGAAGCTAGAGCATAAGAATGACGACTTAATACACATCATTTATTTTTTAATTTTGTTAATATTAAGGAGGATTAAATCAACTAATGATTCTTGTAACTTAAATTTAATTAGTAAACGAGTTTTCCTATTCGTATGCACTTCTCGAAAAATACCTAAGAAAGTTGTCAAACTAAGAAATATCCTATTTAAACATTTTAACACTACATCTCTAATAATTTTAATAAACAAATCGGTGTCTTTCGCATTTTAACGTTTTTAAATTTCTAAATAATAAAACAAACAAATAGTAATATTATTTCTGCGTTTGTATTTATACCTACATACATGCGTGTTCATCGTTAGTACTTTCGTTCAACTCCAACTAGGTAATCACCGTTAAAGAAAAATTAATTTTGAAAACTTTATTAGTTAAATTTGTTACAATTAAAGTGTTGTATAATTAAAACGCCGCTGTGATATTATTTCCTGTAATGTTTTGACCTTCTGGACATGTACTCCATCAATTTTACACTGCATTAAAGCCGGTTGGTTTAAAAAAAACTTAACTTTAGCTACTACGATACGAACTTGTTTTAAATATATGAACAAAAAGTTCAACTCACGAAATGCGGTTCAAACTTTTAAGTACTTTATAATTGCTACTTTCAAAATTAGATATAACATCAAAGTAATAACAAGTTTTGATACTACGATAATATATAACAACGTTGGATAAACATTAATGTTTTATATATGATTAAAAGAAAACTAGCCGAAAAGGTGTTTTTCTACCATGTAAAAAATTCGATTCATAAATTAAAATAGTAAATCTAAGATTTGTTGTTATAATAAATTGGCAAAAGCTAGCAAAATTTAACCATTTACAGTATTTATACTAATTATTACGATATTATCTAATTATTTCAGTGTACATTATTGTGCTAAAATATTTTATTTTTGTATTTCGTTAAAATATTATAGACGCCGGGAGCTATTTGAGATTAACTACATAATCTTCTGAGGCACTTAAGCTGTTTTAACTGTATGATTGAGTATAACCTGTGTAAAAATGTAATTATTTATGTATCGTAAGTAGTAACGTTATCAAAAATTAATAAAAATTTGCGAAATTCTACTAAATTTACAAGCAAATTTTTATTTTCTTTTAATTACTATTAAAATTAATTTTGAATTAGAAAACTATAGAAACAGTAATACCAATTAAGACAAAATATACAGAAGAATTTATATTTGAAGAAAATCACAAGAAAAACAACAAAAAAAAGTTTGTATAATATCATCACCAAACTATAAACATCAAACTTATTTAACACAAACAGCAGTTTATGTTATCTTACTATTAGAAAAGTAATGAAGCATAAAAAAATTGTTAACATTAAATTACTATAAAACAAATTAAAATTACTAAGTAAACATCATAAAATAATGCACTAACATATAATAAATATTTATTATAAAACATATAAAAATAAAAGTTTATTTGCACATTTTTCTGTATGTAATCTTTATTTAAATGTAAAACTACTTCACTACTTGCTGTAGAATTGTATCTTGTACATTTAGAACAAATCATTCAGTTCTAAATCATGAGTAACATAATAAAAAAAGCGGAAACGTGTTGTTGTTACTGTGCAAGAAAAATTAACTGCAATTAAACGGCTTGATAAAGGAGAATTGTTGAAAACTGTTGCCAAAGATTATGGTGTAGGTACAAGCACGATTTCTGAATAGAAAAAAAATTGACAGAAAGATCAACAATGGTGTAGTATAGTAGCATCCCCAACATCAAAACAGAAATCTATGAAACAAGACGAATACAATTAAATTGACAAGACATTGTATTTATGGTTTACTGAACAATGCGACCATGGTATTCTAATCTCGGACCCTAAATTCAAATCGGTAAAAATCTTTCCGTAATCGGAACTCTTAATACATACACTTACAGCAAGTGACGGTTGGTTATCGATTAAATTTTTGCGGCGAAAAATTGTTTGCTAATCAAACTGCAGTAGAAAATTTTTAAACAAAAGTTTAAGAAAATCATGAAAAAAAACGAATAAGCGCCAGATCAAATTTATAACTGTGACGAAAGTGCTTTCTATTATAAAATGTTACCAAAGAAAACTTATGCTGGAAGAAATCAACGTGCTGCAGCCGGCTAACAAAAAAATAAGAACTGGGTAACAATTCTTGCCTGTAGTAATTTGGGACGACATAAGCTGCGTTTAATGTGCATTGGCAAATCCGCAAAACCAAGAGCGTTTAAAAATGTAGTGGCTAATGTTTTACCATTTTGTTATCGACTCCAAAAACTACATTATTTAAAAACTGGTTTTATGAAGAGTTTGTTCTTGGAGTGGAAAGGTTTTTAAGAAAATGTGATTAGCCTAAAAATACCCTTCTGTTAAGAGACAATAAAACAAATAAAAATGAACTAAGAAGTAAAAATTTAAAAGTATTTTTTTAGCACTGAACGTAACATCATTAATCCAATCTATGGATCAGGGCGTATTAGAGACTTACTGCAATCAATTCTGGAAAGAGTCATTGCTAAAAGACTCATGGATTGTTTAAAAGGAATAAATTTGAAAAACAGCAGATGCATAGAATAAAATTAAAAGTATAAGATTACAAAAATCTTGGAGAAAGATAATACACCAAGAAGACAATAATGCTGAAGAAGAAGTTTCGTTTCATGAAATAATGATAAGTTTAACTAGTTGGGAAGGTATTGCTCAAGAACAATTAAGGAGTGGATAACGTTTGAAAACAAAGAACAAGAGGAACTAACTGACGTTGTCTTTATCGAACTTGTTAATGAAAGGAAACGTGAAAAAACTAATGATAATAAGTCAAAAGGGAATGAAGAAGAAGAGAGAAAAATTTCACACTCTGAAGCTTTTGATGCGTTAAACAGCATTATTATACAGGGTGTCCCACGAGGTACTGTACATACTGAAATAGTATGTTCCTTAGGTCAATTTAAGTAGAAAACGTCCTATAAACATAGGTCCAATTCGCCATAGTTACACAGATACAAGCGTTCAAAGTTTACAAATGCTCACACATTTTTTGAAAATTATTATTATTGAAAACAGAAAATCGAACTACAAAACAAACATAAAAAAAACAAACAAACAAAAATCACATCAAATGCTCAAAATGACCTCCTTCGGCATTAATACAACGACGGCTGCGATCTAAAATGGACCGAGTAGCCGCTCGAAGCACCTGCTGGTTGTTCCGTGTTTGTTGACACACATCCAGGATACGCTGTATTAGTTCAGTTCTGGTATTAACTTTTACCTCGTATACTAAACTTTTCACATGACCCCACAGATAGAAGTTCAAAGGTGTGAAATCGGGCGATCTCGGCAGCCAAGCATGCGGGCCTCCACGCCCAATCCACCTATTGGGGTAAGCAACATTTAGATATTCGGTCACATGCCGACTAAAATGTGGAGGAGCTCCATCATGTTGCAGAAACATTTGTTGTCTTGTTAGTAAAGGTACTTCTTCCAAAAGCGGTAGCAATTCATTCCACAAAAAGTTAGTATATGCTTCTCCTGTCAGACGTTCCTCAAAGAAAAAAAGTCTAATAAGTTGATCGTCAGTCATGCCACACCATACGTTAACAGAAAATCTGCGCTGAAAGTTAGTTTCTGTGCCATGTGGATTTTGATATGACCACAAATGAGAATTACGTGTATTGTTCACTCCATCTCTAGTAAATTGCGCCTCGTCGCTAAATAAAATGAATGGAACTAATTGTGGATTTACCTGTAGCCAGCGGCAGAAATTCAACCGGGCAGCAAAATCTCCAGGTTCCAGACGCTGAACCTGTTGTATGTGATAGGGATACAAAAGCCCATCATGTAATGTTCGCCATACTGACATACGGGGAAGTCCCGTTCGAGAAGAAATTCTTCTAATACTCAACCCTGGACTCCGATCAACCATCTGTAGAATGTTTTCCTGCTCATTCACATTGCACATGCACAGGACGGTCAGATCTTGTTGAAACTGATGGGAATGAACCATGAGTCCGTACATGTTGAAACACAGAAGAAAAAATTTGGCGATTTGGCACCCTCCTGTTGGGAAATCTTCGTTCATATTCCCTAACGGCAGATCTCGCATTTCCATCACAAAATCCATAAATGTAAATGATATCAGCATACTCTTCGTTAGAAACATGAGAAGGCATTTTGCATTTAAATTACACTTCATTCAATAAAATCGACTGTGACATTAGTAGAAAAGAAAGCAATAAATGACATATTGTTCGGCTTTTGTTTCTCAGTTGACTAAGAATAATTAATTTTCAAAAAATGTGTGAACATTTATAAACTTTGAACGCTTGTATCTGTGTAACTATGGCGAATTGAACCTATGTTTATAGGACGTTTTCTACTTAAATTGACCTAAGGAACATACCATTTCAGTATGTACAGTACCTCGTGGGACACCCTGTATATACAGCAACAACCTAATGCCACACCAAGTGACATTTTATTTTTAGCAAGGTGGAAACTTCTATAGAAACCAGACCAGCTACTGTCTGCTTTATAATTTCAAATTTAAAAATATTTCACAATGTGACAGCTAGTAGTAAAATCACTAATTTCGACTGCACAAAGTTGCATTTTGTAACTCGAATTTTCGAATAAACAGTTGCACAGTTGCATTGTATATGCAAAATAGACAAAAAGAATTTAAGAAACAAATTTTTATGATATAAACGATTCTAGAACATTGTTTGTTGCTGGTAATGACGGTTTGCAATTAACCACTGTCAAAATATTGCTGATCGCTGTACAAACATCAAGAAAGATCAGGTTTCTACAAATCACATTCAAAAAAGTTTTAGAGATTTGGTTGAGCCGATCTTTGCTAACTTTCAAAGTGCTGCCGACACTGATAACAGAACACTACAACAGTTATGCGTTTCTCCTTCTGATTCCTTTTAAGGTTTTACTCCGAAAGTTTTAATTTCACACTTTGATGGAAAAATCGTAGTTTTTTCGATTTGTTAGTGCATAATAACAAAAACCTAACCTCTCTTGCAAAATTTTATTATTTAAAAACGTCTCTTCTTGTAGAAACAGAATTTGTTATGGCTAGTTTTCTATTAACCAGGGGAAACTATGAAATTGCTTATCAAGGCTTAAAAAAATCTCTACCAAAACGATAGGCGTCTAGCCAAAATGTACCTAAATAACATTTAAAATTTTTAACTTTTCGTTTTACGTACTCAAAAAGGTGTAAGGTCGCTTCTGCATGTACACCAAAATACTTTCGAAGTACTTCCAATTTGAATTATTAGTATTATGGCATTATAATGCCAGAAACCTGACTAAGAAAGTCGCCTTCTGTTTCCTGACAACTATTTTAAAATCTATTCTGTATAGGCTATATATTTTGGAAAAATGCTACATAACAATTTCTAGTTTGAAAATTTTCATTTTCACTGCATGACCGTTTCAACGAGTAACAGAAAGATTTTTAACCATGTTTTTGTTTCAATTCTAGGTTGTACAATGTTCCATCTATAAGTAGATTTCTTATTCCAATCCAAAGAATAATATTGCTGATTTACAGAAACCTGATGCAGAATTGCATACAAAATTTTAAAAATGAGCTGAACACCGAAAATAAGTTGCCAAAAAGCATTTACATACAATATTTGTATACTTGTGCTTGTTAACTAGTGTATTGTCTAAACATATTTGCCGCGTTGTCATAGCTTTGTCCGCAATTGATTAGCTCAATATCTAAAGACTTTAAATAATCCAAGACAATATCCGTTAATTCTTTAGACTTGGTGCCAGGATTAGAAAAGAATTTTAGAAAGCGTTCTACAGGCACTCAGTTGGGAAGTACGTAGCAAATAATAATTGATACACGTGACTAATATCTGGATTAGAATCAATAATAACTAAATTTGTTCAATTAATTTTTTAACAATAGTATGAACTCGTACGCGTACTTTTCTTTTGGATTTCTATATCTTGCATTATAATTTGCTAAAAAATAGGTCAAATTTGAAAATTAGTTTTCATGATATTTTTATTTGATGAAGCATCTCAGTATGCTCATGTATTGCTAAACTCCATAAAGCCAGAAATTTATCAGTTGCGATTACTCTTACTAAAAGAATTTTCTATTAATTAGTTTTATCACCTAACTACTCAATTACTTGATTATCGATCCGTTCTGCGACATTAGATCTATTAATAAAAATTAATGCAGACTTAGTTAAACTAATTCTGCTTTAAATCGCTCGTTTTTATTACCTCAGCGTTGCCCTGTATATAAACCTGATGACAGTATCACTTGGTTTTTAACGAATGTTAGTAGATAAAAAAAACAAAGCTATGTTTATTCACACGGAGCTTATTTAATAGCAGATTGTAAATCTGAGCAAACGTGCTTGCATTGTGCGCCTCGTAAGTATTATTCATTACTGCATTTGGATAAAAAAGATAATTCTAATTCTGTACTTTTAAAATCGACTACTTCTTTAATTATTCTTCCAGCTTCTCAAACAACGTCTTGTTGTTTTCAGCCTGCTCAATCCAACCATACTGCTTTCATCGCATCATTCAGGACCTACTTTAAGATAGTTGCAATAATTGGCGCTTTGTTAGAGCACCTGGAGTCTCTAGTTACTCCTTTCATGTTATTACAGGTGCTCCTTACGTACTTTTTTTAACATTTCAAAACTTCCATTGGGCTCATCTTTCCAAACAAATCTACTCCAGTCTAAAACATAACTGTCAACTGGTAGAAATGTTCTTCTCATATCTAAGAACATACATACATGGTTAAAAACAGTAGAATGGAACGTTTCTTTTATCGATACTAACTGTTGATGTTCCATATTTGGAACGTCGCTGTTTGCAATTAAATGCTTCCAATTTTTGACTAAGTTACTCGTTATTACTTTTGGTTTAAAGTTTAAGTCAAGTCATTTTTTTAGGGCATTGGTTCAACGCATGATTGGATTGAGTTTTTGGTTTGTGATTGTGATTAGAATCTGTACGGCACATAAAAACTGCTTTAAAAAATAAGTATGTTTTTCGGCATTATAATGTTTTTTTTTCATATTTTAATGACTTTTTCTACATTTATCATACATAATTTTTTCACAAATATCTACACTTTGTTGCACGTTTTCATACTTTAAAGAGTTGTTTTCTTTTGAACAAAAAAAAAAGAGTTTTATTATAAACGACTGGAGAATTTGTCGATTGAACTGCAAGCCCTACATAATTGCTCAATTTTATGTTTCAATTAAATTTTTTTATTTAGCAAATAAAAATAGACTATTTTATTTACTAATAGAAACAGTTCGAGATAGACAGAGCAAACCGTCTAATTTGTAGCAATATTAAAGCTCAAAACAGTTGTAAATGCGTGTGAACTTAAGAATTAAATTTCACCCAAGTGTTCGTGTTCTCTACCTGTTCACTTATGCATCTTCTTCTATTTTGACGACTAAATAAAATTACTGCTGCTACTGCAACGGTGAGGGCAACAAAATAAAATATCGCAATCAAAATATTTTATTTTTTGACTTCGTTCACAAGCAAACATTGTTACAAATAAAATTTGCTGTGGGCAGGTCTTTACTCTGTTGCGTCTTAAGTGTATGCGAGGTGAAAGGTTTAATTCAGGTTTCTACGGGTTGTATTCGTAATACAATTTTCCATTCTGGATAATTTTCGTGTTGTTATCACACAAGCTGAGCTTTTGTCACACGTCGCAGTGAACATCTTCAGAGCTCGGAGCAAACTGATTGATTGCGCCATGAACTCTCGCTTTCCGATCAGTAAAACTGGTTTTTAAGTCTCCGGTAAAAAAAAAACTAGAATCACGGTTAATATTAAAAGGATTTTTAATTATTCTAATAGACCAGATTAAAAAAGAACAACGTTTCACCAAATTAAAGAGTTGGCTCATCTTAGGAACAGTAGAAAACCGAGTAACAATCTTGTGTTTAATTTAGTTCTTATACGGTCCATTTTATCTTTGACATAGATAGATAAGCGATAGGCACTGGTTGAGACATAGATTTCGATGTTACTCTTGGTTTCGCAGGCGTAAACTTTTTAATAGATTCTTTAATACTTTTTTTACTGTAATTGTTTACGACTAACACCTTGGTTGGATGATTTAACTTTTTTTGAAGATTTTGGAGTTGACTTAAGGAAACCCATTCAGATAAATATCTAAATGAATTTCTTATCATCAACTTTTTCAAAAATTATCAGTAGTGAATTATTTGGTCTACAGAGCTGTGTTATTAACTATTACAAAGTTTACGTTTCCAAAACCAAGAGTAACAGCGGAACTATGTCTTAACCAATGTCCGGATAGTTGTTGTCTAAACACAACATTATTTCTTGGTTTTTTACTCTTCCGAAGTCGGCCCAATTCTTCAATTTGATGAAGAACGTTATTCCTTTTCAATCTTACGGCGTTTATATTCTTTGGTTTTGTGGTCGTGCATACATGTAGAAACCGATAGAAACGTAAAAATTCGTATTAAAGAGAATCAAAGATGTAGTTGTCTTACACAATATTTTAAGTCACCGCTGGCGGAACACGTGTTTCTAATTACTATTAGCGGAAAATTAGAAAATAGAAATAATCAAATTTTTTATAATAATAACCGAAATTATAGTTTTTCTTTACCGGAGTTTTGGAAACCAGTTTAAAAAATTGAAGGTCGGACTATAAAAGCAAGACTTTACGGCGCAATCAATCAGTTTGTTTCGGGTTTTAAAGATGTCCACTGCAACGTGTGACAAAAGCTCAGCTTGTGTGATAACGACAACACGGGAATTATCCAAAATAGAAAATGGTATGACAAAAGTTATTGTTTAGCAGCGTTTTGCTCGTTTTGCATGAGTTTTTGTTTACGGTTGCCTAGAGCGGCGTTAATAAAATCTTGTTGGGTACATTTTTGTTAAATCAGTTTTAATTGTATTTTAATTTTTGTTATATTAATACAATTACAAACAAGAGTAAAAAAGATTTGAGCGGCTTCTGAGCAAAGCATTCAATGATAAAGAAGAAAAAGCATTATTTGAAGATGAAAGTGAAGAACTAGCAAAAGACTATGTATATGTGGATAAAGAATCGTTGGATACTAATCAAGAGTTTAAAGATGTAAAGAAAGATTCAGATGAATACATTAGTATCTTGGAAAAGAGCAGTTTCTTTCTGTAAAATCTGAATTACGTAACCTTTAAATGCCGCGTTAGTTTTTTTATGACGATATTATAAACCTTATTATTATTCAAACTAATTTACAATCTGTAAAAAAACAACAACAATCAAGAAACTTATAGCAAAAAACTTGATAAAATTTAAATTCTTGTTTGGAGTAGAAAAATGCTACTATCTGAATGCTAAAGACCGTTTCCGCTATGTTTCTTTGAATATTTCGGATACTTATTTGTTTTCTACGTTTTGATGACATAGAAAATAGAAAATTGCGTCGTAAGTCGGACGAATTTGCTCCAAGATAAATTTGTGAAAAATCTTAAACAAAACAGTCGATGAGAAACTAGAAGCTTTCAGAGGTTGTTCCGACAATGTATGCCTTTAAAATCAAACAATTATGGGAACAAAACTTTTGTTTTGTGGGATGCCAAAACGTCTTACACACATAATTTGGAAGTATACGTGCGTATTTGGTCAGCTAGCCCATTTTTCTGAAATAATAGTAGAATGGCGATTTTACAGCGATTATGCTAGCTTATCTATAATGTTAGAAGTAAAGTTACAACAGAAAGATAGTTTAATAGCGTTCTAACGTAGTAGCAAAACAATTTACTATGTATATAAAAGCTATCCGATGTGAACTAAAAGTGAATCAAAACATAACAGAACAAGTACTGTCATTTAGGTACCTAGGAGCTAAAGTATCAAACTTTGGAAATCTAGAAAATGAAGCATCTCAGCAAGGCATAAAATCTAACAAAATTACAAGATGTCTAAACACGTAAATACTTAAACAGTTAAACAAACCAGATCGAGAATATATAAGAAGCCTAACACAGCAAAAACAAAACGAAAATTGGAGACGGCAGAGATGAAACCACTCAAAAAAAGTTTATATAACTGAGAAAAAAATGTAAACATAAGAAGACTATGTAAAGTAGAAAATATTAAAGAATGACAATACTGCAGAAAACAAGAATCACTAAAGCACTAATAAAACAAAATTACCACCAGATTTGTTCGACGAATATTGGAAGCAGCATATTTGGTTTTAAAGACAATTTATTGTGTCGCACATCTTCAAAAAAGAAAAATAAAAACGTTGGTTTTGACGTGTCACAATAACAACAAAATTGACGTTGACACTAAATAGCCGGAATTTATAGTAGAGTATAATTATATAAAAGCGGAGGTGGTTGTAGTCAATCAACTTTTAGCGTAGACGTAGAGCAAATGACTATTTTATAGTATACTGAAATATAGTATATTTGGCAATAAATTCTCAAGTAATACATGTTTGCAAACACTAGTGAGATGATGTTGATAGACATTTGTTTAAATCTTCAGTATTAAGTCTAAGTAAAATCCATTTAAGAGTCCAATTTACGCTTTTGCTAAGAACAATTCGCATCCGTAATTTCTAAAATAACACTGTCGGAAGCAGAAGTCCTTAAGAGGGATGTGATAATAACAAAAATAAAAAAATCAAGTATTGTTGCAGAAAGTACTATAATTTTTTTTGTTTGGAACATATTGGCGTTGTTTGCGATAATTGGTTTTGTACCCTAAACACATCGGAATAACATGTTTTTTTTATGTTCTACAATTTTGAAAAATGTACTTTTTTCAAAGTCTTTTTGATAGCAATAAATTTCACAAATTTGTAATAAAACATTTTGTCATCTTGTGCAAACACAAAAGCACATAAACTGGTGTTGATTCTAATTCTGATAATTTATTTATCATTTAAAATTGTTTTTAGATAATATTAGAAAGCAATTTTTGCGTTTTTTGTTTATGTGTTGTCTCGTCACATCGTAATTTTTAAATCAAATTTTAATATAGAAAACTTTTCGCAAACAAAGAAACAAAACATAATCATCGCCATATCTTATAGCGCTAATATTCGAAGATCGCAAATTATTGTTATTAGTTTTCAAGTATTTACCGTTCGATATTTTTTGTCAGTCTTTGGTAGTAGATGTAGGTCATATTCAGATTTCTTATTTCTGAGTCAGCATTATCTTCATTACATTTTACTATTTTCGGTTATTTTAAAATACATATATTAAGATGAACATAAAATATCTTTCTACATTTAAACACTAATATATCAAAATTATTATATTTAAAGGTAATTAGTACTTAGAACTTACCGGTTAATTTTGCAAACTTAATATAAATGAAAAATTACAAGTTTTAATACGATTCGTTAAAAGCGTATAAAACACTAAAGTATTTCCTACTTATTTAATTTCCAGCAATGACGTTTAATTTCCGTTCTGTAAAATTAAATTTATTACAGGCATAATCATTATCATTAATAAAATCAGTGTTATTGCACAGCAAATTGAGAAAAAAACAATTACAAAAACCTACTCCCAAGTTTGTTTCAACTATCCAAACTTCTGGGATAATCACGTTTTTGTATAAACTGGTGCCATTTTTATTATAGCGGTCAATGCATTTATTGGTGCCATAAGCATAGTTTACAAGATATTTAATGGAAATTTCAGGAAAAGCTTTATTGCATTCAATAAATCCTTCATTCGTAAAAGTGCAAAAACTAGTCAAGGACAACGACGGGTAGCCGTTAAACTTTCAAGAGACGGTTACTTAAGAATGAGTACCTCAGTAATGCATAAATTTTTATCCCTTTAAGGCGGAAAAAATCACGTTTTGTAAATGATTAAATAAGTAAACGTCAGTCAAACAAATTAATTTGAACACTTTTTCAAAATATCTTCCTGAATGACATTTAACACATTTTTGCATCTGTTAAGCCATTAAGTATATCAAATCTAATCTTTTCTACATGTATCACTGATTCAAGGAATGTGATTAACTTAATTCTAACTTCGCACACAATCCCAGCATTTAAGAAATTAAAGTTCGTTAAGACTGTGAACGTTTATTGAAGGGGCGCTAATGAGGTGTGTTTTAAAAAAATGTTATTCACATTCTAACTTGAAGGTTCTTTAGACGGTGAAAAGTCCTCAACTAAAAGCATAAAACACATAACTAGCATATCGAAATGCACAGTCTAAGCTTGTACAGGTATTTTTTAACTTCAAAGAAGCCGCTGATGCCTGAAGCGACGGTTCACACTAATTGGAGGCTCAGGACGGTCAAAGAAGCCGCTGGAACTCAATATTGAGCGTTGTGTAGCTAATTGAGTGACCAACAACTTTATAGGTGGCTACGGTCTTCTTATTTCTATGCTCTACACTTTTCTTCCAAATTTTTTTACGTTTAAGTATTGTTATGTAAGTCGGTGACCTGAATTACCGCATTTTTTTCATCTTAATGAAAAGAGCTACTAATAAGGTGATATTCAAAACACTTTTTCATTGTGGTAAACAAGTGCAACTACTTTTAAATCATATGTTTGCGATCTGATTAAATACTAAATTTGCATTCGTGTTTTTTTTTAATATGCACTACTAACTATTCCCAGAATTTTCTACTCTTAATTTTACTTTAATTACCGGGTTTACACCAGTTTAATGATATATCCGTTACTAATTTTTTTCAAGTTGTCGAAATGAATGCAGGTGTTTTTAATAGTAAATGAATTTAAAGCTTGTTCAATAAGTGTAATTACGCATTTTGTGACCATAAACAATTACAAATACTCACTTTTATCTATCAAAATATCATGTAATCTGTCTAATTAAAAGCACATGTTTTACATTATATTTAAATCACGTGGTTATCGCACAAAAATGTATTCTTGTCAACGCATAACTCCGAAATATGTTAATACGTTGTAAAAGCAGTAAAAAATGATCTAATTTAGTTTGTGTCTATTAAAATTTCTGAATAATTTTATTACTGTTATAATTAAATAATTTGATATTAAGTACAATTTTTCTGCTACCGTTTAAATGCCGATAAAAAAACAATTATTAATCAGTTCCGGTGCTTGTATTTCATTTATACGTAGCAGATAAATTATTGTTTTTTATATATTTTGTGAAAAACCCAAAATAATTTTTTCAAGTTTCTAGTGTTATTTCTAAAAAAAAGACTTAATAAAATTTTTTGTCTGTATTATTTGAAAACGATTCTTTTTCTTCTAGTTTTTTAATATTAGTTTCAAACTTTTTCTTTGGTATCGAATAATCTAATGCAAACTTGCAGCAGTTTACGCATGAAAGTTACCACGTTTATTAACGTTTCCTTCGAATTCAATTAGCACTTAAAGTTACGTCATTGATGATTTGCATCTGATTTAAGTTTTCCATTACTTTACTGTTAAATATCTTCTCGGTGTATAATTTTTACAGTATCGTGCTGGTTCCTTATCTATTTTCTGGTGATGTTTTTTGCTACGTCGTAAGTACTCTTTTTTGTGCTGACTCTATTTGTCATTAAAAATAATTTTTTTTGTTTCTGTACGTGTAGTTTGAAAATTTTAGACTAACTAAAATTTAACAATAAAAACAAATTCAGGTTTTTGCAGTAACTTATTTTGTATTTAGTTTTGTTGAGGCAGAAAAACGTCAATTTTGCAATTTTCAATTTTTTTTTGAATCAAGTTAAACATATTTATAGATTGTTTGCCAACTATAAGGATTACATTACCTTTGTCATCTTCTGCTTATGCCACCTTGGTAAAGAAAACTAAACAAAACCACCTATTTTTTTTATTTGGTTTAAAACGTACAACAGAAAGTCTTAAAAACTTCTGGCTTTATTACTATCTATCACAAACTTATAATTTGATAAAATTAAATTTGTTTTGCAGATGTTATTTTAAAACTTACGTTGTCTACGTTACTGTGTAGATTTCTACTTAGTACTTCAAAAGCGCTTAGCCAGGTTCGACAAAACTCTTTGAATTACACTATGTCGATAATAAAACCAAATTTTGCTATATTTTGTGTTCGGTTGTTTTAGTTGGAAATATAAAATTTACTTTGTGTTTTAGTATTTACTTTTTATATAAAATAAATAAAAAAGAATGGCAAATTATCCTACGGAAGAAGAATTGCCAAGATAGCAAATATAAGTGATGGTAGTGATATTGAATTATCTAGTAATAGTGACAGCTAATATATTTAGAAGGATTTTTTTTGACATAAACTGGAAGGTATTGGAGTTCAATAATTTATCTTCCTCCTAGAACAAGATTTGCAAGAGCTTAGGTTGAACATAAAGAATCCGTTTTGGCTTTTCTTCTCAACAAATATGAAAAATATTATATTGAAAAATATGCACAAGCAAACGTCAAAACCAGAATAATGTGGAATTAAATTTTGACGTTTTGTGAGACATATTATGTATAGAAAATATAACGTTATTTAGGAAACAAAATAAAACTTCAACACCAGAACGAAAACAAAGCGAACGTGTCGCTTTGGATCTTATTGTTGCATTAAAAACTCATAATGTAACAATAGAAAAATTCTTCACTTCATATGATCTTGAACAAAAAATAAAAAAAGAATTTTGCCAAAGTCTCTTAAAATACAAAAAAAAGAATTATATCAATCAACATTTGCATTTACCAAATCAACACTAGTTTCATACATTGGAAGAAAAAAACAAATGCACAATTTTGCAAAGTGCGTTGCATGATTTGGTTGAAATCAGACCCTGCAAATAAAATTTACCTTCAATAATCTTCTTTTCTAGCTATTTGTCGTCTAACTCAGACGACGAGCCTCTTTCAGTTCTCGCCATTGAGATTTATTTTGCGCTGTACGCTTCTAGTGAAATTTCTCTATTTTCTTCAGATCGTCTCCCTAGTACATTTGAGGGCGTATTCTCCTTGTCCCATCAATCAATGGCTTTCAGATCAGCAAAGGTCCATTTTAATGTGGCGACCACGTCTCTTATTTTTGTTTTGTTTCTGAACTATGTGTTTGTTTTCTTATCTGTTTCTTAGCATAGTTTTTTTCATTAAACTCTGTGTTTGTGCAATTTTATCCATATTAATTTCAGGAAGTGTTTAGGTTTGACAACCATATGTAAGTACCGGCTTGGTTTTGTGATATAACAGAAGCCTGGAATTTTTAGTATAAAAGATCTTCTTATTCTTTTAAGTGCCGTGTCAGGTCTTTCTAACCTTGGCCATCACTTCAGCTGGCGCACGCCGATCTTGTGCTAACAACTGTTTTACAGAATGCATTTCTATCCATTGTCTGATATTTCTTAACCAGAATTGTTGTTTTTTTCCGATACCTCGCTTTCTTTGTTAATATTAGTTGTAGTAGGTGATATTTGACGTTTTTCAGAATATGACCAAGATAGGAAATCTTTCTGCACTTGATAGTTGTTAACATTTCTCTATCAGTTTGTGCCTTTCAAAGAACATTTTCGTTGGTTACATGGTTGTCGTTACATAAAAACAATCTCATTTAATAAAAGTAGTGCGAGTTTAATTCGGCGTTTTACCTCGTTGTCAAGGTTTAGATCTCCTGTTATTACGTTTTCGAAGTACTTAAATTTTGTGACACGTTTAATCTGTTGTCCGTTGAGCTAAAATGCAACGTTACAATTTTGGCGGCTAATTATTATAAACTTAGTTTTCTTGATGTTTATTGTTAGCCCTAGTTTTTCTCCAGTTCCACTTATTGTGTCAATAAGTAGTTGGAATTTATCTAATTTATGTACAAGGTGTCCTCTGCATAATTGATTGTTGTAATAGACTTTCATTTATCTTTACGCCTAGTTCGAATATACTTTCCAAGGTTGCTTTAAAGATTTGATCTCAGTACATGTTAAATAACAAAGACAAAAGTATACACCCTTGTCGTACTCCTCTTTGTATACTGACCTCGGTTGTTATTTTTCCTACTCTAAGCTTTGTTGCTTGTCTCCTGTATAGGTTTTGTATTAGTGTTATATCCTTGCCATTTATGCCGGTGTTTTTTCTATCGAACGCCTTTTCGTAGCTTATAAAACAGGCAAACACATCTATTAGTTGATTCTGGCATTTTTGTATGAGGAGGTTTACTCCAAACAGAACCTCTCGCGTTCCGAAGGCGTTTCTATAGCCAAATTGCGTGTCATCTAAATCCTCTTAGCATTTAGTTTTGATTTTTTTATGTTCAAATTTGTTACAAGCTTAAAGATCTTACGAACCTTTCACGGCCAACTCACACAGTCGGAGATAGGGTAGGTTCAAGTAAATAATATTTAAGGGCGCCAGATCTTTTATAATTAACACTCGCCTCAATCAAGACAGATAGTCCAAGTTTGTAACGATTTTTTAGCTTCGTAATTCTTGTTACTCTGATGTTCGGGTAACCACAATAAAAAAAAAAGTTTGTTACCATACAAGAAAGATTAAACAGATATAAAAACTTTAATTTAATAACGTAGATTATTAACAAGAGTCTATCTAATTCTCAACCCATAAATGCTAGAAGTATCGGCAACACACAATACATAAGTTGAAACGAAGGGGATAGCGAAGAACATTTCGTAATAAATAACGTTTGTACACAGCATGCGATACACACTAAATAATTAGTGAAACTACTCAATGGTATTGAAACAATGATTGTAATTACGGAAGTTAATATAAGCAAAAATTCCGTGAGTGACTTTTCTGACAGCGACAAAATAGGTAAATAAACTTACCCACAATCCAGTACCTACTTGTTCGAAGAAAACGTTTTCCTCGTTGAGTTAGCCTGGAATAAATTTGAATAGCAAATCGTGTCGACACAATGACTCACGAAAGCAAGATCTACAAAATTGTTAATTACGAAGGAAAGTTCTTGTTTTCGGTTTTTAGTTTTAAACGTAGGCCTTATAGAGTTATACTGGTTTCATGAAGGTATTTATCGATATTAATCCCCCATTATTCTTTATTAATTAGAAACATGTGGCCAAAGCGTGGCGGAACGGCTATCAAATTAAGAAAGAAATTACCAAAGAATCCTAACAAAACGGATGTAAATAGGTTACCCTGTAACGAATAAATTACTTTAAATACGCAATGAATTTATAATTTCATTTCCATTACAGTTGATGTTTTTAGTTTTAAACGAAACATGCCATTTTAGGTAGTTGTCAGTTTAACATCTTGACAGCAAGTGACAGTAACAAGAAAAATCGGTAGAGGGCGTCAAAACCGGAATCTAATTTTAATTCAACCAATATACATAGTATTACGTTATGAAATTTTTGCACGTAACAGAATTACCCCCCCAGCAAGAAAAAAGCGTGGAGCGTGGATAACAAAATGAAAGCTAGAATGAAGACAGAAATTTAGGCATACGCCGAAGATAGAACCCTAAAATCCAAAACCAACCCAATTCCAAGAAACCCAACCCCGTGTAAACTGATCAGATTACCACAAATACAAAAGAGACAGAGGTTTTCCAAAATCTTAAGAATACCGACGACCAAAACTGTAACAAAAGCGCGCAAAGCGAATGGTATCTCCAAGAAACCAAAAGTAATTTGATCCAAAAGCAAAGAATACCAACACGATTTACTAATTTCCGAAGCGCATAAATCGATACCTAAAAGTAAGGTACAAACAATCAGTAACCCAATACAGTAAGGACGTAAGCATAAAAAAAATTCCAGAGAAAAGAAAAGAATATAGGAAAGGTAGAAGTTTAGACAAGCGTCCAGGACTAAGTAGCCCTAAAATCACTTTAAACCCCAACCCTTAAATACAAAACCACCCTGAATACAAATCCCAGAAAACCCCTCAGGAAAAAGACAAGGTACTATAGGAAAATGGAACAGGAACGGTACCCAAACCCACGAGACTAGGAAATTACCCCAGGAACCCTATCACAGCCTAAGGTTTCCTCGTTGAAGTGCCGGACGATTGTGTGGCGTCGAAGTCTTAACGACACCTCAAGCTCTTGCGACAAGATGTAAAAGCGCGCCATTGGGCCCCCCAACGTTACTCCACACAAGCGCACGTCACCGCAACCAGTACTCGCTTGACCACAATAGTATTGCTCCCACCCAGAAAGGAATCTGATCCACGACCAGAGGGAATAAAACCAAGGACATGGGACATAATACTAATTAAGCGATAATCTTTATTTATTACTTTAAGAGTTTCTATTGGTATTAGATCTGGCCCTATTGTTTTTTGCAATCCATGTTGTACCTCAGATTTCACAATATCAGGCCTTTCATCATTTGTTATTTGATTTTTTAGTATGATCTGTTGATGTTGTTACGTATTTGTCTCAAGTCTTTTTTAACTCAGATCAGTCTTTTTGTAGTCACCTGATATTTTTTTAATGTTGTGGTGCATACCGTAATCATCATGTTTCAGACTCAGATCTTCTAGTCCCTCACATTTTCTATGTTCTTATGAACTTTTGCAGTTTATTATAGTCTTCGTTATTGTTCTTTGGTCGTCTTTATTTTTTCATCAGAGAAAATACTTTATTTGTCATCTATTTCATCATTTTAACATTTTTTTCTTCAAGATGTTGGTCACACACTATGTTTATTCATTCTTTAATGTCATTCCAGCTAGTGTGTACGCTTTTTCATCTCTACATGTAGTGTGCGATAGACTATCATTGAGATCATTTGCTGTCTTCTCTTCTATGTTTTAATTTTTTAATTTGGATCGGTCTGTTTTTTTATCGCAATCATTAATCTAAGTCTTACGTGAGTTACAATGAGGTTATGATTGGATTCAATATTGGTGCCGGAGTATGTTTTTGCATGTTTCACAAAATTTCTATACCGTTTGTTGACAAGAATGTAGTCGATTTGGTTTCTTTATAGTTCAGAGATTCCATGGACACTTTGTGGTACTGTTTATGTATATAATCTGCATTTCGAGAGTTCAAACCATGTGTTAGTTATTGCCATTTTAGTTTCCTGACAGAATTCATAAAGCTTATCGCCTTTTTTGTTACTTTGACCAAGTCCAAACAAATCTCTCCGGCAACTGCGAGCAATTTTTGCGTTAAAATCCTCCATTATGAATGTTATTTTATTTCTTTTTAATATTGTAATAACTTTATTGATTGACTCGTAGAAGTGTTTTAGTTTGTTGTCATATTTCTTTTCGGCAGTAGGAACGAAGTTAGTTATATATTTTTCCAGATTGATTTTTACTAACACTGCAACTCCATTTCTTTGTTTTTGGTCTCTACTGTTGTTTCCAGAGTAATGTCAATTTTTATACTTGTACTTACATACTCCTGTTTCTATCTAAGGATCATCACTGACACCCATTAAGACTACGTTAATACTTATTATTTTCTGGATCCGATTGTCCAGTTTACCAGTTTGGTACAAAGTTCTAAAGTTTTACGTGCATATTCTTGTTATAGATTTCACTATATTGAGCTGAGAGATTTTTCGCACCCTTTGCTCATCGAAAGGCTGCCCGGAACTGAGGGTCATCATTTTTAATTTTTTAGCCATAGTGCATTTCTGGAAAAACTATTATCAGGGTGATTTCACGTTGCTTTTTGTGATTCAGTTCAACCACTTTTAACAGGGGAACAGACACTGTTTGCAGCCGCTCACTCTGGATCAGACGCTCTATGTTTATTTATTGGTCCTCAGGAGCTATTTCAATTCACTCTTACCACTCAATCTGAGAGACATTCTTCTATCCGCCACCTGGACTAGCATCCTCTAGCGGTTACGAGTTTCCCCGAGGAGTATAAAAGATAGCTTTTTGAATCTTGCTCATGCTAGTCGACTTCTTTGGTGTCTTTTCGTCGTCTGGTTCTCTTTGCATAACTGTAAGAATTGTCCGAAGTATCTGTATTTACTCACTTTTTTAGTGTGCAATTAGTTATCCTTACGTTTCTGTTTTCTTCTTGTATGCTAGTCATTATTTTTGTTTTCTTTATATATATTTTTAGACCGACCTTTGTTGATGCTTTTTCTGGTTCTATAATCATTGTTTGCAATTATTCAAATGTTGTTGGCGTTATTATGACATCGTCGGCGTATCTGAGATAAGTTTTTTTTCCCATTGATGTTCATTCCATAGTGTGTCCATTGTAAGAATTTAAATACATTTTCTAGAGTAAATGTGAACAGTTTAGGGGATATTACATCACCTTCCCTAACACCTCTTTTGAATGGTATCTTTCTAGTTTTTTTCTAAAATTCAATAATAGAATATTATGTATTAATGTAATTAATATGTTAGTTTTCAATAGGATTTTTTAATGATTTGTATTGACGTCTGTGTTTTGTTATTTATAAGTGAGGTGGATACAGTAGATAAAATGTTGACTTATTATAGTTATAAGTGGAAACCTAGTAGATGGTCCATGCCAGTGTTTTTAAATATAGTGATTTTTTTTGCTTTTGCTTTTTTGCATTTATTATTTTCAAATGCTCGATTGCACCGTATTTTTTAAGTAATACTTAATACTAAGTAACGTTTAGTTACTGTAGGAACTATTGTTATAACAAATGTTTCTATAGCAACTAAGTGTAACTTTACATTAAGTATAACTTAAAAAATACGGTGCAAACAGACAAAAGTGTTGAACTCAGAATAGCAAACAGTTCAAACAAAACAATTTTTTTGTGAGAATTTAGTCTTTTATGAGCACAGTTGTATATGCCAAAAAGATCTGGGATACCCTATCAGCATCATTACTAAAAACGATTTCATGCGGTAGTTCGGTATCACATCTTCACTACAACCGCTTAACGTTGCTGAAGTGTCAACATCAGCTAGTTCACCTAGAAAAGCAAGATACATTTTACCTCAGTTAAAAAGTCTACAAACCCGCCACATTTGTTAGAAAAAAAATGTGGCAACTCAAAAACATGTACACGAGACATTATATGTATCAAAGATGCATGTAAAAAATTGCATAAAATGTGTGCAAGTAAAATTAATTTAAATTATATGTTAATTCTTTATTTTATTATATTTAATAATTTTTTTATTTTAATCAATTAATGATACAAGAAACTACATATATGTATGTGTATAGAAATCAACACAAGAAGGTAGACAATGTAATTATTTTTGAAGGTAGGATAAAGTTTAAGTAATATATATGCTATACATTAGTCCTTATGTCAATGCTCGGGTACCCGGGTGCCCACCTAAAAATATTCTCTTAAGCTTATTTTAGATACAACTTTCTTGTACAAGAAAATAACATAAAAATTGTAGAAATTAAAACAGCTTCTATTTTTTAATATTTTTTTGTACTAGATTTTAAAAATAGTAATTTACACGAAAAAAATTAAAACCAGTAGGTTCACAAAAGAGATAAAACTTTTTTGCTAGATAGTTTTGTTTATTTTTATTTATTGATGAAAAAGTCAAATGTTTCTGGGACTCTGCCATTTTAAATTAACGGAACACTGTTTTATTTTATATTAATGATTATAAAAATTATAATCTATATAAAAAATTCGTGTATAACACTTTTATTCTTCAAAGCAATTTCACGCATCATTTAAATACATTAATTTAATTTAAAGAAATTTAAAACAACGCTTCATATACATCCGAAATTAAAGGTTAGAATAGCTTATGTCAATAGAAACGTCAGAAATAAAAAGCTACATACATGTCAAAAAAAAATTAATTTTGAGAAAATTGCATTATTTACAGAATTTTATACAATTTGTTGTTGTTTTACTATTAAACATCATTTGTAAGCGATTCTTTGCTTTTAATTTTTTTAATGCTACTCTTGTAGCAAATTTAATATCATTTAACAACTTTTATTTTTCCTGGCTAATCAAGCTTAATTTGTAACGTACTTTGTTGCGAAGCGTATGCAACGACGTTTGTAACATACGTTTTGGTGCTGCCAGCATTGCGTTAGTTATGCTATGATGTACTTTCGACGTTTGTTACGTAAATTACTATTAACGCCAACCTTAGTTGCAAAATAAGTAATCTCTGGTTTATTTCTTAGCACTTAAATTCTTTTAGCAGAGTGCATGTAGATAACAAAAAACGTTCGTAGAAATCGTAATACTTTTATGAAAACTGAATAATGAAGCCTTCAAGAATTATTAGCTTTCATTTTCGTTGGTATGTACGCTTTGTTTTTGTAGAGTTTCAACAGTTCATTTCCACAACAAAACTTGTTTTGCCAAAGACAAAGTGGTGAAATTAGCCATCGATAAATTTCTTCCAGATCCTTTGTGCGCAACCAATTTTTAGACGCGTTCTTCTCTATTGACTACTCGTTCTGTACTTGTATAAAATTTACCTTGCAAAAGATAACTATTTTTGGTATCACAAATCCACCAAACATTTATACTGATTTTTATGGAATGTACTGAGTTCAGTTTATAAATGAACAACTTAAAATTTTTTGGTTATTGATATCACCATTAAACTATTTTATTTAAATATGTTTATTGGTAGTACCTGCTTACACAATTCTTTGCTAAATGCATTTAAAGATCTAATCATTTCAATACTAAATTGAAACGTTAATTTTCACATATTTGGCATATTCGTACAAAAGCTTGTGGTTCATAAAAGCGGATTTCTAATACGGTTTTCTTAGAACACAAAACTTATAACAAGATGTGTTTTCCAGAACTAAGTATTAATTTATGGATTATTAATGTCATCAATTTTAAAGACCTTGTAAGGTCGGTTTTAAATTAGAAAAAACTTGTGGTTATAATATAAAAAGAAACTATAAAAGCCGTTCGTGTTGAACGTTTATTGAGAAGGCAAAAATATATCCTCGTTCTTGTAATTATCGACAAGTTTACGTATGTAAAAGAAAATAATACCGTGGAACTGCTTGTAACGAGCTGCTCGTCACACCATATTGCAATCATTATTTCTCGAATACAAAAGTTCTGTGTACTTTAGTATAATCGATATAAAAACAATTTAAGAATCTGTCGTGTCTAGTTATAGTAGCAGCATGTTTTACACATTTCTTTCCTTGTAACGATTGCATATTAAAAGGTTACAGTGCTAACGAACTTTTGTGGGTTTTGCATGCAATTGTAAATGATAAGTACAGCCTTTCCTCAAATTTCATTATACCAAAACCTGTAATTTTAATTTAGAAATGTAGTTTTTGTTATAATTTATCTACGTTAAGTCAGTCAAAACGTGTTACCGTCTAAGTAATTTTAACTATATAAGTTTTCACACAGTCGATGTTAAATATGACACAAGTTAACTGAAAGAGACTTTGTTGACAATTTAATTTAGTTTACGCAACTATTTAAGTGCTTGTATTCTCAGAACAGTACGCACGTTTTGTATAGTTTAATTGGAAAGCTAAAACGAATTGATATTTCAAGAAAAGACAAAAACACCACAAAGTTAGTTTAGAAGGAAAAGGGTCTTTCAAGTACAACATAATTTAGAATGATACGGTCAAGTAACGTTTCTCGTATTACCGATTACTCGAGGGTAAAATGCTCTACAATTTTGAGACAGAAAGTGTAAATATTCATCTAATATAATTACACGTTCACTATTTATGCATAACTATTAAAGATAAAAAGAAAGGACGGTAGTCAAAATTAACTACGCCTATCGGAACATACTTTTAAAGAAAGCTTTAATCTTAAACCTGTAATCACATAAATTGCTGTAGGAATTTTTTTTGACCGGAGCTTCAAAAACGGATTGTTAAATATCAACTACCGTTGTTACGTTATTGATTGGTAATATTTCCTGGGAAGAACAGCAACAATCGTCGCGTTAATATTAGTCATAAACGTCTACCAAAAGGAAAATGAGGGGTTGTGATAAAATTCAATTACCATAAATGTCAGCCATTTTAAAGTGACACTCATGACACCTATGATTACACGTATGAAGTATTCAGAAGCCAAGTTTCATAAATACACCTTAACTTTTACGTGTTCATACTAATCATTTAACGTAACATCTATAAAATGATTATTTTATTTCCAAATAAAAATTAGAAAACGCAGCTGTTTCAATAAACCATAAAAGGGTTAAAGGGTGTTATGTTTGGAAATCATTAACTATTTTTTCCCACATTTTAAGCAGATTCAATTTTAAATTCTATTCTGCTGAAGGTTGTAAATAAGATCGATGTTCTAAAAACAACAACCGGTGGTGCGATTCATGATTTCAACCGAGCGGAACGCTTTTTTTCAAAGTCTAAAAAAATAAACATGTAAGTTGTTATTACAGGATGCCGCTTAATTCGAAATCCTAACTAGAAAGGATTGTTTGCGCTTTGGTGATCGCCTAAATTAAATTAGTTAGTTTATATAATTTTTTTCACAAATTTAATTCTTCAGATGTTTCAATTTAATTTAATTTTCTTATTTTCTACTCCATGAGTTTAATGCAAGATTGAAATAAATTTATTTTATGAGATAAAAACGCTTAATTTAAATTGTTTCTGCTGAAAAACTGACGTAATTAGGGATTGTTGATATTGTGCGGAAAAGTTGATGCAACGCCAAAATTAATTAAACGGATTTAAACACTAATTACAGTAACAATGCATTTAATATAAAAAACTCATTTATTACAAAAAGCAATGATATAAAAGATATATTTGAGGTATGTAGTTTATACGTATACAGTAATTTTGCAATCAAATCCTAAGTCAAATTTGTTTTTTCAAATTTTGTTTTTTATTCGATTTTTGTTGTAAAAAGTTAAAATTAAGTATTTGTTAAAATAATATTAGTCGTCTATAAAAAATTAACAAAACACTGTAAAGATACGATATTTTTTTAATTAAATAAGTTTGAGAAACAAAATTGTTAAATTATTTTTTGCTAAAAAAGTGTACTCCAAAGAAAAATAAAATGGAATAGTAATATTAATTTTTTTTAATTAGTACTTTACTCAACTTTTACTAAATTGATAATAATTATCTATAATTTTCATGAACACAACGATGACTAATTTGATATGAACCGTGTTCTTTTTTGTGAACATAAAAACATAAGAAGAAATCTATTAACGTGCTATAAAGTGATTACTTCTAAAAGAACAGTTTGATAATTAATAGGTAACATAAAAGCGCTATTGACTTTTCTGATGACTGGGAATTGAGAATGTTTTCCATCATTTGATTGAGGTTATTGAATTATGTGCTCCAAATGTAACAAATTTTACGCTAGTTAAAAAAACAAATGAAATTACTTACATATTACACCAATGACCCCTACTTTTATATCATAGACATATCGAAATACTGATTAAATGAAGATCTAAACATAAAATCAAAAATTATAAAAGAAAATTCAGATAATTTTAGACACTAGACTTTTAGACTGGGCAAAACAATAAGTGTGATAAACAAAAGCTGCAAAAGAACAAGGAGTATAGCAACAGATGTAGTTAGAAATCGAATAGATTATACCATTCTAAACAAAAACAATAAGACAAAGAATAAGTTAAAAAAAAGTCCTATGATATAATTTATATTACTATATTGAGTAAAATGAGTAAAAATACTATTAATCTATTATTTGCCGCAATACAACGAGAGTGAATCTGGTTTTTTTAAAATAAAAATGAAGATACTGCGAGAAAAAAAAATTAAAAATATTTGTAGTAAAATATAGCATGTTTTATATTTGAGTCAATGGCTCGAAATGTGTTGTCTCGAAAAAATGGTGTTAGATACCCATGAAATTTCGTTCACTAAAACAACTCAATGTTTCACAATAACATATTTCATTTAGTGTGGAATGGTATAAAACAGATGTCATGGAGTGGTACTTTGCATTTACTAGAAATTCTTTTAGTTTTTTTACCACACGAGATATACCTTTTCTGCGCTGTGATTGGCATCACCTCTTATATCCAAGCTCACTCTTCTACCTAATAAATTAGATTTAGACCCGTCGTTTTTGTTGAAGATGATGTGGTTTTAAAAAGGTAGACAATTACTATTTTTCTACAGACATTTAGAAGCGGCACTTTTTTGAGAGAATTTTAAACGTGGCATCTCCAAGTATTCACTACGCTTATATCCAGAAAAATAAATTTTTTAGAACGAATTCTGATTCTGTACAGCTAAATCAGAAATTTGAATTTGTTTTCTTTACGTTAATAGCGTTTAGTGTGAGCTAAGGGTCAAGTTTTACACGAAAAGTAAAAGTATTTTAAAGCGCCAATTGTAAAAGAAAAACGACACATTAGTTTAAATTTTCAAAAAAACTGTATTTACCTCATTTATCCAGTGTTGGAAAAACGTCTACTATTACTACAAAAGAAAGAGGCAGTACATAACAAAATACAAAATTCATTTTTTTTTATATAAATATTGTTTTGTTGTTGAGTGATAATTTCTGCGTAATACCATCAGTAGTGTGGCTTTATAAAAACCAGTTGAATTTTTAGGTTGTCTAATTTTTCTTGAGAAATTTGTCCATATTTTTAGTTACCAAATCTTGCGATTTTACGAATCTATATTATTCCGTCCCTAAAAGGTGCATTCTCTTTAAGAACTTTTTTTTGTTTATGAAATTAAACTTAGACGGCAAGTTTTCAAAGTTTCGAAAATGGGGAGCCATATCCGCCACCTTATTAATCTTTGCACAATTAGCGATTTCTTCTCGGTATTCTTCAGGTAAAGCTTCAGGTTGACTCAAGTTTTTCAATACGTCTGAAATCTCGATCCGAATGTGCCCTATTTCTGGATTTATGATCGATTATTTTTACTATTTCTTTCAAAATCATATATTGATAAAGACACATAATCAAAAAATTTTTGTTTTGACCTGCACATAAATTTGTCCATAAGTGAGAAATAATGTTGTCTTGAGATTGAAAATTAAATTCTAAATAACGCACTACAGATTTCAGAGCAGGATCTTCCGTCTATGTAAAAAAAAATTAATATTATTATACATTTTTAAAATATTTAAAATAGGAAAAAATATTTTTATTGGGGGGTTGTTGTTTCGGGAATAATGAGATAGTTTTGCTAAAAACCTGACAATATGTTCCTTAGTATATGCTCTTATATCCTAACTTAGCTTGTGTGGTCTATTGTCTTGTTTTCCACGTTTCTCTGGAGAAGGAATTGAGTCACCGGTTTTAAACTGTTCTCTAAATATTCAACTTTTTTTTTCAATTTTAGGAGCATTATCAATGTGTACAAAATAATTGAAGGTTTTTCACTGATGACGGTTGGTTTTAACTTGGGCCTGGCTCGAGTTTCTTCAGACATGCTCTTAAACAGGTAAATATTTTATGCAATTATTTTTAATTTATAATAAGTTAAAAATAACTTTGTTTTCTGTTCTATGTTAAGTCTCGCGCTGCAGTTTTTTTGACAAATGATATTACATAATATGCCGACTTCTTTTCCGCAAATACCTTTTTAATTTACATAATTTAGTCTACTTTTATTGCAATAGTAACTTTTTTTTTGTTTCTGCTAATCTGGATTTGCACATTTTTTTCTTACTTTTTTGTCAATTAGTGGAAATAACTTTTTTTAGCTTTTGTCTGATTTAATGCTCAAAGTTTCTTTCTTTTATTTTATGTTATTTTTAGTAATATATCTAGCTTTATTTTTTTCCGTGTCACTCTATCTTTCAACTACTTTTTTTGCATACCCCAGAACCACTTTGTGAAATCTGTTGTAGAAAATCTGCTCAGACAAGTTTGAATCTGAAGAACTATCTGATGTTGACGGTATGTACTCATCGCTTTCTTAGGCAAAGAAAGGCTTATCTTTACTTAACTAATACATATCTAAAATTAATATCGGCAATTACGTTGTACACAACACTGCAAAATTCTTGCAAATTGGCGACTATGGTATTTTACCATCATCTGATCTATAGATAAATGACTGCAATTACGTTGGACACAACACTGCAAGTTTTGTGCAAATTGGCGACTATAGTATCTTACCCATCATCTGATCTATAGATAAATGACTTTAAAAAATTTTCTTCATATAATATCGAAGTATGCTAAATTAAAGTATTTTTTTATTACTCTAGATCGTCTTCTCGACAGTGTATTGTATACTAGAGGCACCACAAAATTTGAAAATTGTTCCCTATACATGCCTTCTTGCGGAAGTTTATGGTATCAACTGATCAATAAGACACTGAAAAAGAAAACATTCAAAAATGTCTACCACAGTTTTATCATACAGTAGAGACCTGAAATTCTCAAAACTATTTTAAGAAGAACTATTTGTGTCAGTGTACTTAAAAATGTCATTTGTCCAGCTAGCAATTTTTGCGTTATTTGCGATTATTGATTTCTTGCTTTTTTTGTAAGATTTAGTTGCCGCTCAAGTGTTCTCTTCGTTACACAAATTCTTTATTTTCAAGAGTTTGTGTTTTTTTCACAGCAAGTGGTTTGTCATTGCTGGCAGATATTGGGTTAAAAGTAAATGTTTCTCTAAAAAACGTACAAAAGCACTACTAAAACAAACACCAATAATAAAGTCCTAGATTGACAAGAAGAAACTAAATCAAAAATACACACTAAAATTATATAGAACGACTATTTCATGACAATGCACCAAGTCATCTCAAACAAACTAGAAACACCACCACGAAGACTGATAAAGACTGTAAAATGCAACTATAAAGAAAAATTACGCATCAGACTCGGGCCAACATAAAAGCAAATTTCTGAATAGATAACGTAAAATTGACGTTCTTGTACACTCGTATGATTTGACTTTAAAAATATAAAAATTTTTACATGAAGAAAGCAAGCATTGTTACTGACGCTAATGACTATACTGAAATCAATCTGCCTTAATATAGTTCTAAAAAAATAAAATAAATGAAAGTCACCATAGAAAAATTATTAGTAACATTCAAATAGTAATTCAGAGCAACGGTCTATAAAACAAGCTCAACGAAAATGCTTGCCTACATTCATATATAGAAACTACAAGAAACATATGTGTGATGAATTTCAGTAGTTCAGGTGTTCTAAAGTAGGTACGATGTCTCATTTTATTTTTAATATTTACAATTTGACTTAGAATCATAAACATTTAGACATTGAAAAAAAAATATGTAAAATAAAGGAACACTAATAATTTTTCGCTTCTCTTCTTATTGTAAATAAAAAATATTCCGAAAGAAAGAACGTTTAATAAAAGTAAAATAATATAATTTGATCACGGCAGCAATCGTAAGCACAGACCTCTGGGTATGGGTTTGAATGGAAATAATTACAAAGACGTGAACTCCGTTAATTTATTAACTATAACTTAATGTACTATTTACATTAGAGAACAAAGAACAATATTTGAATTAAACATATTTAGAATAAAACAGTATTAAATATAAAATATTAGGGCGCCAACCACCTTTAAATCGGTGATGAATAAAAAGCGTAATATCTTACATCTAATTATTAATTATTGATATTAAATGCAAAAATAGTAAACGGTTAATTTGTTATCGAGTATGTTTCCCGAAAGGTTTTAAACAACACAATTTAATTACTTGAATTCAAAACGTAAGAGGTAGTATTAATTTCAGTTGACTCACCACATGATATGACGTTATCGTATAGCTTCTATCTTTAGCACATACTTTGTTGTAGTGATAAAATTCTTCAACAGGAATAAACCAATGTATAATAAACTTCAATAACTGATAATCCATTAATTAAACGACAAAACCAAAATAAAAGATCCAGTAAAAGAAAAGATCCAGAATAAAAAATCCAATAAACGAAAAGACCCTAAATATAAATAATTAGAATGGTTTTTAAATGACATGCTGTACTCACGTTACACTTAGCAACAGTCTTCAAAATAATTTCCTTTGTCTAACTATTGCGCAATATTGCGAAGTCACAATAATTAGACGGAATGAATAAAAATTAAATTGTATGGGTTTTTACGCCATAATCAAGAAAATGTGACTTCCCCGCATCATTACGACACGCACGCCAAGATTGTTCAAACGAAAATGCCAGTTTAAGCTACAACTCAGGTAGATTTGAAACAACGCGACGTTGCCATTGTTGCCAAACTGAATAAATTTACGTGCAATATTAGTTGCCAAAAATAAACGAATGTAAAATTGAATTTTAATGTAATGAACTCTAACGGGACGTTACATTATGTCTGGTAGATCGATACCAGTCAGATAATTGAGTTTGCCGATAGAAGTCGGTGTAAGACATCCAGTTATTATTCGATACGTTTAAACAAGCACTACGTCATCTTTTTTGCCTTGAAAAAATTCAAATAAAAAATGTCACGCTGATTAAAAATTGTAAAGAGGTAACATAAGTATGTAGAAATTTTGATAAAATCAGTTTGTTTTTGTATTTTATGTTACCATATCAAAAATAATAGAAAAATGATATCGAAATGCTGCTTACATAAAATTTATTACTTTTTTCTAACCATTTACTTATTAATACATCAAATTTATTACCCCAGCCCAAATTTTTGTTAATGAATTTGAAATGAATGAAAAAAAAAGTGGTTTGGTATGGGGTAATAAATGTGTAATAGTTAAACAATTGTAATTGCATTTATTTACATTAAATTGATTTCGGTAATATAGTACCAACCAATGTTACAGTTTACTTCTGGGCGTAGTTGAAGTGCTGCTCTAAAATTAATGGATGTCGATACAAAAAGTATATTTCGAAGTTCTCAATTACACAGTGAAACAAGTGTTTTAGAAACTGTTTGTATCCAATAGAAAAATGTAATAATTTTGAATACGATTGTTTTGAGAAACATTAAACTGTAATTTTTCTTACCTTATATCCAAAGGAATGGAGTCTATAAATATTTAGAATTTGATCACGTTGGGTTTCTAGTGTTATATGCGTTTATCTGTTTTTGGTTTTGGTTGAATATTAAACGTCTGATATTTCCTTATTAAATAAGTTTGACAAATAAACAAAATTGTTAAATAAAGATTTTTTTTTGTTTCAATGTAAGGATATTGTTATTTAGATTCTAACGAACAATAAATCAAATGCAACTATTAGTTGGAAAATAGTAACAACGTTGATATTATAACCTGTACTTTTCAAAAATATTTATTTTTTTTAAATTATTATATAAAATTATTAACAGCATAATTTTGTATTTTTTGTAGCATTGTACACATCGGAACTGCTTTATAATTTTTTCTGAATAAAGGCCATTGTCCACTTTTTTAGACGAAACTGGCAGGTGTCCAGAAAGTCGTGTTTTAAACTTGGCCTTTTCATTTTCTATTAAATAATGTAACACAATTTTTATTTGGAATTCTATCAAGCCAATAGATTCTTGAAATACTATTGATTTATTATAGTTTTTAAAAAGTGCTAGTTAAGAAAAGACGATTTTGCATTTTGCAATACTTGACCAACGTTTTACAGAAGTTGTAGGTTTGAATGCGTCGTCGTCGTCATTTGTTACCATTGTTACCGGGCTGTTATCGTACCACCTTATAAAGAGGATACCCGCATTGCCATCTTAGACGTATCCCAAATATTGTTTTTCTCTTTTTCTTTTAAATTGTTTTAGATTAGATAAAGAACACTATTTCTCTCTAATTATTCACGTTGCTTGTTGTCCACGTTACTTCAGCATCTTTAGAAAACTGTGGCTACTAAAATGATTGTCGAAGAATATTACGTGGTGCGATGGAACAGAGATTGCTCTACAATATGTTTAAAATTGAATATATTCCGTTGAGCTGCATAACATCTAGTTTTCAAAGCCAAAATGCACAGGTTTCCCTCGAATATATTGTTTAGTAGTCTCACGTCCATAAAACTTGACCATTGCTTCGGCAATCGAAAGATATTTATGACAGACACCCTATTGTTGAAAATTCTGATTTAATTTCAACATGAGTGGACGGATTTTTGACATTTCATCATTTATCAAGATAATCATTATCGGCAATGTGTATGTATTTTTTGATCTTCATGAATCTGTTCCGAGACATAGCATTTTGCTTAGTAGTCGATGATATCCTGTCAGTAAAAAACATCTAAAAAAATTTCACAAGAAGAATACAAGTTAGTTGGCTGTGCATCATATCATTTTTAAATAATTTTTCAAAAGTTTCTACAAGAGCAATATTTTATAGGTCGTTTTTTATTACTTCTAAACAATCTTTCAGCCGATCGTAAGTTACATATCTATATTTACATAATCGTTGATCCAGTTTGGTTTTCCAAATTGGCACTTTCTTCTTTTTGCTCCTGCTCCTTCGGAATGCAGCGTTTTTCCACGTCAGCAATCACAGATAAGTCTTCTTGTGTCATTTCATTGTCAAACTATTCCTCGTCGGTTTAAAAGTCGACATCAGGTGGAATACAGATAACGTCAATGTCATCCTGTGTGCAATATTCTCAATTGCAAGCTGCAAATGAAAATAATTTTTATGTGAATAGAAATTTCTAGTAAACATTTTTGAAAAATCGGAAAAATCTTTCTGCAAAAAATAAACAAATTGAATAGGTTACTGGACTTGTCCGGAAATCATAACGCTTTTGCCCATTGCGCCCAAACGAGTACACCACAAAATATGTTCTTAGCGCGTAACTGAACCAATTTCAGCACCTGACACTGATCACCAGTAGAATACAAATACTTGACAAATGTCAGTTGTGTTTCATTATGCCTTAAACAATTGCATTGTCGATATTTTGCACACCATAAGATTTTGCTGCAGTTTTCTAGATGTGAGCACTAGTTGGTCTTTGATATGAGGACAACGAGCGTTGGGTTAAAAAATATAGTTAAAAAAATCACAAAAAAGCAATGAATGTAATTTAAAATTTTTAGGTTCGACACTTATTCGATCTTAAGTTAGCGTGTATAAACGTTTTTCTAAATTTTTATGCATTTTGAGTTTTGTTTTTTGTAAAGCACACTTTTATTGTAGTTTTAAATTTCACCCTCATCGGAAACGTTTTAAAGGTTGTTTTATGGTGTGAAACTATTTTTAAAGTTGCAAATGTTTTCCAATTTTTGTAAAAAGGTTTTATTACGGCGTCTATAAAACCGACAAACTTGAAACAAGTGGTCGAAGTAATCAATGGTTCTTTTTATGAGAGTAGACGAAATGTTGCAACTTTGGTTTGAACATTAACACGATTCAATTTCAAAAAAATGTTTTTAAGTTAGTGACAGTATTACAATTATAGAGCTGAGATTTTCGTGATTTTTCTTAGTTCTTAAAATGTTTAGATATACTCATGTGTATTGCGTTGTTTTCTTTAGCTACATTTGATTGCATTTGTTTTTATTTGTTACAAATAAATGTCAAAAAACAGTTTATATATTGTTTGAAGAAAAAAATGTACTGACGCTGGGTAGAACCAAAAATTTTAATAATAAAATAATAATATTATATAAATAAAAGTCATAATATTATATAAATTCTATAGCAATGATAATATAATGCTTTAAAACAATGTGCACGGTTGTTATCATTTTATTTTTTCTTTTTTTGTTAATTTTTGTTTATTTGTAAGCTAATGACAGAGCGTTCCCATGTTCTATTTGTCCTATAAAATGTGGCATATAATTTAATTAATACAATTTTTTGATTAAATAAAATAATGTGATTTGATTCAATGATAAAAAGTCAATACGTATTATTTCTATGCATTACAATAAAACAATTTTGACCTGATTGAACAACTAGTACCAAGAAATTGTTTAATATAATAAATATGTAGGTAAATTAGAATCTTTTTACACCAAAAATTGACAACTCATTGATCAAAATTACTACTTAATAAATATAGAAAGTCTAGAATTTTTTGTGTCTCGCCGTATAGGTCTGATTTGACCCATAATTTTGATACGTATTAAAAACTTGATTGTCTAAAACCAAAATAGGATAAATAAAATGGCTGTTAAATACGAATACAGTCACATGTATTTGCAGTCGAGCTTACGGCAAAATAATTTCTACACGATTGTTGTTTATCTGTTAAACGTATCGACATGAAATAAAAAAACAACGACCAAATGGTTAACAATTTTTAATCGAAATATTACTGTTCTCACAGTTTAGAAATTATTGTGGTAAAGTATGCGGTTGCTACTGAATGTTCAAATTATAATGCCGCAAAAAATGATCGGACGTGATCATCTCTTTGCTTATTGATGCCGCTTTTACCGCTAAGAAGATTAAACATTTCAATACAATTCTTAATATATTTTTAGTAACCTTCAAAGTAACTTTTTTGATGAGTGCCATTACGTTTTGTGTATAATAAATGATACATGATAAATCTGACGTTTGGGTATATCCTATTTAATTTGAAATCGATTTAAATACCGAAATACGCGTATTATGTTTTTGTAAAATGTGCAATTAAATTTGAGTTATACTGAGAACGTAAAAATATAATACGTTTATATCGTATATTTTTTGTTGTGAAGTTTTTATTGATTTTGTGTGTTATAATACGATATTAGATGATAACTGTTGTATAGATGATGATATATTAAGCTACAATTTTTGGGAAACAGTGCCACATGTGAAATGTATTGTGTAAATTAATTCTAACAGATTAAGTAACTCATTCGCCTAAACAAAATCGCGGCATCTTAATTAAACCATGAGATATTTAAATGTTTTTCAAGTGACGAGTAACATAGAGTCATCATGAAGTTGATAAAATGAATAGGCAATTTTGTATTATTACACACCTCGAGGTATTCTAATTTGTATATACCATTTCTTAATAGATACTTGATATGCATAGCGCAGGTGTTCACGATGATGCTTAGAAGATTACGCTTTTTACCACGTCAAACGTATATACTAATTTGAATATCAGAACAAAAAGCTTCCATCGGCGTATCACTTTAAACTTTTGTCAACACGAATTATGGAACAAAACAAACGGGACCACCCTAATTGACCCAAAAATCTTTATAAGGAGTTTGTAATTGTAACTGTAAATTCATAAAAGTGACTACTAATGATTTTGGATAAATCCAAATAAAATGGGATGTTACTTTAGATAAATCAAGAATGGTATGCTACCGTTCAAAAACCGCCTTTCGGATTTTTTGCGTAAAACGAATTTCAAATTGAACATTTCTTATTATGGACAAGTACTTTTAAAAACTAAAATCTAATTTACTGCATCATTGTGCTCATAAACCAGTAATTTCTACCGCATGTTGAACAAACTAAATCAATACTGCAAATTAATAAAGTTAATTTTTAACACTGTTTTATTGCTTATTTGTCTTCTATCAAAAACTCGTGTAATTTGTAGCAACAAATGTTCAACCATTTATTAACTTATGCGTAATTGACTAATATATGAATATAAATTGCGTGTTTTACTACCACAACTTTTCGCTAGTTTAATTACTCGGTTTTATCAGGGATCACCCTTTACGTAATTAATGGAATAGGCACTACAGCATGTATTTAAAAATTTATACTCACAAGGGCGTCACTGATTTTCTTAGGTTCATTTGGTTTTGACAAAAAAAAAACAGTACACAGTATTTAACGTATATGAAAAAAAAAGTACAAGTAGAGAGTTTAGTGAAAGAAAACACGCGAGATTAAAGATAATGTCAAATATGGTAACAGTAAGGAAAATATCAGCAGTTGCGGTGATTATTTTACTGTGTAAAATATATATTTTGAATACTCTTACAGTACAAGTACCCAATTTGCATAAGAAACCAATTATTATTTTTTAAAGAAACAGTGTAATTATATAATATTACGGTACTAAAAATCTAGTAATATGTTCATATTTTTAACACCTACTTTATAGTAGTTAACTCTAATTTATTTAATACAAATTAGAAAAAAATATTAGTAATAGAACAAGTTAAAGGTTTTTAAAGTTAGAATTTTACGAGTGATTTCAAACACAATAATTTATAAAACACAATGTCACTCATCATATAGTAAAATAAACGGCGCATTTGTTTTTGTCATAGTTCATAGAGTTGCTTTAGTAGAATTAAAAGTGCAAAAGCAAAATTCATTTAACTTCTTGAAGTTGGTGTTGTAAGACTTTCTTTAGACATTATTTTTTTCAGCAACCGACAATCAAATACTGGTTGAGCAACGATACATTTGGTGGTAGTAATTCTATTCTGATTATTTGAATATGTCAGAATCAGTTTTGGTTTTAGAAACCCGGACAAACATTTCAGCGTTTTATCAATGAAACAACTACAGTTTTAGAATTTTTGAAATTCAAACTTAATTTATTTTAAATATATAAACTTTAAAAATTTTTTTTGGGCGTGAAAGATTGATTTTTAAGTAAATTTATATCGACGAATTTAGCATAAAAAATTAAAGTATGAGAATCTTTCAGATTCAGATCAGAGCAGTTTCTTAAAGAGAACAAAATAATTTTTGAATTACAGCTTATGCATCTAAGTTACATCATTTCTATACATTAGTTATTTATAATAGAAACAATAAATACATTATTTGAAATTATTTACTGTTAAAAGCATTTAAAGAACATTGATTTTAAAAAATATTAGGAGAATTTAGCCGTAACTTAAAAGCAAGCGACTAGCTCAATATAGTTCAGAGAAAGGATTGCAGGTCTCGGTGTGCTAATCATACAGTAATCTAAAAAGGCGATAAAATGGTAGAAAACTATTAATGGCAAATACTGTTTAAATCTGTCGACCACTGAAAGAACAAATGACAAAACACAGGAATAAACGATGTAGAATTACATAGATTTTATCAATTTAGATTTCGCTGGTAGATAACACAGACAATAATCGTTGGTGCAACACCCCTTAGGATGGGCAACAAATTGATGAATATAACACAAATATCCAATATCTCGTAATTAAGGGAAACAGAGCTCACTATTTAATAATATATTACATAAAAACAACAAATATGATATATACGTACAGTCGTGCGTGCAAGCGACTGAAAACGTAGACAAAAGAAACTTTAAATAAGAAACAAAATACTCACAATTTGTTTCTTGTCTCGAAGTATGCGGTTAGCTAACGGCACCTTCCACATAATTTCCTAAAATTTGATAAAAAGTAAATTATTACGTACATATAGCGTTAACACAAATAAATTCTTTAGGTTCATACGATCTATGAAAAAATGCCGAAATGCGCGAAGTTTTATCAAAATATTATCGATATTTTGATAAATAGGCCTCCTAATTCGTTTATTCATTGTTGCAATTAAAACAATGATTTCGATGTTTTTAATTAATGTAAGTTGAATACATATCCAGCACTATTTTCAATACTTTGTAAATTGGAGCGTCATCGTAAAAAAATTTCAGAATGAAAGAACATGTCAATATCTCAGCATTAATAGAACACGTGTCAGTAACTAAAGTTGCTAATGATAAAATAGAAAATCAAATTGCGCCGTAATGTATTCTTACCCCGATGAATTTATCTAAACAAACGCACTTAAACTGTCATTTAGTAAAAAAAATCAGCGTAGATGACATAAAATATTTATTAATGGAGAAACTCGCAGGCTTTACTCTAACACATGCGTCTGACAATCAAAATGGTCGATTAAAAACATCGAAATGGTTGCAGGGACAGATGACGTTCTGTATGTAAAAATATGTTCCGAAGCAAAATTCATACAGTACAAAAATTACACAGAAATATTTTTAACATAGCAAGGAAACGTTATTTACGCACATTCGTCAAAAAAATTAAATAGACATAGTCGTTGAAAACTGCTGATTTTAGTTTAGATGCAGTTTTCCAAAAAAAAAATGAATTATGAAAACTCATATTTCTCCATTCTAAAACATTTTTACCAGTTAAAATAAAATATAGCACTTTTAACAAAGAACTTTTGGCAATTTACCATGTAGTTAAGAAATTTTGTTACATTCTTGAAAAAGGTTAATTTCATACGCTACGCTGACGGAACCGGAGTTTAAATCCCAGTAACGTCTAGAATTTATAACATCTTGGTAAGCTCTCTTTTTGCAGGTCTGATAAATTTGGAAAGTGTACTTATGCCAAAACCTTTCTCTCACATTTCAACCTTCGGATTCGGCATTTAACTGTACATTTCGTGCATTTGTAGAAATACAAATGCATGCTAGAGATATAATCGGAAAACTACGACAGCGATGTATAAACCATTTTCGGTTTATACATCGCTGTCGTAGTTTTATACTGGGTTACATTACTCCGATTTCGGTTTCTAGTGCTTTTGTATAAATGTCAGCATAAAATGTTTAGTACCGTACTCATTTCTTTTGAAAAACCGCATGGTTAAAAATATTTTTGTGTATTCAGTATTTGCTGGGCAACATAAAGTTACACTTTTTTAAATAGCAACTCATCAATTTCTTCTTCACTAATTTGTTTGGTTTGTTTAAATTTTCAACTACAGTCTGCAATACTAAATTCTGATACTGAAGTAAAAAGTAGTAATAGGTAATTATTTGTAAAGCTCAAAACAAAGGATTTGTGATATCTTTTAAAATAAAACTTGCTTCATCTTTCTTAACGCCATTCTGTATATTTTACCATTGTTACCAATCTTATTGCACCTATATTCTTATATAACAAATTTCGTGTTTTTTCTAATTCTTATTATTCCTAATTATTAATTCCTACATCTCGTCCAATCTGACATTGGTCGACCTCGACCAAAGACGTGGATGGGTTGTTCTCTGACCACAACTTTATACGTGAAGCATCAACAACCGAATTGTATGGTAACTGCGTTATTTGGAACCCCTCCACGTCCTTTACAACATACCTATCATTACCTAATACACGTTCGATAACATAAGGGCCTTTATATTTTGGCAATAACTTTTTGTTATTACCGGCCGTAGTTATGTTATTTGTTACGACTACGTAATCACCTATCTTGTACTCTTTTGCTTTTTTATGCTTTTTATCATAATAAAACTTATTTTCTAATTGTGACCGTTCTATGTTAATTGCAGCTGCCGCACGAGTAGCCTCCAAATCTCTATCACCTTCTAAATTTAAAAATTCTCGCAATGAGTCGATAATATCGCCACGTTGATTTACACCAAACAATAACCGACTTGGTGTGTTTCCCGTCGACTTGCTAACACTGTTATTTATAGAAAATTCTACAACATCTAACACCTCATCCCATCGATCAGATTGTACCACTTATTTTAGCTAACATTGGTGTCACTATTCGATTTATTCGCTCCACTTGGCCATTCGCGCGCGGTGTGCCTGTAGCGATTTTTACATGTTGTATGTTATATTTGTCAGTAAATTCTGCGAACGCAGCTGACGTAAAAGCAGAGCCCCTATCAGAAATGATTCGTTTTGGTCTACTGTAATTAGAGCTAAATGATTCTAAATGTTTTAGAACTTCACGAGCATCTACAGATTTGCAAGGATACAACTTCACAAATTTCGTGAAGCCATCAACTACAACGAAAATATGTTTTTTCGACCTAGGTGTTTTTTCAAAAGGACCGACATGGTCTATATGAACCGTATCAAAAGATACGTTTCCCTTCGGTATTGGATGCAACAAACCTTCTTTAGGACCGCTCGGTGAAGAATACACGACGCATTTTAAGCAATTGCTAATATGATTTTTAATTTTGGTCCGCAACTTTGGAAACCAGTAGCTTCTTAAAATTAACTCTACAGCCTTATCCACACCTACGTGCCCAAATTCATCGTGATATTTATATAATATTGTATGTTCCATCACTCGCGGTACATAAAACAGTAACCTATCTAAGTGCTTCCGGTACACCAATCCATTCTTCAATTCATAAGTAGAACTCTCTCGTTCCTCCAAAGATTTCCTAACTTTTTGAATTTCTAAGTCAGCGTCTTGTTTAATTGATAAATTGTGCTCTAGACTGTTATCTTCTAACACCATGAGTCCATGCAACCTACTCAACGCATCGACATGAGCCATGCGCTTGCCTGTCCTATGCTCAATTATATAGTTAAAGTCCTGCAAAAATAAAACCCATCGCATTATTCTTGGGACCACATCCTTTTTGCTAAAAGTCAATCGTATGCTGTCGCAGTCGGTTATGATTTTAAATTCTATTCCCTTTAAATAAATTTCAAATCTCTTTACCGCAAAAACTATCGCTAAACATTCTAGCTCGTAACTGCTATACCTGCTCTCGCAATCAGTTGTTCTTTTGCTGAAATAGCTGACGGGATGAAACTTATTATCAGTCTGTCGTTGAAATAAAACTGCGCCAAACCCGTGACAACTTGCATCGCAATGCAACTCTGTATCGGCAGAAACTGAATATATTGCTAAAACTGGTCTAGATATTAACTTATTCTTAATAGTCTCCATCGCTCTTAACTCATCCTCGCCAAATTTAAATGTACTGGCCTTTTAATTAAATTAAATAAAGGTTTCGCGATAATCGAAAATCCCTCGATAAATCGTCTAAAATAGCTTGCCAGTCCCAAAAAGCTATGCATCTCTCGTGCATCTGTTGGAACTGGAAAGTCTATAACCGCTTTAACATTATCCCTACTTGGCCTAATACCCTGTGCGTCAATCTCGTATCCCAAATACTGAATTTTATTTTTCAAGAATTCACATTTCTCCAAACGCAACTCTAGTAAATTGTCGACCAAAACTTTAAATACTTTCCCTAGTATGTGAATATTCTCATCTACAGTAACAGTCGCGATCATAATGTCGTCTAGATATATCAAAACCTGTCCCTTCGCTACTAAATCTCGAAATACCTCGCTAACAAAACGTGCAAATATAGCTGGACTATTGCAGAAGCCAAATGGCAACTTCAGGAACTCATACTGACCGTGCGGAGTGACAAAGGAAAAAAATTTAGTTGAATCCTCAGCCATGTTGATATTATAAAACGCGTCTTTAAGGTCCAGTTTACTAAAAATCATTTTACCATGCATCGCGTCCAAATGATCATCAATCAAGGGTAAAGGAAATCTATCCTTGACCACGACTTTGTTTAACTCGCTGAAATCCACACACAATCTTTTAGAACCATTTTTTTTTTAAACTAAGACAATGGGCGAAGCGTAGGGGGACGAACTGTTTTTAATTATACCTTTACCTAATAAATCGGATACTATCTGATCAACTACCTGTTTATCCGTGTAAGCAAGTCTACGAGGACGATAGAAAAAATGTTTATGAGGATCCGTTTCGATCCTAGCAGTGTATTGAAATTTTGGATACAACCCTCGTGCTGGCTGCATATACTCATTTTCAAATACCTCAAAAAATTCCATTCTACTTTTCATACTAATCTCATCGCAAACATTTAAACTCACCAATTTTTCACGGTCATCATGATCAATATCAATTAACATAATATCAGTTAATTCATCTGTAACATTCTGATCGTCTTGAACATCTTTTGGTTTTACAGTAACACCATCACTACCGAATTCAACATGAATTGACGGCTGTGAGATAAAATCTCTACCCAACAAACAATCGTAGTTCATGGTGTTATTGCTCACCACATAAAACTTAACATTAACATAAATCCCTTCAATACAAACGTTATAATTATATATACCTACTATGTCTAACTTAGTGTTATTAATACCTGTGAAAGTTTCACAATTACGATACGGAAGCCTGTATTCCTCTGGGACAAAACAAGCCTTTATCAGAGAGATCCCACTACCAGTGTCCAGTATTGCTTTCACTTTAGGACGCACATCCTCAAATGATAACTGTAGTTCAAGGTAATAAGGTGATGCAATGTTCAACGACTCCTCCACGACCATCGTAGTGCTATCCGGTGCTGTTGTTTGATTTCTTGGACAATCTTTCTTAAGGTGGCCAATAGCATTACAACCATAACATTTCTTCTCTTGGCACTTTGAGGCAAAATGTCCATCTTTACCACACACAAAACATCTTAACGGTTTCCGTGCTCCTGTTGGGACCACTGATGTTCTTGCAGGAATTGCTGATACATTTCCTGTTACACTTGGTTTCAACACATTCCTCTCAACGTTAGTTAAGCCATTCATTACATCCAATAACTCCTCCAATTTCGTAAACCTAGTCATCCTTGCTTGTGACTGGAGAATAACATTATCGAAACCATCGATTAAGTATGCAATTAAATCATCGTCACTAATATTTAATTGGTTGCCCAGCATAACCTTTTCATGATAATAGCTAGAAAAACTTTCATTTCGTCGCCACTTACGTGCATCGAACTTCCTCATCAAGTTAATTTTGTTTTCACGACGACTAAACATAGCCAACATTGATACCCGCAAATCCTCATACTCCAGCGCAGCGTGACTCGGCTTTGAATGAAACCAATTCAGTGCAAGCCCTTTCATCTTAGTGGCTAATATCGCAACAATTTCTTTATTATTTAAACTGTGTGCTTGCTTGACCGTTGCTACCCTTTCAAACCATGTAGCAGCATCTTCATCACAGGTTCCACTAAACTCTGGAATTAACGCAGCTATTTCTGTGGTACTCACTTTTTTAGTGGGTTCCACTTCCTTCATAGTCGCAACAACCATCGATATTAAATCTTGTACGGTAACATTTAATCCCATCTGCTGCCCTCGTGCTGCCTCCACGCCTTCAGCTGCTTGAGAAATAAATTCACCAACACCCATCTGCTGTTCAGATTGTTCACCGCGACCACGTGTTTCCATTTTTCGTAATTACTGTCAATCTTGCTTAAATACACTTTAATTTTTACCAATGCACACAAGCTCAACCCCACACCTGAATTTGTAAAGCTCAAAACAAAGGATTTGTGATATCTTTTAAAATAAAACTTGCTTCATCTTTCTTAACGCCATTCTGTATATTTTACCATTGTTACCAATCTTATTGCACCTATATTCTTATATAACAAATTTCGTGTTTTTTCTAATTCTTATTATTCCTAATTATTAATTCCTACATCTGTGACAACTAAATACAATAACTTCTACTAGCGATTTGTTTTTTGTTTTATAGAAGCAAAGCCTACTAGAATAAACCTGCTTGATTAAAATAATGCTTGTTGTCATTTATCTGAAAATTTATAAATATCTCCATAACTGTAGATGTTAGGAGAAAAAAGTGCTAGTGCAAATCAATAGAGAATTAAAAACTACAGGAGAAAACAGTTGAAGATATTAAAGGTGCCATTAAAAAAATTAGTTTCAACACTTTGAAAAAATTGAAAATTAGCGCTCTCATACAAGATAAGTATGACGAATTAAAAAAATCTTTTAGAGTACTTCTGACTTTCTTTTTTTAATTTAATTTTTTTTTTCAAATTTTAAAAAACGCCAGTTTTGTGGGCATTTTTTTCTGATATACTTTTAAAAAAATTGCTTTAAAACGGCAACGCCGCAATCAATTAAAAAAAATTAAAAACATTTCTTATTTAAATTAAGCTTTAACAAAGAGCATAAAACAATTGATGGGTTGCTATTTAAAAAAGCCCAGCAAAAACTAAACACTCTGTATAAACAAAATTATTAAAAAAATGCAGCTTTTTAATCGAAATGAGTACAGTATTAAACATTTTATGCTGACATTTATACAAAGGCATTAGACCCAAAATCGGAGTAATTGCGAACCCTGTATGAGTATTCCAAGTTTTCTAAAAACCGGTATTTGAACGTTTTGTCTGATTCATAAATGTATTCTGAGATTCAAAAATGGTAATTGTTTTTATTGTCAATTTTTTAAAATTGATCGTTACGTTTCGTCTTTTTTAAGTGAATTAAAAGTTTTCGGCGATCGCTTTGCTAAAATTTACATTAATATTTTTGCTTTTTTGCGGGTTGCAGATATATATTAATAGGGCCGGTTTAAGCTTATATTTCCGTCCGTGCGCTCTTCATACATAAAAGATCCCAAATATATATTTTTTTTAAATTTGGAAAAACTTTCTTTTGTTAGTAACAATTAAAAGTATCTTTAGCGCTACTGTCAAATTGCGAAAATTTTCCAGAAAACTATTTCCAATATGTATATGGTTTAAAACACCATGGGGACTTTTGAAGTTCTTTTGATCTTTTCCTGCAATTACGGTATTTATAAACGTGTATTTATTATACAGTAGAATATCATCTGTATCACTGTAAGAGCTATCAATCAAAGATAAATGTAATTGTTTGCAACAATTCAAAAAATCTTTGTCTTTAAGTAACACTTCTTTAAAACTAAAGAACCCAAACATTTGATTGAACTTCTAAAGCTGCTTGATACTCTCAGAAAGTAAAAACATACATTGATCAAGTTAAAAAAAGAGGTTAGTTTTAAATTTGATTTTTGGGTCAAGTAGTCAAACTTTTTTTTAATTTTGTCGCTGTTTAAATAATAGATCAACATCAAGAAATTTTAACTCTTTCTTCCAGTCAACAAAAATTATGAAATCTATCATTTGTTTAATTTTCTTCAAATTAAACCTAAATCTGCAAAAATATTAATTCTTACATCTCGAATTTTTTTACTTATCAGATTGATTTCAAATGATGTCAAATGTCATACGATATAGCACCAAACAAATTTCTAGTTTTTAGTTTGTTTGCCAAACTTGTAGAATTTCTAGCGTAATGTAGTCTTAAATTTTTAGTAAATTTATACTATGACTCATATGTCTCATGCAACTGATATCTGAAGGTTAATATGGCATTTATGCGATTTTCTCACCGGGTTTGGCTCAGCAATGAGGAGAAGCAAATAAAAAATTGTATACTTTTTGAAGAATTCCGAAAATGGTACAGCTTTATTGACTTTATTTACATGACATAAAAACAGCTTCTGTACTCCTACGAGTTTTATCTTCAAGCTTGTCCCGTTGTCATGATTTTCGTCTTTAAGCTGCTTTAAACAGCACTTTAAAATAGCATTAGTTAAATATTCTGCAGTTGTTTCATTAACAAACATGAAATTTATAAAATGCTTTTTGATTTCTGAATTTTTTTTCGAAAACGACATTATGTTACCACGCCTCCTTTAGTTTTTTCTTTTTAAAAAAACCTAGGATAAATTATGAACAAAAGCTAAAACTAACATTTTAAGACACATTTTACTATGCTTTTTTACGAAAAGAACAAATTCGTTTTTCCACTTTTCGTCGTCTTCATTTTATTTCGTCGTATCTTCAAGATGACAATCTCACTATTATGTGAGCATGTTTTGCTTATTGTAAGTTACAAATAAGTGTCTTGTCTAATATCGTAAATATAGCATTAAAAAAATTAAAAAACAAAGAACCATAGGTTTGTTTTAAAGCACGAGTGCAATCTGTGTGAGTGTAGATAGTACTGACTAACAGACAAAAGTGGACGCTGCCGATCGATGATTTGGAAGGATTTTGCTTCAGTTTTTTTATAATTTTTTTATTAATATGAATAACGTATTACTTATTTTCTTTTATTGTAAGATCTGTTACAGATACGGACGACTACTTCTGTTCTTATGTTATCGATGTTTGAGTTAAGTTTTATTTGATTTGACACTTTGGCGCTCTTGCCAGCCAAGCGTCTTGATCAAACTCACATAGTACACGTTCTTCTGACTGGCGCTGTATATTAACATGTACAAAAAATTCAAACGGTGGCCGAAATCTATTTTTAGTGACATTGTGGTTTTGATTAAGATATTGAGATTCCTTCAGCAATTAAAGCTATCGTTGTTCTTAATTTCAAATCAATACTTTTAAGAAAAGTATGGAAATAAAACGAATACATACAACTTTACGCTATCTTTCAATTAATTACATCATTGCCTGTTTTTATACCCTTCTGTTTTAATGAGTGGATGCGCTGATACTGATATGGTTAGATATTGAAATATAGTAATCTTAAAAAATTCATGCTTATGCGTATTTTTGTTAATTAAATTTTAATTAATGGTTACAATTATTACATTATAAATCTGTATTCGAGATGATGCAGTGCTGACAAGACCAAATCTGGCAGATAAACAGCTGAATTTCACCAATTTAGCCAAAACAGGGTATGAAGCTACAGGTGTAAACTTGTCCAAAAAGATGCTATAAATAAACTTTTGCTGTCAATAACAATAAATTTTGTCAGGCGGTTTTTGAGAACAGATATTTTTCAAAGTTAATGTAATTAAATTGTAATTATTATTATGTAATTAAACATTTACTGTTTGTTATGGGGTATGTTTGCATGTACTTCAGAACAAAATGCAACCTAGTGACAAAAACTTATTTGACAAAGAAAAGTTTATATTCCAGAACGGTAATGCTTCTTGTAACAGAGCAAAGTTGACAGGATGAAAAAGATATGACATAAACCCAAGAAAGAACTTTTTGCAAAACGTATCAAACATCATATACAAAAAAAAATGCCTACCAAAAAAACAAAATTAATCAAATCAATTATTCATGTTATTTCAAAAAAGGAAGTAACCAAACTGGTTAATTCTATGTCAAAAAGATGTGCAATGGTCATCAAAAAGACATTTTATTATATAAATTATTTTACATTTTTTCACGTTTTTGTACGTTGCGACAGTGTATCTAAACTGTCAATACATATGTGTCCACAATGATTATAATAAGTTTCATTTACTCAATACATGTCCCTATAATGAGATAACTACAAGCAACAAAGAAATAAAAAAATAATAATTTTGTTTTGAGTATGTAGCAATAAAATTTTTTTCTATAATAGATCTATGGTTTTAGTTTCAATCGCAAACACCAACTGTTTCAAATAAATAAAAATTTAATGGATTTAAATCTGAAAACTTTAGGAGTGTTTAATCGCTTTTTGCCAATCTACCTACCATAAAAATTAAATTGAAACGTGTGGGTGTGCACCGTCATGCTGGTACCACATCAGATTTAATAAACCAACGGGAACATCAATAAATTTTCTATGTTATTGATATTACGTTATTAATGCAAATATTAATTAGAGTTAAAATTATTTAAATTTATGTGAACTGTAAGAAAGTAATTGTTTGTTAACTCTAACACTTTCTCTCAGCCTAATAAACGCCATGTTTTTAACTATTTTACGTTATTGGTGTAAACTTTATTTACAATTTATTTAAAAAAGACGTACTTGTAAAAGGCGCGTTTTGTATGTATATGGTGTTCTGAAACGAGGTGCTAAGGCTGCACTGATTGTTCGTGGTAAAGGTTTAACTTGTAACTGTTTCTAGGTAACATTTTGTTTTATCTATGACACTACCTATTGTTTCTTCTTTTAGACAAACATGATGTTGCACAATTACCGTTATTATTGCTGTTATTATTTTGCTTCTGGTATGGCTTAATAAAAAACCGCAAAACATGATAATAAAAATGTCTTACCGTATACTCTACTTTGAGAATAATGAACGGTTAATAAAAAATAATAATTAATAAAAATTTCACTCTGGTAAACTTTGTTTATTCTGCAATCACTAAACAGATTCGGTACGATTACCATATAAATCTGATCTTTTAAATTAACTTGATTTTTTCAGAATTTATTTTAAAAATTTTACGTAAAAAAAATTTTTTTTTGCGTTTTGTAGCATAGTTTTTAGACTTATTAATTGTTTTTCTTACGCACCGATTCAATTGGTGTATCGAAAAATGGATATGTTTAAAAATGTCGTTACGTATTAAGAGTATCGATGTGTACTGTTGATTGATATTATTTGAAGATTTTTGGATTTCGATACATCTCAGTTCTACTTGCAACTTGTAGTGAAAATTAATTGAGCAGCTTTCCTGTAAAGAATTTTTTTGTTTTGCGACGTTATTATATAAATTTTATAACTAAGTTTTTCATGCATTTCTATAGCAGTTTTTCTGATGTTTCTATTTTATTTTAAACTACAATATAATTTTTATAAGTTTGTTGTGTCTCAAATACTAAACCAACATTGCAAATATAAGTCATATCTGTTTCTAATCATGTATGTAACAGTATTATTATATTACCGATACTTAAGTTAGAAAATGTAAAGTTAAATCGATTTTCTTAAAGTAATGAACTTTTCTTGACCCAATATTCTACCTGGATGATAACTGCCGACCAATACTTAAACGTCTGCTCCTTGGAAGACGACTTTCAACATGTTTCGAACTGTTTTTCAATTTTGTTGATTTAAGCCACAACAAATTTTCTAGTGTTTGGAACTCTATTTTTCTTCTGAAATTTTATAATGCTTGCCACAGATTTTTGTATAACAACTTTGTACGTGAGTATTTCTTGGTGGCCAGATGAAAAACGAAGCGTTTTGTTGGTGTTTTGCGAATTTTTGCTGAGTCATTTTTTGATAACCGTGCACTTATGGATCTATTCCATGACATTTTCTTTGCAGTTTAGCCAGTAAAATATTTCTCGAACTGTTCCTTTATCTTTTTTACGCCAAAGTGTATTCTTGATAAACCATCGTACAAATGCTGCAACACCTTTGCTTCTCTTTGGCACTACCAACTACAATCTGTTTTCCATGTTATCGACGCTTATCGCTTAAAAAGACTGTCTTTCATTCTCAAAGAGTTCAACTTTGTACAGTATGCTTTGATATTTCCGCCCAAAGCACTCACTTCTTCTCAGGTTGATCGTTAGTCGTTTGCTTTCCAGTTCAAGACTACTCTTATGTTGGGATCATTTTCTTGTTTGCGACGCAGATGCTCAGTTTCCTACTCGTTATCAACTAGAGCAGTTCTTTGGAGACATTTAATCTATTCTTCAAGTTGCGAACAATGGCTACAGTCTGCCAGACATGCTCTTCTCAATAAGGCATCAGCGTTCCGATGACTACTTTCGGCACTGTGTTCTGTCCGTTCTTAGAAAAAGCTTTTGTCCATACAAACATTTGTAAAAGTGTTCTATAAACTTAACGACTGCTAACAGCTCTCAAGACATTTAATATATTCTTCAAGTTGCAAACAATGGCTACAATCTGCCGGGCATGCGCTTCTCGACAAGGCATCAGCGTTTTGATGACTACTTTCGGCACTGTATTCTGTCCGTTGTTAGAAAAAGCTTTTGTTCATACAAACATTTGTAAAAGTGGTCTAGAAACTTAACGACTGCTAACAGCTCTCTTTTACTCAGGTTATAATTTTTTTTTGGCCTGGAAAAAGCTTTGCTAAAATACGCAATGACTTATTCTTGTTCATCTTGCACTTGTGAAAGAACTGCACTTATGACCACATTACTTGTATCGGTATCCAAAACAAATTTTCCATCTTCTTTTGGATAACTTAAAATCAGCAAAGTGTTTAAGGCCTGTTTTAGTTGATAGAAAGTGTTTTCGCAGTATTCATTCCATCTAAATTCTACTCTTTCTTTGGTCAGTTTTGTCAAAAGTTTGGGAATATTGACAAATCCTGGTACAAATCGTCTATAATACGTGCACAATCCAATGAAACTTTGGATTTGATGTTTATCGATTGGTCTTGGTCAGCGTTTGCTTCATTTTTAGATACGACGTGACTAAGTTTTTGCACTTCTTTTTTAAATACATGGCACTTTTTTGGGTTCAGCTTTTGATTTGCCCCACGTCTTTTAAACAGTTTTTGTTAGATGGTTCCCATCAAAAGCTCGAACGTTGCAGGAGCGTTACAGAAACGAAATGGCAACTCAGTGAACTGCCACAAACCAGTTCCACTCATAAAAGCCGTTTTTCACGGTCTTTGGGTTCCAATTCTACTTGTCAGTAACCACTCTTTAAATCCAAAAATAAAACATTAGGAACCTGACAGGGTATCTAATGTGTCGTCAGTTTTATTGGAATTAATTAGGAACAATCTGCAAAATTTCAAACGCTTCTCCACGTTGCTTTCTGTTTGTTGTAGGTTGACAATGGAACTTTACCATCAAAATTTGGAGTAAAATCTTAAACTTGTGCGTGGGTTCTTCTCGATGATCCATTATTATTATTCATCGGTTCTTGACCATTTTTTATTGATTCGAAAAATTCAAATAGTTTTGCATCCATTGTAAACGCGTTAGCGGTATAACTTATAACACGCATAAAAGATTTAACAACTCTAAATTTTAATAACGGTCAATTATTTATTATTAAATACACTAGTTTAACAAACTGAAACAAATATAATTACACTCTATAAACAAACACACGCAAATTGCAAACTAAATAGTATTTATTTACACGATATCAACGGGTTTCGATTGCCGCGTATTACCAGTTTATCAATTTTTGTAAATTAATTTATTTAAAAACTAAATATTTACCCGATTTAATTTAATTACTTTTAACTAACACTAAAAAATGCAATGGTGTTTAAGAAAAACAATTTACATTAATTTATATATTACTATCACTTTTAATTTAATAAAACCGACAAAGTCTTCTTCCGATTCAATTAAAAAAACTAGTTCCAACTTTTTACAAACACTTTTTATTCTTCCGTTATTTGCATCTAGAATGTTCCAAGTTTTTCAATTAGTGTCGCAGTTTTACTTTGAAAACCCTTCAGTATAATACAGGGTAGTTTTACAGTAATTTTAATCTGAAGAGCTCTCAGAATAATGTAATTTGTTAAATAATCTTGATACACTATTATGAAATCTTTTACTGCATTGCGATTGCATGTTCATGAGATTTACTTGGCAACGGCTGTTCATTTAATTATGCAAATTTGGTCTAGAAACTAAACCTTTTTTTTTGTTTTTGTTAGCTTTATAAGACAAGTCTCACATATTTATAAAAACACGTTGTAAATTTTTTTTTGTTATGCTTGCATATTTTTTGTTTGTTTCAGAAAGCAATTTGTATTGTCTTTCACGTCCAACTGCGCGCAGAACTGTGTCAATAACATCAGTTATCAAATCAAAAAGTCTATTGTTCTTAAATGGTTTTGCTATCAGTTTGCTATTCGTTCATTTCCAATATATCATATCGTTTGATTCAATAATATCGCAAAAATATTTCTTCGTTGGTAGACTTTGCCTTCAAAACTTAAAAAAAAAATATAGCGTATCAAAAATATGGGACTGTTTATGTCGGAAGTTTTTGTTATGGTCTTAAAAACCCGACCTTAAAAAATTTCCAGCTTTTATCTTTTCTGATACTGAAGACTGAAAAGTGGTAAACTTTTTTAGAATTACGTGAAGATTCAAATAATTGCATAAACATGTATATACTAAGACGGTCTGCATAATTCAAGCCTTCAATCGAATTCAAATAGATACTACTTCTTCCAGTATACTCTTGTTCTGTTCTGTTGAATTATAGTCTAATACAAATTTATTGAGACATTTCAAACCAGCTCTAAAATGCTTATAAAAGATAAACAATACAAGCTTTGTGTACCCAAAATACTTCAATTTAATGTAGCTGTAAAGTGTAAATGCATTTAGTGCTCTATAACAAAAAGTAACATATTAATATAAGCGAAACAAACATAATGCATGTAACTGTTTGCATAAAAACAAAAACTAACAATCAAGATTTTGAAATTTAGTCCACACAAAATAAAGTATCCATGCCATATCAGAAAATGAAGTAAGCCAATCGTTAACTTGCAAACCAATTACATCAAGTGAATGTGCCACCTCACTATATCAAATAATATTACATTTTAGCAAAACTTTCTAGCAATGACAAACCTACCAGCATAATAACTGCGGAAGAAACTTGCTCAGAGATACTTAAAAAACTCTCAATTGTTATTCAATGTCACAGAAATGTCAACATTTCCAAAAAACAAAACATTACGTATCGAAATGCGTTTCATTACGAAGGCAAATTGGAAAAACGATAAAACAGTACACTACATATCAATTAACACCATGAATATTGTGGATAGTTATAATTATTTACTTAAAATATAACTACATATAACGCCAGAACGCAAAGCCATGTATCACCACTGTTATCACGCAATCGCAAAAACTAGTAATTTACGTTTGTCTCAGTCGTTTAATTCAAACTTGTAAGACAGTTTTAGAGAAAGGAAAAAGCTAAATACATGTATTATGTATATATAATACATAAAATTTTAAATAATTTTATTTTTGATAGAATATACACAAGAAAAAGGGTACACGTGAAATCAAGCAAAAGTATAAATTTTTATAAAGTAAAAACGTTTTTTGTGTTACCCAAAAATGTTTTAGAAAACATTATGAAAATATTTCAATATCAATGTTTCAATAAAAGGTTTTTAAAACGTAACAAAAATATTTTTTGAAAAGCATTTTTTATTTCAACTATTTTAAAACGTTTTTAAAAAACAAAAAAACATTTCCTGGCTGATTGGGATGTTGTCAGGTCGAGTGTAAAAATTGCCTTGTACTTAAACATTGCTTAAAAAAATGTTAAACAACATGTATATAAGATTATTGTATTTATATAAACTTTTTTTAATTACTTAATAGATGTGAGACAAAAACATGTTTTTTTGAAAATTTTACAATTAAATTCACTTGACGAAACTTTTTGATGAAATTGGCTTACTGGTTGATTGATGGACGTGTTAATATTTGTTGGATAGAAACGTAGGTACGTTCGGTATAAATATTTCTATATTTCTTAATTTTAAATCTGGTATAGATGACTGTAGAATAACTTTTCATGATTGTGTTTGAGCACCATTCTGTTAGAAACTAGTCGTATTGACGAATAAATTTACACGTTTTTGATTTTCTAATTAGTTTAGATTAAATTACTAAAAACAAAGTAATTTTGATTACTAGCATAACAAAAATACAATTTATTCATTTTTGTGTTATTAACACATTCACTGCCGATCGCACAGACGCTGTGTACTATGCGAATTTAACTTCAAAGTTTTATCATTGTGTTGGTGTGGCTTCAATTCAGTCTGTCTAAGAAAATTTTTGTTACGCGGTTTTTAGTTTCGGCTTTTGTTTGATTAATTATGGCGGATGAGTCGGTACCAGAGCCTTCAAATATAAAAAAGCGCAAAAAATTGGAATGAGAAATCCCGACTGTTTAACAGAAGAGGAAATAAAAGCAATTTTGATTTTCTCTGTCAGTGACGACGATTTCTTGGGGAAAAACGTTTTGTTACGAATTAAATGACAAACAGGTTGTTGATAGTAGTAAATAGGAGGTAGAAACAGGAAAAACGAAAGCAACTAACCTGGAAGAAGCAACTGCAGAAATACATGATATTGCCTAGAGTGATTCACTTTTTGACAGCATCTGCTTTTTGTGGAGGACAGAGGACACCGATGATTTTATTTTACTTGTTACCAATGAGTTTTGTGATATCTTAGTCAATAAAACAAAAGCCTACGTTGAAAAAGTTTTTTTGCCAACTGGTTTGGAGCGAGCACGAATTACAGATTGGAAGACGCTTACAAAGGATGAATTGCGTGTTTTTCTTGGACTGGCACAATTGCTATAAAACGATTGCAACATTAGAAAACACACTAGTTGAAGGGAAGAGATTGTATAGAATAAGGTAAATTTTGGATTATTTCAACAATGACACATACTTTATATGTAAATTTACAGGAGATGCATACAAATATGTAAGTTTCTCTAGGTCTACGCTGCGCACAAAGAATTGAGTTTAGATGAGTCAATGGTGTCCTGGAGTGGCCGGCTAAACTTCCGCCAATATTTACCCAAAAAAAAGTTTTGTGTTGGCGGAACCTAGCGACCCCACAATAAAAATTATTATTTATACGGGGGCGAAATACATTACTGGTGGCGCAGAGCATGTTTCGGAAGTTACTTTGCAGCTGATGCAAAATTAATTAGATAAGGGCCTTTTTATGGAAAACAGTTAAACCTTGGCTTCAATTTTGTTACAAAAAAAGACGTATTGTATGTGAACAATTAGGGTCAATTGCAAAGGCAACAGTCAAGAAGTTGTAAGCGCAAAATTACAGAAAGACAAAGTAATTGAAAAATGTGATGAGGCGAATGGTGTAACAATAGTAAAATGGCAGAATAAAAGAGACGTGAGTTTTATCAGTAGACTATATAGCGCATCACTTAAAGAAGTGCCTAATAGATGCGAAAACGTGACATAATTGCATATAATAAATGTATATCCAGGGTAGATAGAAAGGACCAGATGCTATCCTATAATGCCGCGGACCGAAAGACAATAAGATGGTATAAAAACTGGGTCTAAATACTCTGCAGATACTTTTGTTAAATACATGGTATCTATATAATAAGTATTCGGAAAAAAGGCTTAGTTTTTACGACTTTTGTCTTTGTGTGAAAATCTCGTGGGGAAACCAAGCAATACTCCAAAACTCTCCAATATCCCCGACAAGGTTCACTTAGCTTCATACCTAAGAAAGTCAAAAGGGGGCACAATACAACAAAAATATTATCGAGTGTGCAGACAAAATAAAACTAAAAAGGCTACAAACTTTTGTTGTACCATGTGTACAGATCTGGTCTATGTTTGGAACCATGCTTTCGATTGTTCCACAAATACTAATTTTTTTCGTTGATATTTGACTGAATAGTTTATGATTTAACCTATTTCTTCAAGTTTTTTTCTGCTTTATTATTTTGTCATATGTGTTATTAAATTATTTTTTTTTTGTTAATAACTATATTCTTATTCTGTAATATTGTTTCTGATAAACTTCTAAAGTTGGCGAAACGCGTCACACAGGGGGTGTTTCTCAGAGGCTGATCACGTAGCTTAGGTTTCATTTTTTGGACTTTTTAGGCTACAGTGTAAACAAAAGCTGATTTTTTGATCATTTTATGCTAAAATAAACTCACTGAAGCTTAAAAATGCTTATCGACGACTAGAAATTGACATTGGCAGTGGTAACGTTAAATGCAAATTGTGTTTTTTTTAATATTCTTTTATTTTAAAATATTATATAATAATTTACAAACAATGAAGGTGTTAAAAAAAACTTTTTTAACAAAGCAGCGCGACGTCATACCCATTTATAAAAATTATAAGTGTTATAAACCTTACGATTTTGTGTATATTTAATAAATGAATGTAAAACTGGTAAAAATAAGATTTTTTTATAAAAACGGAAAGTGGAAACCGTTTATATCTTGTTTTAGTAAAACAATATCTACTGATGGGTACATTTTTTAATAGTGGATAAGTTTTGAATTTCTTTATTCATGGACTTAAGCACAATTACGTTGCAGCGTAATCGTTTTAAGATTTGACGATTATCATGATAACCATTTTTTATTGAATTCTCAGGTTGAATTAGTGTAATTTTTGCGAAAGAAAGTTTTTACCTTTTTGTATATTTATAATCGCTAATAATGACCGTACGTATCATTACGTGGTGTAATTTGGTTTTTTGTTTTACAAAATCATAAAAAAAAGTTTTGCATATTATTAGATTTTAATCGGTTTTACATTACATTTCAGTATTTACTAAGAGCACAAAAACTACATACTCCGACGTTTTCTTGTCAATATCATTAACGTTGTTTATGCATGTTTTCTTTCATTTTTTCGAACGATTACTGAGTGGCTAGAACATTATTCTAAGTAGTTAAAAAATTTAAGCACCAATGATAATTTCACATAAAGTTTATTCCAAAAAAATGTTACATTAAGGTAGTTTAGTTCTGATTATTGAGTCGAAACAACCGTAAGTGATATAAAATGTACTTCTAATTTATTTAATCCTTTAATACAGTATAAAGTGGAAACAAATATAAGCAAATCAAAGAATAAGGTCGTAGTTGTATGAGATTCTGAGCAAGTGATTTACGTGACTGCGGTACCCCCTGTCTAATATGTCACTATTACTACGACACCTCGCCTTAATCTGGATTACTCGTTATTTGTTTGTTTGGAGACGTTTTATTGCCTTACTGATCACTGCAGTTCGTCTAAATTACCGTCCTTTCAATAGGATACTATTCGGTTTTTCTTTTTAATTTACTATTGTTAGGTTTTCCTGTCGGATATACTCTAACAATGATTTACAGATACAAATTGACTAAGGGGGGCTGTTTCATTTTTAGAATTTCAAAATAATTGACTCCAACGTATTTAAAGAAAACGATTAAAATAATTACGATTATTTACAACTATAATTTAGTTTATTTTAATTATAATTGGCGTACATAAAGTTATCACTAAAGTTAATTTAACTTAATAAACGACATGTGATGACGGGCCGCATGTGTAACACAATTATCACTTGTGAATAAGTGACTGTCATTTATTTATACAAACTTGAATAATTGTGTATTAAAATCAACGACGAACGAAGTTATGGATCAGCAAAACACTTCAGCACTTCAATTACGTGATTTATGCGAGTATAACTACTTTTGTAAAAAATTAAAGGTTATGAACTTAAAAGTTATATGAAATTAATTACGTTAATAAAATACTACCATAATACCTTTATGTTGTATAACAAATTTTATTAGATTTTCTGTTCAACCCAAAACGGAATCGGTACAAATTATGTATGCCGTAATTGTGGCTATAAAATTTTTATTAATCTACTTAGAAATTTGTGCGCGTTTATAGCATTTTCCTAAAACAAATTTTGTAGTGTATTTCAAATTTTTTTAAATTTATTATTTTTGGCAAAATATTATTTATAGTCAAAATTCAAATTGTATAAATCTTTACAGGTTTTCTAGTTTTTTATGTACGTTAGAGCTTTTGAATTCGAACTCATTGCACAAGTTGACCTAGATTATCATAATGTTTGGATTATCGATGAAATGTTAGATTTTTTATCTCTCTGAGAATTTCCACATTCTCACAACAAAAAATATATTTAATACATATGAATACCAAAATAAAATACATATAGGCATTTTATATAAATCTGTATGATGATTTTGCTCTGTTTAATGTTCGCTTCTTCTGCTTTTTTGGCTCCTTTTTTTAATTTTTGATAGAATTAGAATGTGGTGCTCCAATTCATCACTTTCTTCAGCCTACTTTAATCACGTTACAAAATTTTTGACTGCTTTTTTGTGCTTTACATGTTTTGGTATCACTTCTACTTTTTCCTCGAAGCTTGAGTCATTCTGAATATGTTCTAAAATATCCGTATTATTTGTGGATTACCATAATGCTTCATGTTCGATAGTCCATTTCAAATTTTTTAAATCATCTTTTGCGATAATTTAACTATTGCTAAGGGAGTTAGATTTAACGGCAAAAACATTGCAATAATGTTTTTTATCTTCAGAAGATAAGTTATTGACTAAATTAGATGTTAAAAACTGGCTAATACAACTCTTTGTGCTATTAGATATAATTCCATATTTTTTTGCAGTTTTTTGTATCCTGTAAAATAACTAAAAGAACATTTAATGTTTACAATACAACAATACAATTTTACAAATTTTCTTAACTTATGATATGAAGGTTCCATATGTATTTCCATAAATCGACGTTGATGCTTTACACTTAAAAATTGTACCTATGTGTTTTTATTTGTTTTACGAATTTAGAATAGTTAATACATAAGTGTAAGGGGAGTAATACGCAATAATACAATTTTTATATTATATATATACTCACAAACGAATCAATCAAGTACATGTGTTACCATTGGTGTTGTAACGGATTTTAAATTTGGTTAAACTAACTATTTATACGTAATTTAGCTATGATTATTATAGACATAACTGATTTTTAAGAAACTAACTAACACTAATAAACTGTAACAATGTTTAAACAAAATATGACTATCACTAGATAATTATAAACAATATCCAATGATTGCTTGCACTTTTGTTCATCTACACTTAATGCCCTTGTTGATTTTAACAACGCGTTTACTTACACGACGTATTTATTTAAACGCGCACGTGTTTTTATGGATTGTGGTTTCGCTAACAACATCACAAACTCTGATTTGATAGCCGTATGAACCCCCGAAAAAATAAATAGTTTGTCGCTTTTTTTAGAGTTCAAAATAAGTCGAATGGATCATATTTATATCTGTACCAAAATGTACTGTTTGTCTGTGAGAAGAGTTAAAAGTCGACTTACAAGAATTACATTTTTCCACGCTGTTCAGAAATGCGTTAAACAAATGTGATAAAATTTTACCAAATTCTTAGACTAGTCGGAGATAAGAGAGGTTAAAAAAAATAGAATTTAAAGGGCGTCAGATCTTCTTAAGTAAAACTTTTGTTTCGATCAAGACAGAAAGTTCAAACTTGTAACAAAATTAGGTTCGTAACCCTAAATGGACCAAAAAAAGAAAGATAACTATGTATAACAATTAAGTTAAATATTGTAGATTATTAACAACGAACGCAAAAATTTTTGTTGTACATAACTCTATCTATAAATGCCGGAAGTATCGGCAACACACAATACATAAGTTTGCACAAAGAGTGTCGATAACGAAGATAATTACATCATAAATATCTATGGTTTACAGCATGCAATACACAAAATAATTAATGAAAATACCTAAACGGTACACAGTAAAAAATATCACGGTGTAACCTTGAACACCAAGGTATGGTGCGAAGATGGTCTAATTTTTCTATTATTTTTAACACCAGTTGTCGGTGTATAAATGGAAAGTAATTTTGGGACTGAAATAACACCATTTGTACTGCATTTGTATTAAGAATTGATAAATGTACACCGCAATCAAACATTTTTGTTTCACGATGGTGCACGATGTTTCTACGCGAATGATATTTAACACTATTCTTGATTAAAAAATTACAAGCTTGCAAATTGTATGTACAAAGAGAATTTGTAATGTACGCCAAGTCCAATATTCATTAATGATTTCAGACCGCGTTTGAAACAGCACAGAGCAATTTTTCTAAAACGTTCAATACTAGAGTGTAAAATGTTTGTGAAAATCGAATACAACTGTTCATTAAAATGGATGTCGATCGATCTCGCTAATGGAACCTATGAATTTTCAGTTATAATTGACATCCTATCAGACGGTACCCCATATTTAGTCTTAAAGTTGTGGAAAACGGTCGAGTACGATGCAGTAAAATGTGCTTATGTAATTGATCACTGTGAGGCAGAATGTAAGTTAGCAGAAATAAGTAATATGTCATGTTATAAAGAACCTTTTGAAAAATATTTATTATGCTACAATCCTACTACATGGTGTATTGTTCCAAAATACAAATTATGTCATGAAAATAACACCATATGATATTAAAACTACACCATAGTTTTGAAAAAATATTACACCACTAAAGTGTTGTAATTTTACTCCGTCCCTGAGAAATGAAGTTAACACCGAAACGGAAGTATGAATATAGACACAGGTGTGGTGTTATTTGGTGTAGAATTGTGTAAATTATTTTTTACTGTGTATTGAAACAATTATTGTAATTGCGTAAGTCAGAACAAGCAAAATTTCGTGAGAGACTTTTCAGTAAAAGTGACAAAGTAATTAAATAAGACTTACCCACAATCCAGTACTTGCCCGGAGAAAACGTTTTCCTCGTTGAGTCGATCTAGAATATTTATGAATAGCAAATCGTGTCAACACAATGACTCACGAAAGCAAAAATATACAAAATTCTTAATTAATGTCAAAAGAAATTAGACATTAAAACCCGGTTATCTAATGCTGTTGCACATATTCAGTAAAAGTTGATATCGCAGTCGACTGTCGTATCTCGGAGAAAAGTTCTTGCCGAGACTTTGTTTTTAGTTTGAACGTAGGCCTTCCATGAAGGTATTGGTTGATATTAACCCTTTATCGATCGATGATACATCAAAACATACGACTAACACGTGACGGGACGTCATGGAAATTTTCCCAAATATGCCATCTGTTTGTTATCTTCACTGATAACGGTGAACGTGTAGTGGGTACGGAAATCCGCTATAGACAATTAGGACAAAATTAAATTAAACCCCCAATAAAGAGAAATATGACGGCAGACCCCTACTCAGCTTCCACTAAATAGCCACAAAATTCATTCGCATATTTATGTGAAATAATCTAATGGTAAAAGCCTTGTAGGGTGAAAAATACAGAGCTTACAGTGCTCGTCTGTATTGCACCACATCTTACAGGAAGGGAATAAAGTATGCTGTTATAAAATTTGACATCGCCGACAAAAGAGTGGGGGGTGTCGAAGGACAAATTTTATACTTGGAAAAAATTTTATGCTCAAAAATTGATCTACCAACTTTCTAACATAACCTTACTTTTAGTAATAAAATAAAACAAAAAAGATTGTAAATGGGTTAAAACCACGCTCGCCCGCTTGTATTTTTTATACAATTTTCTTAGAAGTGGTAATTGAGTTCTAAAATTTTTTAAATAGACAAACTTGCTCATTATTTTCTTGTAAAAACTCCGTATTTTGCATAGTTTCGAAGGAAAACACTGATAACCGATATAGTACAAGTTTAATTATAGTATAAAATTTAGCTGACCGTGGACACACAAACAAAACAAAAATCAGGATTTTGACAGTAAACAAATTCATAATTGTCTCAGTTTACTGTTGACAGTTAATGGTTAAATAATTTTTAAGTAGACTTTGAACGCTTGTCACGGATAAACTGTACATTTTGGTATATAGATAAATAGGGTTCAATCAACTTATTTTGCTCTATAAAATACGTGGTAGCTTTATTAGCAATTTTAGGACACTTTGTATATGAAACCCATTCTAGAAGCTTCAAATTTAGTAAACACCAAAGAATCTTTTAAGATCACGACGTTATCGTAAACTGTGTGAAAGTTTTTAATTTAATTCTTATGTTTTTGGGCCATAATATAGTAGATCAGCTAAGGTCAATTCTTCATCCTAAAAGTACATACGCTGTATACTTTTCTGTTTCTGATTCTGTTTCGTCTAACTTTACTTTGTTCTTTCTAATCTTTTTTGTTTGTTTCATTTCTGATGTGCTGGTTAATATTACACGTTTCTCTGTTTTTCTTGTTTGATTAAAGTTTTTTCTTTGAATAGCCTTAGGGAAAATTTGCATTTTTTCGTATTGTCACTACTGCTTTTCTTGTTTTTATTTTATTCCTATTAGTAAACGGCGATAATGGAAATCCAGTTTCAGTAAATATATTTTACTTAAAAGAGTAGATGCCTGTAGATTAAAAACCACTCCTAACATTTTTAGAAACCATTGATTATGAATAAGCTACATAAAGACATTGCGCTGTTTGATGCAGTATCATAAAGACGGCTGGGTGATTTAAAAACCACGCATCCATTGCACAATTATAAAATAAAAACACAATCCGATTTACCTAACGTTGGAATTTATTACCCGTATGCGGTAAAAAGGTCAATATTATTACAGTATTAGATTTTGCAATTTCTACTGCCTCTGAATATATGTGGAACTCGTGGTTATGGCTCACAAACAGTTCAGTTGTCATCTAGACAGTTAGATTAGTTAACCCCAGTGTTTCAGGTGGATCCCGTTTAACATCAGAACATTAAACTTTTTGCAAGGAAACACAATTGAAGCGTTTCTTACAAAAGGAACCCATGTCAAAATATTAATATTTTCAGGAAGTAACAAAAACGTAATAAGTGGCTTAAAGTAAGATTTTTTTAATAAAAACTGTTTCTTACATTAAATAAATATACAAATTAGGTTTAGTTTACAATTTCTTCTAATATTATCCCAAAATTTAAAAAAAATGATTTGACATGGGTTATTTTCGCAAATAATGTTCAAGTACTTTAGAAAATTGTATTTGAAAAACTTAAGATACACAAAAGGCAATATTACAAATCCCAGAAACAAAGTATGTAGGTATACATAACAAACAGAACACTGATTAGGCACTTTGGCATCTCTTGCTATTATCCTATGAATCTACACCAACACCTATATTATCTTTTTTGACGATGAAGGGGATGACCTGCGAACACAGCGATTCATAAAACTTACTAAACATAAAATCAATAAACATTTAGTCTTATTATATTTTATTAGTTTTTGTGGGAGTTTAACTACCTACCATACTACTCCTCCAACAACTCGAATACGTGTACTTAAAGAAAAACCTGGATTATCTGTGAATATTTTGTACATTGGGATAGTTTGTTACGTGAATTTACTCTTAATTTAAATGTAGGCGAGAGGATCGCAGGTCTTGGTGTGCTAGTCATAAAATAATTCAAAAAGGCGCCAAAAGGGTGAGAAACTATTTACGGCAGATACCGTTTAAATCTGCCCAACACTGAAAGAGAACCAATGATAAAACATATGTTATAACAATAAATATATATTTTCTAATTTGTTAGTAATCACACATAATCAAGGAACAAATTTACATTGGTGAATATAACACAAATATGCAATATTGCGTTTAATAATATATTACTTAAAAAAAGTTTTATATTTAATTGTGACAACAAACAATATGTACGTACAGTCATACGTGCAAACGACTAAGAACGTAGACAAAAGACTATAATTTGGAAACAAAATATTTATAATTTTTTTTTGTTCAGAAGTATACGGTTGGCTAACGGCGTTTTCCACACAATTTCCTAAAACTTGCTGAAAAGTAAATTATCACGTACATATAGCGTTATGTCAAATAAATTTTTTAGGTTCGTACGATCCATAAAAAAAACTAACTGAGCAAAGTTTCTCTAAATTAGTACAGATATATCAGTAAATTCCAATTCGTTTGAAAGCGGCAGCAATTGAAACAATGGTTTTGATATTCTCAGTTAATGTAGGTCGAATACCTACTCAGCACAATCTTCAATACTTCGTTAATTGTATTATTATCACAAACATTTTCTAGTATGAAAAAACCCAGCATTAATAGAACAACACGTGTCGGTAGCCAAAGTTGCTAATGATAAAATAAAAAAATCAAATTGCGCGGTAAAATGACAATGCATCTTTACCCTAACGAATTCCCCAAAACAAACAAATCTCAAACCGTAGTTTAATATTTAAAATTAGCGTGGATAATTTAAGATGTTTAATAATGGAAAAACTCACGGAGTTTACACTAACACATGCGTCTGACTTACGTTACTTACAAAATGGAAGTGGTCGATTGAAAATGTAACCACATATGTCACAAGCACAGATGACGTTCTGTATGTAAAAAGTATGCTCTGAGAAAAATTTATACAGTACGAAAACCACACCAAAATCTTTTTAGCATAAGAGTTGTGCTGGTTTTGTAGTTTTCAAAAAATATCGTTCAACTGCGCTTTTCATGTCAAACAGTTTACCTTGATTTAAATTTATATACATAGAATGTTTACAAGTTTCAATCGCGACCAATTTCTTTTTCTTCTCAATAATTGATAAATCTGGGTGGTTGAGCAAAAAGGAAGAAGACTCACAGGAAAAATTTGTATTATCTGCTTGAGTAGTTAATTCTTGTTTATCACACATTGTGCAAGTATTAGTTTGCGATAGACCAAATTTGATATAGAATTGTGAATTAAAAACTTTTCAGTACGTTTTGTATAGTTTATTAATTTTATACTCTTCTATAAATAACCTCTACATCTTTTTTATTGAATGCGTTTCGTCTAAATAATACTTTAATAGATTTTTTTATAGAATAGTGAAATTGCCTTACCGGAAAAGACAGAAATAGGTAAATTAATAAATTTTTCCACTTCGGTTGAAGTTTTTTTGGGCCTGTTTTTGTGTCGTCGTTTCTGTCTATAAAAGATTGGGCAGTAGAAGACATGCAACTGTGAATATGTTTTTACCTACACCTTGAAATGCCATGGATGTTTAGAAAAGCATTTTTACATTTTTTCGCCTGTTTTCTGGGCCTTCGCTGATGTACACCTCTTACTGTAACCCTGCTCAATGACTATCTTGTGGATTTTTGAGATAATACTGTAAAAGACTTGAATTATATGTTCCCTTATTGTCTCCAATAGTTTTGCAAAGCACTGACATCGTACGCAACTGTATGAGAAAAAAAACATTTTAACTACATTCTATCTCTAACCTAACTTTTTACTTACTTTCAGTTTGGTTTCTTGCCGCTACATTATGACCTGCGTGATTAATGTGTTTACCTTTTTTTCTTTGATTATCCATTTTGACGCGCAAAACAACCAGTCAATAGCGTTTCTTACAAAAACAACTTTTGTTAGGTTAGGTAATTTTTGTAATAATATCGTGCTGACAAAAGCAGTTTTTAAAAACCAGTATATGTTCGGCCCGTTGTAACTGTGAATACAGGCTGTTCTTGTGGAATCGTATAATATTAACATATGAGCATTACCTTTTTTGACGTTTTTTTGACATGGATTCTTTTTGTAACAAACGCTTGCTAGTGATAAAAACGTTCCATTTGTCCGCATAACTGTACATGTAGTAACAGGCAGTCCTTTTTCCGCACTTCTACTTTCCTTCAGCTGCTTAACTTCTTAATGTGTATATACCTTTTGGGGACGCTGCACTGTTGTGGTAGCCGTCTTGTCTAAGTTCTATATGCGGATTTTTCAAAAATCTGATGGATGCTTTTTATATACCTCTTTCAAATTAGAAAAAAAACTATCCGCATTAGGTTTGATGAAAGAAGTAAATATTGAATATGAGCAGGATTTATGCTTTCTTAAACTGAATGTGGAGTGTTTTTTTTTTAAATGCTTGCAACCAGTCTTTGCTTGTGCACCTGTTAGTGTTCCAAGGTTCTGGCACAAGAATATTATTTATACACCTCAATTCACATGCCAACAGTCAAATCTTTAACGTGTATAATGTAAATGCCATTGTGCTACAAGTCTTAATGTAATCACACAGCCCTTCTTGTTTTTACTAAACATCAATCTTATAGCATAGTTAGGGATCATTCCCGAGTTTTGATTATCTTTGTATTTTATTACATATCGTCTCAAAGTGTTCGAATCCATGTTGAACCATTCTACAGCAACCCGTAGTGATGTTTGGTTATTTATTACTTGCTCCACTGCTGCCACCATTTGTAGGGTTGTAAAGTTTGCCATCGTCTTGTGCATAATAACAAGATTCTGCAATTGAATATATTATGATCATCTGAAGGAAGTTCAGGTAGTGTTTACTATATAATTTTTTGATAAAAAATTATAAAAATTATCCACTATCCCAGTTCAAACGTTAACTTTTTTGATATGTTGTCTTTGCGTCTTTCATTCATTGCAAATTTTACACGGCGCAGTAACGGTAATTTTACTTATTAAGAGTACCATTTAAGCATCATATTGTCTGATTCAAAAAACAATGTTTTTAATATATTTAAGTTTTGCATTAAGGAGTTCTATCATTGTCTCACAAAATTGTGCTTGTTGATCAAAATCATTATCGAACAGTTGTTGTACCAAGTGCACTTTGTACGGGTGGTATTATTTTAGCTGATGAAAACGCTTGAAAACTTAATTTTTTATGTTTTGAGATGTAAAATAATTTCTACAAGGGTTAAATTAACAAAGTGTAAAATTGTCTGTCTTCATCTAAAATTTATGGAGGTCCGGTCTAAGTACCTATCTGTTCAGGATTGTAAAATTTATTTTCTTCTCAACTTATCGTTAATTGTGATACTAAAAGACGGTTTGGGTGGGTCACATCTCCAATCTCAATTTTTTTTTTGATGTTTTGACATGAAAAAATTTTTTTGATCTTGTTTTTTGAATCGCTAAACAAGTAACATACACTTTACTAAATAACTTCAATAAATTGTGTTTTGACATTTTTACTAATTTCTATATACGAGTTCCTATTGGTAGTATGGTAAATATCGCTGATTGTTAGTAACAACCGACTTTAAAAACGTTTTTTTATAAAAATAGCATAAATCAAATGAATTAGCAGAAACAATACTGTGGCGTTTAACTTTTATAAGTTGAGGTTACTGGCACTAACGGGTTAAAAAAATTTAATCTTTGAACCCTAATTTTAAGATAAAAATCACAGCTTTTTTTGAAATATTTTTTTGGCGATTTTATTTTTGGAAAACACTAAAAACAGACAGTTACACAAAACATAGTAGGTACATAATATGACTAAATACGCATGCGTAATAATTACAAAAAAAAATCAATAAAAAACACCCTTAAAGTTTAACTGGTCTCATTCTTATTTGAGTATTGTATATAGCAATTTCAAACAAACGTTAGCGTAATTTGTTCGTGCCAAATTTTAATCATTAAAAATAAGTTTTTTTGTTAGATTTTGGAGTTAATTAAAATACAAATGACTAATACTGATTATGTCTAATTATGTCAATAGTTTGAAACAACTTTAAGTAAGATTTCCTAAAATAGTAGCAGGCAATTTTGACGTTTTAATATGTATAGGAATTTTTCATGCGTGTCAGTATAATAGAACCACTTTTACCTGTCAGTAGCTATTATTTTACAACAAAACTAATATAAGACCAATTTGAAAGGCAAATACTAACAGATAATTCGGACAGGTTTAGATCAGTTGGACGTTTTTAGTCCTAATTGTAACACGATATATTATAGACATAGTTAGATATAATAGTTAGTAGATATCAATTACTAATTGTAATGTACTTGAATATATTTTCAAACTTACTTCGAAATATTTTACTACTAATGTTCGTACGTAAATTGGTAACATGATTCTTGTAGAAGGTAAAATAGATTAATGTTTCAACCCAAGTTCTACTTTTAGAAAATCACTGAGAAATAACAAACTTAATTTGAATGTTTTTATGATTAATGTGAAGTCGATTTTAAATGCATTGCGCTAGTAATGATGTGTCAATATAAACGATAATTCCGATAAATTGAGTTATATACAACGATGTAATAATGGCGTGAATACGCTATTATATTTTATTGAACTAATGATCTCGGTGACCTTGGATTTCAACGAGCTTTGCTCAATTTTGTCCCAGGACCATCTTCGATTTCACAGTTAATTTTTGAACAAAAATACTAAACGATTTTTTTAATGAGCTGACATGTGGTTTTTGGAGTTGATTGTTAGAATGATGTTAACTCGCAGGAAATGAGATTCTTTCGGCTTCTTACTTTGAAATTTAACAAACTTTTTGTTAAATTTAACGATTACATTGATTTTTACCAAAATAAGATGCCGCTTAAATTAAGATACAACCACAATGACCTGCAGCCGTGTGGTTAAACAAACAAGGAACGTCTGGACGATTCTCTTTGTTGCAAAAATTAAGAATTTACTTGTTGATGCAAGACATTGAAGAAAGTTTTTGTGTAGTTTTGCATTAGTTGTAAGTGTTTCAACATGATTGCAATAAAATACGTCGTCTTGTAGAAAATATATATGCTAAAGTATCTGGAATTAGAATTAAACTCAGAATTATACTAACAATAATTGTAATTTTGACAAATTAAATTCGTGTTAAATGAAACATTAAATAATAATAATAGTTTAGTTTTCATGTAGACTTTCTATCAGCATTAATTTTGCAAATAATTAATGTAGACTTATTTATTGACTAGTAGAATGTTGACATTAATCTTTCACTTTTTTTAATTACTAGTTTTCAGTACTAATTTAAAAAACAGTGAAATATTTATGACACATTTATGTTTAATCCACGATTTATTATTTTAAAAAAATGATTTACTAATATACGTTTAAATGCGTATATATAATTAAATTAGTAAATGTTTACAGTTAATTACTTAAAAAATTAAAAGTAATTACCAAAAAATTAAATGAATCTTTATAATATAACAAAACATTATTTAAAATTAGTACGTAATAAACTGCTAAATATAAAACTTAAGTGTTTTACAATAATAATAATTAGTAGTATAAATAGAACTTTTCAGGTACTATTAAAATCTAAAAAAATTGTTTTTGCTTCTATAATTATAGTTAGTCATGTGATATATTAAGCGAGTGCAAAAACTAGCTACGTTAATACAAAATCAAGTTTCTTCGGTCAAAGGATTTATTTTTATTTGATGTTAACGACCAAGAGTTAAAAAAAATTATAATTGTACATTATAATTAATAGTAAAAATTTATCAAATACATTAACTTTTAAATTCGATAAAATGACAAAAATTCTGAAAACATTAAAAGAATATCTATATTAAATTTATGGGCATTAAATTTTTATTAACTAAAAGCTTGAAAATTAATTAAGCATATACAATAAGTAGTGAAACGAGTTGTCTAATCTAATCAAACGTTTCTATTAACTTTTCTTAAGTATTTTTGCTTTTTAAATTTATTGTGGGTAATTTGAAGGGCAACAAAAGTTTGATGTGTTATAAAACTAAAAGCTTTGTAATAAAAAAAATAAATAAAATAAATAACGTCTTGCCGTAAAGCTTACCTAATACAGGTGAGTATAAATGAGATGATCTGTCTAATTATATTATATTTATGAAGGATAAACATTCTATTGATTAATGCTAATGCGGTCTAGAATTAATTAAAATTGTCGAATGTTTTGTTCTACTTAAGCAGATTTGTAGTCATGTGTTTTGCAAATAATTATAACTGTTTGAAATATCGCTGTGCTAATCTAGAACATTTTTTTATGAATATTTCAAACCTCTTTTTTTCTTTAATTATTTATTTTGTACATTGTGTAGTCAAAAATTATATTTCAAGAATTATTGATTTTAAGTTTCATCGATAATTTTTAAATAAATAAATAATTTATAGTTATTTAATTATGGTAAGTTCTATTACTAAATACTTTATTATCAAAGTTATGAGTACTTACTGACTGTTTTTATTTAGTTTCTGAGCGTGCATGTAATCGATACACATTATTTTTGTATTATTTATAAAGCAAGAGCAAAGTGTCTTGTAATAAGTCGGTAATTTTGCCGTTTAAAACAATTGCACTTAATTTTTTTACTACATTTTTGAAACAGTTTTTTTTATTTTGACCGTATTTTTTTTTCTGTAAAGAAACTTTGATTTCTTGTTTTTGAATTGTTTACATCAAATTTTTGTTTAACTTGGAATCTAATTATATCAATAGTTGGTAAAAAAACTGTGTTCTGCATCTTCTTTATGTTATGTAAAACATCCTGAGGTGAAACTAATTGCAACAAAAATAAAATTATGTGTGGTACTAAATCACATTATGTGTTGAGAAAGACTGTAATATCGATTTACCAAAATTAAAAGAATTAACCAAGTAGTGCCTAAAACCTAAAAAGTTTTGTAGTGTTAAAGAATTTTTCTTATTTAAAATTAGAAAATATCGTATTTATTTTATCAAAATCAAAATTGTTTTTTGTGTTTGCAGTTCTTTCTACAACTATTTTTAGAAACTACTGCACATGGAAGTACATGTACATTTTATGGGGTACCAGTTCAACTGTATTCAATCATATTTAAGAGTTGGTTTGAAGCTGAGCTTAAACTGAAACTCTTTATCAGCCAATTGCCAATTTTTTAATGTAAAGTCAAGAATTGGCATATCAATTTTTTTTAAATAAAACTGCAAATGCACTCAAAGTCGATAAAACTGTTTTCATAATGTATTTTTCGTAGCAAAACATAATTAATTTGTGTGCGTCAATTTTAGTTTTTATGATATTCTGGAAAGCACAAAAACATTACTTTGCAAAAACTACGCAAACTTTCTTTCCAACCATCGGCGTAACTACTGGGTAGGCCGCGCACTCCCCAGACCGTTGCAAGCACCCCCCCTCCCCTTAAGAAATTGTAACTGCCACATAGTAATATCTTTATATGCACAATAGGACATAATTCATAATTAAAAAATAAAATGTTTTACCCTAAACTTAGACTCCAGTCCCCGCCTAGCGCGTGAAGTTACGCGCATGTTTTATATTTAGTTTTTCATACACACCACAAACTATTGTCACTTTTCTATACCTTCTGCTGACATATGATTGCAGCACAAATACGTACAAAGTTTTTTGCTGTAGACAAAACATTTGTGCTGTCTGATGAGTTTCTCAATAATGGTACTATGATCAAATAACCATTCTTTTAATTAGCTTATTTATTCTGGTATATTTGGCAGTAATTATTTTCCCTGATTTAATAATTTCTTTTCTCTTTTTGATCATCTTCGTGTTTTTACTAATCTTGTTTACTTGGAATTTTTTTTGATTTGCTATGCTTATGCTAGCTTTTCTAATATTATAGTATGGAGTTTATTTCTTTACTCTTCTCTTGCATGTCACAGTGTTTTTGCAGTTCATTCAAAATTTTATTTTCGTATTCCCTGTTAAAGTATCTACATTGTTCTTTGTTTATTGTTACGTTAATCCACGTAAATAGCTTCGGTTGTTCTATTTTTATATCTACTTTTAATCGTGTCTTTATTATTATGTGATCTCTTCTTGTTGCTATGTAGTTTACTTGTAGTATTTTCTATTATTATGTTATTTGTAAATAGTATGTAGTCTATTTGATTTTTCGTTTCTGTGTCCACGTTTATCTTTTGTGTTTTTTTTATCAAAGATTGTGATCATGGCAGTTTTTGTCTCCAAAAACTCTATAAATCTTTCTTCCCTTGGGTTGCTTTGTCTATATCCATAATTTTATATTCTTTACTTGGTTCTAGTTTAGCGTTGATATTTCTTATGATTATAGTGGGTTTTTTCAATTTTTTTCTTTTTCCCATACCCGTAAAAATTGAACAAGACATCATATCCCCAAAAGTATTTTTTTTAGTTCTAGAAAACATTTTTAAATAATTGTACTAAACGGGTAACGGAATGAACGTAAACGGAGAACTACTAAACTATTTTAAATATGCGGACAACGTAACTCTAATAGCCAATAATTATAAAAACTTATAAATAATTTTGCAACAACTAGATGACAAATTACAAGTCATAATACTAAAACTGGTCAAGAACAAAACAAAAATTATAATAAAAAATAGGAAACATAGTGGAAAATGAAATAAAAGAAAATGTCGATAAATGTATACCTAAGACAGAAGTAACATACTGACCAAGAAAAATGAAACCAAGAAGGTGATTAGAAAAATAAGAATAATTTAAACTGCATTTGAAAAACGGAGCTACATTTTGAAGAATAAAGTATAATATGCCCGTTTTACTTCTCTTAACATACAGGGTTATTCACGGTATACGACTCAAAAAATTGTCTCCAAAACACGCAACTTTCAAAAAGTTTCACTTTTGGGATATATAAAAGTCTACATGGTTACTTTTTTGAATTATTTTCATATTACACAAGTTATAAAATTTCATGTATATTATTGCATTTTCGGATTCACCAATCAAAATAAGTTTCTGTTTTAATAATGCTTATGATACTTAAACCTTATGGTTCTTTAAATAATTTGAGTTTTGTAAAAATTTAACCTAATTTTCGTTTGAGATACTTAAGAAGTATCTAAGTTATGAGAGCATAATTCACAGTGAAGTGTAATAATAGATCATAATTGATATTTCTGCTAACTCTGGGCAACATTTTCGAGGTTATAGTTTCAAAAGTGTCTTTTATGCGTCTTTTTATATCGTGTGGTGTTACCAGCGGCGTATTGTAGACAACTTTTTTATTTAAGTAACTATAATAGAAAGTGAAACTTTTGGAAAGTCACGTATTTTGGCCACAATATTCTAAGCCGTACAGCGTAAATGATCTTGTGTAGAGTGGAGACGTGAACATTTACAAAAACAACTTTGATAGAGTATCTAAACCCAAAAAGCTATGGAACACGCAATGCTGAAAATAAAATCGATAAACTAGTAAATACATAAAAATAACAAAAATGTAACAGACGTCGTCGACAGAATGTCTCCCCTCAAATGGAAATGGGTAGAGTACCTACAACAAAAGATACACAGACAGTAGATGGAACAACACAATAAATAAATGAAAGTTTTGGTACGAGAAAAAAACGACAATATAAAAAGAACAAAAGGTTTAGGATGGATACGAGCAGCACAAGAAACCAGTGTAAAATTTTAGAAAAAGTCTATGTTCAAAGTTGGATGCAAATAACTAAAGACATAGATGGTTAAATAATAGGGTTGGTAAAGTGGATATTTATAATTAAAAAACTTTTTAGCAGTTTAAGAAATTATTATCTAAGGAAAAACAAATAAACAAATAAAAGACACAAACGTCTATGGCAAGTCTTGCTAGCAACAACAATAATTGTTTGTATTGATTTCAATATAGCATTATATTTAAAAGGTTTCAATAATGTCAGTATTTTCTGCAGTAAGTTTGTTCTGGTTAGGTATTCTTAACTTCGTTAAAAATGTTTTGTAAATACTTGAAAAAGCGCTAAATAGATTGTTCTATCTTTGCATAAATTAAATCAGCATGTCAGTCGCTAATAATACGTGACTAGTATATTAAAGAACTAATTTCATAAGGTTTCGTTTTAGCGAACAAGATTAAGTTTAGAAAATGAGCCGCGGAGCGGGGAGTTTTCTAATGGTCGAGTGCGCCAAAATATCTCATGAAACGTTTACTTTATACTATTTTTTCTGTTTTGGATATGCAAAAATAAATTTAAATTACATATTTACTTTTACTTGATTGATTAGGAAGAATTATATTTTTTAAGGATAAGTTGGTAACATTTTAAATTTGACATGTTGGATTGCTGTATTCTAATTGTCAAATATCAGTATTGCCAGTATTGCCAATGTAACAAAACTACAGTTCGGGTGCTATAAAGTGTCACTTTAGACAACTCAAACCAGTTCTTTAAAGTACTTGTTAGAGTACCAAAATAGAAAAACACTAATTAACAAACTCATTGCACGTGTAACGTTACTGCATGTAGAATAGCTCAAAGTCTAAGGTGCAAGTTGAGTGTTAGCCATTATTTTTGCATGAGTTATACTAGAACGTTTTTTAGGTTATTTGATAAGCATTTGATCAATGTACATTTTGGTCGAACTACCAGACTATTTCTTGTTCTTTCTTTATGCAGTCACTTGGCCTTTATTTGTTTTAAATTCGTTGTTTGTACTTCGCATTTGCTGAATGTATATTTTGCAGATTTAACATTTAAATCCGACAAAATAAATATGTTTACAATATGTATAATATTCAGTTAGAACAGTTAGAGTTTGAAATTTGAGAAAGTTTTTCCTTTTTTCTATCAATGACTTTCTCTGCTGTGATATCATATCTGAGCAAATTTCTGAAAAAATGAACACATTTCTCAAGAATAAGATCGTGATCACTTGTCTACACTTGGGCAAATCTAAATTTGCAGTAACTTGTAGTCTTCTTCTTATTTTTAAGCCTTTAGTGCGCCCAGTGTTGAACATACGCTTTCCTCTTAGTTTTCCATTTCACTCTATTTTGAGCTGTTGATATCCATTTTATTTCAGCAATTTTTGTAGTCGATCTTCCTCTACTTCTCTTCTCATCCCAAGGTTTTCACTGTATGATTTTTACGTCTTAGTGTGATACCTAGCATTAATAATTCCTTTTTTTCTCTGTGTAGTTTCTAGTTTATACATGGTTTGTTGCGTAAATGTCCATGTCTGGACGTCAAAACCGGTAATACACATTCGTCAAATATTTTAGATTTAATATGCTGGGGAATTCTTTTGTTTTTAAGCAGTTTCGACAATTTTCTAAAAGGTTTCCATCCCAATCTCCTTCTTCTCTCTATTTCTATATTTTTATTTTCTTTGACAATTTGTATGATTTGACCTAGATATATATATACTCAGCAACGTTTTCTATTTGACCTACTTTTATTTTTACTTAGATGTTCTAGGGACTTAAAGTTTTGATTTTCTATCCAGTTTAGTTATCATTTTCTGTAGGTGTTCTTCTTCGTTGGCAATTAGCACAGTACCGTCAGTGTATCTAAGATGGTTTAATCTTGCTCCATTTTTTAATTTCAAAATTGCTTTATTCCAGTTATTTGAAGATGCGTTCCAAAGCTAGCTTGAACAGTTTTGGTGACAACTTGTCTGATTACTCTTTTTATTGGGATTTTGTTGGTGTTTTCATGTATTTTAATCACTGACAACTGTATATATATTTAATTGTGTTTTTGTACTTAGAGTCAATGCGTGTATTACCTAATTCTATCATAATTGCCCATTGTTCAATTGAGTGCCTTTTCGTAATCTATATAGGCTAGGTAAAGCGGCAGGTTGTATTCTATTGTTTTTTTTAATTAATATTTTCATTGTCAGTAAATGATCATTTGTGCTACACTCTTTTGAAAAGGCAGTTTCCTTTACAGGTTAGTAGTCCACGAATTTTTAATTATTCGGTTGGTAATAATTCTTGTTAGAAGTTTGTATATTTGGAATAACAAACTTTTTGGTCGATAGTTGTCTAGCAGTTTTCGGTCCTATTTTTTTAATTATTTTTTATGTATTGTAGAGTAAGCGCTATTTCTTCTTCATCTATTTCGGGTAAATCTTCAGAACCAACATTTATTACTCGTATCTCTACTAGATTGTTTTGTTATTTCAGAGGAATATAGGTCTTTGTAATATTTCTCAGTTAATTTCACTACTTCTGTTAGGTTTCTTATTTCTCTTTCGTTTTTGTCTTTCATTGCTATTATTTCACATTTTTGTTTGTTTCTTCTTTGATATTTCACATTACAGTTTTCTTTTCTGCCATTCTTTCTACTCAACTTCCATATCTGTACGTATCATTTTTTGCTTCTTTTTGGGCTTCTCTGTATTCTTGAGTTTCATATAAGCGAGTTTTATATATTAAATTATTTTTTGGGTAAATGGTGTATATTTATTTAGAATACAATTGCAAGCTTTCGAACTTTGTCTAAGTTCTTCGTCAGGCAAAAATTAAATTAATTTAATTTTTGCCTGACGAAGAACTTAGACAAAGTTCGAAAGCTTGCAATTGAATTCTAAATAAATATACACCATTTACCCAAAAAATAATTTAATAATGTTTTATGGTGAGAGTTTTATATAATTCTCTTTCTTTTTCAATCATCTTGATAGTTTTGTCTAAAAGTTTATTTGTTTTATTACTTTTATTTATGGGTACACTAAGTGCATTTTCGTGTAAAGTCTTCTTTATTTCTGTTGTTAACTGGTTTATTTCAATTGGTGCGTGTTCGATCTGATTTAGAGAATTGATAACTTTTTGTTTGTAGGTTTCACAATTGCATTTGAGTAGCTCTGTATTCACGAATCTTTTGTATTGCCCTGTATTTTTATTAGGTTTTAGTTTTGTTTTTAATTTGATCTTGGCTCTTACTATACGGTTGTCGCTTCCAGTATTGGATGTGTCAAGGAAAGTGTTTATTCCAAAAAGTATGTTAACATCCCAAACAACACATTGGTACAAAAAACGTCTAAATGTCCGTCTAATAAACGTTAATAACGCGTTTAAAAACGTTTTTATGTCAAATAAACGTCTATTAGCCGGACATTTAGACGTTTTTTGTACCAATGTGTTGTTTGGGATGTTTTTTCTGTCATTTCTTTCACTCACTCCATATTTTCCGATATAGGTTTTGGAGTCATCTAATTGTTCCCAAAGGATGGCATTAAAATCTCCCATTACAATACTTTGGTAGCATTTATTTTCTTTTATAGCAGTATTTATTTCTTCATAGAGAACTTGCACTTTTTCAGTATGTGTTGATGTAAGAGCGTATATTTGAATTACTTTTACCTTATATGTATTCTTAATTTTAATAGTCATGTAGGCCACTGTCCGATATACCATTTAATGTTTTCAATTTTGCAAATAGACGCTTTTAATAAAAAATTAATTCTTTTTTGGCTTTCATTGTAATTTCTCATATAAAATAGTGCATTTCCAGTTTTCAGAGTAACCATACCGCTTTCTTTTCTTCTTACTTCTCATAGACCAATTATGTGTCATATCTGATTCTTTTGGATTCATTTTCTAGATCTACTAACTCTTCTTCAATTGATAGGGATCTACAGTTGTACTTTGAATGTTGTCTCACTTTTCTTTTTAGCCAATTTCTGTTTTAGTTTGCCCCGGGTATTTGATTTTCCCAGTACTACCCATATCTGGGAGGCGTTCCCTTATCCGCCGCCGGGGGAAGTGCCCGATGGGGTACTAGCAACCCCTCACGGGTCAATTTGTAGTACATCACACTTTAATAAATCTGTTAAAATTCAAACACTAATAACTGAAAAAAATTTGAATATGCCCTCAGAGAGAACATGAATGTGCTTTATCTTTTAACATTGATGTACTGAGTTTTTGACATACAGTGTTTTTCCAACTTTTTTTATGCCTGATCTAGCTTTACTAAACGTAAGAAAGAACATTAATGTATGTAGCACACTAATCCAGATGACTACATCATCAAATTCTCTTTTGTAATAGCGCATATAACTTCTACAAGCACTGCTTAAACATGTTAATAGAAATTTTTACATTAAATACTTTTGCTTCATTACTTATGAACGTAAGCACCATTCGCAGATCTGGAAAAGTATGGAATAGACATACTTAAAAATCGTTTCTAAATAGCAAAGCATTTCTATATAACGAGTTTTTAAACCAAAATAAAATAGCTAATTTTGTGTATTTTGCTTTGATTGCAGCAGTATAAGAGTAAAATTCGTCATCTAAAAAATTTTTTGCGTTTAGAGAGGTACCTACCTAAAAATTCGACATCTGATACTGAACTTTAAAAACTCGTTTTTCCAGAGAAGTATCAAATGAACACCCGCCTCATATAAACCTATCAATAAGCTTCGCGCAAACTCAGATTGTGCATATGCGTAGTTTTTTATAACTACTCACATGGTTTTACAAAAGCTTCAGTGTCAACCGAACGACCTTCTGATGTAAACAATCTTTCACCGAATTTAGAATATTTTACATAAATAGGCTTAATTGATTTAAATTGCCGCTGCACACTTAGGTGATGTTAACTTTCAGAAACAAGCAAATCTATCACTGAAAGCATCCTTGCATATACATTTGTGGATTATAGCTCACTTCTAATACTTCATAGTTTCAAAATGAAGATACGCACAGGAGTAACTAACATGTTTTGACGCTTTTCACACAACAATCCAACATATCCTAGTACCGTATTCAAGCTGGCATAAAAAATTATAAATTTGATCATCTTTTGTTTGTCTTATGCTGATAATTTTCATCATGCACATGATCAAGGCACTTTGAACAGAAGACAAAAATTAGTTTTTTTTTATATTTTATTACTAGAATTCAAGGTTAACTATCTGAATTAAATAATTAATTTTTATCAATTATACTCAAAAATAAAAATTTAACATGTTTAAGGTTTAATTTTGGAAGTCACACACAACATAATGAAAACTAAACGAACATTTATCTGAAAAACTTCTGTTAGTGGTATTGTGTTATCAACATAAACTCTAAAATAAATGATTTTTACATCATATATGTTTTGTTATTATCATAGAAGTTTCGGAAGATTTGTTTAACATATTTGGGGATTACACTGAGAAAAAAGTTCTGTTGGAACTACCAATTATTGCTATATATAATACAGCAATAATTTTGATCACGTTAACTTGTACCAAGTTAGTAGAGTGATGCTGATGAGTCCCCAAATAACGAAAAATCTGCACATTCTTTTTCAGATGTTGTTTAGGTACTATAATTATATTAACTACTTCTGCATTTTTAGTTATTTGTTTTTATGGTTGTTCAATCTCAAAAGAATTTTAACAAAGCTTTACTTAGCATTCTAACTATGAATATATTGTCATAACATTAAATTCTTAAACACAAAAAATAAGTAATGCGTTTAATGATTTAAGTAAATAACGGTGTAATAACAACAAAACAAAATAAATTAAATTGTCAATAAAGGATACACGAATCGCACCATATCTTACATTTGTATCAAATTTACATGTTGACTATCGTTTGTAACGGGGTGAAAGTATTAGGTATAAAACATTCTTATATTGTCTTACTAATTGAACACAAACAGTCAAAAACGCAATTCCTTTCTTAAATAATGTAGTTTTCTACTTTATACAACGTTGTTTCTGTTTATCCGTGTGGTATCACACAATTACTACAAACGTCGAGTGTTCTACAGGAAATTCTGAATATAAAACTTATGTAAAACAATAGGTTAGATGTCATAAAAAGATTTGGAGATAAAAACTATTTTTTTAGTTGCAATCACGTTTCTTTATCGCACGTCAAAAGGTTAATCATAAATTGCTTTCCCAGTTAAAATTATCAAAAAAACAAACTTAGGAAGACCTACGGCATGTTTCAACAAAAAATTAAAAATCTCATGTTTTTATTAACAAAATTCTTTTTACAACATGCAATAGTTAATTTGTTTAAAAAAAATACATCGTGAGGTAAAATAAAAGATTAGCGTTTTTTTTTGTTAATTTTTTCTAAACTAAAAAAGAATTTCCTTTTGAATGTTTCGCCTTTTATTCAAAAAACGGACCTATATTATTTGATATTTTGAAGAGCGTATTATAGTTTTATTAAGAATTAAGTTTCAACTAAATAATAAAGAAATCAGATTTAGCTTTCTACAACTATTTTGGCACAACTCTGTAAAATCTCTTTAAAAAATGTAAAAAACAGATTGAATAAAAGTAGCTGTACCAACTAGTTTTTGTTAATCCCAAAATGGATAAAAATGGAGGAAACGAAAAAAAATTATCTTAGTTGGCCTAAGAGAAAGTTAACACGTAATGTACCTAAATAAACTAGTGTAATTGAGTAATTTCTAAACAATTAGTTTGTTGATTTTTTCAAACGTAACTTTTAAGGAATTAATTATTTATTTATAATAATATAAACAAATTTAATTAAATTAAAGCAACTTTCTTTCCGCAAGTAAACCAAATGTATTTGTTAAAAGAAATAATCAATTAGACGTTGTTAACAATTTAAGAATGTCAAAAACACATGCTGCCATGCCATAGAATGTTTATCAAGAATTATTTAGGTAAAACGGACCATAAGCTCGTGCTTTTTAGGCGGGTCCTACTATTTGATGTAGATAAGAAAAACCAAACATAAAGCAGTCCCTTAATGCGGTAGCCATGTTTGTTCAACAGTTTACGACACCCTTTTGTTTTTATTGATGTGCTGCTGTTATTGAGTACTTCAAATGTTTGAACGTTTAAATAAGATTAGATATCTTTAATTTTTTTTGTATTGTCTTACATTTGAGAGTATCATCAGTTTACGATGGGTTGTTAAATTTTATTTGCTGGTACTTGTCGAAAAAGTTATTTTTTATTTAATTAGCAATTAAATAGATTTTTAGAAACTAATTTTTATTTTCTAACAATGGCGAACGGGTATCGTATAAATCAATTTTGTTTTGGTTCACCACAAGGTATAAACTCTTCTATAACTGACGGTGCAGTTTTTACTAATTACCTTTGTTAATTAATGCGCTTACCCAACGTAACCCTTTACTTTATGATTGATTACGCAGATGTATTGTTAACTGTCTGTTTATTAACTACCGCTAGCTTTATATTATAGGTTTTTTTATTAAACGAAAAGCAATTATCTGCTTAAACAATAAATTCATACACTGTCTTATGAAATATAACCGATCTGCATCTGTTACAAAATAAAACTAAAAATTGAAAAGGATTTCGGTAGCATTTTAGATGTTAGGGGTCCGATGCCTCAAAGCTAAGCTGCTTATAAGACTTAAGTTGAAACTTATGAAAGACATATTTTATTCTACGTAAGCTATATTTTGACATTTGAACATGCTAAACATCGAAAGAAGGCCGGACATGTCCTTAGCAAAAACATAAAAATAAAACTGTTGAAAAATTTATGAATGTCTTTGACTAAAATTCATTACCTTTAAGTCGTTCAACAAAAAAAAAATTATAACGATAGAATTCGATTTGTCTATTTCTTTTTCGAAACAGAACATTCTAATTTACTTTTCAGCGTTTATCTGAAAGAGCGTAACATTTATTTATAGATGTTTGAAGTTTATCGTTGCGTTTTATCAATGCATTTAAAATTCGATTTAGCTAAAAGACGTCAAATTTATGTTACTGCTTAAATCAAACGCTACAAATTATATACCATTCTGCTACACGTAAATTTTTCAACTTGTAATAATACATTTCAGAAATATTTGACGCAAATTTATGAGCGCTGCTTTGAAAACAAGAATCTTACGACTACATACTTCTTGTAGTACAAAAAAAATGTATTAAAAGAAAAACATATTTCGATTTAAAAACAGCTAAAAATTAATTTTGTAGTATTAATTGTGCAACTTTTAGTTCAACTTCAGTTAGTCTTTTTACAAGGAGACTGGAAAAGATAACGTTAATTTATACATATATATTACGAGTAAGAAAATGAATAATACAGAATATTTCATTTGTTTTGAAATTAAAGTTTGTGTTATAAGTTTAATTTAATTTAACTATTCAAAACCAAATCTAAACTAAAAAAAACTAATTATTATATTTGCAAATATATATTTCAAATTTTTTTTACATTTAGTTAAGCCAAGCAAAGCGATTATTTCACGCGCTGGTTCTTTTATTTATGTCATACCAAAATGGGATTTATTAAGTGAATTTTGTTTAACTGTGTTTTTTTTATATATCACATTAAAACAGATTTTAATTGCAAATAAATGTTTTTTTTATAAAAAGTTTACTGTCTTGCAATATTACGCTTTCTTGTTGATTTTGTGAAATATCAAACTGCAAAAATATTTTATTTATTTTACTTTTGCTTAACAGTTCACACAAGATACATTTAATTTTTTTTTTAAAGTAATTGCATGTGCTTTGATACAATATGATTTTATTTGCATTTTTTCCCAAACATTTTCTGTTTAAGTACTATATATTACAGAAGATACTGTTACTTAATTTAATTTCATTTTAATTTTTATTCAACTACTTTTTTGAAACTATTTAAAATTTTTTTTGCACTTCTTATTAATAAATTTAAAAAATTTGGTTAATTGCTAATAGAGACTTGCGGCAGTTTTACTTGTGACATGTTGCTATTAGCATCGAGCGAAAAGTAAACTACATATATGTTGACCAAAAAAAAACGTTTAATTTTGAATACTACAGATAAAAAAAGTACATTCAAAAAACTGTAACAGTTCTAAAAAACCATTAAGTTTAGATGCCTCAATCTAATTCAAAGTTAAAAATTGTTTTGCGTTTCTTGGTCTAATTGAGGTGTATAGTCGTAACTACGAGAGGTGTTTTATGACTCATACTTGACCGAATAGAAAATTAAAATAATATAGCATACTTATTTCACTTATTTTTTGCAGTTAAAGAAAGATAGCTAATTTTTAAAAAGTTTGTAATGCAGGGTACACTGATAACTTAAACAACGTTCTATTAATTTATGTGTCAGTTTATTTCACCTTAAATTAAATTAACTGCTAATCAAAGATAAACTGTTTTTAAGTCAAAGAATCGTAATATTATGTATTGTGATTGTTCATAACCATAAGTACAATTGAAACATTAAATTATTTTTTAATTTTATTTGGTAATATAAATAGTAGAATAATTATCTACATTTTAATCCTAGTTTTAGACTTAAAAAGTACACAGAATAGGTTTGCAGTACAATTATTTTAGATCATTTATTCAATAGTCATGGTTTTTTATTGGGTCAAATCACATACTTGTAACTTACAAAATACATGAAAGTTGTGATATTTTAATGAAATTAATCATTGTTTTAAAATACCATTTTAGTAATACGAAATATAACTCGTTTTCTGGTTTTTTCTTTTCTGATCATTGACGTTTGTTAAGTTTTAACTTCATATGTGCAATTATCCAAAAAAATATACAAAGCATTATTAGTATTAAATAACTACGTACCAACTCTGTTTATAACATATTTTATTTTATCTTAAAATTTTGTTTCTAGTTCACTGAAATCATAATTCGGGTGTTGGTCAATAACGACATACGTATCAAAAATCTTAAACCTTACATTGCCTACCGATGAGTTATAAGACACTTCTTGCGATTACGATTATACCAAAGTAATTCCATAATTTATATTTGAGAGTTGTAGTGAATAACGCTATCTCGTGGTTTATAGACTCACGTATAAATTTACAATTGTTTATGCTCCAGTAGTAATTATAAAAAATTTCTTAATAGATACGATATGCTTTTAAAATAAATAAAATATAAAATATTGCGTAAAGTAAAATTTCTTTGAACTTTTCAACAATTTGACGAATAGCAAGCACAGAAACGCAATTATGTAGACCTAAATCTTTAGAAAGATTATGTTGAATTTGAATACCGAACGGTTATTTGTATAAAATTTTTGGATAATAACCAAACGTTGTTAAAGCGTATATTTTGTCATGATGCATTGTCAAATTACACTGAAAACAAATGAGAACTAGTGAGAGCAGCAGCAGTGTTAGATATGACGTTCCTATTGGGAAACCCTTTAGTTATTCTATAGACGTTGAGGATTCTAACCGTATTTTGTAGATACCTTTTTGAATTTTGCGGTTATTAAATTCAATTTTTTTTTTGGCATTAGGACGTAGTCTATGCAGTCAATAATTAAATTCAATTAACCAACACAGTAATGTCTATAACACAAATAGGCAATAGGTTTCTATAATATACTCTTAAGTTGTGTATGCAACACCGAAAACTCCTACAAAGAATGTTATTAATAAAAATGGCGGTTAAGCCATGTTAGAATTGCTTGTTTTGAATCGAATTTGTCGGTTATGTCATAATTGGAAAAAAACATGCAAAGCAAGAAATAACTCATTTAATAACATAGTAACATAAAAATTAAAGATTTTTAAAAATTAAACATTGTTTTAAATGTTCTTTTGCTGTATATAGTAACTAATTAACCGTAGACTCGAAAACGGTTAGGCATCTTCAATATTCGTTTCATCCAATACATCTGGCAGATTGGCACTACACTTAAGACTTAGGTAGATACTGGTGGTATTACCTAGGTATTATGATACTATTCTCACATATAGTTTTTAAGTTATTAAATTTCTAGCACACTAGATTTATACGCTTTAGCCAATTCTTCCTGTTTAACTAAAATCCTACACTCTTTATATTGGTCTCCGTATTCATAGTTATAAAAAAAATGCTTCGTCATTTTTGATAATGTTACAAGCTTATAGGTCTTACGAACCTTGCACGGCCAACTCATACAATCGGAGATAGGAGAGGTTCAAATAAATAAGAGTTAAAGGGCGTCAGAACTTTTATAAGTAAAAGATCTGTTTCGATCAGGACAGAATGTCCAAGCCTGTAACGAATTTCAGGTTTGTAATCCTTGTTACACTGGTTTTCGTGTAAAAAAGATATGTTACCATAAAAAAAAAAAAATATGTATAACAACTTTAATTTAATAACGCAGATTATTAACAAGTCTCAGAAGTTTCGTAGTATATTATTTACTCCGTAAATGCCAGAAGTATCTGCAACACACAATGCATAAGTTTAGACAGTGTCGATAGCAAAGAAAATTACGTGAGAAATATCGATACAGCCAAAAACGTTACGGGACGTGCCTAGACGTGCTATCAAATTAAGAAGAAAATTACCAAAGAATTCTAAAAACTAATAGGAAAAGCTTACCCTGTGATGAAAAAACTACACGAAATGCGTTTTCAAATTAGAATTTTATTTCCATTAACGCTAATGTTATAGGATTTACCTAGTTACCCGCACTACAAGCACGAGTTTAAGTCGTTGACGGTTTGACGTCTTGACAGGAAATGAAATAAAACTAACCTCGGCAGAGGGCGTCAAAAACAGAAATCTAACTTGAACGTAATGAATATACAGGGTATTACTTTATGAAAATTTGCCACGTAACAATAAATTTAACTATTTTTAACTTTTTCAGTCTTAAGTTTTAACTGTACTATTTTTGAAATCGAAAAAGTCATTATGAGTCAAGGATTTCACAATATAAGATTTTGGTTTAGTCCAGGCATTTGTTGAAATTGTGGGCCATTTAGACAAAGCCATTATTAATGGATTTCATTTCGTTATTTTTGATAAATTTAATTATTTTTAATTTTTTTAGTCTTAGAGCATTGCTTGCAGTCTTAAACTGTAACTGTTTTTTACTATTTTTGAAATCGAAAAAGTCGTTATGAGTCAAGGGTTTCACAATACAAGATTTTGATTTAGTCCTGGCATTTGTTAAAATTGTAGACCATTTGGATAAAGCCATTATTGATTTCTCTTTTATGGATTTCTCAATAACGGCATGAATCGAATCTATTGGCTAGTCTCATCAACATCTTTTAAATAATTGAATAAATTAGATTTAGAGCCTCGCTTTCCTTTTTTTTCTTGCCAGATGTAACAAATTTCTTGTAAATGTTTCATAAATTGTAAAATTATAAACGGCGTATTTTTTTATAAAAACCCGTTACCATGCTGTTTGAATGAGAAGTGGCTAAAACTTTCTGAAAAAGCAAAGCTGGCTATTATTATTGTTTCAGAATTTGTTTCAGCTGCTTTTTGTTTTGTTAGAAATTTAGACTTAATTGATCCATTTTTCAGAAATATGTTCTTCAGATTGTGCAGTTTTATCCTTAGTCTTTTTATAATTTAAGTTTTTATAAAATTCACATTTTGTACATTTATCTTTGCGTGAGACGTGTATGCCTATATTATGGATTTCTTTAAATTTTGTCTAGAACACGGTTTTTTAGCTGATTTTCCAGTGCTTTTAATAAATACATTTTGTAGAGGGCATTTAAAGATTTTATTTCTCCTAGAAGATATTTCTTTGAAGTTGAACAATAATGTGACTATGACTATGGAAGAGATTTTACAAATTTTTTAAAGGCATTGATTTGTTCTTGGGTAGTTTTAATCCGTGGAGAGTGCTCACTTCTTCGGTCAATGTCATCTAGAAACATTTTTCTTACTTTTTTTGCTATAACTATTCTAAGCCATCTTTGAGAAATACTTAAAGTAGCTAAAAGAAACTATGGATCGACTCGTTCTTTGTTGTTTTGTCTTAGAAGATAATATCTATAAACAAAAGTTCTTTTAAGTGTTCTTTATCGTTTAACGCGAATTATGTGTATACATTTGCTTAAAGATGTTTTGTCCCAGATTCCAAAAATTTTCAAAAACACTTGTCGCTCTTCTTAGGTGTTTTTTTCGCTGCTTTTGTTTTTCTTATTTTGAATTTTCTTTTATGTTAATTGTTTGCTGGTTTCAAAGTCGTCATTCTGATAGAAGATTTAAAAAAATCATTTGATGCTCAGTTTCCATTGTAATTAGAGCTGTCAGTGTTATTGTGTTGTAGTGTTAAAATTTCATAAATCGAATCTAATTATTCTTCCGGTATGTTTCTATCGTTTACTGCGCAATTATTTGAAAGGTAACTTGAGCTTCGTGTTGAATGCATTGTGCTTCTAATAAAATAGAATTAGCAACAGGCGGTAGAAGATTTGTCTTGGTAGAATTTTGTTTTAGAACACTTAAAATTTTGTTGTTTCTTGATCCCATAATGAAAGTCATAAACGCCAAATCTTGAACACTGAAATACAATAAGTACAAATTAAATTTCTCTATATATATTTTTAATATTTTGATACAGAACTATGACTGTTATTCTTCTTATTAGAAGTTAATTAGAAGTTAATTAAACTTAACTACATTCAGAAAATATAATGCAAAACTGCGCTTATAATCGGTCAGCTTTTAAGGTTAATTTTGGTTATAAGAGGCAGAATTTTAAGGCTGTTTGTACAGTTCATTATAAAAGTATTATTTAAATTACAAAATGAAAACAATTCTTCATGCAAAATTAAATAATATGAAAGACCAGTCAGGTCGGTAAGGAACAAAAAAAAAGTTAAATAATTCTATCAGTAAATTTTATTGCTTATACGGCACGATTCTATTGGTAGAAGACGTTTAGATCTTTTCGGTAGTGTTAAAATCTAAATTTTGACTAAAATATCGTTTTGGCTTGAATGCGTCGAAACGTTCTATTTTAACGTTGCTATTTTTTTTATTAAACTTTCTATTTTTTTTCGTTATTTACCTATGTATATTATTATTAAGATTAATACTTATCGTGCTAATGTATATTTGCACGTGCACGAAACGCTGGTTGTAAACTTCTAATTCAAGATTTATCAGATCATTTTTTAGTTTATCAAAACCTGTTCAGCTCAAATTCATTTCTCATAAATGTAGTTTTGCAAATATTTATATTTCTACTTGCTGTATGATATTGTTCTTTACGTTATATTTTTGTTTATTACTAGGTTTGTTATTACATTTTTTTAAGTTTAAGTTTAATTCTGTTTTTTTTTTGATGAGTTGGTACGCGTGTTTTTAGAATAATATAAGTTGAGAGAGCTTGGATTAAAATGTTATCTGCTTGTTGTAGTACACAAATCAAATGTAAAAACTATAAGTTGGTACGAAAGGTAGAAAAATTGACAATGGATTTAATGACAGCTATTGACAAGTAATGCCAACTATAAAATAAGCAACAATTTATAGTTTTTTGTCACAAAATAGCGTTCCAAAAACATTTTAAATATGTGAGTAATGTCTAAACGATATTGATTCTTTGTCGGTACAGTTGTGGAAATACATAAGTGTATCCTAGTTCTGACAAGTTCCAAAAGAACGAAAAAAATTTCCATTGGTTCTGATGGTGTTTTTCGCAAAGAAATTATTGACTTTCGCTATCATTAAATCCAATGTCAACTTTTCTATCTTTCGTACGAATTGATAATTTTTAATTTATTTATACATGGTATTTCTAGCCCAAGATGGCGTTGCACATTTCAAATAATTTTGTTTCTGTGTAAATCAGATATACCTATATATTTCTTAGTTTTGACGTATATTGGTAGTATACTTCGCTTTAATAAATAGCTAATTCTACTAATTCAAAAAATTCAAAATTTTTGTAATATATGTACGTCAAAACTAACAGTTTATGAGTAATTTTTAACTTTTGTTTAGAGTTTTATATAAAAGAGTATTTTTTGTCTATTTTTAAAATATTTGGTTTTTTTATGGTTCAATGTTTATTTTGTAACAGATCACAATATTTTCTTGCTCTGCAATAGTTTCTTAAAAACAATTTTTGCACTCATTGTCATAGGATACTGTTTTGATTAGGTTTTTCTTTCTTTTTAGAGATCGATTTTTAAAGTAATTCAGCTGTGAATTTACTTTTGATTGATAGTTTATTCAAAACGGTTATGTTATTTTTTTAAAAGATTTTATTGTATGCAAATTATGCTGTAGTAGAACATTTCCTAAAATCGTTCTTTTTACATTTCTTTTTACAATTTTAAGAAGTACTGCTTTGGTTATAAAATTTTTCAGTAGTAATTGAGGTCTTGATTTTTTAATAGTTTTTATGTCTTCGTAGAAATTGTCTTAGAACCAAAACTACCATAAACAAGAACGCTTCGCAGAATTAGATCTATCAATCTTCTGTTAATTATCTCGTTAATCCATAGTAATATGAATATTTTTTTGCATCAATTTAAATTTAATTTTGATTAGTATTGCTGTAATTTTATTAATCTGAACTTTACACTTAGTTTTATTGTTACGGTCGTTTGTTGCTTTAAGCTGATTTGTAATAATTATATTTAGTAACTACTTACAATTGGTTCTGGTAAATAATCAGTGAATGATTTTGATTTACAATTAAATAAAACGAGTTAAAAATTATTAATTCTAATTGGTGGAATGGAAACATTTGCTCAAATATTGGAACGGATTTAACTAAAATTAAAAATTCTTAATATAATTAGAATATTGTAAATCGTAAATTTTTATTTGTTTAGAAACTATTGGATAACTTAAATTTATTATAGTCATTTGAAACTTTTTAACTGCAATTTAAAATACTTATCTCTAACGCACTTAAAATATAATCACAATTAAAATTAAATTATTATCCTATTTTACTACAACACAAATTCGTTAAAACTGATAATCTAATTTGTTACCTACAATTTGTTGGCACTGGCTGAGTGCACGCACTTATCATTTGATTTCAAACAAATACAGTTTATTGTTGTGCTGTTAGTAAAATACCTACTTGAAGAATTTATTGATTGTAATTCGATTTTAGTTAAAAAAATCTTATTATAGCACTATAATTTAGTTTAATAACAAAACGATTGTTTTTTTTTTCATTTCCTTGTACGTTTTCATTGTAGATAATTTACCATACAATTGATGGTAAAAAAATTCGGTGGCGATTAAAGTGATTGGTCTTAAATAACGTCAGGTGTATATAACGCTCTCTTAAATTTAATATCGATGAATGTCGGCATCGACAAAAAATTATACAGATCGATATTTATTGTTTAGATCATAAAAAATAGTAAAGTTTGGTAAATATTTCGAAAATCTAATTTTGTACTTCTATAACTAAGTGTTAATGTTTCCACCATTAACTTTAAATCAGCAAAATGTCTACTTAACCACAGACATGATGTGCTTAATCGTCATTCTGTTTAAGTAAGTTTTTATTCTAAAAATTAATAGGTGTCTCGGCAACATTTTTACATTACATGAGAATTTAAACTGCGAAGCAGAACTGAAGCATTCAAAAGAGATTTATTCTTAAGTATGTAGCTGGTTTATACAATCTTTACGACGGTCCTGGGAGACCATTAATCGACATTAGAAACACTTTAGCTGCTTTTGTCGGCACAGCCTGTGGCGGCGACCACGACTACCACTAACCATCACCATGATAGAAGTTATATAGCTTACAGGTACGAAGTCTTTTATTATTGCTTTAAAAAGCGGACAGTTTTATTAGTCATTTAGATTTTGGTAGCATTGTTTTTAGTTAATTTCTTAATTGCGTCTTTTCTTTTATGTTTAAATCTTTTAAAACATTTTAAATCATTGTTATCTATTAATAAAACGTATAAGGAAAAAACGGTTAGATAAGAAAATTAGTAAAGACGGAAATATAAAGAAAATATTTTTTTTGGGCCATTAGGTTCTGTTTGATTTAATTTTATGATGCCCCCTTAGGCGCTTGTCTTTAATAGCTACGTAGGTAGTATTTTGGCATCAGTGGCGACTCGTCCATGTCATCATTTCAGCCTTTGGCACCATATAGTACCTTTTATTGTTACTTTTTTGCTCTTAAGAGCATATTCTTACATTTTATATTTTGAAACCGGTAAGTTGAAACATTTTATAACAAGACTATCCAATTAGCGGTGCCCTGTCATTAACAATATTTCTCCAAAAAAAATCAATTCTCATATCATAAAATTTTATATTAATGACTCATCACGTTCTATGATTGCGGTTACAAAAAAAAAAGTAATTTTATATTCCGCTCGCATTGGGGGTGAACATAACTATACCGCGCCCAACTTTAACCAGGTGAAAGGTACCGCTCTGTAATCAAGTTTAATTGTTTAACATTACTAGTCAAATTAACTATGTGTGTGTCTCTTCTCTGTCATTGTATAATAGATAAACGCCGTCCCTGTTATAATCACAACCTCTCAACGGTTTATTAAATGTTATTTTTGTATTATCTTTTAAAAAGTTCATCCACAATTTGTGTTTATAGCTTTCATGATTGAGGGTTTTATACCACTGGTATCAATTTCGAAAAATGTTTCAGCAATATTACTCCTATACGGCGTTTAAAAAAATATTTGTCGGCGAGTTAAATTGACAAAAGAGTATTTTTTTTAACATAATTTTTGTATGTCTAGTATCGCATTTTTTAAAACAGCTTTGTTATTTATAATTAAGACGAAATAATTAGTTAAACGTAAATAATTAATTTTATTAAGCAGAAACTGAATTTAATTCAAAAGTTAATTTTTGAAAACAATTTCGAACAATGACTTAAACATTTTCTGCTCAAATCTAAATTATATTTTTTAGGATGTTGGGTAATTAGATGGGTATGTTTATTTTACAATTATATCATTACAAATTTTCTGATGGGAAATAATAATTAGCTTGTAAACCACACATTTACATTTGTAAGTGCAACAGTCGAACCGGATATGAAGGAAAATTATTTTCACGTCAGCCGCAAAGAAAAAAAATAAAGTTAATTATTAGGTTCACATGTCTGTATAGATTATTGAATGCGATTGAAAATTAGTTTGATGTCATTATTAAAGCAAAACACAAACAACTTCCGTGGTGTTTTTAAAAAAGGATCAAACACCAGTTGGTGTATATTAAAACATTATATTAATGTCTAAATTAGAGGTGAGACGTACAAGGGTTGCTATTATTATATTACACAAAAGAATCGTTGCGGGCGGTTATCATTATTTTCATTATTTTGGTAATGTGAGGTTTGATTCTTTTAAACTGCGTGGTATTTCAAAAACTTGAAAAAAATGTAATAGCACTTATTAGTGAGTCCTTTGTCAGTTTAGGAATCCTTAATTCACGGCAAAGTCAACGGAACTATAAGTACACGTAGTATTAAAATTAATGAAAATAATAAAGGCAGTATTAATATTTACAGTACATTACACATGCTATATTGGCAAATTCCTCTTAAACTTCCTGTTACGAACCATTAATACCTATTAAGTCAACATATTGTCGCCCCAAGTGGTTCCCCCGATTCTGTAATGTGACATTTGAATTATTGGCTCACGGAAACTAAGCTAACTGTGATACATACCAATTGCAATGAAACAATCTACCTTTAAACACATTTACTTAGCCGATTATTTATTGTAAGATAAAAATAACATTTCTTTGAACGTTCTTAACGACACGTAAAAATATTTAGATTAAATAAACAATACCGTGACATTTATAAATACAAATCTATTTTTTACCGCTGCTACCACTTTTTCCTCCGCAATTGTAAAATGCCAAAAGAAAAAAGGAAAAGAAAAATTCCAAGAATTGTTTGGTGTTTATCTTTGAAAGAGTGTCGCGTCGTCAACTCTATACAACTAAATCACCAATTACAAGTGAAGTGTTCCTCTTTTGTCAAGAAGCCATTTTGTTTCGTGAACAACAAAAATCCACTTTCACACTTCAACTGTTTTATTATTACAGCGTTTACGAGCCTGTTTGCGATGTAGGGAATTTATTTCCGGCCGTTGGTGGCTCTTATTCGATATTTCGATTAGCCGAGCGTTTAGTCAGGTGTTGATAGAATTTATATGGGCGTGTTATCTGTTATTTGTGCAAATAGACAGTTAACCTAGAATATTAAAATAAATACATTAAGTTTTATTGCCTATTCGCACGATTGTACCGATTGATGTAAAATTATACTTCGGAAATGGTTTCGTGTTGAAATAAATTAAAAAAGAAAGTATGTATGTGGACTTCAAGGTGTAGTTGGCGTCGGTACCGGAACGTGGGTCGCTAACAATAACTCTGTGGGGTTGACACTGTTGTAATAAATACGGTCGCACCCGCGCTCTATTTTCCACCCGATTTAGCTCTGATGAGAAAATGAGCATTCCGCCCAGCCACGGGTGCGAAAATTCTACACTGACGTCATAAATTCAGAGTACACTCCAAGACCGTTTAGTTCTGCTGAAGTTAGTTAAATGTGTCCAACTTTGCAACATCAGTAATGAGATTTAGGGAGAGGAAGTTGAATTTGTTTAGAAATTACTTGGTTTTGATTTTATTGTTGCGAATGTCGTGTTTACAATCAAATTTGATAAATTACATCTAATACATCCCTTATATAGTTGATAAATAAAATGTAAATTATTGACTACAAATATCGTGATTTTCAGGATTTTATTTAAATAACTAATAAATAAAACGTATCCAGTTTTTTTTACTATTCAACACTTTAGTAAACGCAGATTTCTATTACAAATTAAATTGAAATGAATTGTAATATGCAATTTTCACATAAATTTAAAAAAATTTTATCGCTTTTATAAGAAACTTAATACATATTAGTTGATTTTATAAACAATGTTTGTATGTTAAGTGTTTCCCTAAAACATAAATTTAAAAAATAGTACTTAGAACCTAGAATTAAAAATAATAACTTTAAAAAAAAATACATGAAGTTGAGCACATATAAACCAAATCCGATAAACGATTACAAATTTAGCTAAGAATTCCTTGTAGCAAAATTTTTTTTTTAATGAATTGATCAACAATGGCCTATTTTCCAGATTCAGTCTGAGTCGGATATAAAAAGCCATAAGAGGCATTAAAAACTAGTACTTTATATGCAAAATGACAAACAGCGATAATTAAATTGATAGGTAATTAAAAAGAAACAGAAAGTAATTAAAAAATTGACTTAAAATTAAAAATATGTAATAATTTTTTTAGAAAATTTGTACTTTTTTTGTTTATATTTTGTGGTAAAAATTATCTACGCCATTTTTCAAGCTCTCAAAACTTTGAAGTACACTCTAACAATGTTTTTGAGCTTAAAATATGCTTCTTACTTACATTCGATATTTCCATGCTTGCTTCACCACATCGTTTGTCATTGTTATTATCGTTCTTAGTTGCGATAGAATTTTTCACGTTCAAACATTTTTTTACTCAAGATATGTATAACAATCTCATGCAAAATATGAGTACCTACGGCTCCAAAACTTTTTGCAGCATCGACGTATAACGTTGGCTGTGCATGGGTCTCTCGCACACAATTTTTTACCGACGCTTGAAGAAGACATGCAATTCCAAAGCATGATAATTGCACTTCTATGCTTCACTGTAAATACGAAGCATTTCGGATTGTATGATTACCTTGCTTCTCGCGCACACTGAACCCCAGCACGCTTAAAAAGCTGTAAAATCATAAAATGGACTCTTCGAATAGACTACAGTTTGGTTAAAACATCTTTTATTTAATAGTAATGCACAGATAAGTACGAAGAATCATACCTTTATGTTGGATTTGTCATAAAAACTACACGCTACGAGTTCTTAACTCTCTAGTTTGATTAGTTTTTAGCCAACGCGAGTCGTTTTTTCTTATGCTACTCTGTAAAAAATGTCCTCTGGCGAGCTATACAACTACGCAGATTTACTCCTTTTAGACGTATTTTAATAATACTAGCAGAAACTAACAGCCCTTGTTTAGTCTACAGTGTATTGTTTAATGCTTTTGACAATTTTTTGTCGATCTTGTAAAGTAATTCATTTTAAATAACAATCTTATCTTGTAGATGTACGCCACTTTGTTTTAGTTTTTGGTTGATTTTCATAACTTTGAGTCTTTTTGTATAATTTTAAACGATATTTCATCGGTCAGTTACACTCAATTCCCGTTGTTTTGAGATTATTAGCAAAAAACATAAATGAACACTCACAATCACAACGAATGTCTTATGTTTTCAAATACTACCCTTTTTCTTACACGCAGTCGACAATAACTTAAGTTCTGAAAGACAAGATTCTCGTACAAGTACGAAATAGGCAATAAAAAAGCTTGTAAGAAACTCTATTATGCTATAGAAACAATTAGACAACTCTCACGTCTGTTTACCTGAGATTAGCAGAGGTTTTATAATAAATCATTTTATTAGGGGTTCCTAATACATTTGTACATAGCTGCAGATTCAGTCACAAATGTTTTAGTTGAACAAAATATTTATTTTCATTGTAATGCTTTATGGTATACGATATTTTTTGTTTGATTACCTTTCCTAAACAAACAAATATAATAGTTTTCCAACACGGGAACAGGCAACAAACAATTGGTCATGCGAGAAACATCGATTTTCCAGATTAATGCCGTAAACACTCAATGAGTGCCTCTGGAATTTATCAATTATTATTCATAGAGAAATCAGGGTGCACTGTATACTTCAGTCACTTCAATTCAGATGGTACATAAATCGGAATTATTAAGATGCGTGGTATCAAAACGTCTTCTCCTTTCAATAATTATGTAAAATTGTGAAACGCCAATCCTAGCAAATCCAGCAAGTTCAAGAATTCCGGTGGATAGTTGACGACATCATCTTGGTTAGTAGTAAAATCAACTGATTTTTATGTCTTCAATTCAGCGGAATTTTAATATTTGATTCATTTACATCCATGTTTTTTGCAACCAATATAGCTCGTTCGCTTAACCAAATATAATCTCTGTAATTTTGAGCAACACCTATAAATGATTTTGGCTGTTTACTCAGTAAACTGACAAGAACTGTCAGGAAAGGTAATGCAGTCAGTTATAACGTCTATAGAAAATTTGCCATTGCCAATGTCAATAAATTGTTTTAAAAATATTCTCCGTTGATAATTCTTTGTATCAGTAACATTTACCACTCTTAAAGTTGCAAGCTGCAATGTTTTGCAAAACGTCAGTTTGCTTGGGTTCACAAACGACAATTAATACGACAAAAACCAAGTTCTACTTCTTGTTTGGGTTCTCAAGGAGACTAAGACAAAAACTAAAAAGTCTGGATATCCAACTGCGACGCGGTCTAAGTCGAAACCGAAAGTCGCTTATAATCGTAACTAAAGTAACCGCAAAAGCGAAAGGTTCTATAGGCATATTCGTGCTTAAATTTATTGACCATGGAATCACTGGCAATGTTTGATAAAAATTTTCTGCTAATAAAATCATCCCACCACCAAATCAGTCTTTTAAATTAATTGCTAAATTGACCGCTAAGAACAATTTAAATTTGAGGAAAAGTGTGGTTTTTTACATTATTTCGGTCAATTTTTCTAATTATTCTCTTCATAAGAACTTTACTGAAATTTCAAGGAATATTTAAAAAAAATTAACTGAAGTAGTTCAGCTGTTCCCTAATTGTGCGCTTAGCAACACATTTAACAAAAAAAAAGAAAAGTGTACTTTTTACGTTTTTTCAGCAATGTTTCTAATTTTTCTCTTCATAAAAACCTTCCTCAAACTGCAAAGAATGTTTAAAAAAATTAATTAAATTGATCTAGCCCTTCTCGAGTTTTGAGCTCAACAACACATTGAAGGATTCATTTTTATTTTGACAGCTAGGAACAATTTAAATGTAAAAAAGAAAATTGTGGTTTTTACATTTTTTCGGACAATTTTACTCTTAATAAGAACCTTTCAAAAATTTCAAGGTATATTTTTAAAAAAATTGTTAAAGTGATCCAGCCGTTCTCTAATTTTGCGATTTGTTTTTATTTTGACAGCTAGAAACAATTTATATGTAAAAAATAAAAATGTAGATTTACATTTTTTCGGCCAATTTTTCTCTTCATAAGAACCTTTCTCAAATTTCAAGGAATATTTAAAAAAAAAATTGTTAAAATAGTCCAGTCGTTTTCTAATTTTGCGCTTAGTAACACATTTAACGAAAAAAGTGTGGTTTTTACATTTTTTCCGGAAATTTTTCCAATTTTTCTCCTCATAAAAATTTACAACACGTTTAACGATTGATCTTTATTAATATAGATTTGTTTGTCTTGTTGTATTACTAGATGATTAAGTTTATCATATCTAGAATGTTTGTGTAAATTTTTTGATGGTTTAGATGGTCTCTTTTTTCCATCCTTTTTGTATGTTTCTAACAAACTTGTGGCCACACTCTTCCGACATGCTAATGGTTTTTTCTCTTATCTACACTCTTTATAAACTAATATTCTGGTCTAATAGCGAAGGCTTCCACGGCCGGAATCTATACTAACATTAGAATTTCTTCCGGGTTTGGACCGTGTCATATTTGCAACCGAAGCTGCAAAGGCAGCTTCGGTTGCAAATATGACACGGTCCAAACCCGGAAGAAATTCTAATGTTAGTATAATATTCTGGTCGCTTTTGTCAACTCTTCTCATGTTTGTACAACTGTACCAGTTGAGCTTGAAAAATGTGTACCTTTTTGAAAAAATCGACTATTTGTCTGATCGGATACACTAGAGCAGAATTTGAGGGCAATGTTACAACACTGTTGTACTATTTACACACAAATAGTTTTGTCTGATGGCAAGAAAACAATCATATATATCTCTGTTCTTCTTTTTTGCCGTAGTTTCTATTAGCAGACATATATCGATGTTTGGTTTTCCTTAATAGTATCAGTTTCTTTAATTCCTTTATTTTGCAGCTCTTGAAGTAATGTGATTGATGTAAAAAAAATTTAAAAAATGTGGTACGCTAGATTGTAATTTAGTGATAATAAAACATATGCATATGTAAGCACAACACTTGCTCTTAACCTAAATGTTTATATTTTATGTCACAACCAGAGTCTTGGTACGATTCAAACCAATTTTATAACCTAGTTTGGTTGCAAAAACCGACAGTTTATATCCTCATTGCATCGGATTGTCTTTAATGAACTATTCAGTCCCGTGACGTTTTAAATAAAGCATCATGGCTGCATCTTAACTGTAGAACTTTTTTACTGGAGCATACCTATTGGTTTTTTCTAACATTATCGTAAAGATTTCATCGTCCAAAAAAACTAAAGTAACAAAAAATTTGTTTTATACCCTTGCATATCCGCTCACTCAAATTTATTCACCTTATTTGAAATGTCTTCTTATTTCCATAAAATTATTTTTGTCCCTTTGGTTTCTCTTTTCTTTGCGGAAACAATAACGAAAGAAGAATATTGCCATCATCGCTATCGAATCAAAGCCTTCGTTCGGTAAAATCTTCGCTTTATCTCTAAATTTGGAACCAGGTAAACTATGGATGTTAACGTCGTCTTCTCCGGTCTAGGACACTTAGGCACGGCCACTTAGGCGCGGCCATTTAGGCGCGGCCACTTAGGCGCGGGACACTTCGGCGCAGGGACGCTAAGGCGCGGGTCCTGTTAGGCGCAAGACACTTAGGCGCAAGACTCTTCGGCGCGGGGCCACTAAGGCGCCGAGCCACTAAGGCGCAGATCCACAACCCAGGCTTCTTCTGGAAAACGATATTCTGTTGCTATTTGCTCAAAGTTCACTGTATCTATGTGTTCGTACCTATCGATGACCTAGATACAGCTATTGATGAATTGGCTAAAGTGTTACCACTTGAATTACAACCGATCTTACAATGGGTTAAAGATGCATACGTAGGACGTCCAAATCGTCGAGGTAATAGAAGACGACCTGCCATATTTTTTCCAGAAGTGTGGAGTGTATATGATCGTGTCCTAAATGATGTCGATAGAACAAATAATCATGCCGAAGCGGCACATCGTCGTCTCTGTACCGAGCTATCAATGACCCACTCCACGATTTGGAAGTTTATTGACGTCCTAAAAACAATACAGTCTGGAAGAGATGTATATTTGGAGCAGTTGATTGCCGGACGAGAGCCTCCTCCCAAAAAAAGAAAATATGTTGAAGCGGATAGGCGCATAAAAAGCATGGTAGAAAATTATAACAACAGAAATATTATTGATTTTCTTCGTGGTATTTTCCATAATTACGAAATTAATGCGTGATTGCTATTAATATGTAATAGTTTATTATTAATTTGCAAAGTTATTATGTACGAATGTAGATAAGTAAATAATTTTTTTTGTTATTGAATTAATTATTTAGAATTATTTATTTTTGGAGGAAAACTTAAAACAGCATGATACTTTTATAAAACATTTTATTACAACATTAACAAGTTTATTGCAACAGCCGACGCGACGTTTCGAAATTTATCTCTTTATCAGGTTATACAATTAGTTTCAATTTTGGTAATTGTACTGAAACAAATTTTTCTCTCTTTTGACAATGTTCTTTTTCGATTACAACACTCTTAGTTTTATTAATTAATGGTTACTCTTAAATTCTATCGAAAATGGATCAAAGTAAATTAAAAATGAAAAAGAATAAATAATTTAATAAAAGAAACAAATTTATTTTTGGTTTCGGTATTTCGCGCCATAGTGGCTCGGCGCCTTAGTGGCCCCGCGCCGAAGAGTCTTGCGCCTAAGTGTCTTGCGCCTAACTGGACCCGCGCCTTAGCGTCCCTGCGCCGAAGTGGCCCGCGCCGAAGTGGCCGCGCCTAAATGGCCGCGCCTTAGTGGCCGCGCCTAAGTGTCCGGCTCCGTCGTCTTCTCTACTAAAATTTGTATCCGTAATATATTTGTAAGCATTTTCTGGGAGAATAACAACGGATGTTTCTGGAATATAGGCATTAATATTTTCTTCCAATGGTAGGGCAACCATATGAAGAGTTCTCGCTGAGAATCTGTAAAACAAATTATTAATAAAAAATTTGATAATATTGTTATTGTTAGTTAGTTGGTTTTTTTTGTTGTAATTAACTCACCTTGAAATTTTTAGTGTATTCGCAAAATTACTTTCAACAAATCACTTTAAATTTAGGCTTACAATTAAAAGCAATTCACAAAAACAAACAAAATAGTTTCTATGATGCTTCTAGAGTTGTAGTGTGGTGCTGCTATCTAGTTTTAGTCAACGTATTTTGTATAACCTAATTTAATACAAGTTTTTTTAAAAGGACGGTATGTTGAATTTGGTTAATGCCCTCAGCTACTACATATTACAACCTATTAAAAAATGTACTCGGAAAACTTTTGTGTTTCTAAGAATAAAGAAAAATTTGTACAAGCGGTTTTCTAAGCAATGAAAAACCATTAACCACTTACTGGATAAATTATAAAACAAAAAACACTAAATTTGTGTTCATACATAAATTTAACGAAAAATGTAAAATTTATTGCGAATTTTAAATTGTAGAATTCGGTTTTCGTAAAATGACGAAACAAAGTTAACTTTGTTTTAAAAACATTAGAAATTCTACACTTTACAAAAATACAAATACGTTGGAATGACTAGAGAAATTTTTTAAGCGTGGGATTTTCAAAATTTTGTTTCAAAAGCAAAGTCTGTCAAAAGTTTTGTTTGCGTAATGACATTCGTCAAAAAGCCGTTTTCTTTAAAGAATGAATCATTTCGTCTTCTAGAAGAGGAATCAAAAACTGAAAATAGGATGTTTGATATATTATGCTTTGTAATGTCACATTCAGTAATCCAAGCAATCAACCAACATATTCTAATAAAGGCGGGTTGCACAAAGCAAATCAAAAATGTAACAACAGATTATTTCTCAAAACAATTGCTACATAGCCAATGAAACCACGTTTATTCGTGATGTAACAATTGATTTCAGAAATAATCACTTGCTACATTTTTGATTAGCTTTGTGCAACCAGCCTTAAGACTTGCAAAATTGTATTATCAAAAAAATTTGCTAAATTCTATTGTTCCAATAAATCTAAACATATCCATTTAACTTACTTTAAGAGATGCTGTTTTTTACAGTAATACCAAGAACATCAATATGTTACTAAAGGCGGGTTGCACAAAGCAAATCAAAAATGTAACAACTGATTATTTTTCAAAACAATTGCTACATAGCCAATGAAACCACGTTTATTCGTGATGTAACAATTGATTTCAGAAATAATCTCTTGCTACATTTTTGATTTGCTTTGTGCAACCCGCCTTTAATCAAAAGTTGTAAACTTACTGCTAATATTCCACTAGGCAAACAAAATATTATAGAAAGACAAAATCAAAGAAGTTATATCGGTTATTATAATTTTACTTAAGACGAATCTACAATAGAATTTTGTCTTCAATCAAATATTTCTCCAAGATTAGTACACTACATCAGATGTGTTTGAAACATGACTATTTAGCAAAACAAAAAATAAATCAAGTATTAAAAATGGCAATCATGATGATATTGGAGATTTCAAATAATCAAACTCTAACTACAAAAAGGAAATCATAGTGAAACTCTTCATACTTTGATGGTTTTATTGGCGTGGGCCGAACAGAATGATTTTAAGCATTAAAAAGGTTTATAAAAAAAGTTTCTATTAAAATAGTATATTAAAATATAAGTTGCAGAAGGAAAAAATATTCAAACACGCATTCAGATTTTTGGTTAAGTGAATAAGTGTTTAAATAGCCTTCTGCAACGAATGTTTTATACTATTTTTTCTATTTCGGTCGATATTTACATTATTTATTAAATTCAAAATGTCCATTATTTTCCAGCAGGGAAATTTTTATTCGAATTTTTGTGTTGGCAACGGTGATACCTATTTGACTAGACATATTTGACACATTTACCTAGTTTTCTGCTGTCATTGGGTGGCAATTAGAAATCAGGATGTAAAACTTAGAAAATAAAAGTTACCAAAAATCGTTAAAGAATAGACTTCATTCTAACACTAAAATGCGTGCGTGAAAGAGTAATTTTAAAGCCGAAATAGAGAAAATTATTTTTTAGTTCATTTTAGTAAAAATAATGTTATTTGATGTTTGACGTAGTTGCTTTTGCTTTTTCGAATTTTTTATCATCCTCAGAACAAACCATCAGTAAACGAATTAGAAAAAAAATTACAAGGTTTTACGCAAACAAAATGATTTTGTCCTACTTTTCTAATTTGTGTCCTAGTCAAAAAGGAACGTAATAAATGTTTATTATAATTTAGTTACAACCTAATTTAACAACAGGTACTTTTAATACGCCATAATATTTACCTGGTATATGTTAACACGGCGCCAGTCTCTATTAACTACAAATTTTTATTTAGTTATCTTAAAAACAAGCAATTTTTTATCTTAAGGTTATAAAATTCAAAGCGTTTGTGTTTTTTACAGAATAAAATAAGAAAAAATCATGCAAAATCGACAGCCAATTGTGTAATGGGTAAATTCATGATAACTATCTACTAATTCGTTAAAAATGTTTAATTTATTTCAATTAACAAATGTCACAAACGTTCTTCAATTTATGAAACAATGTAGAAAGTATATACTGCATAGTCTAGGAATTTAAAGCATATAGTTATTTAAATGTAATGAGAATGCCTATTTAATCATTTAATATTATTTACGACTTATTGCATGTACATGTAAAAGACATGTCACAAAAGAAATTGTTAAATGGGAATTCAATACAATATTAACACATGATTTATACCTAACAATAAATCCTTGAAAATGTAAACTTTCTTAAATATTTCTATTTTTTACGTTGTATCAGTTTGTAACAATTCGTTTGTACACAATGTTATTAAGAGAAATTATATTTTACGAGTCAATTTGTTAAATTTTTGTAATTGTGTTCAGCTACTTTTATAAATTTGTATTTTCGTGCGTTTCAACTTAAACATGCAAAATATTTTGAGTTAGAACTGTAGACGTTTCAACAAGTATTTGACTAAATGCACATACACACATCATTAATCAACTGTTAAATTTATATTTACAAAACAGTAAACGCAATAATAAAGTTTCGTACTTGAAAAAATTGAAATAACTTTAAATGTTGCATTTTATTTGAGGTCTAAACGTTGTAAAGAAAATAACGGTTACGTTACGGTGGTAATACGTGCGCGATACAATTAATATAATTATAATTTCAGAATTAATTAAATTAAAAAGGGCAAATTCTGAACTACCACCCAAATTTACTTTAATATTCATGTTATTAAAGATATCGCCAAATCATTGTATGTGGATGTTCAACTTGCTAGTTGAGTGCTAGTGGCGGCTGGCAGGTGTGACTAACATAAGGCCTTTGTAGGTAAAAGCCGACACCGGCTTAATTCATTACTGTACACTACGACTATCTAAGTTTATGAGAAATAAGTTGTTTGGGCAACTACAAACTCGCGCTTGTCTCACCTACAGCAGAGTTGCTATAACTTAATGTTTTAAACTGTAATCTTATAGTATTTAGTAATGAATTTTTGAGAATTTTTTGATCTTCTTCCGTTAATACGAATTAGAAGGAATGTGAGAATAGCTTATAATTACATTTTAGACGCCTTTCTTAATTCTTCAGAATGTTTATTGGCTACTGGTAACTTTATTATCTTCAAAACAATTATTTAAACTTTAGTTTTACGATTACTATAAATATTTAACTATTTACATTTTTAATAAAAATTTACAAACTTTAGCTTATAAATTTGTCTATACCAATTTTTTTTACTTAACTAAAGGACTAACGAAACACAATAGTATTAGTGCAATTTGAAAATTATTCTATAGGCTGGATAGACCAAGTATGTCTTAATTTTTGGATACCACACAACATAACATACAGACAAAATAAAAGTAGATATATAGAAACGTGTAGACAAAAACAGATGATCTTGCTGCGTGTGTGGTGGTACTATCTGGGAACGACTTATTAAGTCGGAACGAAACAATTACAGTAAATGAATACATACTACAGTTACAAATAGTACAAAAAACGTTTCAAATAAAGCTATTACATTTTATTTGCCATTATTTGTTTTTGCTATTAAGATGTCTTTATTACTATTACTAGCAGTTTATATCTTTAAAATTTTTGTTTTTGTACCATTTTAAAAACTTAGTTTTTGTCTAATGTATTGCTTTTTATTTTGTTACAACATTAGTTATTTACAAGAGTTTTTTGTAACTTAACGTTTGATGCACAAGAGTGTGATAAGAAATTGTAGAGTGAAATTTTTCAAAACTGAGAAATTTTTTAAATTGATTTTTAAAGGTTGTTTATTTTTAATCTGCAATTTAGAAGAAATATTTGATATAGTTTTGTGATTTAAACAAACAGTTACCCCCTTTTTTCCCAATATGTATGGTACATATTCCTTAAATCGCCCATGCTTAAAGCACAATGTTTATGGTTATTTAAGACTGCACATTTACCTAAAATAGCATTAAATAAAATTTATCACCTGCATGATAATTAAGTACATATTTTCTTTTATCTGATGGAGATGCTTACAATTTTAGTCGTTTATTATAAAAAAAAGTAATAGAGATACATGTGGTTACATGCGTCAGAATATACGGCGTTATTTTTAACAAGCAACGCCAACTTGATTTAATGTTTTAAATTGGTGTGAGCGGCTGACAGAACGTTTAAAACAACATACATTTCTGTTTTACATCTTTATGCTTTTATATCTTTATTTTTGATATTTCTGTAGGTAATTTCATTGACGTTGATGTTTATTTTTTTTTATATATTTTAATCATTTGATAGTTATTTGCTTCGATGTCTTAATAAATTTTATTTCTTCGTTTAAATTAAGTAAATATTGCGCTTTGACTAATCTAATGCTGTTTTATGGTATGCGATTTAAATAATCATCACTGTCATTAAACGCCAATAAATCCTGAGTGAGCAATGGAATGAATTTTAAGGAAATGGTCTGTAAAGTTTGACCCAACCCAAATGTCGCATTCAAAAATTCATGATATTGGTTGTCAACACATTTAAAATGCACATGTGTATCTAAGCTTAAACTTTAAGTTTAACTTTAAGTTACATTAAATGACAATAAATTATTAAACTATTTAACTAAACGACAAAAATTTTTTTTAGCGTGTACACTTTCCAAAACTTCTTTTGATTTATTTCTCTTTCGCTCTATTTGTCAATTTATGTGGCGCTTGGAGGATTTAGGGATAGTCGTTTTAGAACAACATAGACATTTATCTTTTAACACTGGCGTCTGTTTCCTGGCTTTTTATTAACTACAATGTTGTTTTAGGATAAGAAATTATTACCTTAATGTGCAAAAATATTGAATCTTTAATTTACTTATTACTTCGAAAACAATTTACGGAATGTTAATAGAAATAATTGGAACTTAAATTAACGTTTCATTCAGCATCTTAATTTAGATTCGTAAGAGAAAAATGCTATTACGTTACATTTTAAACGCTTATAATTCTGAATTTTAACACCGTTTAATAATGTGACAGAAACGTTTTCTCGACATATGCAGCTGCGCTATCTTCGACGATGGAATTATTTGTCTCTAAAGACCACTAACATTTATGAGTAGCTTAAGTTGAGGTTGTGTTTACAAAACGAATTGTGTCTAATTTTAAGCACTAATTAGTCATTTCTAAGACTTAATGGAGTAATAAACTAAAAACAAATCTTAATTAACTTGAGCTTAAATCAATCGTCAAATGAAGAATGAAATTGTGCGATTATCTTTTCAGCAAAAATAATTTTATTACTATTACAGATTTAATAATTTTTTTAAATTAAATAATATTTTCTATGTATCTTATTTTATTTATGTTAGTAACAATAAAAAACGACGTTATAAAACAAATTTAAAAATACTTTGTATAATAAATTTACATATTTAAACGTAAACATATTAATACACTGCCCATTATATTCAGAAAATAATTTTTTCTTCAAGTCGTAAAAGTTTTTTTTAACGACTATCATTTATCGTATTTAATTTAGTTTAATTTATATCAGTTTGATGTTTAAATAACCATTATTTGCAACAAAATTGTTAAAATCGCAATGAGCTTTTCTAATTTTCGATGTTTTATTATTAATCGTTTATATATATTTATGTACGTCACCGGTTGCCTGACTAATTTAATTTAATTTTGACCTCTGCTTATTACCTAGAAATTTTAATATTTAGTTTATAACCCGTTATTATCTATTCATTGTTTTACATAATACTAAGATAAATTATTATAATCGTGACAGTAATAGTGTAGTTTCCTGAAAATGGCAATTGAAAAACAAATTTACTTTCCAATAAAGTTTGAATATTACATCACGATTTGTTGCGTCACCCCATTTCGATATTTCTCATGTTCGTAAAAAACAATACTAATTATTATTTATTGTTATAGATGGTCAAAATCATCTTAACCTTTTCAACAACAGACAACAACCAAAAAAGAAGAGAAAATCGCGCACCGCTTTCACAAACCATCAAATATTCGAGTTAGAAAAACGATTTCTTTACCAAAAGTACCTTAGCCCAGCCGATCGCGACGAAATCGCACAATCGCTTGGACTTACGAATGCTCAAGTAATAACATGGTTTCAAAATCGCAGGGCGAAGTTAAAACGTGATATGGAGGAACTCAAAAAGGACGTCGAAAGTACGAAACTACTTCACGCACATAAAAGTTTCCTCGAAAATGTACAAGATTTGGGAATTTTAAAGAAAAAAGTTGTGAATGACGATGATTGCCCAAAAAATTTAGTGGTCTCATCGGATAAATAGTACTTAAGAGGAAATTAAACGCAAATATTACTTTTTTTTATTCAAAAAAAGTAATAGTTGTGTTTGAATGTCGTGGAAAGCTCAATTATCTTCAAAATTTTATAAGTATTACTAATTGAAATTTTTATAGAAGCAAGATTATGATCAACTACCCGATGGAGAGCGCGAGACCACTTTCCTTCAGTTACTGACTTTAGTTTTACTTTATCAAAGTGAGCTTTGCTTCATACGAATTTTCCTTTTAGTACAGTGAATTATTGTATATTATTTTGTTTAAGAGGAAACATCGAAATTGTATAAATGTATATAGTGTATTTAAATTTCGTAAATGTTGATTCTATATATGTATGTACACTCATTACACTGTTATATAATTAATGTTAATAATTTATTGACGTCGACTAGACGGGTAACTGCAATATTTTATTAGTGTACAGTAGTAAGCTTTAGTACTTTTCATTGTGAATAGCGTCAATGTGAAAATAAAAAATTTTTAATTTTTTTGTATTTTTTTAAGAACGCACATTAAAATCGTTTTAATGGCTCAAACAAATATTTATTAATATTGCGATCTTTATAGTTAAAATTATCCAGATACGTTTGAACCGACAAGAAATGATTTACGTAAGATTATTATTTTAAATAAGAATATCTGGTACACGTTAATGTAACGACTGTAAATCCTCGCACATTGAAGCTTTTTTTGGCGTTTCCGGTTGTCATTTTAAATTATTCGTTTGATAAATACACTGACGAACTCATTCCGTTTAAACCTTGTCGAAAACGTGAGCTGTTTTAGTTCAATGTAATTGAAAAATATTTGGAAATTTAAATTTGTAACAGGAAAGTTTAATTCTGTATTTCTGAAGTATCTATTTTATACAAATTAAAAATTATTGTGACTTAATTATTTGTAACAATAAAAAATAGATGTCTACAGCGCAAATTGGCCCATTCCAATGCTACAAAAATTAAAAAAGGTTTGTATTATTGTTAACACTAAACATTTGAATAAACAAACAAAAATTTGTAAGTTGTACTTATTTGTCAGTAAAAAAAAGTCGTTTTAACATTTTGCTTTGCTAAATAATATTGTAATTACAAATTTATGTTGAGTTGGTTTAACAATGAATTAATTTCTAATGTTATGTACCATTCAGGATCACTAAATTACACCACAAGGCGCTGCTTTTAATTAGTACCACTCAGGCAAGTGATGACTGATAGATTTTATCACCCAACTTTACTGCGCGTTATTAACCAATAGATGAAAATATAATTTATGGAAGTGTTACAAAAAAAAAGAAAACTATTGTGTGATATTAAAGGACAGATAATTAAGAAACTGAATCGGTATATTTATTAAACAGTAATGTGACTAATATTAAAAAACTGCACAAAACACTGAAATAGTTGTACTTAAAAAAGTTTGTGTTTGGAATAAAAGTTTTGAAGCGTGACAAGAACAAACACATTTACTATCTCTTTTTGTGCCAAAAACCAAAAATAGTAACTGCTGGTAAATTTACTATTTTATTATTTTTTATTGGTAATATAAAGAATGTCACTACAATTTTTTAAAAAATTATTATAGTCAACATATAAAATTGTTCTTTTACGGTACTACTGCAGCACAATTCTTGATTTAAAATTTTTCATTTTATTTGAATATACTTAAAAGAGGAGAAAACCTAATTTTTATCAAATACAACTTTACGAAAAAAAATAAGATTTGGTTACTGAAGTTTTAAAATAATAAGGTTATTTTTAGTTAACAAATTAAATTATTGTAATGTATTTTTTTTTCAGTAAATAAACGTTTTATAAAGAATCTAAACTTATTTATAAACATTTATTTGGTATACATAAAGACAATATTTCTTTTACGAAAAATTATTAAAAAAGTACATAGTTGTAATATTGTAGCTAATCATTTTTACATAAATAGATTCATGTATTTTCTCGTTAAAGAAAGACACCATTAATAATTAGTACTAAGTAAATGAAATGTATAAAGTTTGTTATAATTGTTCATTTAAAAAATATTTTAAACTAAATGTAACTAAAATTAAGCGTTTTAGATGAATATGCAGTTAATAAATCAAGATTATTTTATGAGTTGCACAGGTTAAGCTGTTACGGTCACAAATCAAATGGAGCGGTATTACTACATGGAGGTCCGGATTAGCAAGGTTTGGTTATATCAAAGTTATATCTTAAACCAGCGTACTTTTACGAATAAATAGTGATTATTAAATGACTTTATAAAATAGTAGCATGTAGTAATACAGATTTTAGAATTGTTCAAACAATTCAAAAATTCTAAAAATAACATAGTTTAAAAAAATATTTACTCAATGCGATTGGATGATATAGTTTGCAAGTTAATTAAAAAAAACAAAATGCATTTGATAAATATCGCTAAATGTTTAAGAAAAACTTTATTTTAAAATAACAACTAAGTTTAATGTAGAGATTTGATAAATTTAAAATAATAAAAAACGATTACGATTAACAATAATAACAGAAACTAAATTAAAAATTTCTTCAGACTAAGTCAACCCAAAAAAGTATGTTTTGCATACATTTAATTTTTATTTATTTATAAATATTTATAACTGATAATGTTTATTTAATATTCTGTATGGATATTTTATGTACACTCGCGGTCAATGAAAATGGACAATTTCAGGTAGAAATAGAAGACGTGGTCACAGTCTAAGACAGAAAAGTACCGTGACCTTTATAATCTCTGAGGTAAGAAACACAATATGTATGATGTGTTATTTACTTTTTATACATTGAAAAGTCAATTATTTCAATTATTTATTTATTCTACTTCAGCGTGCCTTAAACTTGTTTAGGCGTGGTCCTTACAAACTAAAGTTAGTTTGGCGGAGCTCCTGTATATATTTTTAACTAATTAATTAACTAAATAAACGTTTTTGCGACTATTAATTTAAAAAAAAAATGGTAGATAAATTTTATGTAAAATTAATAAAAACAATTTTTAAAAACGATCTTTATTGTTAATTGTTACAAAAGTGCTGGTATATTAGTGTGATGTGTGATACTGAGACTTATTTGTGCAAATTTCTTTAATGTTTGGTTTTATAGAAGAAAGTTGGAAGTTCTGCATCCAAACGATTTCGATATTTCAATTTAGTGGCGACGTACGAAGAAAACCCAGTTTCGCAAAGGTATGTGCTGACAAATGAAAGAAGAACAAAACTAGCTTTTCTTGGCAGTTCTGGATACTCGTGTTTAAGACTACACCAAAATTTTGATTTCATACTCCTGCGATGACAAACCATGAGATATTTTTCGACAGCAAAAAGATCTTTTGCCCAAAAATAGTTTTTACAGAGTATCACTCTATTCATTCGAAAATTATTGTGTTATAGATCTACATAGATGTGTAATATGCTCAAATGTTTTCTTTTAATGTTGAAAAGCAGTCAAAGTTACCACTTTTTACGCTACTAAGCCAAAATTCTGATTTTCTTTTAAAACCAATAATTTTGTCATTTGATTTATACACAATGGTATTTTTTCTTATAGACAGATTAACTTCATTCAATTTAGAAAATATTTCCGGTAAATAAGTAAGTCTAAATAACCACATTTTATTACTTATCCTAGTTTCCAAAGTAAAGTGATGCTCTAAGAGAAAAGAACGCACTTTATCATGCAACTCAATCAATCTAAGTAAAATTTTACCTCGAGATAACCATCGTACTTCTGTGTAAGCTAATAATGTATATACAAATAAGAAGTACGTATCAAAAACATCTTACTAGTAACTATTCATTGTTTATATTTAAATTAGGAGTGTTGAATCGACTCGGTTAAATGGTTAACCGAATCATTTTCTTATTGGTTAAACGGTTAATTTAAAATTGAATTATTCATTTTTGGTTAATCGATTCAGCTTACCGCTCTGAAGATGCAAGCTACAATGTCTTGCCGTATGTCAGTTTGTTTGGGTTTACGAACGACAATACGGCAAAGGCCAAGTTCTACTTCTTGTTTTGGCTCTCAAGCAGACCAAGACCAAGCCTAAGTCTATTTCTATTAGTTTAATCATAAACTAATAGAAATGCTGATTGTCAAGCGATTTATTGTTATTTAACAAAATTTTAGAATTTAACAATGAATAAATTAAATATTTTTATTCTTTTTTTACGTTTTATTTAGGAGTATTAATTTATAATAAATTCATAATTATAAAAAGTGCCTAAAATGTTACGAAGCAAATATCAACAATTTTATTTAACAATTTTAATTAGTCCATTTGTCAAAAGACCAATATCCTAAATAACATTATCTATGTATGTTTCTTTTAATCATATTTCCTGCACACACAGTAATTAAGGGAAAGTCGAAAGTATTGTGTATAATTCCGTCATTTAGTTTTGTAATTTAATCAAAAATGCCCAGAAGACCAAATCAGGGGGATTTTTTTAGTAATTCGTAGCCGTGTAGCAGCTCTAGCTGAAGCTAGTTGGTTCATAACAAGAATTTTCAAGATGTTGGTCTTTCTGTAAGTGTTTATATTTTATTCTATCTAAAAAATTTCTGCAATTTACTTATTGCTAAAGGTTCTTTTAAATTAAACAAAAAAAAAGATTGACAACCCGCCCGAAAAATTGTTTTAACTCCTGACCATGGCATTGCACGATTATCATTTTGTCAAAAAAATATAGATATAAACTGATCAAATGTTATATTTTCTGACGAAAAAACATTTTCGTCGTCTCAGGCTCTTGTTCAACTATGGCGACGAATTAGAACGCGATATAATGTTAAAAACGTTCTTCCAAATAGAAACAGTGGACAAATTAACGCAGGATTTTGAGGGTGGATGTCTAAAGATGGTCCAAGAGAAATTACAAAAATTATCCCATCTAGGTTTAATTTGAGTGAAGATGTATTATCACCTATATTAAGGACAATTTATCCTGAAGAAGAAATGGACAACATAGTTTTAGCGCAAGACAACTGCAGTATACACACAGCTCGAATAGTTAATGAATGGTTTGATGACCACCCCGAAATTCAATTGTTACCGTGGTCAGCAAAATCACCTGACCTTAACCCAATTGAAATGTTTAAGCTGTCATAGTAAAAAGTTGGAATCACGTTGTATTTAATGGAGTAAAAGAAAGAAATTTGCAGGAACTATCTCAACATGTCACGACATCGTGGGAATCATGCCGGAATTCTCCAATTTGCGGAAATCTTGTATATAGTATGAGGAGACGTCTAGAAGAATGTATTATTAATGGGTATTACACAAAGTACTATGGTGGCAAATTTTTAATTTTATATTATCATATGTATTATATTATGTGTATTAAATTATACGATGTAATCAACCTAATTATTTATCTAATTGATTAGTATTTTTTTTGTGTAATTATAACAAATGTATTAAAAACAACTGCAAAAGGCATTTTTGTAGGTCAGTGTCAGTTAGCATGGTTAACACTAGATATTTAGTAAATTTTGGTTTCTAACCAGCAATTACATTTTAAAGTAATTGATTTGATTAAAGAGTTTTTACTTAATTTTGATGCATACGTATATACGACTATGATCTTTTTTGCTAGTGTCGACTATATATGAAAATTGTATACACAAATTTACTAAATTAGTTTTACATAATAAACATTAACAAGAAACATGGCACATATTGTTTAACAAAATACAAAACCTCTTCATAAATGAATTAATTAGGAAACTTGTTAAAAAATGCCATTACAGTTTTATGTGATGTATTTCAATATACAGTGTGTAGCGTGTCTTTGGATCGATGGATGAGTAAATAAAAAATTTTTTGAGTTTTGTCCTAGCCCTGCTTACTTTTATTAACTGAATTATGTCATTATCTTAGAAAGAAAATTGCAGTTTAAATCTTCTGCCCTTTCGAAATGCAAATTTCACCGAAAAAACGAATAATGTTAAATCGCTTTTAGAAAAACAGTTTAACAATAAAAATCTTGAGTGGCAAGAAATTCCTAAACTAAATTTCCACAAAATGATAACATTTCTCGGATTAGAGAGGTAGGTGAGCGAGAAGAATCAGAATTATTATGCGACTGCATAGAAAAAGATCATGCTTTACATATTATATTTTTATTTTCATTAACAATATTTTTGCTCTATAAATTATTTTTTTTTATATTTATAAAGAGTTATTTGAATTTCATTTTATCCTTTATTACATCTCATAATTTGGATAATTTTAAAGCTTTACGATTAAAAAGTTTTTCTTGTTTTCCTCGAAATTACTTTATGCGGACATGTTTGTTTTTGAAGGAACACTCCTCATTTGTTGTGCAAAGCAAAAATGCTACCAACACTTCAAAGTCATATAAAAATTGATACTAAATTTAGTTAAAAAAAAAGAATAAATGCAACAAAACAGTGTAGCCTAAACTATATTTAAGAAAAATAATGACAAATATCAAATGTAAAATTCTAAAAAAAAACTAGAAAAAAATAAAAATAAGAATTAAACATTATAGACAAAATACTAGAAAAAATTAGATACGAAAAAAAGTAGAATAGACAGCGTTTTAAAAATTTAAATGCAATAAACGTTACAAAGAAAATATAATTTAGAAAAAATAAAAAAACAATTTTCTTATTTGTTTGTGTTATCCATTATTACAATATGTCATTTGTCTTAGCATATTTTTTAAACTATGGACTATAAAACTTACACATTCAATTGTTTAAAAAGTTTTATGAGGAGAAACATAATATTACCAATACAAACCTAATAAGCTAACTCAAATATAAATAATTTTCTATTACTTTATTATGCAAAAATGCACATTTTTTTTTCTATCCTAACAATATTTAGGCAACTTAAAGCGTTACCTTAACTGTTTAAAAAAAAAACTAAAAGTATACGTGAAAATAATGTAAAAAAACTCATAGGTTCTAATCCGATTTTAATTAGTTTTGAAGTTATTGCGTAATTATTTTTTTTATAATATCGTTCCCTTGTATTTAAATTTTCGTTTGTACATTGTAATCAGTGTATGCCATTTTTTGAGACTTAAAACATTTGATAACCTTCTTGTTATTATTGTGTCAGTGTATTGTGACAGTCATTTGACGTTTATTTTTAAGTGTATACGATTAATATATTACAAAATGCTAAATACTTATTCAAATTTGGAATATGCAAATATGGTATTCGTTTATAGTTTTTGTAATGGGAATGCTATAGTTGCTGTTGAAGAATATCGTCGAAGGTTTGCACATCAAAGACATCTTAATAAAAATGTATTTATCATAGTTTTCAACAAACTGTGCGAGACCGGTAAGCTGCCTAGTGTTAACATAACATCTGAACGAGGCACTCGACAAGGTTTAGACAAAGTAGAAAATATTCTGGATCTAGTAGAATAAAATGCCACGACCAGCTCACGAAGAATTGGAACTCAATTGGATATTCCACAAACAAGAGTAATAAATACACTTCGCGAGCAAGGCTTACATGCATACTATGTAAAGAGAGTACAGCATCTACAACCGGAAGATTATCATAATCGTGTGGAATTTTGGCGGTAGATAAAAAATAATCATCGTGTTCAATCGCTCATACTTTTTAGAGATGAAGCTACATTCACTCGTGACAGCATTAATAATACTTACAACTGTCATGTATGGTCAGACGAAAATCCCCGCTCAACAATCGAAAATAATTTTTAACATAAGTTTTTGGTAAATTGGCCCTTTGATTTTAGAGAATTACCTCACAGGAAACCACTGCTTAAATTTTTTACAAAATGAATTACAAGGAATACTAGAGGATATTACTGCAAACATCAGAATGCAAATGTACTATCAGCACAATGGAGCTACTCGTCAGGTCAAGCAACATTTGGACGAAAGATTTCCAGAGCGTTGGATTGGTCGTGGTGGTCCTATTGGTTGGCCTCCAAGATCTCAAGACCTCACACCACTAGACTTTTGTTTATGGGATTGGTTCAAAAACGAAATCTATAAAGTTAAAGTGGACACTCGGGATGCACTAACCCAACGTATTAGAAACACAGCAGCCGATATTAAAGAAAGACGTGAGACAATCAGGAAAGCAACAGGTGCCTTTTGTAAACGAAGGACAAAATTTTTAGAGGTTAATAGCGGCATTTTTAAAATTTCCTAAAAGAACTTTAAGATTAAAATAATGTTAATGTAAAAAAGTTTGTTTATTAGTAATTACATTAATGAACTAATGAAAATCGGATTCGAACAAATTAGTTTTTTTTACATTATTTTGACGTGTACAATAAGCTCCTATAGTTTGGTATACTCCTACCGATACACCCTGTATTTACGTGTAGTTTTTAAAAAACATTAAAATTTTGATTACATTACATGATGTAATAAATGTAAGTTTGCGTCTCACGTCGGCAAAGATATTTTCGAATTGTAAAAAGACCCGTTCTACATCGCACAACACTATACGGGCAAATTTAAAACATTTGACATCCGTTGGTAAAAAAAAAGTCTATTTGATGCATGAATAAAAGTTTGATTTTGTAACACTTCACTTATGTTTTTTAGCTGCTCATAACCTGTATTTTTTAATAATTTTTTTAAACATTTATTTAAGCCGGGTACTGTAAGCGCGACGGTTACTGTAAGAATTTTCAGTATAGACGTACACCCGTTTTCTCTTCGAACAACAATTCGAGCAGTAGTGTTTGAGAAAACTTTGAATAAACAGCATGTCGACTTCGAAAGAAATTATTACTAGTGCCGCATATATTTTTATTGACGTTTTATTGACAGAAAAAAAACGTTCACAATGATGGTAGCGTCACAAAATGTGTAAGGAACGATTTGGGTCTGTTGTAATGGATGCTTTGCAATTTCAAAGTATAAGTAGACGCTAGTAAAAATTTTACACAAATCAGTCCTACGAATTTCGAATATTGTTTGAATGTAATTGGACCAAGAATTCGAAAATCCAATACTAATTGTAGAGAATTTTAGTGATGCAATCTCAGTATAAGACAGGTTGGCATTGACTTTGAGACGTTTGGCTACTGTTGACTCTTTCACAATTTTGCAATATTTATTCCGTATATCTAAATAAGGACCAAACAAGATTGTTTCTGAAGTTTGTGCAGCACTATGTCATGGATTAAAAGACTACGTGAAAGTAAGTATTCTTTATTAACTCTGAGGTACAAAAATCTTAACATTGAAATTATTATCTACATAATTCGTATAAAATCTTCTAAATTATCATTTTAAGCAGATAAAGAATTATATGAGGGTGAATTGAAATTAACTGGGGAAGGTGTCTTATGGTGAGAAAACAAGTGTTGTACTTGGTGTATTACCATAAGAACTACAACGTGATTGACCTGCTTGAAGTGGAGGTAAGTGCGAGTATGTATTAACATACTGGGATGTCGCCTGAGTAGTAATCACCACTGATAATGGTGTGTATTGTCGTGGAATACAAGTTTAGGGCGCACTTCGCATTGCCATAATATTGTGGATAGGCAAAAGATGTTTGATCTGCACAAAAAATTGACTCTATAATCTCTTGCTGTACACGTAGCAAGGTCTCTCGGTTGTAATTTTTTATTTTTTAAAAAACAAAATTAACTAAACGACCTCAACTCAGGATTCTCCTTAGAGGTTTGGTTTGACGGAGGTCTTTCTACGACAAACTTTAAAATGCCGAAAGCTTCTTTTAATATCTGTAATTTTAGGTGCGGCTTTGACTTTTTAGGTTGTGGTTCTACAGATGGTGTTATTAATTTTGGTGTGTTTTGTTCGGGAGTACTATGGTTTCCATCGTTCAAGTTTTATTTCTGAAAATTCAACTAAACCGTATATTCGATTAGGCTAATTAGTTTAGAGTCATTTTATTTCGTTTTATTTTATAACTATTTATGAATGAGGGTCATAAATAATATGATATTCTTACAGATATTAACCACTGCTAAATGAAAAGTGGTTAAAAGAAGAAAATCATTTCATGAAACTGTGGAATGTTCCTCGCGTAATTGGAGCAATCGATGGAAAACATAGTAATTAAATGCCCTGTCAACAGTAGAATGGATTTTTACTATTACAAATGTAGCTTTAGTGTAGTGTTACTCGCAGTTGTAAAGGCAGAATTAAAGAAGAATTTTAGATGGAGGCGTTCTAAAGAGCTGTAGTTTCAATGAGATTATTGAAAAAAATAATTTGGGAATATCAAAACCTCAAAAATTATTAAATAAAAATAAAAACATACCCTTTATTTTTACGACCAATTCAACTTTGAGAGGAAACCCTGCGCAGAAATGCAACAAATTTTCAACTATCGCTTATCTAGAGGACGAAGAGTAGTGGAAAATGCATTTGGCATTCTTGCTTTGGTATTAGAGTATTTAGTAGCCTATGCTACTACAGCCAGATACAGTACAAATTATTGCAATGGCAACCATTTCTTTGCATAATTTTATACGACGCAGCAGCTCTTCGATACATTTATATACAACTCCAGAATTTTTAATTTTTAGAATAATTTAAAAGGGAAAGTTATTGAAAGAAGATGTAGAAACGATGATAATTTGACATCAGTTTTAAATATACTTGTGATTCTTGGAAGATCTGCTGAAGAGTTTAAACAGAATCGAGAAAAGTTATCACATTCTTTCATGAATGAAATCAAGCTGTCGTGGCAACAACAATATGCTTAAATATCACATTGTAATTACGTTAATTCTTACATCTGTAGTCACTCTTTTGTTTGGTGTATTCCTGTCTTTAAAGAAATCAAGAGCCTTAAAAGCAAACTATCTTCTCTCGTAAACTTTATTCCTTTCTTAAAAGAAAATAAAAAATTGAAATGTATAACTGACGTTCTTTTTATTGCAAAAACACGATCAATCTTTAATAATGAAATGAAATGTTTCTGATAACTTGAAGTGAAGTGAAGAGTTTGCCACGTTCTATATGTGCAAAAGAGAAATTAGTGTTTTATTTTTTAGTTTGTATCAAAATTCCTTTTCTTTCTAAAAATAAGCGATTATCAATAGATTTTACTTTTACCGGTTCCTATGCCTTTGTTTCTTCTTGCTTTCTTCCTTCTCTAAAATGCCAAGATATATCTTCTTTTGTTTACATTTATCTCCCGTTGAGTCCATTGCTGAACCTATTTCCATCCGCGCATCTTCGGGGTTCCATATCACAGGTTTAGTCTTATATAAGTCAATTAGACCTAGAATTTTGGCTTTACTCTACTTCGTCATGAAGCACGTACTTACTGACAAACCCGTTAATAAACGTTGACGAACCAACTGTGAATCTCTTTGTGTTCGAGGTAAAAACCAACAACCATCTGCTCGCTGCAAGCGGCTATAGGTACGATCGTAAGCAAAATTCCCAACGCATCCACACTGACAAATTTTAGTTACAGTGACCGTTGCTGTTACAGTTCGGCTTGGCAATGAGTACTCTTCTTAGAAGTCTCTTTAATTTACTTAAACAAAGTATTTCTTCTTTTCTTATTAAAAGGCTTTGTTTTAAAGTATTTTTTTTTCAGTTTGGTTACTACCATACGTGACAAATTTGCTTAGATAAATATCAAATCCTCTCTAAAATCTTTTTCTACAATGATTATTGCTTTTCTGATGTTGTGCTTCTTTTTCTAAACAAAGAAGAATTTAGAAATATAATTTTAACATTTGATATTAAGTCGTTTACGTTATAATTTATAAACCGACTGTTTCTGCAACTCGCTGTAAACCATGTGCTAAACACGTAATATTTATTATTTTTTGAGACAACACTTAATCATTATATTGGTTTACACATATACGGAATAGTAGCACTACACACCAATAAAACATTTTTGTACCGGTCACAAAATACGCAAACTGTCATTGAAAAAGGCAGCAATTGTACTATGGTTTGCTGACGGTATGTCGGCATTAATAAAATCTGTACAAAATTTTTCAGCAAATTCTAAACGTTTCGGACCGATTTTTATGCGTTTTACTTTGACTTTTGTCGATTTTTATTTTTTACGTGTTTTTCACTGTTCATATGCTGTATCAGTTGAAACTTTTCGGTCGCATTCACAAGCATTTCATAAAATCAAATGTTTCAATTCGCTGTAAATTTTGTTAACAATCATTCAATTTATTGTAATTATTTCCTGTTTGATTAATTTGTTTACGCATTGAAATTTAGAACTCTACACAATAATTGCAAAATAAATGTTTTTTTAAGCAAATTTTTAAAAAAAAATTAGAATTTTTTTGTCGTTTCTAGCATTTATGACTGTACTTACTAAATTACGTGTTTAACAGGTGTATTAATTTTTTTGTAGACTGAATGTTTGCTGTTATTTTAGAATGTCGTTGTTGTGAGCACTGTTTGTAAACTGGTAGAAATTTTTCAGTTGTGACTGTTTTCGATAACGTGTAACAATACAAAAACCTGTAACTATTTTTTTAAATAATTATATACTTTAAAAATAACTACATATAACAATATACAGGAATTTTCCGCAAGATACGTATTACAAGCTAAAAGATCTTCTTTTTCTAGACCCAGAACGACAAAAAGTTCAATTTTTTTATGATGGATTTGCTTATTTTAGTATTTTTTACTATACTAAGCTCACTATGCCTTCTCATTTAATTTAATAAAAAAGTACAAAAATCTGTGTTTTCACTAAAATGCGTCACCAATTTAACAAGAATATTTCAAGAAAAATGCCATATGGTGTTTCTTATGTACATTCTTGTGTACTATACGACAGTTACAAATTATTTAAAATAAAACATTTCTAATCGACATTTTTGTCTATAAAGGTTACGTCTTCTTTTAATGATGAATTACATGAAAATCACTGAGAAAATATAATTTTTTTGTAACCACCCACTAGTTAAAAAAAAACCTAAAAGGTTTTTAAAAGTAAAAATATGTGAACTCTCTATATTTGATTTAGTCTATGAAATTTTTTCCTGTATTGCTATACCAAATAGTTTTTGCGAAAAATTTTAGAGCCACGCTTAACGAAAACGATATATAAACTAGTATGGAAAACGTGTTACAATTCCTTTAGGTAATGCTCGTATATTGCTTAACCTAACTATTACCAAACTTACTCCCATTACAAATGCCGTCATTGTAACACCCATTTTACAATATACTATTTAAAGTTTGTGTCAATGAAATCAAAAAGGTTTAAAAAAGCAACTAAAATTACGGTTTAAAACAAAAAAATAGTAACATAATTTTATTTAAATGAAACAACAGTCAAAAGCTTTTATCGACAAATAGGACAAAGTAACGACTTGTAGCAGATATAGCAAACCCACACCCACAAAAATAGAAATTTTACATCGGTCAGTTATACAAAGATATTACAATAAAATAGAATTAACTTACTTATCTAGTATTTTGAACAATACAAAATAAAGATTAAAAGTCAAAATGGTACTACCATTTGATAGTTAGAGTTTGTATTACCGCGTCTTTTATAAACGCATCGATATCTTAACGAAAAAAATAAAATTTATCTCGTAACCCGCTTTTTTAGTACTTACCGAGATCACAATAAGTTAGTTACACAAAACTGGAAATGTTTAGTAAGACGTTCAATTTGATAAAATTGGCCATTGTTGAAAATGAACTCGATGCCGCAAGTGTATAACAAACAAATGTTGTAAATGACATGCTTGGTCTCTACCGTTACAACAAAATAAACATTTTTTATTTATTTACTAAATTATAATTATATTGTTATATATAATATAATAAAAATATTTAATTATAAACAATTCTGTTATATCTTTAAACAGTAACTTCTTAAGTTTAATTCCTTATAAATTGTAAATAAAATGTTAAACTTTGTGTTTTCATCTTAAAATATTTCTTTCCAAGTTCTAAGAAAATACAATTTCAATAGAAATTTATAGAAAACCATAACTAAAGAAATATTCATTTTTTAGCAATTTGTAATAACAAAACTATGTCTTTGATTAATGTCAAATTAAAGAAACATGACTAGTAAATCACAAAAACAATAACTAAGTGTAATAAATTACGAACCATCATTTTGTTGTTTGAAAAAGATGTAGCTGTAAATCTGTTACTTCATCTAATATTAACTCTTAGAAACACAATACGAAAATAATCAAATTTGTAGACAAAGACAGCACTGTGAGGCCCGACACGGTTTGACAAATGCTTTTTTATTATTTGCTTTAATAATAACTTAGATACTGAGTGTGGCTTAGAACGGATATCAAAAGATATTTTTATTTATGTATTAACTAATATGAGTCCTCATTGAATGTGTTTTCACATAGTTAGTGTCATTGTAAGCCTGTCAATATTGAATACGTTTAAAAATTAGTTTTTTAAAAAGTTGTTAAAGAAGGTCGAGTAGGTGTTTTTAATATATAATTTGAATAATACATTACCGAATGAAATAAATCCTAATTTATCTTTTTGTGGTGTAGAATAAAAATTGAAATTTGTATATTCTGGCGGTGTGTAAAAGTGTGCATATGTTTTTATCGATATGAATAGAGTTAAATGCTAATTATATTTATAAATCTATAGTTATAGTAATTTTTGCACTAACGATAAACAACACTGTTGAACATCTGTTTGAAGAAATAAATTACACAGTCATAAAAATAAGAGTTTTAAAATTATGGACTGCAAGGTATGTTTTGTGTATTTTTTATATATACGAATGTTGTCCTATATGCGCTATTTATACTTCTGTTTGTTAAAAGAATGTTATTGAAATTAAGACGGCCTTATCTAAAATCAACTAAACTTAAAAAATAAAATAAAAAAAATTTCTACAGTGGTGATGTGCTTTTGATAAATTGTTTTACCTTTTAGTTTATTCTAAAACTCATTTTATTTTATATTTTTAGACAATAGTTTTATTGCATATTCTTATAAATAACATTTTTTTCAAGGTCTCCTGAATCAGAAAAATGTATTTTTGTCTGTGTGTATGTGTGTGTCTGTGTGTATGTAACGTTGTACCCACGAATCGAACCAAAAGCCCTAGTAACTTGAAATTTGGTATGGAGCTGGATTTTCTTATTCTCTCAAAATATCTAATATTACCTCTTAAAGGTAATGCTAAAGATGTAATTGTCTGCAGAAAATTAAACTGCAACGTAAAAACTTCTTTCCATATCTTCTTCTGCTCAAGAGGTGCATGCATCATTTCACATATGTCTGTATTGTAGTTGTAGCCATTATATGTGATTTACTGCGTGAATGTAAACTCTGCTAGATAATTGTCTCCAATCATTTCACAGAACCCCATCTCTCTTTCTAAATAACCAGCCCGCATGACAGTAAACTACATCCATCTGAGGTAAATATGCAAGCCACCCACCATCGATTACGCTTTTCACCTAAGGTGTTTTTAAAAATAAAGTATTTTTCCAAAAAGCACCTACACGTACCAAATCAATTTTTTTGTTCTTTTCAGTAAGTCCAGCAAAGTCCAAAAGAAATGGTTTTATAAAAGTTTTTGGTTTTTTGATCACTAATACTTAACGTGAGAAAATGATTCATTTCAAAAAGCACCAGAAAAAATAGAAATTGAATGTAAAACTGCAACTGACATTTTTAAAAATTTCTTTGCAACATCTTCTTGTTGTTTTTGATTGGCTATTGCACGCTTTTAAGCGTCGATGTATGTATTTTTTTACTATTGAAAATTAAAAAATTTCAATCAGGAGATTTATCTTAAACTCAAACTTAACACTTCAGGCTCATATATATAAAAATTTTGTATTGTAGTTTTAATTTAAGATCTTACCTACCCGTTTAAATTTAAAGGAATAAATTTACTCATAAAATACAGATGGCGGAAAAAATATTTTGCCAATAATCTGGGAAAAAGTGTTAAATTTTCTTTACGTTTCTCAGTATCATCATCATAGTCACAGATGGTTGTAAATGTATAATTTTTTAATAAATAATCAAAGATTTTCACGTATGATCGCCCTGTGCACCGATTGCATCAACGTTAAAAACACTTCTGATGGACCGCTTTTTCAAAACCGTCTATTAAGTTAAGTTAAATTTGGTAATCTATTTGTTGTAATTAAAAGATTAACGTGGCCTAACAAATACATATAAAATATAAAACAAAATGAAGACTTAATTCCATTTTTTTCTAGAACATATAGGTAAGATAGACCACCAACTACAGAAGAATTAGACCTCACACAAATTAAGCGTTTCTTGTCTTTTTTTTAATGGACACGACACCGCAGAGTTGGCATGTGTTGGTGAAGGATGTGTAACCTTTGCCCAACTATCTAGAACATGTAATGCATTGCAGTCAAGTCTTTTTATTTCTTTGTAAGACGTTAGTTTTTATGTCACCGGACGCACTGATTTTTGAGATCATCAAACGTGTTTTTCCTATTGGACGAATCATCCAAGACTACGTTTCTATCAGATTCTGAAGAGGTAGAGTCGTACGTTTTTTTACAACACTGTTTCTATGGTTCTGGGTTTATTTTTAGCATGTTCTTCTTTTTTCTGTTTTTTTTAATTAAAATTTTTGTTTTTGGTTCTGTTTTTTCTAGCAAATACCAGTAACGTAGTTTGGTAAAGTTAAATTACTCATGAAATAAGCAAGAACCCTTTCCGACGCTGACGTTATGCAGCTTAGGAGAAAGCTCTTAAAATAGTTTCCTAGGTGTTATTTCTACTTCATTAAGTTCTTTAGAAACTATTTTTTTCAGTTTCATCCTGGAAAACTTTGGTTCAAATAGGTCTTGTTCTAGAAGAGGGATTTGAAAACAAATTGTTTTTGCAAATTAGGTTCAGTTGATGTTTCTGTAGAGTCATACACTTTATCAAATTTGTCTCTTAGATGTACTACATCCTCATTTAGTGGTTGCGTTGCAAATGCGTGATTGGGTATTGCTGACTGAAGTAGATTTGCCCTAGAACTCTCCTAAAATTTTTCCAAATTTCAACCGATAACTTTTTATTAAGGTTGCATTTGATCATCTGTCTGCACAAATCGTAATAATGCCCTTTTTAAGTTTTTGAAGAAGGCCCTATCAGCAAGTAGTGAGTAGTGTGACTGTGCAAACAGAATAAAATAATGCATTAAACGTATGCAATAATTTTGTAGCCAGTTTAGGAAAATTTCTGACGTTACTTACGCCAACTTTTTAAATACGTACAAACACGTGAGTCGAGTGGCTTTCCATCAACCCATTTTTTTTTAGTATTTTTTCTCTTAACGACGCAGTAAGAATGCAAATAAACTTTTTTTGCGTTACAGCAGGTAAGTACTGTAATCGTTGCTCCCTTTTCGCTTGAGTTAATCCAAGGTACACTTTTGCATTATTTGCTCAGCCAGCATCTGCCTAGCTCGTGTGTTCAACTGTAGACCTCTCTCGTCTGTATTACAAATGTTGCCAGGTTTGTCAAACAAACAATTCTTAGAAAGAACATCTTCTACTTTCTTTTGAGATATTTTAAATTTGCAAACTGCAATGTCTGAATTCTGTCTTAAAAATTAGAGCAACTATACGTTACTACCATTACCTAAAAATTTAAACAATAATTTGCCAGGCATTTTTAACTACCAAAGGTTTATCCACTCATCATCTTTCAGATTAAATATATGTTGAATTCCAAGACGTGCTGATAAATTATAAACCATTTTGCGTACCTCATGCTTAGTCGCAGCAAAGTTTCTTTTCTGTAAACTTTTGTTGTGAGCAGCAAGTTTTATTTCTACTTCTTTACCAAGTACCCTACCCTAGTTCAAACAGTTTACGGGTGTATTAATTGGGCATTATCCTTAATTTTACGATGGCGTAGCACGCACTGTTGCCATAGTATTCAAAACTAAGAAAAACAAACAAAGTAATAAAATATTTATTTATTTTCGGCGTAATTGTTTAACGGAATATAATAACAATAAATGAAAGCGTAGTATCACCAATTAAAAAATTTGTGTTATAGTTGCAATATATTAATCGAAATTTTATTACATGAACTGTGGTAAAATAACAAAATTGTTTGTAAAAAAAAACTTAAATTTAATTTAGTTACTAACAAGAAGGATAATAATATATTTGTAGCAAAGTTAAATAATTCAAATACTGTAAAGTATATCTTCGGCTAGGTCTAGATGCACAACTTTTTAATGGAAATAAAAATTGTTATGTTATAAAACTTTGTTAGGTTTTTTTGCGATGTATAAATTTTGTCCATTTTAAACTTCGTTTGCAATATGGAATGCACTTGCTCTTTATGTTTCTATTAACGTTAAGAAGACAACAGGTGCTAACGGAATAGTCTGTAAAACTTTAATTTAAGAATATTTAAAAATTCGAATTATTAATGACGAGGACGACCACAGACAAACCACACAGATAACGATCAGTTACCTTCATACAGCAAATAGTCTCAAAAACAAGATGATGGAATTATTAGCAATGCACAAACATTGGTAGTGAGAGACAGGAAAGAAGAAGACAACATACCTTGCTTAATCTCTATAAGCAAAATAAAGCAGAAAAAGCCGAGATAATCATTTACACCCTGCATAAGATCAAAAGTTAACTCAATATCTTCAGCAATTCATTTTTTATGTAGAAAACATAAAAGCAATTCTTTTTGATGCCAAAATGGCAGAGCAATGCATCTAATAAACTTTAAATAAATTGTTTATTAAATTTTAAATACAAAGTGTTTAGTGTTATATTAACAAGGCTTGAAACAAGAATCAATATTTTACATTCTAAAACTGCATTTTTTGATAAAATAAAATGATAATAAATACGGTTTTCCCATTCCCGTCCACTTACTTAAATTATTACTTAAAAATTACACATTTAGGCAACACACATTGATGCTGTTTGAAATTGTTTCAAACATGCTGGGAAACCCAGAAATAAATGTCCAAATTTAAAAACAAAAGTCTTTAACATTCATGTAAATCCAAAATAAAACATTGTAATTACTTAATTAAACTAAACCTGCATAAACACTCCTTTTTTTTGACGTTAACAATAAATTGAAAAATTAACTTTCGTCTATAGGCAAAACAGCAATTTTTGTAATGGAACGAGAATATTCTCCATTTTGAGTGCGAACATAAACAGCTCGTACCTTACCATCATTACCTGGAATTACTTTTATAATTCTAGCTATAGGCCATTTTTGACATGGAAGCTTATCCTCTTTTAGCAATACTAGCATACCTTCTTTGAGATTAGGCATGCTACAATACCATTTTGGTCTGTTATTTAGCATTGTTAAATAATCCTTATGCCAACGGTTCCAAAAATGTTGTCTCTTTTGTGTAATCAATTTCCAAATTTTTAATCTGTAGTCTGGAATGTTGGTTATATCACTTTCTGGATAACTGGTTAAAGGCGCTCCAATTAAAAAATGACCTGGAGAAAAATATGTTAAATCTGAAGGATCATTCGATAGCTTTGTGATAGGTCTGGAATTTAAAATTCCTTCAACTTGGATCACTAGAGTGTTAAACTCTTCATAAGTGAATTTAGTGTTGCCCATAACTCGTTTTATGTGGTATTTGGCACTTTTCACGCCTGCTTCCCAAAGCCCACCAAATACAGGAGAGTGACTTGGGATGAACTTAAAAACAATTTTTTGTTCAGTACAAAATTTGTCAACGGCGTTTTGATGTTTTAAGGCGCTGTTGATTTTGTAAAGTTCATTTAATTCCTTTTGAGCACCCTTGAAAGTTGAGGCGTTGTCACAATATACATATGTGGGTTTACCCTTCTAAAAATAAACCTTTTACAACCAGCTAAAAACTTTCTGTGGTCATATCTGAAACCAATTCCATATGAATTGCCTTTACTGAAAAACAAACAAATAACGCAATGTATGACTTTGTAATTAATGATTTTCTTATGCGAGATTGTTTTATATAAAATGGACCGCAAAAATCAATTCCTATGTTTTGAAATGGTCGAACTAATGTCAAGCGCGTTTCAGGTAACGAACCCATCAATTGCTCCGAACACCTTGCCTTTAATTTAAAACAAGTTATGCATTTATGAATGTTTTTCTTTATTTCTCTAATTCCGTTTAGAATCCAATAATTTAGATTTAAACTACTTAACATTTGTTTTTGGCCAGCATGTAATAATGTTACATGTTCTTTTATAATGATTAAATTAGTTATATGATTGTTTTTGGTAAGATGATAGGGTGCTTATGATTAAATGTAATAGATGCCTTATGCAACCTGCCACCTACTCTTAAAATGTTTTCCTTATCTATGAATGGAGTAAGATGTTTTAATTTTGTTTTAATTGCTAATTTAGATTGTAGACACTTAATTTCTTCCCTAAAATTATTTGTTTGTTCAAATCTTATTATCGTTTTTAAAGCGTTATCTAATTCATTGACCGTTAGATTTCCAAGTCTTTTATTACTGCTATTCTTAATGTTATGTATAAATCGCATAATAACTGCTACAATCCTTTGTAATCTTGAAATGCTAGAAAAGTTAGCAAAGAATGATGAAAATGGTGGTTCTATGGATGCCTTAAAGGCCTGAAGTTTTACTTCAGGTAACGGATTAGGGCTTTGCCTTGAAATCCAATGTCATGAGAAAATTGAATATCTCCAAAGGTGACAGGACCATAAAACCAAAGATCATTTTTATTCATGGATTGAGGATCTACACCTCTTGATAGACAATCTGCAGGGTTGTCCTTTGTGTTGATGTATAACCAATAGAAAGTTTGTGTTAAATTTTGTATTTTTATTATTCTATTAGAAACATAAGGTTGCAGCTTTATTGGTTCCGCCTTTATCCATGCTAGTACTACATTCGAATCTGAATACAGAAAGACTTGATTGATATTAATTTTTAGAAGATTGTAGATTTTGTTTGTTAAATTTGCTAGTAATAATGCACTATTTAATTCTAGTTTTGGAATACTTAAGTCACTGTTAATTGGTACAATTCTGGATTTAGAACAAATCAAATTCATGTGAATTCGGTCATGAAAGATTGTTCGTATGTAAAGTGCGGCCCCATAGGCTATAGCAGATGAGTCACAAAAACCTATTAATTCAACCTTTATTGCATTAAAAATTTGAATATTTCTTTGAATATTTATAACTGGCATGTTTACTATACCGTGAAGAAAATTAAGCCATAAATGTTTCAAATCGTTAGGAAGTAGTTCATCCCAATTTAACTTTTTTATCCATAGTTTTTGCATTATTACCTTTGCAGTAACTAGGATAGGTCCAACTAAACCTAAGGGATCATAGAACTTACAAATAAAACTAAGAATCTGTCTTTTCGTTATGTTACAATTCGACTCATATTCAGGTGACAAAATGTTAAGGGTGTCTGTATTTATATCATAAAGTAAACCTAACGTTTTTACAATTGAATTATCTTTAGCAATATCTACCTCAAAAATTTGATTTTCCAAAGGAATATCTTTAAGAATTAAATGATTATTGCTACACCACTTATGCAAATTAAAAGATCCCAATTTTAAAAGCGCGATCAGTTCATTTTTTAATTTAATTGTTTCTTCAATACTATTGCATCCCGAAATGATGTCATCTACGTAAGTATTTTGTAACAACGCTCTCTGTGCTAATGGGTACCTTTTACCCTCATTTCTAGCTAGTTCTACTAGACAACGTGTTGCTAAAAATGGAGAACTTTTTAACCCGTAAGTTACAGTTTGTAATTGTATACATTGAATCGGTGAAGTAGGGTTTTCCCTCCACAAAATATTCTGTAATACCCTATGATTAGGATGCATTTGAATCATTCTATACATTTGCTTGATGTCTGTCAAAATAACATACTTATAAGTTCTAAAAAGTATTAAAATATCAAATAAATCCTTTTGAACAAGCGCTCCATTATACAAATAATCATTAATTGACTTTTTATTTTTTGTCTTCATACTTCCGTCAAAGACAACACGCAATTTTGTTGTTTTCTTATCTTCACGAATTACCGGGTGATGTGCCATAAAATAAATAGGCTTACGCTTCATATCGCAATTATTTAAATCTATAAACTTGCCATGATTCATTTTAATATATTCGTCAATAAAATTTTTATATGCTTGAAATAGTTGGAAATCTTTCTGAAAACGTTTCTCTAAATTTTCAAACCTCTTATATGCAACATTGAATAAATCGCCTAACTCTTCAGCAGTTACCTTTTGTTTCAATGGCAATTCAACTTCGAATTTATTTTTAATTTTTTTTACAGAGCGTTGAAAAATTAATTCGCACGCTTCTTGTTCACTTGAATGTTCAGGAAAAAATTCCGGAACCTTTTCTGTTTCCCAAAACTGAGAAATGAGATTTTCTATTTTGGTTAGCGAATGCAAAGATATTGTTGATGCGTTAGAAACAAAAGATTGAGGTTGCGAAATTAAACCACTTATTATATACCCAAATTGAGTATTTTGTAACACTAATTCATTTTTAGGTAATTTAATTGTCCCTGTCAGAATAGAATTAAAAAATACATTCGCTCCTAAAAGAATATCAATGCGCTTTGAAACATTATAATCCTCATCAGCCAAGTCAATATTTTCTAAACCATTTCTATCAATTAAGTTGAAATGACATTGGGGTAACTGAGCAGTAATTTTTTCAATCACACCACAGGTAACATTAATTGTATAGTTACGCGAGTACGATTTTAAACAAACATTTAGTACATCTCTAATTTGTGTTATATGTTCTGACATGGCAATAACTTGTAATGTTTTTGAAATCGTTTTTAATTTTAATTTATCAGCCAACATAGCTGATACAAAAGAACCTTGCGACCCGCTATCGAGCAAACCGTACGTAACTATCCATTCCCCATCAATTGATTTTACCTTTAGTTTTACAGTTGGCAGCAACACATAATGAATATTTGTTCTCAAAGAACAGCACTTTACTTCTATGGCATTAGTCTCTACATTACTGTCATTGTGATCAATCTGTAACGTTGAAGGAACTTCCTGTTTATTAAAATGAAGCAAGGTGTTGTGATCTTTATGACAACTTTGACATTTTAAATTAAGTCTGCATCTACCTAAATGATTATTCAAACAAACCTTGCAATATCGATGTTTATTAATAAAGGAAATTCTTTCATTAACCGAAACATTTTTAAATTGGGTGCAATTATAAATTTTATGACCTGCACTAGAACAAAATAAACATTTATCGAATCCTTGAATATTTGTTGCAACATGGGAATGGATCTTTTCTTTTTGTTTATTATCAAAACTAGGAACTGTTTCTAAAGCAGTAGCCCTATTTTCTAAAAAGTGTATAAATTCGTTTAAAGTTGGTAATTTTGACAAATCCCTATCAATTTTATAAGCACGGTTTGTATATTGATCTAACTTTTTGCTTAAAATGCATATTAAAATCATATCCCAACTATCAACTTGCTGCTGTAAATTGGTTAAGGCTCCTACATGCTGTTTCATTTTGCTTACAAATTCTCTTAAGGAAGCAGTGTTACCTTTTAGCATATGCGGAATTTCTAACAATGCATAAATGTGATTATTAATTAGTATAATTTCATTATCGTAGCGTTTTTTTTAAATGTTAAGAGCTTCGCTATAAGATTCGTTAACGATTGGTAAGGTACTCACTAAAGTAAGAGCTTCCCCTTTTAAGTAATTTCTTAAATAAAAAAATTTCTCCACATTCTGCAAATTGCTGTTTTTGTCAATGACTGCCAAAAACATGTCAAAAATGGTTTAAACTTGCATAAATCTCGACCATCAAAAATGGAATGTCTATGTGTGGTAATTTTGTTGTAGAAATATTTCCAAGTTTAGATGCTTGAGGAATGTCCTGAGTGTGTTTAGTTGTTGACAGAATACTTCTAATCGTGATTACATCATAATACTCATTTTCAACAATATCTGAATTTTTCTTATCTTTTTTTGCACATTGAATATCAACATTTAAATCTAAATATTTTTGAAAACATTCTTTAAGGCGCGCTTCTCTACTTATAAATCGTTCAATTAGTTAATATCATATCCGAAGAATGTTCTTTTACATATATTTCAATAGTACTAATAGAATTTTTTATTTGATCACGTTTTGTGATTAATTTAATAATATCGCTTACTTTAACCATTTTGCGGTATACGATTTAAATTAGATAAATAATTACAAAAACTTAATAGTTTATATAATATACAACTACTACGTATTATAAAATACCTTGTTATTTTTATTTGATGATGAATTTCAAAACAGGCAACCTCCTATTGTTTGATATTGGCTGCAACGACTGATAACGGCAATATGGCGACAGCTTACAACGTTCTTTAATTTATTATACTTGCAGTAACTTATATTGGTAGCATCCAAAAAAACTTCTATTATTCTTCTAGTGATTTAAATCATCAGCATCCCCAGCTTTAGTAATTCTTCTAATAGTTTAAATCGGCAACATGCGAAAACTTTAGTTATTCTTCTGATAATTTAAATCGCCAGCATGCGAAACTTTATTTGTTCTTCTAATAATTTAAATCGGCAACATCCGAAACTCGAAAGGACCATTTTTTATGTAGAAAACATAAAAGCAATTTTTTTGATGCCAAAATGGCAGAGCAATGCATCTAATAAACTTTAAATAAATTGTTTATTAAATTTTAAATACAAAGTGTTTAGTGTTATATTAACAAGGCTTGAAACAAGAATCAATATTTTACATTCTAAAACTGCATTTTTTGATAAAATAAAATGATAATAAATACGGTTTTCCCATTCCCGTCCACTTACTTAAATTATTACTTAAAAATTACACATTTAGGCAACACACATTGATGCTGTTTGAAATCGTTTCAAACAGAAGCATCTAGATCAAAATATGCTCCGCAAAATAGGTAACAGAAAAATACATTAAGAAACTTGCGGAAACTATGTTCAAGAACAGAAAATGGTTGCAACTAAAAATCAAGAAAAAAAGACAGAGCGCTATCATCTTCAAAGTCGACGCCAAACCTTACGCAGAATTGCTAAAAAGAGTTTAAACCGCACTACAAAATGTTCAAATGAACGAATCACTTTAGACAGCAAAAAAACAAAGGAAGGGTACCTCTTATTGGTTATAAAAAATGAAAATAACTACAAATGCTGATCATAACGCACCCAACTGCAAAAAGCCAGATAAAAGGGACCAATGTATGAAATGCAGGAATACCGGACACAAAAGAGTAGAATGCAAAGAAGATACCAAATACCTAGTCTGCAACGAGCAAGGCTACTTTCCATGAATCTTGGGATGCCCAGATACAAAAAAAAACACTTGCAGGAATACAAAGCAAGAGAATAGAACCAAGGTTACCATATAAAAACATCAATCAACGCAAGAATTACATATAACATACTACAGATTAACCAAGGTACTAGTTACTGATCCCAACATGCAAAGGGCAAAAACCTTTGGATAGATCATGGACAATGACAAAATTGTCACAGTAACAGCTTTGTTTAAAAGTAAGATAACTACTTCGTGAACGATAACTATAGACGGGACAGTGGCGATTAAGCTGAATGTCTTCTGAATTTACTCTTGTTCTATGTCTCACAAACATCTGATCGATCATTTCTCTAGGGTCCTAAATAACATGGAATGAGGAATGCGGAAAAGTTATAAACTATCCATAATTGCTGGAGACCTCAATGCCAAATCCCCAGAATAAAGCGAAGTCAAGAAAGATGCAAGAAGCAGAATACTCGCAAAATAGTTAACCAGTTGAGATATGGTGGTAATCAACAACGGAAACGTACCCACCTTTGCAATAAACGGCAGGTTCTTTATTGTCGATGTCATCTTAATGGACAAAGCTATCGCAAAAATGATTGATACATAAACAGTAAGCAAAGATGAAACTCTAAGTGACCATAAATACATCTAATTTCACATAAACACCAATCCACGCAGGAACACCAGAAACAATCAGCCATTCTAGAAAGTGCACAAGTTAAATGAGAAATAGATGGCAATTTATTCTCAAGTAAACTTGTTAATTGGGCAATAGATACACACCCACCACCTTTATTCAGCAGGCACGAAGTCTTGTAAGCGACGAAGAGAATAAATAAAAAGGAAACGCCCGGACCAAACTGTCTACCTCCGAAAGTGAACTCGGTGGTCGTCAAAATGATAAGATAAGTCTTTGTAAACGCATTCTTATTAAAGCAAAACTTTCACAAAAAGTGAAAGAAAGCTAACAGCGACCTAGGATTCTACAGGCCGTTGTACCTGATGAATACTGCAATCAAACTATACAAACACCTCACACTTACCAGACTACAAGCCAACGTTGCCAAACTAGGAGGTATGTCAGATAAACTGTTAGGCTTAAAAAAAGGCAAATAGATAATGGTTGGCCGATGACACAAACCAGAAAAAGCACTTGGAGAACCAGAAAACTATGCGGCATGGTAACGTTGGACGTAAGAAATGGGTTCAATTTGTTTGCGTGGCCAGTCATCACAAACACGTTTGTCGATAATTTTGCATTACTAAGGGAAAAACTACCTCGTAATAAAGACTAACCGTGGTCTACTTACGATAGACAAGTAATTAAAATCAAAAGAGCTAGACCCAAAAAACGGAAACTATTATTTTTTCGGGTAGGAAAATAATCGTTGTTTTCGAGTTCAGGCTACAAAATTTCGTCGTTGCACCCGGTAAATATTTGAAGTCTACATAAACAAGTACATCAATTATGGTCAATACGTGGTAATAGCTGCAGCCAAAACTACGAAAACGGCGTCGGTCATAGCAAGTAGAGATTCACCAAGCTAATTGGCTCGGTTTGAAACGTAAAACCTTGGCTAAAAAAAAGAAATTTTTTTTGGCTTGGTTTTTAAGCTTTTTCAAATTGTTTCATACTTTTTCTTGTTGCTAAAGTACTTTATAGTCTTGGAACACGTGCCCTGCACGTGTTATAACTCACTGCTACTATATAAACGATATAAACAATTACCCAACTGCTAACATAAGTTATATAGCTCTGAACTGAAGTGTAAGGACAACGTGTCTGTATGTGGGAGTCATAAAATAATATATTTAATTATCTAATTAATAATTTACTAATAAAAAATACACAATAAACATTTTCTTGTTATAGCAATAATAGCTGTATTTACGTGAAGTAGGCAGGGTAATAGGCACATAGTAACGCCCTTACAGAGTATTCACGATGCGACGTTTGAATGTGTGTACTTCATAACGCGTTCCCGCTTGACTTCCAGTTGATTCCCAGTTAAGTGCACAGCGTGTTTCTGGATCTAAACTGATATTTGCAATTGAAGTTTTTAGGCCAATTTTGTCTATATAAATAAGTGTAGCTTGACTTTTGATTTCAATCATGTGGTATCCGTCATCCACAAAATAAATTGATAGTAAAATAATTACAGCAAATAAAAATATTTATTTTTTCATGTTAACACTGACCTAACTTTACAAAATGTACTTGTGTACTTGATTATGATTATTTGCGGTTGTAACTAAAACAAGACTTCAGCTAAATAAAGACAAAACGTTGCAAATTAAAAAGTACAAATTATAAATTCAGCTTTCTTAGAACTTGCTTAATTTTTGTTTTGATTTCATTAGTTGACGCTGTTTGCTAACGTGATTTGTGTAAATTGCCTTGAGAATAATATTATATTAAAGAGCTTGAAAGCTTGATAAAAGCTTGATCTGTAAAAGCTTGAAACATTGATCTGCAACTGCTTGGCTTGGCTAATATTGACATCAAGCCAAGCTTATAAAAACCAAGCCAATGAATCTTTAATAGCACAGTTTATGCCTAACACAAAAGGACGGTCAATAACGAAAAAAAGATTCATATCGACCGTCATTACCTCCAAGATCTTGTACGTGGCCCCGGTGTGACCAGGAGTGATGAGAATGCGCAAGTACCAGGGTATAGTGAATAAGGGCGGGTTTATGCAACTTCTTTATGCTTAATAGCTAAATCTTAATTCATAATTCTTAAAAAATAAAAAGATAAAAGTAGAATATTTAATGAAAGCGTTTATGTACTTCCTTAATTCCTAATTCGTTGTCATAATTCTTAAAGCATAACCTTGAAAGTTCCCAACTTTCAACTTTTAAGTATTAAGAATTAAGAAATTTTTACATAAACGCATGCGTGGAGCGTATTTACTATCAGCTGGAACCTGAGTGCATATTTTCAATATTTTCACACTTGACAGTTATATCGTGTTTATTAAGTTACTTTAATTGGAAAAACTAAAATTTCCCTACAATGGAAACAGTAGATCAATCTACACTGATTGATTTAATAGAAAAATTTCCTCATCTATGGGATAAAAAACATCCTAAATATAAAGATAGCATTGCTATCGAAAACTCCTGGAAAACTATTTCACCTATAATGGGACGACCAAGTAAATATTTACTTTTAATAATAAACAATTAAAGTAGCTTTTGTGACTTTTAGTAAAAGAGTGCAAGGAAGTTTGGGAATACATTCGTTCTAAATATGTACGAGAAAGGAGATTGTATAAAAACATACCTTCAGGATCTGGAGCGTACACGGGCACATGGGTATTATTTGAGCGTTTAGGATTCTTAGATCGGGTTATTCAATGCAGAATGTAAGTGTTCAGTTAGTTTGTTATCAGTATAATATTGTTAACCATTCTAGGTCTCGTGGTAATGTTAAATCAGACAGCAACATCATATTTAACGACAGCCAAACATGGCAAGATGCAATTATCATTCAAGATGGAAGTACAACCGTCGAAGCATCTACATCAGTAACCCCTTCGGAACACAGCCTGACAAGTGAACAAGAAACGGAAGAGTATTTCGATATCCCAATAACATCACCTGCAGATAGCGAGACAAGTCAAAAGATTCAACATCTACGACTCAAAAGAAATGCAACACGACATGAGACTCGTAAAAGAAAAAGTGAAGACATAGACACATTAATAGCAACATGCACAAGCATTGGGAAAAATATGAATAATTTATTAGAAGAGGAAAAACAAAATTTAAACAAAGGGGACTATCACTTCCTGATGTCTATGTTGGAATCAATGTCAACATTGCCCGATAATATAAAACTCAGACTAAAAGCAAATTTTTTATTACAGATAGCGAATGAAATTGAGAATCAACAAAATTGATTTTCAATTGTAATATAGATTAGTTTTGTTATGAAATTAAAAAAAAAAAAAGGTTTTTTTGTTTTATTTCATACATAACATAATAAAAAACATTAAAAAGTGGAGGTAATAAAATGGCTAATGAAAAAATCTTGCTTATCAAAATACCAAACAATGTTAAGGTAATGGCACGGCACCTCTATTCACGTATGCTTCCTGCCAAGGTACCCAGCCTTCGAAAGACACAAAGTAATCGGCTAGTACATCTCGCTGATTTTTAGCTGAATAAAGAGAGTTATTAGAACCCAATCTATTCACCGATCTTAAATTGTTTCCTGCTTCTCTCCAAGTCCCCAGATGTAAATTTCCAGTTTTACTTATATAATCACAAAAGCCGGTAGGGCAATATTTTCTTTGAGAAGGTAGCATGTCTTTTTCACTTGATTGTAAAAAATTGTGAAGAACTACAGTTGCTTGTACTATAAGTTCGCATACTTCGACACTGGCTAATATTGGTTTCCGCAATATAAGCCAGCGCTGACTTAATATTCCGAAAGCACTCTCTATTGTGCGTCGTGCCCTACTTATTCTGTAATTAAAGGTGTTTTTCTTTTCATCCAAGTTAGATCCTGGGTAAGGGCGTATAATGTTAGTATGAAGTGGAAAAGCTGCATCTCCTATTATATAATGTGGCATTACAATATTCGTTTGAGGAAGTTTCTTTGGTGGAGGAATAGATAAAGTTCCATTTAGAATTGCTGATCCCATTCCACTGTTTCTAAATACTGCAGAATCATGATTAGCTCCTGAAGATCCTATGTCAACCATGATAAATCGCATATATGCATCACAAGTTGCCATTAAAACTATGCTAAAGCATTTCTTATAATTGTAGAATTCGCTGCCTGAGTTTCGAGGGGCCCTAATTACAACATGCTTGCCATCAACAGCGCCAATACAATTAGGTACATTCCAGATTTTGAAATATTCTGCTGCAATATTTGTAAAAGTATTTAGGGAAGGCTCAGGTAGTTGTGTTGGGCTAAGGACATCCCACAACACTTCACAGGTTTCTTTTATTATGTTTCTTGCAGTAGTTTTACCTACACGATATCCCCATGCTATTTCCTGCATAGAACAGCCTTCAGACAAGTAACTGAAAAAAGAAACAAATTGTGTAATGCAATTATTATTATTCGACATTTAATTTTTAATAAATTGTATCATGAGGTACTTACTGCAAAGTCATTATCAGACGCTGTTCAGAGGCAATGTGTTTTTTCTTTGGATCCTTTTTCAAATAAGGTTTTACTAAAGTATGTAGGTATGAAAATTGTTCTTTGGACATGCCAGTATACTTGACAAATTGCTCTTCGTCCCACTCGATCATTAACATATCTTTTACTAGTGTGGCATAATTGCCCTCTAAGTCTCTGTTCCTATTCATGGGTCTCACTGCAAAGCGTCTAATTCTGGTGCAACGTTTAAACTTTATAATAGAAGTAACACAGGTAATCATGTTTACGAATAATCGGGCCAAGCGCTTTTTTTTAACTTCCAAAATTTTCATCTTTTAAATCAAAAACAGTCTAGCTGACATAAGAGTATAGGTCGTAACCACACTATAAAGTGAGGTTATTTGTTGTTTTGTATTTAAGGTTAAGAATTACGTATTTGCATAAACATGTTTAGGAGAATGCTTTAAAAGTTAAGAATTACGCTTAATGGATTAAGAATTAAGAATTAAGCATAAACCATAAAGAAGTTGCATAAACCCGGCCTAAGACGCAAAGGAAAGCTTGCACACGCATAATTTTGACGTACAGAACAGTAGCCATAAAAGTGGCTCATGTGCCATGTGACGATAAGCCGTTCCGCCAAGCCAGAAGCGAGACAATGGTCGAACCAGGCAGCAGAGCAGCCAAAATAGCAAATGAACCCATAGACTTAGAAAAGATGTTTGAGTCCTGGACACGACTATTTATATATTTTTTTAAATTTATGTTAAATATACAAAAAGTGTTATAAAACAGTTAATTATTACCAAGCTGTCATATCTACATGCGTAATATTTATTTTACTAATAAACTAGCAATTGCAGTGTATTGTATAATTAACAGTTATTTAAACAACAATAGCCTGTGGTAATTTGCTAAATATGTAAATAGTTAAACAATTGTATATACATCAAACTCATTGGAAAGGAAGCATTAGTAGTCTTGCAATTAGATTTGCATTTTTGCATGCACAGGACAAAGAATTCCATTAGTTTGTACTTAAATAAGACGTCTTTAAGTATAATAAAATCATGGTGACATTTTGTATTTAATTTCTGATTAAAAGTTGTAGAATTTTTTTGCTTAAATATTGTATATTTAAATTTTTATTTAACTTACAGTTTTGTTTTTTAGCATTTGGCAATAAAATTGAGAAAGTCAAAGCCAATATATATTTAAGTTATTTAGCGTATAATTTTCTAAAATTAAACTATTTGACTGTTAAAACTTCATTTCAAAACGTTTACAACATGCTGTTTTAGTAACATCAAAGTTGAAGGCAAATTTACTTTCATTTTAAAAATCTTAAAAGATGCTACGGAAAAAGGTTATAAAAGTAAATTAATTATGTGATAAAATCTTTATATGCTTCCTTGCAACCGTTTAAGTTAGTCCGATTATCTAGTTGCATTTTCTTTTGGTTCGTATTGTCATATATGCTCCGTTACATAAGTTATTACATATTTGTAAAATTTCAGGTAAACGTTCACACGTAATATTTTCATTGTAATGCTTATACAATTACCGCAATTAGTTCCTATTACAGCGCAAATTATTAAGATGCATTCCTATCTTTACATCTTATGACTTTACTGTTACATACTGCATAATGCATCATTTTAATTAAAATACTAAAAAGTTGTAAAGCGTTAATATAATTCTATATAATCATGAAAAATAATCAGATTTTGTAAATAAAAGAAATTAAGCTTTGTCTTGAAGCAAATTTTCCTAAACGCAAGCGAGAACTCGAAAAACTATTAAATACGAACGTATTTTTTGTCATACTTATCAGGTAACTGAAAAAGAAGTTTAACGAACGTTAAATCTATATAAAATCCAGATTTGAATATATTATATTCGGCTTCTGTGTTTTTTAATTAACTATATTTAGTCGTAGTCAACTTAAGTTCTAATTTATGTCGCATTTACCGGTTTTTCTAATATCCCGTCTAGAAATATATTAAATTCTTAAGTACCTTGCGTGTTCCGACAAAAAGCGAACTACTTTGCATTCATTTATATGCTAATTCATTTGTCAAATAATTCGCGATAATTATTTTACATAAACAAGTTCTCGTTTTCAGATCGAAAACAAAAATGCGTAAACACGAAAACAGGAAGTCAAAAATTCGAAATCGAGAAATACCAAAAATACCACCAAGGTGTTATAACAACATAGTCGTTTAACTCAAATGTCTATTTTAAAGGTAGATCATCGCTCCTTAAGGGTGGTCTCTACTTTGGCGGCATGTTATATCGCAATTAGAGATGGGAGTCTATCATTAGTTCAGATAACGACATAACTAGACAAATGGGCACGGGTATAGAAATATAAATTATAGCCTCCAGCCGCTCTCTAATTTAAGCACCGCGAACACCTACTGATGTGTCCATGATTTTTGAAAAGGTTTACTTCCTAATATTTTAATATTAAATAACCTGAATGACGTTTATTTATAAATTTATAAAAAATGTATATCAATAATAATATATAAAAACGTAATTTCTATATGTAACAACTGTAAGCATGTAATCACTTATTTATTTTATTTTTTCAAGTGAATAGGAAAAGTTAAGAAACAAAAATATAAGTTTCTTCATAACAAAAAAAACGTATTAATTAATCTTTAAATAATAAAAAAACTGTAAACTACATACATATAATAAAAGAAATTATATTATATTCATATCAAATTATATATATTATATTCATTTCTGATTTTTGAAAAATTGTATTGCTTTTACAAATGTTGCAGTTGCTTATATCTGTTTTCTACAATAGAGACAACCATTATATTAATGACTTGCTGATATAAACGGTATTTTTAATGATTTTATTGCAAGTAAACGCATGCAAAATTATAAAAAAATTTACAAAAAAATGTTGAAGTCAACACTCGACATAACAATGAACTGTGGTATACTTTTCACCTTGGATTATCACAATTATTTTGTAAGAACATAATTACTTTAAAAACTCACATAAATTAACACTCTTATTTAAAGTGGAAAAAATTAAGAAATTGCAAATAGCAGTCACATTTTACGTTAGATACCAAAAAAAAACTAAATACTATTACAGTAGATTAACAAAAATGTTGTCTCAGAATGACCTTCAAGTAGTTTCCTAAAGAATTTTTACAAATAAGGTTTTTATGTAATCGCGAAGGCTGCTACGGCCGGAATCTATACTAACATTAGAATGTCTTCCGGGTTTAGACCGTGTCATAGTTGCAACCGAAGCTGCCAACGTTTCGCCCACGTTCTTCTAAAAACATCCTACACCGTGCTAGTCTAGCGTTGATACGCGAACGGATTAAGCAAACTAGGCGAGAGTTAGACACCATTTCGAAACGACTCTTTTATCATCATCTTGAGTTGGCCAACACTATCCCCGGATGATTGGAAATTCTTCGACAACATTACTTACCAGCAGTCTGATACCACTCTACGACTAACCACTGAAGGTTATCTCAAAAAGTTTCAATTATTGGAATCCAAGAATCCTAAAGTTTCATCTACTACTAACTCAGTAAAGACGGTTGTCAATTTATCTAGTTTAATTCTCACTTCAGAACAGGAATCGGTGCTCTCTAAGGGTTTGAATTTTGCGGTTGCTCCCAAACGTATTCCTAAAGAAGATATTCTATGTGCTGTTGAGTCTTCTATAAAACATCTTCCTCGCCACATCTCAGATCCCATTCGTATTAACACTGGCAAAATCCTTGAATCATCTAAAATTCCTAAATCTAACATTTCTAGGTCGGTAGAGTCAGCTCTAAAAAGTCTTCGTAAGAACCCTGATATTATTGTTCTTCCAGCCGACAAAGGCAACGCCACTGCAGTTTTGAACCAAATTGATTATGTTACGAAAATCAATTCTATTTTGTCTGAGGAAACTTACGCTTTTCTAACCCATAACCCCACTTCGAGGATTGAACGTGAGGTTAGCCAAATCATCAAATCTTCCAATCTACCTCCTGAAACTAAACGTCGACTTACCCCATCAGATTCTAAACCACCTCGTCTATACGGCCTTCCCAAAATTCACAAACAAGGTATTCCTTTTCGACCTATCGTTAGTACTATCCAATCTCCTACTTACAAGCTAGCTAAGTTCTTGTCCAACATTCTTTGCGAGTTTACAGGTAAAACCCCTTCTCACATCCTCAACTCTCAGCATTTTATTCAACGTCTAGAAACTATAAAACTTGAACCCCAAGATCTTCTCGTGTGCTTTGATGTTACTTCACTTTTTACTAAAGTTCCTATTAAGGATTCGCTTATTATCATCAAACAGATTCTGTCTCAACATGGCAAGAACTTGAGTTTGGTTCTCTTATTGAAAAGTGTCTATCTTTTACTTACTTCCAATTTGATAACAAGTTTTACGAACAAGTTTCTGGTGCTGCTATGGGTTTTCCTCTATCACCTGTTGTAGCTAACATTTTTATGGAATCCTTTGAAACGGTTGCTTTGGAATCATCAATATTAAAACCTAAAGTGTGGTTTAGATATGTTGACGACACATTTATTGTTTGGTCTCATGGTCATCTTGAATTGTCTAAGTTTCTTGATCATCTTAACAATCAACACTTAGATATCAAATTTACTATGGAAATCGAAAGTAATGGTTCTCTTCCATTTCTTGACGTTCTTGTGACTCGTAAGCCCGACGGACTTCTGGGCCATTTTGTTTATCGCAAACCCACCCATACGGACAGATACCTTCATGCTTCGTCTCATCATCATCCTGCACAGAAACGTTCTGTTATTGAATCTTTGGTCCATCGTGCCCTTTCTATTTGTCAACCTGAGAATCTAGACTCAGAACTCCGTCATCTTACTAGAACCTTAGTGAACAATGGTTATGTAAAGCGAGATATTCATAGAGTTATTAATCGTCGTTTACATCCACGTACTCGATTACCTAAGGAAATTTCTACTCCCGAATCCAACCCGAAATTGGCCTTTTTACCCTACATTCACAAGGTTACAGATCAAATAGGGAAACTCCTTCGTAAGAATGGTATTAAACCCATATTCAACTCGACAGGCAAAATCTCTCAGATTCTTCCTTCTCCCAAAGACAAATTTCCTACACTTTCATCTCAAGGTGTATACCAAATTCCCTGTTCTTGTGGTTTAGTCTACATTGGTGAAACCGGTCGTTCCGTCATTACTCGCATTTCAGAAAATGATCGTTGTATAAGGAAAAGGTATACTTCCAAGTCTGCGGTCGCTGAACATCATTTTACTACAGGTCACAAGATAGATTTTGATAATGTTTTGTTGATTGCCAAATCTCCATTCTTTTTCAACAGGAAATTCCGAGAAAGCATAGAAATCATCAAACACCCCAATAACTTCAATCGCGATCATGGTTTCGAACTATCCCCTCTTTGTGTCCCGGTTATTAGTCATTTATCAAAAACATGCCTCCTAGCAACCCTAACCCAATCAGGGTCGAGCTTAACCATCCGTGACGATCCTTTTCCTTTAAATACGGAGACTATTTCTTCTTAAGTCACTTCTACGGAGTTTAGAATCTGGCTTGGTTCACAAGTTGATTACCTAACTCGGTAGTGGTTCTTTGTTAGATTTTCGTTTGCTTTTTCAGGTTATCGTTTTCTTTCTTACCTTTTCATAGTTTAGGTTATGGCTTGTTTTACAAGTGGATAACCTAACTTTTGAGAAGTTCTTAGTTAGATTTCGATTGCTTGTTTGAGTTTTGCGATTTATCTCACGCCCTGATGAAGCCCCTTACGAAAGTGGGCGAAACGTTGGCAGCTTCGGTTGCAACTATGACACGGTCCAAACCCGGAAGACATTCTAAGGTTTTTATGTTTATTACAAACTGCTTTTCACATTGGCAACGCGTTTCTGTCATAAAGCACATCACCCTTAGTTGATCTTCTAGTTTCAGTCTGAGACTTAGTCGCAATGGCGTTTTTTCCAATCGACAAAAACTTAACTCAGCGGTCTTTCTACACGAGTTGCTTTATATTATCACAACAATAAAAAGTTAAATTAGTTTAAAAAAATTATCTTTATCTTGATTTGACTATTACTCAAATAAACTAATATAATCATTCTTCCACAGACTAATAAATGTTTTTATAATTTAGTCAGTTTAGTAACATCTGGGTATAATTGTATTAATTTAGTTAATAGTGCTGTACATTTTCTTTCTGTTTCCGCATTTGTACGAGTGAGCACTATGATCTAAATTTTGTAACTTAGTTATAAGGCATTGTTAAGTTTCAAATATTTTTTACTCGGGAGTTGTATGTTTTGGTGTTTAAATACACCATAGAGCATGATTTTAGTCTAAACGTATTTTTGCTATTTGTTTTGAGTTTTATTTTTAACGTAAACAAAATATTATGAGAGAATCATATTATAGTGTAACTTACTGATAAATTTTTTTTCAGGCAAAAGGTTAGAAAGAAACTATCTTTATCTGCTGTAGAACGTCGGTGTCCAATACTGTGTGTTGTGTTGAGCGAAATTTGTAATTAGGACAATAGAGCTAGAGATCTTCTTGTGTTGTTGACGTTATAGAAAAATCCACAAATTTGTGTGCTGTAACCAAAAAAAAAGCAGCCAAACAAACTTAAAAATGACTTTAAGTTAAGACACTTTTTGTCCAGAACCCACTCACTTTTTGACTACGTGGTTTACCACGTCTCTGTACAATCAATCAAAAATCGTTAATTCCAAAGATTAAATAAAACTAAATTTCTACGTGCCTTTCTATTTACATCACGTCCCCAGATGGTTAAATTGGCCACTGAACGGCATCAGATACTACCAAAGTTTTTGTAAAGAAAAAAGAAAGAACTCCCACTACGCAAAAAATATTCTGTTTCTGATACATAAATGGCATAGATTGAAAGAGTAATTTTATATTTAAACAATGATTTAGTTAAAACAGCAGAATAAAGAACTTATCGAGTTCTTAAATTAGGAATCTTTTATTAAAACGTGTACTGCGGATTCAATGACCAGATTGTTGGCACCACAAAGTTGATAAGATGACTATTAATTGTAAAGAAAAATATTGATAACGACGTGAACTAACAAAAACTACAACCCCCCTTTTTTTCCGAAAAATGTCTTACAACTCGAGATCGATCCGACCAACCTGCAAACGAAAACGAGGAAAACACCCAATTCGACCAAAGAAATAGGTTTGACACCATGTACCAAACAAAAGCATAAAAGAGAGATCTATCCGTTGTGTTACTTTTACAACTCCTTCCTATAAGTACACTGCACCTTACTGGTCATTATCAGAAGAGGGGTCATTTCTATTTATTTGGGTCAACCTTTAGGTCTTTGGCATGCCATATGCTTTTAAGTTCATTATTGCCAGTTGTTTACTCATATGTATTAACCGATACTTTTTTGCAAATAAAAAACAGACCGACAGTCTCATCTCCAAAATTTACGTTATCAATTTCAATATCGTTACTGTTTCCAAATGAATCTTCTTTCAAACAAATCTCCCGACCAAAATTTACAAAATACGGAGTCGATTGGGTAACCTCGTAAACTGCTGTTCTAATTCCGCAAGTAACCTTTGCTAAATATTTGTCCCAAACTCTGTAATTATCCTCTAAATAGAGCAAAAACGCTGTTTTCACTACTCTATTGACACGTTCTGTCGGATTAGCCTGAGCATGATAAAAAACATTAAAAATTATTTGATTATAACGGACGATTAATCCTTTGTTTAAAGCTGTGATGTATGTTTTTCATTAGTAAAGGTAGAATTTTCAGTCAGCTAATTTCTAGTAAAACAAAAGCAAGTTTTTTATTCCATAGTCATGTTTTTTACCTTTCGCCAACTTAACTTAAATAAGTTATGGGAGGCACTAGAAAACTAACATACACATCGAACTAATAAAAGCGGTGAGAACATTATACGATGACTCAATGATTAAGATCAAGCAGAAAAAATTTATTAGTGATGGTTTTACTCCTTCAAAAGTACTTAAGAAGGGCAAGTCTTTTGCCGACGTTGTTCAAAATATTCTCAGAGCAAGCCTTGAACAAATGAAAGAAAAAGTGTGGAAAGATGGGAATTCCCCTAAATAAAAATACTCTATATACACTAAGCTTCGCAGACGACCAAGTTGTATTAGCACAAGACTAAAAATATGAAAAAGACTAAATATATGTGTGTTGGAGAGCAACAGAAAGACTTGCAACTAAATAACGGAGAAATAATTAGGCGATGCATGGATTACAACTACTTAGGAATTAAACTCTCAAATAATGGAAACCTTGACGATGCAATTAAAGAACGAAATACACAGGCAAAAAAGGTCGTATCGTTGCTAAACGGAGTTTTATGAGATAGAAATATCAACATAAAAAATATTACAAAAATTTATAACACCATATTTATAGTATCATGACACATAGCTCAGAGGTATGGCTCTTGAAGGATAAAAAAATGCTGGAGGCTTCCGAAATAGACTTTTGGAAAAGAACGGCTGGAAAGTCAAGGATAGAAAAAGTTACAAAGAACAAGATAAGGAAAATTATGAAGGTAAAACATAAAATTACAGTTTAAATCATAGATTAGCAGCTCGTATGGTTCGGACATGTACAAAGAATGGAAGACTCTAGATTACCGAAACAAGTTAATGAGTGTAAGTCAGCCGAAATAAGAAAAATGGGAAGACCGAGAAGAAGCTCGCGATGTGGGGTGGATGAAGAGTTAAGTGTCAGAGGACTGGAAGATGTAGAGTGGGAAAATAAAGACGGTTGGAGATCGGGAATCGCAAAACGTAAAACGTTACAAACACGATATAGATATAGAATTGATTGTTGGTTTAATACTATTTTTACGAAGAAGTTTTCTTAAAGATTTATTAATACCCATTGTACGCTTATGAATTGATTCTAAAATAATATTATCGTAATAAATTGGCAGAAATTCTTCAACCAATAACTCTTTTAATTTGTCCCAGCTTTCTGCACAATTCTAATTAGCTCGATACTACACTATTGTCTTTCCAACAAATAAATCTAAACTCTAAATGTACAATTGACTTTAACTAACATTTCGAAAAATACAGAGTTTGTTAACACGTTCCAAAAATGAAGGCAAAGAAAGAAATTTATTTTCCGGGTCAAAAATAAGGTTCTATTTTGAGACAGAACTTGGTTTTGTACTAAAACTATCAATAGAATTTAAAATTGATTGAACAGGAGTACGAGGTTGTTGTTCTAGATGTGTTTGACTTAATTGAGAATAGACATCATCTATTCATAACGTGACTAAATTTCAATTCAATTTTAAGCGAAATACTAGATTTCGGACTTGTCTTAAAATCATTCAACATTAATTTCGCAAGGCAAACCTTAATACCGGTACAATCATCAAAAAAATTGATAAGACGCACAGGACGCGCCACATAAACATCCCTATTTTCTTCCTGAAAAATATCCTGTAATAAAGATTTTTGTTTTGTAAATAAAGTATCTATAAAACCGCCTCAGACTTCTTTTTTAGAAAGTCGGTCAACGTTTATTTTGTAACCCAATGTCACAATAAAAAAACTAAAAAAAAACAACGTAAGAAATCAGACAACGCAAGCAACGCAGAAATACCGAAAATGACAAATCTTACAGTCGTAAAAAACACACAAGCTAGAGGAAAGCAAAAAATTGGAACAAACAGCAAATGTTCAAGTCGGAGAAATTGTAGCAATCTACAAAGTATTAAAAAAATGCCCCGTGGCAATAAAACAAAAAAAAATAACAAATAAAATAACCCACGTTGGTCGCCAAACTTAAAAATCTTGCAACACAGTGTCCGATTGCGTACTCACCTTATTTACGTTTGGTCTTAAATTGTCAAAATGAGTAAAGGTTAGGGGCGCATCTCTGAGGTCCTGGAAGCTACAAACATGAAGTATGGAAACTTTAATGTTTTGCTAAATTGTCACAGTAAAGAATTGATTTATTTGAGCAAAATAAGATACTTTCGACGGTTTGTTTGGTTTCTCATCATCATCATCATCATCATCATTCAGCTCTACGCGTCCATTGTTGAACATAAGGCTCCCCAATTGTTCTCCACTCCAATCTGTTTTGTGCTGCTTGTATCCAGTTGGTGCGGACCCTTTTAATGTCGTCCGACTAACGTGTAGGCGGTCTTCCTCTACTTCTCTTGTCCATTTTGGGTCTCCACTCGAGAAGCCGCTTCGTCCATCGATCTCCCTGCATCCGTGCAATGTGGCCAGCCCAGTTCCACTTAAGCCTCGTTATGGCATCTATAACATCGCGAACACCAGTTCTTTTGCGCAAGTCTTTATTTTTTATATGGTCTCTCCAAGTCACCGCGAGCATGGATCTCTCCATCTTTCTTTGCGTAACTCTGAGCTTCCTAGCTGTTGCTGTTGTTAGTGTTAGGGTTTCTGAACCATATGTCAAGACTGGCAGTACACATTGATCGAAAACTCTTCTTTTTAGGTGTATGGAAACGTTACTCTTGAAAATTTCTTTCTGTTTTCCGAAGGCTGCCCATGAGAGAGTGAGTCTTCTCTTTAGCTCGCATGTTTGATTATCCCTTGATATTCGGATTTCATGGCCGAGGTATGTATACTTGTCCACCATTTTGATTTCGCTGTCGCCAATTTCTAAGCCACTACTAGGAACAAGGTTTGTCATAAATTTAGTTTTTGACATATTTATCCTTAGACCAACTCTTCCACACACCTCCATCAGATCCCGCAGCATCAATCGCATTTCCTCGAGATTATCTGAGAACAACACTATATCGTCTGCAAAGCGTAGGTTGTTTAGGTTCTTGCCGTCTATATTTATGCTTCTCTGACTCCAGTCCAATTGCCTGAATGCGCTCTCTAAGACTGTGATAAACAGTTTGGGCGACATCGTGTCGCCTTGCCGAACACCACGCTCAATGGTTATGCAGTTGGTATTTGCATGTAATTTGACCATCATTGTTGCATTTCTGTAGATGTTGTGAATAAGTTTGGTGTAGCGGTAGTCGACTCTACATCCCTGTAGTGCATCCCATACTGCACCCAGCTCTATTGTGTCGAAGGCTTTGTGGAAATCTATGAACGTCAATACTAAGGGTCTGTTGTATTCTATTGTCTTCTCTATAAGAGTTTTAACGCTCTGGAGGTGGTCATTCGTTCCAAATCCGCGACGAAAACCTGCCTGCTCTACGGGCTGGTAGAAATCCAGTTTATTTTTTGGTTTCTCACAAATATTAAAATAACAATATATAAAAATTAAAAAAAGTAAGATTAATACATACATTAAAACAAAACGGAAAAGGAAATGCACGTCAGATTTAATAAAAAAGAAGGTTAATTATAAACAAAATAAAATTATGCGCTTGGAGATAGTCCCTTCGTTGTTTACTTTTTTTTTATTTGTTAGGTTAATTAATTAATTTTGTCAGAGCTTTATTTGCTGTAAAGCGTCGGCGTCGAACACTGTGTGCAAAAATTTGTAATTAGGACAGTAGAACCAGAAGCCTTCTCGTGTTTTTGACTTTATAGAAAAATCCATAAACATGTGTGATGTAACTCACAAAAAAAAAGAGAAAAACTAATACACCAAGCCAAAATCATAAATGACTTTAAGTGAAGACCCTGGCGTTCACCACATCACCGAACGGTTAATCAAAAATCGTTAATTCCAGAGATGACTATTCATTGTAAAGAATAATATTGATAATGAAGTGAACTAACAAAAACTATAACTCTTGGTTAAATAAAACAAAAGTAATTATTTTGTTAGCTGATGCTGTTGCTAACTAACAAAGTTGTAAAATATTTAACGTGTTGCATAAAATGCTATTTTCTTGATAATGTTGTCAACAAAACATGTAAAATTACAGAGTATGGGCTACTGACAATCTACACACAGTTGTACAAACCAATGCACAATATTCCTAGGAAGTTAATGCTTGTATGATAATATTAGGTCATCACATTATAAAACCATTTTTCTTATACGATAACTTAACAGGAGAGCGCTTCTTGTAATTGTTGGAAAAAATATAGCTCCAACGGTTGCTGAAATTGCGGAAGACAATCAAGAAATTTGCTACCGAATACAACAGCCGAGATGTGCGCGAATTTTTAAATGATAGTTTTTCCAATAAGGATATTATTGTGCAATTGATTAATCTAGAATACTGTCAAACAGCCTCCCAGATTTCACATTGTTTTTTCCTGCAATAAAATTTACAAATAAGGTAATCCAATGCATTTTCAGTTTTTTTGTAATACAATTAAGTTTGACAGCAAACTAGACAAACTTATTTATGAATTTTGATTCAAAATAAATAAATGTAAAATCTGGAAGGTAATTTGACAATATTCTAGATTAATCCATTAATGAAATGTTTTCATCGTAGTATAAGGAATAGTCCTAGATGTCACTATAGTTCGTAAGAGGCTTAGGGTTTTTGTATTGTATATGTTGGCAACACGGCAGATTTCCCTGGTTTGGTTGATAGATTTGAATTGAGCTCAACTATTTCAAGTGCTTCTTCTGTCCATTAGTTCTGTCAGCTGCCAAGATCTCCAGACAAAAAGAGTTTTTAATAAGAAAAGGATTTGGGTCAATCCTCTACGTCGATCGAGGGCAAATATAATCAATTAACCCTGCATGATTTAAAGACTGAGCTGAGAAAACGTGGTGCCAAACTAAGTGGTCGAAAAGCAGATCTTATACACCGGTTAGTACCTACTCAAAATTATTTTAAAATACCCTATTCGTTAGTGAGTATGGTCGGCTATTAAAAATATAGTTGGGCACGTATAATTATGACTGGTGTGTGGTGCAAAAACGGCCATCGTTGTATGTTGGATAATCAACCACCAACATCAACAATAATAATCATCAATTTTTCAGGCTCGAAGCTTATGACGCTAATATAAGCCTAAATGAAAACCTTACACCGGAATATCAAATGGAACTTCCTGAAAAACAAAATTATAAGGATATCAACTCCACTTGTGATATACCCAAGATATCCAGACGATGTATAAAAAATTTCGCTGATGCTGTTGAAAAGTTTGCTTTAAGTAAGTCTGAGGACATGTACAAAGAAAAGTACCTGTTGGCTATACGCAGTGCGATTGGAAATGAAGCAAAGTTCATCAAAAGTTTTTGTGCTGCAGAAATGAGAAAACATGTAGTTTACGAAGTGGATTTGGAAGTCAATGAAAACTGTATCATCCAGACACAATGTGAGTGTGCTGCGGGAATGGGTTCAACTGCCCACTGCAAACATGTGTTTGTTTGTTTATTTGCATTAGAGAACTACTCGATAAATAAAACCATAGTTGTTCAAGATTCTTCTACGAATATGTTGCAATTGTTCCATCACCCGAAGAGATACTTGGAATCACCGAAGAAGGCAAGAGACTTGACAATCAAAAAATGCGACCATGAAATTTCAATGTTTGATCCAAGATCTGCTTCTGCCCGAAATAATGCAAACTACGCTGGATTTTACAGAAATGCTTGTGTAAATTTTGCTGCATCCAATTTATCTTCATCTCCAATGCCAATTCTGCAAACAATAGAGCCAGCCAACACACCTGCTGTATTTCTTGATCATTGTTATTGTGTACATAGAACCATAAGGAAAAATTGTTGTCTGACCAAGAGCTGGCAGAACTAGAAAAAAATACACGAGGCCAAAGAAACAATAATTTGTGGATTCAAGAAAAATGCTTACGATTGCAAAGCTCTGACTTTGGAAGAATTTGTAAGTGTACAGAGAGGACAGATAAGTAGAAGCTGGCAGAATCACTGCTGTGTAGAAAGCAAATATATTCTAAAGCGTTGGATCATGGAGTTTTTTATGAAAAGAAAGCCTTAGCTGCATTTCAAAGAAGAACTATAAAACAAGTGAAGGAATGTGGTCTGTTTGTAAACAAAAGGGATCAGTTTTTGGGGTCATCACCTGATGATATTGTTTTATGCGAAAATGCTTTATTAGAGATAAAGTGTCCTTACACAGCTAAAGGCAGGAAAATCTCGCTTGAAATAGTACCATATATTTATTTATGTGAAGAGACTGGAACATATAAACTCTATGAACATCATGACTACTACTACCAAACACAAGGACAACTGTATTGTAGTAGTCGTGATCTGTGTTATTTAGTAATATTTATTTTAAAAGATATCCTGATTATTAATGTTGACAAGAATGAAGGTTTCATAAAGAAAATGAGACTAAAGTTGACAACATTTTATAATGATTATTGCAAACAAGCTATTACAGAGAAATTCATGTATAAAGATTATAATAAACATTTTGTTAGATAATATAAGGTGTTAATAGTTTAACATGTATAATAACCTTTTAAATAATATGTTAGCTATGTGTTTAAAAGTGTAAAACATAACTTAACCATTAAGCATCCTTACTTATAATGTTGCTTCTGAAGTTGGTCAACATGGCACAGATAAACACGATATCTTCAGACAAAATTGTTTCGATCTCAAGCAATGGCGATTGCAAGATTTTGAAAGTTATCATCAGGCCTATTCGTCTTTCGATGTAAACTCGTTTACTAGCTATTTTCCTGTCCGTGTAAATTGTAGATCCCTGGATTCTATTCGACTTTTTAAAAAATGCTGGTGTATTTACTTTAATTCCATATGGAGAAAAAAGATCTTAAACATTAAAACCTTTATCTGACATTATAGAATCACCCAGACTACACAAACGTACAACATCACTTCTTTCTATAATCTGTCGATCATTTGTGCTGTCCCCATAGCTTGGTGACATGTAAGTTATAAGCCCACCAGGACTGGCACCAACCAAGACTTTAATAGTGTTTCTGTTTTTATATGTTGAAAAAGTGCACTGTTGAGCTGTTGGCAAAGAGGGCTTTCGAATCGGACACTCCGTTCCATCAATTACAAGTCTTGTTAGTGGATATTTGCACCCAAAATCCCGCGGGGTGTAAAATTGGACAAGTTTTCTTGGTGTACATAAAGAAACCTCTCTCCATTGCAAAGTCATAAATCTTTCAAATCATTTATGTGGAACAATGGGCTTAATTCAAAGTATGTACTGCTACGCCTAAGTCTAATCAAAGTTAAAAAAAAACTGATTTATCACAGTAATATGTGTTGGTTGATTTCCATTTATATAATGTAAGCTGAATGCAGCTCCCCTAAGGTCTGAAATACAAATACAAATTTGTCATAAAATTCTAGACCAGTATAAAAGTGCAGTCCTATCTTATCAGTTGTAAATTGTTTAAAAGATAGTCTATGCATATTTTCAGTTTGAGTTGATCGTGATACAGAACTTGTTTGAATATTATCAGTCTGAATAGTAGCTGTTTTTGTTCCAAAAATTAGTTTAGAACTTGCTGTGTCTACTTGTCGTTGATTGCGAATTTACAAGAATATCATTTGTTTCTTTTTTTTTGGAGGGATAGCACTTCAAAGTATCACTTCTTAAGCCTTTGAAACACTCTCTGTTTGATTTTTGGTGGGGTAAGTTAACACACGGAACACTGTTTTTCTTTAATACGAAGCGTGATTTTTCTTTACCTTTAATGAAAAGGAAAATAAATACGATAATTAGTTAAGAGAATATGAAGATTATACCTATACCTGATAATTCGAGTTTATCGTGATAGTTTTCCTTCTCAAAATGGAAAGCGCAAACAACCGAACTATCACTTGGTTGCCAATTTATAGTATTTAAAGACACTAACCATTTATTCCGCAACTCGACGTTTTTTGGAAAACGATGGCCACCTCGGTTTGTGCAGCCACGTACAGAACAGCTTAAATTTACCATTATTTATTTTCTATGATTTGACGTGGATTTGACATTAAACATTTTGGCAACACACTACAAATTATGGTACCCAACTTGTGCCAGTATCACCAACTTATAATATTGTATTTTCCCTTCTCAGCCTCTTACAGCAGCCAGTGACACCTATTGGCAACATTGTCGAGAAAACATCCTATTGGTTTGCTTGATCCCCTAATTTTTTTTCTTTAAAAACATTTAAAATTTAAGAATTATTCTGGAGAAACAGTTCAAAATGTAGAAAAACTGAAAAATTGTATTTAAGTCGAGTGTGACAAAATATCACAATTTCGCGACAGGTTGGACCATTCTTTAGCAGTAAATGATGGTTTGTTTAAACATTTGTTATGATTTTATATTTTTGCTGCTTTTTTATGCTTTTTTGTTAAAATAAATAAAATCCCATTAATTTAAAGTTATTTACTTATAAAGGTATAAAGAGATCATTTCATAGGAGATTTTAGGTTAACATACATAAATTTTAATATGTCAAAGTGTGAGTGTTGCCAATTCAATAAAATACTAAAATTTTCCACGTTGTTTAAAAATTAAATTTATACAGAAACTATTAACATTGAATCGAAATAGAGAAAATAGTATAAAACACACGTCATACAATACATTTCAATCACTCCACCGCTTTCATGGCCATGAAGAAGTGCGCACAATAGCGCCACAAAATGTCGCCTATATAAAAATTTACCAAGTGTGAGTTTTTTGTCTCTTCTACCTGAAGGTGTAATACAACTACTTAATAACTATTACTAGAAGAAAAAGATTACCAAAATTAGATACCTGTGGATATCAAAACTGTCAAATATAAATTTGACGTTTTAATTTTAATGCAAGTGATTTACATAATTAAAAAAATTTACAAAAAAAAATTTAATGCGCCACTTTTTAATTTTAATAACTGTACAAACAATATTAATACAGTGTAATTGAAATAATTTTATCTAAATGACTAAAATTTTCTTATTTAGCACATATCTTTCGATCGTAGAGGAAGTATGGTCTGTTACTTTGTTGCAATAAAAATTCGTAGTTCCTTACGATCGCATAGACCCGCGCTCGAAAGTTTCCACTCGTATCGAATTTGCACTCCAATCTTCTTACATACTTTAATCGCGTCTGATTTATTTGAATTGTAAAAACTAAGCAACTAAATACATAAAAAACGGATTTTTTTAATTATAAACTAATAAATAAACAATAATTTTAGGTTGTATTTAATTTATGTTTTAGTTCGGTAAACTTTACAAACAAAATAGAGAACTGCTACGGTTTATCAAAAATTTAAACTGAACCCATATCAGTTGAATTAATTTTAGAAAAATTTTAGATTGTTAAAAATGAGATCAAGTACATGATGCTAATATATTATGTTGTGTTAATTCTTGTTATTTATTGATGTAGTTTTTATATACAATAATTTTAAGTTTTAGTGTTAGAACTATAATAGTTTATTTAAATTAGTAATTTTGTATTACAATAGAAAACTTTCAATATTAGTTATATAGTATAAGTCTATTATTTATTCAAATTGTATAAACTTTAAAGTTTTAAAATTTGTTAGCGTATCAATAAAAACGGTGTTGTTCAATAAACAAAAATGTGTTATATTGTATATTTTTTAAACACATATAAAATTAAGGCATTTTAGTATATGTATTCTTGACTAATTAAAGATTTAAATAAATACTTTTCAAATATGTTAAAAAATTCGTTTATATAGAATATTTATTTGTTAATTAGGTATTTGCATAATAACTTATAGAAAATATATTGTAATACAAATCATTTTAATTATCATTACGTTGTAAATTAAAATTACTTAAACTTATGCTAGATATCACGTAATAATAAAAACAACATTTGGTGTGAGTGTATTTGTTAATTTACGGTATAACTAAAGATGCTTATAGTAAAAACAAACTATATTTTTTTGTTGTTTTAAAAACGTTTGTTATTTTTATTAGTAAGGTACTATTTATTAATTTATTATTTTTTATTTAATTTGTATACATATATAAACAATAATAAAAAACGATAAGCAACTTATATAAGACAGTGACGTATTGGGATTTTATATTGAAATGATTTATGTTTGTTATTCAACGTTAATACTATTTTGTATACACGGTTGTTTAAATTTAATGATAATAATAAATTTCTATTCAATTTTGATAAGTCAAAAAACTTGTTTTGTAAATATAAAGTAGTTAAATTCATGAACGTTGTCTAGCACAATAATATAATTCAACAAAGTACTAGAAATTTATAGTTACATTATATAAATGCAATAATTTTACAGTACATTTGCAAATCTATTTTTTTCAAAAACGAAAACTGCATAATAAATTAACAAATAATCTCAATAGTTCTACTACAGTAGAATTCAGGATTTCACGGGTTGCATTCGTATTACAATTTTGCGACGTGTGACCAAAGCTCAGCTTGTGTGATAGCACAACGGTTCTACTATTTAGTTTATTAAATGCTCTTTGCTAATGTAGTATTAAGTAACTTTGTCTGCGTGACTACAAACAGCACACGAACTTTTTGCATTAATGTTATTAAATTTTACTCTAGCTAAGGTTTACACATCGATCAGTTGAAGTGTAACATTTTTGTAACAAATTAAGTGCGTTAGATTAAAAAATTGTTTTTGTACTTACCATCACTCTGTATATTTCGCACAGTTTATTTTAAATTTAGTTGGCAGCGTTGGAGTGAAAACATGTATTTTAATGCTTAACAGAATCAATGGTCATCTAGCCTATTTATCTTAAAATTTATTTGACGTTTGCCGATGTTTATAGAAAGAGTCACTGAAGTATGTTACGCTTAGATGTTTTATGGTTATATTTAATTTTTTCTTTGTTTCTAACATTTATTGCCATATTTAATAAATCACTTGTGCGACACGTTTATTTATTCTTTCATGGAATGAGATATTTCTATTTTTTTGGATTATCGTTGTAAACGCTTTTCTTAATTTTGTGGAAATTGTCGAGTTTGTGACCGTTTTCAACATTTAATAAATTAAGCGTATTACTACAATAGCAAAACTAATGTAATCTCACTTATAGATTTTGTCGATGAGACTATAATTGCACCACCCGGCTTAATCAAAAGTACAGCAATATACCTGTGTAATTATTTTTGCTTTTAAGAATATGTTTGCACTTATCTAGCACTACTAAAAAAGAAAAGAAACCGTAAATAATTTTTTGTTTTCCTGTTACAGTTTGTTGTCGATCGTATGATTTACAACCAAATATATATATGTTATCGGTGTCACATTTATGTTTAAACTATTCAACCTTAGGGTTTCGTTTGCTGTGCAATATTTTTATTTGATTTCCAGTTGATTACATCAATTTTATATATTAAATTTTTATTTACAATTTTGTAGTTCAGTGTGGGACCTATCTCGAGGGTCTAGTATATTCTCTGTAATTTACTTGTTAATTACTTGTACTGTGATATTGTATTTATAAATATTGTTAGCTTTTTACTTTACAAAAGTCAATTCTTAAATAAATTTACTTTTTGTTGTCTTATTTGTGTTCTACTTTGTTACGCTGGTTTTCTTGTAACAACAAAAGAAAGGCAACGGCTAACACAGTTTCTCCGAAGAGGGAGTCGCAAATTTTATGATGCTAAATTATAAATTAAAGCTAAAAAAATGCTCCAAGACGATGAAGGATTAAATTAGGAAGATATCGTCTAACTCTACCTGTAGCTGGAAAAGAACGAATAACACGACACAAGTAATAACACAGAATATATATTTATTGTATCACAGAAGTAGTTGAAAAAGACAGTATATAAGTATAGTTTGTTACGTGCATAAATTTAAATATTGCATTACCCTGTACATCAATTTAATTAAAAACTACTTTGATATTTCTTGACGCCATCTATTGGGTTCGTTGGTCACTTTGTATTGCGCATCCGGTGTCTTTTCCGACATTTTAACTTTAACATTGTAACTGGCAATATCGCGGGCTGCGTTGAGTGAATGTTCGTTCTCTAAAATCATCCACGTGTTAGGGACACGATGGAAATTATGTAGTTTCTTTAATTAACTGATTTACTTCCGCAGCGTAAGTAATTTTATTTATTTCTGTAATTAAAAGTAATTTTGATGTCTTTTTGGTTAGCCCCCATGTGCCACCTAATAAATCAGGGCATTCTGGCTATAATTTAAAGCCCATCAGGGAAATTGTGTGACTTCGTTACAATCGTGGGATATTTGTATCGTCACCGGCTATTCTTACCTCCATCTGGCCCATGAATTCTATCCGATACCGAAAGACGAGAGATAACCCTCGACGAATATTATGTTGGAACGATTCGAAATATTTATAAGGCTTACTGTTGGAATTAATTAAATCATAGAAAAGGGTATAACAGCATCCGACGTTCGGTTTGTGTTTTGTGTACATTTTACAATTTACGTAATGACTTTGTAGATTTTGATTTCGTGAGCTATTAGGTTGACACGATTTGCAATTAAAATTAATTACAGGACACGTGCCGAAGGGAGCGCTTCCTCCGCATAAAAGGAACACCTGTATTGGTGGTAAGTTTTTTTATAATTTTTCTTTCGTCGTCAACGAGGTTTCTCACGAAACTTACAATCATCATAACTTCGTACTGATTATCGTAATGGTGATATCTTTAGTTAGTAAATTTGCTTATACTACGTATGCTGTTTATGCTTATTTATTGTGATAATTTAATGTTAATGTTATACTAATTATTTTGCCTTATTGTCGTTACTACCATATTTCTAGTTATGTAAATGATATTTACTGCGAATTATTCGTAGCCGTGTTCTGCACTTATTGTCATGTAAGTTGCCTATCTTACTGTGATTCGATTTTGTATATTCTCGCTAGTACCTACTCAGATTTGACTATTTAATTCTTATTATATTTATCGTGATAGAGTAATTAAAGTACCATTGTTGTTAACGATCGAGTTTCTTTTCCTTTTCTTCGTTTCTTTCAGCAGTTACGAACTTAACAATCTAGTTACAAGTTTACTACCATTTCTGCTGTGAGCAGGCAGAAACTTACTTTGGACAGGCTCTGGCGCCCTTAATTATCTTTTATTTACCTCTAGGAACCCTACCCTCTCTCCGACTGTTGAGAGTTGGCCGTGCAGGTTCGTAACCAGCTAAAGCTTGTAACAAAATTGGCAGCCCAACTGATTGGGGCTTCGATTGCTCTCATATCGAATTTCTCATTCACTATATTTCTTTAACAATTTTCTTTAATTGTGATTAGCGTAGTAGTATCATTGAGTGATAGGTTATCTCGTTTATACATAGGTTAAGGTGTGCTGTTGACTTTCTCTCGGTTTTCGTATAACAAATTTTCTTGAATTAGGATTACATCATTTATTGGTATCTTAGTTACTTAGGTTAGGAATAGGTAGCTTATATTGTTGGTTTTCTTTCGATTTTGTCTATTACTTATTACTTCAACAAAATGGCTACTATTTGGAAATTTGATGTAAACCGACTTCACAAATTCGAACTTGAATACGAGTTAATTTCTAGAGGTATCGATACAGATATCAGTGTAGATCGTCTTAGGAAAATGGTACGAACAGCACATCAGGTGGAATTGAATAAGTCATTTACTTCGGTCAAACATTCTATACCATATGGGGAAGACAAGGCAGCTTTTGAACAAACTCTTATTGAACTTACTGCATCGGTGAACAATTTCGATGGGGACATTTCTTCTTCCTTATTCTTAAAATTAAGTACTCTTTGGCTTCATGCACAACGACGGTGCGAATTACTGAATGCAACCTCTGACTTTGAATTGACTGAACGAAATAAATTCTTAATAACACTACAGGGACTGAAAAATGACGTTGAATCAAAAATCCGCAAGACCAGACCTTCTATTGCTTCTATTTCTTCTCCAGTTACTCATTCTGTACCTCAAGCTAATTCGACTAACGTACATCATGAAGAAGAACCTGACTTGATTTCTTCTGAATCTGAAGGGGAATTGACAACGCCTGTACCATCGGCTGAAGGCTATTCTAAATCTACTACTGTAGCTAAATTTAATATTTCTTTCTCTGGCGACAACTCTTCTTCTGTATTAGACTTTCTTACTAGGATCGAAGAATTACGAGTAGCTCGTAACGTTTCTAAACAACAGTTGTTCAACTGTGCTCCTGAAATTCTTAGTGGCAAGGCTTTACTTCTTTTCCGTTCTCGTCGTTCTCAATTACGTTCGTGGAAGGATGTAGTGACATTTCTTAAAGAAGAATTCTTACCAATGGACTACGACGATAGGTTGTTAGAAGAGATTCGTTCTCGAACGATAGGACACACCGAAACGATCGCTATTTACGTTGCTATTATGCAAAGTTTATTTAATCGATTAGCAGAACCGTTGTCGGAAGCCCAACAACTCAAGATCATTTTACGAAATCTCTCTCCTTTCTATCAAACTTCTCTCGTTCTTGTCGACATTACTTCACTTTCACAATTGTTAGCTATTGGCAAGAAATTAGAACACAATAAACAACTAGTAGATAATTTTAAACCTCCTCCTTCTCGGAAAACGTCACGATTACTTGAACCAAATTTAGCTTATGTAGGTCCAGTTGTAGAACCACCAAAGACTGCTACTAGAGTTACTTTTGCTAATACTTCTGCTCGCTCTCGTCCTTCTTATCCTTCTCCTAGTACTTCGTCTGCTCCTGATAATCGAGCTTCTACTTCTCGAATTTCGTCTACTGCTACTGCTGCTAGAGAAACACGTTGTTGGAACTGCAATCGGGTTGGTCACTTATCTCCACAATGTTCAAGGCCACAAACACTTCACTGCTATGGTTGTGGGAGACAGGGTGTAACTCGTACTTCTTGTCCACGCTGTAATTCGGAAAACTAACTTTGGAGTCTTCGGACCGAGTCGAGGATTCTTGTGAATTATTCTTAAACTCGGACACATCTTTTAATGGATTGGAAGATAGGCAGCGATTTCTGTTGGACTTTGTTTTAGCGAGTGTTAGGGGTGACGAAACGTCCTTTTCTAAATGTTACGGTTTTGGGAATTCATTTCAAAGCACTACTTGATTCTGGAGCTTCACGCACTATTCTTGGCGGACCAGGGTGGGAGAAACTCCGCTCTTTGGACGTAACTTTCTTGAATTCAAAGACTTCCTTCTGTAAGTTAGCTAATGGGGTGACATGTACTGTTTTAGGTTCTTTATCTCTTCCTTTTCGTCTTGAAGATAAAGTAACAATATTGAATACTTTAATTATTCCTGAAATTTCTCAACCCTTAATTTTAGGTATTGACTTTTGGAAGGCTATGGATTTCGTGCCGGACTTTCGTAAGGGCTTATGGAGCTTTAATTCTTCTTTAGAATCAGCACCTAGTGTTGATGTTCTACATGTTCTCTCTGATCTAACCTTGGACCAAAATATTACTTTATCTAATTTACTTGACCAAGCATTTCTTTCTCAACCATCAGATCTAGGACAAACCAATTTAGTACATCATCGGATTTTGACTTCGGCTGAACCAATTAAGCAGCGTTACTATCCTCTTTCTCCTACTTTACTTTCAATCGCTCATACCGAATTGGACAAAATGCTACAAATGGGTGTTGTAGAACCTTCTTCAAGTCCTTGGTCTAGTCCGATCGTTCTAGTTAAGAAATCTGACGGTACTTATCGGTTTTGTGTGGACTTTAGGAAAGTCAACGAAGTGACTCAAAAGGATGCATATCCGCTTCCCTATATATCTTCTATTCTAGATCACTTACGAGACGCTCGCTTTCTCTCTTCTTTAGATATCAGATCAGCTTACTGGCAAATTCCTCTTTCTTCTGAATCTAAGGCGATAACAGCTTTTACAGTGCCGCAGAGGGGCTTATTTCAATTTACTCGAATGCCTTTCGGACTTCATAATGCACCTGCTACGTTCCAGCGTCTTATTGATCAAGTTATTGGGGCTGATCTAGAACCTTTTTGTTTCGCATACTTGGATGACATCATCATTGCTACGCCAACTTTTGACGATCATATGCAAGTTTTGACGAAAGTGTTGCAACGATTATTTACTGCTGGTCTCACATTAAACCGAGACAAATGTCATTTCTGTCGACCTGAGCTGAAGTATCTAGGGTATGTCGTCAACAAAAATGGTTTACTAGTCGATCCTGATAAGGTTGCTGCGATCTGTAATATTCCTATTCCTACAAAAGTTTCTGAAGTGCGTAGATTGATTGGCATGGCGAGTTGGTATCGACGATTCATTCCTAACTTTTCTTCTTTGATATCTCCTTTAACTAACTTGACTAGGAAAAATGTTTCTTTTCTTTGGACTCGAGAGTGTCAAAACGCTTTTCTTACTTTACAAAATTGCTTAGTTTCGGCACCTATTCTTTCTTGTCCAGATTTTTCTCTTCCTTTTACTGTGCAAACAGATGCTTCAGATTTTGGGTTAGGAGCAGTGTTAAGTCAGACTACTGATAAAGGGGAAACTGTCGTTAGCTATATTAGCCGCTCATTAACCAAACCTGAGCGTAATTACTCTACAACCGAAAAGGAATGCTTAGCAGTACTTTGGGCTATAGAAAAGTTTCGTCCTTACATTGAAGGCTCTCACTTCACGGTAGTTACTGATCATCACTCTTTGCTTTGGTTACATCGACTACAATCTCCTTCTGGACGCTTAGCGCGCTGGTCTATTCGATTACAACAATACGACTTTTCTATCATACACCGAAAAGGCAAAGAACATGTAGTACCTGATCTATTATCTCGCTCTGTTACACCAGTAGATACAATGACTGAACTTCCTAATGTACCTTCATCTGGCTTTGGCATTACTCTTCCTATCACTGATTCTTGGTATTTGAAACTTATCGACCGAGTTACGATGTTTCCTCGCAAGTTTGCTTCATGGTCCATAGTTGATGGCCTGCTATACAAATCACTCCGAACTTCGTCGAATCAGTCTAATTGGAAAGTAGTGGTTCCTAAGAATCAACAAAAATTAATTATACAGCAATATCACGATCTTCCTACTGCTGGTCACTGTGGAGTTACGAAGACGTTAGCGCGCATTCGTGAACATTATTACTGGCCTCATCTAAGAGCTAAGGTTACTGAATATATTCGGAAATGTACAGTGTGTGCTTCTCATAAAGTAGAACAGAAAGCACCTCCAGGATTTCTAGCTCCTAGAGCAAAACCAGTACGTCCATGGCAAGTACTCTGTATTGATATTGTTGGTCCTTTACCTCGATCTTCGAAGGGCAACTGTTACATCTTGGTTGTGGTAGATTCTTTTTCTAAATTTACTTGTCTTTTTCCTTTGCGCACGGCTACGGCTTCTGCAGTTTCTAAGTTAATAGAGGAAAATATCTTCTTACTGTTCGGTACTCCTCAATACATTATCTCTGATAATGGCGTTCAATTTCGCAGTCGCGAGTTTACTCGTTTATGTGCCCAATATCGCACTACTATTTTGTTTACGGCTCGTTACCATCCTCAAGCCAACCCTGCTGAACGGGTTAATAGGGTAGTAAAAACCATGTTGGCATCTTATGTAAAAGGAAACCAACGCTCTTGGGATGTTCACTTACCGCACATTGGTTGCGCTATTCGTACTGCGAAACATGAAATTATTGGGATGTCACCTTACTTTGCTTTCTGTGGTCGTGAACATAATCTCTATGGAGACTTATTAGGTAATCCTCTTTCTTCTACAGAAGAACTTCCTGAACCCGAACGTCCAATACACCCACGCAACGAATTCTATGAAAAACTTCGTTTAAGTATTCTACAAAAACTATCTAAGTCGTATGCTAGCACTGGTCATCGGTATAACTTACGTCGTCGTTCTGTTCGTTTCCACGTTGGAGATCGTGTTTGGAAACGTAACTACGTACTTTCTGACGCCAGCAAACATTTCAATGCTAAGTTAGCACCGAAATTTATCGGACCTTTCCAGGTCAAACGCATTTCCTCTCCTTGGACATACGAGTTAGCAAACGACGATGGAGTTTCTCTTGGGACTTGGCATGTTAAAGACCTTAAACCTGCTGTTTCGGACAACGAACCAGATTCTTCTGTAGACTCACTTTCTTTTCCTACTGATACCTTATCCTTTAACTATCACAAACCTCGAAAGCGATTAAAGCATAGTAACTTCTCGGTTTCTCGATATTTTGACTATTAGCGTTCTTTTATTGGTCCTGATGTACTCTCGGAGTGACAATTTTTTCTCTCTTTCTTCTCTGATTTTGACTTTGAATCTGATATCCTTATTCCTTGGCTGTAGTAACACCTAGTATAAGTTTAGTAGTATAGTAATTAGTATAGTATTCCCATTCTTTAGGAGTCAAAACTCCGCATGGTATCTTTAGTTAGATTTTTTTTTCTCTGGGGTTTGCTTTGCTAGTATAGTATAGTTAGTGGTTTAAACGACAGCAACGCCCTCACTGTATATATTACGTTCCGCTTTGTCGGCTTTTCGGTGTTGTCTGTCATTGATAGAAAGTTTATCCTTTTCTTTGGTTCTTTTGGAAGGCTTAACTTCCTGAATTCCTTTTATTTAGTTTACTTAGTATGTAAGGTTACTCTCGGATTATTCTATCCCGCTTGTCGGCTTTTGGAATGTTTAAAACAAGTTTCTTTTGTTTTGTTCTACAGCTAAACTCTTGGATATCACAGATTCTATCTACTTTGGGCGGTTGGTTGGGCATTGTAGGGTAGGTCACTCGGGGTCGGCTATCTAGGGAGAGGTAGTCGAGCCGTACAACACCATCTGTACTCTCTTTTCTCCTTCTGTCTTCCTGTCTTTCTTTCTCTTCTTTCGATCTGTCACCATGAGTGGGGGGGGGCGCCTGTTGTGGGAACCTGACGGCTATGCGTCCGGGAAGGTTGGTTGTCTCCGACCCGGTAGCCCCAAGCTCTGGACCAGGCATGATACCTTTCGGGGGTCGTACGGCGGACTTGGTGGAGCTTGGCGGGGGTGACCAATTCTTCTTAACCGGCGCATAGGATGTTGTGGTTGTACAGCAGGCACCGCTTCCGGCTACAGTCTAGCAATTGCAGGCTGTAGTCCTTTTATTTTGGAATTGTGGGCAAAATTTTGGGATGCTTCTTTTCTTTTTCTTTTATCTACTTTCAGGGTGGGAGGGATTTTCCTGGGTCTTGTTCCTCCTGATCATGGATCAGACTCCTTCCTGGGTGGGAGGAAGACTATTGTGGTCAAGCAAGTACTGGTTGCGGTGACGCGCGCTTGTGTGGACTAACGTTGGGGGGCCCAACGACGCGTTTTTCCATCTGATCGCGAGGGCTTGAGGTGTGGTTAAGACTTCAACGCCACACAATCGTCCGGCACTTCAACGAGGAAACCTTAGGCTGTGATAGGATTCCTGGGGTCATTTCCTAGTCTCGTGGGTTTGGGCACCGTTCCTCTTCCATCTTCCTTTAGTACCTTGTCCTTATCCTGAGGGGTTTCCTGGGCTTCGTATTCAGGGTGGTTTTGTACTTAAGGGTTGGGGCTTAAGGGGATTTCAGGGCTACTTAGTCCTGGACGCTTGTCCAAACTTCTACCTTTCCTATATTCTTTTCTTTTCTCTGGAATTCTTTCGATACTTACGTCCTTACTGTATTGGGTTACTGATTGTTTGTACCTTACTTTTTGGTATCGCTTTATGCGCTTCGGAAATTAGTAAACCATGTTGGTATTCTTCTTTGCTTTTAGATCAAATTACTCTTGGTTTCTTGGAGATACCTTTCGCTTCGTGCGCTTCTGTTACAGTTTTGGTTGTCGGCATTCTTAAGATTCTGGAAAACCTCTGTCTCTTCTGTATTTGTGGTAATCTGATGAGATTACACGGGGTTGGGTTTCTTGGAATTGGGTTGGTTTTGGATGTAAGGGTTCTATCCTTGGCGTATGCCTAAATTTCTGTCTTCATTTTAGCTTTTGTTTCGTTATCTCCGCTCCACGCTTTTATCTTGCTGGGGGGGGAATTCTGTTACGTGCATAAATTTAAATATTGCATTACCCTGTACATCAATTTAATTAAAAACTACTTTGATATTTCTTGACGCCATCTATTGGGTTCGTTGGTCACTTTGTATTGCGCATCCGGTGTCTTTTCCGACATTTTAACTTTAACATTGTAACTGGCAATATCGCGGGCTGCGTTGAGTGAATGTTCGTTCTCTAAAATCATCCACGTGTTAGGGACACGATGGAAATTATGTAGTTTCTTTAATTAACTGATTTACTTCCGCAGCGTAAGTAATTTTATTTATTTCTGTAATTAAAAGTAATTTTGATGTCTTTTTGGTTAGCCCCATGTGCCACCTAATAAATCAGGGCATTCTGGCTATAATTTAAAGCCCATCAGGGAAATTGTGTGACTTCGTTACAATCGTGGGATATTTGTATCGTCACCGGCTATTCTTACCTCCATCTGGCCCATGAATTCTATCCGATACCGAAAGACGAGAGATAACCCTCGACGAATATTATGTTGGAACGATTCGAAATATTTATAAGGCTTACTGTTGGAATTAATTAAATCATAGAAAAGGGTATAACAGCATCCGACGTTCGGTTTGTGTTTTGTGTACATTTTACAATTTACGTAATGACTTTGTAGATTTCGATTTCGTGAGCTATTAGGTTGACACGATTTGCAATTAAAATTAATTACAGGACACGTGCCGAAGGGAGCGCTTCCTCCGCATAAAAGGAACACCTGTATTGGTGGTAAGTTTTTATAATTTTTCTTTCGTCGTCAACGAGGTTTCTCACGAAACTTACAATCATCATAACTTCGTACTGATTATCGTAATGGTGATATCTTTAGTTAGTAAATTTGCTTATACTACGTATGCTGTTTATGCTTATTTATTGTGATAATTTAATGTTAATGTTATACTAATTATTTTGCCTTATTGTCGTTACTACCATATTTCTAGTTATGTAAATGATATTTACTGCGAATTATTCGTAGCCGTGTTCTGCACTTATTGTCATGTAAGTTGCCTATCTTACTGTGATTCGATTTTGTATATTCTCGCTAGTACCTACTCAGATTTGACTATTTAATTCTTATTATATTTATCGTGATAGAGTAATTAAAGTACCATTGTTGTTAACGATCGAGTTTCTTTTCCTTTTCTTCGTTTCTTTCAGCAGTTACGAACTTAACAATCTAGTTACAAGTTTACTACCATTTCTGCTGTGAGCAGGCAGAAACTTACTTTGGACAGGCTCTGGCGCCCTTAATTATCTTTTATTTACCTCTAGGAACCCTACCCTCTCTCCGACTGTTGAGAGTTGGCCGTGCAGGTTCGTAACCAGCTAAAGCTTGTAACAAGTTATATAAACGTAGCAAACAATATTACATGGGTTAATTACACAAATCAAATATTAGTTACGCCCTTTGTCAGGGCAACACGTCACACATCTACGTGCTCTAATCGATCTAATTTTTACATTTAACGAAGGAATAAATGAATTTCAAGATTACAAAAATCAAAGTATCAAGAATCAAAGCGCATCCGATAAGTATGTGACACCAAAAAAGTTTAATATTATTTGTGATTACAACCTAGTACACGTGTGACCATTCTAATAATCGACATGACCAATAAAGTAAAATAGAAAATGCAATACTTACAGTTGTGTATTATCCAGTAGGGGATTAGCTAATTCCGTACCAGACCTAAACGTAATATGCAATTTGACACAAGCGTACATACATTGTGTGAGCACAAATAATTTGAATTAATGCATACAATATTTGACGTAAAAGAATGCGCCGAGCTTCTCTCTAATTAACTTTGCAATTTATAAGTATTTCTTCCCATCTAGTGGTGTACAACCCCTTAGCCTTCAGCGACCTGACGTCATGGAAACTTTTCGACAAACAGGTGTTACCAGGTGTTACGAACATAAATGATAAGGTTACAAGTGGAGGGATCGAACCCGGTAAAGAATTAATTTAAGCCCTCAATACAAAAAAACGTTATAAAATCACATACGTCAAAATAAGCTTTCACTCGACAGTACGTAAAACTCTTCTACATATTCACGTGGAGTGGCATGAACCAATTTAATAAAGAAAGTCTTGTAGGGCCAAAAAGACCGCTAAGAACGGTCCGTAATTTCCAAAACGTTAGCAGGAAATGAATTCGTTTTGACGAAGAAAAAAATAGCGTATGTCGAGGGACAAATTTTATACTTGAAATTGAACTACCAACTTTTTAACATAACTTGTATTTTTTTAGTTGAGTATACGTGTGAATGAGCACCTGTAAATATTCTAATTATGGCGCTTTTTTTAATGTGTTATAATCTGGACTGATTTGTAGTCGTTGGTTTATATATGTCACTTGCCGATATCAGATCTATTGCTGCTTTTTGGGTTAAATGGTAATTAAAACACTTCAGCTAAGTGTATGTTACAAATGCTTTTTAACAATGTAGTCATTAGTAATCGTGTCTAGATGACGACAAACAACACATCAATTGTTTACTTTATTATTAAATTTTATTCACGACATTGCTTACGTATAATTGTTCTTCGTGTTCCAAGTTTTTTATTTAAATATGTAGTGCATGGAAAAACAGTATAAAATCGGTTTAAATTTTGTTCAATGCGTAAAAAAATGTCAAAATATTTTGGCAAATTGTATAGTTTCTTTATAATTTGCAAATAAACATATATATTGTAGTTACACTGCAAAGATGAAATCAAAAAGACAAAAACTTTTGCATTAAAAAAAAAGACATGGATATGCGATATGCCAAAAACTTAAAGGAATGAAAACAAATAGCATTGCCTAAAGAAATTGGAGATAATCTAGAACAGTACATCTTATCCAGGGCACAGTGAAGATTTCTTTTTGATCGAATAGAGTTGTTAAACCTTGTGAAATCCTATGTAACTACAAACGATATTAAAACCTTTTTTAAAAACGGTAGATTTGGGTAAGATTGGTACCTTAATATTATGCTTTGGAAGTAAAGCTTAAAAAAATTCAAAATTTTGCAGCAAAAACAAGCCGGTGGTGCAGATCCATTCATTGTACATGAATTTTATAAAAACTTAAAAACATACTGAAGAAGAACAAATTAGAAAATAACCCCCAACTGGTTTTTAATTGCGATGAGAGTAGATTTAGTACTGACCGGAGTAGATAATAAAGGCTATTGGTCTCAAAAGTACAAAAGTCTTCTAACCACAATTGGCTAAGACAGACAGAAAAAACATTTACGCTAATTGCTGTATTTCAACTGATGGATTTGTCTTACAACAACATATAATTTTTCAGGCAAAAGCAGTCATTTAAACCCGCTGCGCAAATAGGGCAGAAAATTACCGCGGAACCACATATTCCCTATCAGATAGAGGTTACATAGAGGAAGATGTCTTTTGTAATTAGTTTGTAAATATTTTTGTTCCTTATGTTAAAAGCGTAAAGGCACAAATCGGGAAAATCTAGTGAAGTTCCCAAGTCATCTTACGCACTTGTTGCAACTTCTCGATAGAGACGTTTTTGGTCCTTTAAAAGATGGATAGAATACAAATAAAAAATTTTGATAACAGCTTAAAACAAATTCAAATGAAGGTTTTTCTTGAGCTCTTAAGCAAGCAAAACGTAATTTTAGGATTTTGCGCATTTTTCCAAGCTGAGTTTAACCAAGTAAAATTTGCTTGCTGTAAGATGCTACAGAGGCAAAAACAAATTCGAACAAACGACAATAGAAATACAGAAGCAGCTCCACAACATGTCTTTTAACCTCAACCAAATGATAACGGAGATTATGTAGACGTTTAGATTGAAGACAACAGCAAGTAAGTAGACAATGACATTATTTTCAACACAATGATTAGAATTGAATTGATTAAAGCACTGAAAAATGACACCTTTGTCAACCTTCTCAGAAAAATGGTTCATCTTAAGTGTATTTTTAAATAAAATAAAATCTAAATTTGTTTCATCGGAACACAAAAGTAAAGAAAAACAGATTAAAGTAAAAAAAAATTGTATGGGTAAGTACTGACAAGCACAGAAGTTTTGAAACACCTAATAAACAAACTTCGGTTACCACTTCTTTAACCGTCGGAAATTACCTTGCAATTGATTACATCAACAAATGGTATATTAGTAAAATTTTTAAGATAAATGAAGAAATATTGACTATTACATTCCTTGAACGCATTACGAATGTAAAATTTTGATTTCCAAAACGAGGTTGGCAAGGATTGAATTATAGTTCACGTAGCAGTTGGCAAAAAAGTTAACTCAAAGATTTCTGTATTTTCCAATTCAAAAAACATAAATAAGATGTGGATTGCAGCAAAAAAATTCAAAAACTCATTTAATTTGTTTTACAACCAAAATTCTTTATACTTATGTAATCAAAAATGTTTATTTTTATTACCTTTCATATTTTAACTTTAAGAAAGAAACTTTTTACTGCTCGCTGTAGAAACGTGCCGATAGCTAGCCGCATGACTTGGACGACTGTAAGTACTTTTCTTACTTGTTTTTAATTTATGCATTTGTCAAACGTAAAATACATGAAACATTATCACAATTAAATCATGCAGATTTTCAGTTCTACGGTTTCAATTCACACTAAATGCGATTTGCCACGGATGCGAAATCACTAATTTCGCATTAAATCAACGATTAGCTTTGAAATTACGAATTACTTGATTTTGTTCTATTGTATGTACTTCGATAACTTTATGTGTAGAGGGTTGCTTAACTACCAGGACTTGTATTAACGCTACAACTGTGATATTGATAGAATTATTCTGTGCTACTATATACGTACTTAATTCTGCTTGGCTTACGTAATTCTTTTAACCTTTTTTTTTGAAAAATAAATACATTTGTCGTTATAACCAATGTTTTATCATTTATTCTATTTTAGTGTTGGATAGATTTAAACGGTGGTTATCGTTTCAGTTTCTAATCGTTTTGGGGTTTTTTTAAAATTTGGTTTGTAATTTCGCACCACGAAGCTTACAACCAAAATCTCCAAATTCAATTCTCGTAACAGTATGGACTCATGGCAAAAACAAACTAAATCAGTTCTTTAAACATCTAATCTCTACACAAAGTAACTTTAAATTTACTGTAGAGTTAGAAAAATAACGGAAAGATAGTTAGTGTGTCAATTAATGAAAATTTACAAAAGAAAAATGAAACATTGTTCGAATCTCTACAACAAAATAGATAAGGGATCCAAAAAGCATGGGAAACTGTCTTGACGACTAAGAGTACTCTGAACAATTGGTTTAGATCTGCTAAAGACATACATGTGGTTTTAAAACATGCCGAGACTTACAAAATTTTGGCTTTCAAAATGACACTAGAACCAAGCCTAAAAAGTCTGGGTGTTCAACTACGACACGCTTATAATCGAAAGAGAAATCTTAGTTACACTAAGATTAACAATGTGTAAAGTTTCTTGGTTTTTATTTGTGCACATCTTTGGTTGCTGTCTGCCACAACCAACAGTAATCTTCTATAATGTTGGAACTAAAGTGATTTTGATATCTTGCTTCCATAGCATTATATAATATCATGCCATTACACTTAAAACAATGTAGTTCATTAAACATATTTAAACGTAAAGTAAAGCTTTGATTAAAAAAGCTGCCGTTTGATTTTTATGACGAATTTACACACTCTTCATAACAAACATACCAAAATAAAAAAAGTTAAGTAAAAATATTTACCAATACCATATGTATTAAATAGTACGTTCGGTACATTTTTGATATGGTTCCGTATTATGCCACACACAAGCCTAAGCTCATGTGGCACATATTATAATATTATAAATAATTGTACCATGCAATGGAATTCAATAAATACATAATAAATAAATAAAATAATAAAAATAATAGTGGACATCTTCTGGTAGAATCTTTCACCGTGTATGTCACCTACGACCCTCATATTTGACAAAAAGAAAGTGAGATGCGAATGCAAAAAATGCATCTTTAGTGACATTTGGCAATCGAGGTGAGTTCTGCATAATTGTTTGCTCTATGGTTTCCAAAGAAGCATAGAATTTTGTTTAATCTCTGACTTCATATCCAAAGTAATGTTTGTAAGCTATGCGTAGCTGCATTGACATTGCTTACCCCCAATGTCCTTTTACGTTGTGGTTTTATCCCGACGAATAATTCAAAGTATATTTTGAAATTCGCGGGTGTTAAACTAATTTCAACGTGTCACCACCGTTTATAGCTATTTACAGTAAATTTTAGGCACATAGTAAAATCACACTCTGCCATCAAACACTTTTGCTATGCGTAGCCTTTTGCTCATGTTGTAACAACTAAAAATCAGTTTTACGATTTCTGCAACTGTTGTTTAGGCATTTTGCCATGATCGGCGCGTGAAGACAAGTTTCTTATAAATTAGTCGAATTCTTGCGCAATTTTGGTTCGATTTCCGACCGGATGCAAACTATTTATTTGTGGTTTAAGTGCATTGCGTGTAACTAGCGTTAGAACGCAAAAGGATCGGTAAGGGATACAATTTTTGTCATCCATCTATATTGATTTTATGGATACCTTGTTTTAGAGAATCTTTCATGCATGGTATTTAACTGGTTAAAATTACTTAAAACACTTGTTTTACACGTGGTTGCGAGTTGCAAACTTTTCTTGCTTATTTTAGTTCTTATTTATACCCCCACATGTCAATCTAATTACGAAATTTTCGTCATCGGGGTTGGTAATCATTCCCGACGCAATAATTCGCAAAAACGGTATGATTCTTAAGAAAAAAGAGATGCTAAGCGGGAACACACATAATGATGAGCCAAAACGACCGCGTGTAGGGTAGTACGTATCGAACTTTGCTTCGACAAAGTGATAATTCTCTTGAATTTAAGAAACACTGTTTGTTTGTTAACTTAGATAGTCTAATGTACGAAGATTGCTAATCAAAGCATTATTCTTGTACCATTTATTGTTAACATTCATTTCAGTTCGGTTGTTATCTTATGGTAATAATTTTTATGTATGGTAATTGGAAGCGGTGCGACTTTGGTATTTCACTCTTACACTTGACGTCAGGGATACGGGTATATTTTGATTTCTAATCATAAGATATCACGAACGCGTTTAGCTTTTATTACTACCGCCTTGTTGTTGTATTCTTAAGATAAAAATTAATGTTTCCAGATCTACAGTATTTTTCTTTGTTTTTACTGTATAACGTAATTGGATTGGTAGCAGTGGCGCAGTCACGAACACATGTCACTTGTGCACTACTATGTTGAAATAAAAGAAACTTTTTGTCTGTGATAGCTGGATTGTTTGATTGCTTTACGCACATTGAAGGATTGCGGGTATCGGATATTTCTTTTTCTCTAGCCCAGACGTTCGTTTTCTTATAGGACTACTGGCTTTACGTACGAAAAGGTGGTGTTAGGGCATGGTTTACTTGAAGAATTTTAGATACTGACAATTCGACTCACGACCATCTGCGACGGAAATTAGCCAAACGGTAAATCAAATATCTATCAATTTTTTTTTCATTTTCCCATTTTGTGCGTGACAATGTTACGTCGTATACATTCCACAAATGTAGCAAAATCACTGAATCACTATATACCAAATCACCGAATTGTCATATACGAAATCACTTAAACGAGTGTTACTTCGACTGTTCATTAGTAGAACACAGAACCACACTAACACTAATTATTCTCTAGTTTTCTCCAAATCAGACTAACGGACTAACAGAAAAAATTTCATGAGAACTAATTTGAAAAAACCTGCCCGCATGTTGTAGCTCGCGGACAAGTTAGTACTTGTACAAGTCCGCCTGTTTGTTTTTACTACTGCACACTTATCTTTCTATAGACGCATAAATCAATGTAACCTTGAGAATACCCATACTATAACTTTAAATCTAGACGTGTTACGAAATTTTTAATTGAAAAATTGCAAACAGCTGCAGCAAATTTATTGTTGCGTAGTATTATATAATAAAAAAGTAGTAACGGTAAAGCAACAATAAAATGATTCTAATGAAAAAAATTTTTATTGTTCTTAACTGTCATAAATTTTAATTTTTCGCTATTGTAAGTCGTCTTTGACAGTTTTTGCGCACTTGTCAACATAAACGTCAAACTTTTTTTGAGAAATTTTGAGACTTTGAGGGCTTCTTAGTCTCTGTTCGAGCAATAAAATCTTGTATTCAACTCGTTCTTGTCTAACAAAGTTGGACGCTATTTTCCTTCGAGGACTTTTTAAACCCTCGTTTCACTCGGGTTTCAAAATGCGCTCTTGGGAAAAAAGCGTCCAATTTACACAGGAACTCGTTAAATAAAATACTATTATTACAATTTAAATTTTGAGTTTAAAGGAACTCAAAAACTTTTTGTTGAGTGATGTTAGATTATTGCAACAAACAAATATTTTATGCGCAACTATAAAACAAAGCAACATAAGTTAATCATATTTAAGTAAAAAAAAATTTTTTTAATTGTTTAGAGTTTGCAGGATTGGATTTATATTTATTTAGATTGGCATACACGTATAACATACATTGTTTATAATTTTGAATAAAAACATTAAATAAAATACGAATTTTATTCAATTTTTTTACATAAGTAATTTAAAATATTTTATATGGATATTCGAATATTATTTCAATAAAATTAAATATAGTTTACAAAATTTATAGTAAATTGACATTTAATTAAGAAATGGTAGAAACTAATTAAAAATTAAATGTTAGTTTGGTCATAAAATTTTTAAAAATTCATTTATTTATAAATTTACGACCTATTCAAAAATAATATCCATTTTCGTTAATATAGTAACGGAGTAGATAGCAGTAAAGTATTCATTATTTCTAATTAAATTAATATATAACGTTGATACATAAAATACTCGATATTTTAAAACGCGTTTTAAAATTAATCTTTAATTTGAATTAATGTTTTTTTCTTAATTTTTTTTTATTAAAATTAGTTTCTGTTACGAAACTATAAAGCTAATTAAATTATAAATTACAAACGCATTATGTGTAAAAACCGTAGAAACATTCAAAAGACAATTAGATGTAGCTAATACAGGTAATCATTTTGAAAATCGATAAATCAGCGATCACTTACTGATGGTGAGACTTGCGGCCGATTTGTGACGTCATTGCCTTTCATTAGGAAAGTGGCTAGATTTATGTGTCGGCAAGATCAAAAGCGGCTAGGTGTGAGACCAATTGTTCCCGTGACAAAACACTGCTAGGTAATTTACGGTGCTATTTGAATGGTTCGCGCCGTTTCTTCGATCCTCTTATATTATATGCTCAGCAAGTTATGACCCGGGTACCATTAAGCATCTTTCTTACATTTTTTATGTTTAATATATGACATTTTTAATGTTCTGTTGTAGGAAGTTACTGAATAATATTTAGTATATAATTACTAATTTATTTATGAATAAAATGTAACTCTTTTAAAATAAAAAGTTGCTAGAAACGTTTTTAGTAACTTACGATAAATTAATTGACGATTTCTAAGTGGGTATTAAAATATCTTTGTAAAAAATTAATTACCGTTTGGCGTTGTCGTTTATTTATTAAGCGTTGGTGTTTGCAACGTCGGTTTATTGCTTACAGTCACATGTTGAATAATTTTAAAATAAAATTACTCAGATTTACAAGTTAATTCCAAATCTTGACCAAAAATACCACCCACTGCTTTTATAATTGCTGTATATGAATGCGATTAACTTAATATTTCTTACATCAAAAGTTAATTTTAATATTTAATTAATAAAACTGTATTATTTTTTATGTTTCTGATGTACTTAAAAACTGATCATTTTTCTACTAATTTACTACTTATATCTACATAATTAAAATTGTCTTAGAAGTTACCGTTGTGAATAAATAACAGTTATAAAATATCAAAACATTGCTACTACATTAAAAAATTTTGGGTTGACTACTTACTAGGATGGATAATTAACTGTTTGATTTTTGGAAATAACTGTACTTTATTTACTGCAAAAAAGATTTTATTTTGGTACTCTTTCCGTTACGTACATTTTTTTAATATTTATTTTGTGTTCATTTTTTAGTTTTTATTAATTATTTTAATTGTAAAAGTGTAATCTATATAGTAATAGATTTTTAAAGAGATTAACAAGATAATTAATTTGTTTGTAGTGTTTTTACATGACTTTAAATCAGGGTAAGTAACGAGTACATAAAATATTTTTTTAGTGTACCGGGCAATTTAACGTTCTGGAAAAGTAAACTGGCGCGTTTAATTAATAAATACAGTAAAGAATTTATGTAAAAGTTGCATTAAATATTTTTTATTTAATAAATAATTTTCTGATATAGACAGTGTTCGGATATTATGCAATAATAATCGACACTATTTTTCAAATTTAGGGTGTATATAATTTTCTTTTTATTTCTTTTTAATTTTAAAACCTCCCTATTAACTTGATTTTTTATTTTAATAAACGCTACATGTTTCGACTTTTGGTCATCGTCAGGCGTATACTATAAAATTAATTGTTATAAAATCTTATTTTAAAAATGAAACTTCATCAAACTTTGAAAATTACAAATAATTATAGAAGTTTGAAAAATAATATAAATTAAAATAAAATAAAAAAAATTACAAAATTAACCTATTAATAGAAATGTCCTAGGTTACAACAAAATAATTATAATAATTGATTGTTTCCATTATTATATTATTTTGTTGTAACCTGGGACCTATTAATAGTCTAATTTTGTAATTTAAATTTTATTTTATAGATATTAATTTTATAGTATACACCTGACGATGACCAAAAGTCGAAACAATGTAGCGTTTATTAAAATAACAAATAATAATGGGAAGGTTTTAAGATTAAAAAAAAATAAAAATAAAATAATTTATAATAACATTTCTATACAATTTTTTACAGTAGCACAAGTTAGAACGTAGTTTAGTTTAACTAATATTAAAAAATTGAGATCAAAGTTTGCAAGATTTGAGAAATAATAATTTGTTGCTACAGTCCTACAAAAAATATTTTGCTTATTGATATTGTAATTACATAAAGACTTGTTTCTACATACTAGTTACAACTTCATTAGGTATTGTCTATTTGTTTTAATTCTGTGAATTCGTTACTACCACAAAAAAAGGAGCATCATGTATATCAAAAAAATTGTTTCAGTAAATCAGAAACAGTGAATATAACAATTTTGTATCATTTTTTCCACCCCATTTAATAAATAAAGATGCCAGTCTACTTTTACTGAACGTTGAATTACGCGTTTTTGTAATCTTTTACTTACTTAATATATTATTATATATTAGTATAACTTAATTTAAAATAAAAAATAAATCCTAACTTTATATACGTCTCAATAAATTAAAAAGAAAATGTTAATGTACACTCGTACGAAGAACATAGAAGAATGAAACTTACACTATTTAAGTACATCGTTTTTAATTTTTTTACAAACGATTAGGTATCGATTGAATTAGTTTTTAAAAAGATAAGAATTCGTATAAAAACACCAAAAAAACACATACTAAAATTAAATTATCATATTTTCTTACAAAACACTTAAGTTTTAGCTAATGTTTCTTATCTTTATCAAATTATTCAAATTATTAAGAATTCTTCTAGTCTTTATTAAAATTCTAATTTTTTACTAACTTGCAAAATTACTGATTTTTTTTATTACAAAAAATAAGTATCTTGTAATCTTACTGTTACTTAAAACTTTGAGGACTAAGAGACATATTAGAATATAAAACATAATAATCAAAGTAAGTTTACTCCTGACATTTTACGGTATTTCCAAAATTCTCTTAAAAAACCAGAACTTTTGATAGAAAACATTAGAATTTATATACAAATTTGAAATGCATTCGTTTAATATTAGTTTTTTAACTATTCTTTAACCGTTACTGGATAACTATTAATTTTGAATAGGTATTTAAGAAAATTGAAAAATAAAAGGATAATATTTCATTTTCTTCTTAATAATACTAATAAAAAAAGCTAACTACATGTGAAATTATATACTTAATTCGTCTTTGCATCGTTCTATACAATTATAAGATATGTAAGAGTTTAACATAATTATAATATTATAAGGCATTAGCTAAATAACCATGACTATTTTGCATTTTGTATACAAGGAATATCATATCTACTAGCTTATGTAACTTAACATTTTTATTATTGTTTTTTTTTAATAAAAGAATTGTTACAATATTTCAAAAATAAAAAAAACACAATTTTTTCTGCTTTTTCAATTTCAACACCAAGTAAAAAAAGCATACACAAATCAATCTAGAACCTAATGAAATGTAAACAAAAAATACCTAAAGCAATATTTTATAGGACATTTTAAGTAACAGCAAAAAATAGTATCACGTTTTATGGTTGTTATAGAAGATAGTAACGGAGCTACTGAAACGTGTGCAAATTAAATATAAATTGAAGTGGTGTGAGATCATGATTTTACAAAATATGTTGTTTGTGCTGGTAAGTAAACTTAACCTTAACTCTTTAATTATCGCAGCTCTTTAACACTGATTGGTGCAGCGAAAAGTTTTTTTGTTTCTTTAGGTGATGATAAAAGAACTGAATAAATCTGGCAAAATATATTTTATTGAGTATAATAATTTTCATTATGATTAATTACACTTTGATGTCTATTGAGGAGCAAAATTATTTCTGATTTATAAAAATCGGGTGTATTTAAAGGAAAACATTGGTTAACGGTCATTTTTACATAATTTATTCTATGCCTGCCGTTTCTTAAGAAATTTTGTATTGACTTAAATAAATGGTAATCTAGTTTACGTCTGATGTGTAAGAAAGGTGAGATAAATTTTTTTTTATAGAAGTTTACAAAATTTTCTAGAGACGTCTAATTTTTTTTTAGTTCAAAATAAAAAAGAAGTGTGTGGATTCAACTTTTTAGGACCGCCTACGAACTAAACTGCGCTCCTCTTTATCCTATATACATAGTATTATAAGTTACAGGGTAAACTTGAGACCTAGTAAATAGTTTGAGTCTCCTATTTTTTTCTTGTCTTTTTCAAATTCTTCTTTAGTTACCAATACATGACATATATTTTTTTCTACTGCTTTCAAGCTACTTTTTCTCTTAATCATTATTTTTATTGTTTTCTAGTATTAGCTTCTGTTGTAGTGTGTCTTTGAATTGCTTTCTATCTTCCTTCTACTTGCTGCAGTTGAAAAAGCTGTGTTTCACGTCATCCTCTTCTTGGCAGAACCAACATTGCTCATTATTTTGCTTTCTAATGCGTTTCAGGTTATGTTAGTAACATCCGTGTCTAGTAAGGAATTGTGTAATGTGATAGCTTACGTTACCATGTTTTGTATTACTCCATGTTTCTAGATCCAAATAAGCTTTTATTAGAGTTTTCCCAATTGTGTTCCATTTCATCATAGTTTATGTTCTTATTTCATTTTTTAATGCTATTATATACATATATTTACTACTGTCTATTTTTTCTTCATCGAAAATCTTTTTTTTAACCAGTAGTTACATCGGAATCAAGCTTGTTATTACAAGCATTGCGCCTGTTGGTGTTGTTTTGTAAGCATGGTATATATAAGACCTTCATTAAAATCCATTTCCCACGTGATCTATGAGTTCAGCATCAACATTGTTTTAGGTTGGTAGTGTTACCACAACTTTTACCGTTTACTAACATTTTTTGACATTCTCGTTTGACGTTTTGTTGACATCGGGTATTATTTTTCGTCGTTTTCCTTATTCTCTATTTTTTATATTCTAAAATAGTTATAATCATAACTATTCAGCACTTTTTGTATTTCTGTTGGTAAGTACTGACTAACAGCAGTAATTATGAGGTCTAATTTTTGTAATTTTATATTACGTAATAAGATTTCACGATGTTTACTATTGAACAAGTCACCATCATTGTAATGACGCATTTTCAAACTGAGAAGTAGTACTCGCAATCGTGATGATTGATGAAACTTTTTTGGCAAGTTGCCAAATATTTCCAGACTGTTTATGCATGCCATAATCAGTTTGGACTTTATTACTGGTGATATTAGGACCAGTAGCGCTGCTTGGCTGTCAGACATGATTGATATTGGCCCATTTGTGTATGATTTCGAGTCGATAATGTTTCTGACACGGCACTCAATAGCAGCAACTTTAGCTTAGAAAGCGAATGCATATTTACCCAAAGCCAACGATAATTGCTTTCCATGGTGCTTGCCGCTATATACTCTTGCTCCGGTATCGTTGCAATTTTTAGCACCATCTGTGTACCAGATAATTACTTTAACCGCGCCCGGGTGAATGTTTTTTATCCTGTGACGGTATTATCACTTTAAATTTTTTTTAAATGTGTTAATTTCATTTGAAATCGGATCTTATAGTTAAGATCGTTTCTTCACGCAGCACGTTGTATATACCCGGTTTGTTTTTCCCGGTAATTGACACGTGTTCATTAATGTGCAGCCTGTATGCTGCTTGTAGTGCTTCTATGACTGCTATGGGCGTGGTTCTCATCGCTCCTGTTATCAGTAGACATGCCATTCTTTGTACTTTGCTTAGCTTTGCAGCTGTGCTTTTAAGGTTGATTCTCTCACCGCATACAAGCACGCCGTATGTGATGATAAGTCTGGTTACCACGGTATATAACCATTTGGTCATTGTGGGTATTAATCCTCATGTGTGCCCGACTATCCGTTTGGTTGTATTAAGAACCCCGATGGCTACCGTTGTGACTTTTTCTAGATGAACTTTGAAAGTCAGTCTGGTATTAAGACTAAGTCCCAGATATTTGACTTCTTTTGTCATCGAGAGCGTAACTCCGTACATCGTAGGTAGTTTTATGTCATCTGTTTTCCGTCGTTTGGTAAACGGAACAATTGCCGTCTTAGTTGGGTTCACTGCACCATTTTTCGACGGTGTTTAGTGTACTTTGCATTATGTTCGATACAGTTGCCTCAAACTTCCCGTTTGTGATAATGGTGAGAACGTCGGCGTATCCTAAAGCAAATACCCCACCGTCTTCTAGTTCTTGCAGTAGGCCGTCCATGACGAGGCACCACAGTAGGGGTGATAGCAATCCGCGTTGTGGGCATCCGCTAGCCACTTTGGCTCTCACAGTGCTACCGTACAAACTAGCTGTTACCGTCCGATTCCTGAGCATTGAGTTGACCCAGTTTCGGACTAGAGGTGTGAATCTTTTTTTTCCATTGCCCTTGTAATTAAAGTGAAGATAGTATTGTCAAATGCTCCGTCAATATCTAGAAAAGCACTCAATGCTTTATCATTGTATTGGATTTTATTTTTGCATTTGCTTACTAGTTGGTGAATTGCTAGCTCGCAGGATTTTCCAGACTGGTAAGCATACTGGTTTTGGTGCAGAGACAAAGCCTTTAGTGTCCTTTCCTGTATGTACCGGTTGACTACTTTTTCAAGTAGTTTTAAGATGAAAGAAGTTAAGCTGATCGGTCTGTAGGATTTTGTCTGGGCGTACGTAGATCTCCATGGCTTTGGTATAAATACCACCTTGACAATCTGCCAGCTGTTTGGTATGTGCGAAAGTGCTAAGCTGGCTCTGAGAATTTAGCAAACTGCGTTTCGAAGAGCAGCGAATCCTTTTTGCAGCATGATGGGATAAATTCCATCGGCTTCTGGAGACTGAAAGGGTTTAAACGTATTGATTCCCCATTTTAGGTTTTCCGGATTGAATATTTTTCTCGCAAAGTCCCAGTTCCTTTTGGGTTCCCGTCTGTTTGGTACCTCTAGGTCCTGGTGTTTAAGAACTTCAGTTAACAACGAACCCGGGAAGTGTTTTTGCAGTAGTTCTTGCAAAGTACCGTCAACCGAGTCTGTAAACTTTTCGTTTTCGGTCAGCAAAAAACCAATGTTTCCAGTGCGGCTTTTGCTCAAAGCCTTTTGGAGTCGAAAACTTGTAGTTTCGTTTTCTACGTCCCTACTGTACTTTCTCTATAAATTTCTCTTTGTCATTTTTTATGGCATTGTTGTATGTTGTGAGGCTGGTTTTGTATTCATCCCAGTCTCCGCTTTTTTTGGCTGTATTAAATAGCTTTCTGGTGCATGAACTTGTTTTGTCAAACTCCATGTTCCACCAAGTTATCTTGTTTGGGGTTCGTTTGACACTTTTTGGGCAGCTTATTTTAAATGTAGATTTTAATGAATTAACAATACTATCCGTCATTAATTCTAGCTTGTGCGTTGATCTTGCAACTGTGGAATAGTTCCTGATTTGGTCCGTTAAAGTTTCGTTAAACAAATCCCAGTGGGTTTTTCTCGGGTTTCTGTATTCCATTACGAGTTCCCGGTCTGATTCAATGTTGAATCGAATGTATTTATGATCAGATAAAAAAGGTTCATCTGATACATTCCACATTTCTATCACTTTGCTCGCTTTTGGACTAGCAAACGTAACGTCAATAACTTCACTGCGTGACACGGTTATAAACGCATCTATGTTATTTATTATGTCTAAATTGCCTTTTAAAATAAATTTTAAGATTTTCACCTCTTGGATTTGTGTTTGTGCTCCCCCACAAGGTGTGGTGTGCATTGGCATTGCATCTAAGAATTAGCGGTTTGTTGGCCCCATTGTTAATCAGTCTTTGGATTTCCTCCGGCGGCGGTGATCCTGTCTGGTCATAAGGGAAGTAACCAAACCCAATAATGAACTCCCTCCGGTTGCCCTCTTCTACTACAGATATTTTAGCTGCCACTAGGTCTCTAGAACATAAATCCTACAGTGGCATTAAGTTTAATGCATTTTTTACAATAATGCATGTGCAAGGGTTGTGTACAAGCTAGGTCGCAAGCAGCCATCTGCCTGGACAGTTCAGCCCTTTTATTGTTCGCTTGTGGATCCATGGCTCCTGGACAAGGGCAATGTCAATATCGCGTGTCACGATATAAGCACTGAGGGCCGCTGAGGCTGTCCTACAGTGATGTATGTTTATCTGAACCACTTTCAGCATTAGATTTGCTGTCAGCAAGTTATTTCTGGATCTGGATTTATATCAATTGCCTCGTAGACATCCCTTGTAGCATCCGGTTTTTTTCTGTCCTTTTTGGAGTCGGCCAGCGCCCGGAGAGTGATTCTTAAAAATTCAATGCGCAATTGGTTAGTTGACGCTTCCACTTTCTTATAGGTCCCTTTGTCCATAAACAAGACGTATTGGGTTCCTTTAGGATCTGGTTTAGAGTTAACCACGCGCCACGTCTCGGTACTGATGTTGTTCTGTACCGATATTCTTTTTAATAGGGTGGTCGGTTCCAGTGCTGTTTCCGGGACCCAAGTGATAACCTTCTTCGGTGCAGGAAGGTCTTTAAAATAGATAATCTCTAGTTCCGTATCCTCCCCCAGTGGTTTCTTAATATTTGACGTGTCGACTAGTCACTCTCTGGTTGCTTCGTCTGCGCACGTTATTTTCAGAAATCTCCCTTTATGGGTACATTCCTGAAAACGCGGAGAAGCTTGCCCCTTCTCTAATTCGTCAATCCATCCAAGTATCAAGTTTTTTATGACCTCGGATTCTTCAGGACTGATGGTGTTTTCAGGGAACCTTTTTGGTATAATTGAAAGAGCAATTCCCGTCAGAGACCCTTAAATTTTTTTTTGGGTTCTTTAGAACCCTCGACTTTGCTTTTCCGGTCGTTTCTGTGACAGCAATGTGGTACTGCTAGAAAGGTTGCGTTTTTGCGCCCCAGTTCTAACAGTTGCGTGCGCTGTCTGGTGTCGCTGTTGCGTTCCTGACGTGCCCGCCTTTGCTTCTTGTATAGGTGGGTTTCGTTCTCGTGTCCCCGCCATTGAAATGAAACTGGTTACGCGCGCTTGATTTTATTTGTTTTTTAAGTTTTTGCCTTGCCGCCCCCGAAAACTTTTTGGGCTTTTTGGGTTCGCGCTCAGCGTCAGCCGTTATTTTTGGGTTCTGCTCAAAGTTTCCGTCTTTTTTTAAATTTAAATTTTGGGTTGATGGTTCTATATATGTTCCCATGAGTGCCAAGGAAAAGAAGGTCGCCGTGCGCAGTGCCTCGATACGCACGAAAAGATATATACAACGGGGTTCACCTGGTGCCCCAAAGTTGGAACCAGTAACGATTGGTCTTCTATCCAGTCACGTATTTATCGGCCTGGTTCTCTCCACCTCAGATTTAGGTTTTTGTTGAGGTTGTTTCCTCTTGGTCCAGACAATTAAACCAAGACCCCCTTACACAGCTTGCTCGTGAGACATGTCCACAGCAGCAAGAGGTTTGGGTTCGGCTGCCGTGCTTGCTGATCAAAGTCAGCAGAGCAGCGTCAAGCATTGTTATCCAAGTGTTGGCTCTTCGCACGATACTACAACTTGAGCTACGAAAGCTAGTTCGCGTGGCGGTAGTATTGGAGTACGTACGGATTTTAGGCCGCGACTCCAACACCTGCCAAAGTAAACAGGGTTGTCTCGGGTCAGTTGATGAAGCTGCGTACTATTACATTCCATTCACCCTCCTATCCACTACCTGGAGACGTGCCCGATAGGTAGCTTAACCCACGGTTTGTTTTTGTCTAAGATAATCAAGAGTTTTTCATCCCTTGTACTTTGTAAAGTTCTAATATCTTTAGGGACTATATTACCTCGGGCATTTGTCTTAAAATCGTTTAGCACTTTCTTGTAGCTCTTACTTTTGTTGTCTAGTATAAGTCCATACGTTTTTCTCTCAATCTTGTTATATTTCTTCTTAAATGCCTTATTAGCTTTGTTTTCCTTGTTTATGTAGATGTGTAATTGGGTATCGGTTTTATAGATTTTATGTACCTTCCATAATCTTTTGAGTTTTTGTATAGTTTTTCTAGATATTTGGTGTATGGCTATTGTACTATCCGCATTTGTTTTCTCTTTTGCGTTTTTATTTTTTGTTCATACGTCTCCATCTGTTCCATCATAGATAAATTTGGTGTGATCTTGCGTTTTATTCTGAATAGACGTCAACTGGCTTAAATCAACCTTTATCTCAATGTTTAAGAAAGCAAGAACAACAAAACCAGCGCTTAATAAGCCTGATGTCACACGTTTTTAAAGTTTTTCTAAGAATCATACACACTAGGATATATAGTAAGTGCAAAGATGGTATAGATAGCACACAATTTGGGTTTCAAAAAGGTTTGGGTACACGTAAAGCTCTATTTTCTTGAAATGTACTTGTTCAGCGCTGCAAAGATATGAACGTAGATGTTTATGCATGCTTTGTGAATTATAATAAAGCATTTGATTGCGTAAAGCATAATAAATTAATAAAAATGTGTAAGTCAACTAATATAGATAAAAGGTGTAATGAATCGGAACTCCGCCGCTTATTTGTGTTCATAAATTTTTAGAATTTAAATCAAATTACGCGTGAACTTAGGACCCTGTGCAGCTAAACCACCTCCAGACCGACGAAGCGCGCGCCATACCCCACTCATGTGTTCTCGTACGTGATAACCCGCTATAAAAGGAGATCCCCTGAAACAAATTTCACTTAGTCTTAATCCTGTTTACTTGTGCTCTACTTACCTGTAAACCGAATTAACCTGCCGAAATCCAGTAACGACAACCTCGCACCGTCTCTTGATAATTCTCTGTCCGTTTTAATAATTAACCAGACCATCCGCTATTTACCTTGCTAATTCTCTAATCCGTTTATTCAACAACAACCGCTACGTCTTGGCCATCTCTCCTGAAACCGACTAATTATTCCTGTTACCAGAACCTGTTACACCGAACTAACTTGTTGAAAATTAATAATCCTGTTAACACCGAACCTCGCACCGTCCCTTGATTAATTCTTTAGTAATTTTACCGATTAACCTGACCAAACGCGATTCACCTGGCTCATTCTTTCGATTGTTTTGTGTTACGATAAATCCTCGTACTGACCAGATTTCTTGTATTTATTCATTCACGATTGTTGACCTGTTAGTAAGTTCACCGTTTAATTAATTTCCAGTCCAGCCTTGTACCGAAACCAGTAGCATCGCAGTGCTAGAACAGTAGGAGATTAAGTGTACAAAGTAACTAAGCCTTTTGTATCGGGGCATTCGCTACAACTGCTTATTTACAATTGTTAACTTACCCTCGACAAATTCTATTACAGACTACAGTTAACTCGGTACGTTTGTAATCGTTTAACCACCTAGCGTAAACTCTCGAGTTTAACAAAAATAGTGCATCGGGGAGCCGTAGCGTAGATTTGTTATAATTCGTTGGTTTACCCACCTGCAACGTATAGGTTCACAAGAGCTAAATCTACGAGTAGTATTTTAAAACAACAATCACCTGAATTTAAGTATCAATCGTAGCCTTGTATGTTCAATACGTTTTCCTGGTCGAATTAAATTGTATTAACTTCTCGAATCACCCTTGTACTCAGAATTAATTACCTGTAGAAATACAGTTTGCAATTAAGCCCGTAGTTTATTAAATACGTACCTGACCGTCAGCCCAATCCACGTGGGAACATTAACCTCAACCAGCAATCACACAAACTTCCCGTATTATTGTCAACCTGATCCGAAATAAATATTGTAAATCCAGTTAATTTGCACAGTAATCCTTTCCCGTAATTATCCGATTAACTCGCCACGTTCTTTATTGTATTTATTAGTAGTTTTGCCATCACTAAAATCATTAACTTACAGATACAAACGGAAGTCGATAGTAGCGCCACCACTACGTGGAAACTACAGGATTGGATAAATAACATACAATATTTTTATTATACGATATACAGTGTATACAGAAAATAAATGCAATTGTTACCATTGTAAATTAATTAACTCTTAAATTAATTCTCTACCTTAGCTGAGCTACCCAACCAGTAACCTGAGCCAGTACGTACCAGTACAAAGGAACCTTGCCATCATCAAAAATTCATATTAGAACCAGCCAGCGGAAGTTAAAATTGGACAAAAAAGATCAGATGTAGTAACAATAAACCAGGGGCTACGACAGAGATGCATTCTCTTGCCACTCTTGTTCAATCTATATTTGCTATATTTAGAGAAGCTTTATATAAATCTACTGAAAACATAGTCGTCAATAGGAACCCCATAAACAACTTACGATACGCAGATACGATTTTAATAGCTAACAACATAACATATTTACAAAACTTTATTGATAGAGTTGTGTCTTTTAGTGAGGATTTTGGATTAACGGTGAATATAAGGAAGACTAAACGGATGATAATAACAAAAAAAAACTATTTTATCTGAAGATCTCAAAATTAAGGAAAATGACTTAAAATGGATATCCACGTACCAACGTAAATAAAAAAATGGGATCCAAAAAAAGAGATAACCTCCAGAATTGCACAAACTTGCATGACATATATAAATAACAGATTCTTCCACCGTACAAGATTTAATCTGAAACTCCAAATAAGAAGGGCAAAGGCCTATGTATTTTATGTGCTTTTGTATGGATTTGAGTGTTGAACCCTTGATCCCTACTCCGAAAAAATACTTGAGGTGTTTGAAATGTATATATATAGGCGTTTTCTTTGCATTTCCTGAGTACAGAAAGTGAGAAACACAGAAGCACTAACAAGGGTGAACAAAAGAAAAGAACTGTTAACAACTATAAGAGTTGGAAAAGCCCAATACTTTAGACATATCTATCAGAAGAAGACAGAATTCTTGACTGAAAGACATGCTAGGGTGATTTAATTGTTTGTCAAGTTATATTTTCCAAACAGCAATTTCTATAATTCGTTTAGTTATATGGAATGCCAACTTTCGCAAAGAGACGGCGCGATAACAAGAAGTTTAGATTTAATTACTGTTGTTTGTTCCATCACTTTATAATATTTTAAGTTTATTAACTATGGGAACTTGTCTTTATACGGAGCAGTTCAACTCCATTTTTAATTTTATTATTTAATTCTTTTATTTCTTATTGAATGCTACTGTTTTTTTCTATTCTTTTTTTATTAATCGTTTCCGTGTCTTTTCTATATGATTGTATAAACAATAACATTTTTGTAAATGACATCATAGTTTGTTTTCGTTATCAACGAATCAATTTTTTTTTCTTCTTGTTTTCACTTAGCTTGTTGCTTCTTTGTATTTTACTAACAAAGTTCAGTCTACAGGACCTTTTATCTTCCAATTTCCCGCCTGCGGACGCACTTGGTAGGTGCTACAAGTCTCCCCGTCGGAAGGTAAAACTTACCAACCAAGTTTAACCATTTTTTAAACGTATTTTGCTGCACAATGTCGCGGTTATCATGTTGAAAAATAATTCTGTTTCTATTCACAATTTTTGGTTGTTTTGTGATTAAGTTATCTAAACAATCCAGTTGTTTATAGTATACGTCAAAAGTAATGGTTTGTCCAGGTTTTGACAACTCATAATAAGCTATACCTTTATAGTTTCACCAAACGCGAAAAACCTTACAAATAGTCAAACTGCGCTTAGTAGTTGGTTTAGCATTCTGGTTTGGTGCCAACCATTGCTTATTACATTTTTGTTTTTATACAGTATCTATTTTTCATCACACGTAATCATTTGTTTGAACAAAGGATTAATAGAAACTTCTTTTTTGTGTGACGTACACATGTTTACCCAAACCGTTTAATTTTCTTCGATAAAATCGTGTGGTATCCAAACGCTTTCTATCCAGACTTTTTCAATGTATCTCATATGCTTTTGTACCGTTGACCAAGGACATTAAAGTCTTTCAGATAGTTTGTAAATGGTTAATTCTAAACTGGACTTAGAATTTTGCTAATAACACTTCATTGTCAAAAGAAAGACCTTCTACTTTAAGGCTTATGATCTATGCAATAGCTTAATTTAAATTTTTTAGCTGTACTTGCCTTTCTTGTAGAATTTTTGTTTGTTTTGGTTATTTTATTAACAGAGTTTGCTCATCTTTCAAGTTGATCATCTGCAGTTCATATTGTGTAAATTTTTAATTTTTTACTATCTCACATAACTTTTTTTCCTAACTTACTTTTTTACATTTCCAATTAAATTTTTTGTTTCTGTTTCTTCTATTTCTTTTATTTACTCTTTAACTATTTAGTATTGTAGAGTTGTTTTGTTCTATCTTTTCATACATACATTTTTTGTTTAGTTTTTTTTGCGTTTTTATACTTTTTTTGGTATTTATACTCGATTTTTTCATAACCTGTTTAAATTATGGTTTATTTTAGTTTTACGTTTCAATCTAGAATGTTGATTCAGTGTAACTCATAATTCTAAAATAATTATAAACAAAACAGTAAATTATTTAATTTTGACTAGGATGAAACCTTAAGTATTTCGATTTACTTATTCAAATGAAACAAAACGCGTGAGTTTATTTAAATTGCTAAATAAACGCATTGAACAATTCAAAAGCAGATTACAATAAATTACCACATTTCTCAATACAATCAGTAAAGCACTCTTTGAAATATCACGTAGCAAATAACCAAAAAATTACATAATGCGATTCTAAACCATTTTTTAATATGTTGAACTACTGCAAAAGGCGTAGTACGAGTATAATAACTGTGTTTTAACGAATAATTACACTAGAAGATGGCTATCGAATTTTAGAAACGACCACAAACGGTAATAAAGAAATTAAATTTATGCACACGAAATGAACTAATCTATAAACTTTTAGAACCACACGCGTTAGAACTAATTGTAAATAACAGTATCAACAAAATAGAACTTTCACTAAATCTAATTGATTTATTTATTCGATTTTGAATTGTAATTGTTTAAGAAATGTATACAAAGTTACGTAGATTAATTAACCATATCAAAATGATTAAGTAAATGAAGGAGTGCAAATAGAATTCGAACCCTTAAATTAAATAGAAATGAGCAGGCTTGCTTGAAATTGCACCCTGATATTGACGCCCTGTAATTTTTATGCCGCAGATGGAGAAGGGTTTTCTTAAAGTATACAATTTTCTACATAATTTTTGTGTTTGTATAATTTTAGGATATTGACTTTGACGTAAATACTTTTTTTTAAATTAAATTTGCAGGTGCAGATTAGGTCATTGAAAATTAATTAGGGTGTAATCAATTTACCCAATTACGTGTAGGTAGCTGTTACCCACGTACTACAAATTCTTTTTTATTTGAAAAAGCAACGACGGATGATAAATAAATGAGGTTTTACAAGGTGATTTTTTTGTGGGTGCGGACATTTCTAACAAAATAAAGTAATTTAGTGACACGAAATTTTGTTTTTATAGTATTTTTTCTCAAAATTTTTGCTCGAATGCATGAATATAATTAACAAATTAGCTTTGGTATCGGTAAATTTTGCAGATGAAGATGGTTAGCTACACTTTTCAGAGGAAGGTCCGTGGTAATCCACTTGTTCGTTATTGTGGAAAGGCAAAATGTAGTCATTGTGAAAATTAAATCTATTTATAGAAAGATTTTGGTACCCAATTCAAATAAACATTAAAATAAATAACAACAATAAGTTTTCAATTACATAATGTTTACTCAAATGTAAACACTTGAAAAAAGTAATTGTTTTAATTAAAAAATTATTTTTGTTTTAAAGTTTTTTTTTCAAATTTTAATTTTTAGTTTATTTCAAATCTTATTTTGTTTTGCTTATTTTGTTAACTCTACTAGCATACTTACATAAGCACTTTATTTTTATTAGTTGAATTTTACGTTTTGCCTTTTCTTTATTTCAATGTTTTCAATGTATTTTATGTATAATGTAAATTACTTTAGTTTTTTTATTATTAATACTGTTATTGCCAAAAGTAATATTTTTATTTTAGTACCAAGCATTTACTGACATTTCCAACATAATTACAATGTATTATGTTTTATAAGAAAAATAATGATTTTTTTAAAAGTATTTATTTATGTAAGTATTTAATTTTTGCTCCGTTTATTATCATTTGCAGCTTTTTTTTACTTCAATCTCTGCATTTTAGTTTTAATTTTTCTTCTTAGCTTATAACATACGTTATTTTTTATTTTCTGAGTTTATCCTGTCTCCTACTAAATTGCAGTTACATTACTTTTTTCTTTCAGTTTTGTGATTACAATCTGTGCTTTTATTTTTTTTTAAATAATTTTATAATGTAATTTGTAGAAATTTCTTGCACGTTTGTTTGCTTTATATTCTATAATTTTATCTTGAGATTATCCATTATATATTCTACCAGCAATCGGTATAATTCAGGTGTTCTATACATTACCTAGACGTCCAGGCAATGTATGAAATATTATGACAAACGCAAAGGAAAAAGAAAACACAACAATAATGACAAATCTAAAAACGAAAGAAATATACGTAGGATCATATATAGAAACAAGAAAACAGGAGTAAAAAACAAAGAAAGCAATACGGCGAAAGAAGTGATAACTATAGGAACCTGGAATGTAAAAAGTAGTAGGGGAAAGAAGAAAAACTTGTAGAAAAAATAATACAACAAAATATAGAAATACTAGGATTTACGAAAACAAAAAAGAAAGGAAAAAATATAAAGAAAACACATAAAGGATACTGGATGTAGTGGTCGGGAGCAGAGGAAAAAAACAGAAGAAAAGAATGAATGGGCTTGATAATTGTCTCAAATAGATTAAAGGACGTGATCCAAGAAGAATATGTAAATGGAAAAATTATTAACGGAAAAAATAAAACAAACGAGGAAATATGGACAATAATCACAGCATATGAAGTAAATGATGACGCAAAAAAACAAGTTTTTTGGAGAGATGCTAACCCAAATAGATAGCGTGGAAAAACTTATTAATTTTAAGAAATCTAAACGGCCGAGTCGGAAATAAGAATAGAAGAAAAAAGAGCACATGGGCAAAGAAAGAAAAAAGCTTCAAACAATAACGGCAAAAGAATAATAGACATATGTATCGAAAACAACCTAATCATAACAAATACAAAATAAAACACAAGAAAATACACAAGTACATAGAGTATTGGAGACCAGAAATAAGAAATCAATTGTTGACTACATTCTAGTGAGCAAAAATAACTGGCAAAAAATGAAAGACGTAAAAGTCAAACGAAAAACAGAGACAGCAAGTAATTACTACCTAGCGATAATAAAAATAAAAAAAAATAAACAAAGAAAAAGATACAAGAAAAAGAAAAGTGAATAGAAATGGCTAGAGAAAAAATGACAGCACTTCAAAATAGTATATTGACAGTAGCAGAAGAAGGTTACGGAAAAACGAAAATAATAAACAACACGAGAAAAACAAAATAGTGCACAAAAAATATACGTAAAAAAATATAAATGTAAAAAAAGCATGGAAAAAATGTTTAATCACTAAAAGATTTGAAGATTATGAGATATACAAAGAAAAAAGGAAAGAAGTTAAAATAACAATTCAAGCTGCCAAAGAAAAATCGTGGGAAAAATTCGGATATAAAATGACGTAAAAATATAAAGAAAACCAAAAATTATTTTATAATACATTACAACTCAGGGAAAAAAAGCAATATAGCATGCTTAATATAAAAAGGGATGAAAATATAATAACAAATGCAGAGAAGATAATGGAAAAAAATATTTCAAAGAGATAACATACGCGAATACACAAAAAGAATGAAGCAATAAAGAACAAGAAATAAAAATAAGAGAAGAAGAAATAGAAGACGCAATAAGATAGCTAAAATTAGGCAAAGCAGCCGGAAAGGATAACCTCACTTCGTAAATGATAAAGTATATAAAAATAGCGAGTATGAATAAATTAAGGGAAATAATGAACAATGTATTAAGGGACACAAAAATACCAAAAGGTTAGAAAACAACAGGTCGAATTGGGATACAAAGTTTATGTATTTTTGGTACACCATAAAGAAGTGGAGTCAAAGGATTCATAAGTTTAAAATGATATATAATTCTAAAGAGAATTAAAAGTTTAATTACACGATTGAAAAGATGATAGAACAAAAACTACAAATAGGATTTGTAGAAGGTACTTTAAAATCACCTCTATTAATAAAATCTTTAACTTTATTAACATAATAAAAACAAAAAAAATAACAATACCCTTATCAGCTTTTGATGCAATCAAATCATTCTTAATCTTAATAATAAACAAGATTTATAGATTAATTTAAAATTAGGATTAAAAATGGCATTATGTAAATTTTTTTTCAATTTATTATGAATTCCTATCTGATTTCGTTATTATTTGGTAAATCTAAAGAATGAATTTTTAAACAATTTTTTTTTTATTTAATAATAATTTCTATTTATAATCATCTGGTTTAGCTATGTGATCTAATATCTTAACTCTTGATGCTAAAATCTTTATGAATAATGTTGAGAATAATATCTTTTCTATTTTTTCTTTCCTAACATAATTCGTTTTTGGTTTAGATATGTTGATCATTGCATTATTCTCTTTAATGGCTCCTTAGATAATCTAAATAATTTTAATTCTATTTATTATAATACATATTCGTTTTACTTATGAAATTGAATGCAACAATTTTTTTTTATTTAGATCTTCTTTTACGAGATAATAAAAAAATTAGTTTTGAGATCTATCGTAAGCCTACTTATACTGATTGCTGAATTCTTTTTTATTCTAATCATCCTTATAATCATAAAATTGCTTCGATTCGTCTTTATTTAATCGTCTATTCTCCGTTTCTTTTTTAAATATAGTTTTAATAAAGAATATGATACTATTAGCTTATAATAACGTTTACCCTTTTCATATTTTAAACAATGTTTTTTGTAAAGTTCGTTTATACCACTTTTTAAATTTTTCTCGAAATAAATCGTATAAAACTACTATCTATTGTTTTTTGTTTATTCTGGTACTCTCTTTCTTAAATTTCTTTTTTAAAGTTTAATCTTTTTTTTTTCTACTAATCATAGTTTACAATATTTTATTGTTAATAATAAAGATGTTGTTTCTTCCTTAGATAAATCTGGTGTGTAGGTATAAAATTTATTGCTCTACTTGCAATTGTTTTTATTTAGGACAAACTAGTAGAAAGTTCAAAACAAGATTAAAAAAACATATTTATTTTATTAAAAAGTATTTAAATTTTTGTATATCAAACACTTGTTCGTTTTTGGTTCTGACTTTAATGTTAAATTTTTGCATTTCTGTAAAAAAAGTTATTTTCTTAATCATCTTAAAATTCTTGAAATGTCATCGTCTTTGTAATAAAAATTCAGAATAATTGTCTTAATGAAATTGTTAATTTAAACATTTTTCCTCGTCTTAATAATTAATTTTAATTTGTTTCTTTTTTCATCTTTTTCATTTTTCAGTTCACCTATGGCTGTGTATTTAATGTCAGTTTCAATTTAAACTATTTGATTTTTGACATTTGTCATTAATTTTGTATAATCTTGTAACTTGCAATCTTTTTTAATTTTTTAATTATTTTTGTTAATTCCGTTGCTTTTAGTTTGACTAAAGATGACAATTTAGATTGTCGATACTAGTCTTTTGTTTAATTATAATAAATAATTACTATATTACTTGCTGTGGATTGACTTAAAAAAAATAACAAATTTTATTCCGATAACTCCACTTAGAGATGGATTACTATATACATACATTTAGAGTCTTACAATACACAACATAAAAAGAAAATTTTTTTAAATACAAACTTGTATACAAATTTATATTATTTACTCAAAAAAATTTTGCTTAACTTTTGTACTCTCTGACTACGTTTTGCTATCATCAAAATGTAATAATTTCTACATTATTACTTTTTTTACACACAACACGTCTTTAAAAAAAATTTATTCATTTGTTTCGATTATTTGTCTACGAATTCATTTATTATTATTTTTGTAGTATTAAACAATAATAAAAAATTGATTTGTTTTGATATCAAAATTAAGCTATTACCTAAACATAAATGAACAGACATTATTTTCACTACATTAAAGCTCGTTACAATTAAAAACTAAATGATTAATAAATAGTGATTAACCCAAATGTAATTTTATACAAAGGTAATAAGAACTAGAAAACGTAAAAGGTAAATAAATGTACATACATAATGGATCAATAAGTATAATCAACGTTACATTATATGGTTTAAATTAAATTAATCTATGCGAATGCAAGACATACTTTAGTGATTTTAATATGACACAAAAATTCTGATTAAACTTATTTTTAATCGCTTAAAAACATTTGATTTTGTTGAAACGATTTTGGCATTTGATTAATTTTATGTTGGTCTTAAATAATGTTGTTATATAACTAATAATATAATAACAATATGATAAGAACTTATTCTAATTTTGCTAATAAATATTCCATTCTTAATTTGCTTCTAAGATTAAAAAATTTCTTTTTTCTTCTTCATCTATTCTTGTATCTTTTAATATTTTTAATCTTTTTCATTCTATTCTTTCACAAGAATGTATTTTTTTTATTAGTAATTTGCCTTTTTTAATCGTTCTTTAGATACTTGCCAGATTTAGGATATTTGTTCTTTACTTGATTTAGTTTTTAAACTGTTATATAATAAATTCTGTTCTCAATCATCTGGTTTAGCTATGAGATCTAATATTTTACCTCTTGCTGCTGAAACCTTCATGAATAATATTGAAAATAAAATCCTTTCCAATTCTTCTTTTTCTAATATGATTAGTTTTTGGTTTATATATGTTGATAATTGCATTGTTCTCTTTAATAGTATCTTAGATAATCTAAATAATTTTAATAATTTCATTAATTTGATTCATTCTTAATATTCATTTTACTTATAAAATTGAATGTAGCAGTTCTCTTCCTTATTCAGATATTCTTCTTTTACAAGATAATAAAAAAATTAGTTTTGAAAGCTATTGTAAACACACATATTGTTTGTTTAATTCCTTTTTATTCTAATCATCTTTATAACCATAAAATTGCTTTTTTTGTTCTTTATTTAATTGTCTCTATTTTATTCCTCTTTTTGAGACTAGTTTTAATAAAAAATTTGATGCTATTAAGCAATTAATTTATAATAATGGTTACCTCTTTATCATTTTAAACAATGTTTTTTATAAAGTTTGTTTATACCATTTCTTTAAAATTTTTTCTCGAAATAAATCGTATAACGTTATTATTTATTGTTCTATGCCTTATGTTAATTTGTGTTGTCGCTTTCTTAAATTTTTTTGAACATAACTAATATTTTTATTTGTTTTTTTACTAATCATAATTCAAAATATTTTATTGTTAATAGGTAATAAAGATTCTGTTTTTTCTTTAGATAAATCTGGTTTGTATAAAATTCCTTGCTCTTCTTGAAATTGTTCTAATGTAGGACAAACTGGTAGAAACAAGATTTAAAAAACATATTTATTTTATCAAAAGTTATTTAAATTCTGACATATTAAACACTTGTTCATGTTTTGCCAATCATATTTTATCTATACCGGTCGCTATTTTTTTTCTAACTTTAATGTTAAATTTTTTTTCTTAATTATCTTGTAATTCTTAAAATTCATCGTCTTTATAATAAAAATTCAGATAATTTGTATTAATGAAATTCTTGATTTAAACATGTCTCCTCTTCTTAATGATAATTTTTAATTTTGGTATTTTTTGCATCTTTTTCATTTCATATCACCTATGGCTGTGTATTTAACGTTAGTTTCAATTTAAATTTTTTAGTCTTTGACATTTGTCATTCATATTTTTATTATCTTATATACATTTTAAATTTTAAATTCATTTTGTTAATTAACCTACTATTAGTTTCACTGACGATGACAATTTAGATTGTCAAAACTAGTCTCTCGTTTAATTTTAATAAATAATTACTATATTATCTGCTGTGGATTGACTTATAGAAAATAACAAATTTTATTCCGATAACTCCACTTAGAGATGGATTACTTTAATTATATACATTTATAGTCTTACAATACACAAAATAAAAAGAATTTTTTTTTAAATACAAAGTTGTATACAAATTTATTTAATTTAATTAAAAAAAACTTTCTTAATTTTTTTTGTAGGTACTCTCTGACACTACGTTTTGCTATCACAAATTTTTTTTAATCTCTACATTATTACTTTTGTTACACACAACACAACAGTCTTTAAAAAAATTGTATTCATTTGTTTTGATTATTTGTTTACGAATTCATTTATTATTATTATTGTAGTTTTAAACAATAATAAAAAATTGATTTGTTTTGATATTAAAATTAAGCTATTCTCTAAACATAATTGAACAGACATTATTTTCACTACATTAAAGCTCGTTACAATTAAAAACTAAAAGATTAATAAATAGTGATTAACCCAAATGTAATTTTTTACAAAGGTAATAAGAACTAGAAAACGTAAAAGGTAAATAAATGTACCAAAAGTAATTAACGTTACATTATCTGGTTTAAATTAAATTAATCTGCGCTAATGCACGACATTCTTTAGTGATTTTAATATGACAAAACAATTGCGATTAAGCTTATTTTTAATCGCTTAAAAACATTTGATTTAGTTGAAAAGATTTTGGTATTTAATTAATTTTATGTTGATCTTAATTAGTGTTGTTAATTTTATAGTTATATGTTTTTGTAACTATTATAACTAATAATACAAATGGGAATTAATTATAAATTCAAAGTATGCTAATGTTTGTTTATAAAAGGTAAATGTACTTAGAACAATATATTCTATGTAATAGCGTTAATAGAACCTATCTATAATAGGCAATTATTATATCAAAGCTCAATGCTTAAATTAGTTTTGATAATCGCCAATAAATCCAGGATCTACGGACCATCACGGCGGTCTGTTTGAGCTTTATTGAGTCGAGGAGTAAGGGGAATAGAGAGGCTCGCGCGGCGGTGCCTTTGTGACTCCATATACGGTAACTAATTACCGCAGTTACCGCCAACCGACACAATAAGAAGACAGTTCCCCAATGGTTTGTTCACAATAATATTTTAAGTGCATTCTTAACTTTAAATTATCATTCAAAAAATTGATGTAGTAAAAAGCAATTACGCTTTTTGTGCTTTTCTAGTTCGTATTAATTTTTCTTAATAGATTCTTTCTTATTTTCGTTTTTATAAAGTTATGAAAGTTTGTTCTGTTGCCAACATATGAACCAGCCTAAATTTCTACAAGGTGTCGGCATTTTTGTTTTAAGCAATTCACTTATTGGGTGGGCAGAGGGCAGTCGCATCAATAAAAAACACCATCGAGAACACCTGAATGGCGTTGCTATGTAGGAAGCCATGTTAAGTGTGATTCTTTTGTTTCTGGGTGGTCAAACAAAGACAGAAGAACGGAACGCGTTCAAATAAGAATAAGAAAGCAAATCGTGGGTGTTTGACGTGTATAATTGAGAATTTGATGGACAGGTTTAGTTTTTAAATCTTCCTCGAGGCAATAATTTTTATGTGGTCATGCTCATTTGCTAAGTAGATACGCATTCTAAAACTAATTAATTTTGTTCAATAATTTATAAAAATTTCTTAATTTTTTTTATTCTACAAGTTTGGAAGTACAATTTAATAACACCCGTAGATAAAAAATTAAAAGTTTATTTTTATTAACTTATTCATTTAATAGCAATTTGAACATTTTCTTCCATCTGTAGTTCTAAAGCTACACTAGTGCTAAAACACGATAAAGCAGACAACGTTAACGGAAATAGTGTTAGTTAAGCCGTTTTATAAAAGATGGCTGTTGTGTCTATACCAATATGTTTTCTTATATTTCAGAAAAATTTATAATCGTAACAAAAACAGCGTCAAATATTTCAAATTACTGATTCAATAAAACTATAATTTTGTTAATTTTGTATAGTTATCTATCTTTAAAGTGCACCAACAATTTATTTTCTAAGTTTAAAAATTAATTTAAGAAATATATATCATCTCTATATCTATAAATTGTTGTAGGTAGGTACTAAAGTTACAATTATACAAATTATGTTTTAAGCTTCTATAATCAATGGTTTTAAGATTTATAAAATACTTATTTTCTAAGTTCAAAGCTTTAGGTAGTTACTCATTAGTACTGAATAATTTTGTTATGTATGTATTTATAGGTAGTGTTTTTTAAGTTTTATTTTAGATAGGAATTAATAATTATCTTTAAATCACCTTGGACAAAAACTGAAGTCTGAGTGAGATTTAAAATCAAACTTCTTACTATATTTCACTAAAATGTGTATAGGTAATAATTATTCTAAAAACTATCAAGTAGTAGCAATAAAAATATATCTGTCAAAAATATATATATATATAACGTATAAAAAAACAGTTAAAATTAATATTATTTACTTGTGTAAAACAAGAAATATAACAAATCGAGTTAAATTGTACATACGTGTGAGTAAAATAATGTGTTTTGAATTTACATTTTATTTTATGGACTTAAAAATATTATTTTTGCAGTTTTGATAATCTAATAGACTCATTAACAAATGCAACGTTTTCCTTTTCAGTGCCTTAATGACAAAAAATTCATGGAACTTTTCAGTACGAAATTATTTAAGTTGGTATTCATTGTAACAGAATGCACAGCTGTTTCTAGGTTAGAAAATATTTGTTTTTTTAACCTTCGGATTACCAAGCAATTTTTTAGGCGATGATTACCAGGTGAGTCAGATTTGACCCCAAGTTCTTTTTCTTATTTTATTAAGAAAAAAGCGATTAATTTGTAATGGTAACCTATATTAATATTTTAAAATAACATTAGATTTCATATAAACTAATAAAAATATAAAAATAAAATGTAAACATAAATTAGTGAGGGCAACAACTATTACATATTATTGTAGTTTTTTTCTGGCAATGTTGTATTACATACAAAGAGTTTGCACTTTTCACATGTTTCCGAAGATTTTGTCATTTACTCTTGGACATATCTTACAACGACCTCTTTTTGGGCGAGCGATAGTTTTGTCTAGCGGTCTCACTTCCTCTGGTTCTGTGTCTGCCAAAACCATCGCTATTGCATTCTGCACGTGTCTTGGTAATCTTTGAAGTTTACGTTTTTTGATATGTGGGATTACTAATTCAAAACCAAGTTTTTGCAAAAATAATCTCCTTCGGAATGTTTTGCCTTTTTCAAAATTTCCAAATTTTGTAGTGTATAGAATAAATGCATTCATGGCAGCAATATCAAGGAAATTAAAACATAGAACAAAAGACCAGCGATTTGTATTTCTTCTGCATGAGTATTCCTTCACCATTTTATCGACGCTGCCCACAGCTCCTTTGCAGCTATTATAGTCCAAGATAACTTGGGGTTTGTAACTGAGGTCTTCTCCGGACAATTCCAAATCTTGGTGTTGCGTTGAAAGTAGCATAACGCTTCTATATTTTTTAGGTACGTAAGATACTAAAATTGTGTCTTCTCCATATAGAATTTCGCTTGAGTATACTGCTTGATTTCTTTTTGGCAAAAATTCTTTTGGTATTTCTTTACGTGTTTTACGAATTGTTCCGGTCAAGGTTTTTGATTGCTGCAGTAGCTCCTTCGCCAAAGACATAGACGTAAAAAAATTATTTGTGGTAATACCATAACCCTCTTTCAAACTCTCAACCAAATCCAAAACTACCCGCTTCCCTAGAAATGAAATTTTATACTCTTGCATAAAACGATAAAATTGTGTTTTACCTTGTTCCCGTTCTGGAGCGTTGTCTACCATTCCAGTATATATTTGGAAATTCCAGCAATATCTGTTACTACCATCCCATTAAGCCCAGATTTTAATTCCGTATTTATCTGACTTTGACTTCATATACACTCGAAAGGGACATTTTCCACGGAAAGGAACAAGTTGTTCATCAATACATACTTCAAGATTAGGGTTATTCGAGTTTTTGCAATTTGCAGCAAGAATATCGCGAATGTTACGAATAGCTGCTAATTTATCTGTTGCCCGTCGTTCTTCTCGGGTGTCCATATCGTCAAATCGAATGTATTTCAAAAGGCCTCTCATTCCATTACGAGACATTGCAGCACAAAAAATTGGTCTATGGAAAGACATATATTTCGTACTCCACAGCTCCAATATTGGTTCTTGGCGTGCTTTCAAACCACCAGCTTGAAGCAGTAATCCAAAAAATGCATGTAACTCATCCGCATCTACTGGCTTCCACGTATCGCCGACAATTCTTCTAGCTCGAATGTTTGTTTCTCTAAGTATTAGGTCCATAATGTCTTCCGAGATAGATAAATGGAAAGCATCTAGGCATGTTGAAATATGTTCACTGAATTTTGTTAATCCTGGCGGTGTTTTTAGAACATTTCGTCTTCTAACATGAGGCTTATCTTTTTTCGATATGGAACCATCTTTACCCACCAGTATATCTTTATCATTGGGCGAATTATCATCACTGTCATCGTCTTCCGAACTTTCAATCGGGTTTACATCAGGTACACTTACTTTTTTAAATTCGGCATCACTATCGTCAGATAAAATTTGATCTTCAATTTCATTCAGTAAATTAATATTGCTATCTATTTCTTCCACTTCACGCTGAGACAAATATTTTCTAGTCATAATTCAACAACAACTATTTCCAATCAAATGTAATAACACAGCAGACACACTTTTCAACTGATTCGAACAAACTAACCGAATGTAATGACTAAAGACGGAATGGTAGTAATCATGATTTAGACAAATAACTCGTTGAAGCAAGCAGATTAGATGACAAATGCAGACAAAATATTAGAATTACTTTTTAGAACGTCGGTTAGCAAGTGGGGTCAAATATGACTCCCACGACAATTTTTTTTTACGTGCAAAACAAATAACAATTGAGAAATTTGTTATATATTATTAAACATTGTTGAAAAAAACTCAGCTGAAAAAATGTTGGGACAGTTGTAAAAAAAAATTAAGAAAAGACAACAAAAACAACACGTCTGGAGTCAAAAAAAGACTCCAATGGTAATCGGAAGGTTAACAAAGAACCAACTTTTAATTTAATTCTGGAGAATCTTGTCCCTGGAAAGTACAATGGTTATAAACATTAATATAAACCTTTGAATTGTTTTTTGAATTTACAGTAAGGCCATGTGTTGAAAACAAACTTTCTTCAAACTTTTCGCTATCTGATACCGTTTCGTTTCTAAATGAATTTACATCCAACTGAATTTAGATCTTTTTAATGTACAAAAGCATTTGCCATTTCAATTTTATTTTTTAGGGATTCGCCAATATAGTTTTCGGCAATAGCCGAACTTTTCTAACCTCCCAAGCGTTTAATGGTTAATAATTCTCCACTGGTATTTGCAATGTGTGTGGCACTAGATCTTCTAAAACAACTGCCCGTGAAATGTTCAGAATTTGGTAATTCAAGAAAAACAGCAGTTTTTTTTAGGCACGTTTCCCATTACAGTATGTTAAAAAAAATCGTCGGTGAGTTGTTTTTTTGGTCTTAAATGGGTATATTTTCTAATTAAGTCAATCCAATGTTGATCGGTCACAGCAAAAGATCTAGATATATACCTAATTTTCTGTCTTCGGTATAGCCACGATGACAATCAGTTCTATATTCGATGTCATCTATAGACATATTTGATAGTTCCTCGCGTCTACAGGCACCATTATACCCCTTAATTAAGATTACCTAAATAAATGCTATTTGTAAATTGTAAATGTGCAGCTATAATAATGAATACACTCAAGTAAGATCGCAACATCGAGTAATTTGTCCATAAAGTGGATGCCTTATACTTTTTACGTTGTAATTGAAAATACGCAGGTAGAATATTTTCTGAGATATTGTCTCGAGTTTTATTTTCTTGGCATCATATTTCAAATTTGTTGTACTGTTTTTCATATTCGTCCCGTGACTTTTTTGAGAGTGAATGGTTGACGGTATCTTCAGCAACTTCACGTATTTCGAGAAGTGTACATGTAAGATTATTCTCTATTTATTGTTTTATGTCGGTAAATGTATTTAGTAATTTTAGGTATTTTTTGAGGTCACCGTTATTTTGTTTAATATGTTTAATATATCAAAATTCGAATTAACCAAAGGCAAGTAGATACAAACAAAATTTTTAATTTCAAATTAAGCGTTACCAATCACCATAAAAACTCCTAAATCAACCCAATCAATTTTTTTATTTAAAAACGGCTTAACATGGGCAAACTGCAAAAGTAGTATAAAAAACTCATTTCATAAGACCTTGAAGCACTCTATCCTTAAAATAACTCGTGGCTTCGCCACTCGTTTTTTAAACTTGAATTCGTGCTTTAAGACTTGTCTTATGAAACTATTATAATTTCACGTATATATTATGAACTTTGTTGTGTTTACAACTGAACATTATTTTGTTCTTTCCAAATTATGCAATATATTTTGTAACTTGTAGTTACGTATACGGAAAGCACTCTTTCGAACATTAAAGAATTTCGAATCTTTAAGACATTTTGTTACAACTATCAGGATGAAAATCTAATAAAAGGTCAAATAAAGTTTTTTGAGCAGTTGAGAAAGACTGAACATAATTTTATAAAAGCAAATATTAAACCCAGTAAAATTAGTTATTTAACAACAACAAATTGAGATACGTTGGAAGAAGCGTTAAACAAAATGACTTTGAAATATTTTCTGGATTAACAGATTAGCAACAGCTACCTCGAATACAACTGCCAGTTTTCTTCGAAAAGTATACCGAGTAGCAATCCTTTTATAAACAGCTTAACTCTAGAAATTACAAAAAAGCTTGTAAACAAATAAAAAAAAGCTACAACAACAAAAGATACATTTGCAATGCAATTCTAAAAAAATTATTTAGTATAAACGTGCACCCGTTTTTTTTTCGAGCAATGCTTCGAGCCGTAGTGTTCTAGAAAACTTCAAACGAGCAGTATGTTGATTTCGAAAGAAATTATTACTAGCTCCCTATATATTTTTATTGACGTTTTATTGAAACAAAAGAAACGTTCACGACGATGGTGGCGTCACAAAATGTATGAGGATCTGCTCTACTAGATGCTTTGCAGTTTCAAAGTATAAGTGGACATGATAAAAATTTCACACAAACGAGTCCGACGGATTTTGAATATTGTTTGAATGTAATTAGATCAAGAATTTAAACATCCAATACTAATTGTAAAGAAGCAATTTTAGTACAAGACAGGTTAGCATTAAGATTAAGATTTCTGGCTACTGGTGACTTACATGTTTGCTATAACTATTCCTTATATCTAAACAAGTAATAAGCAAGACTGTTCCTGAGGTTTGTGCTGCACTAAGTCATGGATTAAAAGAATACGTGAAAGTATATATTATTATATATAAATTATCACTTTGAGCAGATAAAGAATTATATGAGGGTGAGTTGAAATTAACTGGGAAAAATGTGTCTTGCAATGAAGAAACAAGTGTTTTACTTTGTATATTATTATAAGAACTACAACTTGATTGATTTGCTTATATATCATACAAGTTTGGGGCGCATTGCCATAATTTTGTGAATAGGCAAATAATGCACGGAAAGTTGACTGATTAATCTCTTGCTGGGTACATAGCAGGATTTGTCTGTTGTAATTTTTCAATTGTTGAAAAATAAAATCACAAAACGACCTCTACTCAGGATTCTTAATTTCATAATATTGTAGTACATAATAATATTATCATATAATAATTTAAAAGAAATAGCAAAACATATTTTTTTTTTGAAATTTTTATACAATACATACTACTAGTAAACAAAATGCTATCATCAGTTAATACGATCTTGCTTTTTAAATGCTCCGTTGGTTACGAAATATTCTGCAAACTCCTTTCGAACATGTTTTGCTTGCTGGGAGGGTTTTCTGGGTGTTTTTGACATGGGAACCAACGCTGAATTGCCGACGTTCTGATGCCACGTTCCTGGTTTGAATGTACAATCTATTTTCTAGTCAAAACTTCCATTTGGAGTATAAATATGCCTGGATGTTTTGCTTCGTCGTAAGAAGTTATGAAGTTGTACACATGTCATGGTAACCAAAGCAGCTTTTTCTGCTTGTTGCAACATTGGTGTTCTAAAAATACGAAATACTGATGATAAAACGCCAAAAACATTTTCTACAATTCGTTGAGCAGTACTAAGCCGGTAGTTAAAAATTCGCTCAATGCTGCCTTTGGCATGATTTCCAGGATAGGATTTCAAAAGTGAGGTACTGAGAGGGAATGCATTATCACCAACCACAATATATGGGACGCTCATTTGGCGTCCTGGTAGAGGTTTGCTTGGGGGTAACATAAGTTCTCTTTGCATTACTTTACGGTAAAGTGATGTGCACGCGAATACACCAGCGTCGTTCATTCGTCCTTGAGATCCAACGTCAACACATGTAAAACAATAGTCTGCATTAACCAGTGCCAAAAGTATTATGCTAAATGATTGTTTATAATTAAAGAAAATAGATTTACTGTTAAATGGAAGCAAAACATGTTTTCCATCTCACGCCCCAATACAGTAGTCAAATCTTAATCGCTGGCAAAATCCATTTGCTATTCTTTTCTATGCTTCCTCCGACTGTGGCATCTAAAAAAACATTATTATGTATCTATATATAGTTTTGGTTTCATTAATAAAATAATTAAGATGTTTTAATTGTGTACATCTTTTTAAAAAGCCGCATAACAGCAGTAAAGTATTATCAGAGGATGACATTTCTCTGGTAGACCAGATAGTGGGGAATGATGTAATACAAGGTAATGATGACCCTTTAATCCGAGATATGAACTAGGGTAGGGATTTTGCATTACCACAATGTCCTTCAAACAAAAGAAAAGGGGGACCTACCCAAGTTGAATTCTCTGTTGCAAAACATTTGAAGCAAGCATCTGATGTTTTAACGAGTATTGCTGCATAATCGCAAACACGGAAAGATGCATTGGAAGATGCTGCAGTATTGTATGGACAACTTTTGGCCGCTAAACTTAGAAGACTACTAAAACGAAGTCAGCTTGTTTTACCAAATACAAAATAGAATTGGCAATTTAGTTTTTGAAGCAAAACTTGATGCAACGTAGAAAAATAATGATTATAACACTGTGAATTCACCGGGATCTACCCATTTTCCCTCTCCGCATTCCGCTCATTCTGAAATTTTATTTCTGAATGAAATCTATTCCCAACTCACCGATGGGGCACTACTAACATTCTATTCTACTAAAAGTGATTTTTTAAGCAAAACTTATAAAAGTAAACTAATTATAAAAAATTAAAACTAAATATAAAAAAGTAAAACGAGTTGTAAATAAACTAAAACTAAATTGTAAGTAAACGGTTTTCATTTCATAAAATTAGTACAATGTTGATTTTTTTCCTTTACTTGTATTTCATCCTTTAATGCTTCAGTGAGGGCTTGACAAACTTCTGGGACAATCTTGCTTATGACTTGATGAGATATTTTAAAAAGGTATACAAGAGTCGTGAAAGAATCAACAGTAGATGGAAATCGTAGTGTAACTGCTAAACGTTCTTTTACTGGAATAGCTTATCTCATATTTGTGTCTTGTTTTGTTATATTTCTTCCAATCTTATTCAACAAATACTCAAAACTTTTAGATCACATTCGATAAAAGTTTTCAAATTTTCCTGAAGGTTCCCTTAGTAAGTTCAATAACAAATCTGAACCACTGTACCTGAAATATTCAATTTTATTTATATTTTTTATAAATATTTTTTACTTACTTAAAAATTAAGAAACTTACCTTTGTCTGTTCCTATTAAGAGACACCATCCACCACCTCCTTTTCTTACGCATTTTTTTATAGTCATCATCCTCCATTTTTTAGATAATTAATAAATAATTAAAATGTAAACAAATTTAATAAACAGCCAATAGCCAACGTTGGAAGGTAGTTAGAACAAATGTATATTGGATTAAACGTTCGTTCCACCGTATAGCAGGGGACTCTCCATGTTTGACTCAAAGGTTGGAAGCTAACACACGGCTTTAGCTTGGTTATATAGTCTTGTAAGTGGATGGGTAATTATTGTCACATATATACATTATAATAAGCAGTGGAAACATGTATAAAATCATATCCAACCATCTGACTTGAAAAATGAGAAATTTTGGTAGAATGAACCGAACCGGCTGTCAGAGATAGTTATCAACTTTAAAAGTCTTAATGTAGCAAAAAACAAAAGAAAAATGAGTAAGATACTTTGCAACAATGCAAAAAGATAATAATTTTGGCAAATGACTAAAATGCTGAAGTAATTTTGTTATGCCGAAGGTTTCTAAGAATGAAATTACCATAAAATGAGAGAAAACCATATTCAAAGTTTATTACGAATGATAAGATAAACCAAACTTTATAATTTCGTATTAAACAAGTTAAAGAGTGCAAATTTAATGAAAAAATTACTTCATTAAAAACAAACGGTTACGTAGCGCGTTATACACTATTTATCCCTTTTTGGACCAAAATGGCATTTTAAGAGTAGGAGGACGTAATGCTAAAGGATAATGTAAGTTACGATCACAAACATTCGATTATTATGCTGGCTAAGCATCACCTAAGCCAGCTAATAGTTGCTTATCTAAAAACACTGCATGGAGGATATCAAGTCGTGATGATTTTTTTTAAAAAGTCTATTTTTAATATTGAGAGCACGGGATATGATTAAAAAATATTACAGAAATTGTACAATTTGTTTGAGATACTGTAAAGCAGCAACTACTAAATTGATGAGCCAATTACCAAAAACTAGACTAAAACCAAGCAAACTATTATTATTATATTATTATAAAGTTTTTGCCAGAAAAAAGCACAAAATCTTATAAATTTTTTTTTATTAGTTACCATGAAAATATCGTCTGAGATGACGAAAAAAAAATTCTGGTAAAGTTTCAGCCCTTAATATTAATATTAAGAGGTGACTCATTGTGATTTTTGATTTCCCATTTAAATAACATAGGAATTTTTTTATTTTTTGTTTGAATTTTTAATGCACTCGAACAAATAAATGTCTCATGAAATTCAAAACATATTTTTGTAGGAAATTTAACGATCTACAAAAAAGGTCTGAGATGATTTTTTGCTAAGTTGACTCGTTTAAAAGTTACTCGAGGTTAAAGTCCAACCTCAAATCGTTACGGATAACTTTTACAATTTCTTATACTCTATCACAAAATAATGACTCAAAAATACAAAATATCATAGTTTTCGTAAATCTTATCGAGTGTTTTTTGATAAGACAATAAAATTTTTACAAAATATCGATAATCGTAAAAAAACCCGATATTTTTATACCTAATTAAAATAAAACTCGAAACTGAACTTTAACTGAGTAATGACTTAAAAAAATTAATCATTTCCTAAAAAATTAATAAGTGCTTTATTTGCACTTGACTATTAGGTAATATCAAATATTAAGAATCATATTTTAATAATTTTTTAATTGTAATAAAACTTAATTTTATAACTCTCAATTTGTTTACTTTCAAAATCAAACGAAATTTTTTTTGTTACAATTGGGAAATTTTTGCCTGTGATTTTTAACTACTTGTAATAAATATTGCAACTGTTCTTCATTTTTGGTCAGACATTTGCTGTACTCTTCTATTAACGCAACTCCTCTTTCTGCTACGTCATTGACAACGCTGAGACGTTTAAAAAATGCCAGATTCTCTTGATAGCTCTCATCCTGTGTCCAAAATTCAACATTTTTGTCCATGAAATCAATAGGTAAATCAAATATTTGGAATGTAGTCAATGATTTTTTTGAAATAAAATTACTCAGGTCTGCTGATAACAACGTATCTAAATTTTCTTGCTCAATTTCAAAACGCTTCTTTTTTGGATCAGTACTTATTGGATTTTTCTCCAAAGCTTGAATCATTTTCTGTTTTACAAGTCGAGACACATTATCGTCAAAAGGAGAAATAATTGCCAACTGTTCACTCAAATACCACAGGTGATTCATCATTTTTGAACAAGCTGCTTTTGATACGGAACTGTTTACAGTTTTATACTCAATCAAGTCTTGCATGAAGATCAGGTCATTGTGTGGTGCCAAAATCGCAGATGGAGCAGTGAACCAAGCTTTTAAATATATTTTTACGAGAAAAATGCATACTTGACGTAAACCGTTAATTTCTCGCGCGGTTAATTTAAATTCTTCTCTAAAAAGAAATATTTTTAACGAATAAATGGCTTTTGCCATCCAACGAGCATGATGAATCGGACCTGGATATTTAAACGTAGAGTTATCTTTTGGCTTTTCACCTAAAAAAATCAGTGATAGCTCTAAAAGCTCTTTATAATCATCTCTTGGTTGACGGACCTGTCAAGTATTTATAAAAAATTTAATTTAAATTATCTTATAAAGTGAGGATGATCTCATAACTTTATCAAGAACATATGGCATGTATAATTTTTATGAAGTCAAATTTATGAATTCATACCTGTAAATTTTCTTCAATCAAATCAATTTACGCTAGTTTGCTATTTGACAATATTCCATTAACGATACTATCATTCATACCAGCTTTAAAATTGGATTTATTAAGGTCATTCCATTTATTTTTAAATCTAGAGAAGAACTGAACGTTTGGGCCTGATGAGGTTGGCCAATATACCTCAAACACACCTTTCAAAACAAGTTCAAAGATGTGGTGGCGACAAGGTAAATGGATCAACTCTCGATTTAAAGCTTTTTCTATTTCAGCACAAGTCCTATGATGAATTCCTAGAAAACGAATGGAACAATCGAAAAACATGGATGATTCAAATAAATCACTTGTATATCATAAATAACTCACCTGTATTAACAGCTGCTGTGTCAAAACACATCCCTTTGACATATGAACTAAGACCCCATTGCTTCAGAGTTTCAAGAATGGCAACTGCTTGATCATTGGCAGTTTTTGACTTTAGCTTCGGCACACCCAACAATTGTTCAGCATTACATGATGTCAGAACGATTGGAAGTCGATCTACAGTATCGGTTCCCGTGATGTCTGTCAACAGTTTTCCATCCCAGTGCACAATATAATTATCTTCAAACTTTAACTCATTTTTCAACCCCTTCGCAATTTCTTCACGCAAAGCTATTCGACTGCGTTGAATGGTTTTGTAACTGATATTTACACTATTTAAATCAACTCCAACGCTTTTCAGAGTCGCAGCAATAATGTACATGGCATTTCTACAAGAAACATTCGATCGGTCCAATGCAGCAACTAATTCTGGTGTCATCACGTTAATTTTAGTAGTAATAGGCGGTGTTAATTCATTTTCAAAATCGGAGACTGATTTTGAAGTGAAGCTTGCTGATGACTGGGATATTATTATGTCAGATTCTTGTCTAATTATTGGAATCTGCTTATCTTTCACTGGCTGATCTAGAATTGAAAATTTTAATATTTTTATAAGCAAACGAATATTATTAGATGTAAAAAAAATTTTTTTGTCAATTTTAGGAATAATAAAATTAAATAATAAAAGTTGAAAGTAGAAGGAACTTGTAGTCATCTACTTATAGTTATTCAGAAAAAATTATAGCTAACGATATTATTATTCAAGTAATAAATAAAATATGACAATACGTTAAAACAATTAATAATAGTCAATTTATGTATTGTACAGTTGGATAATTAGGCATTTATTTATATCGAGTTATGAGCACTATGAATGTTAATTAGTACATGTTCATAAAATATAATACTTACTTATTTCATCGACTATCATCACATCTGCTTCAGTGACTGGTTGTGAACTTAAACTAATAATTCCTCTTCGATTCAAACTTTTTTGCCCCTCTAAAAAAATCTTTTGATCGTGATCTATTGATTGAAGGTTTTTCTGATCCGTGATATCAAAGAGTTCAGCCAACTTTTTTTGAAAAAGAAACTGATTTTTCATTTGAGTTGATGATTTTTTTCTGTTTCTATTTTTCTGTAAGCTTTTCCACTTACAATGTAAGCCTAGCAATTTTTTTATAGCGTTTTGTCTTCCACAAACAGACAATCCGGCAGAATACCATTGCTTTTCAACTTTAATTATGGTATTTCCTGCACTGTGATTAATTGTCTCTTTCAATACAACATGGTGATAAAAAAACACAGACATAACCTCTTTAACGGTAGGTAATTTACAGCCAAAGATGTTCGGGTTGGGATTACCAATTAAAAAAATAGGCTTGCAGCTCATTTTTTAACTAAAGGCAAAAAGTTTCAGTAATAAAAATTAAAAATCAAAAACTTACTCAGTAAACTTCACTAACACTCGAATATAATAATTAAATACACATCAAACTACACAAGATCTCACATAGTATAAACAAAGTTGTAAAAAACTGGTAAAAGATTGACGTTACCTTAGGTATTATTTACATGTAAATAATGCCATAGAAGTGGCGCTATGATCGACAACTACAGTGATTTTAGCGGTAAAATACAAAAATAGTAATAACTCGACTTTAAATAATGAATTAAAAATTATTTGAGATAATACAATTTGTAATCTTTACAGTACTACCAACTACGTTATTACAAAATGTCGTTTTAACGCGTTTTTATTTGAATCGTGCTGAATGACTAAAATTTTCTCTGCGAAATTATCAAATAAAAACGATAAAAATTGTGATATTTTATATTTTTGAGTCATTATTTTGTGATAGAGTATAAGAAATTGTAAAAGTTATCCGTAACGATTTGAGGTTGGACTTGAACCTCGAGTAACTTTTAAACGAGTCAACTTAGCAAAAAATCATCTCAGACCTTTTTTGTAGATCGTTAAATTTCCTACAAAAATATGTTTTGAATTTCATGAGACATTTATTCGTTCGAGTGCATTAAAAATTCAAACAAAAAATAAAAAAATTCCTATGTTATTTAAATGGGAAATCAAAAATCACAATGAGTCACCTCTTAATATTAATATTAAGGGCTGAAACTTTACCAGAATTTTTTTTTCGTCATCTCAGACGATATTTTCATGGTAACTAATAAAAGAAAAATTAAAAGTTTTTTTTGGCCCACCCTAGGATACATTTGTTTGTTTGTTTGCATAGCGACTTGTGCAATCCATTTAGAAGCCGTGACTGATATAACTGCTGAATTTAAGCGATTTGTTTTACGTAGACTTGCGTGGCATGATCTTTTTAGTGATAATGAACTAATTTTGTCAGAGCAGATGTTATGTTTAATAATGCAAAATCTAAATTACTTTACGAGATAGCTGAACTATTAACGTTGGAATCAAGTAAATGGTACTTTATACCTCCAAGTGCGCCAAATATCGAAGAACCCTAAGAAATAGTCTCGTTTAAAACGAGTCGCAGAAAATAGTATTTTGACTTACAAAGATAGGTCTACGTTGCTAGCACAAATAGAGGCATGTTTAAATTCCGGACCTTTGTCAGTTCTTAGTGATAACTCAGACGATTCTCTTCTTTTGACACCTGGTCATTTCTTGGTAGGAAAGCCCTTGGTAACAATTAGTGATGTATATTACGCAGATAAAAATGTAATCGGTTTAGATAGATAAAAGTTAGTAGAAAAAACGTTCACAGTTTTTGAAAAAGTTTTTCATAATTAGGAAACAATCTTTTAGACATAACAGTGTTGTCGTTTACATGTTCATATGTATCGCAGCAGCCAGCTGAATCGTCTTATACAACAAATATAAGAGTCGATGAAATCAGAAACACTAAATCAATAGTTTTTATAGCAAGCTTGAACGCTTTATGGTCATAAACAAATTAATTCTTAAAAATTGTTCCATTTTTTTGCGGTCGGTGGAATATAATTTTTTCCTGATAAAGTCTTCTTTTTGGTCATATAAATTTGTTTGAAAAATTAAATTTTTAACATTTATGTTTGTGATAAATTGGTGAAAGATTTTATATGGCGTTAGATTTTTAATATTTTATATAAAAACTGGAGCTCCAAAAAGATGGGTAAATATTGGAGGCGTTGTTGGTTTTGTAGTATTGGATGACATTTTTGGATTATAAGTTTAAGTAATATTTTGGGTAACAGTAGGAATAACACAACAAATTAAAGATGCTACGAACAAATCAGATCCATACTTTCAAAGTCTTCAACTTGTTTATATAAACATTCCACGCTCTTATATCCACTAACCAAAATTATTACTCTTCTTTTTTAAGTCGCATGGTAGCATTGATAACGACATTTTTATTATTTGTTATTGTTGTTATGATGACTCTAACGCGATGGTACTCATATCATACCGCGGACGCAGTAATTAGAATAATATAGAAAAGTGGTTTTAAAATTATCACCGCGGAAGGGTGTCAAAAAAGTAAAGTTAAACAACACTGGAATAAAATGTTAAAGTAAAAATATAGTTTCAAATGTTTGTAATACAAGTAATACTAGGTTTAATTTTTTTATAAAATTAAACCGATAACAAAACAACTTCTTGGAAAACTAATAATGACGCGTCCAACGTGTTTTAATTATAATCTAATATTGAATCTAACAAAGATTACTGACAGTTCGTTATTGTTGTAACATCAGTTTTTTTATCTAAACGTAGCGTACTTGCAAAAATTACTTGTTGTTATTATTTCAAAGTCAAATAGAATAGGCTGAAATAACAGTTACTGAAAAAATGTTTTAAATTGTTCTTCTTCTTTTCGAAAGTCAAAGACTTGTTTTAATTCATTTCGTGGGCGGTCGTCTTGACGTTCTGGAGGATGCTGGTTTTCCGTTTTTGTTTATTTTTACTATTCTGTTTTTGTTTATCATGCATACGTGTTTGTTCCAATATCTCATAAGTGCACGTCTTTTCGTTTCTTCAGATTTTTTGGCTTGTGCTTTTACGGTATATGTCATTATTTGCCTTATGCATGATTTGTATGTTTTGACTTTGGTATCTGTTGATATACACGTGTATTTTTTTCATATGATGGTTTTTAACGCACTTGCCACTCTAGATGCTTTGCATATTTGCTTTCTCATACAAATTTTGAAATTGCCGTTGGCTAATATAGTTATTCCTAGACGGTTGATTGAGGTTACTTTTTTTGCCATAATGTTTATTTTAAATTTGCATATTAGTGGAATTCTGGCAGTTACCATGCTTTTCGTTTTTCTTATTAATCTCTCGGTATCTACATTTTCAATCTCGGTTTTAAAGACTTGCAGTAATCAGTGCAGCCCGTCTTTTTAGTCCACAAAAAACGTTGTATCGTGTGCATAGAAAAAAAAATTGTTGCTTTCCCATTCTGATTTCATGCTTCACCGTGCAAACTTGTTCATTATTTTATCTATGATTATATTGAAAACTATCGGGCTGAACAATCTCTCTGTAACACGCCTGTGTTTGATTGTATCTCGTCTGTCTTTAGTGGTTCTGTTTTGATAATGGTAGAGTTGACTTGAATGATTGTTTCTATGATATTTGGATTCAGTTTCATTGTTTTTAGCTTTTTAACTACATTCTTCAGTTGTATTATGTTGAAGGTTTTCATCAAATCAATGAAGCATTTATATGCAGGCTTACTATATTTTATTGGCTTTTTTATAACTTGCCTGACAACAAATACTGCATCCATCGTCGATCGATTTTTGGAAATTCCTGTAGTTCTTCGCTAATTGTAATCTTTATGTAAATACGTTGTTGACCAGTAAATTACTTCATTGATGTGTTTAGCAGGGTTATTCTTTGGTAGTTTGTTGGATCCATATTAATAGAAGTTTTGGTGTTTTAAAGCAGAGGATAGATGTCATCAAATAAAAGAGCTATTGTTCAATAAAAATAGCAGTAGGCGTTTTATTTTTTTTTTGCTTTCACACACAATATTGATCTACATGCAAAGATTTTTACTATGGTTTTTAGAATTTTGTATTTAATAAATAATAATTTATTTATTAAATATGGTAAATTTTTTTTGGGTTTTTGTTAACAATCGTTTTTCTAAATGTTTTGTAGCGGTAAAAACATTAATTTTTTTTTAGAATTTAAATAGAACATAGTATAACGTTAAAGTAATCCATCCTCAAAGTGGAGTGTTAGATATACAATTAAATTATTTAACTTAAAGTCTTCTCTACAAAGAATATTTTAGTTTTAATTTATTTTATTTTATAAACATGTGTCGACGTTATAAATTGTCATCATCAGTATGTCTACAAACAGTAAAAATTATTAAAAATATAGCTAACACATTGAATTATACCAAGTAATATTATTAAACTGACAAGTGTCAAAAATAACATATTAAAATTATCAATAAACACAGCCAGAAATGATAAAAAATAAATTAAACTTAAAAAATATAAATGTAAAATTAGAATTTAGGATTGAGAAGAGAAGAAGTGCTTATATCGAGAAGTTCAATGAGACACGTAGAAGAATTATTATTAGAAAGACGATAAATTTATAAAATTCCAAGTTTGTTGAGATAATAAAAAAATTTAATATTAGGATCAGGAGAAAAAGCCAGACTAGTTGACAAAATGTGATTAGCAAACAAATATGTTTTTTAATCTAGTTTTGAACTTACTTCCAGTTTCGCCGACATAAGAAGAATTATAAGAAGAACACAAAATTTTGTAAACACCAGATTTATCTAAAGCAAAAACAGGATTTTAATTATTAGCAATATAAAATTTTAAATTATTATTCGTAGAAAGAAAATAGAAACATTAAAATGTTTAAACAAATTTTTAAGGAAAAGACAAGAACTAAAGTAAGTAATAGAACGGTAAATATCATTACTACTAGATTTATTATATATCAAATTTTTAAATAAATGGCGAAAACGAGTTCTATGAATAACTTTGTTTAAAATTTGAGAAGGATAACCACTATTATAGACAAGTCTTTTAATAATGTTCAATTCTATATTAAAACTGGTTGTAGAAAGAGGAATTAAAAAAATACGATTTATTAAAGAACGAAAAGAAACAATTTTAAGATTATACTAATTATTAGAGTGAAAAGGAATTAGACAATACGTATAAGTAAGTTTACGATGTATGTCAAATTTAAATTTTTTATTATCACGTAAATAAAGTAGATCTAAATAAGGAAGAGAATTATTGTTTTCAATTTCATAAGTAAACTTTATTTTGGGATGAAATGAATTAATAAAATCGTTAAATGTACTTAGATCGTCTAAAGAACCATTAAAAAGAATAATGCAGTCATCTACATATCTAAAGCAAAAAGTAATCATGCTAGAAAAAAGAACAATTAGAAACAATTTTATTTTTAAAATTATTCATAAATATTTCAGCAGCAAAGGGAGAAATGTTTGAACCCATAGCTTAACCTGATAATTGAGAATAATAATTGTTTTTAAATTTTAACAAAAATTTGTTTGAAAACTAAGTCAAGGAGAGAACAAACATCTAAGATTTGGTAAGTGTTTAAAGAAGCGTTAGAAAAAAGTAGATTACGAATGAGAGATACAGATTCTTCAGGACGGATAGAAAAAGAAAGATTGACAACATCAAAAGAAACAAGATAAGATGAAGAAGGAAAGGGAATATTTTTATCTTAGATGCAAGATCAGATGAATTAAGAATATAATATTGATTAGTTAGAATAAGTGCTAATTACGTTATTAAGCCAAGGAACAAGTTTAGATATAGGAGAATTACAAAAGAACACAACAGGACGTATTGGGATTGAAGGTTTATGAATTTTTGGAAGATTTTCTAGAACATTAAGAGTTAATTTACAAGACTGAAGACAAGATATAAAAGAAGAACAAAAAATAGATATCGGATTTTTAGAAACCATTTTAAAAACCACCAGCATTAAGAAAATCACTAACTTTATTTATATAATCTGAACGAGAAAGAATAACAATGCAATTGCCTTTATCAGCTTTGGAAGTAGTTAAATTGTTAGATTTAATTTTTGATTTTATCAAGATGCAAGTTTTATAAATCGAATTGAAATTAGGATTAAATTTACCTTTATTTAAAAAAATTTTTAATATATTATTAATTTCATACCTAATTCTGTCACTGTCAGGCAAATTTAAAGATTGAATAATATAATATTTTTTGAACTAACTGCTAGAGTTTCGACATGCTTTTTAGTAATATTAATTGGAAGATTATATTTAAGACCCAAGTTCAACAAATATTTTTTGTAGAGAAGTTAAATAATTTAATTGTAGTACATAGTATAAAAACAAGTGACAGTTAAGAAAACAGTATCAAGTTTTTAATTAAAACGATTATTAAATTTGCAGTTATACATTGATATTAAGTAAAACTACTAAAAGCTAAAGAATAAAATAGTTTATAGGTAACCTCATCAATCGGAAATGGGAGTATATAAACTCTTCCTTCTGAAAGAAGGTATCATATGTAGGTAATAAAACAAGAATAACTTGTATTCATAAAATGATAAAAATAGATGACACTCGTCGTTTAAAACATTTACTCAAATACGTGGTCATTTCCAAACCGCCTAAACAATCCGCCGTAGGACCCATTAAATACTCCTAATAATACATTTTATACTCAATTTTTTAATGGAGTACATAAGGTATTGAGATGAGCTCTATACATATTATTGGATGCCAGAAACGTTCGACAAAGATACAACTACACATGTACAAGAAGCTGGTAATGCAATCGTTTGTTTATAATGTTGTAAAAATAATCCGTCAGTCATCTGTCTTTGCTGATCTACGCTGTTGCAACGAACGTTCTTTTAGTTAAAAATACTCGGAGCGTAGTACTAAAAATTTGTAGATTCAGGCAGGTATAAATTCTTCTTAATTATGACTAGTGTGATTAATTGTAATTAAGTTTCGTGATTAATATAAACACAATTTGATAGTTTTTGAAAACGTCGAATTAATTTTTGAGTTTTTAAAGTGTACGCGTAGATGTAGATTGTTTATATATTTAAGAAACATTAAAAGCCCTGTACAGGAGTGTATATTGAGTTATATTCAGCGTTCAGAGAAGCAGACAATCATATCCTCTAAATTCTATTATGTAAACAGAAGCTTTATCCTTGTGGCCACGTTTTAAGTTAGTTCAAAAGCACTAATACACTTTAATTTTCGGGTATACAAATATTAAATCACTCAAAATAGACAATTTAAATTCTTTAAATTCTCAGGTGATAAACATAAGTTTTGTTATATATTCTTATTATTTAAAAACATTTTATACACAACCAATTTGCGTAACTAGATATTTTAACGAATCAATATATGTACGTCTTTTAAGTTATCACGTAGTTAATATTATGATCTAATATTTTAATATAAAACTTAGTAGGTAGAGTTAATATTTTCAAATACAAAATTAGCTTTATATTACTTTTAAATCTAAATTAAGTCTTCTTGTTTTTAAAAATCTAGTTTTTTCTTTCGTGGACTTCTCAAACCCCTGTTTCACTCGGGTTTAAAAATGCCCACTTGTGAAAAAAAAAATTACATAGGAATTCGTTAAATAAATAACTGTTTTTATATGATTGCGTTAATTTAAACATCAAATTAAATAACTTTAATAGTACTGAATAAACATAAATAGAAATTATTATTTAAAATTAATCAATCATTTAAAATTGCATTATTTAAGAAAATACATAATATAAAAGTGCAAAAAACAATTACATATTTATGTCTATTTGTAGCAAGTACCTAATGTCTCACAAATTTGTGTTTAAACAACAAAACTGTGTTCATAATGTACTAAAATAAATCAAATACGCTGAAAAAAGTTAACGCAAATATAGATTAGATCTAAAACTAAAATATTCTAAAATGTTGTAAATGTTTAAAAAGTTCAAAACATATGCCATGTTTAATTTACTTATTTTATTTATACAAAAAGGTTATAAAATGTTTTAAAATCTGAAACGGCACTGCTTTTCCATTATCACTATCTGAAAGAATCAAAAACGAAAAACTGGATAGTTTTATTCAATTAGAAAAAAGTTAAAATATGTGGTTGTGTTTTTACACTTTAGCTTTAATTTAAATTAAATCTTGTTATTGTAAATCTTCAAAATAGGTTTTTATTTAGTACAGGAAAGTACAAACATTTTCCTTTTTAAAATAAATGTAGGTATATTGACTGAGTATTGTTAAATTTGCTTTCTGATTACTAGTTCTAATTTTTTATTCTGCTAAAATAATTTCTTTTATATAAATTTATTACATACTTTTTGTGATGCTATTTCTAGTTCGACATATACAAGTGTCGTCTGTGTCGTCTGCATAAGTGGCAAATACAGTTCTGTTATATATAATATATGATAAATGTAATTTATAGAAGATAAGTCCTAGTATGCATCTCTGAGGCAGATTTGATCTAAAATAGAAAGTATCTTCTCGTAAAGTAAGATTTAAGCACGATGGCAAAGTTGCTTGGTAGATTTTGTATAATAGGAAGCAAACTTATTGGAGATACAAAGATGTTTCGTTTCTGGGTTTTAGCATTATAGCGATTTGAGTGACCTTTTATTCACTGAAAAATAGTCGTATTAAATATCTGCCTTAAATAAAACCTTAGTGCTTTTTTAAGATTCGCAAGGTTATGTTTTTGAGTTCTGAAATAATAGCAGTTTTTATTGGATAATTTGATGTGATGCTGTTAAAAAAATTTTGATTTTTTTAGTATTATGTGGAAGGCATGTTGCGTAGCTAAGATACGTTTGCTAAATGAGGCGTAAACAATATTGCCATTCCTTTATCGCTTTTAGTTTAAATATTATTTTTTTTTTAATTTTGTCTTAGCATCAGCTTTAACTTCTTTACAGTCTTATTAAATAAACTATTACGTAGCATTTTTGATTAAGAGTACATTGATTATAATCAGTAGTTGATTTTCAAGCTGCATTTTGTATTGTTTTAGTAAGTTTGGTACTTGTAATATCAATGTGCTCATAGGTTTTTAGTAGCACTTTTAAATGTATCATATAATTTAGAAACAGTTTCCATTTGGTTTCTATACTATACAATATTGGTTGCTTTTGTTTTTCCAGTATGCGTGATTTGAGTGTGATTATAATCGGTGAATGATTGGATAATTCCATGCGTTTAGATCCCTAGTATGTTTGCCGTTCTAGTCACCTTTGCTTATGAATTTATTTTCTATAGTTTTAGAATAGTTTTCATATTTTTTCTGTTTGTTTTTATTTATAGGCGGATCATAAATTGACGATATGCTTATAGTTTTCGTATTATTTTCTAGAGCGACTGTTGTCGTCTAGAGATAATCCTTATTATATTTTCTGGTTCATAATGTTTTTTTTTGTATTATGATTGCAGTTTTTCCAAAAATGTTAAATCCGTAAACCTATACAATTAACAAAAAAAAAGTTATCTATAATTTCGTATGAATCTAAGTTCATAAGACTATCTATTTGTAACGATTTCAAATACGTTTTAGTACGTTTCTGAGTGACGACTAGGAAACTTTGCAATCGTAGTCGCGTGGAGGATTTATCATAATGGTTAGTAAGATTTTTGACCGTAAAGGGATGCAGCCTCTGCTTGATTTTCGGACGTGGTACTAATAAGAGGTTGAAAACAACACTCGGTAAGGGATAAAATTGTTTTTAGTGTTGAAAATTCGAAGGCTCGTCTAACGAAACGATGCAACCCTCAGATTAAACAAATCTGGAACTTGCGGTGGTGCTCAATTTCACTTCATTTTTGTATTTTTTGGATGCATTGTTATATTATTATTATTACTAAACAAGATATTTCCTATGATTCGTTTTATGTTTTAAAAATATAATGTCTTAATTTCACTCAGCAGTGATGAAAAATGATTATAGTAATTGCAGAATTTGATCCGCGCGAGCTTCCGCATTGTATGCTGCAAAAACGGTACAATATGAATGAAAATTGCACATAAACTATTTGTTGAGCACAAAATTTACTACAAAAAAGTCCGCGGGAGTGTATAATTATGTCTAATAGTTTAAGAGTTACATAATTTTATTGTAATTTGCATGTAACTTTGCACACTTGAATCTTCTAAACTATTGAACGTAATTGTACCCTTCTCCTGACTTTTTTATAGTAAATTTTGTCCTCTATAAAAATGTTTATGGGCAACTTTCTTCTTTCTTGCACTGTTTTAGGGTAATAATTTATTAGTTATTTTAAATTATTAAGCAAATAATTTCAATACAAATTGGTGGTGGTTTCGATGCTGGTGTAATAAAAGCAACTCGACCGAAACACACATGTTCTACTAAACCGATAATTTATGTTCAAATTTTAAAATGTGTGAACGAAATAATTTAATAAACTTGATTTATAAAGTTTCATAATAAAAACTATCAATAATTACTAGTTTAAATCATAAACGATTTTACTGTAAAGTTATCAATATAGGACGTAAGTAGGTAAAATAAAATTTGAGTAAATTTTGAATGTCGAAATTGTATCAACAGTCAAACAATTGTAAAGATTATTAGAGTTATAAATCTGTTAAGATTAGAGAAAGGATTCATGTTAAAGTAAAGTTCATCTTTTTAATGTTTTTTTATAGTCAGTAACGCATTTGTTTAATATTAATAGGAGAAAAAATTGTAGAATTGGTAAAAAAAAGATTTTAATAAAAACGCATGTCGAATTTTTCGCATCGCGAAATGTTTTTATTGCAAGTTCAATTTGCTGTAAGTTTTCTTTAGTTATGACAAAGAATCGCGAATGTGACAAACTGTTGAAAAAAATTTAATTTTAAACTGTGGATACACATTTCCAAAGATAAAATCTCCACTTTGCAACTTTTACATCTGAAAGGATGTGGCAACGTAACTCAAATCGTGTCATAATCTTAGAAGCTGTAGAACTGTGAACCGCCATAAAACTCGGGTAAAATCCAGTAATCATTTAGTTTTGTTGTTTTTTTAAAAATGCACATCAACTAGTTAGCAAGCAATTGTCAGAAATCACGCGATATAAATTATTTATTTAATCAATGCATGATTTATTTAATCCAAGCGTATTCAATCAAAGTCTGGCTAAATTTCTGAACGTTCCACTTTTGCTCTAAAATTGATTGTGTCTAGAAAAAATTTTACATTTATCCGAATGCTTTCAAACGTATCTAAGCCAGCAGCAAATGAGTCAGTGGACGTGAATAACAATTTTTCGACCTTTCCTCGAGTAACATGCTTATGAGCGCAATATTATTATTTGAGCTTTGCGAAGGTGACTTTTTCCTTTAAAAATATTTTGTGTCAAATAAAGTTTGATGTTTTGAGATGTTGATGCTTGCTTTGTGTTTCTTACCGTACATCACTTGGAAAAGAAAACCTAAGCGTTACCAACACAGCCCAAATAACCATTTTTGTGCTTCTCTAGAAACATTTTCTATAAAAGACGTACCCTCCAGTTTGCAATCATTTCGCACTAAACATACTACTGAAAGCTATAATTGGGAAACAACAGCCGGGACTGTTTGGATTTAAGGTTTTTAATACTAATCCAATGCCGAGCACAACTACCGTTCCTCTTTTAGAGATAAAAGACAAACAAATTGAACTACAAAAATAGAAAAAAATAGTGACGCCGATTTATTTACATGCCAAGATGTTTGTTCAACTGCATGGGTTTAAGATAACGCGATCATGTTTCTCTTTAGATATGTCACTGGAAGCTATGTTTTATCAGCGCGCAGCAATTCTTGACAATGAACGGTCTTGCTAATAATTTGTTATGACAAAAAATTCTCTATAAGTCATTTGTGTTGCTGATTTATCATCTTCCAGCAATGAAGTGGTTATGGAAAACAATTCTCAGGCATTTCATAGACAAACGTTAAATACAAACAATTGGTGAATTATCATACGAACATATTCTTGTTTAATATGTACCTAGAATACTAATTATTTGTGTTTTTTTTTTTATTATTTATGTATGCATTCCTATTTTTGAAAGTTGTAGTAAACCTTGTTCATTATATTACGTAGGTAATATTGTGTTTGTTTTCAACACCTTCCGATAATTGCATAATTTGCGATATCTGTGAATTTTTTTCAGAATAAATCTTTCTCAATGCAGCGCACGTAAACTTTTAAGAAGCCGCTTGAGGTTAAGTTTTGTGTTGCATTTTCAACAAAAATCTTTATTGAGATTAGTTGTAAATTTACCACATTTGGTTCTGTATTACCAATCTTCTTGCGTTTTAGTTTTTTCTTTGTTACTCTTATCTTGCTTAACTGCTGACGTTCTACAATTAGGGTTACCAATTACTCTACTTATGTTAAAGTTGTTACAAGCTTATAGGTCTTACAAACCTTGCACGGCCGACTCACACATAGGGGAGGTTCAAATAAATAATAATTAAGGGCGCCAGATCTTTTATCATTAACACTTCTGCCTCGATCAAGACAGACGGTCCAAGCTTGTAACAAATTTTTAGATTTGTAATTCTTGTTACTTTAATGTTCGTGTAACCACAATAAAAGAGAAAAGTATGTTACCATAAAAAAATAATTAAACAGGTATAAAAACTTTAATAACGTCGATTATTAACAAGAGTCTATCTAATTCTTAATCCATAAATGCCAGAAGTATCTGCAACACACAATACATAAGTTGAAACGAAGTGGATAGCAAAAAAAAATTCATAATAAATATCGTTTGTACACAGCATGCAATACACACAAAATAATTAGTGAAACTACCTCAATGGTATTGAAACAATGATTGTAATTACGGAAGTTAACATAAGCAAAAATTCCGTGAGTTACTTTTCTGACAGCGACAAAATAGTTAAATAAACTTACCCACAATCCAGTACCTACTTGTTCGAAGAAAACGTTTTCCTCGTTGAGTGAAGTTGGAATAAATTTGAATAGCAAATCGTGTCAATACAGTGACTCACGAAAGCAAGATCTACAAAATTGTTAATTACTGCTATAAGAAAGTACACATAACATAACCCGATTATTGAATGCTGTTGTACGCATTCAATAAAAGTTGGTCTCGCAGGTGTTGCCGCATGAGTAGGATCTCCAAGAAAAGTTCTTCTTCGGTTTTTAGTTTTAAACGTAGGCCTTACAGAGTTATACTCGTTCCATGAAGGTATTAATCGATATTAATCTCTCATTGTTCTTTATTGCATAGAAACATGTGGCCAAAGCGTGGCGGAACGGTCTGTGACGAATAAATTATTTTAAATACGTAATGAATTTATAATTTCATTTTTATTACAGTTGATGTTCTTAGAAACATCACAAACAAACATCGGCAAAGGGCGTCAAAACCGGAATCTAATTTTAATTCAACCAATATACAGGGTATAACGTTATGAAATTTTTGCACGTAACAAAGTCTAAAACACGCTAACCGTAAGCAAAATAGTATGGATTATGAAATTCTTTGTGGTATCGTACTTAAAGGTATTTATGATTCAATTTCTAATACGGCAAGTCAAGCGGGGACAAACGTTAGAATAAGCCACCCTGCAAATTAGTATATAAATGGTTCTGTCAGAGTTCGCTATAAGTAAATTGCGGTACATCTAAACTTAAAGTGTTAATAGTGATAATCTTTGCTAAGAAGTCACGAACAGCGTGATAACGTTATTGGGAAACTTCACATCTTGTTATGTCATTTAAACTACAAGTATCGTTTGGTATCATGTAAATTAATGTTATTTGTCTGTGTCATTTAACTTACTATTAATTTTGATAACATTTAAATTACTATTACGGTTCTATGTCAATCAGTTACTATATCGATTCTATAATTTACTTTGTAAGAAGGTTTGGAAGTACGTTTAAATTTTTTATGTGTATCTCATTTGCACGTTTGACGTCATAAGGTCCGGTAAAAGTATTATAATAAAATGTTTACTTTTGTTTCTCTTCTTTGTTTATCCACTGTGATATAGTATTAGTCTACAATGAATTGTAATTAAGTCTCTTATAACTTTCAGTAGTTTTATTTTTTGCTCTTTTTTGATTTTTCTCTTCTCCTGATGAAAGGTGGCACAGGGCACCGACTCATTAGACGAACAACTTGACTCACGACCAACTCCGACTTAAGCTAGCCAAACAAGTACCTCGACAATCTATTCAAAAAAAATTTTTGTACCTTCACGATTAGTGCATTACATATTATTTCGATTAACACAAAGGATTTCAAATGTTCTTAAAACATAGCACTTTCAAATTTAAAAGTGTTGTTTACATGGAATTCGCGTAAAAATAAATGTCAACAGAAACGTATAATTTAGACTAAATACCAATTCAATAATGCAATGCAAATCTTATAAACAAAACATAACTAGACATAACATCCAAATCTTTAAATTTATTAATCGTCTTATTTTATAAATTTTACTAGAAGTAATCATCAAGTATAGATGCTTAAATTTTTTTTTATCAGCTGTTGTTATTTTATAGAATTTTATTGCTTACTAACTTTACGTTTCCTATTCATTTGCCACACATTTCTCTAAAATTAGGTCCTGATGCGTCACAGGATGTGATAACAACGGGCACGACATGAGGTGTTCATCTTGCAAAGCTTTACAGTCGCACATTGACTCTTCGGCAAAACCCTCCTTCTCTTAGTTTCTTGAAACTGAGCTAGGTTGTGCATTTGACCTTGCCGTCATTTTTTTTTACTTTGACTGTTTTAGAGGGGTTTTGTTCGGCTTCAAGAAGGTTTCCTCGACCTAAATCAATTTTGCTCGGGTTCTTGTCCGTATAATGGAAGTCTTAAGTTTTCCATCACTTTCAACAGTTTTACGTTTGCCATGACGTCAACTGGAGCAAGTTTGAGGCGTTTGGCTATTATTCTCGGTATTTAATTTACTGCCGTGTTTACCATTTTTGAGTGTGTTGATTTGCTCCACGTAGACGCACCATATTCTGCAGCGACAAAACATAGGCTCAAAGCTGATGTACGGAGCGTAGATTGCTTTACTTCACAGTTGCATTCAGTAAGTTTTCTGACAAGGTTGTTTCTAGCACACACTTTATTTTGCGTACTTTGGCGTTGCTTTTTGTAATTGTAATCTGTAATTTTTTTAGTTCTTTATATGTTGGTAACACGAAAGAAGCTTTTCTAGAAATTGCCCTAAATTTTGGACTACCAACAAGCTTTTGTGGATAGTAAACAGTTAACTAATATATAAGTCGCTTTGGTTAGAATTTTCTTCTATATTCATACGTTGCTATAAATAAAGTTACGACGTTACTTTTGTCATACCATATTTGAGAATTTTGTTTGCTTTAATTTGCTAATGCATATATCTTATTTGTCATTTTATTGATAAACGAATTGGAATTATTAGTTGTAACAACTCAAACAAAGACTGTTGATTCTAAAAATATACAGGGTAAGTCTTTAAGCACGGCTTTCAAATTTATCTCGAAAACTATTTGGTCTAGTAATACGGGGAAAAATTTCATTGATTAAACCACCTATAGAGAGTTCACTGAAAATATTTTTACTTTTGAAAACTCTTTCGGGGCGGCGCAATTAAGGAATGGTTACAGAAAATCGTAATTTTTACGATAATTTTAAAAGTAAAGATGTTCATTAACCTACCTAGTTTGAAAGCTTATTTAATTCAACATTAGAATTGTCTATTACGAAATTTCTAAATCTCCATGTTAAATTGTTAGGTAAAGACATAATCTTTATAGATAAAAATGGACCTATTTTCAATTAGAAATGTTGGATTTCAAATAGTATGTAACTGTAGTATAGTACGAAAGATTCTACATTCGAAACACCAGATGGCACTTTTTTTGAAATTTTCTTGTTAAATAGGTGTTTTTGTATCTTTTTTAATTAAATGGAAATGCGTAGTGAGCTTAGTATAATTCTAAATTACATGAATTAGCAAATCTATCATTAACAATTTGAAGTTTTTGCCAGAAACGGGAAATATCAGACAAAATGTTCTCTATATGTGATTTATTCTACGATATTTGTTCCGTATTGCTAGACCAAATAATTTTTGAGATAAATTTGAGGGTCGCGCTTAGGAAATCACCCTGTGTACAAACTGGTATTGTGCTATATCCATTTGAGACCCTAATTTAAAAAATGATTAAAATAAATATCATATTTGTGTGTTTTAACGAAAATGAGAACTAAAACAAACATATTCAGTCAAAAGTAAAAAAATATAATTTTTATTTTTAACGACTTTAGATAAGTCCATTTTATTAGACACTCTGATTATAAGCACAATGTTGTTACATTGTAGATACTTGCATCTTACTATGTTTTTCAGATCACCTTTCAGAATTGTAACGTGTTGTCTACTTCTGACACTAACGTTGCTGTTTTTTGGTAAAAGTGATAAAAGGTTTGAGGTTTTTGTTGGTGTATTAAATTGCATAAAATTCCTTCTGGTATGAAGTAAGCTTGGTTCGGATGTGTCATTATTAGACCTCTACTCAGTTTCTGAGCTAAGAAGTCATTCAGAAGTTTGAAGTTTAAAATCGAACAACTGTGTGTGCTTTTTGTTTAACTTTTTAAGGTCATTCTGGTACAAAATCTAGTAGTTTACAATGACATTTATCAAATAAAAAATAGGTTTAGCAGTTTATTTATTGGTACGCGCACTTATCCGATAATATTTTGTCAACAAGATCGATGCATCTAACGCATTCATTGGATCTGGACACCATGAGAGGTTTTTTTTGTCAGATTGGACTACTTCTTGTATTTATCTGAAGGTTTCTCTTGCATAGTAATTGACGTGAGAAGAATGGGTTTCATATCTTACCATTCCTCCAATGGTTAATTTTTCTTTCAGATTTTTGACTTTGTATGGATAAACCTGTAATCATTTTTTTTTAAAATTTTTCTCTTATTAAATAAAAAACCCTGCGAAATTTTGATTTCATGATTTTACCAATTCTACGGATTTGTTTCTAATAGGCTTCCTAATAGAGGAATTGTGGTAAAGTATTTTGTTACGTAAATTTAACCGTTACTCAGTGCAGGCGGTAACTTAAAACATTTTAACTACAGATCTCGTTTACATCTAACATAGGTTTACAGAACACACATCCGGAATAATTCTCAAAAATCCTTGCGTGCCTTATTAATTGTTTATAAGAATTTTTCAAGGTGAAAAAACATGTGCAGTTAAACACAATAATGGAACTTGTACAGGTAATCCAAGTTAAAAAAACACGTAAAGGTGACCTAATTTGCTAATGATAAATTAGAAAAATCAAATTGAGTTTTAAAATAAAAATGCATCCTTACCCCACCAAATTTCTCACAACGACCATATCCTAAAACGTAATTTATTATTTAAAATTAGTGTGAATGATTTTAAGGTACTTAAAAATGTAGAAACTTACGGGCTTGACACTAACACATATGTGTGATCTTCTTAATGTACAAAATGAAAGTGACCTTAATGGTTTCCGCTATAAAAAATGACCTAACATAGGGTAAAATTTCTAAACACATAAAAATATTTTTAACATAACAATTTGTTTATAAAAGTATGCGTACCCGCCGGTAGCGTCTCAACAAGATTGACGATGGCTGAACGACCTGCATCTAAATGTTTTAGAGAATTATCCAGGAAAGTTTTTTCCTTAATATACCTCAAAGTCTAAAATCAACTTAGATGACGTTGTACTTACAAACTGTTTGACACCACAGACTTCAGTAAATGGTATCATTTGTTCATCTACTGTAGCTTCAGCTCCTTTTGGCAGAGTTAAACGTATGCCTCTAAATAACTACCTTCAACTAGTTTCTGTTAACAAAAAAATTATCTCTAGTCATTCTCAAAGCTATAGCGTACACTTTTGTAGTTTTGTACATTACATACGCATTCTAGGGTATTTTAGAAAAGATATTAGGATGGTTTTTCTGAAAAAATGTTTTGTTTCTTTAAGTGTTAAGTTTAGCCAGTTCTAGCATCTATTTTACATTTGTAGATTGGCAGATTTGTTGAAAAATTTTGTCATCAGAATACATTGCAACATAATCAGACACCGAAACATTTTGCTTTTCATGACAGTTATCATATTAAAATGTGTTCTAGAAAAAGCATCACAGTTTTTTCTAGGTGTACTTTTATTCATTCAATTTTTAGATTTTAAAATAATTCAGAAAATTTGAGCAGATACAACAGATGAATGTATTTGGTCAGTTGTTGACAAAACAATTAATAATGTAGTTAAATAAACAGTGACTGAATATGATGCTTTACATTTGCTAGCTTGCGATGTGTTAGAAAAAACGAAAAATACAACTGTAGCCAGATTTGACAACGATGCATTTCGTATACTTTGGCTGAAGTAAAACCAAGAAGAAAAAGTGTTAATCACGTAGTTTAGATGCAGTTCTTTATATGCTAAAAACAATGCGAATGCTACAAATTTTTTACCCATCTATGGGTTTGCACATCGTTGTAGAACACATCCGCAATATGTCACCAAAAGTTGTTGACTCTCAATAAAGATTTCTCTGCCTTTATAAAATCAAAAACAATAGCTGCAGAAGGAGCTGTAACAAAATTAAACTACGTCAAAACACATTTGTGAAACTACCATAAGTAATCAAAAAGTTGCAAACTCTTTCAACAATTGTTAATTTATGTTTTTTTTAATAAATGAACGGGTATCGTCTTTTAATTAAGGTTTTAATTACGTAATAATTAAAAATGTATCAGAAAGTTTTATTTTATTTTGATAATTTTTAGTATAATAAACATATTTTAAGTAATTTTCGTAATATAATTTACAGGTTTAGTTATTGGATTAGAGAACTTACACACACGTGTTTATATTCCATAAAATTAAATTAGCTGTTTATTGTCATCGGAACCTTTTATATGTTTATCAATTTAAAGTTACCCGACAGACATTATAAAAAGATGAAACAGCATAAAGAATAATTGACAATTTATAAAAGATCTTTACGAATCTCTCTTGAATAAAGTATAGAGAGAATAGCTTCTGATTGGCTAACAAAAAGTTTGCTAAAGTTGTCAACTAGTTCTCCACAATCTTGAAAAATGTTCCGTCCATGTCAGAATTATACTTAGTCGTATAAGTACGTGTTTCTATTGTTTAGTAGTTACATAAATTCTGGGGCTTAACTTAGTTCGATTTTAGCATAAATACATTTTTAAACAAAAGTATATGCGTGTCGTAACTTAACAATCTCTTAAAAAAAAGAAATTATCTATTAAAGTATTTTATAAAATTCGATCTATACTTGCCTGGAGAGGATTTAAGTTGCGGGAAAAGTCAAGAGCTGCTTGATTGAAGCGTTTTCAAATAAAATCGGTCGCGTTCGTCGAACGCTATTAGGGCCTGTTAGAAGCTGTGGTTAGATCAAATTGCTTGTGATTGACGAGAAAAAAGTATTGACTACTTCTTTCTCTATACTTCGTAACTGAATCGTGAAAGTACAAAAGTCTTTACAAAATAAAACATTTTTATTCCTCTTGCATTCTAAATGTAACTTAAGTACAACTATAATTTATTTTAATTTTTAACTATTAGTGTTTGTTTAATTTAAATGACGTAGTTCAACAAAAATTATGTTTCTTAATGGTTTTTATAGAGTTTTCTAAATTCTAATAAATTAAATATAATAATATGCACTTAACAAAATTCTTACTAGGGTGGAAATGACATGTTTTCTATACTATAGACTATAAAATAAACAAAGTCTTAAGTACACCGGACTGCAAATAAAAAACTGCATATGATTTTTTTACATTTCTACACTCAAGTTTTACTTTGTATTTAGCGTAAAATTCCCAATTAACTTAAAATTTAGTACCCGGGGTTTTTTACTTAAGAAAATGACCTAAAACTAAGTTTTCTTACAGTAATTTTATCAATTATAGCAGAACTTGGCGTTTCTGTGATATGGCGTAAACAGAAAAATTACAAAGCCGTCTGCTACTTCTGTGGATGAAAGAATTAAGTACAAAAAATTTACCCTAACCTTAACTCAGGTCTAGTGTCCCATGGTTCTGAAATACCAGTTCTATAGTCACTTTCTAATTTAGATGACAACAGTGAGTCAGAAGACTCAGACGCAGTAGCATTCCAGAATCTAGTTTATATTTTTCCGTTGACAAATAAAAAAGATCTCAATTTTTTGAGCTTAACGACCTAATAAAAGATGCAGCCGAATTATTGCGATCCAGTCTAAAAAGTATTCCCAAAAGGAAAATCATGTTTATTGTTTATGAGCTTATGAAGTGTCTTAAAATAGAATATGACTTACCAGAATAGCTCATATCAATTGATTTGTCTAAAACTATCATCAAAGCAACCTTGTATTGGAAATGTATTGAAACTTTTTTTATGAGACACTTGGTTTGTATAGAAGAAAACAATAATGACTTGACTACGATTCTTGAGCAAATTAAATATTAAGAGCATCACTGGATGGTTTGTGAAGATATCAAAACACTTACCATGAAGGGTTAGCAAGGAGGCCTCTTCAAGATAGTTTAACCCCCGGTTTGAAAAACGTTATTAATGCGATCTTGGATCCGCCAGAAAAAGTATTATTACCACTTTTACAAGAGCTTATGAACCAGTTTTTCAAATCACTGTCAAGAAATAAGGATTTTTTTATATGTCTGTGTTTCAAGTTCTCGAAACTGTTTAAAACCAAGTTGAAGAAAAAGGTTTTACTAGCCCTGACAATGAGAAACAAGAAAATAAGTGGAACGTTAATAGCCAAGAGATTTGGCTAGTAACGTTACTAGCCGGCTAATGACGCTAATAACCGGCTAATAATGTTAATAACCAAGACAATTGGTTAATAACGTCCATATCTGCAGCGGTTGTTGTTATGAACGTTGCAAATGATTGACTACGAACCTGAAAAATTGCGGCTAGGTATAACACTGCAAATATCCATAATAACTGAAACGAATTTCATTTCAACTAGATGAGTCACCATAATAGATACAGAATTTGATTCAAAAAAAGTTTAATATAAATTTCAAATACTTATAAAGAAATATAAGTATGAATCGTGATAAGGCCCGTTGTTATTATTCATTCTTATTTTGGCAGCTACGACTTCCGTGGCATTTTGATGTGCACAACCTATACATTTTGTCTTGCACTGGCACCTCATATAGTCTTGCGCTCAAGCGATACTAGTATTGCTCGCTGCTTCTCTTAAAGTTGTTTTTTTTCCTCAGAATTTGCAATGATTTTGGCGCTTTCCAACAAATTTTCTTGACAAGGGTTCAACTCAAATCCAACGTACTTCTGTTTGAGAGTGCCATCTTCTGTGCCTAAAACAAACACACCAATAATAATCAACATCACTAGAAGATCAAAACAACACATACATAGTTTGTACATATTATTCTCATCAATTTCAAATACCACTGCTAGCAGGTTTCGTGGTGCTCCTCTCGCTCTGTCTACGTCTGGAATTGATACTCGTACTGTGGATTCAACAGCTACCGGTGAGAATTTGTTATTGGACGGTTTTAACATTTTGGAGGCTTGTTTTTCCAAGCACTTCCTAGATTTTTCTCTCTCTCTTAATATGTTACTTCTCCGCTTGCAATTTCCACAAATGTCCTCTTCCTCATCTTTTCTCATATTGCACGCTTGACAAAGTATGTCTGAAGATTGTGCAAGCGGTGTTTCTGCAAAAAAAGAGATTATTAAGTGAAATAAGTTCGTGATATTGATAAAATAATGTAGTGTTCTAACTTTCTCTGCGGGGGTCATGGTCGTGGTGTTTTGTATTAAACTACAAACTCTACTACTATCAGGTAGCGTTTTTTCCATTTTTAGGTTAAATAGAAATACCACATTACACAATTGTAGCACTTGCTGAATATTATTTGTATACATATACTCGTTTCTTCAAATACCCATGTGGTCGTGTTGAAAATAAATTTCTAAGAAATAGTACCGTGCATTGAAAAATAGGACATTTACTCACCCAGGATATCTGCGATCTCCATTTCTTAGGGTCTATCTATTTCTGGAAACAGTCCAGAAGAACTAGTTGATGAAGCATCCCGGTTCTGCTGATTGGTTTTGTTGCTGTGCCGGTTATTGAAATCTGCTTCCATATCTTTTTTTGAACGAATTTGGGGGATGTCGCTAACTGGAATCGCAGTAGTTGCTAATCCCACTCGCGCCGGGCATCCTAACATGGCTTCGTATGGAGACCTACCTATTCCTGTGAGTATAACGTTGTGTTATAAGATATATTATGGGAGAGTGATGATAGTTTACCTGAGTGAAAAGCACGATTTTGCTGGAATTGGACGATTTTTAATCCACACCACAATTATTAGCACTAGCACCGCAGGGATTGATGCAACGCGTAGCATCACCCAGGTGTTCGCGTCCTAAGATGACACGCATACGCATCGCGTTTACTCGGAATAAAATTAACGTTATTAACTAAGAAGATTGGTTATTAACGTTATTAGCCGGGTAATAACGTTAATCACGGGTTAATAACGTTAATAGCCGATTTACAACATTAACCGTAACATATATATACTTAATTCTGCCTTGATTACGTAATGCTTTTAACTTTTAACTGCTTGTTCTCTGATTATTAAAAAATAAATATATTTGTCGTTATAACCAGTGTTTTGTTATTTATTCTATTTCAGTGTTGGATAGATTTAAACGGTGTCTATCATTCTAGTTTCTAATAGTTTTTTAATTTATTTTATAATTTAGCACCACGAAGCTTACGTCTCAAATCTTCGAATCCAACTGAGTTAGTCGTTAGCAATTTACGTTGGAAAAAAACTTTCGTAACAAAGGTACGTATTGGGCGATATTTACTTGTTTTGGCGTTTTTTTAATTTAGTGTAGAATTAGCACATCAAAACTTACGATCCGCTTGCCGAGACAACTGAGTTAGTTGCTTGCCTTTATGTTGCAAGAAGATTTTCGTAATAAGTTTGTAATACTGCGTTTATGCCAAATTTTTAAGTAAACGACTTAAATTAGTGCATGATTATTATAGTTATTAACTAATATTAGCCAATTCCTGTACGAAAAATTCAATAACCGTTCCATTTTTCGTAGAAACATATGCCTATCTTGAGCCGTATAAAAGATCTACAACGATGTTATCAGATTAACAACTGAAAACTGCTCATTTCAAAATTTTTAAAAGACAAAATATTGTTATGGTATTGAAAAAATACAACAATTAGGTTTTCTAAGCCAGCGTTAGAAGTAGCGCCAGAAAAAGATACCTTCGAGTTCGTAGCATTAATGCCACGTTGAAACTCGTTTATAATATTAAATTGGCTAAACACTAGAAAACACTAAAAAAACAAGTATACACTTTTTTAAAACTAGTATATTAAAACGATGCAAAAATTGCCTCGTCAAACATCCCTAACGCCAACTTTGGAATCTTGATTGTAAAAATAGTTTAATTAAATTGTTTTAGAGGCGGAAGATTAAAGATACTATTTTGCGACGGCCTTTAAGATCCTCAACCCGTTTTCAAAAGCAATATTAAAATACGATTCCTATAACTAAAACTTTTGACAACAAATAAGCAATTTGATTTCTGGCAGGCGACGACTACCACGTCAAACATGGGGATTTGGATTAACAGCGCCAGGTAGAAAAAAAAATAAATGAATCAAAATCAACCCAAATAACACAAACTCGACTCGACTCGAAATAATGAAATGTTGAGTTTACAAAATATGATACTCCAAGCGAGTAGACTAAGGTCAAAATCTCGCACTAAAATCTTAGGCAGTCCCATGGATTCTGGGAGAAAGACATTAATTCGATACAGCTCTCCAATCGTAAAAAACCAAGACAACAGAGAATAAAGAGAATAATAACAATAAAATGAATAGAATGAGACATAGTCACATTCAACATAAGGCCATTAAAATACGAAGAAAAATTAATTGAACTAAAAGCAGAAATAAAGAAAATAAAATGGACAATAATAGGTTTGGCTGAAGTACGAATAACAGGAGAACAATGCATATAACTTAAAAGTGGACACGTATTGTTCTCAAAGGGACGCGAAGACATGAAGGAAGGTGGAGTAAGTCTTCTAATTAATAAAACAGAAGTAGACAAAGTCAGTCAGTACAAAGCTATATCAGAAAGGGTTATCCAAATAGTAATTGATATAAACAAAATATATAATATACGCCCCAACATTGACACACAGAGATGAAGAAATAAAGACATTCTGTGAAGAAACTAATGAAGCGCTAAGAACAAACCAAACAATATATACCATAATAATGATCCATTTCAAAGTAAAAGTTGGAATACAAAAAGAACCAAACGAGCAAGGAATAGGTCCATTTGGATTAGAAAAGAGAAATTCCAGAGGAGAAACACTGGTCAATTACGTTCAAAAAAACAAACTTCACTTGATGAACACTTACTTAAAAAAACCGAAACAAAGAAGATGGACCTGGCTAAGTCCAAATGGAGACGTAAAAAATGAGATTGATTACGTTATATGCAATGATAAACATATAATCGTAGATACGACGGAAGTAACGAACGGCCTACTGTTGGCAGCTGAACAAATACGGAGTAACAAAAAAGAAAAACGCCAAAAACTAAGCGACAAAGCAAAAAACCTGATTGAAACACGAAAACAACTACTAAAAGACAGAAATACAAACAAAATAAAAATAACAGAAATAAACAATCAGAAAAAGATAAGAGAAGACATGAAAAAGTATAGGAATATGAAAATAAAAGAAACTTTAAAAAAAAAGAAAATCCTAAAAGAATTACGATCAACAATGAAATAAAGAAAATACCAAACAACAAAACTAGTAGATGAAGAAAATAAAAAAGTCACAAACATATAAAAATTAACAGTAGCTATAAAAACATTCTATCGCACACTATCTAAAATTAAAAATGCACCACCACCAGGTAAAAAAAAAATAGAGAAAAAATCACAAACATAGGGTCAGAAGAAATACCCTAAATTACAAAAGGAGAAATTAAGAATACTTTAAAGAAGATGTCAAACAATCGAGTCCCAGGAGAGGATATAATAGTAATAGAAATGATAGAATACGGAAGTAAATCTGTCTCAAAAGAACTTAAAAAAACCTATAATAAATGCTTAATGGAGTCCCAAATACCAAACTCCTGGTTAAATGCCCAAGTAGTCTTAATCTTTAAGAAAGAAAATAAACATAAGAAAGAAAATTACATACCAATAAGTCTTCTGCCAGTACTGCACTATTTACAGAGATAATAACAACAACTAACGAATAAACTAGACTGTTACCAATCACGTGAGCAGGCTAGATTTAGAAGAGACTAGAGTATGATAGATCACTTACATACAATGCAAATATTAACAGAGAAAACTAATGAATATAATATAAAACTATGGATAGCAATGATAGACTGTAAAAATGACTTGACTCTATAGAGCTATGGGCAATCCTGAACGCTCTAAATAACTGCAGGATAGACGAAAAATACACAGGCCTTATTAAATACAAATATAAAAATGCAACAATACAAGTAACGACAGCAGTACAAACCAGAAAATTTAGAACACATCGTGGAGTACGACAAGGCGACTCAATCTCTCCTAAATTATTCACATTGGTTTTAGAAGACATGTTTAGGAGATTAGACTGTAAAGAAAAAGGAATAACAAGAAATAGAAGAAAACTATCTGAGATTTGCCGATGACATAACACTGAAAGCAAGGAACAAAAAAGAATTACAAAAAATGTTGGAAGAAATGAACGAGGTATCAAAACAGATAGGAATGAAAAAAAACACTTAGAAAATAAAATACCTAATAAATGATACAGAAGAACAACAAGAAATTGATGTAGAATGCAAAGCAATAGAAAAAGTGAATACATTCGTATATCTAGAGCAGAAATTCCAAATAAAAAAAAATAACTTGACAGCAGACCTAGATAAAAGAGTCTCCAAATACGTTAAAAGCAGAGACCTTTAATCAATATGTGCTGCCAGTCCTAACTTATGGCACTAAAACGTAAGCTCTAAACAAAGGCATCATACATAGGTTCCAAGTAACGCAAAGAGTAATGGAGAAAAGAATGCTGAACATCAAGTTACGCGACCATATACCTAACACTAAGATACGTAAAAGATCAAAAGTGGTTTACGTAGTGGAACGACTCTGTTTCATAAGATGGAACTAGGCAGGACACGTAAGAAGAATGGAAAGGGATAGATGGACGCGTAAAATTATAGAATGGAGACCTCGAGAAAAAAAAGAGATCTACAAGAAAACCACAAACCAGGTGGACAGATGACATTAAGAAGATGATAGGACACGATTTATAGAGGAAAACACATATCCGAAAAGAGTGAAGAAACCTAAGGGAGGCTTAGATCCGACGATGGATCGAATAAGCTGTAAAAAAAGAAGAACATTCACAAAACGTAGAAGCAACACTTCTCCTATAACATTAAATGGGCAAATTTTACCCCAATCCGACAGCGTGAAATACCTAGGGATGCATCTAGATGGAAGGTTAAACTGGAAAACGCATATCCACAACTTGGACATAAATAGAAAGAATATTACTGGCTCTTATATAAACTTCTTATTTATAAAGTAGCCCTCAAGCCTATATGGACCTATGGAGTGTAACTATAGGGAGCAACTGTCAAATCACAGCTGGAAATAGTGGAGAGATTTCAATCTAATGATCTACGCATTATCAAAAATGCACCATGGTACATACCTAACATTGAAATTAGAAATAATTTGAAATAAACACCGTTAAAGAAGAGATTAGTAAATACAGCAAATGTTATATAGCAAGACTTGACACTCACCCAAATGTCCTGTAAACCTACTCGACAATAGTAAAAGTAGACAAAGGTAAAAAAAGGGGAGATCGATATTATGGGATATGTGTCTGTGTGTGTTTTTTTTTAACATTAACAGTTTATTAGATATTTGATTTATAATTTAAAGTGAATTCCATATATAATTTAGGTTCGAATCCTGCCTTCGGCGATTTTTTTTAGAAAAATATTCCAAATCTTGAAGCGAAAGCAAGATACGTTAAAAATAACAATTGTTCTCTATATTCTTTGACTTTGATGTTTTTCTTCAATTTCAAAATAAAGAATATGTCAAAATTCCTTATAGAAAAATCACGTGGTGACGACACGAGTTTTTTTATTGTACTGATTGCATGTAGATATAAAAAAAAATTTAAAAAATAAACAACAGCAATTACTAGAATACTAGTTTTCGAAACTATTTCCTTGGTTATAAGATTTCTGAGTAGTGTTTCGTAATACCGAAAATTTATTCTGCAGTTCCTAACTTCTTACCGCTTTATTAAAGAAAATCAATCGCAGAGTAGATCCTAAGCACATAAGTTTATACAAATTTATTAACATTCTTTTGTATTTCGATTTGTCCCGATTTTAACCGTTTATTTTGTAATCTGACGGTAACCTCGCCGACCTAAAAGCTGTTCTTATCCAAATCCAAAACGGAGATGAAAGAATTATCGAATACATTAGTAAAGTTTTTTACCACTCAAAAGACACTGTTTTACCACAGAACAAAAATAATAATCTAGAAACAAGAGAAAATTACTGATTCACCATCATTAACGTTCAAAAAAAAATTTTTTACAGGCTTGTGCTACTTCACTAAAATGCATTAATTCAAAACCGAAATCAAAGTATTTTGAATGTAATATAATAATATGTCGTACTGTTACTGTTAAAAGCCAATTACCCAAATTTTTGAACTGGCAATGCATTTACTTATGTAATGTTCAAATTCTTTGATTTTGAAACGTTTACGTTTTCTGCGGATAAATTTTTGTTTGTATAATCAGTTAATATTTCTATGCGATTAAAGATACTTTTATTTAGAACTGTATATGTAATTTAGGGTAAATCTGTAATAAAGTTCGTAAGCTTGTGTTTATGCCAAATTTTTAAGGAGCCGACGTAAATTAGTGCGTCATTATTATACTTATTAACCAATATTAGTCAAGCACTAACTGAATAAGAGTATTTAATAAATAATTCGGAAGCTCTCCACTTAAAATATGCACTGGAACACGGCACTTAATGTTTCTAAAATAGTTATTTTATAAACATATCTGCTTAAGTACGCACACTTGAATAAAGTGGCAGCTCTTGCATATGGTTATTATAATTCATATACAGACTGACAGAAAGTTTACACGATTATAAACTCAATTTAAGATTACCTCATTGATAGAAAAAAGATTAAAAACGTGTATAAGCAAATCTAAGGTACCAAAATATTTGGTTCAGGTGTTTACTACAAATTTAAACGCCATGTATACAAAGTTATGAATATTTATTTATGCTTGTCGTGAGCTGATGACGAATTGATTGTGCTACTGTTGAAATTTACAGTGAACAAACAACGACAAAAGTTAATGAGTATCAAATTTTCCGACAATACTGGCGCACATTTAAAATTGTTAACATTTGCATTCTAAACCACAACACTTAGTATCTTTTCATTCCAATCAATTCTATTATTCTAACAATGCGACTCTGATAAATATTCGATTTGTACAATTAAAAATGTCCCGTCACGTTTTGAAAACTGCACCGGTCTTCTGTAACTGCAGGGGAACTTTTTGAACGATTCTCGACAGTAAGGAAGTATATTTAGTTGAATCAATGACGTGTAAATCTGCGACTAATGAAAATTAGTGTAGTTTAAGATTCTTTCTTATTCTGCAAAGTTCCTTCTTTGTATCAATTATTTGCACACTAATTTTTTTCTTACCTAAACTCTGCTATTAATTCATAAAAACCTTTACTTTCTACTGAAAATCCAAGTGCTTCGCACTTGCATCTTAACTACACATGGGAACGCTCATTTATAGAATGTAAACAATATAAAATTACTAATATATACATTTATGACGAACTTAATAATATAAACTAAAGATTATATTACTGTTTAAGGGAAAAAATGCCACCCAGCATTTGGATTTAAGCAACTTTTCATTTTATTCAAATACTCTTGTGTCTGGAATTTTCAAATAAATTCTTATTCAAACGAAGTTGTTCGGATCTTTCAAGGCGATTTCCGGAAAATTCAATGATAATTTAGAAAATTACCATTTAAGTACTTTTGCAACGTTAAGAAAAGTTTTTGAATAGCGTCTTATTCATATGCTAATTTAAAATTAACTTTGAAAATTCTTAAAACGGAGTGCACTTTGAAAAAGTGTTAAACTAATATATTTTTGCGCTGCCCTTTTCTTGTTAATAACTTAACAATCCTTAAGTTAAATAACTTGAAATTATAAATGCTTTAATTATATAATTTTTTTTACTGTTTCGTTTATTGTGCGATCTTTTATGTATACAGGTATCATCAAATGTAAATCATTAATTAATTAAATTTTTTGTAATAAAAATGTTATACTAGTATTTTAGTTATTAACAAAAATTTTTGAAAGTACTAAACATGTAGGTACTTGTAAATGAAATGCAAACAAAACTAAAAGCAAACAGATCTGTGTAAAACAAACAATCTAAAACCACTCTTTGTCTCCTTAAAATATCATAACAAAACCGCAAACATCAGAAACTGATTTCCAAGGGGATCAATTTACATTACCGCAAATGTATTTAATTATATACATTTTTGTTTACATTTTCTTATTGAGATCTAAAAAAATTTATATGCAAGTATATACGCAAAAATTGGGAAGAGAAGTGAATTTCCAGTAATTAAAAAATTTAAGCATTTTTGTTTATTTGTTATATGAATTTATATGCTTTGATGCATTAATTTTATATTTTTTCTCCCCACTGACGAAATAGTAATTTTCCATCTTGACAATAGAACTAAAAACAAAAGTCAAACGGTTGCTAGGTACTTGCTAGCTATAAAAAAAACTTTTGCGTTCTGAACAAAAAAATTAAAAAACTATTGTAATTAATATTTATTTTAAATTATAATTGAACGTAAAATTACAAATAGTTATGTTCCAAAAAGATGTTTAGTATTAATTTTTTCTTGACCAAATGTAATTACGCTGGAAATATTTTAGATGTCTAGGATCAATACCAGAGATGTCACATCAACTCTATTTTGAGAAAAGCAGAAATTGTGATATGTTTAGTATACCTTTAAACTTAAATTCTTATATTTTAAAACAAGGTAAAAATAATACTATGAGCATTACCTACGTCATTTTTGTTAATTGTAATAGTTAATTACTTTTTTTGATATTTTATTTTGGACTTGGCAGTACATCATATTGTTGCAACTTATTTTATTGAGACGAGTAGAAAAAAGTACAAAAAGTATTTTTAAATAATAATAATGATGTAATCTTATATTAACGTAAGTTTTTATATTACGCAAGTTCGCTTTCTCCAAAAAACTCGCACAACGGCACATCACTATCATAACCTTTTGTGTTCTCAAGGAGGGTTCTCCAATTAAGTTCAAATACGTTTCGAATTCTTTCTAAAGTCGCTAATTTTTTCCATAATGTAATGTAAGCATTTTAATATCTTTTTGAGCTTTCACTGGCACATCTATAGGAAGTCCGCTGAGATTCGTTTCGCCTTTTCAATTACTTCAAATGCATTTGATATATCAGATTGGTAAGGTAGTTTGACTTTTACTTTAATGCCCTTTTTTTGGTACCTTGTAATATCAGTCTTTTAATCTGTGAAATTTTGAAGTGTACAGGCGCAGGCGCTTTGAGTACTGTTGTGGCTTGTTGTTTCAAGTTTTGAACAGTCCAATTAGAAATGGAATCGGGCTAGGGCTTTGATAGAAGCCTGACTCAGCCTAAATCTAAAAACTCCAAAACCCGAACCAAATTATCGGCTCATGCCGATAACCCGCTCAAAATCAGGCCGGGTTTCGGATCGATCCAGGCCAAACGGCAAATGGAATATACAATTTTCACTTCTTTAACACATTAAAGTGCTTGGTGTAACTGTTTGGCAATTTCTAGTATAGTGCAATTTTTGTTATATTTGGCACATCCGTCGGATACTAATCAAATCGTATTAATGTCTTCCGTTTTACTTTCATTTTTCTGTAAACAATTGTATACTATAGAAGCAATTTTTTTTAAATTTAATTCGTTCTGCTAGTGACAAACACGTAGAACAAGCATCCGTTTTTGGACATATCAGCCAACATTAAAACCCGTGTTAAAAACGTAGTGAAAATAACTAATTTAGACTTTAAAATCAGGATTATCCTGCTGCTCATCGTACATTTTGTACAATGTGTTTATATTTAATTTAGAGGGGAGGTATTATCTAATTGACTTACCCCTACAGTAATGTAATTCATTTGCTTTAAGGGTTTTAATAAAAGCTTTCACTGTTTCCAACTTATTCTCAAAAATTTTTATTTTCTATCACCTCCACTCCATTCTGGCTGTGGTGATAAATTGATTTTGTTAAATGTTGTAAGTCTTATAAAACCGGTCGTCAAAGACTTAAATATCGTTGATAGCCAACGTTCGACATTGCATAAAGCTAGTGCCGTGACTGCATTTTGTGATTCTTTTGTACTGTGCCTACAATTAATACAACCAGATTACTATTTTTAAATAATTGTTTACAATTTAACAGTAAAACAACAAAACGTTTAAGAAATTTGTTTGTCAACTATAAAATTTCTTGATTACATAGTTGAAATACCGATTATTATACAATATACAACAGATAACTCTCTAAAAATCCGACTTCTACGGTTTTCGTCCTAGAGACCTCATTTACCTCTTTGTGAATTTGTATAATATGCTGATTAATATCTGTTCCTTAATTTTCTTTTTAATTAATATGTATTGATTTTTGGTGTATGATTTTATTAGCAACTTTAATTCGATGGCTCATAGATCTACAATGTATTTTTTAGTGACCGTTGACAATTATTACTCACCATGTTTTTTCAAATCCTATATGATAACACCTAGAACATACGTTCTTAACGCTTTCATAACGATAAAAAAACGTTCATATTAATTTTTTTAAGTAATAGTTGTATACCTACTACAAATTTTCTTTGTACATTTTTTTGTAGTGAGAATTTGCACTAATATGACACTATTTTTATGTTCTACATCAGTTGCTTTTAAATTATATAGGTAGTCAGTTTGACATTCTCCACGTATACCAAAAATTCCTACGACTTTATTCAGTATTAGTATTAGTCTAGAAAAGCAGAAATAAGTTCTAGCCAACACTTTAGTTTGGTCAAAGTTTAGCGTGTGTCCTTGGTCCCACACGTGTTCTGCCACTGCTAATTTTGTAATCGAGAAGACGGTTTAAGACTCATCAAATCTTGGCTACCAGTATTACACCCTCTAAGACAAAGATTAACCTTGTTGAAAAGAACACAAACACTTAACCCGTTGTAATAACGAAGTCAGTCAAGTGGTAACGGAAAGATAAGGTCCGTTAATTACTCTAATCACTAATGATATAAATATCCTTCATTTCCTTCAGTGACATTTACCACTCTGAAGATGCAAGCTGCAATGTCTTGCAAAACGTCAGTTTGTTTAGGTTTACAAACGACAATATGGCAAAGGCAAGGTTCTACTTCTTGTTTTGGCTCTTAAAGAGAGACTAAAAGTAAGTTTAAAAAATCTGGGTGATAACCCACGCACGGGTTGTTTTTTGTTAAAAGTTTTGTCTTGAAGATTGTTGTATTCCTGCTTCTTGTTTGTACGTTTAATATAGTTACCGGAAACGCGTGTGTAGGCTGACGATTACACGTGCTGTCGTCGTGGAGTTGTTCCCTACAATGTTACATATACTTAATTTAAAAAAAAACAACTTGCTCAGGTTAGAAAAATGTTTTTTAAGTTGTTATAAATGCGTTCCAACTAGGTTTTGGAGAACATCTTCTCATAGGAGCACATTAATGTTACCAACTTTGAGGTATTTTCTCTAGCTGTCTGCGTTTTGTTTCTTATGGTATTTTTGAGTTAGTATTGGTAGTGGTTTATTTTTTAAAATATCTGATAAAACCTGTAATGTAACCCGTTCACGTTTGAAAACTAAATATTTTTATTTACATTTTCATAAGGTTTCACAAAACAAAAAAAAAACAAATTATTACACGAATTTTTTACCAAGCGACCTTACTCGTTTTTTTAGTCAATTATCACATGCTTAACTCCTAAGTAAGCGTCTCCATATTAATGCGAATCTTGGGCATTCTTGTAATTATCGGTTTTTCCGTCAGATAAAGATACTTACGTAATTTCATCCGTTGGATTTAAATTGTAACTCTCAAGCTGACTTAAAAAACCTAATTGTTTTTTTGATACCATAATAATACTCGATCTTTAAAAAGCTTTGATAGTTTCAGAAATCGTTTTTGGTTGTCAATCTGATAACATTTTAGAAAATATTGTCCTACAAAAAACCTGAGGTCTTAAATCTATTGGCTACATACGGGTACTTAGTTTAGAAATAAACTGACTTTTCTAATTTATCTGTTGTTATTTTCGTAATAAAATTTTAGAAATCATTTTTAAAAAGCTTTCCAACATCCACAAAAAAATTAAATTATTTAATATGTCTAAATTAACAACATAAACTTTAATTATGCTAAATTTTATAAAATAAATACAAAATTAAAGATAAAAATATAAGCGCTGCATAAAAATTATATTTATTTCTTAATAACTGTAATTTGAATGTTCAAATTGTTCACCAACTCGATGAAAACTAGCGTCCAAACATATTTATAAAAAGTGGTTGAAAAAATGTATTGTTTCTCGTAGTTTTGCAATACTTGCAAAATTTTTTATGATGCTTCAAACGTATAAATCAAAGGGCGTCAAATCCGGTGCATAAGAAAAATATTCAAAGTTTGTTCTCCGGGAAATTATTCTAGCATCAAAATGCTCTCGGAGAAAGTTTAGGATGCACGTAGTTGTATATGGCTTGCTACACCATCTTGTTAAAACCATTGTGGTACAATAATATTCTTTCTATAACGCTTATTTAACAAAATATAGACCAGTTATACCATGACCAGATACTGCGTCCCAAATGGTAATTTGAACACCGTGGAGTGGTTTTTCTAAAATAAGAAGATAAACGTGACTTCCGTCTGACCACTACAACTTACTTATGCACGTTTGTCTTAAGGGTTTAGTCGTTGTTCGACAGGATTGATATGAACATCATACGTGTAGATGTTTCATTTTGTAAGGGTTCATAAGGTGCACTTTAAATATATTTTTTTATAGTAACAATAGATATTTAGTTAATCCTTTATTTTTACATAATTTGTGTCAAAAGTAACTACTAGCGCATCCCTCTTGATCAAATACTCACGTAACTTTTAAATTAATTAATAGTATCTTACAAACGCTTGTTTTAATTTCTGTAAAATATATCGTTTTAAAACTAAAGATGAGCAGATTTTATTGTACATAGCATTTTGTGTCTGCCAGAAATATCTAGTGTCAGTGCTACCTAAATAAAATGCCAATAAAAATAATTAGATATTACTTTTTGCTTTTGTAGTCATCAAGTAGAAATAATAATGCGCTTTATATAAAAATGTATAAGTACTACAGCAAATTTTCATGATGTTAAGTATATTTTTTCAAAAAATATCAAATTTATAAACTAAACTATTAACATTTTTGTATGCTGTTAAACGTAGTTTTGTGAAAAAATTTACTATCAAATCGTTTTAGATAAGTAACGAATAACACATTGTAAACTTAGTTAACTAGTAGTTAAGTTAACCATACACTTTAAAAAGTAGGTACTGAAAACAACAAAAGCCTTTTTTTGTTTGGTCTGTCGATAACAGATCTATTATAACACGCCAATTGTATATTATTAAAAATGAAATTTTAGTTTGAAGACTTATAAAGATTACTTATCGCAGTGTTAATGCAAAAGCGCTATGAGTTGTTAACTTTATATTTTCTGTTGTTTTAGCTAATTAAAAAAAAACTGGTGTGGCCACCACACGACTTTCCTATAAGCAATGATGAAAAAATATTTTTTTAAGATTATGTTATAAAACTATTTTGAAGTGATATGTACACGTTTGTATTGATCTCCTAGCATGCTATAATTTTTTTTCCTCGATTTCATTAAGATCATATCGACTAACCCTTATATTTGTGCGCCTCGATATTACTTACCCTTTTAATAAATCAGTAAAAAAAAATTGTCGCAGGCAGGATTCGAAACTATATTATATTTGTAAATTCATTTTAAATTACAAATTAAATATCTAATAAACTGTTAATGTTAGAAATTTTTTTATTTGAATAAATTGTTAGGAAAAATTATCTCTATAAGAAACTGTAAAAATAAATCGAATAATTTACATACGTACAAAATTATATAAGAAAAACTGTTAAAAATGGCGAATACACCCACTTTCGGTTTCATTATCAAACCCATCTTTTGAGAAAGCAGAGAGAATATAAAAACCCAGATCCATACCAAATTTTAAGTTATTAGGACTTTTGGTTCGAGAGTTATCGTGGGTACATACAAAGATGCAACACTCCGTATATAAAGAAGTCAAACGAATATAGAGAAAAATTGTTATTTTTTAACGTATCTTGCTTTTTCTTCAAGAGATGGATTTTTTTTCTAAAACAATCGTCGCAGGCAAGATTTGAACCTAGGATTATATATGGAATTCACTTCAAATTATAAATGAAATATCTAATAAATAGCTAACGTTAGAAAAAATTTTTATCTGAATAAATTGTTAGGAAGAATTAACTCTATAAAAAACTGTAAAAATAATTCAAATAATCTACATATATATAACATAATTTTTAATTTAATTATTACTTAATATTTTCCAAAAAAAATCTAAGTTTAGTAAACTCAACATACGTATTTTTACTAATACTCGTCTCATTTATAGAATTCCCAAAACACAACGTTTACAAAAAGTTTGTTGTAAAATTGCTTAATTAGCGTTATTTGAATCAGTAAAAAGAAATAAATACAAAAGTGACAATACTAAACATACAAATTTAATGTGCAATAAATTTTCAAAAAAACACCTAAAAACAATGTTTATGTACATCCAGTGACAGCTATTCCATAAGGACGTGAATTTTCTAAACGTTTATTAAAATGAAAAAACGGCACAAACCATTTTTAAATAAAATACTTGAACTTATATTTTAAACTTAAGCATTAATTTAATACATTCGTAATGCAAAGCAACGTAATAAGCATTTCTTTATGTTTGAACTACAATTATTGGAACTCATGCCTGTATATGTAACAGAGCATTGTAACACGCACGACATCGCTACCCTTACTAAAAAAATTTTATATGCAGTTTTAAATGTGCAAAAGGGTTTACGCGTTTATAACCCGCCGAGCTCTCAATCATGTAGGATGTGTTCTAAATAAAACCCTATACTTGTCGTACATAAAATTTGAAAAATATATTTAACGTTTTTTCTTAATCAACAATGAGTGTTTGAAATAATTGCAGCTTTATTAATATCAAATCTCACTTCACACAAAACAAAAATCCGTGGTTTTGGATTGAAAGTAATAAATTAAAAAAAAACGCGGACAATTTTTTTTATTATTATGATATAAATGTAATAATGGCAAATTTAAATTATTTCATACAAGGTACTATTATAACTTAGTGAAAACATTAAACTAACTGTTAATATTCATTATTAACGTTACACAATTCTATCATGTATCGTGTACATACATATAATATAAGTAACTTAAAGATAATTTTAAAGTAAGAAATTTAATCCATTTAAAACAAATATTAAATTCTAAGCCAGAAATCTTCCTAGAAACAATTTGTTATATTAAATGTAAACACACATATTTATTATGATCTTCTAATTACAACAAATTATTTTATTATTATTATCTTTGGAACATCTTTCCTGTCAAGAAAAAATCTGTATAAATCAACACGACTAAATTTCTTGTATCAAACACAATAATTAGCATTAGCATTAGTAGTAGTAAGACTAAGCCAAGGAAAGTTGAAACAAAAACTCTCGAAAGGTCTACTGCAAGTTTGGAACTGCAAAACGTAATGTTTTAGGACATTTTTCTAGTGAAGTTTATAATAAAAATACGTGGGCATGTGGATGTGATAAGATTAATGCCTTATTTTGTTTCACATGTTTATTGTTTTATTTCAATAAAATCAAGAGAACTTGAGCGAGTTTAGAATGTAGGTACAGACTTATAACATTTACATGAGAAAATTGAAAAACAAAGTTTCTGCAAGCCATATACATTACTCAACACAATTTATTTGTTAACTTCACTGGTTTTGGGTTGTTTACTTACTACTAGCTTTATTACCAGATTCACAAAAGAAAAAAAAAGACAGTAGTGTTGAAAACTGTATTAAGAGCCAGTTTTCAGAATAATTAATCGTTTCAACAGATAAAACATACAGTGAAAAATACGAAAACGGAAACTGACGAGATTTGGTAAATTTACCTTATACAAGTTTTGGTTTCGTTAGGCTTAATCTGAAACTTTACAAAACCCACTTTAACAGTTTCTTAAATAAAACGGTAAATATCGCAGAAATTTATTTAGAAAATACATAGATTAGTATGGCTAATAATTGGTTACGACGAAATAATAAAATGAACATTTTTTAAATATCTAATCTATTGAAAAATTGCTAATTGTAGTTTTTTGACAGTTTCGTATAATAATATCGACAGAGTTATGTAAACACGCAAAATTTCAAACAAATATGTTTTCTCTACTAAGTAATATATTATTAAATAAGACGTATTTACCTATAGAGACGCCTCTAAACAAAACGTAAATTTATAACACTACTTGTCGCATATTTTTCTTATAATAATATTTATGAATTTTTGTAAATGTAATGTTGCACAGAATAAGATCGAGACGACATTTTACTTGATCTTGTTACAATATTTATTGTGATCTAATGGGGAAAGGTGGAGAAAGAAACAAGGAATGAAGAACAGTATCACTTCAAAGTAATCAACCAGATGTTATCGCTTACCTTTTTGGCTAGCCTCGCCGCAGGTGGTCGTCGGGTTAAAGAAAATCCTAAGATACTTAATTAGTTCCGGTAAGCTGAATGCCCAAGTGCGCCACCTTCTCTCGAACTGTTATCCGCAGAAATTATGGTCTAGGGAAGAGAAAAGGAAAGCCTAGACCCGAAGTCTCCCCAAAAGAAAACATATGTAGTATTCACAATAATCATTTATTAAAAAAATGATTCACTATCTCCTTCCAACGGAAGCAACACAACTGCGACGGTTACGCCACTGGTAACTCCTGACAATTATTTATATAACCCCACAGAGAAAAATTATTAAGCACAAATATCAATTACAAGTACACATAATAAGTAACAATAAATAGAGTTTGGAAGCCACACAAGCTAAGATCGTTTACGTAGCTAATAATTACCGCGGCTACGGTAGCGATGATTTACTAATTAAACGCGTTCCCGCTAATTAATCGTACAGTCTGGGGACAACTTGATCAAGCGTCATAAGACCGGTAAATAATAATCATCAATCTAAATATAGAGATACGGGTAACTCCCAAAATTCTACCTTTGATAAAATTTAATAATTACTGTAAGTGATTGAGAAGTTATTATAAATAATTGTAATGACTTGACCATTACACAGTTAAAAATATTGAAAGAATTATGGTATAAAATAATTATGAACTATTATAAAGTTTGACGTTAGGTGATTTTAACATTTGAGAGAATTATTGTATAATAAGGTTATGAATTACAATAAAATTTGACGTTAGGTGATATTAACTTAAATAAGAAAATAATTATACTCGACGTCGTCTCCCACTTCCGCAATCATTTATATATTTTTATACGAGGATCGATCTTAGTTGAAATAGGTGATAAAATGGCGACACGAACACGATCTTTGTTTCCTCATGCACGCAGCGCGGCTGCTGCTAAACGAAGGCTACAGCGTCCGGTCGAAATAAGGTCGACAGCGAGACTCCCGCGACTCCAATATAAAGGTGTCATAAATACCTCGAATATCGTAGTAGTTTTCCTTACTTTCCCGAACATCCGAACTGGTTTAGCGCGTTCACCATTTCCTTAGATTACAGATAAAAGCACACGTAGATCTACCTCAGAACAACAGACGAAGACGTCCAAAGCGAAGATCGAGTATCCAGCATCCACTTTAATATCACCCGCAACGTAACAAGGACAGAAAAAGACCCAAAGAAAGAAGCTAAAAATTGTGAAGATTAGTTGGTTGGCCTCCATTACTAACACGTGTAAGAATACTAACCCACTTTATGTGTCTGGCCGTCTACAAGACATAGTGCCGATTTTATTTGCACCGGAGGTTCAATCGGATTTATTTCCAAAAGGCTAAAATAAACGTCGGTGTAGAAGATGTTACCAGATGAAAAGAAATTCAATTTACCTCACCTCTCCGATGTTCCCCTGTTGTAAATCGATCCACAAACAGCATAAAAATGAATATAATTCGTCGACGACTAACAACTTTCGCGCCTCCGTAGGCGTGATTTCGAACTACGGTTCGAGGACACCGATGTTACGGTTAGTTGCCTAAACCTCAGGCGGATTTTGACTCGCAGTAGAAATTTACACGTTACAAATTCCCCCCTAGCAAGAAGTGAGACCCACGGTCGAAATCAAATCCGAACGCAGCCGTAAAGAACTTAGAGTGGAACTTGCCATGAAGTTCGTTACCAACTAAACGCACATGGAAAACCATAACCCAACCCAGGAACCAAAAACCACAGAAACCCAACCCGATAGATGAAGGAACAGAACCTTTCGAAGTTCCCTAAGATCAATCAAACCTAACTTGGACTAGAGATGCATACAGCAAAATGATACTGCCTGAGTAACCAAACTTCAAAGAACTTAGAAGGCCAATATCACGAAACTAACGTGCTCGTTAAAGCCACCAAATAGTGATTCCGGGTACGAATAAAGAACGAGACGTTATTCCAAGTACGGAGCGACGATCCAAGACAACCAAGAGAAAAAAAGAAGAGGAGAAAAAGACGGAAGTTTAGACTAGCGTCAAGGACCCAAAAGCCCTAAAGTCAATGAAATCCCAACCCCAATCATTAAGCAAAACCTTGGAAGAAAATTCCAAAGAAAGTAATCTTTAAAAGAAAAAAAGAAGAACCCCCCTCAGTAACCCCAAGGACCAAAAGCCCAGTATTAGTAATCCTAAGAGAAGGAAAGAAAGAAGTAGAAAGAAGAAGAAGTCATGATTATCTGTTGCTAATCGAACACTAGTAGATTATCAATTGTTGCGCTAGACTGTCACAATGAGACGTAGAAACCGATTAACGGAATAGAGTACTCCCAGAAAACCAAAGCATAAGTGGCAGAAGAGATACCCTAAGAATGACTACACACATCCAAAGAAACCGACCAAGCGGGCGTACATATAGTACAGAAAAAGTGGAGTGATAGTCTGCCTCAAGTTTCAGACCTACTCAACAACCAAATAACCCACTAAACCCAATCCAACAGCAGAAAGAAGAAACTTAGAAAGAAAGAAGAAGCATAGTTGCAGTGAACACTCCAGAGAAAAAATTAGCAAAAGAAAAGAAGCAAGTGTCCAAGCAACCCAAGAGAAAAGAAAGTAAGAAAGAAGGACAGAAAGACAGAAGGAGAAAAGAGAGTACATGATGTTGTCGTACGGAACCAGCCTACTGCCAACCAAACCCGAAAGGCGAACCTTTAGGAGAAAGAAGAAAGAAGGAAGATATGGCAGGTAGGTGATAAGTAATCAAGAAGAAAAAATGAGAAGTAAGAAATACAAGAAAGGAAGAAAAGAGACAGACGGAGATAGATAAGACTCGATGAAAGTGTCTGATTCGTTCTTCTCTCCGTAGAAGAAACGAAAGGGAGTGACCAGCCCTTCAATGCCCAACCAACCACCCGAGTGGCGAACCATAAGGAGAATCCAAAAGAAAGAATAATGGTTGGCACAAAGAAAAGATAGATAGACCCCAGAAGAAAAAAATAAAAAGTAGAAAAGATAAGAGATAGAGAAAGACGGAGAAAGCTAAGGCTTGATCTTAATGCCTGATTCATTCTTCACCCCGTAAAAGAATGAAAAGAGAGACCACCCTACGGTGCCCAACCAACCGCCCTAAAGGTAAACCTTGAGGAGGAAGGAGAAGAAAGAAAGAGATGTGGCATGTAGGTGATCAACAAATCAAGAAGAAGAAAAAAATAAGAAGTAAGAAAAACAAGAAAGGCAGAAAAGAAACAGACGGAGAAAGCTAAGACAAGATATAAGTGTCTGATTCGTTCTTCTCTCCGTAGAAGAAACGAAAGGGAGTGACCAGCCCTTCATTGCCCAACCAACCGCCCAAAAAAAAAAAGAGGAGAAAAGAAGAGAAAAGATATCGTAGTTAGTCATAACCGAATGTGTCCCAAATGCTGTCCCCAAAGTGAAAAGTTTATTTCCAGACTTTTATGCCGACAAGCGGAATAGGAAATCCCAAAAAAATCAAAATTTAACAGTAAAGCAGAGAATCCTATAAGTGACATACCAATCCAAAAAAATGCCGACGAAGCGGGTACAACTATATACAATACGGAAGGGTAGTCTGTCCCGAAATAAGATGGTAAAGAAAGAAAACCAAAAGAAAATTGTTAAACAACTTAATCCAAAGAACAGCAAATCAGTGGCAGCAAATTGGAAGAAGGCAAATGGATAGCATCCGAGTTACTATAACCAAAATACCAACAAGATAATTAAAAGAGTACAATCAAAAGTCCAAATACACAAGCCAACTAATAGCTAAAGTCAACAATCCAGAGTCAACAAGCGTTGTTAGAATTTACGACGCTTGCGACGCCGATGAAAGAAAAGCGAACGATCAAGAGAAAGAAACGTCGATGCATCAGCAGAAGAAACCAAAGAACTCGATGGAAAAAAGAAAGATGCAGCTTTTACCTCTTGAGCAGGTGTAGTATCTTCATGTCGATGGGTAGAAAACCTATTAGCAACCCTATTGTTAGAACGCTTCATAGTACTTGGCAATAAGCGAGAGTGTGATCCCATAGTATTGTTTTGTCGCGAGTTACAACAGCAAGACCGTATGTATTCAGCAACTTTAGACCTCATATGCGGCCAGTAGAAGTGCGAACGAAGACCGTCCAACGTACTTTTAACACTACGATGGTCACCCTTAGATGGAAGATGGTGATCAGAGATTAGCTGTTTGCGTTGATCTGATGGAACCACTAATTTCCATACACAAGGATCAGATCGAGAGATACGTACACGTTTACATAACAGATTTTCCACAATACACCAACGAGAGTAACGTCGCGGAAAAGTAGAAGCTTTAGCAATTAGACCTAGATACCAAGGATCGATAGTGGGACGAATAAACCTAGCAACCGAAGAAAAATTTGGTGGAAGCGAAGCTAAAGAACGAACATGTCGTAAAGCTTTCTCAGCTTTAGGACCACAGTGAACACAAGTAGTAGCAAAAGAAGGAACCGACGAAGTTGGAAGAGAACCAGCGACAGCCTTAGTCGAAGATATAGAGGCAGCAGTTTTGTTCGTATAACCCAAAGGTGGTTCTAGAAGTCGATCATTTTCTTCAAATGTCGAAAAGTTAAAAGAATTATTTGAGCTAAGATTAGATTCCAAACGTTTGCCTAAGGATATCAATTGTGAAAAAGATGTAATATCGATGAGTGCGAAGTGAGACTGATAAAGCGAAGTCAGATTGCGACGTATGATTTTCAGTTGTGTCTTCTCCGAGACTGGTTCTAGCAATTGCATGAAAAAATGCCGGATAGTAGCAACATACATTCCAATCGATTCGTTAGGTTGCATCCTACAGTTCTGAATAGTATGTAGTAGACGTTCATCATAGTCTAGCGGTAGAAATTCCGTTTTCAAAAGAGTAGCAACATCCTTCCAAGAACGCAAAGAATAGCGTCGGGCTCTAAATACAAAAAGAGCTTTACCGGACAGTACCTCAGAAGCTGAAAGAAAAAGCTGGTGGTGCGAAACACCGCGAGACATACACAATTCGTCGACTCTAGTTAAAAAGTTCATCAGTTCAAAAGGATCTTCACCTGAGAAGTTTACATCCCAATCGGCCAAGTTTTCCGCTTCAGAATCCGATGAAGTAAGAAATTGAAGTTCGTCTTCTAAAGAATACATGGTTCACACGAGATAACACACTAAGATTTTAACACCAAATAATCCTATGAGTAATCGGTAAGAGTATAATTAAAATTGACAACACAAGCAGCTCCCTTAAGCAAAACCTATAGCTAAACACAAAATCCCAAAACTAAAATTAATTGTAGCAGTCCACAAAAACGCGAACCCACGTAATAGTATTCGAAACTCTAGCAAAAAGAAAAAACGATTTCACCCACTAGGTAGAAAAATATAAGCAAGCAACTAATGAGTAAAACTTCAGAAAAGTATAACTTGAGCTTCTATACTACTAGAAAAAATAATAACAAGCAGGAAGTAGTAATTAATAAGAAATTTGAGCAAGTAAACAGTAGCACTTATTCACCGTCAGAACCCGTTCAAGAAGAAAATCGTCGAAGGCCTCACGTTGCTGGTGCCAGAAATATTTGTTACAATATTTATTGTGATCTAATGGGGAAAGGTGGAGAAAGAAACAAGGAATGAAGAACAGTATCACTTCAAAGTAATCAACCAGATGTTATCGCTTACCTTTTTGGCTAGCCTCGCCGCAGGTGGTCGTCGGGTTAAAGAAAATCCTAAGATACTTAATTAGTTCCGGTAAGCTGAATGCCCAAGTGCGCCACCTTCTCTCGAACTGTTATCCGCAGAAATTATGGTCTAGGGAAGAGAAAAGGAAAGCCTAGACCCGAAGTCTCCCCAAAAGAAAACATATGTAGTATTCACAATAATCATTTATTAAAAAAATGATTCACTATCTCCTTCCAACGGAAGCAACACAACTGCGACGGTTACGCCACTGGTAACTCCTGACAATTATTTATATAACCCCACAGAGAAAAATTATTAAGCACAAATATCAATTACAAGTACACATAATAAGTAACAATAAATAGAGTTTGGAAGCCACACAAGCTAAGATCGTTTACGTAGCTAATAATTACCGCGGCTACGGTAGCGATGATTTACTAATTAAACGCGTTCCCGCTAATTAATCGTACAGTCTGGGGACAACTTGATCAAGCGTCATAAGACCGGTAAATAATAATCATCAATCTAAATATAGAGATACGGGTAACTCCCAAAATTCTACCTTTGATAAAATTTAATAATTACTGTAAGTGATTGAGAAGTTATTATAAATAATTGTAATGACTTGACCATTACACAGTTAAAAATATTGAAAGAATTATTGTATAAAATAATTATGAACTATTATAAAGTTTGACGTTAGGTGATTTTAACATTTGAGAGAATTATTGTATAATAAGGTTATGAATTACAATAAAATTTGACGTTAGGTGATATTAACTTAAATAAGAAAATAATTATACTCGACGTCGTCTCCCACTTCCGCAATCATTTATATATTTTTATACGAGGATCGATCTTAGTTGAAATAGGTGATAAAATGGCGACACGAACACGATCTTTTGTTTCCTCATGCACGCAGCGCGGCCGCTGCTAAACGAAGGCTACAGCGTCCGGTCGAAATAAGGTCGACAGCGAGACTCCCGCGACTCCAATATAAAGGTGTCATAAATACCTCGAATATCGTAGTAGTTTTCCTTACTTTCCCGAACATCCGAACTGGTTTAGCGCGTTCACCATTTCCCTTAGATTACAGATAAAAGCACACGTAGATCTACCTCAGAACAACAGACGAAGACGTCCAAAGCGAAGATCGAGTATCCAGCATCCACTTTAATATCACCCGCAACGTAACAAGGACAGAAAAAGACCCAAAGAAAGAAGCTAAAATTGTGAAGATTAGTTGGTTGGCCTCCATTACTAACACGTGTAAGAATACTAACCCACTTTATGTGTCTGGCCGTCTACAAGACATAGTGCCGATTTTATTTGCACCGGAGGTTCAATCGGATTTATTTCCAAAAGGCTAAAATAAACGTCGGTGTAGAAGATGTTACCAGATGAAAAGAAATTCAATTTACCTCACCTCTCCGATGTTCCCCTGTTGTAAATCGATCCACAAACAGCATAAAAATGAATATAATTCGTCGACGACTAACAACTTTCGCGCCTCCGTAGGCGTGATTTCGAACTACGGTTCGAGGACACCGATGTTACGGTTAGTTGCCTAAACCTCAGGCGGATTTTGACTCGCAGTAGAAATTTACACGTTACAATCTCGTCTCGAATCTCGAAATATTAAATCTTGTTTCAATTCGTATCAACATTATCTTGACTCGACTCAAAAATCCCAATTTTGACTATACAATCTAATCGCAATTTTTTGTTTACGAAACGAAACTTTTATGTGCGAATTATGGCGTGCTTATCATAATTAAACTACTCATGCAATGCAATGAGTTCTTTTAAAGGTATAAACATTAATTTTTACCTGGTATACTACTCGCTTCTTTAATACAATGTTTGTTTGACATTGATGTACACAAGTATCGAGAGCAATAAACTGCTAAAATGGCAATTTAAAAAAACATTTATTTAATAATAATTTAACCAAAAATGTAATTGAATTCAAATAAATGTAGTTAAAAGCATTTAGTAAAGTAGTTTTTTAAATATTATTATATTTTTTGGCTTGTACAGAACCACTTTAGTCAGGTTTACGGTTTAGAACGTTCTTCTTTTTCTCAGCACAACACTTCTTCATCATTTTGGAGCGCCATCTTCTCTTCCCGAATCACTCTATCTTTTGTTTATTAACTACTGTTTGCAGTGTAGTGTTTGTTCTGTAATATCTTGCGTTTGTCTGTCTTCTCTTTCAAATATACCATTTCAATATGTAGTTTCCTTATATCTTTTTTCAGTGCTGTGATCCATCTAATACTGCACAATTTTTCTATTATCTTTCTGTTAAGTCTATCTTCTGGTGTCCTTAACAGATGTCCCAAAAATGATTTTTTTTATTGCGTTGCGTTTTACTTTTTCCGTTTTACTGGAAGCTAGTCTCTTCGTTTACTTCATACGTTTTCACTATTCTCCTTTCAGTCTCGAGCAATCTATCTATTGCAACGGTGTTTGTTCTTTTCAATATTATTTTGCTTGCATATGTATTTATTGGCTGTGTGACAGTTTTGTAGTGTTTTAATTTGGTTGCTATTGAAAGACAGTTTTTATTCTATCTGTTCTTGGCAACGTGTTGGGCTCTAACCAGTTTATTCATTTTATTTTGCCATTGTCGTTTCTCGTTTAAGTTGTATGTGATTATTTCACCACGTAATTTCTGACTTTTTCTGAAATTTTGAAACCAACACTCTGAGCTATTTCTTGCATAAAGTTTATTTGTTGTTTTGTTTTCTAGATGCTGTTTGCCAGAAGAGCTAATTGATCAGCAAACCTTAGTTCAAAATCAAACTTTTACATTTCTTGAGTTGTTTCTGTAGCATTCTTTTATAATGTATGCCAGCTCAAAATTCATAAAGAACGGCGACAATTTCTCTGCCTCAAATCAATTTTAACCAAAAATGGTTAAGAAAAGTTTTAATCCTACTACTTAGAGAAAATATTATATTTGCAGTCTAGAAGGGCAACACTTTTATGGTTGTTTGAATTGTTTTTGTCACCTTTTTTATAAAGTGGGTTCATTATAGCTGAGTTTCATTGTTCAGCGAAATTTTTTGATAACCAAACTTTTTGTAATGTCATATAAAGGGAGGTCTGAGTTGTATTCCCGGTATATTTCTACATCTCTGTAAAAACCTGATCTTTACCACACGCTTTTTAATTTATCATGTCTGTTTTGACTTTTTTTTCTGGGTGGATTTATCTTTTCTGGTTTAGTTTTTATTGAGGTGTTTGTTTTAGGTTAATCGCAGTTTAAGAGTTTGTTAAATGTTTGCGCCATGATTGCTCCACTTTTCTTATTATTGTGTGCTGTGTTTTCATTCTTATTTTTTAGCAATTTAAATTGTTTACATAAAGTTTTATAAACATTTTTTTGGAGTTAGTTTTGTAGTCATCTTTTTCTATAGAGCTTATCAAATATTTTTCGTAGTGTTGCTTAACTTTTTTTGATCACTTGGGTGAATTCGTTTTTCTGTTTTGTGAGATCGGAGTTTAAACAGAACTTCATGCCCTTTCTCATCTATTTTCACACATTTAACGGTCCACCAGGCTGTTTTTTTGTGGATTTAGTGGGGGCAAATCTTTTGCATTTCATTGGAACATTGATACTTATTCATATAAATTGTCTGTTGATTTTATACTACCGGTGCTTTTCCGGTAATGCCCATTTTGGATTAGTTGATGAAGCTCGTATTTTTTTCTACATTTTGTTTTTTCTATTTTTTTTAATTTTTTTCTTTTGAATGGAGTGAACTTAACCTTTATTTTTATTACGTAGTAATTTGAACCAGTGTTTCTCCGCCTTAGAACTTTAACATTGTGAATTTCCTTTTGCAAAAACTTGTCTATGCACACGTAGTGCAACTGCCATTCCTTTTTTGTCCAGTCAGAAAGCTTGAGCAACTTGAAAGATGAGCACAAATTGTTTGTACAACAACCGTTTCGACGTTCAAAAGTAGTTCTAAAGATCTTTTAAGGCAAATCTTGTATTTAGCGCAAACGCGTAAAAAACGAAATGTGACGTCAACCTAGGCCAGATAAAAAAAACTGGTGAGCAACCATAAGGAAATTCAAGTCGTTTACGACGGCTTTCTATAGTTAGACTCGCTTAACTACCCAAATCGCACAATTCTTTTATGGTTTGATAGTTTCCTAAACAATTTGGATTTTAAGGACGACAGTTGCCAACAACGCTGTAAATGATGAACGCGCTGTGGCCACACCTACAGTGCCCGGTACAACAACGGGAAATAAGGTTTCTATTTTTCGACGGGCAAGACCTCGCTTAATGGAGATTTCAATGTACACTTTAACACAGAAAATTATAATTCAAAGGTTTTATGCGATTTATTTAATTCTTTTGGTTTCATGAAAACTGTCATGTGTGCTACTAGAGGCGTCAATTCTTTAGATAACATTTTTATAAACTTCTTAACTCGTTTTAATATTAATACTATACAAACAGGACTATCTGACCATTTGGGACTACTTTTAGAACTAAATATTAAAGATGAAATCAAGACGGTAACTTATAAACCAACCATACATCGGCCTCTAACAATGAAAGGACAATTTCTATTCCATCATCAACTATTAGAATTAAACTGGGCTTTCCTACATGATAAAACTATGGATACTAAAACAAAATTTTCAACTTTCTTCGATGTCGTCCACAATACGTATTTATCTAGTTTTCCTGCCATCAAGCGAAACACCAGAACGCAAGATGTGAATATATGCTGGTTCAATTGTAAGTTAAAGATCTTACGTGATAAATTGCAAATGCTTAATGAACTATATCACAAATATCAAACACCGAATCTACAACGTCTTTGTAAATGTCTGAAAAGCGACTATAAGAAGAAACTAAAAGCCGCAAGAATCCAAGCCAATGATAATTTCATAAAAAAACTCTCCAAATCCTATTAAAACTATGTGGTCTGTGATTAACTCTGGTAAACAAACTAATGCAAAAATTCATGATACAATGCTCGAAGCTAACGAACTAAATCAATATTTTACGAATATTTCTAAAGTGATTATGGACAATTTACCAAAAAACATGCCAAACCCTATCAGTTTATGTAAATTAAATCAAACTCGACAAAATTTAAAATTAAATACATTTAAATTCAAAAAAGTGTCATTTACTGAAGTTCGTAGTACGATCCGTTCTTTAAAAAACAATACCTCTAAAGATGCATATGGCATGAGCACCAAATTAATTAAAAATAACATCAGTGTGTTGCTGGGACCTCTTGTTACCCTGACAAATTCCATTCTCGAAAGTGGAGATTTCCCGGATGAATTAAAACTAGCATTAGTAATACCTCTTTACAAGAAAGGAGATGTAAATGATGCAAGCAACTACAGGCCTATTTCTTTATTGCCTATTTTTTCAAAAATTGTTGAAAAAATTATGTCTAAACAATTGTCAGAGTATTTTGAAACAAATGATTTATTTTATAACAAACAATATGGATTTCGTAAAGGCAGAAGTACCTCTGATGCTATTAAAGTTTTTGTTAATGGTTCTCTAGATTGTTTTGAGAATGGTCTATTTGCAGTTAGTACCTTTTTTGATCTGTAAAAAGCCTTTGACTGCGTATCACATCAGATATTGCTAGAAAAATTGCAGGAGATTTACTATTTTGACGTTTTAAGTATCAAACTAATCTCTTCCTATTTGAAGAATAGATCTCAGTTTGTTATCTTTAATAATCAAACATCTGACAGACTTCCAATTACTCTCGGAGTTCCGCAGGGATCCATTCTTGGACCAATATTATTCCTAGTTTACATTAACGATCTGCCTTTAAATTTCAATTTGAACACAAATCTAAATTGTTTACTATACGCCGATGACACAACTGTAACTGTCTACAATACAAATCTAGATACAGCGATTAGGCATTCCCGAATTGCAAGTGACTCCATTACTGAATGGTGTTTAACAAATCAGTTAATGTTAAACAATCTTAAAACTGAAACATTAATTATGACGTTACGAGCCTATAATAATACCTCATCTCAGACAAGTGTTAAATTTCTTGGATGCCACATAGACTCAAAACTCAGTTTTAGCATTCACTGCCAAGAAACTTCTACCAAGATTAATAAATCAATTTATCTTCTTAGAAGATTATCAAACTTGACATCAAGCAAAGTTCTATGTGCGTCATACTATGCGACAATTCATAGTCTCTTGACTTATGGAGTTCTGTCATGGGGCCATTGCTCATCATGGCAATACATTTTCAAATTACAACGTAGAGCAATACGAATTATTCAAGGATTAGGATACCGCAAGGACTGCAAGGCTGCGTTCATAGATTTGAAAATATTAACCTTTCCATCTATAGTTATATTGGAGTCACTCTGCGACGTTAAAAAGAATCTAGCCAATTATTCGCAGCAGACAAATATTCATAAGCATGACACTAGAAATAAAGAAAATATTAGACCCAACTTCTGCAGATTAAGTAAATCACTTAAAGGATCACAACACCGCTCCGCGTTATATTATAACAGTCTGCCAAAAAATATTAGGTGCTTGCCTTACAAACAATTTAAAACTAAAATTAAAAAGTTTCTTTTAGATAAAGCTTTTTATAATTATGATGAGTTTTTAAACTATCCGCTTAACGGCAACTTATAATGTTAGTTCTATTTTAATGTTTGTTTTTTACATACTGTGTATTTTGTTTTGACGAGTGTAAATACAGAATTATGTATAAGAACACAATAAACTTATTATTATTATTATTATTATTATTATTAATGTAAATTGTTAAAGCATTGATGACATATTAATAAACAAATAAGGATCAATCAAATTGTGCCACTATAATGACACCAAAACTCGATCATTCTGGTAACGATCTACCAATGATTGATAAACAATATTATAATTGTTGGAACTTAGTGGAAATTGCTTCACTAAAGTCAAAGGTTCACCACTAAGGGTGATCAACAAAGATTAGAATTTCTCTACCCTTGACAATGGCCAGCGTATTAAACAGATCATAAAACCATCAAACGACAAATGAGAAGTTCTAGAGAGGCGTACAGCAACTTGGAACAAATTGGAAACCGACGTTGCTGGCGAAACAGGTCTTGAACCAACAATGCTACGGGAACCTTGGTCTATGAGTTTTAACAATAAATATACTGTCTCCATTTGACTGGCATCTGAATTATAAAACATTGTTTGTCGACAGTTTGGAATTCATTGGTAATTCCCAAAATTTAATCGTAAGCAGCTATAAATTTAGACTACTTATTGACATTTTTCTCCGCGTTAAAAGCTCTATCGCACCATGAAAGTTATGGTTTTTTCTATTGTATATACCATGGTTATACCAAGTAAAAAACAATTTGGACAACACGACAACTCGTAAACAAACCAAAACTAGTGAATTCTTTTGTAGAAACTTTCAAATTCAAGATAACTTCTCACTGAGGCTATATTTCAAAATGCGGTTTTTTGAGACGATAGATGTTTTACGAGTGCACATTTTAAAACTATTTTCATACATGCAAAGTGTTTATATACAGAATGTTCTACCACACTTACATTTTTTTTAATGAAATGTGTATTATGGCATCTTTGAAAAGCCATTTCGATGCTGATCGAACTGTTATTACATTGAGTTATTTTTAACCGTTCTCTAACTACAGTGTGTTTAGTGTAAAAAAAGTGGTTTACTTCAGACATTTGTATCCCCTGACATGATTGAGATGGTTTTGTCATAATCATTGTTTTTTTAGTGTAAATATGCACGGTAAAAAAATTATTTTGTGTTTAGTATACAAGGTATTTATCTTTTTTGAAATTTAAAAATACTTTTTTTTCCAAATGCAACACGCTGAATGCAGTATTTTATAAGCTTTCTTATGATACCATTTTTGTATAGGTAAGTTAAATTAAATAGAAAAAAGGTACAGCGATTCAAAGTTTTTATTTGTGTCTACTAGAATTGTTATTTTATTTGCATAGTAGACAACATCAACAAATTAAGCATTAAGTGTGCGCCTTAATTAAAGTTTATAAAACATGTTCAAACATATTACCGCGTTCCTGAACGCAAACTTAAAGTCGTATTGCAAAGTTTTCTTTGGCACTGTTCAACATCGAGGGTGTAATACTTTCAAAAACTATTTGTATACGATTTTTTATATCTTACGCATTTGATGGAGATTCTTGATATACCTTCTGCTTTATGCATCTCCAATGGGTTTAGATTGAACGATCTTGCTGGTCATGGAATGTCACAACTAGGTTTCAGCGCATACTGTGGTGGTTTTTACCATCAGATAAATTAAAACTTATGAGTTATATACAGTCACATATGGTACAGAACCGGCTTCATTTTTAGCTACTAGGTGCCTTCAGCAAGCTGCTATAGACAACATCAAAAAGTACCCTTTAGGTTCGCGTATAGTCATGAATAAAATCATGAAAAAAATTGTTAGCATCTTAAGTACTGCGGGTTTCTACTGGCAAAAATGGTCATCGAACAATGCGGATGTTGTAAAATGCATACAAGGTGAAAAAAATCTTCTAGACTTTTACAGAGACGAGTGGTTAAAAAGTGCTAGGTTTACAGTGGTACGCAAAACATGATTTGTTTAAATTTTCCATTCAGCCATTTGTAGATCGTGATAAAAAATAAAAATGTATTATATTGTCAAACATCGCAACGATTTTTGAGCCTTTAGGATTTTTAACTCCGGTCACCATAACAGCAAAAATTCTGTTACAAGAGCTATGGAAATTAAAAATTGATTAGGACGAATATTTACTTATGGATCTCTATTCTTCCTGGTGCAATTATCGTAGATCCATTCATTCCTTAATAAACTAACCATTAACAGGTGTATCATACCTGGTGATAAGCCTAATTCAGTTGAAATTCGCGGATTTTGTAATGCAAGCAAAAATGCATTTATATACGCAGCGAGGACAAAAACGGAACCATACATTCAATCTTAATTTGTTCAAAATCGCGAGTCGCTTCTTTAAACTCAATTAGCATACCGCGGTTAGAACTTTGTGGCGCCGTGTTATTAGTCGATTTGATGTTAAATTCTCTAAAGTCGTTAGGATTGATTAATTATAAAACCTTTTACTGAACAGCCTTGACTATTGTTTTAACGTGGTTAAATTCTGATTCTCGAAATTTTAATGTGTTTGTTGCAAATCGTATAAGTCACATACAGCAGCACACGAATTTTAACAGCGACTGGCATCACGTATCTACGCAAGATAATCCTGTGGATTTAGTTTTTCGAGGAATCAAACCTTTGGACATGATTAATAACAGTTTCTGGTGGAATGGCCCATAATGGTTAAGATTAGACAAATATGCTAGACCAGGGGTGGGCAAAAGCCGGCCCGCGGGCCACATCCGGCCCCTTTGCTTACTTTATCCGGCCCGTTGAAAAATCCCGCAAGCAATTTTTTAATCTCTTTTATGCGATTGTGTACGTACGCGGTATAGTCCTCCGGCCCGTGAGACATTTTAAAAATTTCATTTTGGACCGCGCTTAAAAGTATTTGCCCGCCGCTGTGCTAGACCAATGCTTAATGTAACAAGCATGTCAAAAGAATTGTCCAACTCGAAGAGAACCGTAGCCTCTCTTACTACTACAGTTATAGCCAATGATTTCGAATATTTATGTTCAAAATATTCGTCTTTGAACAAATTGGTGAAAATAGTTGCCTACTGCCTTCGGTTTTGTGAGAATACAAAGGTTAAAAATGAACAGAATTGGCAAAATGGCCTACAGTAAAGCGGAACTTACATCCGCTAGAAACCATATGATCAACATTATTCAAAATTCACAGTTTTTTACTAAAATTCAAGCACTAAAGGCGTGCAAGCCAATCAGCAAGTCCAGTCGTCTGTTATCTTTAAGTTTATTTTTAAATCAAAACGAACTTCTTCGAGTCGGTGGTAGATTAAAAAACACAATAGGAATTCATTATGTCGCTCGTCATCTCATACTTCTGCCCGCTAAACATTATTTTACGCTCTTTGATTTTACTAATCTTGTTATAAGACAAGAACATTTAAATAATTCTCATGCTGGTAACAGCACTGCTTCAGCTTGCGTGCGAACGAATTATTGGCCTTTAAACGCTCAACAATCATAAATGAATGTGTAACATATTTTCGCGCCAGTTCTAGGGTTTCACATCCACTAATGGGCAACTTCCCCTTAGTACGTGTCACTCCTTCACGGCCATTCCTAATTAGTGGTGTCGACTATTGCGGCCCATTTGTGATAAGGAAGGCAATCGAAAAAGCAAGAAAACAGGTAAGGCGTGCACCGCAATCTTTGTTTTTCAACACGTGCCGTCCATATAGAAAATGTATCTGACTTAACAAGTGATGCCTTCATTGCTTCGCTTAAGCGTTTTATTGAGAGAAAAGGAAAAATTTTAGATTTGTACTCGGACAACGGAACGAACTTTAAAGGGCTTGTCAAAAATTCATAATGGATAACCATAACTGAATTGCAAAAGGTTTAGAGAGTTTCATTAATATCCATTCATTTATCAGCTAAGCATAATTTAAAACGAGAAGCAAGTACAGCTTCACTGACTTTCGAAGAAATGTGTGATTTAATGTCTCAAATTGAGGCTAATTTCTTCTTGATTTGATAGCCGTTGCACCACGTTTTGGCCCACATGTTTCTATTCAATAAAGAATAATGAGGGATTAATATCGACAAATACTTTCATGGGACGAGTATAATTCTATATATAAGACTGACCGTTAAAACTAAAAAAACCGAAGACAAGGACTACTCATGCGGCCAACACCTTCGAAACCAACTTTCATTGAATGTGTACAACAGCATTCGACAATCGGGTTATGTTATGTGTACTTTCTTTTAGCAGTAATTAACAATTTTGTAGATCTTGATTTCGTGAGTCATTGTGTTGACACGATTTGCTACTCAAATTTATTTCAGGCTCACTTGCCGGGGAAAACGTTTTCTTCGACCAAGTAGGTACTGGATTGTGGGTAAGTTTATTTAATTATTTTATCGCTGTCAGAAAAGTCACTCACGGAACTTTGGCTAGTGTTAATTCCGTAATTACTATCATTGTTTTAATACCATTAAGGTAGTTTCATTAATTATTTTGTGTGTATCGCATGCTGTGTACAAACAATATTTACTACGAAATTTTCTGCACTGTCCGCTTGGACTTAACCTACATATGTATTGTGCGTTGCCGATACTGCTGGCATTTATGCACTGAGAATTAGATATACTTGTGTTAATCATCCACGTTACTAAATTAAAGTTTTTATACCTGTTAATCTTTCTTTTATGGTAACATGCCTTTCTCTTTTATTGGGGTTACCCGAACATTAGAGTAACAAGGATTACGAACCCAAAAATTTGTTACAAGCTTGGACCGTCTGTCTTGATCGAGGCAGAAGTGTTAAGTATAAATGATCTGGCACCCTTACTTATTATTCTTTTGAACCTCCCCTATCCCCTACTGTGTGAGTTGGCCGTGCAAGGTTCGTAAGACCTAAAGCTTGTAACAAAGGATCCAGCAGGTGACGCAACATTTTTGGCATCGCTGGTCTACGAATTATCTAGCGCAGTTCCATCAAAGAGGTAAATGAAAGGTTACCAAATGCCCTCAATTACAAATTGGTCAAATGGTTATTCTTTGACAAGACAATGCCTCGTTGCTTCAGTGAAAAATTGGGTGAGTGCTCGCTACGCATCCTGGTGCTGATGGTGTGGTGCGAGCAGCAACTGTAAAAACTGCAAGTGATAGTGAGCTGCGTTGTTCTGCATCAACACTTTGTATTCTTTCGCTTTTTTTTAATAGTTTCCCAAGTAGCAAAAATCAGTTACAAAACGGTTGTAAAACTCTCTTGCAACTATGGTTTCAGTAAGGTATTTAGTTACAGAATAGTTGCTGAGTCTTTCCTGACACGTTGTCAATACCGGATTTGGTCAGTTGCAAGGCAACTGCAGTAATATTATAACCGTTTTACAACGTGTCTGAAACCGTTGCAATTACTACTTTGTAACTGTTTTGCAGCGTTGCTATAACGGTTTTTTACAAATCATGTTTACCTATTCTGAATCGTTTCTGTAATGGTTTATCATCACGGTTTTGCAATTGATTTGTAACATTGTTGTTACCGTTTACAGCAACTGCTATGTAACTGTTTTGAAAACATGCTTATTACCATTATTTGAAACTATTTTATAACCGCTTTTGTTAAGCAACTTATCCAAGATTTTAGTTACTAACTGCATCATAAAGATTAAAACAAAAGTAGAGATAAAAATATATTAATAAAAAGATACAGATATATAAAAAGTTATAATAAATGTACATTATTTAAATTTTTATAGTTTCTTATAGAACTAAATTCAAACAAAAAAGATATAATACCTAAAAGAATTTTTACATCTGTTGCAGGTAGGTACCAGTAAACAGGTTTTTACTGCAAATTTTCAAGAAAAGCGGATTATGTCTATTATTTATAAATTTTGTAAATAGTAAATGCATAAATTTTGTTAAGAGAAAAATGTCTTTGTGTTAAAAGACCATGGCGGCTTAAGATATCCCTCACATGTTATAGTTTAATGGGTCTACGTAATTCTTAGTTAAATATTTGTATTAGGCTACAAATGCACATGTGCAATAATCAATAATCTCGACTGGTTTTTTAAAGATCATAGGTGTTCGCAATGGCGATCTAATTTACACGTTCTGATCACTGTGTGTAATATTGTAATGTCCTTGCAATCAAATTCTATTTTATCCTAGAAGAAAATAAAATCAATTTAAAATTTGCTTACTTATAATTGGCAACTAATTTTTCAACGTTGATTAAACTAGAAACAGTAGTTTAAATGCACGATTAAAATTATAGTAATATAATATACCAATAATTGTACTTACGTAGTTTTGAATTAGAAACACTTTCGGTACTGTTTATTGGATAATGATAATGGACTATGTGTCTTATAAAAATCTCGTAAAATACACTTCTTCTGTTGCTGTTTGAACGCATAGATTAACACTGTAGTGTAGTTTTAGAAATTCACACTTGTAACCATAGTTTCAAGACTGTTACACTCGAAACCGAAATGAAGGTTTTAATGCCACTAAATTGACACTGTAGTTACATAAGGGTAGAAGAAAAACTTAGTTATAACCCAAGGATACTAAATGAATAGGATTGCTCGATCGCTCGATTTATTCTGCCGAGATCATGTGACGCGCTGACGTCACGCGGAGACCTCGCTCTCTATACTTCTATTACAATCTGTATTAAGATGCACTTTAAAAGGCTTCTAAATATTTTATTTGAGTAAATTTGACAACTTTTGATTTAACAAGTAATGGCAATAATGTTCATAATCGAAATATTTTTTTTTATTAATTAGTTTTGATGTTTTTTTTATAATTTTTTAAGGTAAAAAATTACATTTAAACATAATTAAGTTAAAATTAATCTGCTGTTTAAATTAATTTCACTAAACGGAAAGAAACTTCCACAAAAAATAAATAGCATTTCCTGTTTGATGCATTCACTTTGAACAAATTAAGGACCATTATCAGAATGAACTATAAAAATATAAAGCTTAGTGAAAAAAAAACGTGGATGCATTCATTTTTAAATTGAACTACAGAAAAATTTCTATTAATTTTATAATCTATGGACAAAATAAAGTGTACTATTATTGGTTAAATAAATGTATTCAAATTGAAGGTTGACAAAAATAAAAAATAACAACACACTACAAGTTTATTTTGAAATTTTATTTAATTTTCTTCGTTTTATTCTTTCTTCATCGGTTTCTTGAGCTGTTGTATTTGCTGTTTTCTTTCCACGTCTTTTTTCACTAAGCTTTATATATTCATAGTTCATTCTGATAATGGTCCTTAATTTGCAAAACGCCATAATAATGTCCAGAGAAATGTTTTCTTTTTTCTTAATTTTAATACTTAATTTTTTTACAACTTGTGGGCTTTTTTTTTAAAGAATCACCGTGGAAATGTTCAAAGTAAATGCATCAAACAGCAAACGCTATTAATTTTTTGTGAAAGTTTCTTTCCGTTTAAGTGAAAATAATTTAAACAGCAGATTAATTTTAACTTAATTATGTTTAAATGTAATTTTTTACCTTAAGGTTTACTAAATTTGTATTAATCAATTTTATTTAAAAAACCTAATAATTCATTTTGTAAATCTCGTTCATAACTCTCCTCTGTAAAATGAGTAGAACAAATTACGCTAGTATTAGGGTTCATGTTATCAGCCCTTTTACAACGCCTAATCAATTCATTTTTAATTGTAATGGACACTAAATCTATATAATCTTAAGATTTTTATTTTAGGTTGCAATCGGGTTGTTATCGCAACCAAATACCTCAGTATCTAACATAATGTAAATAAGTTTACATTTTAAATTAAACCTGATAATAATTCGAAATTCTTATAAGCAACTTGTAGGCACGTATTTGAATCAGTAAAACATCAACAAATGTAATAATTACTATTAAAAAAATCGCAAAACCGTTGGATTTAAAGTGTATTTAAGCACTATTTATAATCAGCGAGCCGATATGTGGTCTCCGGCTGACGTCACGCGTCAAGATTTACGGGAGTGGGGCGGCTTACATTGCGAGAATACGAATCGAGCAATCCTATTCATTTAGTATCCTTGGTTATAACCATAGTTGTAAAATGGTTATTTCTGTAATAGATTTAAAACCTCAGTAAATTACGAAAGTTGCTGCTACGTTGCTGCAACGGTTTATTTACCATGGTGCTAATGTTACTAATTTGCAACTGGTTACAACGTAACCACGGTTACAAAATGTTGCTTGGGTTAATACATTTATTAAACCAAGAAATATACAAAACTAAAGGAAAAAAAAGCAAAGCATAAACAAAAATAGAGAAAAACAAACATAACTAAATATAAGGATAGCACAAAGAACTAAGAACTACTGTGCCTTGATAGATCACGGAGGGTTTGTGCGGCATCACCCATAAGAATTGTTCACACTCGCCCACAGTGGCTATCTCAGCGGAAAAAAATTTAAAAACATTATATCATTCATAATAAGAAATAAGTACAAGCCCAGAAACAACTAAATCTAGAAGCTATTTTACATAACTAAAAGATAACACAGATGCAGTTTAGATTGCAGAACAATTAGGCATAGTAAAGAATAGATTAAATAATAACTTAAATCAAGGTATACTTATACATAAAGAGATACTAAGCAAACAAATCAAACAGTAATTGCAATATAATTAAGTAAATTAGCACATTATAAAAGAAAAGAAAACTTAAAAGGTATATAAAACAAACATATAATATAGCTAGCAAAATAATAGGCGACGGAGCAATATGCTCATGATAAGTGACACTGCACTACACAACACTAGATCAATGGTCTCTATTGATGAGTTTGCATTCTCGCAACTTAACCGCCATGATTTTATTGCAGAAGTTGACTGTGTTATTCCAGTTAGTGTTGCAGGTTAGAGCGGCAGAGATAAAGTTTCTTCGGGTTAAGTTGAAGTTGAACTTTTGATGAAGATTAGACCATTTAGTACAATAGAACAAGGTATGTTCGGCAGTGTCAACTTCCTGTTTGCACATCAAACATAGGCTGTCTTATGTAATCCCAAACCTGTGTAAATACTGCTGGAAGTTACCATGGTTGGTGACACATTAAGTTAAGAAGTAGTTTAGGCTCCCAAAGCGTCTTTGATACCAGTCATTCAGATTAGGAAGCAGTGACTTAGTCCAATTTGTATCAGGGATATTGTTCCAGATGTCTTGGAATATCTCGAAGGACTTTGAGCGAATCAGGACGGCTTCTTTTGGCGGCAACCCAATTGTCTCTACTCTTTGCTGAATTTTGAGGCTCATTGGTATAGTTTTACAAATCGCGACAAGAACCTTGGTCCTAACAGTTCTATATGCTGTGAATTTTAGAAGAAGCAGCTTTCTATCGATTTGGGTAATCATTTTTTTATAAGTGGTTTTCTTGAGAGCAGTAAGGCCCCACACCTGACACGCGTAAAGAAATTTTGACTCGGCAACCGAAGCAATTACAGTCTGCGTAAGCAACAAGTTTAACGTCTGGAAGGTAATTGAGAGAAAGAACTTCGTCAAAGACAAGATTTAACAGAAGTGGACCCTAAACCGAACGTTGGGGGACACCCATACATAGCATGTTGTTATCGGATGTGACTGTTCTGTTCTTAAAATAATTGCTTAGTATTTTTATAATATTACTACTCAATTTACGAGATTTGGCGTTTTCTATATTATCTATCCATCTTATCGAGTTGAATGCGTTTTCGATATCTATCGTAATAATAGAACCAGATTTCGTGCCCATGGCTTTTTATGTTTTTCAGAAGATGCCACTTTCTAAACTTGCCTAATATTCTTCCGCTTAAGGATACTAATAGTGCTTATGGCTAAATACAAACTTTAATTTGCTAGTGACAATAATAAGACCTTTGAAAGGGTACACCTTTCAACTCAAAGAAATTATTGTAGTTAAAATTTTTATTGTAGTGTTAGTTAATAATTAATAAAGATGTTTGTCTATTGTACATTTGTTTTCTCTTCAGAATAATCCTTGTATAAAGAATGGTATAATAGATTTTCCATTTTTTGGTTTATTATCGACCAATAAGGATCGACCCTGTAATTAAGGGAAATGGAAGGAATGCAACCTAAAAATATTTTAATTTAAAATTATCAGTTCCATTTTTGCTTCCAATGTAATAGCAACTTGCAACTCCCGGTCTGAGACGGTTGCTTAGAATAATAATTTGATAAATATATGTAGTATTAGTTGTGTTTGCAAATATAATTTTTATATTAAACCTCGTATTATTAATGCAACGCGTACGATTACGTTCACGAGAAAGTGCATGTAGTTTTACATCAGTTACATAGACGGTGTATTTTCTGCATTTATTAAATCAGAACACATCTTCGACGAGAATGTAAGTTCTCAAAAACAAGAGTTAATAATGTTATTGAGCAAGTCCACATTTGTAAAAATAGTACTGCGTAGAAGTTTTTTACTTACTTGAAGCCATGGAAATAGATTCCAGTATGACAAAAAACTGAATTTTGTATTTGTTCTAGTTAATTCTTCGTCTAGCTGTTGTTTTTTATTTCGTTTGACACCGCCAATCAATGGTTTCTTATTCATTTTGAAATAAACAAACGACTAAATTATCACTATAAACACTTTGCAAAGAACTATAAACAGTGCACATAAAATAATAAGATAAATAAGAAAGTATTTAGTAAAAGCATGTGTATAACAGATCTTATCGTTTGTATTCATAAGATAGTCGGTAATACTCAAATTACGAATACAACATGATAAACACAGAAGTTTTGTTACAATTTTTGCCGATCAAATGCGGTTTTCTTTGACACTGTAGCCTACTATAAAGACCAATCCTTATCTCAATTTGTAATCGCCAAAATAATTGTTTTGTAGACAATTGTCATCAACAAGGTTTATGTTATCGTTTTATGTGCTTTTCGGTTAAATATTTATAGGAACTGAGCTGATTTTAATATTTTTTTTACTGACGGGTTTTGAGCCGTTTAGAAGTTTTGGGGTCCTGGGCCGTCGGCGATCGCCTGCTAACTTTCTAGAGCGTCACTGGAATAATTTTACAAATATTCCATATTATAAAACTATTTTCATTTTCAGTAACGAGGAAAATGTTAACTGTTTAAGATGGGTAAACCGCATCAAACACTATGATGCTCTTGAAGAGTATTCGTATATAGCAAATAATAATTAACCCGCTTAAGCTTTACACCTTTACACCTAATTTAAAGATTATTTTTAATAAATTAAATTTAGGAACTGTTAGAATTGGAACCATTTTTTGGTAAATCAACAAAAAATGTATTTGAAACAATTTTTCACTAAATGAATTTTTTTAAAATTTTTGTTATAATATAATTCTTAATTTTTTTAATTGCTCACATTACCTTTTATTTCATTAATAACACAAAATATATTTAATAAAGTTGTAAGTTGTATTTATTATATATTTAGACATAAAATTAAAAAAATCTTACTTGTGCGACACAATCAAAATCCTATTAATATTGTTTAAAAAAACGGAAATTCATTTATCCCTTCACGATGAAGCTAAATTAGTCAAACTTCATTTTAAGTATAAAAGGGTACAATGCGATACGTGAAAACAAAACGACACGTGCGCCATCCCGATTGCACCGGATACAGTGACAATTAATTTCCTTTATTCTTCAATTTAATCTTACTCAAACATATTAACTATTTTAGATTTTTTTTTGTTTTGTTTCTTTTATACACTCTCGTTAAAATTAAACGTGAATTTTTATAAGATTAACCAGAACATAAAATGAATAACCAATCTTTTTTATCGGCAGCCGTAAATCATTTCAAGTTTAATTTATTGCAAAGAACTGCAATAATATAAAATTAGGTTATTTATTTTTTATATTACTTTAGTAACACTTGAACCAAAAATGAAAAACACGAACGCAGCTTATACGAAACGAAGTGGGCTTTACTAAATTGATTGGAAACGCTTTTTATTACATAATTCAATACTTAACTTCAAGCACCATCCAAGTTTGATGTATTTGTATATTACATTAGAGCAACGTTAATAAATTACTGATTCCTGTATTTGCGTCATAGCAAGTTTTTATAATATAACAATCGGCAAAGTACAAAAATCCCCACCATTAAAATCATTAAAGCGCATATAGAAAATGGGGTAGTAATGTTCAAGCCCAATCTGTAAAAAAGAGAGAGGTAGAGGTTTGCTTTCGCGGTCTCGTTTATCCACCACAACTCGAGTGCGGTGTCAGGAACAATTTAGGATGATGAACATCAGTCCTATAACAGATTTTGTTGAAGAAACATTTATGATTTTTACATATCGCAGTAATTACAACGACACGTGTGTTTAAAGTGGAGTGCACGTTAATAAAATAAATTGTACGATGCGTTAGTGTAACTCATTATGGAAGAAGAATCATTAATTAAAGTGGAAAAAAATAGTAACGTAATGACTCCGTTTTCAATTGAAAATATTTTAAATACGAAAGTGGTTAATAAAAGTGTAGACGATTACACAGACTTCCAAGATCGTGCTTTGGATATGTCCAAATCTAGTCATAAACCTCAAGGTAAGATTTAGTTGAAACTCCGCGATTGTCTTTTAGTGGCTTCAACACTTTAGCGTGATAATGACATTTTTTTTCGAAATTGTGGTTGGAACATCCTGGTACCTATAATACTCAAAAGCTTTTAAGCTAAAAGCTTTTTGTACTTTTGTTAGGCGGTCATTACTTAATTACAGTGATTGTTTGCAAAATAGATACGTTTTAGTAAATTTGATTTATGTGTGACATTTAAAAGGCATTCGAATTTATGCGTATCGAAAAAAGTCGCACGCTAAACGTAAATTTAGTGATACTTATTATTTGTATCGATAAAATATTAGTGCATAGTAATATTTCAGATTCCTGCCCCGGATTTTCCGGATTTTCACCGGACCCAAACGTAACAGTCCAATCAGATGAAGTTACTCGCGATGGAAACCAATCCGCTCGCAAGAAGAGATCTCGTGCAGCTTTCACACACGCGCAAGTTTTCGAACTCGAACGTCGTTTTAGTCAACAAAGATATTTAAGTGGACCCGAAAGAGCCGATTTAGCGCACGCTTTAAAATTGACAGAGACGCAAGTTAAAATTTGGTATCAGAATCGGCGATACAAAACAAAAAGAAAACAGTTACAAATGCAAGAACAAAATTTAATGTCGCAAAATGCAAGAAAAGTGGCCGTTAAAGTTTTGGTTAAAGATGACATGCCTTTGTTTATGCAACCTAAAAATTTAATTTATCAAAAGCCTCAGGTTTACGCTGATGCTAATAAATCGGATTTGTTTTTATATGATCCATTTAATAAAAATGTGGGACAGAAATATCCGACGAAAAGTTTGCAAGAGTCTATGTTAAATTTATGTCAGCAATATAATAGTTCGTTGCAGTTATTACCATATTTTAGTTATTATCATCCTGCCACTATCATGGGCGGGATTCAACCAAACCAAGATGACGACGGTGGTATTGATAATAGAGAATAAATAAGCACGGCCGTTTTCTTTATTTATACGCACTTGTAAGTCATTTAAATTACTGAAAAATACCAAAGTTAATCGCAATCACTTTTATGCAATAAATTTCTGTTTAAGAGCTGTAAATACTATTAAGTTATAGCAGAAGTAGATCACCATTATATGTATATTGATGTATCTATTAAATTATACATTTACATAAGCTTACGTTATTACCCCTTTTAATTCTTTCAAATATTTTTAAAAATCCATTTTGATTTATTTGTTTAACTATAGTAATCTAAACTAGAAAATTTATTCATTATTTTTTTTAGTAAAAATTGACGCACTAAAAATTTGATCTTTTTATACGAATTATAACTCAAACAAATTTTATAGACGTAGTATCTATAAAAAACTAGTTTTAAATTACTCTATTATGCTCGTCATAATTAATTATCAAACTTGGCTACTTTGTTGTAGCAAATGCATCTACTGCTTGTTCAAATAAATTTAGTTTTATTCATGATTAATTTATGGTATTAAAACGATAGCCTTTTGATTTCTTTTTATTTTTTGCAAGTTATTTTTAAAATATAAACGCAATTGATATGACTGAATTAGTCAACTCTTTTTAATTGGTAAATTCTATAGTAAGGCAAATTTTATAGTGGGTATATTTCCAAGCAATAAAATAAAAAATACAATTATTAAAAAATTTAATTATAGGAAACCATTTTAGACGATTTCGTAATGAGCATTTTTAAACTTTATTTACTTACCCGGTCTGTCTTAAGGTTTGTCTTTTAGTTAAATATAAATAATTTTTTTGTAGGCTAGTATGGTACCAAACTAAAGACTTAAGGCTGATTTCGCACAAGGTAAACTCGTAGATCATTTTTTTGAATTTATTTATTAAACGGTTTGGTTCAGATTTTTTGCAGTAAATTTAGTATGTAAATACAAATGGAACGCCCCAGCTCAATTACAAATTTTTTAAAACTAAATCTTTTAAAATATAAAGTAAACATTTTTTGAAAAGTCGAGTTTAGGAGTTTTATTAGAGAATTTAATCTAAAAATGTTTAACTTGTTTAAAAAAGGCATTAAAAAAAACAACTAAAAAATGATTCACAAGTTTTACCTGTTTAGTTCTGAAATCATTAAAATGTTTATTTTTGAAATCTATAATGTTTTTTGTTATTGCTAATTTAAGTTTGAAAAAACATCAACAAAGCCATAAGCTTTACAAAAAGTTAAAAATTTTATATTACAAATATAAAACTCACAGAATAAATAATCATATGTACATGTAACAATATCAGTTTTTAGTTACTTTCTGATTTAACGATAACATAACTTTTTAGAATCTTAGATTCTTTAGTGAGGGAAGTGCAGTCCCGCGCCGTACATAAGGGCAAAGTCGTGTGGTGCACGACGGCGCCGAAGGCGCCGAAATGCCTCAAAACTCAAAGGTAAAAAAAAGATAAAGCAACAAACAACATTGTCAAAACAAAATTTATAATGATAAAAAAACCAGTAAGGAATTTCTAGCTATTACATTGTTTTTTATTTGATTAGATTTTTATTTTTACTCTTTGAGACGAAGGAACCGAATTACTTCTCGAAAATAATATATTTTCCAAATGAGAGTACACAATAATAGCATTTATTCGATCTAATACATAATACGTAACATGATAACATGAATTGTGTGAACTCAAACAAATCTGGTTTTATTCATGTTTGAGCTTGAAATTTGGCTTGCAACTAGCCTGCTTTTGAAACTTTAGTTTTTTTTAGTTTTGCAGACTTTATAGTGATGTGTTTTGTGTTGTGAATTAAGGTGAGTTTATCTAAAATTTATTTTTTATTTTAAATTTATTAAAACATTAAAAGCCAAAAACTTGCATCTAATTCAAACAGAATAATTTGTAAGCAGTAATATTACTATTTACAAAAATTTATAAATTTTGAAATAACTTGAAATAAGTAATGTTGAGAAAATACGTTTGAGTTTGAGACGTCGAAACGTTTCCATTTTTTATGAATAATTTGTCAATTATTATTAATTTCTTTACAGTAAGGATGTCAGAAACAAAGAAGAAATTGTCTGAATACCAAAATTTGCTGAATAAAAAGAAAGAGAGAAAGAACTAGAAAATTATGTCAATATTTCGCATTTTTTTTCAAAACCCTAGTCTACTTTGTCAAATATTAATAACAACAATAATACAGCTGAATCACACAAATACTTGAAACAAGTATCGGCAGCAGACAAGAAACTGATCCTCTAGAAAGCAGTCCATCAACACTTTCAAGTTCCGCTGATAACGAGATATTAACACCTTCAAAAATTACCAGAACGGAAAATATAAGTCAACTTTCAAAAGATGCTGCACTATGGCCAAAGAAATTACGTCCTAATAATATTCAAGAATTAGTAGAACGTGGTCCCGCTCATTATCAAAACAAAAAGGATATTTATCCGAGACATAGTTCGGAGTCGACGCGTAAGTTTTACAATAATTACTTCTTTAAAATTTTACCAAACAAAGAAGACATTTAGCGTTTTTGGTTGTTGTATTCCGAAACAAAAAATTCACTTAACTGCTTCTGTTGCAAATTTTTTAATGGCAGCGATTTGAAATATGTTCCCCTCACTGATGAATCTGGTTACAATGACTAGCAGCATTTAAGGGAACATTTAAACATTCATGAAAAGAGCAAGTTACATATCGAAAATGTTCTAAATTATCTAGATCTTTCTAACCGTTTTTATAAAAATGAAATAATTGATTCTGAAATTCAAAATGTAATAAACAGAGAAACTAAATACTGGCAAGCTGTTATACAAAGAATTTTCTACGTGATTCAGTTTTTGGGTCAGCAAAATTTAGATTTTCGTGGAAGTAATAATAAAATTCGTAAAATTGTTCGATATATTATTGGTATGGTATTAATTAAGTGTAATAAATGTGGTCTTCCAATAATCAAAAATTTTTCAAAAAATTGTATTTAATTATTCAATGTGACATGTTTCGGCTAATAAAAAACTTTTAGCCATCTTCTGACACTAACAAATTGGTCATAAAACAATATGAAAATATAAAACAGTTAACAATTAAATAAATAAATTACAAACAAATGTACATGTCGACAATTGTAACTATATAGTTACTACCCAGCCATTAAATTACGGTAATTTAAGTAGTAATTTAAACAGTAAAAAGGGCGCCATTAAGCAACCACTTAAACTACCAAAAATTCATTGACTTCTAAATTACTAATAAGCTATTAAAATAATGTTGTTATATTACCATTGAATTACTGTTAAACTACTGTTTTGAACCAATAGCAAAACTATTAAATTATTATTAAAACCACTAACACATTCAAAAAAATAGTTTTTTTAGTTAATTATTTGTTTCTTTAATTTTTTATTTATTTTGTTTACAGAATTTGACGCACATAATTGATAAATTGTGGGATTTTTTAAAAATTAGAATATAATTTAAGTACTAACCTGGGGTTTGATCCCACGAACATCAGGAAAATCCCTTGCAACCTAAACGTGTTAACCACTACTCTACCTGACCTAATACTATAAATGCTAAATACACGTTATATATGTTGAATACAAAATTGAGTAACTTATTCGTAATTTAATACTTTCAACGTGAACCATTAAATATTTCACATGACAATCAGACTGATGATGAATTGGTCCTATATATACATTTGCATCGCTACGTATTAATTATACTCTTGTTGTTTTTGTTATTCTGTAATCAGGATAATTCATGTCTTATAGTTGCTTGAAGTGGTTTATATAATCCGAATATTTTTGGATACGGCAGGTACATAATTTCATGCAATATTGATATTCTTGTATCAAAAGTTATAATATTTACTTTTGTTTTATATTTATTTATATTGCGTTACTGGATCCCAAATCTTTTTAGTTAGTTGTCGATAATAATTGCCACTTTCCTTCTTTCTATGCATTCTTCAAGCAATTGTTTGATAGCAGACCTAACTGTTTGGCAAATATAACGACTATTTTTAAAATAATTTAGGTTAATATATATATAACAACTCTATTACTACTGACTATTAATTTACCTTGTAATTTAACGGACATTCAATTACCATTAAACTCTCCAACCTAATTCTGGAATTACGACTAAGTTACTGAGTAAACTATTCAAGCTACCAATCATTACATTACTCCTAAATTACTTTTGAATTGCTGGGTAGAATGGTAACTCAATTACGGCTAAACTACAACGTTCAATTTTTTAATTACTCTTACGTTACTGGTTAAACTATTTTTAAATTACCCACCATTACATTACTCCTTAATTACTTTCTAATTACTGTGTGGTATAACGGTGACTCAATTACCATTAGACTACAACGTTCAATTTTATAATTACTCTTAAGTTACTGGTTAAACTATTCTCAAGTTACCCACCATTACATTACTCCTTAATTACTTTCTAATTACCGGGTAGTATAATGGTGACTCAATTACCATTAAACTACAACGTTTAATTTTTTAATTACTATTAAGTTACTAATTAAACTACTTTTATGCTACCACAATATTGAAATACTCCTAAACTACTTCGTATACTACTTTTAAACTAGTAACCATTTAAATTACTGCTAAACGTCACCTTAGACCACTCTTAAATTACGAAAAAAATGAAATTACTTATAAATGACTTTTCAGTACTCAATAAACTACTAAATTAAGCTACCTTGTGTTTGCTGGGTATACTATGGTAACTTTTTAAAATGCATAAAAAGCATTTTCAAATTCTACCCGATTATGTCAGAACATACAAAACGCTCTCAAATAAAAGATCACAAAAAATATCTCGGGGATAAAATACAAAATGAAATAATCAAATTTATTGGTGAAAATATCAAATCGAAAATTTTAGAACTAACTAAAAAGGCCAAATATTTTTCATATTATTAGATCGCACTCTTGACTCTAGTCAGTAAGAACAAATTTCAATTTGTATATATGCCGCAAAATCGAATACTTTGAGCAACAATTTTTTTCTTTAGTATTTTGTTAACCATTATGCTAAACGCTGCTCAATTCTGAAATCTAATTTATCTAATGTAACAAATTTAATTTTAAAACCTTTATCAGATACTCGATGGTCTAGTAGAATAGATACAATAACTCCTTTAAGGTATCAATTTGGGGAGGTTTATGATGCTTTGTTTGAAATAAGCGAAGGAAACTTTGTAAATAAATAAAATTTAGGTGCCTCATCCTTGGCAAAAAAATTGCAAAATTTTGAGTTCATTTGCATTCTTATATTGTGGTATAATATTTTAAGTAAAGTTAACATTGTTAGTAAAATTATTCAAAAACCAAACTTTGATGTTGCTCAGTGTTGTAATTATTTAAATAATTTGAATAATTTTTTGAAAGCTTATCGCTCCGATAAAGGTTTTAATGATCTGTTGATTGATGCTAAAGAAACAGTATCCAGCTTAGACATAGAATTTCAAAAAACAAAAAGGTCCAAGACCGCGAAAAATAAAAAAAAACATTTTGATTGTGAATGTGACGATGAACGGATTCACGACGAAACTTTAAAGTTCAAAGTTGATCGTTTTTTTAATCATCTAGATCAGTGTTTCCCAACCGGTGTGTCGCGACACAATGGTGTGTTGCGAGCTTCCCTCAAGTTTGTCGCGAGCAAAGTTAACAATTTTATAAAATGTTAATAAAACGTTTAAAAAAATATATAGTTGTAGAATTACTCTGTTTATCTCTAAGAAGATATTATATTAGGAAATATTTTTGAAGCAATGGCGGGCTGTAACATGACTAATTTAACCTTTAAACCCACCAATAGGCTGACGTAATGCATTATATTTTGTATTTACAATTATATCAAAAGTAATTATTGATTTTCATTTTTTAGTTTTTTATATGATGAAAGTTTTATCCGTATAATATAATAACGGACAAATTTTTAATTCAAAAGGCAACAGGAAATAAACATAAAGAAATTAATGATGACGACACCGAAGCAACTTCCACTAAGAAGTCAAAAATTATGACGAAAAGTACATAGCATTGGGATTTTCATTGACAGGAGATAAATACTGTCCTATACCAATTTGCGTTGTTTGTAACGATAAACTTTCGAATGCTTCTATGGTTCCTAATAATTTACAACGCCATCTGGATACAAAACATCCTAATTTAAAATCAAAGACTCCTGATTATTTCAAAACGTTGTTAAAATCGTCTCACAAACAAGCCGAGTCATTTACAAATTACATAAAAACTTCAAGTAAAGCACAGAAATGTAGTTTCTTAGTTGCTGAGCTTGTAGCACAAAAAAGAAACCTCATACTATTGCTGAAAATTTAATTTTACCAGCTTGTCGTTTAATGGTCAAAACTTTAATAGGAGATGATGCAGAAAAAGAAATTTTAAAAATCCCGCTTTCAAATAACACTATTAGCAGACGAATTCAAGATATGTCGGAAGACGTAGAAACTCAAGTAATAGAACACCTCAAACGTGATAACATATTTGCCCTGCAAATCGATGAATCAACAGATATAAGTGGAAAAGCTCAATTAATTGCTTTTATTAGAATTATTTTTGACGGAGATATGATTAGTCAATTTTTCTTTTGTAAAGAATTACCTGAAAGAACAACTGGCGAAGATATATTCATGACAACTGACAAATATTTGGAAAGTTTTAATCTCAGTTGGAAATTAAAGGATTTGTGACAAGAGCTAAAGAATGCAATCCTTGTATTATTACAACCCACTGCTTTTTACATCGAGAAAATTTAATTTTAAAATGTATCGGCGATGAATTGACAAATGTTCTTCAGCAGGTTGTAAAAATGGTCAATTTTATAAAAAGCAAACTTCAAAAAGTTTGCATTTTTCCTAAACTATGTAAAGCAATGGAAGCAGAACAGTTAGTGTTATTACTGCACACAGAAGTGCGATGGATATCAAAGGGCAAGGTATTAGCACGATTTTATGAATTACGAGAAGAATTACTTGTATATTTTACAACTGAGCAAAATAAATTCAGTGATTATTTGAGTAATGAAGAATGGTGTTCAAAGGTAGTTTTCTGGCAGATTTATTTCAACACTTAAATAAACTAAATTTAAGTTTACAAGGCAAACAAGAAAATCTGTTAGTATCTACTGATAAAATTAATTCTTTTAATGATAAATTGGGTATGTGGAAGAGAAGAATAAAACTTAGAAGAAAAACTTTAGCATTATTTTCCTTCTCTAAATATTAGTGAGTACGACTGGATTAGAAATCCTTTCTTAAACATTACCACTAATCAAAATTTATCAGTAGAAGAAGAAGAAGAATATGCAGAAATTAAAAATGATAGAACTTTAAAAAAAAAATTTGATGAAACGAATCCAACAGAGTTTTGGATGCAAATTTCAAAAGAATATCCAAATTTATCTATGAAGGCTATAAAAATTTTATTACCTTTTTCTACTTCCTATTTATGGGAATTAGCATATTCATCTTTGACGGAAATTAAAAACAAAAAACGTGAGAGACTACTTTGCGTAGAAGACGAATTAAGAGTATGTCTTTTTACAATTCGTCCACGAATTATGATGCCATGCGAAAAACAACAAGCGCAAATATCACATTAACTTAAATTTGATTAACAAAAGTTGTAACTTTTTTTAAGAAAATTTGTTAAAATTATTTTCTTTTAGTTTAAATTAAAAAAATACATAATTGGTTTTAATATGTACCAATCTATGTAATAAACATGTTTATTTGATAATAAAATTTTGTAAAAAAAAATTGTAACTAAAATCTAATTATATACTTCCTCTTAATTTTTGGTGTGTCGCAAAAATATGCTCATTCTCGGCAGTGTGTCGCGAATATGAAAAGGTTGGAAACCACTGCTCTAGATGTAATCATAACATCAGTGTATGAGAAATTCAAATTACATTCTTCTTACTCTAATAATTTCGCGTTTTTATATAATATTTACACGGAGAGAAATCTGCAATCACTAGTTATGAATAGTATGTTCATAAATTACACATTTAATAAAATTTATAAAATATGAATTATATTATGATGTTATGCGTAATACGCATATAACATTCCTAAGAGTGCAATTTGTATGCGTTACGTGTATTCATGTATTATGAATATGGTTTATAAATGTAATAAAGTTATGAATTGTTTTCATATTTTACTAGTTATCACTATAGTTATAATTTTATCTTAAGTTATGAACCAACCTTCTTATATTATGATACATCAGCCAAACCAGCAGAACGTTTCACGCGCAGATAGTGTGTGCATTGCATCATCTAAAGAAGTGATTTTATCAACTGATCAAAAGGTAAGCAAAATGTAATAAAATTGTCATATATTTCTGTTTTTTGAGTTCTAATGTTTGTATATTAATTCGTCGTTTGCTTTTCCAAGTTTATCGTTTTCTTTCTTACCTTTTCTGAGTTTAGAATCTAGCTTGGTTCACAAGTTGATTACCTAACTTTTTGAGAAGTGTTTAGTTAGATTTCGGTTGCTTGTTTGAGATCTTCGATTTCTCTCACGCCCTGATGAAGCCCTTTACGAAAGTGGGCAAAACGTTGGCAACTTCGGTTACAACATTGACACGGTCCAAACACGGAAGACGTTCTTATCTTAGTATTGATAAACGTTGCTGCCTATATAATAAGTAAACCTATTACAAAAATTATTTGTATTCATGTTCTACAACTTCAATATTAAAAATCGTTTTTGTTAAATTATCTTGACTGCAATAGAAGAATAGGTTTGTGGTTAGCAACTTGTAAAATTATTTTTTTTAATTGTTGCTCAAGCTCTGTTTCAGTTTTGTTTATATTATTTACGTTTTATTTATTTGAATAATTGCTTATTTTTTATAATAATCTGTATTATTATATAATGATATGTGTAATTAGTTATGTATTAGTTCTTGTATTATGTGTTCTATTTAAATTATTTAGTTGTAAAAGTATGGTGGTGTACTTATAGCTGCATTAAAATTGTGTAATCATCGTAAAAAAAATAAACATTTTTTGAAACTCAAAATATATGTTTTAGTAATCTACAAAATATATAGGAGAAATATCTTGTGATTATTTCGTATAAGAAGAGTAAAATTAACTCCGAAATTATAATTAATATTCATAATTGTTAATGCACCATTCTGAATATCATTTAATAAACAATACTTTATTTATCACATATTGTGATTGGCTGCTTAAAAAATTATTCTTTATACCTATAACTTCGTTACTGGATGTGAATTGTAATCATAATAGATGTGACTTAAATCACATATTACAATTACCTGGTTAAAATTTTATTCTTAATATGATCATTGTTTGTGAGTATTATTCATAAAGATATGATTATTACGCATATATATATCGAAATCGTTTACTTCATAACTTATGAATTATAATCATCATCGATGCTAACATGACTATTATACCGATGGTTTATAAATTTATGAATAGCTAGTATTTTATGCTTAAATTACGTATAAGTTGTGCGTCTTACGAATGATATCTGAAAACATTTCTCTCCGTGTATACATTTAAAAATTATTCTGAAAACGAACAATTAGAATTATGTCAAAAATTTATTAAACGACAAAACCCGCAATGAACGAGACATAACTGCCGTTAAACTTGTTAAAGAATGCAATATTTACAAAATTTTGATGAAAAAGTTATTACGTCTCCAGGATAAACTTTGAATTATATAACAACTAACAACTTAGTACAATGCCGGTTTCTGTTGTTACCGCAGAACGATCCTTTTCAAAACTCAAAATAATAAAAAATTGTTTAGGATTGACCATAAGGCAAAACCGACTAAGTAATCTTGCTATCATTTCAATAAAAACGTACTAGCTAAAGGAATTAGACACCGAAGATTTAATTAAACAATTTGCAAAAATTAAAGCACGGAAAGCTCAATATTATAATAACTGGATATTAACCTTTAAAAGGTGACATGTTGCACTATTAAGATAATATATTGTTTATTGTTTTTAATTGTCGATCAGTTTCCTATGATATATAGACGGTATTTTTAATGTTTTAAATATTTTTTCTATTTCATGTGCTTTTTTATTATATATTACATTTCAAACTAAAATACAAATACATATTTTGAGATGTAATACTGTTAGAATATATTTCTGTTTTCTATAAATTTATAATTATGTTATCTACCTCAATGAAAAAATACTTGTATGGCTTATGGCTTGTACTTGTAAAATATAAAAATGAAAATAAATTTATGAAAACACTTTTTAAAATTATTTTTCAATAGTGGATAATAATACCTAACTTAACTCGTATCTGTACTTACATATGAACGTAATGCAAATTTGGTAGTCATATATTTATTTTTGGTGTTTTGCATAAAAGTCTTAGACACAGACGTTTTTATGTCTTTTTAGGCGTGATAAAGTAGGTATATAAGCGTCATAAAACGTCGTCTCTAAAAAACAAATTGTTTTATGGTAAATATGTTGTTTGAGTACAGTACTGTTTTAGGAATACTTAAAGTTTGAATAAAAAAGTAAAATACATACACACTTTTAATAATAGTAGCTTTGCAAAATTGTGCATAGATATAATTTAGAGATTTTTTAGTGGTTCTGCATTATTATTGTTGATTGTTTCATCGACAGCTTAATAAAATGGGTTACTATAGTTCAATTGCCGAACAGATGGCAATAATTTCCTCCTACGTATAAAAAACATTAACTCAATATATATACGGGTATTGTTGGTTGCTTATACGGTAGTGGATTTTTTTTATAAGCTAAGTAAAAAAAAATTATGTAATTGTAATAACCAACAACAAGTTATAAATTTATTGCATTTAATATTTTATATAATACTATTGAGTGCTTACCTAACAAAAATTGAACAACGAAATAAAATTTTAAGTGGAATCGGAGTCTGATATAGAAGATTTATTACCCAATTGAATAATAATAAGTTTAACTATAACTTCTAATGTGAAGTTTGTCTACCAGATTTCTTGCTCTACTTTAACCGTACGTTGTATAGATTATCTGCAGAAACATTGGCTACTGCTTCAAGAAATAGATTTTTAACTTTTTGAGTTTCAGATGCTGTCTTTTTTCAATTCATCCACCACATATAGATAATCTTGTATATCAGCTTTTGAGTTGCAAAAGTTGAATTTTTTATACTTTTCTGCTATGATATCATGAATTATCTAACAATATTACACCACCTTATACTAAGTTACATAACACCGAGTCAAACTAGTTTTGAAATACCCCAGAATCCATTTCTTTATTGTAGTCGACAGTTTCTTGTTAATTCAAAAACAAGCAAACCATTTACAACAAATCCTGTATCTAATCATATAGAACGTGTTTCTGAAACACTACTACAAACTTAAAAAGTACTTTCTTTGTAGCGTTAAATAAATTTTTTTTAAAGAATTTGATGAAAAATGGCTCCAACATTCAGTTTTCTGAGAACTCAGTTCGATGACGTGTTGTATTTCTGTCTTGATTTCTTTAGTTGATGCTAAGTGATTTGCATAAGTTTTTGATAAACTTTGTTTTGGCGTGTGTGCAAAGACTTAAAGATACTAGAAGTGTTTTTCATAACACCTTATGAAGTAACAGAGGAAGAGTCCAGATATAAAAGCTTGCCGTGCTGTTTAAATTTTATATCTGTTCAAATTTTGGTACTAACATGAATCAAGATTTGTTAAAAATAATATATTTTCTTGTCCTCTTTTCTATACATTCTTATTTCTTGGTCAAAGATTTTCTTCTAATTATTATGAGAGGCGTTTAAAAAAAGGAGAAATTTACCATAGAAATTGGTTATTTTATTCAATATCTAAAAACATGGTTTTCTGTTTTTGTTGAAAATTTTTTGATGTGCAAGAGAATAATAAATTTTCTCGGGGTTTTAATGATTGGTTACATTTAGCAATGAATGAATTTGTTACAAGTAGCTTGTAAACGAGAATTTGTTTTAATTACATGTTGGAAATTTTTTTTACTATTACATTTACATATGTATTCATTTTTATATTCTTTTGTTAAAAACGTGTCAAAGCGAGAAGAAAGAGTCTCCACTTAATCGTTTCTACTTGACAAAGCTTGAGGAGAGCAAATCGGACACGTTTTAAAACAGAAAAAATACAAGCTGAACAACTGTTTGCAAAACATTATCACAATAATTTTAACTTCAGTTATATCAAACTCTCAAGTTATGCAATACTTCATACGGGTAAGTAATTACGGCAGTAACGTTAAATTTAACTAATTAAATTAAATTTGAAAAAAATTGAACGATTATAAATCTAAATTGTATGTAAATTAAGAAGAAAAACGCACAGTTAGTCAAGCTTCAAGCTTTAATAATTTGACAAATAATTAAAAAATTAGCATAAACTACTTGTGACAGCATGCATATATAAGATCGTCATGCATACGATCAACACAAAAAATGTTTAAATACAGAAAAAAGGTACTTACATGTTTCAATCAATAATGCTAGTACTAGTGGCATAAAACATTTTTCTAAAAAATACAAATAAAGCAAGATCGAACAGGTGTACCGCCAAATCTTCATGATAATTTGCCAAAGAAAAAAATGTTGAATTTAACTTCCTCATTTAATGGATTCTGGTAACTGACATGTTTGCATTTAATAAGCAACGATTTAATACATGAGCTTCTGCATTTCGTAGTTATTGACAGAAGTAATTAGCAATAATTAAAGAATATCTTGAATTAACACATGATAGTACCAAAGTATGCTATCCTATACAGGAAACCCCAGATTTAGACAACCTGGCCAGTACTGGGAAACCTAAGTTTGGCGTACCTGTATTGGTTCAGACTTGGCCCAGGATTGGATAGCTCAGCCTCGGCCATTTCATGAGGACCCAAGCTTGGGCCTAGACTGGTTGACCCAGCTTCGGTTATGCAAATTATTAGCCAAGCTTGGCCCAAGCTTGGATAACCCATCCTTGGCCATTCTATGAGAATCCAAGTTTGGCCCAACCCTGGATAACCTAGCCTTGGCCATTCCATGGAGACCCAAACTTGGTCTTACATTGGTTGACCCATCCTCGGCCATGCTAATGCTTACCCAAGCTTGGCCCAAGCTTGCATAACTTATCCTTGGTTATTCCATGGAAACCCAAGCTTAGGCTAAGACTGGTTGACCCAGCTTTGGCCATGCAAATTATTGGCCAAGCTTGGCCCAAGCCTGGATAACCCAGCCTTGGCTATTCCATAGGGACCCAAGCTTGGTCCTACACTGGTTGACCCATCCTCGGCCATGCCAATTCTTACCCAAGCTTGGCTCAAGCTTGCATAACCCATTCTTGGCTATTCCATGGAAACCCAAGCTTGGGCCAAGACTGGTTGACCCAGCTTCGGCCATGCAAATTATTAGCCAAGCTTGGCCCAAGCTTGTATAACCCATTCTTGGCCATTCCATGAGAATCCAAGTTTGGCCCAAGCCTGGATAATCCAGCCTTCCTATTCCATAGGGACCCAAGCTTAGTTCAAGACTGGTTGACCCAGCCTTGGCTAAAGCTGGATTATCCAAGAAAATAGCAATAATAATTTTTTCAATGTTAAAAATTTTAAAAAATTGGTTAATAAGTTGAGTTATGATAATATCGAAAGTGTAGAATTGAAACATTGAATGTTAGTACGTTTTAACTAGAAGGAAAAACCAAATATAATTTCTTTTGTTTACTCCGCAATTATCACGAGGCGAGACTACTAAAAGTAATTATATCTAATTCTTACCTTAGAGTTTAAAGATGGCGTGCGTTAAATAAACCAAAAAAGTTTTGAATAAAAAAACTAATTTAGATGTTAACCGGCAAAGTTTAAATAATCAAAGTGTAAACATCAGCTGTGTGAGTGACGTTAATGACCCTAGTGATACAGAAAACCAAAAAATATTAAACAAAAGGTGCCAAAATGAGTTGAACTTGAATGTGAACTAGTGATGGAGAATAATAACTGTACTAGCTAAATGTTAATATAATTTAAGACGAGATCTAAATAGTAATTAAAAAACTTTATGTAATTTAAATAGTACATAATACAAGTAATAACAATAAAGTGTAAATACGTTCATACAATTATTTATTCCATTGTTTTATTAATGCTTAATTCTTGGCATTTAATTAAGAGCTAGTTTTAGCAATTAAGCGTGGCCCAGTACTGGCAACTAAGCATGGCCCAGGTCTGGCAACTGAGCATGGCCCAGGTCTGGCAACTGAGCATGGCCCAGGCCTAGCGACCAGGACTGGGCCCTGATTATCATTCCAGACTTTTTCCAAAGCTGGCCCAAGCCTGGCATATAAGCTTGGCCCAGGCTTGTACAGACTTGGGCCAAGCCTGGACCAAGCCTGGGCCTATGGTACTTTCCTCTATGGGATGAGATCCAAAAAAACTAAATCTCGCCACAAAATATTTAACATTAGCAGATGGTCTTTAAAAACACTATCAGAATACTGATAAAAGTAAACAGAACGTTGAAATACAAAGATTAGTAGTACACCATAATTTCAAGAAGTACATTACTTTTAATGTAATTTTGCCACATACTTTGAATTAACCAATTAAAAAAGTATATGTAGGAGGTGCTTGTATCTACTTATGCCTGCACAGCATAGTTTAATATTGTTATTTGTGTCGCAGAATCACTAAAACGTTACATTTTTAGGATCAACTAACATAGCAAATCAAAATTTACTCTGAATTACACCGAAACGTTACTTCTGCCACCTGTTTGCAAAACGGCAAAATTTATTTTATGGATATCAATCGTAGTAAAACTATGACACGTGCACATTTAATAATTTTTTTTGTTCTTTACATAATTTATTATAGAATGGTTGTCTTTGATTATAAATTATGTAAGAGTACAAGTATACGCCTACGAAAAATTTTAATTCTCACCGAGTGCGAAAATAAACTTCATAGAATAATTTCTTTTAAATAATTTGGATTTCTTAGTTTTTTCAATAATTGTTTGTAGTGAATGTAAAGTTGATAATCAACTAAATTCCTAAACAATGTTTAACACTGCAAAATCTTTGATTTTTTTTTACTATCTTTAATTGAGTTTTAAATGTTCGATTTTGATATTATAACTAGTTTTTATCAACTAATTTAAATTTAAGTAAAACAAAAACTCTCAACCTGTATCAATATAATTAACAAACAATTAAATTTTTTATTAGTTTAGAGAAAATAAAAATGCCATCAATTTACTATATGAAAGTATGACACTTTAAACAAACACAGTTTCTTCTTTAATTTTTATTAATTTTGATACGATCTATTTCAATTTGTGTAGTATCTACAAAAATACATAAACTTTTTATTTAATTTAAATTGTTACTTAATACTTATTTATTTAAATGTAACATCAATTATTTTATAAATATGTGCTTAGATGTGTTTATAATAAGTGTTATTTGAAGATCTAATAAATTTTTCTCTAAACAAAAAGTTAATGGGAGTAAGGAAAAAAAAATTTTCACAACACTAAGTGCTTATTATGTCATCAAATCATTGCTCTGTTTATATAACAATACTCAAAAAACCATAATAAAATACACATTGCATACATAATTAAAAATACAAGTTGTTACGTACAATTATCAATCAATATTATGTTTTACAAATATGTATCAAATCAAGCGATTCATAGTTGTAAAGTAAAAATTACGTTAATTTCTGTAATTTATTGTCTTTATTTACTGCAGTAATTTTTGTTAATCTGGATTTTGTAGTATAGATAATATCAATTCAAATTGCTTTATTTTGGTAAAATAATTTTAATTGTCAATTAAATAATATTTACATGTAAAGCAAAATTTTTTTGTTAGAATGTTGGTTCTGTAAAAAAAATCTTTTTAAGAGTTTTAGCATTTTGAATTGCTTATGTACATATACAGTGTGTCAATTTGAAAATTTTAGATTTAAAATATATTTACAACAAAAAATAATATCGAAACCTACCCTTTCACACCCGGCAACATCAACTTTAAAAATATATATTGCAACCTCTCACTTATGACACATCGTTAAAAATGTCTGAATGCACCCATTGTTTTTTTTGCAAACGCGTTGACTCGAACCAATACGGCAATACCGTTGAATGGCAGGTGATAGCACAGTTTTTATAAAATTAGAATTGCTGCTTCATAGACCTGATTTTAATATAATGCATGCCGCTTAATGGAATCGCGAATAATGTTAATGTTATCATTTCGTTTTACACGAATTAATAATTTTTTTAATAAATGTAACAATTTGATTATAGCGGGGAATAACTTTTGTTCTTTTATATATTAAAAGTTATTTACAATATAAAAGATAAGCGATAATAAAAACGTATAGTATTATTTCAAATAAACAATAATTTTGTTTTTTGTTTGTAGAAGTTTTTATTATAGATGGTGCGTATTTCAGTTTGGTACTATCGTTCATAGTATCCTGTTTGGGCGTTTTAGTCTTCATGGTGCACGTTTCCTTGTGCTTACCAGTGTCAGATTTATAAACAAAAGTGAAAGTAAATTAAAATTCAGTGTTCCATACGAAACAGCATTATGTCAGTGGCGTAGACAAAAGAAAAGAGTAAGCAAAAAAAACTGAAAAAGCACAAGACCCATTGTTTAATATAGAATTTGTATTATCATCTATTTATAATCTCACTACCCAATTAAAAAATCTTCTTCTGATTGTCAGAATGATACTTTACATTTTTTCCATAATTCGGAAATTCCACTAGAATTAAATATCACCAAAAATTCTAGCAAAGACTCGCAGAACGGAACAATGACTAATTTTTCAGACTGAATTTATAAGTTTGCAAGTTTAAAAATTAGAAAAGTTATTATATATGTAATTATGTTTCTATCTAGTTATTTAAATAATGATTGATTACATTTTTTAATGTACACGATTTGTTTTTTGTGTTAAAATGTTTTTGTAATTCCTCATATGAGTTTAATTAGATTGAATATACAATGGTAGGGAGGGAGACGGAGTACTTTATGATCATATTTTTCAGTCAATTAATCAGCTGCATATATTTTTTTAGGCTTAATCTTATAAATCAAGATTTTAGTTTATTCAATTACTAAAAAAATATTAATTTTTAACAATGTGTAGTAACTCTTTCTTTAAACAATTAATTTCAAATAAAACATTTTGTTCTTTTAACTATTTCTGGATATCTTCTTTTTTCCATGCTCGATTTAGAGTTTTTGTCACTAAAGCACTGTGGTAAACGGCATTGTCCACTATAATTGGAAAAGGTTTACTTAAATTTTTCAGTTACTTATTCTCAAACCAATTTAAAAAAATTTGCTTGATTTATATTCCCGTAGTAATCTGGGTTTTTGGTCGAGGAACTAAACACTAGGTAAGTCTGCACCAGGATGAATCCTTTTTTATTACAGGCATAAAGTACAATATACCTGTTTTTAACAAATTTTAATAAAAAGTAATCTTTTGCTATTGACTTTGGTAGTTTTTAGATTGTCAATCTGTCAAGAACGACCCACTGTACCATTCTGAAAAATTCAGGTTTCATCTAAGTAAACAACTTTGTAAGTTTATGCTTTCTGAATTTTTTAATACGTTTTTAAGAAACGAATGCGTTTGATTGGTGATTCCATTAAACCTCGTCTAGAATTATCTTTGAACTGTTACAAGTTTATCTAAGTTAATTAAAATTATTAAATTAAGTTTTTAAACATTTTTCAACTTATTGCTTTTATACATTTTATAAATTATGTTTTGAATATAGATTTTAGCAAAATTATCAATGTTTGTCAGTAACCTTGGAAGTTTTTGTTTCAACTGATAGGTACTTATGATGACAAATTAATTTGGACGTACAGTAAGTATAATTATGTCTCACCGAACGACGTATACAACACGCTAACGCAATTATTTAATTTACTTTTTTTAATATATCCTAATATCGATCTTAATCAAAATCGTAATTGCCGACGTGTAATCTTTGTCAACGAATCAAAACGTCTGCTGCACCGATGACTAGGCGGCCACCTCTCCCCCACGGAAAACCAAACCATCAAAGTCGACCGCCGCGTCCGAACAACAGCAAAAAAAAAGAAAACGGAAGTTGGCACGACCGCTTTCCCGGTTACGATAAAATCAAATCGAGAAATAGCCTAAAAATCCACGATGCGGTTAGTCATTGCAAGTAATAAAAAAGTACCTCGCGTACGTTCAAGATAGTAGCAGGCGGTTTGTCGACCGTCGACAAAGCTTCTTCCAAACCCTTTTCGAATACGGAAGCCAACAATTAAAAAAAAGGTTTTGCTGACATATACAGTTGCCAAACGAGCTAAGGCGTCTTTTTGCTCAAGAAATCGATGACGACTTTCGTCAAAAAATGGTTGCGCTCGCCAGGCACCACCGTTGTTGACAAAAAACAATAAACGGTTGCCGTAGCAACTAAAAATCGAAAAAAAACCAAGATGCCAACGAGAAAAACGAAAGCTACCAAGCCAAACAAACCGACCCGTTTTATGTAGTTGCTTTTTCCCAACAGCGTGTTTTTGTTGTCGACTGGACATTGGAAGCATTTCCAAAATATGAATTTTTACCATATCAACCGCTTCTTCAAATGCCATAAAACGTTGCTTTTGGAATTTATTTGTGATACGAGAAAATAAAAAAAACTGGTTGCTATATCAAGACTATTTATCAAATCGACGTTTTGAGTGTTCAAAAATCACTTTTTTAAGGCGATTTGTAAGTGCTTGAATTGTCATGGTGAAGAATCCGTTTTCGACAGTAGGTTATGTCTTCGAAAACTTTTAGCAAACAAATGTTTAGTTTCTATAAAAAAAACAAGGTACCATTTGCCTTGAAATGTTTTTTGCACTAGCAACTTTGTTGCATTGTTGCATTTGGTTCATCTTGAAAAACTTATAGGGTCGTTTATTTTTCGATTTATTCATTTTTCAATTTATTTGTTCGTTGATTCAGAATTTGTCACCTGTCACAATGTCATAGATTGACCGAGATAATTTTTTGACGTTACGTATTTCGTCAAAAATGTATAACTTTACAGATTGGTGTGTTTTTATGCGACGATAGATCCTTCGATGTGGAGGATAGGCATAACTCAGAAAGAAAACACTGTAGTAATCGTGGCTACGTTTCGTTGTCTATTGTGCCAACTTCATCAGGCCTATCTATATTGGATGGTAATTATAATTAATTATACAAGTATATGAGTCGAACATATTTCAATGGTCAATATAATTAAAAAGTTACAATTTACAGTAAAAATGAAAACAAACAACAAATTATCAAAATCTTATTTGTTCACCAATATTACGCTTGAGTAAAAGAAATAATTAATCTTACCTAACCGTGGAATGTTTAATTTCTGCCCAAATATACAATATAATTAAAACTTGGACCAAGTAGGAAAGCACGAAGACATATAACCTTATCCGGCACAAACATAACCCACACATAAACTGAATCTCAATGATAGAATTAAAGTAATATACACTTTAACAACTGATCAGCGTGAGAATTTGTATTGATAATGATAAGATTAACGTAATTTTGTTAGTTGTTATAAAATTAAGTGACAAACATACGTTTACATGCACTAATAATGTTATAAATGGAATTCAGGTTTTGAGTATCCGTCTTGAAATTTACATTATCATTATATAAATTAATAAAGAACATCTCAGATATTAATTTTTTTTTAAAATTTAGTTCTACATCCAAAACTTGTGGATTGTCAAAATCAAAATCATGATTGTCCTCGACATGATGGAAAGTTAGGCCAGTATCTACAGTTTTTTTATTGCAATCATAGTTATGGTTTTTAATTCTATTTTTAAGCTTTTGTTTTGTTTGGCCGATATAATATTTATTGCATTGTTTACAATTGATTTTATATACAACGTATCATTTGTCTAAGATTTTTGTTTTTGTTTCTTGTTAGTTTTGTATAAATATTGTTGTATATAGTGTTATGGTTATAGAGAACAATTTTGACATAATCAGATTTTTTTAAAATGTTAATTATATTATTACTTAAACATGGGATGTTAATAAGTTTTTTGTATTGTATACTGTTAGTAGGTGAAACATTCGTGTTTAATTTAAGTTGTATGGCTGGTAACAATGGTGTAGACTTAAGAATGTTCTTGATTAAATGATATGGATAATTGTTATCTTTTAAAATGTTTTTAAGAATTAATAAGTTTTTTCCATGAAATTGTTTACTGCTAAGTTTTAAGATTTTATTCATCATACTTTTAATTATGTTAATTTTATGATTATGAGGATGTCTAGAGAAATAATTAATGATCCTGTTAGAAGCGATAGGTTTAGTGTACCAGTCAGTTAAAATTGTATTATTATCTATATCTCTAATCAGAAGGACATCTGAAAAAGGAATACAACTATCTTTTTCTAACTCATACGTAAATTGAATGTTAGAATTATAGTTATTGAATATATCTAATGTTTCATTAGCTAAATGTTTAGGAATGCAAGTAATAATGTCTCAACGTAGACACACATAAACACAGGATTAAAAGATAGTTTTGACTTAACAAATGTCAGTAAGTCATGCACAGTTAAGTTAGCTAGGATGGGTGATGCTGGATTACCCATAGCTGTCCCAAATGTTTGTATATATTGACTATGCCCATACGTAAAAAAGCTGGATGTAAACAAGAACTCAACTATAGGTAGGAACTCGTTAAGGCTAAGTATCGTAAAACTACATATCTGTGACCAATATTTTTTGATAAGACACACAATCAACTTTTTTGTAATATTAGTAAACAAAGAAATTACATCAAATGATACTAATATGTAATCTCTAGGTACAACGGCTTTATTAACTATATTCAGTAGATCATACGAATTTTTAAGATTGTAATTAAACAAAAAGGAAATGTTGTTTAATATAGTAGTTATGAACTTAGATAGTTCAGAAGTCGGTGAATTAATGCATGATACTATAGGTCTTATGGGATGATTATCTTTATGTACCTTAACAAGACCATAACATTTTGGAGGATTACTCGTATAAGTAGTCAATTTTTTATATAAACTTAGATCAATATGGCCTTTTTGGTATAGCATTTTACTAATCTTGTTATTTGAAAAGACATCGTATGATCATTACTAACTTTCTTGTAAATGTTAGTATCATTGAGTAAAAGTTCTGTTTTATCTTGATACATAGTTTTATTCATAATAACTGTAGAATTTCCTTTATCAGATTTAATTACAAAAATATCTTTATGATTCTTAAAAAAAATTTGTTTTATTAATGATTAAATGGATAAAATGGTTTTGAGTTGGTATGAATTTATTGTTTTTTTTATTATTGATAAAGTTGGTCACAATATTTACCACTTTGCCCCGCAATCTTTCCCGGTCAAAGTCTGAATGTAGGGTTAAAACATCTTCTACATCCTTTATAATATTACAAATAGGAAGATTATTATTATTGTAATTATAGGCGAATTTGGGATTAAGCGTTAAACATTGTGTTACTTAACTAGGTAATTGTAACGTTGTTAAATAATGAATGCAATTTTTTTCGTTGATTTGTAGATTGTAGTTATTCCGCGTGTATCATTTTTTATGTTTGTTATCTAGATTTTGCTTATTTTGAAAACGTGTTGTCTCATATTTAGTTTTTAACTTTACAATAGAAGCATTAGTTGCCAGAGAGTAGTACTAGTTTAACATAATCTCAAACTATATGTAATTCGTATGTTCATATAGTTCTAAACTCTACATCATCAAATCAAGTACAGTTTACAATAATTAAAAAAAAAATTGTCAACAATGAAAAAAAAACAACTGATTGAGATGGTCGCTGCTGTGCTTAAAAAATTAAAACAATAAAATTTAGTGATGCTTGAATGATGTTGACATTTTTGTCTTAATGATTGCATATGCTTTATCAAACAAATTTGTGTTTCTGGTAAAGCCCCCAATTGAACGAGTAAAGAAAATCATATTCTTGCCATTTACCTTGCAGCAGCAACATTTTAACATACTAAAATACATTATCTTAGTACATAAATGCGATAAATGTGATTTTATCAATGCCAATTATATATGTATGTAAAAATGTAACGTTGAAATTCATGTAAGTCTATGCTCCAACAACACAACACCAAGACAACGAAGTAGAAGTACTCAAAATCTCAAAAGGTATAGCAAAAAATAAAGCTAGCATTACTATAATAGAAGAAGACTTTAATGCAAAGGTAGGACAACAGAACAAAGTAAATGACACATATATCGGTAAATTTAATAAACGAAAATGAAAGAAGCGATACTGGCTAACTTTGCTTAAACAGAAAAAGTGTATAATAAATACGTTCTATAGAAAAAAACTGCTAGAAAATTTACAATGGGTCAGTCTAAATGGACGTGACAAAAATGAAATTGACTTTTTGCTTACAAACAAAAAATATATATTCTAAGATTTAGATATAGTAAATTAATTTTCAATTGGGAGCGACCACAAAACTCAATAAAAAATTTGCGGAACAAATAAGATTTAGAAGAGAAAGCTACAAACAGCAGTTAAACAAAACTTTAAAAAAGTATCAACAAAACTAAAGAAAAAAATGAACAACAATAACAAAACAAAAAAGACGTGTATTTATAAACAATGGTAAAAAACACAAACAGGTGTGTAGAACTAAATCACAAAATTTAAAAAAAGACCAAAAGAAAACGTACTGGAATATAATATAAGGACTAGTGAAAAATATAATAGAAAAAAACAAAAACCCAAACGTGTTTGAAAACTGTAGCAAGAAAATTAATTAAATTAAAAGATAAACAAGATAATATATTAGACAAAAAATAAGAGATATTAAAAGTTGCAGAAGATTTTTACAAAAATTTATACAACCACAACAAAGCAAGAATGATTTAGAAAAAAAACAACAAAGAACAAAAAATACAAATAATAAAGATAAATTCAGAAGAGACACCCGATATCAATATACAAGAAATTGAATACGCAATAAAACAAATGAAAAATAACAAATCAGTGGAAGAAGACGATCTTCTGCGCAAAATGTTAAAAGAAGCACAGATGGACTAAAACAAAATCTTGCAACACTATGCTATAAATGCTTAACTGAATGCAACATTCTAGACCAGTGGTTCTCAAAGTGATCCTTACGGACCCCCAGACGTCTTCGAGATCATTCAGAAGGTTCATAAAAAATTAAAATTAAACAATGTCAGGGGGTCTGCGCAAGTTTTAATATAAAATAAAAATATTGTGACACATTTTTACTAATATGGAAGTTCAAATAAATAACAATGAATAAAGTATTAGCGATTTTTACATTTTAAGTAAAATACAAATATAGACAGGTGCACAAAATATAAGTCATGCATCTAATCAACAATTTAGTTTTGTGTTATGCGTGATGTGAAGTACATACAACAATTTTTTTCTGGTCTTGGGCAAAAAGAAGTATAATTTTTTGTATTGTTATGCAGATAGCGTACCTTTGTTACGTAAGTATATTTGAATAAAATTAATAACTCTTTTTAATTTAAATTTATTTAAGCAAAGTTATATTCTTGTTTAAATTGATTAAAAAAATTATATATCATAGTTAACAGTACAGTAATCCCTCAACATTCATTAAGGATTTACAGATGTGTTTCTAAACAATATATTTTTAATGATTATGTTAAAAAAGTTAGACAAATTGGGTTTTATAATTTAATATAATGCACCCTAAAAGTTAATATTAATATTTTAGGTTTTTGTTTATTTTGTTTACTTCCACGAATAAACTAATTTCCGAATTACTGAATATTACTGTATTATGTTGTTAAAGTCTTTCAGGATCTCGTGAACTGTGGCGCTGTAATCGGTTTATGTCAAAATATTGCTACCATCCGTTTTACAAATATTCTACGGAATATTTTTCCTAGCCTATAATTTCCTTTGTTGTTGTATTTGTAATTAACAAATCTCCATTACTACTTATTTGTATTTAATATATAAATATCTGATTATTTTTAAATTATAAAATTTTTTTATTGACATGGTTGTCTTTTAGATGAACTAACGTCCAATTTTCTAATTTTCAACTCAAGGTCACAGTTTACAACATGAATGAATGAAACGCCTCGAATTATTTTCTTGTAAAATGAATTAGTACACCATGAGTACCTACACAATATGTGACAATTACATTAAATTTTATGCATCTCAAATAAATAATTCAACAAAACAACAAAATTGCATTTAAAAAAGTTATTATAATTAACAGTGGTTTGTTGCAAATAAAAATTTTGATGTATATATTTTCTTATATTTTTTGGGCTTTTTTTTAGATAACAGTATGCTACTACTGGGAAAAAATGCTGTCAATGCAGTGTTGAATATATGGCTTTCTTCTGTCACCAGAAAAAAGTACTTTACTTATGTGTCTTCTATGTAATAAAACAATGTCAAACAATTCAATGAAACCTTCTAAGCTTAAGGAACGTTTAATAAAAGCCTATAACAACAAAGAAGATAACGATTTAACGTTTTTTCCAACAATCAAAGAAAAATATTTAAAAACACCGACATTGCAAGAACTTATAAAGACAATATCTAAGGGAGATGACAGTAGACTACGTGCTTCTTATTATATTTTTTTAATGACTACGGAAAGCCGCACACTGTTAGTGACGAATTTATTCTACTAGTTGTAAGTGAGGTAATACGCACCGTGTTGCACAAACCAGCTTTTGGTATGAAATAAATTTCACTGAGTAATAATACTGTACAAAAACGAATGAACCAAATGGCTCAGTGTATAGACAACTCTGTATGTGATTACTTAAAAACATCTGAATTTTCTATACAGCTTGACGAGATTTGTAAAAAAAGAAAACTTTTTCCAATAATTGTTATTTGCTAAATGTTTGAAAAATGAAGGATGCTCTTACAGACTGAACATTTGTTCAACTATTTATTGCATTATTATCACATTGAAAATAATCCAACAACTGCCACAGTGTTAAAAAAACAATAAAAAATTCTGCAGTTCCGTTTATACAAGACTGAAAGCGGTTTTTAATTTTATGCCCAGGTTTTTAGAAAAAATTGGAATCTGGTAACATAAGCCGTTTATTTTTGACAAAGCCGAAGAAGGCACTGCTAGTAGAAAACCACAATCTTCAGGAAGCGGCATACGTTGCCGTGGACGTCCTAGACTGCCATATTCAGAAAGTAGTTTAAGAACAAAATAAAGAAAAGCTAGTCAACTAACTGCAAGTTATAAACCAGAAGAACTTGCACTGGCTGCAAGTAAAAGCTTGAAGCACAAAGGAAAAGCTTCTACGGCGACCCTCATTGCCAAGGCAGTTTTAACAACTCTCACAAGGGTCACTAAAATACGAGAAATTTGACATAAGAATAAAAAAATGCATAGTGCTAAACCTTTGACACCTGATGAAGCTTTTTTAATTATGGTAAAAGCCAAAACCAAAACATCAATATTTAATTTATAGGCGAACTAGAAAACAACAGTCTGCAAATCCGTCGTATAATAAAATTCGAAAGGTCAAGTACCGCTGTTGTTCTCAAAAGAAGGGTCAAATTTTAACAGAATCTTCCGCAGAAGTTCTGTTACAGAATTTTCCTGACCATACGATAAAGCGTATAGTTGCTTTACAAAAGCCAGTTATATCTAGTTTGTCTGATGATGCATTAAATAGTTTGGTATTAGTTGAGAAATGGGGTTGCGATCAAAGTACTAGTCATTCTAAATACAAACAGCTATTTTTAGAGTCTGTAGTAGGTGATGGTAATTTGTTTTTGACATTTCTGGTCTCTTTGCAACTATATGGAAAAAACCCAAGAGCGGAAAAATAATAGTATGACAAAATCTACAACCCTCTTTGAATAAATTTTGCTGACCAATCTGACTTCAGTTCCAGAAAGAATCTAATGCACTAACTGTACAAGAAAAAAATATGCAAACGATCAAATTTAAGAACTTGTCCCCACGAAATGCGAAATTCAAAATAAAGATTTGTCTGTGTCGTATGTTTGCGTAATGACCATGATTAATGGTAAAGTTTACAATGCTATTTCGGAAACTGCCTCAGCACAAACTTGCTATATTTGTAAAGCGACCTCGAAAAAAATGAATAACATAGACAAAGTTCTTGAGAAAGAAGTACATGAAAATTCTGTATCTTCATGCATGGATACGATTTTTTGAATATTTTTTGCACATATCGTATATCCCAAACAACACATTGGTACAAAAAACGTCTAAATGTCCGTCTAATAAACCTTAATAACGCGTTTAAAAACGTTTTAATGTCTAATAAACGTCTATTAGCCGGACATTTAGACGTTTTTTATACCAATGTGTTGCTTGGGATATTAGATATACAAAAATGGCAAGTGCGGGGTGTAGAAACAAAGACACGTTTTGAAGAAAAAAAAAAGAAAAATACAGAGACTTTCGTGAAATAATGTAGTTACTGGGTGATGTTCCTAGTAGAACAACGAATGATGGCAATACCGCCAAAAGATTTTATAGTGATTCCTCCCTGGTCGCTTCTATAACTGGACTTGATGAAACGCTAATTAAGAGATTTGGTGTAATTTTGCTTATGCTATCTGTTGGATATGCCGTCAATCTTGACGCATTTAATCTGCAAATCTATATGTGAGCCCTTGGTACTACATGCCTGCCTCCGTACACACAATCCTTTTGCATGCTTCATTAATAATCAAAGAAGTAATTTCGCCAATTAGACAATTTACTGAGGAAGCATAGAAATCGCGCAATAAGGATCTAAAATATTTTAAAAAACATCGTACGCGCAAGTTTTCGAGAATTACGGCCAATCAAGACTTGTTGAATTTGATATTAATTATTTCAGATCTCCTCCTCCTTGCGACAGTTACCTCCAAAAAAGGGTACTATTATATGTTCGGATGTGTTCTCTACTGGAAGTACCATCAGTTGAAACATCATCTAAAGCAGTAGATCTAACTCTTCCAACAACGGCTGAGATATCAGAGATGGATACATTGTCAGAAGAAGAAAGTGATAGTGAGAGTGACAATTACGTTCCCTTCAATCAATGAAATGTGTAACGTGCACATTTTTTACGATTGAATACGTCTGATTTTGTGTTCACTGTTTATGTAAATTCTTTTGCGCAATGCATTTGACGCACTGCACATGCGTTATGAGCCGTCTTCTTAAGTACTAAGTCATCCTCCTGCATCTTACGTTTCGCAATGAGGCCAGGGGGTATACACTCCGTGTATAAAAAAACGTATATCGGTTTCACACTATCGACACCTATCGGTGCCCCAACGATCTATTTTAAGCATTTTTTATAGAAATTTACATATAGCGCCATCTCATGTCAATTATAATTAATATGCATACTTATATGCTTATATTTAAATTTTTATAAAAAAAATATTTGATTTAAAATAAAAATTTATATTAAAATTCTTACAAAATTACATTAATACATAACAGTCATAAAACATATACATACATATAAACAAGTTTATAAATAGAGATTTCATATATTAAAAACAATTATTTAGATAATCAATTTTTAGTTATTTTAATAATTATTATGTGAATGACAACAAAAAATAAACATAAATTAATTATAATATGTGGCTATTTTCAATATCTATGCGAAAGTATAAGCTCGTTAGAATCGCTTCAAAGCCCCCACATATAATTTACATATTTCATTATCTATTACACAAGTTTTATATAATACTTTATAATGCAATTTATAGTTTAATGGTAAATTAAAAAAAAAATTAATTAAAACAAAATTTGGATACTCATCTATTGAAGAACGTGTACTTATGCAGCATCTTCGTCATAACGTCAGAGTTTTCTTTCCACCTCGTTCGGATCTGCCAGTATCATTTCCACCAACTTTTGTGCTGTCTGATGAAGTAGATATTCGATGATGAGTACCAATAGATCCCGATGGAGTTGGTCATTTCGCATGAACCACAGTGCATTAGCAACAAGTTGTAGTGATTTGTTTTAGGTTTACTGAACCTTTTCGATGTAGCTCTTCGCCGTGTACCATGCTGGTAAGGTGTACATCATATCGGGCCGTATCAATCTATTTGTAGACTAACCGCTTGTTAATGCCGTTCTTACACATAATCGAGCATAACTTGGGTGTGATTGCTGATGCTCTCGCTGCAACGTTGTGCATATGGTTTTACCATGGCAGACACTTATCCAGAATGAAGCTTAAATACTTTGCTTTGTCTTTAATTAAATACTTTACTTTATCAGTTTTTTAAGCACCATTTTATTGAGGTTATGCCGCTTTCATGACATGTGACTTGATTTTACAATTTTAGTTACAAATTTAGTGATTTTACTAAAAGAGGCAATACATTTAGTTTCTAACTATAAACGTTATATGGTTGATATGGGGCACCAATAGGTGGCAAAAAAGTCGCGCCTTTTTGGAAATTTATATGAAGTAAATATCCCCTGAATGAGGCGAAGCGGACATTTTTTTGGGTGCTGCAAAAAGTGGAATGACCACTTGTTGAATTTGTGTTTGTGATTTTTTTTGCCTTAATGGTGAAAATTATTTAAGCCGGCGTTCGTTGTAGCGTCTGAGTTTCGTTGTAGCGCCTGCAGTTCGTTGTAGCACCTGCGTTTGTTGATTTTGCGAAATTTGAAAAGATAAAACCTGATAATTCGAAGGGGTAAGTCATTTTTGTTTTGATCCGCATTGTGTAACTCATCGCAATTTACGTTTTAGTTTTTTTTATGGTTCTTGGTTTCAAATCTTCGAAAAAGAATTTAATACGATTTACGGGAATTGCATCATATTACGTTATTCTTCTTAATGAGTCGCATGATGACCACACCCAAATAGAAAGCTGCGGAATTATTTTGTACGTCTGAACTGGAAGTTTTTGCTTTTGATATACGACTACGCTTTCTGATTTATTCGATGTTTTTTGATTTGTGTACGTGTGAATTCGTTTATGGTTACGAAAATTTGGTTTGGATACGTACGCTTTTTTACGATTTTGATGTTTGAAATGCGATATTAAGATATGGTTTACGCTGCACGTTTGATGTTAGTCACAACGTCGCTTTTACGAAGAATTTCCGTTACGAATTATGACTTTTATGAGTAAAAATCGATAATTATTCATGTGTTACGTCTGATGAAATTTGAGTTGGATGTTGCGAGTGAAGATTATCATACGTTACGTTTGTTTTACGATGTTCTGGTTAATGGATCTGTACGAATATTAGATCAATCAGGATAAATACGGAAAATTTGGAAATTTAAATATGCATTTCAAGAATTTCGTAATGTTGCGTCATCGCATGAATCAGATGAGAAACGCGTAATTGACCCCACCAATTTGACTTGCGCATTAAAGTTTGAAATCAGGTAACTTTGATTTTATACTTAACCTTCGATACTGTTAAATATGTAAATATGTTTTTTTGTTATTGTGTTAATGTGTTAATCTTTTGGTTTCAATATTTATCCCTTCGTAGATAAAAAATATTGTGGCGTCCAATTTATAAAACTTTTGTGTTTATCAAGTTAAAAATTTTAATCTTAAGAAACGTTAGAATTCCCACGACTCTAATTTAATAGATATGAAAATTTCTCATTGCTCTTATTTAGTTTGTTTTTAATGTGTGTTTTGAATAAATATTTTTGTGAGCTGGCTGGTGCATTAATTAATTTATTTGTTATGCGTTTGTTTTATGTTAAAGTAAATTTCGTCGTAACTGTTGAAGTTACGGGGAACGTTACAAATGGCGACAGTAAGCATATACTGTTTTTATTTATATATAAATAAAGAAAACATTTTGGCATCTTTTTTTTACTTGTTTCTCCCGTGTTTTACAGGTTACACGGTCTCTATTTAAGTTGACTAAATATTAACAAACATAGTTTATAAGCAATTATTGAAATTTCCCCTGACACATAAATTGTATTTGTTTATTTTTCCCATATTGTTTGAAACATTTTAAGAATAATCTAAATCAGTCAATTTCTTGACTTTTGGCACCCCTAAAATTTAGCCGTGTCATTTGTGGATTTTTAAAAATCATAATCATAATATATTTGCAGATAACTAACATACTCGCCGCATAATTTTGAATTTGGTTACTTTAAGATTAACGGCACCCTAAACACATGGGATTTTTTTGATTATTTTTCCATAATTATCTAGACAATTTTGAAGTCATTTAAAACATAATTCAAATTTTGGCCACTTTTTGTGAATTCTGGCCCACTGTACGCTGGTAATTCCTTTTCCGTCTTCCTATTTGGTAGAACGGGGATTCAGTGCCTTTATAAGTCTCATCACAAAAAAAAAGAAACCGACTAGTAATCAGTACTGGTGAGGATTTGCGATTGATACTTACAAACATAGAGACAGACATAAATACACTCAACGTCCCATTAGGTTCATCCCAGTCATTAATTTTTTTGTGTATTTTAAAACAAAAGTTATAATTCCAATAAATACTTCTTCAACAAAATGTTTTATTTATATTTTATTTTTACGTCACCGTTAAATTTGTAATTTTTCTATTATGAATTTATGTAGTTTTTTCACTCACGGGTCCGTGAGCAAATTTTGACTGTGAAAAGAAGTCCGTGGGCTAAAAGAGTTTGGGAATTACTGGACAAATAAAATTAACTCTGTATTCAGCAGTACAGTAGAAAAATGGTTCTACAATTTGCAAATGTTCTAGGTGTAATTTGTGATAATAACAACAAACTAAAAAATGTTTACTAATATTGAAAACGTTTAAATTACCTTGAATGAACTTGATAAATTTTCTGAAAGTGAGAATAACAATAAAACACAATACAATTCATGATTCATATAAATTTTATAAATTTTTTCATTATGTATAATTAAACTATTGCTGGCAATTAATTGTAGAATTAGTATATTTTGTGCAATAAAACCTGTCAAACTTCGAATAGAAATGTTTTTACCGTTTAAAAAATAATTTTATTCGATTCATTTTGTACAGAAACAGAAAACAATACTTCACATGTTCTAAATCATCAAGCACCGGTTTTTTAGATTGTATTTGATTGAATTCTTACTTTACAAATTTCAAATTAATCGTAATACAGCTAAGAGCACACTAAAATTAAGTACCGTTTAATTGTAAGATTATTTGAGGGGTGATCATGCTCACAGTGCTTTAAGCTTTAATTAATAACATAATAAATGTATTTTTAATTTTGCTTTCTGTACGAGTTTTAGCATAACAAAACGTCACTAAAGAACAGTATTGTTAGCAAATTGTGATTATATAGTGGAGAGCAGCCAAGCGCAAAAACTTTGACTGACTCCCCTCTCGAAGTACGAAGGTGCTAATCTACGCATTATAATTTCGAAACGCTTAACCTACATAAAAATAAAGTATTCTTAAAAGTCAAATTGAATAAATCTGTATAACACTAATACATCTTGAAATAGTGTAAGTCAATAAATCTGTAAAAAACTAAATATTGGTAGTAATTATTGGTTTTATAGTCAATCAAAAACTAAAATTTTCTTGAGAAAATAATCAAATCACCAAATGTATGTTATTTTTAACTGTTCTTTAAATGGTTATAGATGTAAACAGTAAGTGACGTTCTTCCGGAGTTGTTTAGGCAATCAAGCGACCGGAAACCGTATCCCTTATAAATTTAAAGAAAATACAGGCACCCTACAATAATTGCAATCACAAGCTTATTCGTTAGTTTTACAATCGATAATACGCACGTGCGTCATTAAAATTATTAGATCGTGTCACATTTAAATTTATTTTAGAACGAGAAGATTCGTTTATAAAACAAAGAACCAAAGTCTCTAATGTAATCTTTGGCAAGTAAGTAAGCCAAAGCGATGACTTAAACATTATAAACATAGAGTGCTTTGAGATTTCGGCTTTTAAGTTTTATTAAATTGACTTATGTTTACCGCTCTCTGCGGGAATCAAAACCTTAATAGCCTTTTAACCAATGCAAACAATGCAAGTGAAACGTGTACTTGCCATTATGTACTAATACACCCTTATATTGCCATCAAAACTTGTTCACGTTTGGGATGTAATATTATTTTCATTAGAAATTATATACCTTAATACTTTGATTACTTAAAAACGTGCACTATTTTTTATTATTTTATCTAAACAAATAAACATTGCCATATTATCAAAAACCATTTAAAATATGACAAAAAACAATTATTAACTTTTAGTATGTAATAATGTAATACATTGTTACATAAAAATCTAAACGTCGCTCTATAGCAAAATCAAATTCTAGAGATATAGTTCAATCATATATACATATATAAAAAAAGATATTTAATTATTGATGACTATAACAACAATAAACTAAAAATATATCGTTTTAACCCTTTGTCCGACTTAGTTGAGTAGTTTTTATGCTTCTCTTTAATTGTAAATTTGCAGTAATCAAGAATTAACCAAAAAAAGATGACAACAAAACTTTACCGGTAAATCCAGAAGACCCTAAAGATGCAGCATTACTGTTGGCTTTGCTTTAGAAGATGACGACAGAAACAATTAAAAAAAATTTAAAGAAAGTTATTATGAGACAGAAGACAACGTAGAACCACAAAAGAGAATTATGGTACTAATCAGAGCAGGTACGAGTAAAGAATCCGATGACGAAGAGATTCAAACAAGTTTTTGAACGAAAAAGAGATTGAAAACTTATAGATCCAATTAAAATTAAAGCAGCCATTGGTTTGATGTAGTTTGCAGGTGTTTTTTGCATTAATAGACCACGGTTAGAAGAGTTATCGGGTACAGACCAACATAGCGTTAAATTTTTTCTTACAAGGATTTGTTCTTATGAGATGTATGTGTTTTGAGGATGAACAAACCCAAAATAATAAAAGACAAATGGATACACTGGTGGCATTACAAGATGTGTTTACTATATTTGTAAAGAAATTCAAAAAAATTTTACTTAGTAGCCATTAAACGAAAAATGTGAACTATTTTGAGATAGATGTGTATTTAAGCTTTTATTCCCCAAGCGGAATATTTTAAACTTTTTTGATTGCACGGCGGTTAAATATTTAACCCACAAAGTTTCAAATCTTGATCTGTTACGTTTTTGTTTTGACCATAGCAGCAGTCAAAGTTTTACATAAAGATGGTGCAATAAACAACTGACAGAAGTAGCTACAAATTTAAGATTTTTATGGGTGCAGAAGATACGTTTCTTTGCTCTTAGATTTCACTTTTTGTGTTGAGTACACTGGCAAATTACCGAAAAAAAACACTGTATTTTACATTATTACTTAACAGATTTTATGTAAAAGTGTTATGGTCAACGCCATCTCGTGGTTAACAAGCTTACGTATAAAATTTAACAAATTGGTGCTCTATAGCACTATTTCTGAGTTTTATTCTTAGCAAAATTGTATATGAGAATAACCTTTACGTAGATAAACATGTACAGCTTTTGATGACGGTCGGAAGAGTTTATCAGCTCTCCGTTTGTATTAGAACGCAGATCAAATTTTTTCTGTGAAAAGTAAACAAAAAATTATGTTGTTAAAAAGATTTCTGCAATTTTTACGATACTTACACTTAAATCACATTTGTCGGATGCTCCCTAGAAGTACTTATAATTTGATAAGTTGTAAAAACTTTGTCCATTACTCGACCACCTATTATTATTCTTATTATTCTACCTAGAGGTGGTCCCAATATGGTCCCGGCACCGCGACCTGTAGGTCTACTGTGCTCCCCGATGTTTTCTACCCTTTTAGAATACCTGTATCTTTGACAAAGTCTAGGATTTCAGTAGGGCGAATCTTCGTTACTTCCTCTTATGTAATCTTTTCATTTCCAAGTAGCCGTTTCCTTGCCCTTGTAAATGCTTCACAGTGGCAGTTGACGTGGTATGGAGTTTCTTTCTCTTCACCACAACCCCTGCATAACGGGCTATCAGTCAGTACCATTTTATGCAGGTGTTTGTTTAAACGACAGTGACCTGTCACCATCTCTGTCGCAAGTTTCGTCTTCGTCCTACTTAACTTTAAGATGGACGTTGCTAAGCCCCCGTCGGGGGTTTCCAGAAAGACCTTAGAATGATCCTGTCCTGGGACTTTAGACCAGTGTCGGCAGTGCTCTTTCGTGAGTATTGCTTGAATCTCCTGTTTGGCTGTGTTATATGTAATCCCACAAGCCGGTTCCGAGCCTATGAGTGGTTTCGCGCTTGCCGCTCTGGTAAGCCCGTCAGCAACCTGGTTACCCGTGATTTCCGCATGCCCAGGTGCCCACACTAGTGTAACTGTATTACACTTACCTAGTGCGTTTAGCATTTGTGTGCATTCAAGTACTAGCCCTGAATTGACCACATATGAATCTAATGCTGCAATTGCTGCTTCGCTGTCTGTAAATATAAAGATTCTCCTTTTAGAAAGGTACTCTTTTAAAAGTTGAGCAGATGCTATCAGAATTGCATATACCTCGGCCTGGAACGCGGTCGCTTTTTGAGGCTTACAGAGATTCTGCAGCCCTGTCCATTGCTCCCGTACACTCCAGAGCCAGTGTCCTTAGTGGTTTTTGAGCCATCTGTGTAATATTCCATTCAGCTTTGTTTTGTTGGAATTTTTTTCCCAGTCGTAACGGGTGGGGATTGTTGTCTTAAACAGTTTAATAGAACAAACTGTTTTGGGTATTTTCTCAGTTATCATACTGAGGTTTTTGTCTTTAGAGATCTCGTCAAAGATGGTCGAATGCCTCACCTTCGACGATCCCTCCTCGTCGTTGACTCTCAGACGGTATGCCCTTCTGAGTGCCTCCGCCCTAATTACTTGGTGTAGTGTCGGCAAGTCCAGGAAAGTCTCCATGGTTGCCGTCGCGGTTGTTATCATTGCCCTCGTGATTCCAAGACAAGCTCTGCGCTGTACCTTGCTGAGTGTCTGTATGACCCTCTGGGTGAAGGTCCTATGCCACCACACCAGTGACGCGTACGTAATGATCGGTCTGATCTATCGAGTGTATATCCAGTGGGTCATCTTTGGAGATAGGCTTCCGAACGCTCGCCTGCAAGCCCACAAAGACTTTGTGGCTTTGTTCGCTATTCTCTCTAGGTGTGGTTTGAAGGTTAGCCCTTGGTCTAATGTTACGCCCAAGTATTTGCCTTCCCTCACTACCTGTAGCTTGGCTCCGTACATTACTATGCTCTTTAGCTTTGTCGGACCTTTCCTTCGTGAGAAGAGAATGAGGTTCGTTTTTGCCGGATTGACCGAAAAGCCCTCTTCTCTACACCATCGTTCAACTAAATTTAAGGCTCCCTGCATCACAACTGATACGGTCTCTTCAAGTCTGCCACGTACCACAACCATTACGTCGTCGGCATAGCCAACCGTGTTGTAGCCTGCCTCACTTAATTGCCTCAGCAATCCGTCTACCACCAAACACTACAGTAACGGGGAGAGAATTCCCCCCTGCGGACATGCTCGTGCAGCTCGGACCGCTACAGAGTCGTTACGTTATTAAGCGAGGCCGTAATGTTTCTATGTCTTAGCATGGTATCAATCCATCTACCTACAGTAGTATGTACCCCTTTGCTTTCCATAGCAGTTTTAATCGATTCTAGAGAGGTATTATCAAACGCCCACTCTATGTCTAAAAACGCCACCAGAGTCACTTCCTTGCAGGAGATCGCCCTTTCGGCTGCATCCACTATTCTGTGGACGGCAAGTTCACAGGATTTACCTGGTTCATAGGCACATTGGTATTTACTGATGGGATCAGGCCCCAGCACCTCGTCTCGAATGTGTCGTTCAATGAGTTTCTCCAATAGTTTGAGGGAAATGACGTTAGACTGATGGGTCTAAACGACTTAGCTAGGGCGTATGAGTCTCGCCCAGGTTTGGGTATAAATACGACTGTTCTTCCTTGTAAAGCTCTTTGGAGTCTTGCACCTTCTGGAATCTGTTCGATTTCCTCGCAGTGACTCCTCCACGAGTCACGTTTTGCCTTTCTTATGGCCTGATTGTATTCGATGAGTGTGGTTCGGTATAAACCCCATTTCCCGGTGTTTTTTCTCTATTAAAGGTCTCGGCTCGTTGCCTACGTTGGCCACCTCTAGATTATTATTAATAATATAATCTAGGAGAGACTCACCTTATTTGTTGATGTTCGTGCTGCCCCACACAGTGTGGTGCGCATTTGCATCGCATCCGAGGAAGATTGCTATTCTTTCCGCTGACAGTGGTCCACCAGTTTGGAGACTTCTATGGTTGGTGGTGGATTTGGTTGGTCGTAGGGGAGGTATGCGGATCCGAGCACTAGCTCCCTCTTGCTTCCATTCCTTTTCTTTGTCAGCGCTACTGCTACCAGGTCTCTGCAACAGAATTCCTAAAGTGGCAGTAATTTAACGCTATCTCTAGCTATAATGCACGATCTGGGATTAGTTTCGGTTGGCTCAGCGATAAACCGCGCTCCTTTCAATCCCAGACCTCATATTTGCGCTTTAAAAGTCCAAGGTTCTTGTACCAGGGCTACATCAATATGATATTTGTACATATAAGCACAGAGGGCAATAGATGCCGCCCTACTGTGATGCAGATTTATTTGTACAAGTTTAACCATTTAAACCTGTACCTACCAACTGGGATGCAATGCATGACGCAGTGGGCTGTGGTTCCTCTGAGGGCCCCTCAACCACTATCGTCTTTTGGCACTCCATACTGGTCGCTTCCTCTCTCCACACCTTCGTCTTGGAGAGGAGTTTAAACGTCACTCTAGTGAAGTTGACGTAGGGACTATGGTTGCAAATAGCCCCCATCTTGTCCCAGGAAGTTTAATTCATAAGGACAATCAATATTTGTCCCTTGGAGTCCTCCTTCCTGTCCACTACACGCCAGTTGCTGGTTACAACACCAGCATTCTGGATCTCGATCCTTTTCAGAATCTTTACCGGTTCCACATGGGCCCCGGTGATCCAGGTGTGTGCTCGCACTAGTTTTAGGAGGTTTTTCGTTTCAAGGAATCGAAGCTTAGCTCTTTTCCACGGAGTTACTCTACCTAGCTCGGTTCTCAACCAATCCACCGATACCTGGTCTGCGCATGTAATTAGCAGCGCTCTCCCTCGGTGACGACACTCCGTGAATTTGGGCGATACCGCCCCAATAGACAAAGTGTCGATTCTATCGTGGATCCAGGTTTTAATTTGCCTTGTTTCCTCCTCCGACAGCGTGCACTCTAGGTCTTCATAGACAAAAGCCATTTTGAAGCCTGTTGCTGCTTCGCTAGAAGATCTGGTGTCCTTTTTGATCCCAGACTTTGCCTTTTTTAAGGTACCTCTCTTGGGAGTGCTGTTGTCAGACCGGTGTCGCTTTTGCGTCCCAGTGTTAGTGACAGTTCTATTCTGTGAGGTGCTTGGTTGCCCCTCTTTGGGCGATGAAAGGGCAGGTTGTTTAGAGCCCCCTGGTTCTCGCATCGCCTTTCTTAATTTCCGGCGCGCTGCTCCGGAGAGTTTTTTACGCTCACCAGTACCAGGTGCCCCGGCGGAAGGTTTTGTTTTTATTTCTACTTGGTCCATATAAGTCCCACGAGTGCAGGGGAAATAAAATGTCCACACGTGCGGTGCCCCCTGCACACGTGTAAGGCGACTGATTACAACGAAGTGGTGTCCGGTGCTCCGAGGTTGGGGCCAGTAAATGCTGATCACGCATTTTTTCGGTCTGGCTCCTGACCCTTGAGATTTAGGATTTTGCTGAGGTTGTCTCCTCTTGGTTCAGGCGGTTAAGCCGAGACCCCCACACCAACCTGAGCACTCCAGGTTTGTGCATGGTATATCGACATAGTTGATGCACGTGGCACATCAAACACATATCGGCGCCGTTATACCCTGTGCAAGCCCTTGGCCACGACACGACAACCGGGCGGGGTAGCTGGTCCACGATGCTGTCTTTGGTTGCTGCAAGTCCCTGTTCATAAGCCACAAGCAACCTTATCTCTAGCATTAACCTAAGCATCCATCACATACGATCATGCAATTAGGCCGTTCCCCTCAAGACTCGACTACCTAAACAAAACTTATAAAGCAGTATTTAGTCCCAGCAGAAACTTATCATTAGATGAAAGTATAGTGGGTTTCAAAGTTAGAAGCAGTTTGAAACAATACATGCTCTTGAAATCGATCAAACGAGACTTCAAGATCTGGATTGTATTATGCGCTGTAACAAGATTTATGCTCGGATTTGAAGTATAAGAAGAAGAAAAAGATTACTACACAAAACGACAACAGTACCTTGGGTAAAAGAGTGGTACTGACACACAAATGTTTTAGAACTTTGAATACTGTTTTTTCGTTGATAGGTTTTTTACAACAATGTCCCTATTAAAAAAATTGTCATTTGTTGGTCTTTTTGGTTATCGAACTATGCAAACTATTAGAAAGTTCTTTCCTAAACATTGAATGTGTCATGATAAACTTTTAAAAATAGGTGAGTCAGATTTTGCTATGTCTGGAAATACCTCCATCTGTAAGTGGAAATATAAAGGTAAGAAACGCGTTGTAATTTGTACTAACATGCACAATCTAAGTACAAGAACTACTGTAAAAGCGAACATCAAAAATAGAAAAAGAAAAAAATTGTATATACGGTATAGAACAACCATACGATTTTCAACTATACGAATAAAATCTTATTCACACTTAATGTTTTAAGGCATTTAGCTTATCAGTTGATTAAAATTTTTTAAAGCAGAATCAACATAGTATCTTCAGATATTTTAAGAAAAATAATGCAAGATACCGGTGAACATTTGCCAGTAAAGGCAATGTGCAGTACAAACAAGATTTTAAACCGTTTTATCTAAACTTAAACTGTGCTACCCTGCATATTGTAGTTACTTGAAGTTAGTCATTTACTCCTCGACGCCATCTAACTAGTGTCGTGCTTGTTATTTCCGTTTAAATCATTACACGCATAATATGCTTGCTTGAATATAAATAAATTTATAGTTTTCTATATTATCATACGTGGTATTTTTACCACAAGATGGCATTCTAAAAGCATTTTAAATATGTTGGTAATCTCTACACGACATAAAAGAGTACGGTTGTCAGTCGGTATAGTTGTGGAAACACATCGGTGTATCCTAGCACTGACGAGTTCCTAAAGAACGAAACCGCTGTCCGCTAGTTCTGATGTTGTTTTTCACAATTGTACTGACATTGTTTTTTATAGTTGAGATTTTGACAGCGTCACTTGTCAATAGATCATTGACTTTCGCTGTCATTAAATCCAATGACAACTTTTCTACCCTCCGTACTAATTTATAGTTTTCTATATTATCATACGTGGTATTTTTTCCACAAGATGGCATTCTAAAAACATTTTAAATAAATAAATTTATCTTAAAACATACATTTGTTGGGCGTTATGTATTTTAAAAACCGTTTTAATTAGATAAGTGTAATTTTCATGTCAATTTCTTAGCAGCACGTGTTACCTCCAAATGTGGGTTACGATCATTTGCATATAAGAGTTAAAACTTCAAGTACTCTTTTGGTGGGTCAGAAACTTTTAGATTGATTGTGGAAATATTTCTAAAAGCAAAGCATCAAACAAGAATTAACTCCTATACGATGTACAAATGCAATTGATTTACGATGAACTCCGCTTTTTTTGTTGTCATAAATGTTATCTTTTATTTTGTGGTAGATTTTGTTTGACACGATTTTTTAAACTAGTTTAATTACAAGTGAGCTATTGGGAAAACGTTTTCTTAAGGTTAACACCGGATTTGAGTAAATCAAATTTTGATTATCATTCAATGCCACTACAGTGATTCTCACAAATTTTGTTTGTTTATAACTTCGGTAATTTTCACAACGATTTGTTTGCTATTACTAGTGGTTTAACTTAAATTTTTATCGCATGCTGATATGTAAACAGTTAATTATTATTTAATTAATTTAAAAAGAATGTACACAATCTTGTTATGCAGAATTTATTCTACAAATGTATTGTGAGTTGCCGATGATTCCAGCGTTCTTATAAGCAACGTTATACATTTCATTAAACTAAACTATTTCTTGTGTGGCTACTAAATTTGACACTAAATTTTTTTATAATTTTATTTTTATTTATATGTTATTAGTCTAAGATTAATAAATCAAATTTTGACGTTAACTCTATTTAGTTTATTTTTTGTTTTTCCAACTTTACGGACCTTAAAAATGTTAACACAAGCTTTGAACTTTTTGTACTGATCAAACACGAGCTGTGTTTGTAAAACAAAACCTTTCCTGTCTTCAAATAGGAATTATTTTAATTCCATTGCGAACTGGCCGTGCAACGTTGTTACAAGCTTTTGTGGTTTTACGAACCTGCACGGCCAACTTACAAGCGTCGGTGAGAGAGGGGGTTCATAGATACATAAAAGATAATTAAGGGCGCCAGAGCTTATCCCAAAAGTGGCTTCTGTCCGCTCACAACAGAATGGTAGCACTTGTAACAAGATGTTAGGTTCGTAATTCCTCTACTCAGCTGTTCGAGTAGTCAGAAGCAATTAGTTGGTAACGATAGTCATAGGAAACAGGTATGTTGTCATAAAAGAATAACTAACCACAATAACAATTTTAATGTAGAATCGCTGAGGATTATGACAGAATATAATGACTTCTCAATACAGAAATGCCAGTAGCATAGGCAACACACCGTACATAAATAAACTACAGTAAATATATATATATAGTGAAGAATAGTTTGTAGTAAATATCGTTTACATAATTAGTAATATGGCATTACTGACAATAAAACAAAGGTAACAAGTATGGCATTAACATTAAATTATCACAATTATTAAGGGTAGGATACAGCATACGTAGTATAAGCAAATTTACTAATTAAATGGTACTACAATTACGGTAATCAGTACGGAAATACTATTAGTGAAAGTTTCGTGAGTAATCTCGTTGACGACGAAAGAAAAGACATAAAAACACTTACCACAAATACAGGAATTCCTTTGGTGCGGAGAAAGTACTTCCTTCGACACGTACCCTGTAAGTAATTTGAATCGCAATTCGTGTCAACCTAATATCTCACGAAATCCAAATCTACAAAGTCATTACTTAAATTTTAAAGTATACACATAACACAACCCGAAATCGGATGCTGTTATACATCTTTTCTGTGATTACGCAGGTATCTGCTGCCTGAGTAGAATCTCGACAGTTCTTAGTTAACCTCGATACATTCGGTTTTTGCCATAAGTCGTATGCCTCATAGAATATTTGTTTGACGAAATGGTTATTCGAAATGGACTCCTCATTAACAATTAACAATTAGAACGAAGTATTCGCACGTGGCGGAACGGCTGTCAAATTACAAGAAATTACAACAGAGTTTTAATAAATGAGAGTTATAATCTTACCCGGTGACGACGCAAACGAATTTTAAGTGTTATACACTTATAGATTGGTCACCATGACGGTGGATAAGTTTAGAAAATGTTCACTCGTCAATTCGCCGGCCATTTTATGTAGTTTCCAAGTTGAAGAACTCGTCGTAAATGACAGTCACGCGTACACGATCGTTAGGGGGCGTCCAAAACGTAAATTAATTTTTCGTCGAAACACATAGGCGTGCGCCAAGGAAATTTCGTCCGTAGCAACATAGGCGTGCATAAAGAAAATTCGACCGTAACAACGTTTGTAAATTTCTAGAAGCTTCCTCCCTTCCCGTTACGACCTCTCAAGTATTAATCTGAACAAATCTTAGATTTACCAAAACAAAGCTTTGACATTCCCAGATATGATACCTAGCAATTCTCAAACAAAAAAGAACCAGAAGGTAGAAAGAGAAGCCAAATGTTGTGCCTAGTCGATCCTCCCACTGTAAAAAGATGAAGACAGTGACCCTATCTTATACCCCAACCAATCACCCTAAGTGGGTAAAATCTGTAATATCTAAACTTCACTAACTGCAAGAGAAAAAAAAATGTTTTAGTCATTCGAAAACTTGACATGCGGGATAGAATTATCCGGGAGTGATCTTCCATACTAAGTAAAACAGATAAAAGGAATTCAAAAATAAGCTTTTCAAAAAACCAAATGAAGAGATAAACTATTGTATCAATGACAGACAACACCGAAAATCCGACAAAGCAAAAAGCTATATATACAGTAATGTATATAATTAGAAAAAATCTAACTCAAGATATCAATGTAGAGACTCATAAAGAATGAGAATACTTTACTGCTAAGCTTAAATTATGTGTTACTACAACTAAAAAATAAGAATATCAAGTCTAGTATTAATAAGAAAGAAAAAAAATGTTGATCCATAGTACACGTTGGATCTAATCAAATAATGCTAATAGTCTTTAACATGCCATATCTCAACCTGGAATCTAATAGGAAGACGACATAAGTCACACTGATGCCCAGTATCAGTATTAGCATATGATTCAGAGAGTTTTTGTAGATTATTTAAACGAAGTTTTTCGTAGTTTTGTGAATGTATTAAACGTTTGGGTTCAGGAATTTTTCCAGTAGAAAAAAGAGGATTGCCTAATAAGTCTCTATAAAGATTATGTACGCAACCACAGAAAGTAAAGTCACAAAAGCGTTAATTTTTTTTTACTACTTGATTAACCCGTTCAGCAACGTTGACTTGAGAATGGTAAGAAGCCGTAAACAAATTAATGGTGCGATATTGTGCACATAAGCCAGTAAATTTGCGACTGCTAAATTAAACGCCATTATTAGAGATAAACGAAGTACCGAACAGTAAGAAAATATTTTCCTCTACTAGTTTAGAAGCCACAAAAGCCGTATCCGTGCGTAATGGAAAAAGACAAGTATATTTAGAAAAAGTCTACTACAACCAAGATATAACAGTTACTTTTGGGAGACCGAGATAAAAGACCCACAATATCAGTACAGAGTACTTGCCATGAGCGTCGTTTTTGTAACTCCGCAGTGACCAGCAGTAGGAATATCGTGATATTGCTCTATAATGAGATTTTGTTGATTTTATGGGCTACTACTTTCTAGTTAGAAGGTTTCAAAGAAGTTCAAAGTGATTTATACAATAAGCCGTCAACTACATACCACGAAACAAATTTGCAAAGAAACATTGTAAATCGGTTCATAACTTTCAAATACCAAGAGACGGTTGTAAGAAGAGTGATGCCACAGGCAGACGAAGGTACGTTTGAATGTTTAATTATTGTATCCACTGGTGTAACAGAGCGAAATAAAAGATTAGGTACTACATGATCTTTTCCTTTTCGGTGTACGATAGAAAAGTCATATTGTTGTAGCCAAATAGATCAACGCGCTAAGCGCCCAGAAAGAAATTGTAAAATGAAAGTCTTCAATATAATGACAAAACTTTTCTATATCCCAGAGTACTGCTAAGCATACTGTTTCTGTGGTAGAATAATTCCGTTTAGGTTTGGTTAATGAATAATTAATACAGCTAATGACAGTATCTTCTTTATCGGTCGTTTGACTAAACACCGCACCTAACCCAAAATCTGAAGCATCCGTTTGTACAGTAAAAAGAAAAGAAAAATCAGAACAAAAAAATTAGGTGTCGAAACTAAGAAATTTTGTAAAGTAATGAAAACGGTTTCTCACCATTAAGTCCACAGAAAAGAAACATTTTTTTCTAGTCAAATTAGTTAAAAGAGATATCATAGAAAAAAACTTTGGGATGAACCAAGGATACCAACTTGCCATACCAACCAATTTACGCACTTCAGAGACTTTTGAACACCATTGTTGTTGACGACATACCTTAGGTATTTCAGTTCCGACCGACAGAAAAAACGTATGTCTTAATTTAATGTAAGACCAGCAGTAAATAGTCATTGTAACACTTTCGTCAAATTTTACATATGATCGTAGAAAGTAGGTAGGTTTATCTAAGTACGCAAAACAAAAAAGTTTTAAGTCAACCCCAGCACGCTGGAACGTCGCAGGTGCATTATGACGTCTGTAAGGGATTCTGATAAGTTAAAATAAACCGCTCTGCAGCACTGTAGAAGTTGTTACAGTCTTAGATGCAGAAGATAGAAGAATCTGCCAAAAAGCCAATCTCACACCCAAAGAAGAGAAAAAGCGATTGTCTCGTAAACGATCTATGTAAGCAAGGGAATATGCATCCTTTTGCGTTATTTAGTTGATTTTCTTGAAATTCACACGAAACCAATATGTCCCGTCAGATTTCTTAACTAGGACAATAAAACTAGACCCAGGATATAAAGAAGGTTCTACAGTCAGTTGTAACATCTTGCCTAATTCTGTGTAAGGTATTGAGAGTAAAGTAGGAGAAAGAGAGTAGTGACGCTATTTAATCTGTGTAATGTGTAAAACATCAATACTCGTGTCTAATTCTGAAAATGAGTTAAAGCTCCGTAAATCCTTTTCAAAAATCCGGTACAAAATTTATAGTCTTTCAAATGCAAATTACAGTATTAAATGTCGTCACTTTATCTTTCAGACGGAAAGGAAAAGATAAAGAACCTAAAACTTTACATGTCACCCTATTAGCCAACTTGCAGAAGGAAGTCTTAGGCTAAAGTTAGAACGTTTTCCGAGCTTTTTCAATGTTTTAAAATTTTTTTAAAACGACTAAACGTATTCTTTTTAGTAAAAACACTTGTTGAAATAAAATTTGACTAATTGATTGTAGATTAATTGTAGATTTTGCTTTTGTTTTTTTTTTGTCGTCAAATCATTAATTTTTTTCTCTATACTTTACCAACATTTTTAAATTTCTTTTTTATTTCTTCTTTATTTTTTTTAACTTTGGCCTATCTATTAACAAAAAATAATATTGATTGCATTTTTATTTTCAATTTTGCTGTTCTTACTTATTTTTTAAATTTTGTTCATTTTATATGTTAAAGTTTACACGTTGTCACTTTATTTTGTCAACTTTTCTTGATGTTAAAATCTATAAAATATTTAAAAAAATATTTTATTTTGGTTTCTTTATTTTTTATTTTTAATCACTCAAAATACTAAAAATCGGCAGAAAATAAATGTCATTGCAAAAAAAGAAACAATTGTGGCAATTAAAAATTTATGAGAGACTTATTGAAGTCGACTATCTCCAGTAGTTAAAAGCATCAATGATGAAAAGGATTTGCATTGAATCCTTATGAATATATAGTATTGTCAGTGGCGGATCTAGAGCTATTGAGGTCTGGGGCGGAAATCATTGGAATGACCACAATGAAAATACTATTACTACAAAAATAAAGTTAACATTTATTTGTTTAATAAAAATACATAGTTAAAGTATAAACAAAAAATTTTTTAATCATAAAAAAAGCATTTAATGCAAACAAATATATAAAAAAGCTTATTAGTATGTACTTATTATAAAAAGGTTTTTAACTTTTCTGTCAACAAAAAAAGCTAAAACCGTTTTTTACAAGATTTGAGTTCTGAAAATGCTTTTATAGCTTCATCAAAATTGATTCTCTTAGCTGCTGCACATTCAATGGAAAGGACAGCCAAACTATTAAGTCGCACTTGGCTCATTGTTGTTCGGAGATAGCTTTTAATTAATTTTAACTTTGAAAAGCTTCTCTTACAATAAGGTACTGAAACACACACTGTCAAAAACATTTTTAGTGCCAAATATAAGTTAGGGACTGATTCTTGAAAGTCCATTTCCACAATAAACTTTAACATTTTTTTATGCAAGCCACTCTTTAGCTTCGCCTTTTTCAACTTTTGCTGCTTGAAGATGACGTCTTAACCGTTTAATTTCTGATAAGAGTTCATTTCCTTCTATTTCATCGAAAGTTTCTGCTAGACTTGAAATTAGCTTTGGAAGCTCTACAATGTATGTTTCGATAAGGTGCAATGACAGAACGGTTGCAAATTTGTCATATATTTTTTGCACTGATTCTGTCCTTGTTGTTAGTTTTTGATTGAAAGTGTCGATACAGTGAAACATGCATCTTCTTAACTCTTGTTTTAATGTCAAGGCTTCATCTCTTTCCTTTTCTACTGCCATCATCTTCTCAAATATTCTTCGCCCTAATTTCTCAATAGGTATGCTCATTTCAGCACACGTTTTAGTGGAAAATATTAATGCTTTTTCAACCAGTTCGTCCCGGCTTTCTTCCAAAAATAGTTTTAAAGCAACTAATTTTTGTAGGATTTTATCCAATGTAATTCCTTTAGTTTGCAAGTACTTTTGGGTATGGCTTACCTCCTCAATAATGTTATACTACAAATGAAGGTAACCGAGAAAGTTGAAATCACAAATGTTTTTCATCACAATTTGAGCTGAACCTCTCGTGTCTACATTTTCTGTTGAATCACACAACTTTTCTACACTCTGCACTAATTTGTCAAAATGTTTCACCACAGGTTTTACATCATCATATTGCTCACTCCATCTTGTTCCTGACAGCCTTTTTACGGTTACCCCAGAGTCTCTGATAATATATCCCACCTGTGAGTCGACGAAGAAAAGAAATTGTAAACGCTCTCTAGTATTCCAAAAAATGTTACACATGTTGGAACGCTTCCAAATGCGTGCACCCCGCATAAGTTAAGCGAGTGATTAGCGCAAGGTACAAATCAAGCTTTTTTATTCACTTGCTGTATCCTGGCTTATACCTCAGAGTGAACACCTGCCATAGTGGAGGCGTTATCGTTGTCCTAACTTCTGCATTAATGACATTTAAAATTTCTTTTTTCACGTCAACAGCTTTCTTTCCAACAAGAAAAAAATATCCCAAAAACAATTTTCTAACTTCTACTTTTCCATTTTCAATGTGGACATATCTAATAATTTCGCTTAATTGATCTTGGTGAGGTGCATCAGGTGTACTATCAAATATTATTCCGTAATGTTTCGCTTTCTTTATGTCTTCAATGATTCTTTGCTTCACAGTATCTCCCAAAAGACAAATAAACTTGTTCTGAATTTTAGGTGAGAGATACGATATCATATTTCCTGATGTGCTCTGCTGGATTCTTACTAAATGTTTCTTTAAGACAAGGTCGTAGTGTGAGATTAGTTTAACTAACTCTAAAAAGTTTTTCCTGTTGGTGGAAAATTGATGCTCTCTGTGACCTCGAAAAGGTAGGTTTTGTCTTGCTAAAAACATGGTGATGTCCAATAAGCGATGCAAAATATCATTCCATTGTTTTCTTTCCATTTCTCGATTTTTTTTGATAAACAGCATTAATAGTTTTATTAAGTTCTAGACTTGCTTCTAAAGTTTTCCATTTTTCTAAATTGTTTAAGTGATCGTCAGAATTCTCATGTTGCGATACTTTAAGGTTCAGTTTCCACCAATTTTAGAAATCCGTAATAAATTTTGATACACCAGCAGCTTCTTTGTTCTGAAGAGTGAAGAGTCTGCAACAAAAGCAAAATAAATTATTCTTGGATGGGGCATAAACCATCCATTTCTTGAGAACTTTTTTACCATTTGGAAGTTGTTTGTAAAACCAACTTAACTGGCGAGTCTGCCCTTTCATATTTTCTCCTGTTCTTTGTATTGCTTCAAATGGTCCTTCTTTATTTTGGAAATATTTGCTGTTTTTTTATTATATCAATTCTAAGGCCATCTGATAAAATTACTGGCCAATTTCCCACATCACAATTAAGAAGCAATGAATCAATTCTATCTGATAAAGCTTTGCTATTTTCTTCTAGCAGTTCACTAGTTAGACTTTCATCTTGTAATTGTAGTATTCGTTCATCTTGTACACTTTAAAGCATTTATGAAGGCGCATGACTCAGCCAGTTTTAATTTGCAGTGTTGATTCAGAAACTGGCCAACTATAACATTAAGGAGTATCTATTATTTATCTTTGTACAAAGGTCAGGTACGCGATAACAATGCTCTACAACAGTAAAACCGATTTCGTAAAGAAAATGTAGCAAATTCATTAAATCAAAATGAAATTATTATTATCAATATAATATGTTACTATGTGTTTGTATTATAGGTATATTATTAATTAGTGGTAATCATATATTACTAGTGTTTTCAACTTGTGCTTTGCTTGTAATAAAACTTTTAATTCTCATCCAATTAACATTTATTTATTAAAATGCTTATAGAATATTTTTTTTAAATATTTTGTGTTATGCGTATTTATTTCACGAGTGTGTATTAATCATAAAAAAATATCTCTTTGGATATGACAATGTTTTACCTTATGCAAACACCATTGTGTTTATATTATTTCCAATGGGTACTAAAAAACAATCAATGTGTAAGAGTAAAATTATAGTTATGTATTTTAATAAAAATAATAATACGAAGCATAAGGAAAGTATTGCAATTATCTCAAAATGAGGAGTATCGTATCTCGGCATTTTTGATGATATCAATTTCAAATTTTGGATCTACACGAATCTCAAAAATGTATTTTTTGGTATGTGGATCACTGAGTTTGCATTCGATATCTCAAAAACTACTGAACCAATTTTTAATAAAATGACAATCAAAAAGCTGTTTAAGTGATAGCATTTTTGAAATCACTATAATCAATTTCAAAAATTAATAAACATATGTATTTACTATTTTTATTTACAATACATTTATAATAATAAATATATAATACGAAAGAAGTTTTATAATTTGTTCCTGTTTTAATTTCGTTATTTTATTACTCCACCATTTTAGAATTAATATTTTTTCTACAATTAGGTGTTTTAAATTTTATTACAATCAGCCTAGTATATGAGATATCGTCTAAAATACATGTTTTCAAAATATCGACAGTCAAGTCAAATATTTTAACGTAATAAGAAATTGACATCAAATTAAAGTATGCAGTTAGAAGCAAACAATAAGAGGTTTATAATGGTTTACGTTTTTCAAAAATTGCGAACTTAAAAAGAAATAGTCAACTGTTTAAATGATTTCGATTTAAGAAAATTAACTTTTTTGGCTAAAATATAGTGTAGAGCATTGTTATCGTTTACCTGACCTTTGTACAAAGATAAATAATAAATACTTCTTAATGTTATAGTTGACCAGTTTCTGAGTCAACACTGCAAATTAAAACTTGCCGAGTCATGCGCCTTCATAAATGCTTTAAAGTGTACATTTATATCTACACCAGTTTGTTCTATGGTAGTACCAACAGAAGAAGTAGATTCTTTCTGGTTTCCTTGTTCCTTCGTTTTCTTGGGCCCCGCTTGGATGTTGTCTCTTCATATTGTATCAAATCTGAAGAGGAACAAATAATTAAGGATCTGCAAGTACTTTAAAAATAAAATTTGCTATGGCTTTTAAATAACTAAGTACGATATAATTAAAACTCTTAAGTACGAATTGTAATTAAATAAGTAAGCTTTTCTAAAAATATAGCTACCGTAATCTATGTAGAAAATATTTTTAAATGTACTAAGAAACTTTTGTAGCAAACACAAACATTTTGTAAAAGTTGGTTTTTTAGTTTGTATGTGTAATAAAATTCTTTTATAAAATCTATAATTATTGTTTAACAATGACATTACCGTCATACCCTTAGATACGAATATTTAAGACTAAATCTAAAAAAAAATATTTTAAATGGTTTCTAGGCTTTGCTGCAGATGTTTTTACTAACTTTAAGTTAGTAAACATTTTTCAACGACTATAAAAACTCAAAAAAAATCTTGTCACACTTTTATTTTTTAGGTGTGCTTAAATTTTATTGAAACAAATTGATTTTATAATTGGCGAGTTATGATAATTCACTCATCTACAATTTTGAACTTTTTAATAAAATTTAATGTATTTAGTATTACAACAAATTGCGGTATTACATAATTATAGTTTTTCAGAAAAAATTAACAAAATTCAATAAATTAGTAAGCTGCGCCACCTATTCCAAAAGTCTATAACCTGTGTAATTCGACTACTATCCGCTGCAGTAAGCAAACATTTTAGTAAAGATTTTTTCTAACTGAGGAAGAAATATTTCGATTATACATTATACGTCTTTTTATTTATAAACACGTTCTGATTGTTTGCAATGTATTTACTCAGCTATCATTATATTTGATATAGACAAACAGAAATTGGAGATCAGTAATGTAAAGAGAAGGAAAAGTCAATGAATTGTAATTATTGAATTACGAGGGTATTTTAACAGTAGTTAATGATCCTCTTAATGCGTATTTTGTAATTTAATATTAGTTTTATTTTGTGAATAAACATAAAGATTGTTTTTGTTCTTTAATTTTTAGAAATTTTTGATTTACCTAAGTTGTCTTTAAAACAAATTATTAAAATTATTGAATTGAAGTAATTTTCATTTAGTTTTACCAATCAATTTTCTCCTAATCAACAACTTTTATTTTAGTTCAGGAATATTAAAAAACAATTCTTATTTAAGTAAGTTTTTTAGTGACATTATTGTTTTTTAGATGTTTAAAATCCCAAACTAAAATTTTTTTAAATTATAAAATATCCGTTACAACAATAAAAATTTGAAAAAAAATTGTTTTATTTTATAATAAACAGAATTAATACAAATAATTGATTGCTTTTATTCAATATGTTCAACTTGATTTTTTTTATTTTTGTGTACTTCTATCTGCGTATTTTCTAGTAGGTACCTATAGTACGTTTTAAACTAGAAAAATGTACACATCATGTATCAAATTTAATATTATTGATTCGTATGAATGAAAATGATTATCCACAAAAATGTGCGTTAATAACTCATAATTTAATGCTCGTATTTCAATTATATCTATGGTTTTAATGACATCCTTTCATCGACGCTACAAGACATTTTACTATGTTATTACTATTAGGAACTGACGATAAAAATTAAACCTCCTAAGATTATTGAACAGAAGAGTGTTAAATCCTTCTAAGTAGGAGAGCGCGACAGAAAACACTACTTCATGTGTTTTTAAGCGACGTTTCAAGAACAAAGTGTCCACTTCTTCAGGCCACTGTATTTAATAAAAACAACATAATTAATACAAACATACAGGGCCTTCATAAATGATTGGATCCAAAGTGACATATATATTAGGCAACCAACATTGCTTGGATTGGTATAACGTAAAAAAAAATACTAAATAAAAAAATTGATCTGATTCAAATTAAGGTTAAGTAATTTATTAAAAACGGTAACACATTAATAACGATACCTGTTTATTTGAAATAAAAATAAGTAATAACATTTATTTAAAATTTATAACTGATGTTTAATATGTTGTTCTTTAGCTGCGATACATGTGTAAATTCTTCTTTTTAAATTTTGGAAAACATTGATAGACCATAATCTGGTACGGAGTCATCGAAATGTTTTTTTTAGTGTTTTGTGGCAAGTTTCTACTAATAATCTTAAACATTGAATGTTTATAATTTACAAATCGCATTAAAGTGATTTTATACCTGTTGCCCGCAGATAATTTTGCCACCATTTTATTAAGACTTTCTTTGATAACAGGTGCAGTGAGTACAGTAAGCTCTTTGCAAATTCAATTTTTATTTAAACATCTATTAATTAAAACTTGTTTACGTCATTGGAAAGCATCGTAAGTAAAGTTTTCTTCTGGGAAATATTCGTTAAATTTATCGATGCAACTTTGAAGAAAATACGACCAAGTTTCATCAATCATCAGGATTGCGTGTACTACTTCTCCGTTTGAAAATGCGTCATTTCAATGACGGTGACTTGATCAATAGTAAACATCGTGAAATGTTATTACCTAATATAAAATTTAAAAAATTAGACAAAATTACAGCTGTTATTTAGTACTTACCAACAGAAATAAAAAAAAGTGCTGAATAGTTATGATTATAACTATTTTAAAACATAAAAAATAGAGAATGAGAAAAACGACGAAAAATAATACCCGATGTCAATAAAACGTCAAACGAGAATGTCAAAAAATGTTACTAAACGGTAACACCTGTGGTAACACTACCAACCTAAAACAATGTTGATGCTCAACTCATAGATCACGTGGGAAATGAGTTTTAATAAAGGCCCTGTACAAACCAGGTAATTTTGAACAATTATTTATTAAACTAATTAATTATAAAAATTGTTTTGATGTTTTAGAATAACTAAAAACTAGAATGTAAGAAAAAACTAAAAAACAACTTACAAAAAACTTAAAACAAGTAGCGATCAATTCGCCAAAAACAGTCAATTCGTAAAAGATAATAAATAACACAAAACATTAAATTGTAAATGATTTAAAAAACAAACAATAGTTACAAAAAACTCACGAACATCACAAAAACCAACTATCGAAAAGTGTTGGCACTGAAAAGCAACGGTTAAAAATTCGAGGTCATTACATTTTATTGATTAGGTTATTGTATACAGTACTAAGATTATTAGTATCTGTATTAAAATTTACATTGTTGTTATGTCTAGTAATAAAAATCATCTATGATATTAATATTTTATTAAATTTGGGTTCCACATCTAAGATGATGGGGTTACTAAAATCGAAATTGTGGCCAGTGTTAACATGATGCAAACCAAGAACCGATTACGCTTTTTTGTTTTTGCAATCATATTTATGATTTTTAATCCGATTAATAGTTTTATTTTTGTTTGCCCTATACAACATTTGTTGCATCCCATGCACTCGATTATCTATATAACATTGTGTTTATCGTATAACTTTGTTTTATTAATCGGAATTAGTTTTTTAGTTAATCCAGAAACGTTTATAATTTAAGTATACTCAAAATTAGAAGTAGTGTTAGTTTGGGTCGATGGTGATGGCATTGGTGTTGTTCGTATGGAATAATATTTTATTTATTAGATTATTAGGATAATTGTTATTTTTTAAGATGTTAAGGTTTTTTGTGTGAAATTGTGGACTACTTAAACTAATGATTTTGTTTTTCATAGATTTGATTATGTTAATTTTTTTGATGGTGTGCATGTTTTGAAAAATAATTAATAGTACGGTTGGATGCTATCGGTTTTGTGTACCAATACGTTAATATAGAATTCTTCGTTTAATTAACCTAATATCTAAAAATGGTAAAGAACCATTACTGTCGACCTCGTGAGTAAAATTTAGATGTGGATCATAGCTATTAAAGATTGGGTTGTTGACAAATCTGAGGCATCTCAGTAAAAAAAGAAAACGTTGATAACTCATTGTCAGGCAAAACATTTTTACACTGATTCAATCAATGGTCTAGAGATCTATGAAATTAAGATGTGAAGCTCTCAACACTTGAAACAGTCAACAAACACAAGAACGCTTGAATGTTTACAATTTCTTCTTTGAAACTTATTTCTAACTTCCTCAATGTTTTTGTTTGTGTATGTTAGAAGCAAGTTTAAAATGCCATTAAAAAAAAACAAGCTGAATCATTCCAGTCTTTACAGATTTTGCTGTCCGCTTGATACGAAGTAAACGTAAAGCTATGTTCTTACAGCGCTTGATAGAAGGGACTTCAACCATTTTTGTTTAAGACTATTTCTGCCATTATGTCTTGTACAATACAAATTGTCACGTTGCCCTACAGTGACATCTTCGTCGTTGTTTAATAATTTGCTTAATCCTCGGTCGGTAGTAACTTTATTTTGTACAAAACCTGTCGCAATTTATCAAAATGATACATTTGACTTTAACTTGCGGTATCACTAAAAACATTTGGGTTTTTGTATGGATTTTAGTTGTATATTCTATACTGTTCATTTTTTTAACAATTATTAATCAAAAATACAAAATAAAATAACATAAAAACTGTTTCCACACCTCGGGTACAAAAAATCTAGCAAAAAAAAAGTAAAAAGTGGTTTAATATCTTTATTCTATCGGTACATAGATATATATTACAAAAATAAAAATATTTTTTCTAAAACAAGTAAAATAAAAAACAAAATCTTAAAAAATAAAATGTTTCTAGACGCCCAGCTGTCACTAAAGTTTTCTTAAAATTTATTGAGTTAGAGATAACATTCGGTGTACACTGGAGTTGTGTGTTGGCCACAAATAGATCGACTACATTTTTTTTAAGCAGTTTTAATCAGTTCTAAGAAAAAGCACAAAACGCAGCAATAGCGTTTTGTTGGAACTTCTACATATTTTTTGATGGTTTTGCTTGATTATATTTTCCTGTGAGATAAATTTTTTCAGCAAGAAAACGAGGTAACCCCTAGGTTTTTAGACTTCCTTTTTAAAGATGGGGGACAATCAATTCATGACCTAGCTTCCAAAGAAGAAATCGACGTCGCATGCCCTACTGTCCATTACCGATCAAAACAACTTGTGCTTTGATGCCTGCAATGTTCAACATAGCAAAAAATGTTATACTGTTGAGCTCAACATTACGATTTTTTTGGCACGTAGGAAACTATCGTACAGTCTTTTCCAAAACTAAACATGCTTGACTGTAGAGGTTGGCCCTTTACAATTAGTAGATCGGGTAGTATCTCTCTTTTATTTTTATTTTGACACAATACATGACAATCTATGATTTTTCAACTCAATGACTAATTCGATTTTAGAAAACCAATTATCAGCGGTAATGTTTTGTTCAGTACCATATATTAGCTGCGCCAATTTTTTAACAACTTTCGTTGGTTTAGTGTTGAGCTGATAAGGTCCTTCGAGTTGCTTGCGAAGGTATATTTCTAAGTTATGATTGTAGAAAGTGACTGCACACATTGCATCAATTTTGACTCTACATTCTACCTCAAAAAAAAGTTTTTCATGTATTGATATGTTTTGCTCAAGTGAATTCTGGACAAAATCAGCGAAAAGTTTGCGAATTGCCGCTATATTGTTAACAGCTTTTCTTTTAGCTGTTGTGTTTTGGTCTTTGAAACGCAGACATCTGAGAAAAAACTTGAACCTTCTAAGACTCATAAGGTCCTGAAACATCATTCCATTCGCATGCAAAATTTTGGTAATATATTAAAGTAGAATGCAAACTTTCACGGCCGTTGTTTAATGTAGCACTGTTCTTCGGGTGTTGCCGCGCCTCAAAACTTTCTCTTAACGTTTCGCTGATCATGCTGTCAGCTTCTTCAGAAGATTTTTAAAGACTGATGTTATTGTTTTGCGTTTTTCGTTATATACCGTCTTACGTGCTGCTTCGTGGTAATACCCTTACCGGAGTGATTACGGGAACGTAAAGGTACCTAATTCTTTTAACTTTTAATCTCTTCTTCTCTTATTGAAAAATAAATATGTTTGTCGTTATAACCAGTGCTTTGTCATTTATTTTATTTCAGTGTCGGATAGATTTAAACGGTGTCTATCACTCTAGCTTCTAACCGTTTTGGCTTTTTTTAAATTTGTTTTATAATTTAGTACCAGGAAGCTTACGATTTAAATCTCCGAATTGAACTGAGTTAGTCGCTAGTCATTTATGTTGCGAAAAAACCCTCGTAACAAATTTAGCGCCCAACGTAAGGCTTGATTTCATGTGTGCAGATATAATTCCTTTTATTTTAATTGATTCTAATAACTCTTTATTGTTATTAGTCGGTTCGACTTATTCAAACTTTTGCTTTGCTTTTTTTGGTGTTGTTGACTTTGTAGTGGGTTTGCTTATTTTTTGCTGCTTTTTAGTAGTACGTTAGTTTGATTTTGCTTTAGTTATCGAATTACTTTTATTTTAATTGGATTTCTAGTTAGACACCTGGGGGATTTTTGCTTTGGTTTACTGCTTTGATTTACTGCTTTGATTCGTTTCTTGTTTTAGATATGTATTAGTCAGACGAAGAACTACCACTTCTTACTTCATTGAACTCTAGTTCGGAAATTAACTTGGCGAATTGAATTTACTTTTTCTGGTGAAGATCTTTCTTTGCTTATGGAATTTCTTCTTTGGATTAAGGAATTGTGCTTTTGTCGTGGTGTTTCACAGTAGCAATTTTTTCTCTGAGTTTTTGAGGTTTTGTCTGGCAAAGCTCTCCTTGCTTTTAGGACAAACCAAAGTTCTTTGAGCTTTTGGCAGGACGTTGCTGCTCTGTTGAAATCGGAATTTCTTCCTGTAGATTATGACGGTCGCTTAATGGAGACAATTCGTAAGCGTACGATGGAAGCTAACGAATCTATCGGGATGTACGTTACCACCATGCGGTACCTCTTTTTACAACTATTAGAACCGGTCTCTGATCAAATACAACTTAAGATCGTGATCTAACTCCGTTTTATCAGTCAGGATTTACGTTAATACCGAATTCTACGTTTTCCGAATTAATGACGTATAGAAGACAGCTTGGTCAATCAAAGACTTCCATGGACGAGTATAAACCACCTACGCTTTCTCAAATTACTACTGTTCTCTTGATGTTTCTTTACTTTCTTTTTTAATGTCTACTGCTAATTCGAATACTTTTGGTTGCTGTGGTTCTAAAGATGCTAAACCTTTACGTTCGATTTCTGCTGCTTCTGTTTTGTCGACTGGTTTGTCTTCAGTTTTAAGATTATCGGCTCTACTAACGACCAATGGTATAACCAGTTAGTGTGTAAAGTATCTGCGTCTTTCGTCGGTTTTCTCATTAGTTAGTGATCCAAAATGTTCTGTGCAAACAGATACAAATTTTTCTTAGCGATACGCAACTGTGGAAACTAGTAGTTTTAAACGATCGCCGTAAACCAATTATTCACAATCATCACGTTCATTCTACTCCTGGTCATCGTAGTGTTGCCAAAACGTTACTTTCTCCTTTGACGTCACTTTGACTAGCTTTATATGAGATTGAAAGTTGCAGAATATATTTGTTATTGTCCTGGATGTGTCGCGTAGAAATCGGGTGCAACAACGACCCGATTGTAACTTTGCTTTACTATCTCGAAGGACTCCGGCGAGTTTATCTAAACGTTCTATTTGCTATACAGATGTGAAAGCTACTTTTCTTTTCTCAACATCTACTAATTTGCAAGTTTTAATTTGTGCTTCATCTGTTAGTTTGCTTTTAAGTTGACGAATTTTGACTTTTGGCTAGTTCTGCTTGTCGGCATTAAAGTCTTGTGGTAAAGTATTTAATTTGAGACAGCAAATGGTACGCTGTTATTTTATGACCAATTGTGATATCTTTTCTTTATTCTTTCTTTTTTTTATACATCTTTGGACGGTTGGTTAGGCAAAGTATGATGGTCTTTCTTTTCGTTCTGTTACACGGTGAAAAACGAATCAGGCAGTAACATCAAACCTCATCTTTCTGTGCATTTCTCTATTTTTTATCTTTTCTACTTTTTATTTTTTTCTTCTTGGGCCTATCTATCTTTTCTATGTGCCAACCATGCTTTTTTATGATTCTCTTTAGAGTTCGCTTCTTGGTCGATTGGTTGCGCATTAAAGAGTCGGTCACTTCCTTTTCGTTTGTTCTACGGAGAAAAGAACGAATCAGACAGTTACATCTTGTCTTTTCTTTCTCCGTTTGTTTCCTTTCATCTTTTCTTGTATATCTTACTTTTCATTTTTTTTTCTTTTCTTTTTTGCTTTTAAAGGTTTGCTTTTAGGGCAATTGTTTTTTTAATTTTTTCTTTTTTTTCTGTTGCTTGGACACTTTTTTTTCTTTTTAGTAACTTTCTTCTTTAGTGTTTACTGCGACTATGTTTTTTTTTCTCAGTCACTTTTCTTGCTTTATCGGGTTTAATGGGTTTTTGTTTTGTTGTTTTTAGTTTGAAGCTTGGGATAGACTGAAGGTCAGTTCTTGTACTCTACGTATTTTCGCTTAGTCGGCATTTTTGATGTTGTTAGTCACTGTTAGCGTATTTCTCTTCTTTGAGTTTTTTTGTTCTTGGAATATTTCAGTCCGTTTTTTGGTATTTACGTTCCAATGTAAGATTCCAACACGACGAGCACGATTAACAATGTTCGATTAGCAAGTGAAGCTTCTTATTGTTCTTTATTTACTCTTACTTCTTTTTTTTTCTTTTGGTTTTGTTTTAGATTATTGCGGTTTACATTTTTCTTGTATTGATACGCTTTAGTGTTTAGGTTATTGCGTTATTGGTGACTTTGTGGTTGTGACATTAAGATTGCAGATTTTCTTTTAGGTAGTCCTACTTGTGTCGACTATAATCAAAATCTTCATTATTTAAGATTTTTTTGTTGGGTTTGCTTTATTAGATGTTTAGGGTTTATTTGATTTTTTTTAAGGAAAAATGGTTTATCGTCTTTTGACTTTTTCTTTCTAAATCCGCAATCACAATTCAAAAGATAATGTTTTTTTTACTTCTTGAGTTTAGTTAGGTTTGGGGACTTATATTTAGGGTTAGATTTGTATCTGTGGGTTGGGGTTGATAAGATTTTAGAAAGTTGTCCTTAGCGGCGGTCTAAACTTCTTTTTTTTTAATTGTTTTTTCTTGGTTTGCTTAGGATTATCCGTCAGTGAGATCTGCGTTGTTTTCTTGCTTTTATAGCGTAACAACTAATTTCGACTTAAATAGAGTACCTTTTCTAATACTTCATTTCTGTTGGTTGGAATTTTAAGTTTTTTGGAGTATCGTTCTGCTTCATGGAACTATTAGACACATTTTATTGGTAATACTTATCGAACTTTTCTTCTTGGGGTTATTGTGTTTGGGTTGGTTTTGTATTTTAGAGTTCTGTCCTTGGCGTATGCCAAAACTTCTATTCTTAATTTTAGCTAGTGCCAATTTCGCAAGTTGTTATGTTACTAGGGAGAAATTTGTTATGTTAAAAATGTCTTGTATGAAATTTGTTTCTCGTATAAGATTTGTTTTCAGAACGTCGCAAGGGCGGGGATAAAATGTCAAATTGAAACAATTTTTTGGTGTCTGTGATACACTTCACATGTATGTTTTAACATAAACGCTTAGCAAAGTTTTCACTGCTATAATTTTACAAGCATCTGTGTTTTAATGGGTGTATTATAATAGCTGTTTTTGTGATTTTGTGTTTCAACTGAGTTAATCGCTAGCCATTTTTGTTGCGAGAAAACCCTCATAACAACTTCTACAAGACTACTACAGTGCTAGGTTTTCTTTGTCTTTCTATATAGATTTAAGAATTGAACCGTTGATGCAAACACATAAAAAGAAATAGATGCATATAGACAAATGCTTCATGTCTCCTGCATAAACCGTAAGACCAATCTAAAGATCCAAGATCGAATGGGAAAAAAATGAAGAACTCCTCTTAACAATTAAAGAGAGAAATAACACTACAATTAAAACTAAAATTGTTTTTATGTGTAACTTGAAATAAGCGACTAGACAAAATTTCCGCTGTAAAATTGCAGATTACGTTAAAACCTAGACAAAAAATATTATTAAAAAAAGGATAAAAAAAATACGTACAAAAGGAGTACAATACCAATACAAAACAAGGAAATAAAAAATATACTTAACATTAGAGTGCAAAAAAATATAATTGCAACCTGCAACTCTTACAACAAATGAAGAAAAATATCTAGTAAGCTACTGTAAATTGTAACAATCTGCCTCATAGTAGGGTAAATTGTTACAGTATGTGAAGCAAAAAAAAACAATACAGTGAAACATGAAATACATTTTTAATATAACAAAATGAACACTAAATAATTTATATCTTGTTAGATGAGCTGTATATACACAGATAATAGTTGTCATCGTTAGTACAGGTATGAGGGCCTTCTTCTGCATTGAATCATTGCAAAAGTAACCGAGCATACGAAACACAATTTATCTTCTTCTCTTCTCTGACTCTGTGTATTCCGTCTGTTCTTGCTTTTATTTTTGATGCCAGCTTGTTTCTTTCTTTACTTCTCTTTGTCTAGTTTCTGCTTCCAGAACATCCTTGACCGACGTACTGTAGTTCCACTCCATAGAGCGATTTGCCAAAAATGCTTCTTGGCGATGTCATTCTAGATGTTAAGAATTGTTATTATAGTAAAGTACGCGTACTATAGTCTGATTTAGCAAGTTTTTTTTATTGTTTGAAGCTTCCACTTCGGTTTTACAGCACTTTAAAGTTGATCGTTTTGATTACACCCGAGAAAGGTAGGAAATACCATAATCATCCACAACTCTATTTGTTATTGCAATAATAAATACGATCAAAACAACCACAAATCCATCTTTGTCATTATTATTTTATTGTATCCAAATATTGATATTATTTCTATGGTTTAATTAGTATAAAAGGTAACACAAGACGTACGTATTATTACTTGTGCAGAAATCTGTACTACATCAAGCATCGTTTTCAATCGAAGTTATTAATCATTTTTTATATTAAAACAAACCAAATTTAACTATGATGGGCTCTGAAAATATTAATAAACGCGAGTTAGGTGCTACTTTCAACGAGCATGAAAAGCATATAAGTACAGCGTGTTACGGTCGAATTTTCTTTACGTACGCCTTTGTTAATCTGTTACCGTCAAAATTTTCATTAGGCACGCCTATGTGTTTTCGACGTGAAATTAGATTCGGGTTTTAACGCCCGCTAACGATCCTTTGCGTATTAGATGTCATTTGGTAGAAAGTCGTCACATGTGAATGAGGTAAAATGGTCTGTAACTAGTGAATATTGAGATATATCCGTTACCATCTGGGAAATAATGGAAAACCATTTATAATTATTTAATTACCTAGTTTCTTTGAGACGTTACAGGCCATTTTGCGTCCCTTCATTTTGCACCTGTTATACTCTCGATAAATGGATATCGTAAACTACTACTAAATAAGGCATCACGTTGCCGTACTCGAGCACCAGCGTAAGGCGATTTCCACGCTACAAAATGGGGTGTCTTGCGGAGCCTTCCCGGCCAAAGAGTGCTACACGTGGCTGACACGCCGTGTCCGTGTTCACCACCTATTTGTGTTCCAAGGCTATTCTGTATTCGATACCAATTTACAGAGGAATGAACCTCGACAAATATTTGGATGGGACGATGTTAACTTTTTCTTTATAAGACTTATGGTTATCACTAATTAAACCAACGACAAAAGGGGTACCACAGCATATAACAACCGGTTTATATTATTTATACTTTCTTGTATCTTAAGTAATAATTGTTGTAGATGTTGATTTCGTGTGACATTAGTTTGACACGATTTGCGATTCAAATTGCTTACAGGGTACGTGTCGGGGAAGTACTTTCTACACACCTGTCGAAACTCCTGTATTGATGGTAAATGCTTTTATATGTTTTATTTCGTAGTCAACCGGGTCAATCAGGAATCTTTTGCTATTAATTCTGTAATTATCGCTATTGTTGTTTACCAGCTAGGTAGTAAATTTTACTTATGTCAAGTTGTGCATGCTGTGTACTACCGATTGATTAACGTTAGTGCTATATTAATTTCACACGCTTTGTAAGTTAACATTAGCGTAGTACTTTCTTATTTCTGTATCTGATTGTCAGTAATGCCATCTTACTAATTATGTAAACGATATTTACTACAAACTATTCTTCGCTATATATTTTTACTGTAGTTTACTTATGTACGGTGTGTTGCCTATGCTACTGGCATTTCTGTATTGAGAAGTCATTATATTCTGTGATAATCCTCAGCGATTCTACATTAAAATTGTTATTGTGGTTAGTTATTCTTTTATGACAACATACCTGTTTCCTATGACTATCGTTATCAACTAATTGCTTCTGACTACTCGAACAGCTGAGTAGAGGAATTACGAACCTAACATCTTGTTACAAGTGCTACCATTCTGTTGTGAGCGGACAGAAGCCACTTTTGGGATAAGCTCTGGCGCCCTTAATTATCTTTTATGTATCTATGAACCCCCTCTCTCACCGACGCTTGTGAGTTGGCCGTGCAGGTTCGTAAAACCACAAAAGCTTGTAACAAGCGCATAGATACATTGAAGAAAAGTTTCCTGCTTTAACTGAAGCAAATTACAAACAAATCACAAACAAAAATATTTGTTACCGGAATTCGTACAACGATGGAATAAAGCCGAAAGATCCAAAGACATTATTGACCAGATATGCTAAGTGGCTTAATGGAAATACAGTACAGTTTGATGCAGCAGAGGCGTCATTTACATCATCTTTAAGTAAACGAGGAAGACCATGCAAGGACTCTGAATTATTATCGGAGAGAAGCCAACACAGAAAAGCCGTTAGACTATTTCGAGAATCTGGACTGGATCATATTCACCGCTCTTATGTACAAAGACTAAAATCAATCGAAGAATCTAAGCATGCTGCCATTATTGAACAACTACGTTCTATGTCGACGGAAGCCTTGCATGAGCTTCATACGAATTTAATGGAAGAAAAGCTGTCTTTGTTGCCTAATTGTAATGACATGCAATGTTACTAGATTTAAATTTAACTAAACAACAATATGAATACCTTAGAAAATGTTTCCAGCATGCAAGCATGTGCTAGAAGCGAAAAAGCTGTGCTATCCAGATAACATGGAAATAATCGATGTAAGCACAAATGTAACATTGCAGACTCTTTTAGATCACACAGTTACCAGATTGCTTATGCTTGATTTCGTTAATCTCTCTGGTAAAGCAAGATTGATTTTATACAGTAAGTGAAGATGTGATGGTTCTTCGTGACACAGCGAGTACAAACAAATAATTTTGTCAAGCGAAGGCAAATTATTATCAGATTCTAATATATTAATATCATTGTTTGTGCCACTTAAACTTGTTAGTGAATTGGATAACAGTGTTATTTAACAAAATCTATCGCTTTCATCAGTACGTTTTCGTTAACCAATTCTTGTAGAATTGCAAAAGAAACTCCTGAGAAAACTCAGAGTATAGTCACGGAAATAACACCATCCTCCGTAGTAATAGATACAGCAACATTTTTTATAAAGCAGACGTTATTTTTTACTATGATCGATGGTAAAGTGGTTCAAGTTTTTACAAATACGCCAGCAAGTGCTACGTGTAATTTATGTCTAGCTAAACCAAAACAAATGAATGATCTTGCACGAGTAAGTGAAAGACCAGAAAAAGAAGAAACATTCAGGTTTGTCTTTTAACTTTGCATGCCTGGGTTAGGTTCATGGAATCATATATCCTATAATTTATCGTTCCAAAAATAGTCTACTACCACCAAAGAAAATAAAAAACTAAAGAGCAATCCCAAATTACAGGAGTTGATGAAACATTACTAAAAAGATATCAAGTTGCAAACTATGTCGTGCGACAGGAAGATAAATGCAAGAAAATTTGGTAAGTACACACGCTCCACAGCTGAACTTTATGAGAACAAATACAACTAGTACTATATGCTATCTTCAGTTTACAACATTCTTATTCACGCAGAGAACAATATTAGATATAATTTAACTATACCCTTTGGACAGCTATCTGAAGTTAAAAAAAATCAAGAAATAAAGATTATAAAAAACTAGACTGCACTATTTTAGAAAATGTTCCAGATTAGCTACAAATGATGACGTTTTCCATATTTTGCTATGCTCATCTGATCCATTTATAAGTAGTCTTAGAAAACAACTTAGACAAAAGCATATAAAACTCAATGAAAAGGCATTAAATTTACTAGAGGACAATAAATGACGTTACGTCCTTTTATGTTATTCCCCCATTTTTTTAAATTTTTTACTATAGCCGATGTTTCAAACAGAATCACACCTCATAGTCAGTAAGGCGTCTGATTGTATAGGATAATTAGCACAGGTTTACCCCAACTGCAAACTGTGAATTTTATGAAACGTTTAATAAGAAGTCTAGTCATCTAACAGGATAGATGAACTGTTCCAATACAGCCAGCAGCTGAATTCGTTGTCATAAACAGCTGAAGCCATTGTTACCAATATTCCTCTTTTAATTGACGTTATCACCCTCACTTGCTTTACTCTCGGCTCTGCAATAATCTTCGACTGTGCATGGACTGTAGTAATCCCAGCTAGATCAACGTTGTTAACGTCATTTGGATGGAATTTCTATTTTTTTTAACTACACCTAGGTTATCGAAAAGTAAATCGACATTAGCACAATTCAGTACTGTAGCTCTAACAAGACTTGTTGATTTAAAAGTGCATAGAAACAAATGTAGAGGTTTTTAGGAAACCCATCAACTAATCTTTCGATGCCATTTTACTGGTTTTCCAGTTTTGTTCACGTTGACTTTATTTACAGTAGCTAAATCATATGCCAGTCTTGGAACAATCTTCGACATATTTAGCCAATTCGACCTATTGTGCTATGTGAAAACTTTTGAGGGTTTTGCTTAACCTACGGTAATTTTTATGTTTTTTAATGTAACGTGTCATAAAATTGACACGAGATCAAGCAGCAGTTTCCTTTATGGATATTTTCTCGTAAGACACAGCACTAACTGCTTGTTCGTACATTTTTATAGGCGTGCTTCCACATGTAGTTTTCCTTTCATAAGTTCGTACCATAGTTAGAAACTGTAAGAACGATACTTTTGTTGATGTTATTCTATTGTATGTACTTAAATTTATTTAAATATTTCCTGTAACAAAAAACTTATATGAATAAAGTTATGATATTTACAAAAATTAATTTGATTAAAAAAAACTATCAAAAGGAGTTAGCTTACTGTAAATATTTTTTTAAATAAATAAATTTGGGTTGTTTAACTAAAAGTTTGTATATTTCACATTGAGTTTAAAAGCTAAATTAGCTTTATTTTTATAACATAATGCAATACCTAAAAAATTTAAAAACAAATAAAATACAAAGTTTTGTTAATTATTGAGTAAGTTATTAAAAAATAATAAATAGTTCATAAAAAACAAATTATTTTGTAAAAATTACTAACTTTTTACATTAGACTTTATTTACGTATGTGTGTTAAAAAAGTTTACAAACTTAAACTTAAAAACAGAAAAAACTTTTAAGCATTTTGTATAAATTTTAAGTATGAAAGTAGTTCGACATTTATTAAACTGCAATAGATGTTACTGATTTGAATTTTAGTTGTGTTTTTCTTTTTTAACATTTGATCAGCTAATTTTGTAAGAAAAATACTGGCATTACGTTATTTCCCGACGGTATAAAACAGATTGCTTAATACACTCTAAAACGTCATTTTATTGACGCTTTCTATAGTTATGAACATGAATCGTAACTACCGTTATTCATAGACTTCTACGTATAAATAAACATTAGCTGTAACTTTATATTATACAAAACTATTCATTAAGAAACTACGCCCTACGTGATTCGTCTTAGTAATTTCAATTTATGTACCTCCGTGTATTTATAGGACCTTATCTGACCTACTGTTTCATGTTCTTAATAACAGCGAAAAATTCAAGTAGTCAGCACCAGATCACCTTTTAACCTAAAAGCTTTTGGCAGCACACGATAAAGTAAATATATGTTATAATAACCATTCTTTAACCCTTCTGGCAGGTACAACCACAGTCAAAATGTTTTTATTATCCGATACGACTAAATACAAATCTGTAATTACATATTTTCGATTAAAACTAAGTTACACGTACAACATTTAATAAGAAAAATTGTTAAATCTAACATTAAAATTATTGTTATCAGTACAATTAACGTAATCGTTGATATTATTAGTGTTGAATTCGTAAGTTTGTTGGTACTGATTCGGCAAACAAAATCCTGCTGAATTTGTCACCGATGAGTTAAGAGGTAGTTTTGATTTTTCTTGTTCCATGCCTTTTTCTAACTTTTGTCGTTTGCATTTGTAGCGACGATTCTGAAACCAAATTTTGACTTGTGTCGATGTTAATTTGAGCCCTTGTGCCATTTGTTCCCGTTCAGGTGCCGACAGGTATTTTTGTTGTTTGAAGCGACGCTCTAATTCGTAGACTTGTGCTTGACTGAACAACACGCGCGGTTTTCGTTTTGATCTTTGTCGGCTTGATTTTCTTAATTCGGTTTTTGAGCTTGTCACTTGTTGGTGTTCTGCAAATAAAAAAAATTCTTAAAAAAATTGCAACAAAATAAATGCATCAAGAAATAATTTATATAAATTTAAAATTTTGTTTAACGTTAAGGTACAACAATGAAGCTCTAAGTAAATTTTGATAACAAAATTAAGGGGGGAAACTCATCTAGAAGCCGAAAAATTCGAGTAACTTTGGGAGTGGATTGCGGCTAGGAAAATGAATGAAACCAAGTCATTGTTTTTGCAGCTTATTGGGCATGTATTTAAGAGTAAAACCATGTAAAAATTTTTTGGAAAATGTTTTATTTTACATGTTTTATTTACATGCGCAAATATCGGTTTTCGTATGTAGCGGTTTGCGCCGGCCTCTGTAGAATTTCAGGATCGTGACTAAAATAGAAAACAAGAATAAGACCTTAAAGTTCACATGACATCGCATTTGAGAGACCTCATTATATGTTGAAAAAAAATTTTTTTCGTAAAAAATTTTCGAGTTGAAAAAAGAACACTTTTTTCGCGTTTTTTTCAACCTATTTAAAAAAAATACTACTTCTGGTTACATTAAACCAAAATAATTAGGTTACTAAAGTAGAGAATTCAATTCTCTATTCAGTCCACGAAATCGCAATGAATTCGGACTAAATCTCTGGTCTCCAAGTGTTCCGGCGATTTCAAAAACACAACTTTTCAGGAAAAGCTTTTAAAGTTTCAACTTCATGTAACCGTATGTTACACTTACTCAAATCGGCTGCAAATTTAGTCAGCTATTCCCGGGCCATAGACAATCTCTTATCAGCAGTCGATATAGCTTCCTATTATAGTTAACGCTGGGTGTCGAAAAAGGTGAATTTCGGTCAGCGCGCCACAGGCGTATTTCAGCCGTCTGACATGGACTCACTAAAATGAATATATCTTTGCAAAAAAGTTCCGGATGGCCATATACTTTTAAGGGCTCATTCTTAAATATATAAAAGTAGTTTAAAACAATAAAAATTTTTTGCATAAAATTGAATTTCCCCCCTTAAATTTGTACACATAAATTGCTATTACATTTAAATATTTGTTTTCTAAAACAAATGCTCAGTTACATGTTGTTAACTGACGCCGTTGTTGACTGACGACCTTGTCAAGTATCTATAATCATAACTAGTGATTGGACAATGTCGTCGACAAAATAATTGATTTTGTACTTAGCGACCAATAACCACACTTAACTAAACCATAAAAATTTAACAATGAATATTAAATATTAAACGACGCAATCAATTGTTTTCAAACATTTTATGAATAAATAATAACATAACTTGACACTTTAAATACCTACTTTAATTTTAATTTTGAATTGTTATTTTAATCGCAGTTTAGATTAAAAAATTCTTTAAGAATTATTTAATAGCAAACGCTTTTCATTTAAAAAAAACAAGTCGCTCCCATATAAGTAATACATTTTTTGTGATAATTTTAGTAAAGTAATTGTTTCGACATATAATAATGTGTAAGCGTTACGTTTAATTGACATACAAAAACTATTTGTTGCATAAAGCAAAATTAACTGTGTCATTAGCGGATGCTGTTGTTAACTAAATCGTACCTATTGGCTTAACATAGTCAGCAAAACAATTGATTTTCTACTTAACGACCAATGACAACACGCGTGTAAACGGGTTAATGAATTAAGTCAGAAATTGTTACTTATAAACAAAAAAAATTTAGATAAATTGAATCAAATATTCAACTTTTTTTTCATAATAAAAAGAATTAATTAATTAGATATTGTTTATAGTGCTGTGTTTAAACAAAAATTATAATTACAAATGAAACAAATGCGCTTCACCCACATAAGCTCACAGAAAAAGTAAAATTACTATGCTAGTTAATTTATTTTATTTTTATTTATTGATGAAAAAGTAAAACGTTCCTGAGACTCTGCAATTTTAAATTAACTGAACATTTTTAATTTTACCTTAATGATGTTTTATATTCTATATAAAATTTGTTTTTTATAAAATTTTTATTGATCAAGTAAATAATTTGAAAATACAAAAAAAATTCAAAACAACGCATCATAAACACGTAGATAGTTACAACAAAATTAAACATTATAATAGCTCATGTCGATAGAAGTCAGAAATTTAAATTTAAAAAGTTTGTTGCGACTGTGCTTTTTCGTTACGGTGCAACTTACCAAAATTTCAGATTTACCCTCGTAATAGAAGTTTTACTTCAAAAATTTTTTTGTACCATAACAGTTGCCATTGTTTTGTGTTTTTAAAATTAAGTTTGCTGTTATCAAAAATCGAATTTTGACAAATTTTTTATATATTACATTTACCTATCATATATAAGTTACTATAATATGCTAATTTTAATATACAGGATTGCCCACTTGCCCTCGTTTCTTCGATAGTAACTTTAATAATAATTTTACCAAAAAAAGTTAAGATATATTTTTTGTTCAGATGTTCCTGGTTTACAACTTTAAAATACTTTGAGTCTTGCAGAGGTCCCAATTTCTTCTGTACAGGACCGCACTCGGTTTTTTTAAATAGGACACTTTTTATATTTTTGTATTGAATCGTTAACAAGAGAGCGACAAAATTTGAAATTGTCATAAACGAAAAAGCGTTTTAGTTATTGATATATTGATTTTGAAGCAAATTTGTTGTAAAAAGGCTGTATTCGTTTTTATTTGAGAACAGAAAAATGAGGAAAAATCGATTTTCTTAAATGGAATACCCAGTATATTTTTTTATTAATAAACTTCTTATTAGATTTACTTTGATTTTTCTTACACATGTCCTATACCTGAAAGTAATAGTTTCGAGGATAAACGCGTGAACTTAATTTGGTAAAATTTTAAAGATTTAAAAATATAAAGTCTGTTCCATTAAAAAAACTGAGTACGGTTCTGTACAGAAGACATTAAGACCTCCGTGAGACTCAAAATATTATTGCAAAGGAACATCTGAACAAAAAATTTTAACTTTTTTCTTATGAAATTATTATTGAAGTTACTATCAAAGAAGAGAGGGCAATTAAGCAACCCTGTATATGTTCAAGTAACATTTATTCAAAATGGTAATAAACAAAAATTGTTATTATTTAGTGACAATATTGGTGATTGACATACGGGTCTATTGTTTTACACTGTTATGATTTTTTTAAATGTATTAAACATTGCTAAAATTAACAAATTAAAACATCTTAATCAAGTAAACAAATACTTCATAGTTTTAAAAAACAATTGCGAATTGAAGTTTATAAATTTAATTGTAACGTATTTATTTAAATTTATTTGAATATAAAAAGCAAGTCAGTTGTTACAAAAATAATCATCGCCAAATTGCTTCAGATATGATTATTCGATAAAAAAATCAACTGTTTTCTTTTTCTTTTTCCACTTTCATCGAGACAATTTTTTGACGATCTTCCTTTTGTGGACCGTCAACACGTTTTTTACTACTAGGTTTCCAAGGCAATTGTTGTCACGTCTTAAAATGTAACCGTAGCATTTTATAATCTGTCTGTACGTTGTCGGTTATTTTTTTAAGTTTGCGATTCTTACAAGTAATATTTTTATGTTGTTTGTTATTTGACAGTTTTTCCAAAGTAATTGTAGCTTGGTCACATAATTTGTACTTTCTGGCAATATCATAATTCCGAGCTTGTAAAATTTTTGGTCTTTTTCGACAAAAAATTAAACTAAGTGCTTCATCATCGTTAAAATTTTTACTATTTAAGGAGTTTTAAAAATAGTAATGTGATAAAGGTATCTTTAAGTTCCAACTAAGTTTTGGTAATTTCTGGGAAGTCACCAAAAATGTGGACAGTCCTGGTGAAAAATTGGGTTTTTACTGTTAATTAATTTTGTTCGTTTTGATTTGATTTGATTGCCTTGGGCATTAAAAACTTCATTTTTGCACCGCAAGCAGTATGCATACCGATCCGGAAAATCTTGCCAGTTAGTAATTCACTAACTAGTAAACAAATGTAAAAATGCAATCAATACAATAATATCGTATTGGGTGCTTTTCTAGATATTGAAAAAGCATTTTGCAATACTAACTTTACTTCAATTGCAAGAGCAATAGAGAAAAAAAGCATCACACTTCTAGTGCAAAACTGAGTGAACTCAATGCTCAGGAATCGGACGGTAACAGCTACTCTGTCGGTAACATTGTAAGAACTAAAGTGACTGGCAAGTGTCTACAAGACGGGGTGTTGTTACCTCTACTATGATGCCTAGTCATGAACGGCTACTTCAAGAACTAGAAGGCGGAAGTGTATTTGCTTCAGGATACGCTGACGATCTCAGTATTATCACAAATGGGAAGTTTGAGTCAATTGTATCGAGCATAATGCAAAGTGCACTAAACCCCGTTGAAAAATGGTGCAAAAAAGAGAGACCCACTATGACCAAATAGTTATATACTGTCATACAGAAAACGCTTCCTTATAGAGTCACAATCCAAAATTAAAAATGCATGAGTAAACAACAGTTAAGAAATCTTACAAGACTAATAACAGAGCACTGTGGCCTTAACAAACTCATGTATAAAATGGGACTGCAAAGGTGTCTTTTGTGTTGCGAATGCTTGTAGGACGACAAGATTCCACAGGATTTGCTGTGTAAATGCGATGCGTATCAAATGTAATGCATAACGATTCTCGACAAACCAAAATTAACCAATAATGAGTTAAAAAAAAGCCTCTTGGAATAAACTTTTGAACTTCATTGGTGAAATAGAACTGCAGAGAAAGTAACAAATCGTAAGTACACAAAACGACCAAGGGGCGCTAGTCAAACTACCTCTTGAATAAAAAAGAAATAAAAAAATTTCCATCTAAACTTTAGTAATTTTTGGCAAGTCACCAAAGATGTGTGCGGTCTAGCGTTATTCTGTTGAAAAATTAGATCTTCATCATTAATTAATTTTGACCGTTTTTTGTTGATTATTGTTTTTAATATTTCTAATTGTTGACAGTACATATCCAAATTGATCGTTTGGTTTCTTGGAAGCAACCCAAATAACACCACACCTTTCCAACTTCACCAAATTGACAGCAAAATCTTTTCTCGGTAAGTATCCCCTTTCTACGTGGTTTGTAGTGACTCTTCATGTCATTTTTTGTCTCTAGTGAAGATTTAAAAAAAGAATTGAATTCATTGCGTATAAATTGCAAATCGTAAGTTTTGACGCGCGATGTTTTCCTAATTACGTGGAATCCAAATATTAAGCTTTTACGAGTTTTATACTTTTTTAGTGTAGTGTATGACTCATTTTACTTTTCTTTTTTTTTCTTGCTCAGATACACGACAATCTGACTCGATTAGGTATTGGTTTAGTCGTCATCAAGTCTACCTCAACTTTAGTCATCTTTAATTGAAAAATCCTTAGAAAGAAATTGTCAAACCAATTTTGACACTGTCTTTCTTTTATGGTTTTCTTACTATATAGATCCTGTAACTTTTTAATTGTTTGCGTTGCGTTATATTCTTTATAATAAAAAAACTGTGACAAAAATGCTCGTTTATGCATACATAATGAAATTGACGTTAAACTAATAACAAAAATAAATGCAATTTATTTTTAAAGCAAAGTAGGACTAAGTAAGAAAATTATGGCATTGATAAAAATCATTTCAAAAATGTGTTCAAACACATCTTTGTGTAAAATCGGCAATTACTTAATTGCTTATCAGTATTTGGTTTGAAAGAGGTTTCAGTTTTGTTTCAACTGAAAATGCGTAATAATAAATTTAATAAAACGCAGTTTTGTCAAATGGTTTTGAATCATGTTAAATAGAGCACCAATTTTTTGAAAAAAATAATTAAAACCCAAACTTAACGTGTTTTGTTTTATAAAAAAAATACATTTTGATGTATTTATGACAAAGATTTCAATTAAAAGAAAAGTCAAGAAGCAACAACAACTAGAAGCGTTTGAAGCTGATTATATGTTTACAAGAAACCGAGCAATTGAACAATTAGTGAACTAGATGTCTTTGTTATTAATTTTATACTTTTACATTTTGTTACTAATCAAACGTTAATATATTTGATTTTGATGGAGTTTTGTTTGGGTGTTAACCAAGTTTAATTAATGTTTCTGATGACGTCCTAAATAATATAAAGGCCGCAACATGTTATGAAATATAATAAATTATGTATAAATTGTCTGGCAACAAAAATATTTTTAATAATTAATTAACACGTTGAAGGGCACGAACGCTGCACGGCGTTTTATTCACAAATATATCTGTGACAAAACGAGTCAGATCCTCCGAGAAGTAATATGACTAAATGCAGATCTGCGTTTCGGTTTACATACATATGAAATAATACTATACGAATATTTACTGTCACTGTAGGAAGGAAACTGTACCTTACTAGTGTCACATAGTAAGAGTTCTCCTCCAAATTTCCCAATAGCTAATGTGCATGGATACAGAACTCTGTACGGCGTTTGTAATGCCATATGATTAGTGCGCAGTGCAACGTGTACTGTCTTGTGATGACTTGATGATAAGTTGTAGTGCAATAATTCTTCAATTTTATTTTGGGCGCACAAGTAAATGACTACTACATTATATAATCAGATGATAAAAGAGCTTATAATAAGTCCTAATTTTTCATATTAATTTTCCACATTGTATCAGTGAAATTACTGAGCTTTTTTAAAAGTCAAAAATAGAAAAAGATGACAATTTTTTTTGTCGAAGAACAGAATGCGCTGCTTAGATTATATAGAGACGTTGGGTCTTACTGTGAATTAAATGACCCCCCTGATCCGTATAAAGATGATAGTGAATTTGGTTCTGATAAAAACTATGAACCCAGTGAATCATCAGAAACTAACAATTACGAATATGAAATATTAGAAGAACCAAAGCAAGAGTTAAACGCATCAGACAATTTGCCAGTGCCTTCACCGGGTCCTTCGTAAGTGCCTTTAGCTAATAACTGGCAAACAACAACGTTTTTGAATTAACTACATCCGATGGTTATCTTCTTAATTTTGAAATGTATGCTGGTTCTATTCAAGAGGATGATAATTCTGACAATTCTAAAACTGAAGCCGTCGTACTTCGATTGATGAGACCTTATTTAATAAAAAGACATGGATTGTTTATAGACAATTACTATAATAGCTACGAGCTGTCAGAAAAATTACTGGAGTTAAAAACTCATCCCAATGGTGTACTAAATTGCAATAAGGCGATCACGTTTAGACCCGCAAGAAAAAAGTGTATGTCTCAAAATGGAAAGACAAAAGAGATGTGCTGGTCATAACCACACGTAATCATCCTCGGTTGATTGTTTTCAAAATAGATTTGGCAAAGAAAAACTCGAACCCGAAGAAGTTAGCACATATAACGACCATATGTCAGGCATCGATCGCTGCGATCAAATGACTTTTACACGTTCCACGCTACGAAAAACTTTAAGGTGGTATGAGAAAGTGATCTTTTACCTCTTAGATCTTACGGTATGGTATGGTATTCCAAAAAGTATAGATTCATCCTGTTCAGCAATGTGCTAATATATTCCCTAATAAATATCCTTTCAAATATTGAAGAAAAAAACTTGATAAGAAGACCGAAAAATGACAATCGTTGAGCAGAACAGACCTGTTTTGAACCTAAATGTTTACCTACAACAAGCTCAGATGGCCTGAGAAAAATCCAGGAACTCGTTTTTTTGAAATGCAGAATGTGCTCCAAAAATGACAAAAGAAAAGAAACCAGCTACAGATGTAAGGGTTGCATTGTCGTAAAGTACTGTCGTTTGACCTATTTTTTGAATACTTAATATACTTTGATATAAATTAAATGTAACGCTTATGCATAAATGTGTTAAAAATTATTTCTTTAAATTTATTATTTAATAATTGTAATTTTTACTATTTAAAAGACAATCTGGCAAAGTCTTTAGCGGTAAGTACGCCCGTTTTACTCGTTTAGTAACTCATTTTTTTTTCGTTTACCAACAATTTTTTCGTTAATGCTCTAAAGACGACAGCTACATTTTAATTGGTGATATTTCACCACGGCGCCCATTGCATCTTATTTGTTACGGAAATCTTTTGAGAACTTTGATTACTTTTTATGCAGTGTAAATACAGTTTTGTAATTAACAATGATGCTGTAATTTCTTTATTACACAACAAGTGACTGAAATTTTCTAGAAAACTTTTGTTATAGTTTGTTTAGTAATATATAACAAGCCATGGTATCGACAGATATGAGCCGTTTGTTGCAACGCAAGTTTGGTATTGTGTTTTAAACGTAACGAATTTTATGTTATATTCGTTTAGTGCAAATTTATGTTACAAATTTGTTTATTTTGGCGTTCGCACATTCAGTGTGTAAAAATGGGTCTAGCTAAGTTCTATGGCATATAGAAGCAGAAATTACTGGTGAAAGTGACATTAGTTATGCAAGCGATTTTAATAATTTTGTGTACATTTCAGATGCTGCTGGAGGTAATAAAACCAAAGCTTCTCATGAAAGTAAACCTGATGATTTAGCGAATAGAGTAGACATAAATAATTAACTTATGCGTTCAAAAAAAGAAAAATATTGTACAGTACGTTTATAAAGATGTAACTGATAACAAAAATAAACAAATTCCTTTGTGGAATTGTACACTTCCGAAAGCAACTTCTGTTCGATAACCAATTGAATATATTCAACAACATTTTGATGATAATTTGCTAAATATAATAGCAAAACAAACAAATTTATATAGTGTACAAGTAAATCCTAATTAATTTGACACTCAAAGAATTGGAACAGTTTCTATAAACAATTCTTACTATGTCCATTGTGAAACTTCCAAAAACACGTTCGACTGTTCAAAACATTAGAACCATAATGAGTAGAAATAGATAGGAATCCATAAAAAGAAACTTGCACTGTAATGACAGTAGTGAACTAGATGAACAGAACTAAGATAAACTTTTTAAGATTCGACTAATAGTGGAACACTTGACAGCAGAATTCATGCAGATTCCTGAAAAGCAAATATTAGTAATAGATAAGTAAATAGTGCCTTCCAAAAGTCACTTAAATCTAAATCAATATATGCCAAAAAAAACCTTACAAATGCGGATATAAAATATATGTACTAGACGGATCCAGTGACGTATATGATTTCGCATGATAAACGGAAATAATATTACCAAGTACAGGTTGTCTTGACATTGGATCTAGTGGAAACATTGTTTTGACAATGTAGAAATGTTTAACCTTTAAGTCATCTTTTGTATATCAATAATTGGTTTACGTTAATTCAGTTATTAGAGAAATTAGTAAAAAAGGATATATTCTTTTTGGGAACTGTCCGCAGTGATCGCTTACCAGCTCGTTCACTGTTATCCGATAATACTATACAAGAAAAGAGCATGCTAAAAATTAATTTCCAAATGCTGTAACAACTTACAATACGTTTATGGATGGCGTATATGTAACTTGTTAATTGGGTTCTATCAAACTACATGTTGGTCTAAAAAATGCTACCATCGGATGTTCTTTCATTTCATGGATATGATCCTTGTCAATTCTTGGTTACTCTATCGAAGCGACTGTTAAGATTTTGGTGTTCCATTGAAAAACAAACTCAGCTTATATGAATTCAAAAACCAAGTAGCAGAATGTCTGATTAAGAAAGATAAAAATACAGAAACGAAAAATGTTGACTATTTCAGTAATCAGCTCTATTGATGACAAACTTTGAAGAAAAGGTCACGCAACTAAACCTTTACCAGAAAAATATCCGTCAGGATGGTGTATGTCATTGGCCTATATTAAAAGAAAAACGAGTACGGTGGAATTCAAGTCCTGTGTATTATTGTAAAAAATGCTGTGTTTATTTATATATAAATTAAAACTCAAACTGTTTTTATAATCTTCATCATAATTAGATGTTGCTGTGCTTGAGAAAAATAAATTTATTTGGTGAAATGTGTCTGTCTGTTTGTTCTTTAGATTTAAATGTATCAAAAAAAGATAACAGTATCAAATTGTAATTATTTTTTTCTTTTAATTTATAATTTTTTTGCAAATATTGTGATAGAAGCATCAAATGGTAATAATTTTGGTAATGTTATAAAATTAATTAAAACACATTCAAGTTTTTTTTCAGGCTTAGATGGTAAGAGCGACTTTTTTATGAAAATTTTACTATATTACTAATTTTTTTAAACACTTTTAAAAATGTATAACATTTATCTATGTTCTTTTAAATAAATTTTTGCAAATTTAAAGATGAGAAACTGTAGTAAATGTTTTTATTTTAAATTTTATCGAAGTCAGATAAGCAAAAAATATATATTTGAAACGAATATTATCTGAGCATCTTCTGGTTGCTTGTTAAAATAAACAACATTAAAAACCTTTCATTACAAACCAATAGTAATAACGTAAACTACATAGTAAGTATTAAAAGGCAAAAATATATAAACTAAAACTGTTGAAAAAACGAAAACTGGCGGAATTAGGTAAATTTTCTAGTACACGCAAGTTTCAGGTTTGTCAGGTTTACTAACCCGGACCCAAAAAAAATGTTTTTGCAGGAAAAGCATTAGCAGGTTGCACTATATCTTTTTTTTAGTACCAATTCATTTAGAAATAACATTGTTATAGTTTAAATGAAAATACAGTGAATTATTATGAAATGAATTTTGCTTCTTCAGTTTTAAAAAATTGTGCGTATTGTTTCCTTCTTTTTAAAAAAACAAGAAGCAGTTGCTATTGCTATTGCTGTTGCTAGTGTTAATTAAAAGAAAAATAAACTAAATTACCTAAATAGTATTAAAAATTCTACAGTAATTAAATGTTTCTGAGAAATTATACTATTTGTGAAAGAAAGTAAATTCAAACAACATATACTTACTTGGACTATCTATTCCAGTAAAGTCACTTTCTTTGTTTCTTTCTTGATACGGCGCACATAAATTACTTAACTGCTGTACATGAGAAGGTGTAGTGTCACAATTAAAGTTTTTATTTGTATAAGGAAACGTTTCACATTTAATGTTTGTGTCCGGTGCATTATAAAAATTATAATTGTAGTGCTCGTAAGATGGCACAAAATTATTATCCCAACAATTATTCGGTTGAGAAAAATTATTATAATCTTCATAATTGCCGTACTCGTTCTTAATACTATTCAAGCTCACAAAATTTAAGTTTGTACACGTAAAATCGCTTTCGTTATTCATGTTTAAATTTAAAATGTCTTTCACCGAAAAAGGTGTCATTAAACAACTAGAATTCGTAGTTGTGTCACAATTTTCGAAATTGTCACCGTTGGGAAACGATTGTTCCATTATTGTCTCTTTACCAAAACAACACTAATTAATGAACCACGCACTTCAGATGCAAGTAAAATTATGCATTAAATTTCTTGTGTTTTGGAAGCTAATCACGTTATTACTACTAAGCAACTTAAAAATCTCTATGATAGCTTTGTGTGCTTACATCCTAAAGTTTACTTTTAATAAAGGTCGATTTTGTTAATCGATGGTCAGTAACGAAATGTGGGGCGCATATTAGACCGTAAAGCTTAGAGTTGCTTTGACGTGTAGTAAAAGCACGCCTTTCCACCAATCAGGAAGCTGCTTATGTTAATATTGAAATACTAAATTGATTGTAATTTAATGCCATAATTGATTGATTTCTAATTTATAAAGTTCAGATTAACTTATTTAGGCAACGCTTTCTTAAATTGCAAAGTTTTTTTATTGTGATTTTTTGATGTATTACTCTTTATGTTTATTTATCAACGCGTGACTATGTAACCCTTTCGTTTTCATAATGTTTAAAAGAAACGATTTGTAATGATTTTCGTTATGATCATTTAGTTATTCTACACCACCTTATTACTTATTACACAAATATGCTTTTATTTGGGGTATACCCGTGTTGGGATTGTGATGGTCATCTGGTTTATGTAAAATGTAGCGCCTCACACACGCTGGGAACAGAGTCTTGGCGCCACCTTACATGGTTTTAGTCCGCCAAGCGCGATATTATAATACATGTGCATACAAAGAATGTTTTATTTTCCGTTTTAAAGTGAATGTTTTATAATTATTATAAAAATTATTCTATTTACAGAACGAGTCATTTTTTACACGTAATTTTTAAAGCGTCTTAATGAAGTTAATCTTATAAAAACTAATAAAATATCATAATAACATATTAACAAAGTATTTAAAATTTGAGGTGTATGATAATGTAATCGATAAATTTTTTTCCATTTGATTGGTACTTAGCTTACTAAAATTTTGTATGAAGAGTTTATTTGCTAACATTTAAAATGATGTAGCATAAATATCTGATACCGTAGAATCCTATAAACAATCAAAACGCCAAAAAACATTAGAATACATGTTTTTTTTGCTTTAGGTATATTAATTTAATTTTGTCGTCAGAGTATTTAAATTTATCTATGTTATAAATTGGTTTCAGTTTTTACATAACATTTTATTGAGTTAAGATAACATATTAAGTAAGTATTGACTATAACTTAATCAGAGCAAACTGTTTTTATTACTATACTTTTTCATCTTCATCTTTTTCTGCAGCTTCTTCTCTTTTTTTTTCTTCTTTTTTAAAAACTTAGTTACTTGTTTTAATCTAGCACATCTTCTCATCTCCTTTTTAGATCTACTCGATCACAATGGGCTGCAAAATCTGGACATAGACAGAAAATACATACAAAAACCTAAAAAAATGTGTACATATAGGTTTTTAGGGTTGTTGATTACGAATTTGATGTCAGAATTGTAAAATTCAAAATAGCGTATCTAATATGGCGGATCAAAAAATATAAATTTAACGGATCCCTGTGAAACTTTGAACAGAAAGTATTTTGAGGTCACTGATTACAAATTACATGTTAAAATTGTAAAATTCAAAATTGTAGATCCATTTTATCAAATTTGTGTTAAACTTCGGATTTCTAGGTCGCTGATTATGAATTAGAAGTCAAAGTTAAGTATTGAAACGTTTTATTGAAGATTTACAAAGGTTAATAAAATTCATAATCCCATTCGTTGCTTACATCTATTTCGCTGTCATTAGTGTCGCTATCGGGTTGTTTGCTGGGGGATGACTCAACGAGGAGATCTTTCACCTCAGATAGAATCTCTCTTTCTTCAGCGATTGCCATCTGCTGCAAGCTCCAAATTAGAGAATCTGAAGATGCCAGAAGCCCATGAAACACGTCGTACATCGTATTTCCCCGAGAATATTTACGCGTAAAATCTTCTCGGTACCGCCGAATGTCGTTATTCCGAGTTTAATGCGCATTTTCAGAGCAACTTCAACTATGGCATGTTCATGGAGCAGAACAGTAGACTGATGTCAGCATTGGGTACAATGAATACAAGTATGCAATATTATTTTACTCTTCTGCATCCAATCTAAACATTTGATTTTGACTGAATGTTTTAGAATTGGAAGTACATGCTAAAAATGAATTTATTCAAATGTTCATCACGGAATTATTCACAATGCATTGACCAACGATTAATAATTAATTAGCTAATTAATTAATTGATTAATATCAGGCTTAGCGACATATGTTAGGGAAAACCCGGTCTTAGACGAAAACTGTATCGTAAAGTAATGACGTAACAAACATGTAGACGTACATTCCAAGCGTTAGGTCGCTACAATGGTAAATAAAACAAAAAATTTTTTATTAAAATTATGATTATTTTGATTTGGATGAGAAAAATCAATTTTTTAGAAAAAATTAAGGAATTTTCCCAACCCATAATTAATAAATTATTTAATTACACTGGTCTGCAAAAAAATATTTTTTATCGAGCCCTCCCAAGTAGCAAAAATCAGTTACAAAACGGTTGTAAAACTCTCTTGCAACTATGGTTTCAGTAAGGTATTTAGTTACAGAATCGTTGCTGAGTCTTTCCTGATACGTTGTCAATACCGGATTTGGTCAGTTGCAAGGTAACTGCAGTAATATTATAACCGTTTTACAACGTGTCTGAAACCGTTGCAATTACTACTTTGTAACTGTTTTGCAGCGTTGCTATAACGGTTTTTTACAAATCATGTTTACCTATTCTGAATCGTTTCTGTAATGGTTTATCATCACGGTTTTGTAATTGATTTGTAACATTGTATTTACCGTTTACAGCAACTGCTATGTAACTGTTTGAAAACATGCTTATTACCATTGTTTGAAACTACTTTATAATCGCTTTGTTAAGCAACTTATCCAAGATTTTAGTTACTAACTGCATTATAAAGATTAAAACAAAAGTAGAGATAAAAATATATTAATAAAAAGATACAGATATATAAAAAGTTATAATAAATGTACATTATTTAAATTTTTATAGTTTCTTATAGAACTAAATTCAAACAAAAAAGATATAATAAAAGAATTTTTACATCTGTTGCAGGTAGGTACCAGTAAACAGGTTTTTACGGCAAATTTTCAAGAAAAGCGGATTATGTCTATTATTTATAAATTTTGTAAATAGTAAATGCATAAATTTTGTTAAGAGAAAAATGTCTTTGTGTTAAAAGACCATGGCGGATTAAGATATTCCTCACATGTTATAGTTTAATGCGTCTACGTAATTCTTAGTTAAATATTTGTATTAGGCTACAAATGCACATGTGCAATTATAATCGGTTCAATGATCATAATCTCGACTGGTTTTTTAAAGATTTATAGGTGTTAGCAATGGCGATCTAATTTACACGTTCTGATCACTGTGTGTAATATTTGTAATGTCCTTGCAATCAAATTCTATTTTATCCTAGAAGAAAATAAAATCAATTTAAAATCTGCTTATTTATAATTGGCAACTAATTCTTCAACGTTGATTAAATTAGAAACAGTAGTTTAAATGCACGATTAAAATTATAGCAATATAATATATCAATAATTGTACTTACGTAGTTTTGAATTAGAAACACTTTCGGTACTGTTTATTGGATAATGATAATGGACTATGTGTCTTATAAAAATCTCGTAAAATGCACTTCTTCTGTTGCTGTTTGAACGTATAGATTAACACTGTAGTGTAGTTTTAGAAATTCACACTTGTAACCATAGTTTCAAGACTGTTACACTCAAAACCGAAATGAAGGTTTTAATGCCACTAAATTGACACTGTAGTTACATAAGGGTTTAAGAAAAACTTAGTTATAACCATAGTTGTAAAATGGTTATTTCCGTAACAGATTTGAAACCTCAGTAAATTACGAAAGTTGCTGCTACGTTGCTGCAACGGTTTATTTACCATGGTGCTAATGTAACTAATTTGCAACTGGTTACAACGTAACCACGGTTACAAAATGTTGCTTGGGCTGACACTATTCCGGATGATTCTTATGTAAAATGACGTCCTTCCATCACCCACCATTTTTGAGGGAACCCTTAATTCTCTAATTTTACCACTTTTCGATAAATTAATTATAATTTATCTATCGAACGATAATAATAATTATAATAATTATTATAATAATAAATATATGGAATAAATTTAATTTAAATGGGAAAAAGAATTATTTTAGCTATAAACAGTAATAAATAAAAAGATATTCATCGTTACTTGGTGCTTGCTTTCCTTTTATACCCTGAGGTACAGCTCTCTCGTTTCAAAAACCAGCAGTACTCCGCCAACATGCTTGCATTTCACTTCCCTGAAAATCTCTTCTCCAGCTTAGCGATGTCTTGATGGAACCGTTCCCCGTGTTCATCCGAGACTGCTCCTAAATTTTTAGGAAACAAGTCCAGATGCGACTGAAGGAAGTGAACTTTAAGATACATGTTACATTATATGTCCTTGTACGCTAAAAGCAGTTCCTCGACGTGAGCGACATAATCTTCACTTTTGTGGTTACCCAGGAAGTTCTTACAAACGTTTTGAAATGCAAGCCAAGCTCGTTTTTCTTTTCGATTTAAATGTTTAATAAACGTCGAATCTTGGAAGAGTTGTCTAATCTGAGGACCAACAAAAACGCCTTCTTTGATTTTAGCTTCGCTAAGACGAGGAAATTTAGTTTTCAAAAATTGAAATGCGCCACCTGTCTTTCACAAACTGCTTGATCAATCCAAGTTTAATGTATAAAGGTGGTAAGTAAATATTTTCCTTCGGAACCAAAGGATTGTGGGCGACATTTTTCTGACCAGGAATAAGATTTTCTCGAAGAAGCCAGTCCCGTACGATGTAATGTTTATCTCGGGCTCGGCTATCCCATTCACAAAGGAAGCAGCAATATTTTATGAATTCTGATTGCAGGCCCGTGAGTAGAGCAACAACTTTTAAGTCAGCGCAAAGTTTCCACTTATAATCATGATAACTAATTTTATCAAAGATTCTGATGATGTTTTCGTACGTTTCCTTCATATCAACAGAGTATGCAACTGAAACTGATGGAAAGTCATTCCCATTTGCCAACAGGACAACTTTTAAGCTTGTTTTTGATGAGTCTCCATTTGTCTGGGTCACATGGCATCTGTAGCTCTGTCATCAATAAATTTGCATTAGAGCAGAACACTAAACCTTTATCTTCTGAGAAAACACATTTCAGGGTTGCTTGTCTGGTCCTGTAAGAAGATATTTTTACTTCTTTTTCTGAGAGATTCCACTGTTGAAGTCGCGATCCTAGGAGCTGAGATTTAGTCTTGGGTAACTGCAAATCCCTGACAAGATCATTTAATTCCGATTGAGTGAGGAGGTGAGGTTGCCGAGAAACTAAATCTACGGAATACTCTTCATCATCATTGAACGTATTATTCGAAGTCCCAGGTTGTGGCTCAGAGTCTTTTAAATCGATTTCTGGCTCTAGAGTATAAGTGTTTGGGGGCTCTGGGATTGGCGAAGTATCGTTATGAGGAAAAAGTCTTAGAGCTGACGGAATATTGGGATACAGAATTGTATGCTTACTTTTGCTCGAAAACCCGACGGTGGAAGTCATACAAAAGTAACAATCTGTAAGATGACAGCGAGCTTCACGCCAAACCATGGGCACAGCAAATGGCATTGATTTACGGGTACCTTTGAGCCATTTGGTCAAACTACTGTAACAAGTCGTACAGCAAACTGATAGAGCCCAAGTCTTGTCCTGGTCGCCAACTTGACAATCAAAGTACAATTTATAAGCTGTTTTAACAAGCGGAGAAAGGGGTTTTCGTTGCGCTTTTAAAGTTAATCCCCCCAGACATAGCAGAAGCTATCGGGATGATTCTTACACTCGCGTGGTATAATTAAACAGTAATTCAACGCCCGACATTAACCACAAATCACACTTAGTCACTTGAAAAAATCCGGAGTAAAAGTAGTTTTACTGTTTTACACAAATGAACAAAAATGAACACAAAATCCAGCACGTTTAAAACGTCGACAAGTTAACTCTGCAACAGCTATAGATGTACTGATCGAAGCAGTTAAGCAAACAATGTAACATACTATAAGGAAAAGAGTAATGCAAGTTCAAGCCTGTCGAAAATTCCTGTTCAAACCTGCATGTGGTATTGAGATCGCCAGCGCCGTGCAGTGAATCTTTCTAACTGTTTATTGATATTTTTTTACTGTTCTTATAATATTTGTATTTTATTGTTGTTTCTATGTACATTTTATAGCAAAACTTTTGCCATATACTTTGGTATAAATTTTATTACCTGTTTTGGGATGTTTAACGGCTATAAGTTAAAATTCTAAAAAAAAATGCAAAAAATAAAATAAAAATGGGGTGCCCCTAAAATAGGTGGGTGATGAGTAAAAACGAAGCTCATTTTTGGATTCAAGAGGTCATTTTACATAAGAATTGTCAAGAATGGTATCAGGGCCAATTTTCATGCACACCAACGTTATTTGTTATCATTCATCAGCTGGTATATAATGTGAGTACACAATGTGCACAGGGCACTCTAACAATAGTACAGCAACGTTTGGCGCACTTTCGCGGCGCAGAATAACAATCGTCCACTGAACAGTTGCAAACGGTTGCAGGCGAATTCTTTTGGTATGTTAAACTACACTATTTAGGAAGTAGGAGAGCCACTTAGTGAAGTAGAGCAACGCAGAAAAAAATTTGAAAACGAATGATTTTTGAAAATCGTGGTGTTACCCGATACAGGTATAAACGAACTTTTGTCTTAAGTCGTAAGACTTTAATAAAAGGGTTAAACTTACCTTTTGGGGTACTACCCGAATTATAAATGCTTAAAAGTGTGCCGTTTTTTGGGCCTCTGTTTTCCGGTAACTGCCACGGCATGTATTTTACAAATTACTGAGTAAAATGCCACCGGAGCCACGATTTCCTGGAACTAAAATTTGAACGAGCACATTTTTTTTTCTTTAAAGTCCAGGTTTTGCAGCGAGTTGGCAAACTGTGAGAATGATCTTCTACCTCTCGGTGAAAGATGTCGAGTATTCTTAATCATTCTAGCGTCGTCCGTTTTGATATGTGGCTATTCCATTCTGGTCTTTTTTTTAACCCATTCATCTATATTTTGTATTTTGCAACTGCGACTAATATCATCGCTTTGTATGTATCTCTTTTGGTTGCGCCCATTATTTTTCGCTGCGTTTTCATCTCGGTTGTTTGCACGATTTGTTTGGTTTCTACTGTATCCGATCTTGTCTCAGTAGCATACGTGTCTGACACATATCCTGACTTTAGAATCTTCTCTGAGATGTTTGTTGCGCTATACGGATTTTCTTTAAGCTTCCTTAAAGCTTTGATTTCCTTGTTTACTTCTTTTGTATCTACGTTTACTATTATCTGTATAGTGTCGATTGTCTCTCTGTAAGCTTTTCTGTTGTGTATAGCGTATTGAAATGTTCCACAAATGTATCGTCAGATATTTTAGTTGTTTGTACATATTCTTTAACCGTTTTTTTTCGTTTCTTAGCATTTGCCAAATCCGTTTTTGTTGTTTGTATAAATCCTTTCTAAACTGCCTTGTATATCGTTCTAATTTTTGAATTTACATCATTTCTGATTTGTTTATATTCCTGGTTAGTCTGATGTTGTTTCTATTCTAGAAAAGCTTCTTTTTTACTTTTTGATGATTTTTTTTATTTTTTTACAAAACCAAAGTGTTTGATGTTTTTACTATGTAAAATCTTGAGCTTTTGCGGTTATTTTGTTTATGATTATAAACACCCAAGCCAGATTCTAAACTCCGTAGAAGTTAGAATCTGGCTTGGTTCACAAGTTGATTACCTAACTCGGTAGTGGTTCTTTGTTAGATTTTCGTTGCTTTTTCAGGTTATCGATTTCTTTCTTACCTTTTCATAGTTTAGGTTATGGCTTGTTTTACAAGTGGATAACCTAACTTTTGAGAAGTTCTTAGTTAGCTTTCGATTGCTTGTTTGAGTTTTGCGATTCTCTCACGCCCTGATGAAGCCCCTTACGAAAGTGGGCGAAACGTTGGCAGCTTCGGTTGCAACTATGACACGGCCCAAACCCGAAAGACATTCTAATGTTAGTATAGATTCCGGCCGTGGAAGCCTTCGCTATTACAAAAGTGTATTAACTTGATCCCATTGTCGTTACATACGTCTTCGTTGAATCTTTGTTTTACACCGGAGACTACATTATATCCGGTTCGGGCATTTATGTCTCCTAATATAAAAAAAGCGGAATATGTTGTTGTAACTCATCTATAAACCCTTAAAGTTTTTCATAGAATTGCATATGATGTGCATTTTTTTTTTAAGTTTAATGTTATTACCAGTATTTCTAATGATATAAACTTATAGTATTTATAGCCTTTTTTATGAGTACACCCACTCTTTTTTTAACTCTTTTGTATTTTTCAATTTCGGTATATATGAGTTTATATCTTTGATATAGTGCAATACTTAACTCTTTCTTTTTAGTCTCTGATAGAGAACATATTATTATTTCTGGTTCTCTGTGGAAACAAGATCTAATGTTCCACGTTCCTAGCCTTATTTCTTTCTTTTTCTATTCTCATTTTATTCTTCGTCGTGTGCTCTTGTTACAAACAGAATTGCCTCTTCCCCGTATCCGATGGAGCTCTCTCTCTTTGAGGTGTAGATTGCCACTTGAGGAATGTTTCACTTTGACTGATTTTTCATTTTGTTGCTGTTCTATGAGAATACTACTTTATATATTATATGATACTTTACTTTCTGGCAGTGTGCTATACCGACCATGGGAATTTTCCTCTTTTATCCGGGTTTACGACCGGCAGTTGTAACTGCCAGGCTACTTAATCTACCCAGCGTTACCCCAAGCAAAGTTTTTTTTACTATACTATGTTTTTGACTTACTCATTGACAAAAAACTTCAAATTCACCTTTTGTTAACTTCGCAATATTTTGTGCAAATATGATTTTCACATGTCCCAAATGTTGCTAATTTTACAGACACCTGCATTTGGATTCTCTACAACTGCGCCTAATTTTTCGGGTCGTGTGACCCGTTTGTTTAGTTACTATATTGCTATTTAATCTGTAATATATTATGTTTAATTAACGTTTTTCAATAAATTTATCTACGTTTGTTAATTTGTGACTTTGATTTGTATTTGTGTACCGGTGTGAGCTTCTTACAGTTACGGATTGTTATCGTTATTTTGTTTTATTCGGCAAAATCATTCTGTAAACGTATCAACAGATATGGTGCTCTTATAAATTTACTATTTTGGTTACATCTACTCATACCCACTTTGCAACAAAGTGGGTTATACCGTGGTAGGATCCATAAAAACGAAAAACCCGTAACATGCTTCATAACTAAGACGATTCATGAAATACCAGTACTGATATTTTGTTTTGTAATTTTCTACATACTCAACAACTTACCTAACTTTCTTAAAAATCAAATTTTAGATAACAATAATTTAATTTTTTCCGCTATTTCGCTGAAACTATTCTAAAACAAAATTGCAAAAAAAATTAATGATAGATAGTAGAAGTAGAAAATTGCCGTACCTTTAGATTAACAGAAAAAAGTGCTACTTGATTTTTTCTGCGGTTAAAAAATCTCTTAGTTCTCTCATGAGCTTGAGCTAAGAGTTTCTGAATTATCTCTATAGGAGGAGGTTTAAAGTGCGATAAAAATGACTAAAGGTTCCATGAATTATCTAAAGATGTGAATATTTCTTTCTTTAAGAAAATCGATGCTGAGGTTGTGCCAATAGACTCATAAAATTTACTGTTGTAACTTAAGACAAAAAATGAAAGAACTTACTTCCAACCTTTGTGTTGTAAGAAGTATTGCTTAATCATCAATTTAAGATTTCTATTACATTTTTCACTAAGATTTGCACCTGGATAATAAAGCGATACAAACGCTTGTCGTATGCCCCAATTTATTCATTTCGAAAATAAATTGACGCAAACTAACATATATTTGTAACTGTTTTCTGATGTTGTGATGGGCATTAAATTTAACATTCATAGGTTTACATATTTGGCATAAGTGACACAAGGAAACGTAGTTTCTGATATACTTATAGATTCCATCCCACCAAAATCTTCTTGCAACTGATTGGTAGGTTTTCAAAATAAAGTTGTGATTACCTATCTTAGTATTATAGTGATAAAAGATAATGACATCCTTAAGCTTTTTTAGAAGAACTACCATTTTGAGTTTCTTTTTACCAACAAAACGAATTAACAAACTGTCTTCTATTGCAAAGTTATTTACATTTTCACCATTCTTTATGCGGTTACAAGTGAGTTTGCAATATTCATCAGATAGCTAATGCTTTTTTTCAATAGAAATAAAAGACTCTGGAATTTCAACTATTGAGATCAACATAATCCGTGAGTTATTGAGGTGTACATAATCATCATTGTCAAATAACCGAGTTAAACAGTTGGCGGTATTATTTAAGAAATTAGGAATGTGCTGTATTGTAAAATTATTTTTTGAAAATTTAAGAAATCATTTGCCTAATTTAGGAACTGGTAACTGAGAAATAGCTTCAATCCGTAGTTTTGACATAGCAATTTTTGTTTTCTCTGGATTTAAAGTTATTCCGCATATACAAAAAGGTTCTAAATCGGTTTAAGATGTTCAATATGCTTGAAAAGATTTATAGAAAAATAATAAAATCGTCAAAACAGTTTATAAAAAAATTATAGCAAAAATCTGAAAACTCATGCACAATGGGTCTATTTAATCCTGTGGAACTTATTTCCAACACAAATGACATGAAATTCCAAGTGTTGGGTCATCGTTGCCACGTAACACTTAACCAGTATGCTTTTTCTTTTTCTTGTTTGCCTTTTTTTTAATTGTTTTTGTTCCATTTTTAATTACTAAAAAAAATACTAAAAGTACGTAAAAATGGTAATTTAACCATTTTCTTATTATTACTTTGGAAACTGCCACTAGCAAGAGAAGCAGACCAGGTAGATGTATTTTATTGTTTGGTTTAGCTGCGGAAAATAACGCGTCCATGTGAGAAGAGCTAGTTTGACGAGTTGTTTCTTTTCTACCAAAAGAATCAACTTGATGAATATTTTTCTCTAAGAGATTATTCCTCTTGACTTTCTTTATCTTGTTCAACCATTGGCATAGACTTTTCTGTTATTGTTGCTGACTCAAAATCAGAATCGTTGAATATTTGGGAATTTAGAGGAACCAATCCAGTAGGTTTAAAACTATTGTTAGCTATAGTCACTGTGGCTACTTTACTATACGTCACATTAAATACACAAGCTACATCTATAATAAATATTGTTTGGCCTGGACGTTATATCAAAAAATCATTGCAAATTCGACTGTAAGAAGTTTTAAAAAGACCATAAAAAGCAACGTCGAGTAGTTGCATTTGATAGCTGGTATAGAGAGGAAAACCCAGAATAGTAATGTAATTGTCTTGACATATATTGACTGCTTGTAGTGTTACGTGTGAAGAGTGGTTATCCATAATTAGTAGAATGGAATCTTTATTGGTAGACCTGACGTGCTATAAAGTATTTTAGCCACTGAATGAACGTGTCGGCATTCTTTTATTCTGTTTCATTACAAGCAGCTATTGAACCGTTTAGAGCATTATTTAGAAAATGTTGTTGCATTTGAATACGCGGAAAAATAAAATATGGTAGAACACAGTTGCCAACAGCACTAAAACAACAAGTCACAGCAACATTTGTACCCCTTTCAAAGGATGACACTTTGACACTGGCTTCCATTTGGACTTAGTACATTAAGAGTATTTGTAGAAACAGTTGAGCAGCCTGTTTTATTCACATTATACATATATGTAGTAGTGCTTATATGCTTTGGCAGCTAATTTTTTTAAATAAAAATAACCGCAGCAATATTGTTTTTGTTGAATGCAGCTAACCTGGAAACTGAAGTAATGTAAAGTAAGTAAAGTGATTAGCAAAGGCAGAACAGGTATTAAAGATATAGTATTTAAATTTCTATTAATAAAATAAATATGTTCTTTTAATCTAATTTTGAACTTTCTTTTAGTTTGACCGACATAAGAAGAATTACAAGAAAAACACGAAATTTTGTGAACACCAGATTTATCTAAAGCAGACATAGGATCTTTATTATCAGTAATATAAGATTTTAAAATATTATTTGTAGAAAAAGAATTAGAAACATTAAATTGTTTAAAAAAAATTTTAAGAAAAAAACAAGAAGGAACAGAACAGTAAATTCATTACTAGACGTCTTTTAAGATCTCGTGAACTGTGGCGCTGTAGTCTGTATATGTCAAACTATTGTTATTATCCGTCTTACAAACATTCGGCGGTACATTGTTCTAACCTATCTTTGCTTTTATCGTTGTATTTGTTGTTAATAAGTCTTTAGGTATTATTATTATAAGTAAATTAATTTTTATTTAATAAATAAATATCTGATTATTTTTAATTATTGACGTGAGTGTCTTTTAAGCTAACGTTTTTGGAATCCAGATAGACTTTTTGACTTTTAGTATATTAATTCCGATTTTCGACTCAAGGTCACAGTTCACGACACAATGAAATACCTCTACTAGATTTATTATATACCAAATTTTTAAATAAATGTCGAAAACGAGTTCTATGAATAACTGTGTTTAAAATTTCAAAAAGATAACCATTATTATAAGCAAGTTGTTTAATAATTTTCAATTCTTTATTAAAACTGGTTATAGAAGAGGAATAGAATAAAGACGTTTAATTAAAGAACGAAAAAAAGCAGTTTTATGATTATACGGATGATTAGAGTGAAAAGGAATTAAGCAATCCGTATAAGTAGGTTTACGATATATATCAAATTTAAATTTTTCATTATCACGTGAAATAAGATCTAAATAAAGAAGAGAATTATTGTTTTTAATTTCGTAAGTAAATTTTATTTTGGGATGAAGTGATTAAATAAAATCGTTAAATTTACTTAGATCGTCTAAATTACCATTAAAAAGAACAATGCAGTCATCTACATATCTAAACCAAAATGTAATCATGCTAAAAGAAAAAATTACAAAAAATGTTAGTTTTAATATTATTCATAAATATTTCAGCAGCAAGGGGAGAAATGTTTGAACCCATAGCTAAACCTGATAATTAAGAATACCGTAAACTGTGGGTACTTTGCTCCACTTTTAGGTATACTTCTAAGAATTCTATAAAAAAATATATGAAATTGAAGGAATTATCATTGACTGTATCTATAGCGCTACTTATGAGACAGATATTCTATAGTGTCGTATTTTTTTTATTGAAAAGTTTCCATCGGTTGGAGCTACTTTGCTCCACCGAACATTTTATGTTATAATAATGTATGTCTTTTAACAAGGTGGGGAAATGTTAACTAGCTATTTTATTAACTGTTTACCAAGGAATCGAATCACACAAAAAAACCCTCAAGTGTTTCATAAAACCTTTTAATTCATCATAAAATAACACCATATCGTTTATGGACAAAAAAATAGTATGAAATGAAAGGACCTACATAAAAAATATAAAAAAGAAACAAGTTTTAATCAAAAAAATCCGTAAATTTGGGGACGGAGAAAACGCTTTGTTTGGGAAGCTTAATACAGCTTAAAACGTCGGACCATTGATACGTTAACTCATCCCGTTTTGAGGGCCATTTCCACATCTTTAGGGACCTTTGCATCGGGTTAATTGTAACTGTTTCTTCATCAAAAGCAACAATTTCTCCGGGGTATAATTGTCGTTTATAAGAAAACACTATAAAACGTCCTCTTTCCTTGACTACATTCTGAAATTTAGCGTTGGTATATTGAGAAGATTTGCCTTCCAAAAAATTAACAAATTGGTTTTCTTTTTCTTGCTCTTTGGCAAACTCCTCAAAATCAATATCCTCTAAAAAGTTGTCCTCGAAAACATCGTCCTTCTTACCATAGCGAGAAGTAGTTGGTTTTTCTCGAGAAATCACGTCGTCGTCAGTTACGATACATTCGTCAGTCTCTGCAGTATCCATGGACTGATTGGCGCAAACACTTTTTCCAGCTGGAATATTCACTGTTTCTGCGTTGTTTTACTGTGGCGGTTACCTCTGATCTTTTTGCCTCCAGAGATTTGAGAAACTTTGATTGAACCATATTTTCATTAGAAATAGTTGTAGGAATCCGACCTAGCACCTCTCCTATATTTAAAAGAAATATATCGCATTTCCGAAAACCAGCTTTCAAATTGGCTGCAGCTTGTGGAGTAATAATTTCCATCATCTTTGCCAATAACGGTGGGAAGTTTTCTTTCTGAATATTAGTATATCTAATACCATCGGCAGTGTTCTTCCAAGCAGATAACACTTTTCGCCATGCTATTTTTAGGGGGTAAAAAAATGCCACATCAAGAGGTTGCGCAAGGTGGGTACTATTCGGCGGAAGGCAAAGTAAGTGTATTTTATTTTGGCGGCACAGTTGTAGAGCATGTAGAGTTATATGTGAAGATAAATTATCACAGAGTATAACTTGTTTACCTTGTATTTTTTTTACTCTAGGTATCATTTGAGACTCAAGCCAGTCCGTAAATATATTTGCATCAAACCATCCAGAGGTACTGACATTGTAACAGCAGCCTTTAGGACCATTCTCTGTCGAAGTTGCCCACATTTTACTATCCCGATAGACAACATATGGTGGCAATAATTTCCCTGCGGTGTTTCCACAAAACATGATGGATATTGATGTTTTTGACGCATTCCGAATAAGCTCTGGATGTTTACTTCCTTTCTTAACAAGAACTTTCTTTTTTCCCGGATCGTCGGTGACGTTTGTTTTGTCGAAATTCCATAAATTTATGACAGAAACGTCTTTTATTTCGCTCTCCAAGTTGTCAAAAAAGTTTTGTAGCATTTTCTCATCCACTGCTGCTCTTGTCCGTTTAACGTTTTTTGCAAAACGCACTGAAAGTTCAGGATGCCTAACTAAAAAAGCCCCTATCCCGTCTTGACCAGGTGTATTATTCTGAAACGCTTTTACCGCTCTTCCACAGCGGTTTAAGTAATTTTTGATAATATGTCGCAATTCCCTTAAATCTATAGAAAACCCATACTTTCCCAAAGAAATCAAACAGTTAACGAAACTCCGCTCTTCATCGCAAGTAAATATAGGCTGCTTTTCTGGTTTTCTTTGATGTCTCTTCTTCAGTTTATTCAAAATTGTTCTCCTAGGTATTTTATATTTTTATTCCGTTTTTCTATGTGAAATATAATCTCATTTAATTTCTTCGAAACATGCTTGTAGTGTTTCGGTCGTATAATCGGCATATCTACTTGATCCCAGTTTTCTTGTATACGTTCTGGGCATTCCTGTAACAAAAATAAACAATGTAATAGCAACACATAACAGTAAAACGATTATAAAAAATTCAAACATCGATATTAAATTCTCTTGGGGATACTTTGCTCCACGGAGCAAACTAACCCCCAAAATACGTTAAAATTTACAAAATAATCAAAAGTTATCGATTGTTTATGAAGGATAATTTCGTACAGAACGCGTTAATAACATATACCATATTAACTGGTGCATACTTACTTAATAGGTAGAAAGCAACAGAAATTGCTGCACACACCAAATTTTGAAGGTTAAAAATTTATCGGTTTTTGTCACACATGTTTCACATCCGATTGCTGATACAAGACTGCACGTACGACGATCATTTGCACCGTTATTGAAACTGCATAGTCAACACTTAAAACACTGCTGCATACAGGGCTTTGTAAAACATGTTGTCTAAGCTTTAACACTGAATTAAACACTTTTTATCAATGTGGCAAAGTAACACCCAATGACAAAAAGTAACCCCAGTTTACGGTAATAATTGTTGTTAAATTTGAAAAAAATTTGATTGAAAATTAAGTCAAGAAGAGAACTAACATCTAAGATTTGGTAAGTTTTTAAAGAACCATTAAAAAAAGTAGATTACGAATGAGATATACACATTCTTCAGGAGGGATAGAGGAAAAAAAATTAACAACATAAAAGAAACCAGATAAGATGAAGAAGCAAAGGGAATATTTTTAATTTCGGAAGCAAAATCAGAAGACTTAAGAATATCATATTGACTAGTAAAGTTAGAATAAATTCTAATTACGTTTAATTTTAAATGATTTAATGCCTTTCCCATATACGTAACTGAATAAATCTGGTGTTTACAAATTAAATTGTGGTAGCTGTAGCTTTTTTTATATTGGACAAACCGGCCGTAAATTTCGAACAAGAATAGCAGAACATTTTTCTTACATTAAAAACAATAATGTTGGTATTAATTTAAATAATAAATCTTCTTTCGCTAATCATATATTAGAATATAACCATTGTTTTGATTATAAAAGTAACTACAAAATTCTTCATATTTGCAATAAAAGCCTAAAATTAAATTTTTTGGAGATAAAAGAAATTGTTAAACATAAAAACTCAGACCCAGGTGCATGTTTAAATGAAATTGTTAATTTTGAAAATGATTATCTTTTTCTTAAATAATATTTTTGTTTTCATTTAAATTATTTTTATATTTATTTAATTTTCTTGTTAATAATATTATTATTTTATATACCTTTTGCGATTAATTTATATTGTCATTTTGTTTAATTTATATGTCATTTTGACAGAAACTGTTCAATTTAATTTATTAATTTATTTATTAATTGTAAGTTTATTAAGAGTTTTAAGGTTGTGATTTTACTTTAATTGATAATTTTAGAGGCTTGATGATGACCGTTAGGTCGAAACATGTAGCCGCAAATAATTAATAAATAAAAAAACAGTTACGTATATGGGAAAGGCATTAACTCATTTAAAATTATAATTAAATCCCATTTTGAGCTTTACAATGGATAATACAATCTTCTAATTATGTTATTAAGCCAAGGAGCAAGTTTAGCTACAGGAGAATTACAAAAGGAGACAACAAGACGTATTGGGACTGAAGACTTATGAATTTTTGGAAGACCATAAAGAAGAGTTATAGAAGAATTCATAAGCTTGAAATGATAAATGTTACGATTTTCTAGAAAATTAAGAGTTAGTTTACAAGACTGAAGACAAGATATAAAAGAAGAACAAAACAAGAGATAGAATTTTTAGAAAGCATTTTAAACCTACCAGCACCAAAAAAATCATTAACTTTATTAACATAATCTGAACGAGAAAGAATAACAATACAATTGCATTTATCAGCTTTGGAAATAATTAAATTGTTAGAATTAATTTTCGATTTTGTCAAAATGCAAGTTTTATAAATCGAATTGAAACTAAGATTAAATTTACCTATGTTTAAAATCTTCTTTAACTTATTATGAATTTCATTTCAGGTAAATTTAAAGATTAAATAATACCTGAGTTTATCAAATTATGTTCTTGAAAAGTAAAAGTGACATTACTAAGGTTAAGAAGTCTTGATTGAAAATTATATAAAGTATTAATATTATTATTATAATGAGAATTGGAATTCAAAGGTAAATATGTAGAAATAGAAGAAATAGAAATGTTATTACCTTTATGTTGGAAAACAAGTTTTAGAAGAAAATAAAAGAAGCGACTGACAGTTGCATAAATTAATTAGTTTCTTACAAAGGTTAGAATGAATACGATTACCAATAAACAATACGTAATCTCTAATATCAAAATCAAAGGTATCAAACTCACATTGATGTAACGAAGAAGATAAACTTGATCTGAGAATATAAAACTTTATTTTTATGTTGTTAAGTTCTTTATAGAGTAATTTAATTTCTTCTTTTAACCAGGTTCTCTACACATTTTCTGAAGCTTTTCTAGACTTACAGAATTAATTTTTGATTTGATTGAAACGAATTTAGGTGTAAGATATTCTTTGATTTGAAATTGAATTGAAAATTTGAACTTTGAACATGGATTACTTTAACGTTATAAATAATTCTGGTCTATATTTTGTAATCCGAAACTTTCAGAAGCAAATGGTGAATCGTAAACACAATTTATTGAAGAAATGGTTTATTCAAAAATGTTTAAAAGATCATCTTACAACTAAATTTTAATAATAGTTATCCTTTTAAAATTTTAAACACAGTTCATTCATAGAACCCGTTTTGCCATTTATTTAAAAATTTGTTTAAACAATTTAATGTTTTTATTTCTTTTTCTACGAATAATAATTTAAAATCTTATATTGCTAATAATAAAGATCCTATTCCTGCTTTAGATAAATATGGTGTTTACAAAATTTCGTGTTCTTGTAATTCTTCTTATGTCGGTCAAACTGGAAGAAAGTTCAAAATTAGATTAAAAGAACATATTTATTTTATTAATAGAAATTTAAATACTGATATCTCTAATATCTGTTCTGCCAATGCTAATCACATTTTGTCTACTAGTCATTCTTCTCCTGATCTCAATATTTAATTTCTCCATTTTTGTAATAAAAGCCATAATCTTAACAATCTCGCAATTTTTAAAATTCATTGTGTTTCTAATGATAACTCTTCTACGTGTCTTAATGAACTTTGCGATATAAGTACTTCTCCTATTCTTAATCCTAAATTATAATTTTACCTTTCAATTATTTAAATTTTAGTTTATTTTTATCATTTCTAGCTGTGTGTTTATTGTTAGTTTCAATTTGTTATTTTTGACATTTGTTAATTTAATTATATTACTGGGTATGCTCTTTTATAATTTAATGTGTTAGCTATATTTTTAATAATTTATACTATTTGTAGACATACTGATGATGACATTTAAAAATGTCGAGCATGTTTAATCAATTAATTAATTAAAATTTAAATATTTTTTGTGGAAAAGACTTTAAGTTAAATAATTTAATTGTTTATTAAATCTTTGTGAAATATTTAACGTTTCCGCATAATTAAACGTTATTTGTGCAATTTACTTTTTTTGTTATTCCAAATGCTCTTCTGTCTAAGTCGTTAACATATTGTTTAAGATTTAGCAACTGATCATTACTAAAAGTGTTTTTGAAACGTCCAGCACTTGTGTGTAGACTCTGCAGAATCCAAAAAAAGTTAGGAATAATAAAACTATTTAATTATTCAGTTTTTTAGCTTATTTGTTTTAAAAAAGACACTTACATTGCTTGGATAATTTTTTGGCATAACGCCGTAGTGTAGCTTCTAGCAAATTAAATTTCTTGTCAGTTGCACTTCTCAACAGCTTCTAACATGGATTCACGTGGTTATCTTTGTCTATTGGTTTTTCTTTGGTACTTTTTACTCATGATGATTTTATTAACTATTAAATAATAAATAAAATCTAAATTATTATATTACAGTGAATATGTAGTTCAGCTAAGGTGACGAATTTTGGAAGCATTGTTAATTCGTCATCTTATCCGGATCAGTCATTTTATAGGGTAAATACGAATAACTTAGATAAAATATATATACAATACGTACTTACTGAATAATAATGAGAAGTCGTAAAATTACTTACCTATTACAATAAAAACACTATTTTAAAACTTCTAAAATGTTATAGCATTATGCATACATAGTAAACTAACCAGTATCTAGCTAACAGTCAAGTTTGGTATTAACACAAAATGTTAGGAAACTTCCTCGCTTGTCATTGGGCTTTGGTGAGTTTTTTTATTATTGTTTTGTTTATTGTTCATTTTATGTCGCTGAAGTAGATACTGTGAGTTGCATTGGTTATACGACCCAACGAGCGAACAAGCGTTTTTTTCCTGTCTGAGCTTGCAATGTACGAAACTTTATATATTTAAGCGCAGCATCGGTCGGGATTTTATTTGTTGTCTGATGCGCGATCGATAATTAACTTAGCGAAGTGAAAAGGTGCATGGGGTAAAAGATATCTGCTACTAAAACTTTAGTTTTTTGTAGTTTTACAGACTTTATAGTAATGTGTTTTGTGTTGTGCATTAAGGTGAGTTTATCTAAAATTGATTTTTTATTTTAGATTTATTAAAACATTAAAAACCAAAAACTTGCATCTCAAAAATCATTTTATATTTGATTATATAAACATCATTGTTAATTGAAGTAAGTTCAGAATAATTGATAAGCTCTAATATTACTATTTATAAAAATTTATAAGTTTGGAAATAAGTAATGTTGAGAAAATACTTTCGAGTTTGAGTTTGAGTTTGAGACGTCGAAACTATTCCATTTTTCATGAATAATTTGTGAATTTGTTTACTTATGTATTAATTTCTTTATAGTATACAAGATGTCAGAAAAAAAGAAAAAAAATTCTGGATACCAAAATTTGGCGAATAAAAGAAAAAGAGAGGAAGAGCTGGAAAAACATGTCAAAATTACGCATTTTTTTTCAAAACCCGAGTCTACTTTGCCAAATATTATTAACCCGGCAGTGGTGGCGCCCCCTGTTTGTTACACACCCGGTGGCGCTGGGTCTGTAGTACCCAGCGCCAGGAACAACTCAGATTATCTTTTTTGAATCAAAATTTGAATAAAATATAAATTTACGTCAAAGACTTGTATTTCTTGGACTATAATAAGACATACTTAAATAGAAAGTGCTGTAATACTTCTTCTTTGCAACAAAAAAAAATACCAGTAAACTCAAAAACAAATTTATTGCACAAATTAAGGAACGCAAAATAAACATTATTCTAATACGTCAAGACAAAATCAAAATGAAAAATGATTGCACACAATTCGAACACATAAACTGGGCATGCTCAAGACATACGAATTTATGGCATGATAAACAGTAATATTTTGTTTTTCTATCCTTTTTACAAAAATAACAGCGCCGCTTTGTGCCTTGTGGGATATCCTCTGCTTCCTGATGATCTCGGGTTAGACCAGCAGCCTCTTCTAATCGTTTCTCCTTCTTGCCCTTTATTGTTAGAAGTGAATATTATTTGGGCGTTAATTCCAGCTAAGTTCAAAAGTGAATAAAATATCACCATCGGCCATCGCCTTGTATTTCTAGCAACGTTATATGTTGCACAGAGTTCATCAACTGTGTCGACACCGCCTTTAGTACTGTTGTAATATGTTATAATTTCGGGCTTCATTTGCTTTCCAGTGTTCATGTCTATGTCATCACTATGATGCATACTCGACGTCAATACAACATTTTTCCCCTTTTTGGGAACATATGACACAATTGTCATATCTTTTGAAAAACCAAACATGCTTGAATTAACTGGCCGATCCTTTGTATTTACGAATTCTGGTGGAAGTTCCCGTTTATTCTTCCTCACAGTTCCAACAAAAGTTAATCTGTGCTCATTCAAAAGCTGAGAAACAAGGGAAAAACTGGTAAACCAATTGTCTGCCGTAACATTCCTTCCTGATCTTGATATTAGTTAAATTAGTTGTTTTACAAGACTAGTTGGATCATTAGGAAGTCTGAATGCGCCCTCGGGCTGTTGACCGGGATACACTTCCAAATTCAAAGTATAGCGGCAATGTGAATCGACTACTGCATATATTTTCAAACCATATTTATTGGGCTTATTCGGGATGTATTGTTTGAAGATGCACCGTCCCCTGAAAGCTTCGAGCTTTTCATCTATTGTAACACAATCGCCGACAGTATAATATTTTTTGCAATTTGAATTGAATAATTCAAAAAAATCTCGTATTGCTGCCAGTCTGTCCGTTGATTTTCTCTCTTCTCTTTTCTCTTTGTCGTCAAACCGTAGAGTACGTAATAGAAAAAGAAATCTTTGTTGTGACATTGTAAGCCAAAACCTTTCGATCCCTGTACCGCTTCTGTCCCAAAGCTCAGCAACATTCAATCGGGCGGCTCTTAGAGTTCCTGCCAGATATAAAAGGTCTAACAAAGCTTTCATTTCTATAGTATCCGTTGGTCTACATGAACGTTCACGGCGAAACTGACCGTGTATTTGTGTAATATATTTGTTGGTATTTTCTACCAGCATATCCACCATTTCTTGGGTAATATATAAATTCCAGCATTCCAAAATAGTCTTCGTGTCTCTTGCTACGCCTGTAACTCCAGGTTTCTCTTTTATAACATTTGCGGATCTTGTTTTACGAGCTGGTGACGGATGCTTGAACCACTGTGTTCCATCTTTACCAAAAAGAGATGGATTTCTATGCCCATCCGGTTCTTTCTTGGGCTCTACATCACTGCTCTGTTCTACCTCTTCTTCAATATCCATATCACACTGCACAGCTTGCTCGGAAACATTTTTATCAGCCTCACTTTCTTCTGACGACAGTAGTTCGCCTCCATCTTCCTCTTCCGCTTCATATTCTGCCAGCAGTCGCAACAAACGCGCTTGCTTCTTCTCATAGTAACTCATTCTATGACAAATATAAACCGATGAGTGAAATAATACTAAAAAAATTGAAATATATCACTTACCTTATGAATATGTTTTGTAACTCACAGAAAAAAAATTGCTACATCACCGGTGGCGCTGGGTCTGTGAGATCTTTTTGTAAATATCACATAAGCTTTCCAATAGTTACTTCTTTAGAATTTTACCAAACAAAGAAAGAATTGAGCGTTTTTGGTTGCTGTATTCCGAAACAAAAAAATCACTTTACTGCTTCTGTTGCAAAAATGTTAATGACCGCATAGAAATGAATTTCAAATTCGACTCGATTATGTCAGAACATACAAAACGCTTTCAAATAAAAGATCACAAAAACTATCTCGGCGATAAAATATAAAATGAAGTAACTAACTTGATCAGTGAAAATATCAAATTTTAGAACTATTTAAAAAGGCAAAATATTATTCCATATTATTAGACTGCACTCCTGACTCTAGTCACCAAGAACAAATTTTAGTTATAAGTGTATAAGATTTGTTAATTTAAAGAGTTGATGTGTTGGATGAGGGCTTGACAAAATTTCTTTTGTCGGCGTTAGAGAAAAAAAGTTTAAATATCAACGATTTGCGGGGTCAGGGTTACGACAATGGGGCAAATATGCTTGTTATATATAATGGTCTACAAAACAAAATTTGGATTTCAATCCGCGAGCTTTTTTTGTTCCTTGTTGCTATTATACTCTACATTTAGCCTTCAATGATGCCGTAAAATCCAATACTTTAAGCACCAATGCTTTTTAGATCAAGAGCTGTTTGTATTTTTTTAGCTTATACTAAACCCTGGTCAATTCTGAAATCTAATTTATCTAATGTAACAAATTTAACTTTAAAACCTTTATGGGATACTCGATGGTCTAGTAGAATAGATGCAATAACTCCTGTAAGGTGTCAACTTGGGGAGGTTTATGATGCTCTGTTTGAAATAAGCGAAGGAAACTTTGAAAATAACGTAAAAAATTTGCTGCAGCGTTGGCCAAAAAATTGCAAAATTTTGAGGTCGTTTGCATTCTTATATTATTCAAAAACCGAACTTTGTTGTTGCTCGGTGTTGTAATCATTTACAACCCGTATCTGTACCACATATGAACGTAATGCAAATTTGAGGCGTTATTTTAAATTTGCTCAAGGGCGCCAAAAGTGCTAGGCGCCGGGCCTGCACACAAACGCTTCTTAATCTTGTCTAGTGTGCAAAATAACAAAACTTTATTAAGTTTTTAGATTTACGTCTTAAGTTAGAGAATTGCTTGTATAAAACATAATTATTTTATGAATGTTTTTATGACTAATATCACTAGTAGAAAAGTAAAATCCAGTATTTTTAAACACTATTTAAGAAAAACAAGATCAACACTGTTGATAATTTTTTGCTTTTTCGTTAAGGAGGGGCATGAAAATTACTCAAGTTTTTTTTATGGGCGACGTTTCGTGTACTTTGTGTACACTTTTTTAGGCCACTATAATTTGTTAAACGTAAGTACCATAGTGTAGTAGTATGAAGAAGTGTACACATAGTACACGAAACATCGCCCATAAACAAAACCTGAGTAGTTTTTATGCCCCTCCTTAACGAAGAAGTAAAAAATTATCAACTGTGAAATTAACAGAAGGATAGAAACCTCAATACTGTTTTTATACATTAGGCTACGAAATTTGATCAAATTTATTAACATTGACCACAGTCTTATTTCTGAGCGTTTTACGTTTGGGACTACTCATAAATTTGCTAGTGTTGGCATTTTGTGATTTTGAACGAACAGTATTTAAATTAACCAGCAATGCATTACCTCTCGAACAGCATTTAATGATAGTAACTTATCAACGAAGCTAAATATCATTTTTAGAAAGTTTTGCACATTACTGGGTACCTTACAGCTATTTTGCTTTCAAACAATTTGTAACTTAAAAAATTGCATACGTTTCATTAGTGTAACAAGCCTATCGTATGAGTACGCTCATTCATGTACTATAACGCAAGGCTTTTTATTAAGCTCATACTAAGATGTGTAACGTATAACTTTGATAGTATTTTAATTAGAGTAACAAAAAGTAATAAACAAAGTTAAAATAAAAACGTAGTAGTTTGATTCGGAAGTATTGAAAAATAATATAATTCATAAATAAATATTAATTTTAATAACGTTTAATCAGATACCGTTAAATTAAAGAAAAAATATACACATCCGTCAATCATTTAAAGTTCTTATATAAAAGAAAACAAAATGTAACTTTATAAAATTCTTACTCAATCGTAACCGCACTTGAGCAAGGTGCAGATAGATTTCTTAGAACGTGCGTTAAGTTATTTGTTGTAAAATTTACTTTGAATTTTTGTTTATTCGTTTAAACCTAATAAGTCTCATGGGAAGATTCAGAAGTATTTCGAGCAATAAATTAAACTTTTAAAATGTTTATTTCGAATGGCTTAATTTTGGCATTGTTTACATCAACGTTGCAACTTATTATTATTTAAGTGCTTGAATTGCCATGATTTTAACGAGCGATGTCACAGTAAGTTTTCCCACGAAATATTTATAGCAAATCGTTTTTCATAAGTGTAATAACATGTATAATAATTAACTCTTTGGTTTACTTCGGATCAGTATCGAGCACAAAATTACGGTTTTCAGTTCGTTTAAAATTTAGCTTTAAACCGACTATGATTAGAATGTGGGAACAATGTTTTACAACCAATTACCAAACCGAATAATCTAAAGGGAATCTAAACGTTTATTGTCAAACGCTGAAGTAAAAAAAACTAACATATGTTTGAAAATATCGGTTTCTGGCGAATAAAAGAAATTATGTTAGAGATAAAAGTCGGTGCGGTATTTTAGAATACCAAGAAGCTGAAACTGTTGTCTGGACAATGTTACAATCAAAATAAATTTAGCCGTAGATACAAGACATGCATTAATGCAACATTAGTTTTTAATTGTAAATTTATTTTTTGTATCCTATCGTATTCAAAGAAAATTGTTTTAAGTCAGCGTTCTCTTCTAGACTCGTGCAATATTACATGGTGCCTCATACGTACGTACTTTACAGAACGTCACCAATATAGACAATCTTTCACTTTTTTTGGCGTAAAAGTGTCATAATTTGGCAGATAATTGCTGGGGTGCCGAGTTGACTAGACTTTCTATAACACAAGATAACAAATTGCCCACTTTTCGGTTTCGTGTCACTTAACAGACAATTTAATGCGACAAAGAGGCGGGTGAGGGTTAAATCTGCAAACAAAGAATTTTATAAGTATGTTTATTAATTTTCTTTTCTATAATTAGTAATAAAATTAAATTAAATTTTGTTTTAAACCTATTAAGAAATCGTTATTCTTAACATCTAATTCTGCTGATACTGTTTATACTTGTAAAAAATTTTATTTTTTAATTTAAGCTTATTCACGTGCTCGTTAATTAATTGTTTCAGGTCATCTCATACTTATTTGTTTAAATTACAAAATATTTCAAATCTGAATCTGAAAATTAATTAAAATTTGTTACTTAACAACAATGCAAATGATTATTATAAATAAAATTTTTGTGTTTGGTAAAATTTTATGTATTTTATGTTGTTTTAATACTGTATAAACTTTGATTAAAAGTTTTATTATACATATCAAGCAATACTTTGTTATTTAACTCAATAACTATTATAATGGAAATTTATAATCGTTGCAACCAAATTTTATTGAGTTGATAATTTTTTCTTCTATCCATTAATAACAAATTAAATGACAGATAATAAATTAATTTATAAAAGTGACACAAAGATTTGTTAATATTTGTAAAGACAAAATTATTTTAGAAAATACGCTAAAAACACAATTCAAAATAAAAATACATTTTGAAAATTAATACTAAAAATTATCTTGCTGAATACACCTCTAGCATTGATAAATAATCAATGTTTTGTCGTAAAGAACCTTTCGAACCTTAAAGTAATATAATTAGTTAATTATCTCGATATTATCAGTGCTCTAGGCGTATTATTGGTGATATAATACCACAAATAATTATGCACTTTAAAATCCAAGAATAAGAATAAGAATGAAATATGTTCTTAAATATGCACTTAAAAAATTTAATTAATACTGAAGTCATTTGCATTTAATTGCTTTTATTGTAAAAAGTGTAAAAAACTGTAATACATAAATTATATTTAAATAAAAACAAGTTACATATTACAATATTACATAAATGTAACTATACATTTACCTACACAAAAACATAAATTAAACTAAAACAATTTTAGCATTATGGACTTCACTTAATAATTAGAATTTGTTATAAATTTTCTAATACAAATTCTTGTCGTTTATCATCTGAAATATATTTGTACATGAAAAAGTAGCGTTCAACCTCGCATGACGTTATTAGGGCATGTTTAAAAGATAAAAATTATGATACTTTGTAATTTTTAAAACAAAATCAGTACAATTTTTATTGTCATCATTTAAGCGCTGTTTACAACTGTTTACGGATGGAATAGCATTTTTGTAACACAAAAATGAGTTTTTATTTTATTTGTTACAATTTTCACAATATTTAAAGACTCACTTAACAACAGTTTTTTTTCGAAGTTAGAAATTGCACTTAAAATATACATAATATCCGTTTTTATAAAAATAAAGCCTTGGCAAATTCTTTTCTTCTTTAAAAACTATTAGGCATCTACACATATTGCATCATTTAGATCGAAACTATCGATAATTTTTTTTTACCAATTCAAAATTGTTCGTATAGTATTATTTTGCTTATAACCAAGTCCCTCAACGTGTTACAATGGGTTCCAGCGATAGTTGAATGTTTGGAATCCTTTTCTTAAAAACTTGCAAGTCTGCTATGTGCCTTTACAAAAACGTTTTTATTGTAGAAATTAGCTCATTGACTTTCCAAAATTTTTTTTCTACTATATCCTTGTACACTAATAAGGTTCGAATTAATTTACCCTCTTACGTGTCATTGATCTCTTTCTCCATTTCTTTCGTTTTTTTACTAGTGGTTATATTTCTTGTCTAGTCTTTCTTTTCTTTTTTCCAAGCTCAATAAAGCGAAAGCAGTTGACCGAAGTCAATTGACCGAGGAGCAATAGACCGAAACGTGAATAAACTGAAGCAGCAATAGACTTGGTCGAAAAAAAAGTTACGGTTAAAGTATACATTCGGTAAATGTGCACATCAAATATCTCAAAAAATTACATTAATTAAGAATAGCATCAACTTCTCTTCACACTTTATTTAAGTTAAGTACTGGCAGCATAAACTGCTGGCGTTTGTAAAATTTTATTTTAAGTTTATTATAGTAAATCATACAATACTTAACAGATATATCCTACTCAATTACATGTCTACTTACGAATATTAAAAATTATGATTATACGCAATCCCACGTAAATAATCGACTACGTTTCCTTGAATATCAAACTTACTGACAACGCGTTTTATTCTGTCAGCACAATCTCGGTACCGTTTCTGGCTTCTTGGTGGTTCTTCGTCACTTACATATTGCTCTATTTTGAGTTTGTTAGGACTCTGCTCTCTCTACAATGTTTTAATAAATTTCTAAATATTTGGATGATTTGAAAAACTTGCTGGTTAAAGCTTCGATGGGATCTTTTCACGGAATTGTTGGTTTTAGGTAAATCTTCATTCACACCATCAAAAAAATTCCACATAACATGACAAAAACGCGGCGGGCGACGGTGACGTCGTTGAGGGCGTCTTATCCACGTGTCCTTAAAGTAGTTTAACACACCTTGAGCTTCTTGTAGAATAATATTTTCTTTGCAAAACTGTTAAAATATATCTACTACATTTGCTGCATGCATGAATGCAAAGCATCGCATTGTTAGAGAAAATTCAGGTTCTGCTGACTGGATGTGACGAAAACTACACTAAGAGAAATAGAAAAAAACATCCCTGTTGCTTGGTTTGCGGAAATGCAGTAAACACTGCATTCATCATCGCTAATTCAAAGTCCATAAGTTATTGGTGAAACTGCCGGTTCAATGTCTTTCAAACTTGTCAGCAATGGAGTGTATGTCATGTATAGCATAACATTTTTATATTGCAACCCATGGATTCTGTATAATTGGCAAAGTAGACTTGGCACAGTTTTAAACGTGCAACTTTGCGAACCAAAGCATGGACTGAGCTAATAACCGCAAGTTCCTTCTTGTGGAAAAAAATTAATATTTGATCGTCAACGGGTCCAGAATCAAGTAACAAAAAAATTGCGTAGTAGTTTTGTAATTATCTAGGATTGCAAGTTCTCTTCGGTTACCAAATGTAGCCGGAGAAACTTCTATTGTATTCTTAATAAATTTAATTTTTCGAGATATTATATATGCACATCTACCGAATGTGTACTTTAACCGTAACATATTTTCGACAAAGTGTACGGTCAACTGTCGTTCGGTTTATTGAGTTCTGTCTATTTACTTAGAATTTTCTCTGCATCCAGTTTTTTCTCGGCTTCTCAATCTTTTTTTTCCCCATCTTTATATTTATATTATCTATTATTGTTTAACCTTAGTACATACCCAGTAAACACGGATTGAAACTGTTACAGTCACAAAATTAAAACAATTGTTTCATTACGTTGTTTCGTGTTAGTTCCATTTTTATATCATTTACATGTAACTGACAGTGAATAAATTGAAAGAGTTCCGATTTTTCACAATCAGTTTTAAACCGTTTTAGTACTTGCAATTTTTTCCCATAATCAGCAACCGTCTAAAAACGGATTTATTAAAACCGAATATTTTTTGAATAACTAGAATTGGTTAAAGATCGATTAAATAAGATTGAATTATTTTCAAAACAGTGGAATCGTTCTAGGAAAAACGAATACTTTGTGATTAGTCAGCATTAGACGTTGCTATATTTTTGATTACTGTCGTCAACACTTGCGCTGCAAATTGATATCTTTTCACTTGTTCGGTTGCAGTTTGATAAGTGATGCTGTGTGTACAATTACGAAATGGAACAATAAACGGTATATCGAAACATTTTATTATAATCCATAAATGTAATCGATATTATTATCATTTCTGTTCTTTATGTATCATGTTTTAATTTGTTTAAAAAAAAAGTAAATTAACACACATGGTTGCGTTGAGGTAGATTATTGCGTAAATCTGATGATACTTTAGGATTTATAATTACAGTTCAATTCTTCAAGTTTTCTATACGATTATGTACAGCTAAAGGTATTCACAGTGTTTTTATAACTTTCTAATGATTGCTAAAGTGATATTTATATTAAGTTTGTGTAGATTTTGATTAAAAAAATGTAATTAATTTTGTGTAACTCTATGATTATGTATGTATATAAATGAAATATTTATTTCTATGTTACAGATGCGGTTAAAAGTTGCTACCCAACAGTAACTGATGCAGTTTTCGAGGCTTCCGTGAAAAGACCACATCCAGGAAAGTTGCAATATGTAAAAAACTCAATGTGATATTGTATTTAAAAATATTTATTGTGCAATAAAATTTGAAACGTGCATTCGAAAATGTATTATTATATTATTGAAAGAATTGTTTTAGTTCATTATTGAAACAAAAAAATCATACATGTATCGATCATTTAGTATCAGTTCAAGAACGAAGCTTTTAAAACGTAAACCGAATGCAACATTTAGTTTGCAACAGATTTGAATTTAAAATACCGAAACTATACTGATTCAAATAAGTGAAACAGCGATGGACTTATAGCTATTTTATTGCAGTTAGGTTTCTTTTATGTTTGAAACAAGAGTGAATCATAAATTTTTTGTTTTGAAGCTGTTACTAAACATTATCAATTTTGTGTTTACTGGGTATCTTGACTGTGATTGCTTCTTGTTAGGTCATTTGTTTTATTTGTTTATTTTGTTGTTGTATTTTTTTCCTATTATTTTTCTAATTTCTGCGGCGTTAGTTTTAAATTTTTGTATCGCCCATAATTAGCTCTTGTAAGTTAACACAAGTTTTTTTATAAAAAACTTGACTTTTAAGCCCAAACCAAGCTTTTACTTTTAAGGCTAAGCTACTTGGCATGATTAGGTTTGAGATATTATATCCCAAGACTGTCTAGTATTGTCTAGTTCTTAATTAGTGTAACCATAACTGCTATGAATAGAAAGAGACTCAAACCGTTCCTCGCTTTATTTTTAGGTTCATATTTAAACTCTCTGACTTCTGATATTGTGTTTTGCAGTCAATAGATTAAAAAATATTTTTTTTAAGTAAATGGAACATAGTAAAAACTGAATAAAATAAAATTTATTTTATTTAATATCTTATATGAGATGCTTTAAAATAATTAATACAAATTCTTACTTCCGCTTGTTACACATTGTTCGTCCTCTAATAATTCCATCATGTGCATTTTTTTCCTCCTTTTGGCACTGTTATATTATAACAGTCAAGAATATTAAGTTTAGAGTATCTTGAACTTGGGTACTACTTCCAAAAGGCAATTCGTCGCTCTTTACATAAACAAACATTTTAAAACATTAGCCTAAACAATAGCTCGTCTAAATTCCAGTTGAGTAACTATTCGGGCGCTTTTCTTTAAAGAGTACCTAAGCACTTTGAATAGAAACATCCAGCAAGTAGGTAAAAATAAACCAGTACCATTTCATAAACAAATTTCAATTTGATAGCTACAAATATCGTACAAACCAGTTAGTAGATAGCTGCACTAAATGTGGGTAACACTTACATTAAAATATTTTCATCCATGATATCAGTGCTGCTCATATTGTTGTATTGCATGAACGCATCTTATACTACTTTTACAAATGTATATTCTATCATTACTGTGCTCAAAAATTCGATAAAAAAAATTATACCTAGACAAAACAAACGTTCATAATCTTGGGTATACAAAACCAAGTACATTAAATCCATAACACAAATATGTAGCAAAGAAAACAAACTCGGTCAAAAGCAGTCGTAATGTAGACTGCATTGTTAACTGCAAACTACACACAGTAAAATTGAAATATCCAATACTGTGTGGCACTACTACCAATTAAATAAACATGTGATTTTTGGTTCCATACGGCGCCGCCAGACGCTAAAGAGTTAATGACTCCATTCACTTTCTTATACGTACATATATGCTTTTTATGACATTTAGTAGTTTCTCTGATAGCTGGAGTTGTTCGAAGCAATTATTTTCTTTTTCCAATTATATTTCTTAGCATACCAATATTATCCAACGTTTGACGACCTGTCCTAAAAACTGCTTGCTCATCTTCTAATTTATTTTCAATTGATGTTATTCTGTATTTCTGTATTATTTTTGTAAAAAATTAAAATTTAGTAGATGCTAAGCAAATGGTTCTGTAGTTATCACAATTTGCGTGTTTTTATGTTTTGTGTATTTGCATTAAAATGTTTTTATTCAATTTCTTTGGTATTACTTCTGCATGCCATGCTTCATTATAAATATTTAACAAACATTCTCTACTTTTTCCCTTAAATACTTTATCATCTCTGGTTTTAGTATATCTTGTCCACTTGCCTTTTCTAATTTAATGTCTTTAGTAGCTTTATCAAGTGCTTGCTTATTTACCTCTTTGAGAATAACCTCCTTCTCTTCTCTTTGTCTATCATTTTCTTCACATGTAGTATATTTTTTATCATGTTCTATTTCTTCTGTAACAATTTTAATTTATATCCCGGAAAAATTTCGAAAATATATTTTTAAGTTTTGGGAAATTTTCTAAATGAGATTTGTCGTCCCCACCTTTCCTGTCAGGTTTTTTTCAAAAAGAATACCATTTTGGGTTTTTGAAAAGAAGGAGGGCACCTACTGCGTGACCACCGAAAACAGAAGGTGCATAAATTACATCCACGATGTATTAATAATTACAAACCTGCGATTATATAGGTGAATTTATTAATGAAGCACTAATGTATAAAATCTCCACGTACATATTAGTAACTTTATATAGTTTTCTTCATTGCATTTCGCATGGTGAATCTTTGGTCAATTTCATCCACCATCTAAAGGTAATCGTCACCTGAATGTTTGTCCTGGATCTTGTGTCTATGGTTAATAAGTTATTGTAGTGTTTTTCACCTTTGTTTGTGGTTGTTACTTAGTCGTACCTCACCTGTGGTGTCTTAGGTGTTATCGTAACCACAGTTGGCACTTCGCAATTGTTTTTAGACTCGTTTCTGTGACCACCATTGAAATTGCTTGACAGTTGACTAGGCTGAGACCCTAGATTGGAAGCCCTGGTTGGTTCACAAGGCTGTCCCTGTATCAGTAGCATCCTGTGTTGTGGGTGAGCCGAGACAACTATACTCAGGTACCATTGTTACAAGCTTTTGGTTTTACGAACCTTGCACGGCCAACTCACAATAGTCGGGGAGAGGGGAGGTTCACAGATAATACAGAAAATATGCTTAAGGGCGCCAGAGCGGATCTAAAGTAACTTTTCTATCTTGCTCAGGACAGAACGGTTCACACTTGTAACACGATGTTAGGTTCGTAATCCTTATACTCGGCTGTTCGAGTAGCCAACGTTTGTTATTAGATAACGACGATCCAAAGAGAAAGGTATGTTGTCATAAAAGAACAAGTAACCACAATAACAACTTTAATCTAGAATCGTTGATGATTATCACAGGTATATCGAATTCTCATTACAGAAATGCCAATAGTATCGGCAACACACAATACATAAGTAAATTACGTCGACTTGAATAGCGAAGAATAGTTTATAGTAAATATCATTTGTATACAGAATGCGGGATACACGAAATAATGATAATAATTACGGCATTTATATTAAACTATCATAATAATTATTGGTAGTACACAGCATACGTAACACAAAATAAGTAAAGATTACTATCTAAATGGTAATCCAATAACGTTAGTAAATACGGAATTAATATTCACAACAGTTTCGTGATCGACTTTTCTGACAACGAATAAGATACATAAAACACTTACCACTAACACAGGAACTTCCACTCGTACGAAGAAAGCGCTTTCCCCGGCAAGCAATCCTGTAAACAATTTGAGTCGCAAATCGTGTCAAACCAATGCCTCACGAAATCAAGATCTACAAAAATGGTTACTTAATGTTAAAGAAAGTACATATAATATAACCCGGTTGTCGAATGCTGTTGTACACCTTCGATGACAGTTGGTTTCGCAGGTGTTTGCCGCATGAGTAAAACCTCGCAGAAATATGATAGTCTTCGGTTTAATTAGTTTTAACCGTAGGCTTTATAGATAGTTATATTCGTCCCATAAAAGTATTTGTCGATGTTAATCCCTCGTAATTCGGTATCGAGATCGTAATGAAGTTATAATTTTCCCTTGTAGATTTTAAATTACGACAAGAATACCTATATTTAGGAGGTAGCACATGGCGCTAACGAAAAGACATAAAAATTACCTTTAATCAAAGAAAGAACAAAAACCACTTACCCTGCGTGGATTAAATTAGTTAATTAAGAAGACTTCTATTTTCCATCGTGTCCCAACACGTGGATGATTTGAGAAAACGATTTTTAATTCACGCAGACATAGGTTATAACATGAACGATGTCAAAGTCAAAAATGCCGGTATCTCACCGGATATCGCCTACTCAATACGAAGAGACCAACGAGCCCGATAGATGGCGTCGAGAAATATAAAAGTAATTTTTAATTAAACCAATATACAGGGTAATGCATTATTTAAATTTATGCATGTAACACCATCTAAGTTAGTTGTTAGGGTTCCTAAGTTGTCACCGTACTTTAAGTATATATATATTTTTTATAAATTTAATTAACTATAAAGGTTGAACTTACGGTTTTGGTACGCGGCTATAATGAAGCGTATTAATAGCTTACCTCAATGTGCGTGACGGTAATTAGTGAAGATAGTAAGTTTATTTTAATAAGAATTACGCACATTTTGGCCAAAATATACGTAAGTTTGTTGTTTGTCTTTTAGGTTAAGTCGCGAAGCCGGTGTTTACAACTGCGTGTGTTTTATGACGCGTTGGCTGTGGCTTCACGCGCACATTCTTTTTGGGTTCGTAAACATATACATTATACACAGTGAGTCGGCTTTTAAAATTAGTATTCAATACACACAAAATTTGTTGGAAATTTGTGATTTTTTTACGACCTTGCCCCGAGAAATTCTTTTTGTGTTGTCTTACACGGCCTGAAGAATCCCAATCCCTTCTTCAGGCTTAGGGTGGTCATACAACTGGCGCCCAACGTGGGGCTTTGTGTTTATTGGGAAATCTCGTTAAAATTCTAACATCGTAGCAATTTTTTCAACATATTAGAGTCTTACCATTTCTAAAGATGGATGTAAAGTGTTTATTAAGCGATGAACTAGAGTATGAACTTAAAATTCGGGGAATGGAGTATGCAAGTGCTATGACAGTAGCGCAGAAACGTAAATTGTTAGAGCCCATTTTTAAAAAGGAAAAGTACCTAAATATTTCTGTTCGGGTGGATTCCTCAATGTTAGAGTTTCAATCGGAAATCGATGCGTGTAAGGCCAAGATTACTTCTATTGAAACGGAGCTTGCTGATCCAATTAATCAATCTCATCCTAAGTATCTAACTCGAACTCTTCATCTCGCTCGACGTATCGATCGTATTCCTGTTGGCGAAGACAATGATGAAACCGCTATAAACGACCTTAAAACGGCTGCCAGTAATATTCTCGCGCTTGTCGATCCTGTTTCTTCATCCGACGCTGGCGAACCTTGTGATGCAGCCCAATCCACACCCATCGTTTTACCAAGACCTGAGCCTCCTATTACCCCAGGTCCTCATGTTAACGAGACTGAAGCTGGGTTTGCCGATCGATTAGCAGGTTTATTAGACGCTAGCCTTCAACGTCTTGAAGACAGTCGGCATAGTCACGTGCCTATTCGTAAATGGGGTGTCTCCTTCTTTGGTACACCGGATGGCACGTCTGTCGTTACCTTTCTCAGGCATTTAGAAGAAAAGAAGCGAGCTTCTAATATTAGCGATTCACGTTTGTTGGAAGGCGCTACCGATCTTTTTACTGGCCCAGCACTCACTTGGTTTCGTTCGATAAGAGACGATGTCACTTCCTGGACTGACCTTGTCACAAGAATCCGTACCTGTTTCTTGCCCGGAAATTATGAATTAATGCTGTGGGACGAGATTCGCGCCCGTAAGCAAGGTGTCAACGAAGTTCCTTTATTTTACATTGCCACTATGAAGGAACTGTTTTCATGATTTAGCCGTCCTCCTAGTCCACATGAACAGTTAATGCTTATTATGGCTAATCTTCAACCTTTTTACGCAACACCTTTGAGCTTAATTAACGTTGATTCGGTGGATCATTTAAACACCTTATGTTTAAAACTAGAAAACACAAGAACGAATAATTTACTGGTAGCAAGTGGTAGCAAACTCTCTGTCTTAGAAGTTTCTTCCAGACGTGAGAATATTTCGTTACCTAGTGATTATGGTAAATCAAGAATCAAGCGGAAAGCTCTAATCTGCTGGAATTGTCGAGTAGAAGGCCACGATTTTAAGAGATGCGTCAAGGAGTTGACCCAATTCTGTTTCCTATGTGGTGCTGCCGACGTTACCGTACCTACTTGTCCCCGCCAACATTTAAACTGCGTTCAACGAAGTGCCGAGCCCGACCACTCGTCAAACCCCAGAGTTTGAGGGCTAACGAACCCCACTGGTTGGAATGGCTTTTGTTCGCCTCGACATAAACTTAATTCCTATCGTAAATTGTCATTAGCCGACCAATTTTTTCATCCATCCGGTGATAGGCCTTATGCCGATGTGATTTTATTTTGTATTTCTGCTCGTGCAATGATAGATTCTGGTGCAAACATTACCATTTTAGGTGCTGCAGGATTGCATTTGATACAAGACTTTATAACTTATCCCTAGTCACCTGTGCCGATGTAAATTTGTCTACAGCCGATGGTGTACGTCAAAATGTGATCGGACGCGTGATGTTACCTTTAACTGTCTTTGGTGTTACCAGAATTGTAGAAGCCGTAGTCTGCGATAGTGTTCCCACTTGGTTAATTTTAGGAGTAAATTTTTGTAAGGTCTTTGGTATTAAAGCCAATTTTGTAACGGACGAGTTTACGGTTAGTAGCGCTTTTACCTCGCCGCGGATAAGTAGTATCGACGACCTAAGCGCAAATTATCAAATTCGTTTAAACGCCGCAATCGAACAGTTTAAAGGACTTGCACATGATAAGTTAAGTCGAACTCACTTCGTAGAACATCATATTGATACCGGAGACGCAACACCCATTAAACAGCGCTACTTCCCACTCTCACCTGCAATGCAAGTCCACGTTGACACCGAACTTGATGCTATGTTGGACGCTGGAATCATTCGCGAATCGAAATCACCCTGGGCTTCACCCATGTTGCTTGTTAAGAAATCTGATGGTTCGTACCGACTTTGTTTCGACGGTAGAAAACTAAACAGTGTGACTAAGAAAGATTCTTATCCCATACCGTACGTTTCTAGTATTTTAGACCGTCTCAACGATGCGCGTTTTATATCATCGATCGATCTAAAGAAAGCTTTTTGGCAGATCCCCCTTTTCCCAACGTCATGTGAGAAGACCGCATTCACAGTTCCAAGACGCTGGTTATTTGAGTACGTTGTACTTCCTTTCGGTATAGCTAACGCCCCGGCCACGCAACAAAGACTGATGGATAATTTATTCGGTCCTCTACTAGGAGAAAAGCTATTTGTTTACCTAGACGATATTGTCATAGCTTCCAGCACGTTCGAAGAACATATTCAGCTCCTCGAGGAAGTCCGTCAAAGATTATCCAATGCTAATTTAATCATAAACTTTGAGAAATGCCAGTTTTGTAGGTCGAGTTTGTCGTATTTAGGTTTCATTGTTGATAAACATGGATTGCGCACTGATCCTTCTAAAGTAGAGGCTATTGTTAATTTTCCTAAACCTAAAACCAGTACTGAAATTAAACGATTTTTGGGAATGTGTTCGTGGTACCGACGTTTTGTGCAGGATTTCTCGACAGTTTCTGCTCCTATAACAGCGTTGATTAAGAGTAGAAAAAAAGGACAATCTATTAAGTGGAATCCCGAGGCCAAAAAATCGTTCGAGCATCTTAAGTCGTTATTGTCATCGACTCCGGTTTTGGCTAGTCCTGATTTTAAGCTTCCTTTTGTGATTCAATGTGACGCTTCTGACGTGGGTGTGGGTGCAATCTTGACCCAAGGTGAAGGTGGTAATGAAAATGTTATCTGTTATGGTTCTAGAACACTTAATAAGGCTGAACGAAATTACTCAGTTACCGAACGTGAATGTCTCGCAGTCTTATTCGGTATTGAGAAATTTAGACCTTACAACGAAGGAACCCACTTTACAGTTCTTACGGACCACTACTCCTTATTGTGGCTAAAGAATATGAAAGACCCTTCTGGTCGTCTAGCGCGGTGGAGTGTAAAACTTTCACAACACTCATTTACTATTACACATAGGAAGGGTAAGCAGAACGTTGTTCCCGACGCTTTATCTAGAGCTCCTCTCGGGACTAGTTTTTTACAAATCGTCCCAGAGGACCGTGATAAATGGTATACCAACTTAATAGAACGGGTAAAGGCTGATCCAAATTCCTTTCCCGATTGGAGAATCGAAGATGGTACTCTTTTCAAACTAATACCTAATCGTCACGATGTCACCTCCAACTTAATCAAAGGGAAACATGTTGTCCCTCGTTCCAGACGCCGTGAACTTTTCCAACTTTACCATGACAAACCTACATCAGCTCACCTTGGTGCTTTTAAAACGTATCGTAAACTCGGCGAACTATATTACTGGCCTAAGATGCGTAGTGAAGTATCCCGTTATGTCAGTAGGTGTCAAATTTGTCTAGCTAGTAAATCGTCGCAAGGTGCTCGTGCTGGCTTAATGGGTAGTCCCAAAAAAGTTAGGTTTCCATTTCAATGCTTGTCCATTGACTTAATGGGTCCGTTTCCTCATTCAGCGCGTGGAAACACGATGCTAATTGTCGTTAGTGATTGGGTCACTAAATTTGTATTAGTTCGACCGGTAGTTAAAGCGACTAGTCGCGCCGTTGCTAACTTTTTAGAGAACGACGTCTTCCTTTTATTTGGCGTACCACAAATCTTTATGGTAGACAGTGGTCCCCAATTCATCAGTGGTTGCTTTAAAAAACTGATGAATCAATATAATGTACAAAAAATCTGGTACAACGCTTCGTATCACCCACAAGTGAATTTTGTTGAACGTGTAAACCGCGTTCTAGGCACTGCAATCCGCCTGCAATACACCTTCTTTTCTTAACTTAGGTAGAACCGTGCCAAGTTCAGGCGGTTACTTAGCAAGCTTACTTACTTAGCAGTTACTATGGCAAACTGCTTCAGTTCGGAGAGGAAGATTTAGCTATTGGAGATCGTGAACGCATTGTTGCTGACTTGACCAAATTATCCGAAGTTCATAAAGATGTCAGGAATCGTTTGGCTCAGGCCTATGAGCGTAACGCCCGTCATTATAACTTACGTAAGAGAGTTGTTCGTTTTAGGGTCAACGACACGGTGTGGAAACGTAATCATGTTCTCTCGGATGTTAGCAAGAATTTCGTAGGAAAATTAGCGCCGAAATACGTGAAATGCGTCGTCAAAGAGGTTACCGGTCCTCTTATAGATTGTAAGATAAGCGTGGAAAAAACGTGGGTGTTTTCCATATTAAAGACCTTAAGGCCGATTATGTGGAGGATGACGAGAACGAGAGATAATAGTGTTCAAGTTGAATGTTGTCGTTCTCACATGCATTTTAGTTATTATCAATATCCTAATTGTTTTTGGTTTTCGGATTGTTATTAATTTTAAAATACTGTTTGTTTATCACACGGTCATAAATGATTATGCCCTGGTCCGAATTTTGATGCGAATATGTACGCATGAACGTGAGCTGTATATACTTTAGCGTCAAGGTAGTAGCGTTGTGCTGCCTTGAACCTTTATGGTTTTACAGATTTTGAGGGTTGCGACTTTGCTAATTATTTAGTTTTGAGTGATTTAGTTTAGTTGATTTGTGAGTTATGTTCGATGACTGTTGGGGTTATTTGATATGGTTTAAGTTAGTAATTTTTGATAACGTTTTAAGTTTTGCTACGTTTATGAATCCCTCAATTTAACAGATATATAGAGCATTAGATATTCCTATTCAGCTCTTCTTGTCCCCTTCTTTTGTGGATACTTGCTATCCTTCTGTAATGTTTTATTGTGTTGGTTCTAGACGTAGTATAATAATAATAACGAGACACGGTGTTTTCAATACATACCTAAAAAAAAGGGCACGAGAAGAAAAAATATGTAAATATTGCACAGAAAACTCGATTAAAAAAACCCAGCGGCTAATTGACGTAACGTGTTACAAATTTCACTAAGGTTTTAGTAAGATGACGGAGTTCCGAGTCTAGATTTTCAAGTTCGCAAATAGAAAAGGCACGATGAATCAAAGATTCAATAACAGAACGTTTTTGTGCAGGATAATGATGATACGAAGCATGAAAGTATCTGTCCGTATGGGTAGGTTTGCAATAAACAGAATGGCCCAGAAGTTTGTCGGGTTTACGAGTCACAAGAACGTCAAGAAATGGAAGAGAACCATTACTTTCAATTTCCATAGTAACTTTGATACCCAAGTGTTGATTGTTAAGATGATCAAAAGACTTAAGGCGGGTTGCACAAAGCAAATCAAAAATGTAGCAAGTGATTATTTCTAAAATCAATTGTTACATCACGAATAAACGTGGTTTCATTGGCTATGTAGCAATTGTTTTGAGAAATAATCAGTTGCTACATTTTTGATTTGCTTTGTGCAACCCGCTTTTAGACAATTCAAGATGACTATGAGACCAAACAATAAACGTGTCGTCAACATACCTAAACCACACTTTAGGTTTTAATATAGATGACTCCAAAGCAACCGTTTCAAAGGATTCCATAAAAATGTTAGCTACACCAGGTGATAGAGGAGAGGAGTATCTATAGCAGCCCCAGAAACCTGTTCCTGTTTCTTTTATATACGGAGACTATTTCTTCTTAAGTCACTTTTACGGAGTTTAGAATTTGGCTTGGTTCACAAGTTGATTACCTAACTCGGTAGTGGTTCTTTGTTAGATTTTCGTTTGCTTTTGTAAGTTATCGTTTTTTTTCTTACCTTTTCATAGTTTAGATTATGGCTTGTTTCACAAGTGGATAACCTAACTTTTGAGAAGTTAGATTTTGGTTGTTTGTTTGAGTTTTGCGATTTACCTCACGCCCTGATGAGGCCCCTTACAAAAGTGGGCGAAATCTTGGTAACTTCGGTTACAACAAAAATGACACGGTCCAAACCCGGGAGACATTTTTATCCTAATATAGATTCCGGTCGTAGGAACCTTCGCTATTACATAAATGAATTGGTTTAAATTATAATTATTTTATAGTTGACTATTTCAATCATGTTTTCATAACAACATAACAATACATTTATTTATATAACTTGATTATAAATTATGATAAAATTATAGAAACGATACCTATATAAATATATATTTATATAAGATTTGCAAAATCTATAACACTTAATATATAGAAAATTAGTAGTTTTTCTTCTCTACTTAAGAATTGTAAACTTATGCACAGTACAGGTTGTAAACCAGGAGCCCGCACAAATTTCGTTTCAAAGCAAGTTTAAATGATTTGAGCACACTACTTGTCAAGTTTTTAAATCTGCTACAATTTTACTATTATTCATTTGGTATTTATCTATAGTCGTATAAAAAAGCGTTGCAAAAGATTTCGTGAAAAGATCTAACCCAAATTTTAGAGAATTTTAAAAAACGAAAGAAACTAATAATAGAAAATTTTGTTTCTATAAGCAATAATAAAATTTTGTTATTATTTTTCTACAATAAGAATAAAGTTTTTCTTTTCTACAAAAATAATTCAAATTTGATAACAATGGGAAGAACATTAGGTCAAGGTGAATCCATTTTGGAAGAAAGAGGAAAAATTATGGGTCTATCTGCTTCAGGCCTGTCACCATCGCGAAATAGCTGAACATGTTCATTTATTGGCAAATACTTTTATACTGTCATCATTCGTATTGTCTATTAGTTTTAATTCGGTGATAATGCGTCAGGGATACTTTCAAAAATATTGAAAAATATTACTTTTACTAATATTGTTATTAAACATTATTTTTTAGCCACAACAAATCAGGCGATAGATACATCGTGCAAATGACAACGATTTTGCTCGCCCATTACCAACGTTGCGACCAGACAGAAACAAAGTCCCAAATTATTGTTGCAGCACGTGAATTACCATTTACGACCCGGAAAAATCTCAGAGAAAGGCTAAATTTAAATTGTTCTACCTGCACCATCGGCCGAAGATTAAATGATGGTGGTTTACATGCTAGAATTTTTGCAATAAAACCAAAGCTAACAATAGCACACGCACACGCCCGCGTTAGTTTTTGTTTGACAAACAATAATCGTGACTGGACCACTACAATATTTTTGGACAAAAAGGAATTTTTATCTTCCGAGGAAGCTTCAGTTAAGCTTTGAAGGCTTGTTTGTACGAGATACGATGGCCAATATGTCTGTGGTCAAAATCAAAGCGGTAGTCTTACGTTGAATTACTGGGGTTGGATTTCTCATCACAGACCAGTAGAACTCGTACGGACTCCAAGACGATGTACCGCAGTTGATTACGTAAACAACTTGAAAAATGTCTCAATTTTTAGTGTTCGAGCCATTTATCCTAAAAAAGAATTGGAGGTAACAACTTTCGTGCAAGATAATTCTCCCATTCATACCACACGAATTGTTCAAGAATGGTTTGAAGGTAGGAGTGACATCGAAATATTAAAGTGCTCAACTCTCTCTCCTGACCTTAATTTCATTGAGAATATGTGGTCAGCAATGATTATTCTCTAGAAAACTTTCATGTTTGCTACGTGATTTTTTTATAATATCAGTAATACTTCCCTGATAGTCACGTTTCAAAGACTTTTTTATGTTTGTTACGTTAAGTGTCTAGGACTCAACTGCATAGCGCAAGATGGAAAAAAATGTAGCATCTCAGCATGTGAGTTTTGGAGTCAATGTGTAGATCGTGGCATTTGAATATATTGCTCATGTTATTAAACGCTGTTTGTGCTTTACCGATTTATTATTCTTATATTTTTGTATTTTATGTTTTCTGGAAACCATTGTTTAACAAAACATGAAAATCCTTGTTGTTATTTATAGGTTCGTGGTAAGACCTTTTGAGCAAAAAATGTTAATTATATTATTGTACGTAATTTAAGTAAAATTCTGTAATGCGTTATTGTCATCTACCTAATAACACACTGTTTACACAAAATTTTCAAAATTTATATGTAAAAAGGCAATATAAAATATTATTCTTTAAACAGGCAAAAAAGACAAAAAGGCAAAATAGGCAGGCTCCAGGCATTTGCATGACTGTCCGCTCTTTGGTTATTACCTTTAAAAAATTAACATAAATTTGTAAATAATGTAAAGTTTAATTATAATTTATTTTTTGCTGATTCTTGTTAATTACATAGTTCTTAAAAATATACTGTTTATAATAATTAAAACTTGTGTTTTACTTATGTTACATGCAGTTAACGTAAGGTCAGTAATACAAAAGTTGAAACGTAAAAATGTAACTTAATTTTTAATCTAAAAAGGAAGGCAAAAATATTTTATATAAATTAATTAATTATGAGTTTTATACCGCGCTTTTACGTTATTGTTTTGTTTAAATATGTAACAGATAACAAACGAAACAAAAATCGTGACAATTATCTAGCATTTATTTTACTGCAGAAAATATTTATCTGTCCTTCGCTAGTACGTGACGAGTACTTATATAATCCAGACAAAACCGAAAGCTGAAATGCAACGTAAACACTATTTCTATGAAATGAGACAGAAGCATTTTATGTATTGTGGGTTGCCTTACAGAGGGTCATTATTTTTGTCACTGATTGTACATAAATTGCATTCGATAAACTTTATTTTGGAGTACTAATTTTCAACGAAGATAATATTATTTTCAAAAGCTTGAAAGCTTGACTTGTAAAAGCTTGATTTGGCTAATACTGAACTGAACTTGGCTTGATTATTTAAAAGCTTGGCTTGATTTTTCAAAAGCTTGGTTTGATTTCAAGTCAAGCTTTTGAGAAACCAAGCCAATCTTGTGAATTCCTATATAAGTACTCATCTTTTTTTAAAATTAGGTATACAAATGAAAATAACTGTACGATAACTGTACTAATAAGCAATGTATACATTTTTTAGATTTCTAGTGCACACACGGTATGCAGCTTTGAACAGTTCAAAATAGTAGGCTAAGGTACAATGCAGAGTAGTATTGAAATATCTACTAATTTTTTTCTATTATGAAAATTTTGTTTAAGAAAGATAAAACGTTTATTTTTAATTTGATTTGAAAATAAATAATAAATTAATAATGACTTTAAAAAAGCTTAAATCAAATTATAAAAAAATAAAAACCAGTTTTTTGTAAGTAAATTACGTTATGATACTAATGAGTTAGCTATTGTCGAGATTTTTCTGTATTTTATATGAGACTACGCATTTCTCACCAATTATTTACCTGAAATGTTTGTATAAATATAAAACACACGTAAAATTATAAATTTTATTTTATTTTTTTCAGAAATAAATATTTGTTGACTCTGATTAATACTAACAATTTGATTAACTAAATTATACAAATAGGATCATAGTATATTTAAACAAAATTAATGTTATAAACATATCTTTTGCAAAAACGTATATATAAAACATAATTATTTTTTCAAATTAGCGTTCTCAATATTTTATTAAGAAATTACGTAATTTATAAAAATTTTTAATACGTAATTATTTAACTATAATTTTTATGAACGGTTGTTTTTTGTTTTTATAAATAATCTTAAAGAAAATATTTTGATTATAAGCAAACAGTACCTTTTTGCGTTTATCAACAATAAATTAAAAAACTGCAATTTAATCTTTAAAAAAACTAAAGGATGATTTAAAGGTATCTTGCTTTTAGTTAAATTAAAGATGTACTGCACTATTATGCGCCAGAGGACGCCCTTACATTGCTTTTAAATAAAAGTGTGGCAGTAGAATTATAGATGGCACTCAAATTCCATTTAAATCATTTTACAATAAAAATACTATAATAAATTAAATTTCTATTTAAACAATTTAAAATAATTTGTGTCGTTAAGTTTAAAATGACAATTACCTAACACGCAACGTTTTTTAAATTATTTTATTCTAAAAGTGTTTTGTCACATAGTATAGGTAAATTATGCAAAATAAAAAAATAATTAATCCCTAGACTTGTTATTACAGAAAAAATAACTATAATGTTGAATGAACACGAAGTCACTTAATAAATTGATTTTTATTGTGTTTTTACCTTTTACAGTTGGTTTTCATTTTTATAAAGTTTGTCTATGTTTAATGTTCATTACGCTGTTATTAAGTGGCAATAAATTATATAGTTTGAATGCATACAGTAATAATTATTACAATTAACTTATAAATCAATGTGAATGTTAAGTTTACGCGTTAAATTACATGAAAATACACTTTTTGTGGTTATTGATGTTGATATAAATTTGATTTAAGACGCACAATTAGAAATAAATAGACACATTTTAAAAAATATGAAAATCTTATTAAGAAAATTTCTAACAGCATTTACAAAAAAATTGAGTATTTTCTATTGAATGTTTACCAATGATTAAAAATTCTGTAAATATTTAAAGAAATTAAACACACGGGTAAAGCATAATTCCTTTTCACCTGTCGTGCAAATAGCAAAAAAAATGGTAGTTAATGTATTCATTTTTTACGCATGTGGTATACATTTGCATGCATGTCCTTATAAAACATACATATAAAGTAAAATGTACACTTCTTGAAAATACATATGTAGTAAAGTTATTGTCAGCGTGTGCCACAAACAACAACTGCGGTTGAATAAATAAACTTTTTTTTTGAGTTTACGAACAAACTGCTTGAGAATATAACGTTCCGTTAATTTTCTCTACTATTAAAAATAGTAAAAGTGCACACGTGATTCTCATAATAAAAATCGTAATTGCAAATCGTTAGTGTTAACAGTACTTAATTTATCTTTAGCCTTTACACAATTATTTCACTTCAAATTAAGATAAGAAGAATAAATTACAAAAAAAATAGTTTTAATATGTCTAGTTGATAGACAGCGATATATTATAAAATTCCGTAAAATTTATTCAGACAAAAACACTCTCCACACCTTAAAGTATGATATCAATTTTTATAATTTTTATATAGCTTTAAATGACCAATTCATTATATCAGCGGCATGCACGCATGTGTCAAGACTTGCAATAAGAGATATGTTCACAGTTAATAATAAGTAGAATTATGGACAGTAACAGATAGGGCAACTGCGGGGTTCAAATCCATGGGGGGCAAATAATGTCTATCTCTCTTTAAGGGGCCAGAGGACAGAGGCAATACCTTTGTAACAGAGATGTCGAGTGCGGTTAGCAGGAATCATTTACCAACGTTATGCTTGCACCCAGCAGGATTCAGACTTGTCCTGACCCTAGTTTAATATAATCGGCAAATAAATTTCTATTTAATTTATCTTGTTGTAAATACATTTTATTCTTTTTTAATTGAATTGGTTTTTTTTCTCTAGATGAAATATTTATTTGTTTTAATTATACTTTACACGAAGTTTTTTACAAGTTGGTTTCAAATAAACAGGACGAGGAATGTTTCAAATTCCGATGACGCTTGCATTTATTTCGTCGTTCTTCAACAGCGAGATAATTACATTTACATCGATCATAAAGTGCCGAAGTTTTAAGAGTGTACTTTTCATAATAGCAACTAATGACGATGACTGGAAAGGCAGTCAAAGACCACCCAATAACAATATCACAACATTACCATTATTGTTCCATAATAAATTACGTTAATTGTTGACAGCTAGCCGCATCGAGCTGGCCATGATAACATCTTAATTGCGAGTTGCTTAAGTTTCCGCGAGTGTTTTGTTAATCAGACGTTACTTGGATGTGTGCTTTATTCAACGAGAATTTAATTTTTTGGTAGAAGTTGTAGGATTACCGTTACATTTACTATCATTAATGTTTAGGTATTAAACAAGTTTAACATTTTTACATATATAATTATCTTTATTACCATAAACTCTAATTATAGTTTCATTAAGCTTAATCTATACAACTTCTTATTTTCAACAGTGTCTTTAATAACTTTTTTATTAAACACTTTCGTTCAAAGCAACAACTGCATGTAATAATTATTTATAAAACTCTTTACAAACACTGACCTGTTGTGTTATTTAAATGTTAATCTGTACAATTCGTTAATGACTTATGCTCATTTAATGAGCGTCAAAAAAGCATTTTCGTCATAGGTAGGCGTTGACGAATGTCTTAATATTTTTTTTAATTATGTTTAAGTATTTTTAAAACATAAGTCAATGCCAACTTAAATTGAAAACGGTTTAATTTAAATAGTTTTTGTGTTATAAAACAGTCGTACAAAAAAAATTATTATTTTTATAATAAGAAGTCAAAGTTGTATAAAAATCTAAAATAACTTTTTTCGGTGAAATCTTAAGAACAGTGGCGTGTTTTAAAGAAACCTGTTTTATAAATCACAGAAAGATCTCATCGTATACCTAAACATGTATTTTACAAAAAAAATCTGTTAGCAGGTTATTATTTTTATGTCAACAAACCTTCTGTTTTACTCTTTCATATTTAAAATAAACTAAAAGTCATAACCTAGTAATTTAGAAAACATTTTAACAACGAATAACACCATTTTGGGAATAAAACTTTAATACGCCTTTCAATTTCATACTTTTGAAGTCAGGATGACTCAAATACTCTAATTATTTAAAAATTCTGCAATTATTTTAATAATTTTTTTGATGTAATACCACAATCTATAAAAATATGTTCCAAGCCTACAAAAACCTTTAAAAAAAATTACAAAAATTACAACGTCTTGTGAACTTTTAGATTTATTTGTATTTCAAACAAATACACGTGTTTTAAGATTATTTACAATTACTAACAAACAATTTTAAACCTTTACTGCATTCTTTTTCTTTACCTAACTTTCTGCGCCGAAAAATCAATGATGATTTCATTAAAATTTAGCGTTTTAGCAAAAGAAATCACAACCAATGAATTTAATCTCTTCTGACGCACAGCACAATAGGTCTTAAATGATTTTTTTTAATTATTGCCATTTGCTGAAGAATTTTTTGCTTTCTATCACAGTTATAGATAGAATATAAAATATTTTTATTGCAATTCATTCAGCAAAGATTGTCTGCAACTGCAATTTATAAATAGCGTTTAATAACTCTACTTCTACTATAATTTTCCTTTTAATTTTTCTTTTTAATGTTTTCCAATAAGAGGCACAGCTTCTTTTTGGAAACTCCGCCGAGTTTCACTTTGACTGTACACAGAAGGATTATTAAAATAATAAAATACCGTGCTAAAATGATGCTATACCTGGTTGAACTGCTACCGAATAAAGTGTATACGCGCTTAACATTTCCGAAAAGTATGTTCACCTTTAAGTATATGGCCGTTGCTTAAACTTTAACTAGGTTTAAGAAATGTGCACCGCAAGAAGAAAAAAGTGCAGCAGGATATTTTTCTTTAATGCGTGTTGTAAGTTTTCCGGACATGTTGGCACTGTTATCGTAACCTTTCCATCTGCAATCGTTAGGTGAAATGCTATGATGTCTCTCCGATATTTTACCAGATATTTTTAATCCGTTTTTTTTGGCTGTAATCAAAGAATTGCAAAAACCGTTGTTTAATTGTCTACTCATTTTTATCTTGGTTCATAATGTACCTACGTACCGAAAAATAATTAAGTTCTGTTCTATATGGTCTGCATCAGAAGTAGCACCGCAAATAAGTAAAAAATATGTTGCATTTTCCTGTTTATTTAGAATTTCACGGACAATGTGATTGCTACATTTATTGATAAACTTATTTTGCAATGGTGACGAGAGGTAATGTGCTTGAAGACATTTTCTCGATTTTTGACACAAAGAGCACGCCGACTTTATGAAAAGACTTATAAAATTTGTTGAGAATACGGCTTTAATTGCATTTATTTATATTTAGTGGCGCGGACTTTTTGAAATAAGGATTAAGCGTGTACCGTCCTTAGCCAAAGCAATACCGGGCTACTAAAAATGATTAAACGGTTCTCACAACTCCGGCTAGCATATTTCAAAGTTGTAAGTAAGGTCTATTTAAGTATACTTTAAAAAAACACTACTGTTTGCTCTCTACGTTTACTAAAAAAAAACACAAAGAAATTTGGGCGCTTTCAATACCTTCAATGACAGCACTTAAAATATCAAAAGTTTTTGTACTATAAGAAAACTTCAAAACTTTTGATACCAATATCTGGATGCGTGGCTTTCTCAAAGTGTAGAAAGATATAATTAAATCACTAACTAACTAGATAAGCGGTAGATTTGCTTGTTTTTCTTACGGATGGTATCGTACAGATGGTTTCGCTGATATGAACTCACAATAATTATCGAGAACGTTTTTAAATTTTGATCCGGTACTAATTGCTCAGTTTTGTAGTTTAGTACAGTTTAATTCTTTTATTTAACTCGCAGTTTGTTTCTTTAGGTCCAATCTTGTAAGCTGAATTAGAACCACATCCTCTTATCCTACGGAGTTGATAAAAGAAGCAAAAAAAATTTAATTTAAATCAAACTCTAAATTTTATACATTATACAATTTATATGACATAAAAGTTTGTTGTGAGACTTTTTGCAAGCTTCTAGATTGTTACAGTTATCCTATTTGTCCCCGCCACATTGTCAAGGAGTCACCTAATTAGAACCACTTATGGTAGTTCGAATCATCGATTTCCTTGGATGAGCAATTTTATAGAAAAATCTTTAAAAACTTGTAAATACATAGTAATGTTTTACTGTTTAGTTACTGGGCTACCATCCTTAAAGTAGAGTCAAAATCATAAGCAATTATTTTGGTTTTTATTTACGTTGTTATTTTGGCTTTTCATATCATTTTTTGTTTATATATTCGAAATTTCGCCTTTGTGTACAAATATGTTCATTTTAGAACAATTTATTTTAATTTACCTTTACTATAGGTGGTAAGAATTTTTAATTAGTTTATAACACAAAATAAGTTATTCATGGTAATTATATTAAAAAAACAATCTATAAAAAGCGGAACCCGAAAAAAAACAAAAAGGAGCTGCTTAATGAATATATCCAGCTGAAAAAACTTCTAAATTTGGTGTTGCTGCAACAAGGAAACCTTTGAGTATTATTAAGAAAGTTCGTAAGTAATCTGATGTTATCAAAAACTCACTTTTAAGATGTCCAGAAAAGATTCGAGCTAGGGTTATGAACAAAATTGAATTGAAACATTTTGTTCAAAATTTTTACAAGAATTTACCCGTAACTTAAGTGCAGGCGGTTAGTTCAATACAACTCGGCGAGAGTATCGCAAGTCTTGGTTTGTTAATCATAAAATAATTTAATAAAGCGCCACCGTTTAAATCTGTTCAACACTGAAAGAAAACAAATGACAAAAAACAAGTTATAACATCAAGTATATTTATTTTAACAAAGAAAAAAAGATCGAAAAACAAGAAGCAATTTAGAATTGCTTCTTGTTTTTCGGTCTTTTTTTCAATTTAGAGTTCGTTGGTAGATATTATAGACAATAATCGTTGATGCAAACCTCTTTAGGTTGGGCAACACTTTGTACTTAAAATTATATTTGTTGGCGTAACTTTTACGTGCTAAAGAAACAAATTTACATTGGTGAATATAAACAAATATTTAATTTCGCAATTAAGAGATTCAGAATTTTGTTTTGTCCGAAGTATACGCTTAGCTAACGGCACCATTCACACAATTTTTTAAAATATGCTAAAAAGTAAATTATCACTTACATACAACGTTATCACAAATAAATTTTGTAAGTTCATACGATATATGAAAAAAAACGTAAATGCGCTAAGTTTTCTCTAATTATTATAGATATTTCGGTAAATAGGGATAGGTACATATCCAGCACCATTTTCAATACCTTGTAAATTGTAGGTGTCGGTAGCCAAAGTTGCTAATAATAAAATAAAAAATCAAATTTTAATAGAACAAAACAATATTGTAGCTTAGCGTTCACGATATTTGAGAAGGCTGAGATAGAATAATGTTAAAGGCAATAATAATCAACCAGTAACATACTTAGATGAAACCTAGATTCACCCGCTATACAAGTGCTGACAGTTTATAAATGTGATTAAACTGGACAACGACATATTTTAGTGCATGCAGGTAGTTTATATGAGTATGTAAACAATGTTTAAATAATTTTTATATCGCAAACTAAGTTTGGCGACTATCATGACGATGTGAATCATACAAATTTTATGCAATGGCTGTAGAAACTGTTTATTCCAAATTTACCACACATTAATCTGATTGTAATTGTTGATAAATAAACAAACTTGCAACTCAAAGTTATCGTAAAAATGCTATTTTTTCGTAGTTGAAAGCAAATGGAATTTTTATAACTAAAATGCAAAAAAAGCATAATTATTAATGTTACTGAAGTAGTATCCTACAACAAAACGTTCTTTCTTGGGTAAATTACTAAGACAGTATAGACAATATTTTTGTCGATTGTTTCTTTATCATTGCAATTTAAAAAAAGTTGCAATAAATAATGTGACTCAACGAGATATTGATATTGAAAATATAGTTCGAAATGTGCATAGTATTTAGTTGATGAGGTTGTGGAAAGTTTGACATTTACAGTGGATAATAGCGGTTCAGATGAAGATAAATAGGAAACTGAAAAAAGTGAATCTTTAGGTAACGATGACTAATCAATTTTTGACTTCTGTCATATTGCATGTCATTTTATAACTAAGACGTAATAAATAGAAAACCGTACTAGTTGTGGTTATAATAGTTCTAATTAATGCTTAAATTAATCCGCGATATTCGTAGTGATTGAGATTGTTAATTTTTCTGCAATATCATTTTTTTTAACTACCACTTATGCATTTGCGTACTAGTCAATTTGTAGTTGCTTAATTTTAGAAACAATTTTAAATATTAACTCCAAATTACATTTTTATCAAAGTATACCTTGTTACTAATCTTAATTTATCAGCGGGCTCTGCTGGTAAAAACCACGAAATTACGGCTATTTGAGATGTCGGTGAATGGGCGTAGTTGAGAATGCTATAATTAAAAAAACAAACGCCACTCCTTGAGTACTTATTAAATCCTTGGCTCGGAGACACCAAAGGTACATACAAACCAAAAAATTAGGTATTTTAGTTTACAAGAGAACGTAAGAAATTGGTTGTAAATTTTTCAATTGATAAAGTAAAATATAGTAAATGCTAGGCACAATGGATTAATAACAAAATCACATATTCCATTGAACGTTAACAATTATATGCTGCTACTTTTGTTGTTCAAATCGATAAAAAATTAGTAACAAGCAACCAATAACAAAACCACAGAAGACAAAATCGATCGACTATTACATTTACATGCAGTCGTAAAAATTTAGTTCTCGAATAGCGAGACGTGATTGTTTAAATTATTATGAGGACATAAGACTTAGTCTTAGTTTCTTAGCATAGCAGTTGGTAATAATTTTTGGTAATACTACTCTTTCGAAGAGTGCAATAAATTTTTAAGCTTCTTGCACAGTACAAGTCAAATTATTACTTAATTGCAAAATAAACTGAAAGCTGAAAAAAAATATTTGATTGAAAGTACAATAGTAATAATGATCTTACATACACTAAAAGCAGCTGAAGATTTAATAAAGTTATAAAACTTAAAGCTTAAGTTATTGGAATCCAAATACGTACATAACACAATAAGTTACAAACTTCAACATAAAAATATAAAAAACTCAAAAACGTAAATAAGCCAGATAAAAAGAAATTTTATAATTAGCGATAGCTGGTCGAAGTCAAATCCCTTTTAAGTAATTACGGTTGGACATGTGTACAATGAAAGATGCTACTACTTTTTGCAATTATGTTTGCATAAACCGATTTCAAGCCTTCGCTATCTTGCTGTAATAGCGTTGATCGCCCTTTTTTTAACCTGCACGCAGTTTAGTAGCGAAAAACCGATCTAAAACCTTTAAAAAAATCTTCATTTGCAACACTTTTCAATCGCTGAAAGCCTAATAGTAGCAATGCCGTGAAATCAAATAAAAAGAAAGTACTTACGACTGAACGGTCAAAGTTCCAACAAAATTAAATTACGTGTAGCAGATGTTGTTAACAAAATGGGCTGCAAAATGGTACACAACGACGCATTTCTACCCGTTCATCAATTTACACCGTCAATAACGCGCTCGCTTACAATGCAGTGCTCAGAATTATGTTAAAATATAAATTTTGTAAATTTATGAGTAACGACACGTAACAACCTACGATACAAGCTCCCCCAGACACACCTACTCAAGGTTTTTGTAAGCTTAATCATCTTAAGCTAAAGTAACTATTTTGAAACCACTTTTTATTTTTCTTTCTTTTTTTTATTCTTGCTTTTTTTTATTCTTTTAATTGAAATCTATACTTTTTACTAACTCAATAGTTGTTTCTAAGCTTTTAAAAAGTTCTTTGGTGTTAGTCTTTGCAATTAATTTTTTTGTAACTGCCTCCACGTGTTCTTTCTTCCTCGCTAACAGAAAACGATGTAAAAGTTGTTTTATATTCTATTGACTTTTTAAGTAATTTTCTGGTTAATTAGGTGCCCAAGTGCTGTAACGTTAAATGACTTTTATAGTTTTTATCCACTGAGTTTAAATTGCCTAATTGCGAATGCACAAGAACGTTTTTTTTTTTTACTTCTGGAATAAATTCGGTGTATCCAAGCGTTTTTTTGGGTTTAGTAACATACCGAAAAACGTGTCAACTTTTTGACATATTAGAGTTTTTTAACTTTTATATATTTATTAACAACGTTAAATGGTGGATTGTAGCAGCAGTGTTTGCGCAAACTGTTATTGTACCTTTTTTGCTGATTTTTGAACCAGCAATTTCGGATCCTTGTTTGGAAGGCAGAGATTTACAAAGCAGTTCTAGTTCAAACTTTTTTTATTGGCACTGTACACAAAACCTAGAGATGAAATTGGGCCGAACCGAGCCGGACTTTGCTAGAAGCTGAACCTGGCCCAAATCTAAAAATTGTATAACCAGCCCAAAACCCGGCCCATATTATTTTTCTACGGCTCGACCCGATAACCGGCCTGAAATTGGGTCTGGGTTTTAGGTCAGGGCGGGTCAAAGCCTGACTTTTTAATCTTTATTTTTACTTAGCAATAACCTGCAATTCCTTCTTTAGCTCGTCCGAATACCAAAAAAGGTTTTGATTATACTTTTTAGATTGAACATTACGTCTATTTGTAATATTTTCGTTTCGAAAAGTTATCTTTTCAATCTTCTTTTTTGCTGATTTTTGAACTAGCAATTTCTGATCCTTGTTTGGAAGGCAGAGATTTACAAAGCAGTTCCAGTTCAAACTTTTTTAATTGGCACTGCACACAAAACCTAGAGATGAAATCGGGCCGGACCGAGCCGGGCTTTGATAGAAGCTCAACCTGGCCCAAATCTAAAAATTGTATAACCGGCCCAAAACCCGACCCAAATTGATAAGCAATAAACCGTATTATTCTCTATTTCTTATATAACAGTTACTAAATACATATTTTGTTAACGAATATTGGCCCGGAAGATACCCGAAATCTGAGCTAATTTTTTTTCTCGGCCCGGCTCGAAACCCAGCTGAAACCCAGCTCAAATGCAAATCGGGTTTTGAGAAGCCGGCGTTACCTACTTTTTATTCAGTTCTAAAGCTTTTTTGTTTAATAAAGAGTAATAAATAAGTTATTTTTTTAGAAAACCATAAATAAACCTCGTTTTGTTATATTGCTTTTTTTATTGGTCTATTAAATTTAAATGTAAAACTTAAATCTTATTTTTGATTTGTAATGTCGGACAATATGTCAACGCACACCATAGAAGTTCAGATACAAATGGCATTAACAAAAGTTTGCTGCGTATTCAAATAAAAAATTACGTTTGGATCAAAGATGTCGCGGTTACATTCTTGAATTTCTCTCACTTGTGCAAACAGTTTTAGCAAGTCATATTTATGGTTGAGTTCTGACTGCTTCAGTTAAAGTTAGAAATTAAAACTGGGAAACGATCCAAAGACGGTTGTAGTAATTTTTTATTAAAAAACGTTGCAAGAAAATAATTTTTTATTCCAGTGTTTGGGAATTTTCACCGTCACCATCTATGTTTTCTATCTCGTCATCACATACATCACTGTTGCAGTTGCACTTGTTACACCAATACCGACTTAAAAGTCATGATATGCCAACGGAATATATGGGAGGAGAACTTTTAAGTTCTGTAGTTTTTTTTTCATTTACTTTAATTGGATTGTTGTATTTCTTTTCTATAGTGTTGAAATTCAGTAGCTGATGAATTTTTTGTCCTCTTTTATCAACATTTACAGACTTAAACTCTTCATTCAGAAAATGTTTAATGAATATTTTTGTAGGATGTTCCACTTCAAACTTAAAGCAACGCACTTTTGAAAAATCTACATTTTGTTTGTCTTTTGTCAATTTTTTTTCTATTCACGGAGCCACTTAGCTGATTAAAACTGAAAAAGTTGCTTTGATCCATTTCAGAAACGTTAAACGGATTCTTTGTTCTTAATTCTTTGACTGCTTGAATCCAACTGAGTAAACTTCACCGAAATATTTTTTGTGTTTTTTTATAGCTGCAAAATCGCGATCGGAAGGTAGGTGCGTATGCCCGACCACAAGAAAGCGATGTTCTATAGATTTGTATATGTTATTTTTTACCAAATGGAGCCACAGCGACATTGTTGTCCAATTTTTATTTTAGCCCCCGCAGTTGTCTGTAAAAACTATTAGATGTTTCTTAGGCTTTGGGGGTGGTCCTTAACACGTTGGGTGCTGATGACGCACATGTGCGTTTAACGATCAGACCCCAAAGTGCGCATGACGCACTTATGCGTTTAAGGGCTAAAATAACTTTTGTATGAAAAAAATATTTTTTTCATTTCTAGGAACATACAAAATTAGTTTTAAAAACGATAAAAAAAAATCTTTTTTAGACCCTGGGGTTTAAAAATAAAGTACATGAGCACCCAACGTGTTAATGTACTTTAAAATACAACTGGCAACTTCGTCACTTCCTTTTTTTGCAACATTCTCAGTCCTCATATACATATAGCCATTACCAGTATTACCCTCGTGGTTTCCGAAATTAAATATCCAGGCAAATAAAAGACTTTGCCAACTGTAAGTTCTGGTATTGGTAGCGCTTGCTGTTGATCAAAAGATATAACATCAAGCAGATCGGGCTCTTCTTTTAATCACTGCATTTTTATCTTTAAATTAGTTTGCATAGCCTCGGCTCTCTTCTGATATAGTTACAACAGTGTTTCTATTTCCTTTACTTTATCTTCATTTTCTTTGTTAGAATCGGTATTCGTCGCAGGTTGATCACGTATCGGTTCTAGGAAGCTTAAACCCAATATTAAACTCCGAACAAAATATTCCGCGGTATCTATCTTCCTTAATAAGTAATGTATTATTTTGCATATAGCGATGATATTGACATATCGTGGTCAATGTAACTTCGATTAGGATTTTTTGCGACTATAATGGGTACAATATTTAGGAATAAACGTAATATGATCGTGAACTGATTGTACCATTTCCTTTGGTAATCTGTTTATTCTATTCTTATGTCTACCACGACCATCGCATTTTGAAGTATTTAGCCCATCGCGTATCTGCTTGCATGTTAGAAACTCGTCTTCTATTCTTTTGCAAGCCATGGATTGATAGGAACTCTTCTTTACAATCTTCTTGGTCTCTGCCTTGTACTTTGACAAAGTACTAGAAAGTTGTGGATCTAGACGACGTTTCTTTCCAATACTCGTAATAATTCCGAATAAGTATGCATTTTGTTTATCAAAAACTTTTAAGTCCCAAAACGAATTAAATTTTTTTTTCTTCTCCTCCCAGTGCCTCCAAACCCTAACTTTCTTCTTTGCTGAGCTTTGGCCCTCTTTCTGCACTCAATATTAGTTTGTCTTTTCCTTGATGTTTTTTTGCCGGTGTTGGCACGTGACCTCTATTAATGCCCTTGTCCTAAAGCAAAAAAAATTCTTTTGCAATAATATTCAACAAAGAAATTTTAAGTGAAAACAGTAATAAGCCACAAAACATTTGTTTTTATTAGGTTAGCTATGATTTTTTTTGTAAAATTCCTAATACGGTTTATTGACATAAATTTCCTCAATTATTATATAACAATTATTTTCTTGTGCAAATTAGTTACTATTATATCTAATATTTATTTTATTTTGCGTCGTGTATGTTGAGCTTATAAACTTTGCTTTTTGTGTTTGCAACCTACCTATGGTTATATTAGTTTAATAAAATTTGATTTATTTTAAACAATTATTTGTTTTTTTTAGCTGTTTTTTATATATGCTTTTCTTTGATTTTAATGTCAGAATTTTTTGTTTGCTCCTACTTTTTAGGTCTACATTAGTTTCTATGTATGTATGTATGATTTTTATTTCACATGCACATTTGAATATGATTTAGCCCACGTTTTATTATGATTTTTTGTATATTTAAAATTTATGTTAAAAAACGTTTTTATGGTTTTTGCATACATTTTGCTCAGTTCAAACCCTGTCGGCAATATTGGTTTTACTTTTTTTTTTAGTTTTCGTTAACGTCTAGGCGTTTTGCAGTTTGAGAAAATTAAAAAAAACAGTACGTGTTAACGCAATGGTCAATGAAACTTTTAACTTAAAAATTTCTAAACTTCCGCATATTTGATGGTTTAAAACGAGTAAGAATTTAATAATTGAATGTGAAAAAAGTGACAAGGTAAAGGTGCATTTTTATTTTTTAGTTAGAGCACATTCTGTTGTTATATTACGGTAGTATACTTAATAATTGTTTATACGCTACTAGCGCTAGTAGCACTGTAAACGTGTAAGTACCTTTTTTTTATTAAATATTTTATTGTCAATTGTATGTACGCTTGCTGTCGCAAGTAGTTTACGCAGATTTTATTTATTTCAAATTATTTAAGCTTGAAGCTTGACTGACTCTGCGTCTTGTTTTTCAATATGTATTCACTTTATATTTATAATCGTTTAATTTTTTTAACTTAATTTAATATTTTTAATTTAGATTTGCTACCGCAACTACCTAGTGGTACATGGTGTTGCATAACGTTATCTGATGTTAAAACTATTGTTATATTGCTTAACGTTGATTTAGAAATAAATGCATTTCTTGTTAGTTTAGTTGTGTTCTGTTTGTTGTCCTTAAGTGTTGTCAGGTGGAAACGAGTGCCTAGTGTCTTTTTCTTGTTTCGGCGCGTTTTTAACAGATTATTACATCAAAAACAAACCGAATTCTATTAGTTACTTTATCCAACCTCTTCTCTAAAAATTTAAGCTGACGTGCTTTTTTTTTTGTTTTGGATTAAGTTACAGGTAATTGATCGCACTTCAGTTTTTGCTTTTGTTTAGATAGCGACATAGTATCCTGTGTTTATTGAGAAATAATATTTTGTAAGACTGTGCGCGTTCTCTTAATTTTAAAATTTTTTTACAAGTGTAAACACTCATTTTCTATTTAATACAATTAATACAAAACTAACCAGATGAAAACGTTTAGCAACGTTTAGATCGTGTAGGGTTTTTTAAAATTTTAAAACCAAAATTTTTTGTCAGTCAAATTTTGATATCCGATTTTTTGTTTTTTTTATTAAAGTCATCGTTTTTTTGTATAGTTTATTTTATATATTTAAAACATGTTCACATTTTTTTACAATAATTTAGTTTGGAATTAAATTTTGTTGTAGAAATATGTAATATTATTCTTTTTTAGAAACGCGTTGAATTTTTAACAGGTAATGTTTACAACTTTTATACGGTTTACTTTTAGAAAAAAACTTGTTTTGAATTATTTTAGAAATATTGCAAAAAAACTACAAAGTTTAATTTAATGTGTTTTTAATTATATTTTTAACTAACCTATGTTACTTTGTTTAGAATAGACTTTGATGTTCTTAATTGCATTATTTTGTTTATTAATTGGAGTTATTTTACAGTTATTACAGTATACAACCAACATCACAAAGCTTCATGTCTACATAACAAAGTCACGTAAGTATAAGCGACGGCTAAAAAATACAGCATTTAGACTCAGAATAAACACAAAATAATGCATTAAAATCTATTTAATCTAAAATGTGCAAGTAAATTCAGAATGAATGTGTTAATAGTAACTTTTAAATTTGGTTTTAATTCAACGGAACAGAAGTCAAAGTCAAATAAATTGGCTCATTACAATTATCTCTTAAATAAACGTTGTTTTTATCTTGTTTTATTTTGAGTTAATTTTGAAGAATTTATTTATAAAATTTCTTGTTTAGATCTGCAAATAGTAGATTAACACATTATTAAAGCTTCCTTTTTGTAAAATAAATTTAACTCAATTTGTTTAAATTTGATTATAAATGTTGTGGGCTTTATGGTATTAAATTAATTTTGTAAGCAACTTTACGCAAACAATTTATGAATTTTAAACTTTCTTTTTAGTAGAATAAAAAATATTTTAAATTTATAATTAATTGGTCATGCGTGTTACAATTAATCTTTAAGACACTTTACAACTCGTGCACTTACAAAAAATAATACGAACGTAAAGAATTAAAATCTTAATAAAGCTGTGCAGATAATTTTGTTTGAAGAAAAAAATGTAGACATGAATGTTTTAGCCTAAGGTGGCTATCAAACAAGGTGTAACGAACTAATAAACGCGTCGAGATTTGTAGGTCTTAATTTGGTGCGCACGTCGTGCTTCTCCATTTGTCAGCATATACCTGTGTATTAGACTATTTACTTGAAATATTATAAACTACTCAGACACTCGTAATAAGTTATTATTGTCGAGCACTGTAGTTAGCTTATTTTGTTCTTCACAAAGTGGGCGAGGTTGTAATATTATGATTAGTTGTCTTGTTATTTTGTAATTTATTGTATAACAAACTCTTAATTTCATTAATTAAATATGAATCGTTAAACGTAGCAATTATTTCTTGCTAATGATGTGACGCTTATGAATTAAATGATTTGCGTTTATAAATAACGTTACCCCCTACGAACAAAATCAGATTTTTACGGCAACATGGGGTTAACATATTATTATGATATTTTAAACTGACGGTGCTTATAACTCTTTGTTTCTATTTACATAGCAGAATCATTTTAAAATACACAATTTGGCACAGCTGGGTGTAATTACACAAATGTACTGTTAGGCTTTGCTTTTACTGTGAACGTGTTTAAGAAAGATGTTATGTGGATGTCCTGAAGTGAGCAAAATACACAGTTGTGTATTTGCAATTTTAACATTCTATTTTTAAACTTAAAATATATGCAACAATAATCAAATATAGAAATACTGCATAAAAAGCTAACTAACTTTACTTATGGTAATTCAAAGAACAAAAAAGTTGATGGTGATTACAGTTTTTATTAACCAATTACTTCTATAAGTAATAATCTTCTAAATTTAATATTTTTATGCATTTTAATCCCTACATGAATAACTCGCAATTAAAACTCAGATTTATACGCATATTTTTTGCTAAAATATACATACAAATTTTTTATAATATGTAGCAAAATGTGCAAAACATGCAAAAAATCGATTTAATTACGTTGTATTTTAATAATCAGGTTTTGATAAAGCAACGTTTGAAATGTGCTTCCACTTTGAACTTGCTTTAAGAACTAAAACAATTACATTTGCAATGTAAAAATAAAATTATATTTAAATTACAAACAAAAAACACACGTTTTCAAATTTAGTTGAAGAAAACTAACGTTGAAAATATGGAAATAGTACAATTATGAATTTTACTATATATCTAAAACGTGCACATTTTAACACATTTTCTTTGTTTAAAGTTTATTTTATAAATTGTAAATGCTTTTAGCTACAAAAATCTGGTCTTGGGTATTATGTAATAAATTAATTTTGATTTAACACTTTATCTTACAACATAATGAAAATATTTAACTTTTTTTCACAAATCATAAATTTTAATGTAACGTGTTTTCATCGTGACGCTAATTAGTGATTTCACACAGTTTTTTTTTTTCAATTTACATTAGTGTTAAATTAAATAATTCAATACATAAAGTTTAAAGGAACCGTTTAACAAAAATTTGAAATATTCTTAGATTATGCCTACCTTTATTTCGGCTCGATTTAAACTTGAAAACTATTTAAATTTTTAAAATATCAAATTTCAAAACTTAATAAAAAAATTAATTAAATTAAGTTTGTTTTCGAACTTGTCTAAAATAACAAATTTTATCTGTCAAACGAAATATTTCAACATTAAAAAATAATTAATTATATAATTTAATTTATTAGTAGTAAACAAAAAAAAACCGTTTATAAAGAAACTAATTTGAGTTTGGTTAAGCGACAAATAATAAATTCAATTACGATTAATTTATTAAATTTTATTTATTTGAAAATGTTAGAAATACACTACGTTTGAAGTTGTATTTTTGTAATTAAACACAGAAAATTATAATAAAATGTAAAAATTTGTATGAAATTTTAAAATACAAATTTTTTTTAACAACTACAAAACTAACGTAATTAATAAAACAATATTTCAAGAAATTTTTATTGTGCTTATAGATAGCAGCTCTACTCGTATGATTTTTTTCTTAATATTAATATAACTGTTAATGGATGTGAAATTAGAAACTACCCTAGCCATCAGTTGGCTGTAAGCAGTCTTGTAGTGGTCATCCAGATGTGCTACAAAGTATCCATCTACGTTAGTCAGCAAAAAATTCAAAACTGATGGAGCCAAATTCTGGAGATCGTTTGAGCATTTTTTTCATGAATTCTAGTGTGGTTACAGTTTTCGAACGTCCTTCACGCACATTATTTCTTCATTCCAGGATTAGTCACATTTACAATTCTCAAATAATTATGAACATTATTACTTTATTTAAAATAAAATACTATACAAGATATTAATTTAAAATAGTGTAGAATTTACAATTAGCAGAAAGTAACCTCAATAAAATATACACTTTTTTTCTTCTTATGTCTTATGTTCTCTTTATGTCTAAAAACATGATTTTTTTATTATCTTCTTAAAATATTGCTATTTGACTCTAGAAACAATTAAATTTTAGTCGATAAGGTAAGTTTTTTTTTAAAATTGCAATTATACTCAATAAAATAATCATTGCAGAATTGAATGATCAGACAGAACGGTTTGCAGAAACTTCGCCTCTAGCAGATTTTGTCCTCAAAATGTAACACCCGCATTTTTTCTGTAAAGAAGTGATTTGGGCCTTAAATATTTTGTCCCAGAGAAGTTTATATTGCAAATAGCTAGAAAAGCAAAGAACGTTGTAAAGTTGGTTTTAATCCCGTGTAATTTAACAGTTTTCAATAAAACCGTAGGCCAATATAACAACGTAGTAGACATTGGGGGTTAATTGTTTGTTATTGTGTTACCAGAAAGAGCGCATGTAAATATTGCGTTATTTTACTATAAATATTGCTACATATTAGAATTTCTGAAATTGTGTTAGATTTGTAAAAAGTGTGCAATTTACTTGTATTTTATGTGTCAATAATGTGCCATTTTCAGTTAAATTAAAAAATGTCAGATGCTGTGTGTGTCATTAGCAGTTTATACTAATCATTACGTTATATAAATAAAATATAAAGATTTAAAAAAAATATACAATTAACCATACAGTTATGACATAAATAATAATTTATAAAACCATTCCAAAAGATTTTTAGATATATGCGATAAATAGGGAATATATAAAATTAATTGTAAAGATTGTAAGCGAATATATACAGGAAAGACTAAAAAAAAGTTTCTTAACACCAGGTTTAAGAAGCATTTAGCTCATGTTAAATATAAAAGGATAAATAAATCCAGTGTTGCTCTGCATATGTTTAAAAATAACTATAAAGTTGAAAGTGACATAATCATGATCGCTGGCCGCTAAGTTTTTTAGAATTATTTAAATTTACAAAAACTAGTAAAGAGTAACAAAGCCTTACACACACGTTAAAACATGTTTTTTACGTTTATTTAAGTATTATAAGAAAGTTTTTTGTAATTATTTATATAATTAACGCTGCAGTTTTGTTGTTCCATTTATACAATAACTCTTACACATGTACTTTAGAGCAGAGTTCTCTGGCTTCTTGCGATTTTAAAATAAACGTGCTAGAATGATATTGTTTGCTTACTGGTTTCAATTTTATGTAATTTGTTTAGGAAATGATTAATATGTAAAATAAAAACAAATTTTAGAGTGTTATTTTTAACTATACAAAATAACAATAAAGTTAAAATTCAAAATTGTATGCAATGCCGCATAAGTAATCGATAATATGATGCTCGAAGTCTCTAGTAATTGTCCTGATTCAATCCATACAGTATATGTTTGGGTACACGACGCCCTAACTTTTTTTTTAAATTTTGATGCCATCTTTTGACACTGTGCACTTATGTGTTGATGCATGTTCCAAACATCAATAGAAAACATCAGAACTCGTCGACCAACACAGGTTTCTCAAAGAAATCTTCGAACGTTTTGACGACGTTCGCTGGAGGAACATACGAAAGACAAGTATCATGCGGACCCAATCACCAAAGTCATAATCTTGCTAATGTCGAGTCTTATATAAAATGCTGGAAAAATGCAGACGCGGTGACGAATATGCCATCTACAAACCATTCCTGACTTTTAACAGCAACTTGTAATCAACTTTTTCCAGCGGGTCCTGTTGGTTACGTCCACAAACATCACAGCTAGTTTTATGTTTGGCGAGTGGGTGTGGATAACTAATATATTACAAAAGAAATAAACTTGAGCGCCAATTCTTTAAGCCACTAGTAGAATAACCAGTAGAGGAACCAGGTAGCTTAGCATAATACGCTAAAAGTAAATTAGGTACAAAAAAGACAGAAACAAACAACCGAGAACACTCAAAGAATTTAATAGCATTAAGTTTAAAACACCAACTTTAAACGCATCGAAATAACAACAAAGTGATGACATACAACATATAGACTAGCAGCATAATTCATCAAATGACGTTGCCAAAATTGTCACTAAGTATGCAATAAATAAAAAAAGACAAAAAAAATTTACACAAGTATGACTTATCCTGCGTTGTACGTAAGTTTGCGTTTTAGTGCATTTTATTTAAATAAAATTTAGTTCACCGAATTTGAGCTTACAGCCATTGCTATCAACTAAAAATGAATAAACGTACGCACACAAACACTAGCGGTGTCGCATGATATAAATTCACACTAAAATTTAAAAGTGTTTTACAACTACACTAAAAAAGATGTCTATTGTAATGCATACAAAAATGATTTAATCGGGTATAAAAAACCACTGAAATCGTTAAACGTAGAGTTATATCAACAGCTTTACACATTGACACAGATGGAACGTTAATACAATTATAGGTTACCGTAGAACTAACCAATCGTTATTAATCATGCAGTAGCCAAACTGTAGTCTAATCTTGCCCACTCACAGTTACCACACCACACTAATATAATAGATAAATTTTGGAAATTTTTCTGCGCCTGAGACAGGTAAATAAATTAATTCTTGACTCTCTTCATCAGATTATAGCCGATCGTATCAACCGTTGCTAAAAATAAAAAATTTAGTGAAACCAATCACATGTTACTACTACTACTACCACGAATCCGACAGAAATATTCGTCAATGACTAATCAGTAAGGAAATTCATTTACTATAACAGAAAAATAAATGTTAGCCACCAAAATAAATAGAAGAAAAATACCTACAGTGAAATAAAAACGAAACGCATTTGGTAGATTGTAGCACAAAAATGGAAAGTATCAAACAATAGAAATTTTTAAACCGACAGCGCCAACTTTAATTTTTTTCGTATAATTTTTTTGTTTACAGGGTATTTCGTAGAGAAAATAAATACAACAGTAACAATGTGCAGATTTCTTCTTCTAGCAAAAAATAAGCATGCGTTTTGAAAGAACCTTATACTCTAAATCGTACATCAAAAATTAATGACAAACCCAATCTACAATATTTTTTAAGTGATTCTAAAAGTAAAAGATTAAAAGAATTTTGGTAGAATAAAACCAATACTTGTAGCAATACTAAGTGTTTGTTAGTATGAGACCATCTTCATGAACTTTACCAATGTCGACAGAAAGAATTTGTTGCCGTTGTTCGGGCGTTATTCTGATCCACTCTTTAATTGCATTGCTCAAATAAACCGCTTCTAGTCGACCGGCTTTAGAAGACTGGTTTTGCTTGGTAACCATTTTGACTATTATGTCTTCATTGCTTCTAGTTCAAACACGACAATAACAGGTAAACCTGTTTTCGAAAACTTAAATATTGTGATCTTCATTTCTAGCTTTCTTAAAAAACACATATAAATGGTTCTACTAGTGAACGAGTTGTTTCTTCTAATGTAAAAAATATTAAAGAACATAAGATTCGTAACACATTTTGAACACACAAGACAAGATAATAACTGTTATGGTTGTACAAAGTTTAAAAAGTAAATAAGTTGTTAAACAATGCTGAACAATTATAGGAAAAAATTAGAACCAATACATAGAGCTGAAATTTTTTATTTTACATATTTAGATCATGTGTTTTATTATCCTAATAAACAATAAACCAATTTTTTTTATTCTTTCAAAACAATCTTCTAAAACCAGGTTTAAGAATTAAAAATATTTTTTTTATTTAACTACTAAATTCATTAATGGTTAAATGAACATTTTTAACAAAACCTTTGATTAGGAAGGATATTTCTCTTAGATTCTCATTTATCTGCCGCGCCATCTTAAATGAGTCGCCGTCTTCTCTATCATACAAAATAGACTCTTTTGCTACCTTGCTAGTATGCGTACGGCCATCGCTTTTTACACATTAGATGCACCAGGTTGAATACTGGAATCGAGTAGATTGCTAAAAACGACTTCCATGCTTTTTAACAATAAAACTTGGCCTTTCCTCTTTTTCCAAAGCTTAGTATCGATTACCAGTTTTGATGAAAAATTTTAGATCCAGGTCTTGCCTCAAGTTTTTGTTTGAAATTTGAACCAAGTGTAATGTTAATCGAGTCCACGCGATGCACTGTGAATAGCGTCACGCACTGTTTAGGATGATACGATTTTGTGACAGTGAACTGCCAATTTCTTAATAGAAACTGAATCAGAGAAGTACAAAATATTGTGCCTACTATGTAACAAAAATTGAGGTGCCAGAGCCAGGAACAAAATTTTTTTTAGTATTTGCGTAGATTGCACGGCACTCCGAGCGTGTAAAATGAGAAGGGCTAACCAACCCCTCAATCAAATGCGGAACATACACTAAAATTTCTGCAAAAAGGAAGAAAACGACTCGACTCGACGAATTTGTTGATTGTATTATTTACTGTAAGATACCCAACTACGTGCTAATGAGTGGGAAACATGACTTTCTTTACCGCGCGAGTCTCTCTATAAATTATTCGCACCGACTAGTGTCGCCACGCACGGTCAGCATAATATCTTACAAATATTTTATTATTTACTGAATTATTGTTCAAGCAAAGTTGCCATATATATCGGGTTTGATTTAAATTTGTTCCAATTTCTAATCTAATCGTGTTACTGTTTACCTATTTTTTGCGAGTGACAAACTTATTTCAAATGTAACTAAATTTTATATTTCTTTGTTTTTATTATCGTTTTAAATAAAATAAAACTTGATACTGATGTTTTTTCTTTAGCAGTACAAACGTTTTCAGATTTGTGCACCTCTATTACTGTTAGAGATTATATTTACTTCTATCAGTATAAACCGAAATTGCTGATGATGAGCTTTTGTTATATTATTTTCATACCACTAACAAAACAGTCTTTTGCATAGTTTTCAAAAAAATTATGATTATTAATAAAGCAGTTAATTTGTTTAATTACGTTTTTAATAATATATTTGATATGCTGACAAAGTAAATATATAAATTGATGATGAATTAATTTAAGCGTAATTTAATTACATACTTTGATTACGCAACGAGACGTATAAACACAGATTACCACGTCAAATATTTAAAATATTGATCAATTCCCACTGTTTTTGACTTATTTGAATTTCTTAAAAGTAAACAAATTTATGTTTATTGATATTTATTATGTAAAACAATTTTTATTGTCATTATTATAAATCCGTCAGTTGGTGGCTAAGGTTATTGGAGAAGTAAACGGGACTTATTACTACTTAAACTATTACAGATTAAAGTTGTAGTTGGTCAAAGTTTTAGATGTTAGCAAATCTCAAATATTGCCGATTTATAAAAATATCGTTTCTTAATTACTTTACTTTTACGATAATTTTGTTACTTGCATGTAGCTATTTATATTAAATAAATGAGTACATAACAAAAGTTGTTAATTTATTTTGGCGCAATTTCTGTTTTTCAAAAAATTAATTACCAATAAAAGATTGATAAGATATTTATAAACACTTGATAAACGAAGCCTTAGATTTTGCAGTAATTCAAGTGCTAAGATAAGAATGTCTTCCGGGTTTGGACCGTGTCATTGTTGTAACCGGTAGTTACCAACGTTTGGCCCACACATCAGGGCGTAAGATAAATCGAAAAACTCAAACAACCGAAATCTAACTAAAAACTTCTCAAAAGTTAGGTAATCAACTTCTAAACCAAGCCAGATTCTAACCTTTGAAAAGATAAAAAAAAACGGTAAACTTAAAAAAGCAAACGAAAATATAACTACTACAGAGTTAGGTAATTAACTTGTAAACCAAGCCAAATTTTAACTCCATAGAAGTGACTTAAGAAGAAATAGTTTCCGTAAATAAATAAGAAGGATTGTCATGGATGATTAAGCATGACTCTGATTGGGTTACAGTTGAAAGGGAGCGTGTTTTCGATAAAGGACTAACGACCGGGAACCAAGGATAACTCGAAACCATGATCGCGATTGAAGTTATTGGAGTGTTTAATGATTTCTATGTTCTCTCGGAATTTCCTGTTGAAAAAAAAATTTGGCAATTACCAAAACGTTATCAAAATCTATCTTATAGTAAAATTATGTTCAGCAAATGCAGACTTAGAAATATGCCTTTTCTTTATACAACGATCATCTTCTGAAATGCGAGTAATGACGGAACGACCGACATCACCAATGTAGACTAAACCACATGAACAAGGAATTTGATATACACTTTGAGATGAAAGTGTAGAAAATTTGTTTTTGGGAGAAGGAAGAATCTGAAAATTTTTGCCTGTCGAGTTGAATATGGGTTTAATACCATTCTTACAAAGAAATTTCCTTATTTAATCTGTAACCTTGTAACTGTAGAGTAAAAAGGCCAATTTCGAATTTGATACGGAAGTAGAAATGTCCTTAGGTAATCGAGTACGTGGATGTAGACGACGATTAATAGCTCTTTAAATATATCGCGTCATATAACCATTGTTCACTCGGATTCTAGTAAGATTTCGAAGTTCCGAGTCTAGATTCTCAGGTTGGCAAATAGAAAAAGCACGATGAACCAAAGATTCAATAACAGAAAGTTTCTGTGCAGGATGATGAAGAGACGAAGCATGAAGGTATCTGTCCGTATGGGTGGATTTGCGATAAAGATAATGGCCCAGAAGTCCGTCGGGCTTACGAGTCACAAGAACGTCAAGAAATGGGAGAAAACCATTATTTTTTATTTCTATAGTAAATTTGATATCTAAGTGTTGATTGCTAAGATGATCAAGAAACTTAGACAATTCAAGATGACCATGAGACCAAACAATAAACGTGTCGTCAACATACCTAAACCACACTTTAGGTTTTAGTATTGATAATTGCAAAGCAACCGTTTCAAACAATGTAATAAAAATGTTAGCTACAACAGCTGATAGAGGAGAACCCATAGCAGCACCAGAAACCTGTTTGTAAAACTTGTTATCAAATTGAAAACAAGTAGAGGACACTTATCAATAAGAGGTATCACACTTAATAAATCCTTGCCATATTGAGACAGAATTTGTTCGATAATAATAATAGTAAAAAGTGATGTGACATCAGAGCTCACTAAAAAATCTTGGGGTTCAAGTCTTGTAGTTTTTAGACGTTGAATGAAATGCTGAGAGTTGAGGATGTAGGAAGAGGTTTTACCTGTAAATTCGCAAAGAATGTAAGACAAGAACTTGGTTAGCTTGTAGGTAAGAGATTGGATAGTACTGACGATAGGTCGAAAGTGAATACCTTATTTGTGACCTTTAGCAAGTCCGTATAGACGAAGTGGTTTAGAATCTGAAGGAGTAACTCGACGTTTAGTTTCAGGAGGTAGATTGGAAAATTTAATAATTTGGCTAACATTACGTTCAATACTCGAAGTAGGATTACAAGTTAGAAGAGCGTACATTTCTTCAGACAAAATAGCCTAGGGTTGATACGCAAACGGATTAAGCAAACTAGGCGAGAGTTCGACACCATTTCGAAACAATTCTTTTATCTTCATTTTGAGTTAGCCAAGATTCTATCACCGGATAACTAGAATTTTTTGACAACATTACTTACCAGCAGTCTGATACCAATCTACGACTAACCACTGAAGATTATCTCAAAAAGTTTCAATTATTGGAATCCAAGAATTGTAAAGTTTCATCCACGACTAACTCCTTAAACACGGTTGTCAATTTATCTAGTTTAGCCCTCACTTCAGAACAGGAATGTTTGCTATCTAAGGGTTTGAACTTTGCTGTTGCTTCCAAACGTATTCCTAAAGAAGATATTTTATGTACTGTTGAGTCTTCTATAAGACATCTTCCTTGCCACATCTCAGATTCTATTCATATTAACACTGGCAAAATCCTTAAATCATCTATAATTCCTAAATTCAACATTTCTAAGTCGAAAGAATTTGTTCTAAAAAGTCTTCGTAAGAACCCTGATATTATTGTTTTTCCAGCCGACAAAAGCAACGTTACTGTCGTTTTGAACCGAATTGATTACGTTGCAAAAATCCATTCTATTTTGCCTGAAGAAACTTACGCTCTTCTAATTCGTAATCCCACTTTGAGGATTGAACGTAAGATCAGCCAAATCATCAAATCTTTCAATCTACCTACTGAAACTAAACGTCGACTTTCAGATTCTAAACTACCTCGTCTATACAAATTTCCCAAATTTCACAAACAAGTTATTCCCTTTCGACCTATCGTCAGTACTATCCAATCTCCTACCTACAAGCTAGCCCAGTTCTTGTGTTACATTCTTTGCGAGTTTACAGGTAAAATCTCTTCTCACATCTTTAACTTTCAGCATTTTATTCAAAGTTCCTATTAAGGATTTGCTTATTATCATCAAACAGATTCTGTCTCAACATGGCAAGGACTTGAGTTTGATTCCTTTTATTAATAAGTGTCTATCCTCTAGTTATTTCCAATTTGATAATTTTTACGAACTGGTGCATAACAATGCTTAATGCAACCGGGTCTTAATCTTTCTTTTTCAAAATGTGTTTTATTTTTTCTATCTGTGTTACTTTAGACAAGTGTCTAAAGTACCTAAATATATTAAAGTCTTGAAAGATTTTTTTAAATGTGTCGTTTTGATTTAAATTACCAACAATGGTTTTTTTTACTAATATATGTAAAAAGTCTTGTCTCTTAATTTAAATTTAATTCTAAGGATAGCTTACTCGATTTGTTACTCTCACTTACCGTACTTTGCAAGTTGATTCATAATAATCTAAAATATATGCGTGTATAGCCATCACAATTACAAATTCTAATACCATTACTTTAATAAGTATTTAAAAGCAAATGCAATCGAAAATGTTTACATATCATTGAATTAAAAATAATAAAGTATTCTTTATTTTATAAATTTTTTTACGTACAAAAAGCACTAAAAAACTAAATTATTTGTTATCAATGTGAATTTATTCTGCTAGAAAAGAAACTAAAAAACAGTTATAACAAATATTAAACATGGTTAAAAAACGGATAGTGTACAAATTATTAAAAGTATTACTTACATTTCATTACATTAAATATCAAGTTATGTATAGTATGCGGCATCGAAGTGTCACACGTTATTGGGGATAAAAAGTATTTCCTTTTCAAATATCAATTGACATAGAGAATTTAATAATTTAGGTAAATATAAGCAATATTTATAATCAAAATTATTAAGTTAAGCATCAAGTAAAACGACATTTCTAAAATATTTTTAACAAGTGTGTAAGAAATTTACACATTATGACAACATTTGTTTTTTGTTAGCATTGTCGATGGTTGTTTAACTCAACTAATTGTAGTAGTGTTTTGAGTACTCTACTTTATTATTACATTACATTATAAAAAAAACTAATTGATAATTTATGTTTTTTAAAACTTTGTTTAAAAGTTTATCGTACTGGTAAAAGCATTGAAAACATGAGAATTATACCGTAAAATAATAACCTTTTATCTACTAGTAACTATTGAATATAACCTCTGTATATTGATGTACAATTTATGATATACGCTTACTACTTTTTAATTGCATATGCATAAGAATTGTTTTTAATGTATTTGGCTTTGGAAACTTAAATTTTTTGACGCCATTGGGTTTTAATTATTTTTATAAAAGCTCAAAGATTTTCTCTTTGTTTAATGCAATTTAAATTTGCTCGTTCAGTGTGTTTTAACAATATTTTGAATAATGTCTTTTCATCTTGTCTTAGTTCTTGATACTTCGATAACGCTTTTATATTCTTAACTTCCATTTGTCTACATTTCTTGTCCTTCTGTCAACCGTTGTTTGAAATTCAAATACTACAACTAAATTTACCTACCTACTTACTTAGTATATTACGAACGCCTGACGAAAATTCGATTTCTATAAAGATTGAGTATGATACGGAAAATTCAAATCAAGTTATGGAACACCTTGCCATTAATATGACTGACAAACAATTGCAAATATTTTTGTGACTATCCAAAGTGCTGGGTCTCCCTGATTTAACGGTTAAGCAAAATTCCGGAAACTTTTCTAAATTTTCCGGTAACAAAACGAAAAATTGTGATTCATGATGTTAGTATAGATTCCGGCCGTGGAAGCCTTCGCTATTACAATAGTGTATAAAGATTGTCTAAATATTGCAGATAAGAATGCAAATAACGGATTGTCAATGCTACTTGATGGTCACGCTGCAACTTGGCGGCAGAGTACAAAAGCTAATGTCGCGTCTTGGGATAAAGCTTTAAGGTCGTTGCGTTATGGTTTCGGTTGTATCAAGCCGCTTTACCAACTATTTCGGATGCTCTTTTCTAAAGAACAAGGTTATATGAAAGCAACAGGTATTTTCTTTGCCAATGCTTGCTCACTTTTATCGCGCTTGCCTGTCTGCCCTAAATTACACAAAATTTATAAATTAAATATGATTTATGGTCTTTTAAATTCTAGAATTAAAACGCGGTTACTAAAAAAAGAAATTACTCATTTTTCTACTCTTTGTTGACAAAGCTCGATCTATTTAAAAAAAAATTTATGAACAAACGTGATGTTTGCTTACCACAAAAAAATTATTTGCTTGCTACTGATAAGTTTTTAACAATTTAGACCTAAGTGCACTTATTGTCATAATTATGGCCATGCTAAAAACCGTTGTAGAAAATATGCTGCCTCACTAGCACGTTCACAAAACTCTATTATTGACAATAATTCTTTGACTTCTACTAACAAACTTGTCTGTTTTGGATGTGGTAAACCAGAATACGTAAGATCTCAATGTTCTCAATGTCAGCCTGCTAAAGGTTAACATCATCTTTTGACGTATTGATGACTGAAGTTTATTCTGATTTTAATCGCCCTATGTTTCATATAAAAATCGCCGACTTTGAAGAATTAGCCTGTGTCGACACCGGAGCAAAATGTAGTGTTGCTGGATATAAGTTGTACACGTATTTATAAAACAATAATTTTTTGATTACCTCAGACAAAGTTGTAATGACACTTGCTGATGGCGTCTTCAAAAAAGTTGTTAAAAACTTTCAATGCAACGTTCTTTTAGAAGAAAACAATTTTTCAACCAATTTTATGAATGCGCCTTCTCACCGAGAAAACTTCGGCGTGTAGATTTACTTAGCAATGTCAATGTTGTGTTCAAAATTCCAAAAATGCCATGGTGGTTTGAAAACGATACTTATAGAAAATCTGCATTTTATTTTCCACTGTCTCGTCTAACACAGATAGAGATTTGATTGATGTAACTACCTTACTTCAAGAAAACGAACAGTTTCATTAAGTACCAACTAAAAACAACGCCCGCAGGGATTGTTAACTGACTATAAAAATGTTTTTGAAATTCTACATAATCTACTTCTTGCATTGAACATGCAATTCATCTTGTCGATGACACTCCGATAGCGGTGACTCCTTATAAGCTAAGCGCTAAAAAATGAACTTTTACTAGAAGAAATTCATAAACTCTTGGTTTTTAATGTTATCAAAGAATGTAACTCTGCTTACGCCGCTCCAGTGGTACTTGCCTCTAAAAAAAGAACCTAGAAAAGTAAGAACTGACCCACTATGCATCAAGATGTCACTAACCATGTCAAAAAATGTATAGCTTGCTAGCGTTATAAGCCTAATAACTTAAAACCTCCTGGGTTGCTACAAACTACTCTCCAATCAGCTTTAAAACGCTTGCAATGGATTTGTTTGAACTACTTGCCGAAGTCCCCACTAACGAAAAATGGGCGTTTGCAATTGATACTGCTACCAAATAGATGGAGTTGTTTGCATTGACTAATGCCACTGCAGAGACATGCATTACGGCACGGAACACTACGTCGAGTCATAAGTGACAACGGACCTCAATTCGTTAGTGAAGTGATGCAAATGCCAGCTTATTGCTTGGGTTTTTGACAAACTTAATTCCTGTCTACCATCATTCAGCAAATCCGGAAAAAAAACGCAACAAAGATTTAAAAACCCAATTAGGAGTAATGTGTTCTCCATTTTTCTGCAAACAAATTTGTATTCTTCTTTGCGCCCCTGTTGTGGTAGCTTTTATTAATTCCCTGAGGTCAATTTAATAAAGACTAAGTTTATTTGATTTTTAAATTTTCTAACAAGGTTACAACTCTATCATAAATTCTGTTTTTAATAACGCCCCATAAATAAGAATTTAATGGTGTGAGGTCCGGTGATCGAGGTGGCCACAACAAAGGTTCTCTGTTTTTTATCCAACGATTTTCTAACATTTCAGCTGCCTATCTACAGCTCTGGTGCTGTGGCGTGGAGCTCCACCCATTTAGTACCAAATATTTCTATACCAATTTAAAGGGAAATCTTGAAGAAAAGGTTCTACCTATAGAGAAGTTCAACGTATCGCATACTATGTTACGTGCATAAATTTAAATAATGCACTACCCTGTATATTGGTTTAATTAAAAATTACTTTTCTATTTCTCGACGCCATCTATCGGGCTCGTTGGTCTCTTCGTATTGAGTAGACGATATCCGGTGAGATACGGGCATTTTGATTTTAACATCGTTCATGTTATAACCTATGTCTGCGTGAATTAAAAATCGTTTTCTCAAAACATCCACGTGTTGGGACACGATGGGTAATAGAAGTCTTCTTATTTAACTAATTTAATCCACGCAGGGTAAGTGGCTTTTATTCTTTTTTTGATTAAAGGTAATTTTTATGTCTTTTCGTTAGCGGCATGTGCTACCTCTTAAATATAAGTATTCTTGTCGTAATTTAAAATCTACAAGGGAAAATTTTAATTTCATTACGATCGTAAAGTATTCGAGTCGTCACCGGCCGTTCCACCACGATCTGGCACATGTTTCTATTCGATACCGAATTATGAGGGATTAACATCAACAAATACTTTCATGGGACGAGTATATCTCTATCTATAAAGCCTACGGTTAAAACTAAATAATCCAAAGACAATCACATTTTTGCGAGATTTTACTCATGCGGCAAACACCTGCGAAACCAACTGTCATCGAAGGTGTACAACAGCATTCGACAACCGGGTTATATTATATGTACTTTCTTTAACAACAAGTAACAATTTTTGTAGATTTTGATTTCGTGAGGCATTGGTTTGACACGATTTACGACTCAAATTGATTTCAGGCTCACTTGCCGGGGAAAGCGCTTTCTTCGACCAAGTAGGAGTTATTGTATTGTGGGTAAGTTGATTTATTTATTTGTTCGCTGTCAATAAGGTCGCTCACGAAACTGTAGCTAATGTTAACTCCGTAATTGCTAACATTGCTTTATTACCATTAAGGTAGTATCATTAGTTATTTTGTATTTTTCGCATGCTGTGTACAACCAATAATTATTACGAAAGTTTAGTATTAATTCAGTAATTATTATCACTGTTTTATTGTCAGTAATGCCGTATTACTAAGTATTTCGTGTATTTCGCATACTGTATACAAACAATATTTACTATGAACTATTCTTCGCTGTTCATTTCAACGTAACTTACTTATGTATTGTATGTTGCCGATACTACTGGCATTCCTGTACTGAAAATTCGATACATCTGTGATAATCATCGACGATTCTAAATTAAAGTTGTTATCTTGGTTACTCTTTCTTTTATGGCAACATACCTTTCTCTTTTGATCGTCGTTATGTAATAACAAACTTTGGCTACTCGACCGTTAGAGTAATACGGATTACGAACCTCCAATTGTGTTACAAGTTTAGACCGTCTGTCGTGAGCGAGGCAGAAGTGTTATCTTAGATCAGCTCTGGCGCCCTTAAGCATACTTCCTATGAACCTCCCCTACTTCCGACTATATGAGTTGGCCGTGCAAGGTTTGTAAAACCTAAAGCTTGTAACAACTATTTAAATTATCCTAGTATAATACAAATTTAATTTTGTCAAACATAATAAAGCAATAACAATTTACGCTGTATTTTTTTTTGGTACTCAAATTCCTCAAATAATTAAGATTTTCAGAAACCCAAAAGTGCCTGTCGCAACAATGAGTAACTCCCTGTTCATTAAATTTTGCTTCGTCACTCCAAATAACATTTCTAAATATGTTGCGATTTTCTTGGAATTTTTAGATCATTTTCTCGCAATAACAAATTCGCTTTAGTTTATCTTCTTGTGACAATTTTAGAAACCGCATAAATGAATAGATGTGTTTTCGTTTTCGCAAAATTTTTTGTATTAGCGCATAATTTAATCGAAAATCGGCTGACGCTGATCGAATTGAAGACAAAGGATGTGCTTCAAAATAAGCCAGTACTTAAATTTCGTTTTTTTCTGCCAAAGTCCAAGTGGTATTTCTTCGATGGACCAAATTTAATAAAATTCTTGCGTAATTCTGGCAAACTTTCTGGCTGTCATTGGCGGCAAATTGGAAAATTTTTCGTTGAAACGGCGGCACGTTCTTCTAAGGATTCTATCACACTCTACATAACGCACAAATAAATAAAAAAATAACAAAAACTTCCATTTGGATATGATATAAATAATTTTTATGACAAATGTCAAAAATAAGAAATATTGCTTTCACAGCCTACTAATTAACTTAATACGTCTGAAACATTGTATTTTACATAAAATTGCTTATAACTGAAAAACCGTCAATCAAAAACTATAGAACTATTTAACAAAATATGCACTAAATTTAATTCTCGATCGTTTCGTGCAAATTAAGTAAAGAATCTAAAACCGCAAAGAAAAAACTATAGTTCTATTTAAAATAACAAAGCTACTAGACACTTCAGGCATACCGGAAGTCGCCATCTTGCTAACAATATTTTTTAAAAGTAGATTAATAGAGACTATAAAAGTGTGCAAAATTTCAAATTACTCACGTTTATCAAAGCTGAAAAACATCTAACGCACCAATTATACCCTGTATACTTAACCTATTTTATAAAATATGCAATAATTATTAGAATATAAAATTTATATTAATTAATTTGTGTTTGATAAGAAAAGTTTAATATTATTAATTATAAACATTTAGATAATATATTCGTTTTGTATAAACCCAAACTTATGATTAAATAAAATTCTAAAATAAAGAAATAATGTAAAGCAGATACAAAAAATATGAAAAAAAAACCCAACGGTGATGTAATAAATTAAAAACTTAACACTTTTTTTAATTGATTATCAGGCATTAAAACAACGTACATGTTACTCGTTTTAAAGTACTACTGATGTTATGTTATTTATTGTTTTGGTTACAGGCTGCTCAGTTTACATCAGATAACAAATAATTTTTTTCGACTTTATTGTCTTTTAAGTTGTTTTTGCTACGAGGTACTTTAAATACTACTAACTGTGTAGGTTTTATGCCAAAATTTTATTAATATTGAAAGTTTACTCGTTTTTTTTATTATATTAATACGCACCTATTCACTTTTTCTTTGAATTCAACAATAAAATTTGCATTTATAGTTTTAAGACTCCCATTAATTTGTTTAAAATGTGTATACTTTACATTTATTAATGTACTTAATAAATGTAAGAATTTCTATATATCAAATTTGCATATAAATATCATCAGATCTCACATGTACTGAAAGATTATATATAAATTACTAAAGTACCGATAGAAACGACAAAATTCCTGGTTAAAGTATTTAATAGTTAAATAATTTTGAAAATTGTAAATACATAAAAATATTATAAGTATGAAGAAAGTCTACCATAAAATTTTCTCAATGGGAATTCTGGAATATCTATTATGTGTTTAAGCTGGATTTTTCTATTACTACAACTAGCAAAATACAATTAAATTATGAATTTCTACTCAATAAAATAAAAATTCACGTGTAGCTAAAAATAAACAAAAATTTAAAGCCGTTAAAAAAAAAGAAATAATTATTCAAATAAAAATAATAATTTTATTAATTTTTAAGATTTATATTTTTGTATTTTTTTTATAGTAAAAACTTGTTAGAATTTTTTTAAAGGTTATATTAATTTATCAACAAAAACGTTTTAAATTTTTTCGACAGTTTCCTAGTAGCTTCTGTATCCGATAATGACATCGTCAAAGATACATAAATAATTAGATAAAATATATTTTGATTAGTGTTAGCAATGCAACTTCCACATTAAGATTAAAAAAACATGCAAAACTTAAAATTTAGATACATAGTAATTTCGGCAATCTCGCAGTAAAAAGGGAACCGCAACGTTTATTTGTCTATTCTAAGTTTTAATTAAAGCTTGCGGTTTAAAAGAATTTTTTAGATAATTAGACATTACTATTTCCTGTCGAGATTAATAACGAGAGCAGTTTTTTGTAATAATTAAGCGTGGATAAGATTCATCTTCGACTGTGAACGTATATTCTTTGTAACGATTGAATTGTTTACTTGTGCTTTGTGCTCAATATGCTCTTGTTAACAATACTCGAACAAGATAATTATGAAAGATACGAACAATAAATAGTGCACAACCGTTATATAAAGTTAAATGCAACAATATGTACTTGAACCCCGTGGTTTCTACATCTAATATATTCATTTTTATTTTAACGGTCACTAATACAAATCAATATAAAAGCAATAATTTTTCTTTCTTTACTACTTTCGTTGTATTAAGAATTTGTGTTACGTCTGTTAATTTATGTCTTTGTGCACGTTATAATCTTTAAGTTAACTCATTACTGCATCAATTAATTAAAATTTATACGTTTCACAGGCAGGTAAATAATTTTCTAAGCAATTTAGAAATTTCTGACCAATTTAATCAGTAGTAAGTACTTAGCGGAATAGGCAGTGTTAATTATCACTGCCGGTTTTGAAACTATTCTGTTCGTGTTTAATCCCAGCATTATAATTTATAAGCAATAAAAGATTTCGAAGTAAAACCTTATTACTAATTATAAGATAGTTAATTATGGACCTTCGTGTCAACTACACCCAGTTAAATAAGCAGAAAACGATTCTCTTCACTAAATTGCTTCACTCATATATTAGCAGCACTAAACCGCTTTGTTTTATGGTCATTATCTTGTTTCCATTATTGGATGTATTAGTTACCTGGATTTCAGTAGACTCTGATGAGATGCTATAGTTTTACCTGAGTAGGTAGCAATACCTAACTGAAGTGTGTTGTTCATTAAGTGTTTTTTGTCATAATTGCAATGAAATCGTATTAAAATTTTATGAAATTGTGTAAAACCAATTATTTTTGTTTAACAGATCGTCGAAAAACAATAAAACTAAAACGAAAAAAATATATACCTGTGAATACAACAGAAATGGTTTAAAAATCTCAACAATATATCATAATAAAAGCGGTCATTTTTCACAAAATCCTATTTTAACAAATTGGAGCCTTATTCAGAGGGACCGCCTGTTATGTTAACGATTGTCGTTAAGCCGGAAAGGTCAAGTGGTTTAGTTCAAAGCAATTTTAAACTAAATTTTAGCTTTAGGTAAATTCGTCACGGTTCTTAAAAATTTACTTTTCTTTAAAAAAATATTTAATGGGCTATAAAAATTGTGTTCTATAAGGTGAATTTTATGGTAACAAGTGTTAGTCGTATATTCCCACACTTTATAGCTAAAAAATATTACACCTGGTTTTAAATTAAACTTTACGTTCAATTTCTTTTCTATATTTATAGTTTCCAATTGAACAAACACACATTAGGTATTTTTAAGATAGCACTAAAGCTCTTTTCTTCTTTTTACTAAGTGTGACTGGGTTATAATATGTTTAAATTTTTAACGAAAAAGTTACGGTTAATACTGAAAGTAATTGAAATGTATAGTACCTACCTATATAAGTATTTTAAAAATTAGACTGTTAGAAAATATAATTGTTTTGCCAAAGAAAACAAAAGTAGGTATACAACCAGTAAAATTTATTGACCAAGTTAAATTACACTATAAAGTAACACAAAAAACTTATTAAATGATTACATGCATATTTTGCCTTTTTTGGTAATTTTATTGCCTACACTGCAACATTTTATAATTAATCGTTATCAATGGTGACATGCATTTCATTCGGCCTGGGTACGTTTCTACATGTCTGTCTCTGACATTTATTAATATTATTATTATTTAAAAATTAAAAAAATTTATATTTGCTTTAAAGAAAATTATTAAAAAAAAATTATAATGAGTACTACGAACATAAATAAATACAACACTGCCCAATCAACCAGAATAAGAAATATAATTTTAAATACCTTAAAATGCAAGCAAACACATAAACTAATCAATGTCTGATTTGGAACTTTAAATCATTATTAATAAATATTATCAGTGGTTCTATTAAATTATCGACTATTCCATCTAACTTGCACATTTTTTCTTCTTCTTTAATGACATGTTCCACACAATTTTTCCAATTGGTACTGGACACATTAGATAAAGCTTTTTGTGAAAGATTTTTTATTTCAGACAACTTGAAATTTATTTTTAGCTGCCATACCGTTCTGTACTTGAGCCCATATCAGTTCTGTAGGATTAAATTCGCAATGATATGTGGCAGTCGTAACACTATTTTGCTATCTTTTTTTGCCATTTCATCAATTGTATATAAATTACCTACGGGGGAACCTGTAACCCCTAAAGGACGCGTCTCCAGGTGGCGAATAAAGGAATGCCCGGTAAATATACCAGGTAGTAGAGAAATCAAATACCTCCCGCGGACCAACAGGTAAAAGCAGCGTCTGACCCAGATTGTGCGGCTGCAAACAGCGTCTGTTCCCCATGTGAGGGGCGGCTGACTACACACTCGCCAACACGCAGTAGGATAGCGCGGCGTTTTAAATCCTATACCCCACACCTAAATGGCGAATTACAAAACATACGGAAGTATACCCCAGGTGGGCATAGATAAACCAAAATCCCACACCCTCAGAGCGAGGATCAGCCTCATGGATTCTGGGGGAAGCAAAAAATCTCAAATATACCTACTCAAGACACAGATCTGGATCAAAAACACGACGTTTAAACATTGCTACTCACAATACACAAACACTCTCATCCGAAGAAAAACTAGCACAATTAGAAGAAGAACTAGAACACATAAAATGGGACGTAGTAGGAATGAGTGAATTAAGAAGGAAACATGAAGGTCAAATAAACCTGACATCAGGGAACATACTTTACTACAAAGGAGAAGAGGAAGCCCTATTAAGAGGAGTTGGGTTTATAATACACAACAGGCATGCAAAGAACATAATAGATATAGGAAGTATAAGCTCAAGTGTTATATACTTAATTTTAAAACTGAACAACAGATACAACATCAAAATAATACAAGCCTATGCGCCTAGATCGCAAGGATCTGACGAAGAAGTAGACACCTTCTATGATGATATCACAAAGGCAAACGAAAATACCCCAACACATTATACACTCCTCATAGGAGACTTCAACGCAAAGATAGGGCAAAAGGAGGACGAAATGGAAACATCAATAGGGCAATATGGAAAAAGAGAACGGAACGAGAGAGGTAACACTCTATTAGGATTTTGTCTGCAAAACAACATTTTTATAATAAACAGTTTCTTTAAAAATAACGAAAACAGAAAATGGACCTGGAAAAGTCCATATGGCATCACCAAGAACGAAGTAGACTTTATAATCTCAAATAAACGGCAAATTATAAAAAAGTTTTAAACAAATTTTTCATTGGAAGCGATCATTGCCTGGTAAGAACTACTATAAATATCAATCTAAAACACGAAAGAGGTAACCTTGTAAAAAAGCAAGCTAAAGGTAAAGGTAATAATGGAAAATGGACAAATGTCGAAAACCGGCAAGAATACACAGACATGATAGAAGAACGACTATATCAAATCAAAGATGAAGATAGCATCGAAGAAAGAAACGATGTTATTGTAAAAACACTAACGGAAGCAACTCAGAAATACTGTAGCAAAGGAAACCTACGCACTAGTAAGATCAGTGCCAGCACAAAATCCTTAATAAAAGAAAGGAGAAAAATGGGAGACAAAAACTCAGAGGAATTCAGAAAAATCAATAAGAAAATATCAAAAGAAGTTAGAAAAGATATTCGAAAGTATAACGCCACAAAAATCATCGAAACAATCAAACAAAACGTCAAATAAATATTGGAACAAAAAGCATAACGAAACTAAAAGATGAAAATGGAAATACGATTACAAACAAATCTGATATTCTAAAAATTACAGAAAACTTCTATCGCAAACTATACAAAAACGAAAATCCTGCAGAACTAGAAGATATAAAATATATCAGAAACCAGGGATCGGAAGATATACCTGAAATTAGTCTGGAAGAAATAAAAGCAGCAGTTGGAGAGATGAAGAATAACAGATCACCAAGGGATGATGGAATAGTTATTAAGGCGATCACGGAAGGCGGACTAGCTGTCCTAAAAACCTTGAAATCTCTATTTAACCAATGTCTCATAGAGCAAAAAACACCCACTCGATGGGACAAGGCCATCATCCCTCTGATACATAAAAAAGGAGACGCTACAAATCTAACCAACTGCAGATCTATTAGCTTGCTACAACACATATATAAGCTCTTTACGAGAATACTATCAAAACGTATAAGTGCAAAACTTGACCTATACCAACCAAGAGAACAGGCCGGATTTAGAGCAAGGTTTAATACGAATGATCACCTAACAGTACTTAAACAACTAATTGAAAAATGCGTAGAATATAACAAGCCTCTTATGCTAATATTTGTAGATTATGAAAAGGCATTTGATTCGATAAATCAGCAACAACTCTTCCATGCTCTTTCGCAATGCCGAATAGACTCCAGATACACGGGTTTACTAAAATACATATATAACCACGCAACCGCATCAGTAAGATTACACGAAGACACCAACACATTTCAAATAGAAAAAGGGGTAAGACAGGGAGATGTCATATATCCTCAATTATTCACGACACTCTTGGAATATATGTACAAAAACCTAGATTGGAAACAGTGTGGAATTAACATCAATGGTGAACTACTAAATCATCTAAGATTTGCCGATGATCTAGTCCTAATCACAGATAAGATAGACGAAGCAAAGAAAATGCTACAAGAACTCAAAGCTGCCTCAAAGGAAGTCGGGCTTGACATAAACTATACAAAGACAAAATATATGACAAACCTGGTCCTGAGCGATAACATTTCGGCAGATGATATAAAAATCGAACAAGTATACTCATACAAATACCTGGGACACAAGTTAACCATTGGGAGAGATAATCAAACCCACGAACTGAAGAGGAGAATCAATTTAACATGGGCAGCCTACGGTAAGCTCAGCAACATATTTAAATCAGATATCCCAATATGCCTGAAGAGGAAAACGTTCGATCAGTGCATACTCCCTGTTCTCACTTATGGGGCTAAAACACTAACATTGACCAAGAAAACCATAAAGAAAATAAGAGTAACACAGACGGCAATGGAAAGGTCAATGCTAGGAATAACACTTAGAGACAAAATACCAAACACCACAATTAGACAGCGAACAATGGTAAAGGATGCTGTGTTGAGAATAGCTGAGTTAAAGTGGAACTGGGCGGGACACGTGGCAAGACTGAAAGATGAGAGATGGACAAGACAAATGATTGAATGGAGACCCAGGCAAGACGCATTCAGAAGCAAAGAGTTGCTGGAAATTGGATTTTCATTTCATTCTCAAAAAAGAATCCGTGTATTATTTTTCGAATATTGTTTTTAACTGTCTCATCAAGTGTTTGAGGGACTGCAGGTTGGCCACCACAGCGTTGAAGACTTGTAATAGTTTCTGTACTTTTATATTTTTTTAAAACACGATAGACAGTTGATTTTGCAATATGCCTACAAAAAATCTACAAGTTAGAACCTTCAATTTCGATCATCAATAAAACATATCTGCTCTTTCGAAAATTTTGTATTTGCATCTTCACTAAGAATTTGCATATTGATATTAATGATGCACTGCTTCTCTGCGACAGACAAGTAGGCTAAGTCTAATCGTTTTTGCTTTTTTGATGGCGATTTAACTACAGCACTGGTACTCGGCATTGCGTAATCTATAATCAAATATCGTAATACAGAATTCTTAGAGCGGGTTTATGCAACTTCTTGTGGTTTATGCTTAATTCTTAATCCTTAATCCATTAAGCATAATTCTTAACTTTTAAAGCATTCTCCTAAAGATGTTTATGCAAATACGTAATTCTTAACCTGCTAATAAATACAAAACAACAAACAACCTCACTTTATAGTGTGGTTACGTCTTAAACTCTTATGTCAGCTAGACTGTTTTTGATTTAAAAGATGAAAATAAAAAAAACGGTTGGCCCGATTACTTTAATTGTTTATTATTAAAAGTAAATATTTTTATTTGGTCGTACCATTATAAGTGAAATAGTTTTCCAGGAGTTTTCAATAGCAATGCTATATTTATATTTAGGATGTTTTTTATCCCATAAATGAGGAAATTTTTCTATTAAATCAATCAGTGTAGATTGATCTACTGTTTCCATTGTAGGGAAATTTTAGTTTTTCCAATTAAAGTAACTTAAAATAAACACGATATAAGTGCACCTGTCAAGTGTGAAAATATTGAAAATATGCACTCAAGTTCCAGCCGATAGTAAATACGCTCCACGCATGCGTTTATGTAAAAAATTCATAATTCTTAATTCTTAATACTTAAAAGTTGAAAGTTGGAAACTTTCAAGGTTATGTTATAAGAATTATGACAACGAATTAGGAATTAAGGAAGTACATAAACGCTTTCATTAAATATTCCACTTTTATCTTTTTATTTTCTAAGAATTATGAATTAAGATTTAGCTATTAAGCATAAAGAAGTTGCATAAACCCGCCCTTAGTTCTCAGAAGAACTTTTTTACTTAAATACAAGATCGCAGAGGTTTAGAACACAAAAATAGCACAAAAGTTACAAGACGATATAAAAGCAAAATGGCGTAGTAAACAAACAGCAGTATTTGCGGCTGTGTAAATAAGGCTGCAATTTTGCCAATATAATTGCAGGAATTAAGCACGATAATATTAAATCGTTTCTTGTACTTATTAAATGAAATGATGATAAAAATTAAACCTTCTAAGATTTTTGACAGAAACGGTGTTAAATCCTTCTGGTAGGAGAGGGCGACATAAAAACACTACTTAATGTGTTTTTAAGGCGACGTTTCGTAGACTAATGTGTCTACTTCTTCAGGCCACTGTATTTAATAAAAAACACAACATAATGATTACAAGAATTAATACAAACCAGATAATTATGAACAAGTATTTGAACTAATGTGAAATTATAAAAATTGTTTTGTTTTTTTAGAATAACTAAAACTAGTCAGATGTAAGAAAAAACTATTTTAATACTGAAGACCAATTTTGCAAGCAGAAGAAACAAAAACAATTTGAACACTGAAAACCTTTTTATTCAAAAATTGGTAATTTCTACTAAACGTTTTTTAAAAATTTGCAAAGATTTTTTGATACCCAAATTGGATAAAGGTAACGCTACGGTTATAATACAAAAAGACGAATATGAATATAAAAAGTTACACAACGACAAAAAACTAACTTGTACAATAAAATTTTAAAACAAAAATAATAATCTAGCCAAAAATCTATTCAACGAAAGACACATTGACCTAATTACTTACAAAAAAATAGTCACATACACAAGTATACCACCCTAATTTTATGAATTAATTAAAATGCACAAAGACGATCGTCCTGTTAGACCCATTGTTTCGTGCTTAGGTGCACCTCATCTGTATAAATTTATTTCAAACATCATTAATAAAATTTCATATATGTTCAATTATAATATATACAATTCACAGATATTTGTTGAACAAACTAAAAACATTATAATTCTACCTAATTATCACATAGTGTCTTTCGATGTTACATATCTGTTTAGCAAAATCACCAAAGATCTAGTTTTGAAATTAATCCATAAGTACTGGACCCGTATTCTTGAATTTCTGGGAGCAGAACTTCCCCGAAAATTGGGCGTGTTTACCTTAAAACGGTGAATGTCATATTTTTGAAAATGTGACTGTGAACTGAACGTTCCCGGTGGGAATTCTATTCCCCGCTCTTAACCTAAGAGAAAACAAACTCCCGCGCAAAGGTTTCTAACCTCAATATTTGTTTTGTCGATTTTGTGTTTTTACTTTTTATGAAAAATGGATGTGGATAATTTTAATAATATAATCTTGAGTAACATCGTCCAAGAAGATCTGGAAGACGTTGCGCGAGAAGTGGAAATTCTGACCACAAGTTTGTGAAACTTGTTTGTGTGTCCAAACATCTAGTCCAGGAAATAGTAGACATGGTCACCCTATATGTTACTCATGTTTTTTTATTATAATGGTTTTGCAATATAACATTTTTTGCTTATAATCTTGTGTTGAGGAAACTCCCTGCTTGCTTATCATCAAGAATTTCTGGTTATTTTTCACACTGTCGCTCAATCTTGAAGATTTTGTGTATCTTTTTTTGTAGTGTTATGTTCT